>CM050448.1:105111992-107511992 GCA_027563935.2 Costus lasius
GGATAAGACCACTTTTACATGCCTATACGATACCTTTGCTTATAGAAGAATGTCTTTTGGTTTATGTAATGCACATGCTACTTTTCAGAGATGTATGATGACTATATTTTCAGATTTTATTGAAGATTTTATGGATATTTTTATGGACGACTTCTCTGTTTATGGTGGTTCTTTTGATGATTGCTTGGCTAACTTATCTCGAGTTCTGCAGAGGTGTGAAGAAACTAATCTAGTGCTTAATTGGGAAAAATGTCATTTCATAGTTAGGTAAGGAATAGTTTTGGGACACTTGGTTTTAGAAAGAGGGATAGAGGTTGATAAAGCCAAAATTGAAGTACTTGAGAAGTTAATGCCGCCCACGACAGTCAAGGAGATCAGAAATTTTTTGGGACATGCAGGATTCTACCGGCAGTTTATTAAGGGTTTTTCTAAACTTGCTAGACCACTTACTAATTTACTTTGTAAGGATGTTAAATTCTCTTTTGATGAAGGATGTTTGTCTGCTTTTCAAGATCTGAAGAAGGCTCTAATATTTGTGCCCATCATGTAGCCACCAGACTGGAGTTTACCTTTCGAGCTTATGTGTGACACTAGTGACTACGTGGTAGGAGCAGTACTTGGGCAGAGAAAAGAAAAGAAACTCTACGTCATCTACTATGCTAGCCAAACCCTAGATGAAGCACAAAGAAATTACACCACCACTGAAAAAGAACTCTTAACTATTATTTTTTCTTTTGATAAATTTAGATCATATCTGATTAATTCTAAAGTTTTAATGCATACAGATCATGCAGTGATAAAGTATTTAATGCACAAAAAAGATAGTAAGCCGCGTCTTCTTCGATGGATTTTACTTTTGCAAGAGTTTAATATATAGATTAGAGATAAAGAGGAGTAGAAAATTTTGTTGTAGATCACCTTTCTAAGATAATTACAAATGTAGATAAAAGGTTACATCATTAATTAATCCTTTCCAGATGATCAACTCTTAGCCATTGAACAAATCAATGCTCCATGGTTTGCTGATATAGTGAATTATTTAGTTGCTAATGTTTTTCCTCTTGATTTGAATTATCAACGAAAGAAGAAATTCTTGGCTGAGGTAAAACACTATTTTTGGGATGAGCCTTATATTTTTTGAAGATGTGTAGATGAAAATTTTAGGAGATGTGTAATAGAGGAAGAGATAATGGACATTCTTTTTCAGTGTCATGCATCGTCTTATGGAGGGCATGCTAGTACTCAAAAGACTGCTTTTAAGGTTTTACAATCTGGATTTTATTGGCCCTCAATTTTTAAGGATGCTAGAAGTTTTATATTATCTTGTGATAGATGCCAAAAAATTGGAAATATTAATAAAAGGAATAAGATGCCACTCACTAATATACTCTAGGTTGAGATTTTTGATGTCTAGGGCATAGATTCATGGGACCATTCCCACCATATAAAGGTAATAAATTTATTCTTGTGGTAGTAGATTATGTTTCTAAGTGGGTCGAGGCTCTTGCTTCTCCCACTAATGATTCTAGGGTAGTAGTGAAACTGTTTAAGAAGATTATTTTCCACGATTTGGAACACCAAGGGTTGTGATTAGTGATGGAGGCTCACACTTTATAGAACATTAATTTTTAGTTTTACTTAGAAAATATGACGTTAATCATAGAGTTGCGATGCCTTATCATCCCTACACAAGTGGACAAGTTGAGATATCAAACAGAGAGATTAAAGGGATTTTAGAGAAAATTGTGTCATGAACAAGAACGGATTGGGCTTTCAAACTTGATAATGCACTCTAGGCATGCAGAACCGCTTACAAAACACCAATAGATATGTCTCCTTTTCAGTTAATTTATCATAAATCATGTCATCTACCTGTAGAGCTCGAGCACAAGGCATTCTGGGCGATCAAAGCATTAAATTTTGACTTGAAGTGCGTGGGGGAAAAGCAAAGATTACAATTAAACGAGCTTGACGAGATTAGAATCTCCGCTTACGAAAACGTAAAGATTTATAAAGAGAGGACAAAAAGGTGGCATGATCGATATATACTCAGAAAGGAATTTCAACCAGGTGACTTTGTTCTTTTATTTAATTCAAGATTAAAACTTTTCCTAGTAAACTTAAGTCTCGCTGACCTGGCCCTTTTCAAGTACGAAAAACTTATCCCTATGGAGCCGTGGACATATGGAGCGAAAAAGCAGGGTACTTCAAGGTCAATGGTCAGAGGCTAAAACATTATTACAAAGAAGAACAAAACGCAGAAAGGATGGAATTGCAACTTAAAGAGCCTCGATCAAATCTGAGTGAAGGACAGTCAAGCTAGTAACCTAAAATTAGCGCTTCTTGGGAGGCAACCCAAGTATTATATTAAAAAAAAAAATCATACCCTCATGAAATTTGAACTAATATTTTCATGGGCCGTGATTTTATTATTATTATTATTTAAAAAGGGGGGAGGAGGGCCGCCGCCGCCGCCGCTGTTGCTTCACTAGGTCTACTATTGCCGCCTTCGCATCCACTTCTTCAACCTCTTTGCCGGACTTGCCACCAACGTCCTTGCATTTGCTGATTATTTCCAGATCCGGCCACCCGCATCCATCTGCTGTGTTGCCTTCTTCAGCCTCCAGATCCAAATTCGAATTGTTGGCATTTTGAGATCTTTCTCTTCACCGGATCTATTTGAAGCATGCTTTATTGCCCTAATTTTGACATCCTCTGAATTGCCGACGTCTTCTTCACCAAACACCACTGCTGTTTCCAAATCTACATTACAGGCGCCTGGTTTCTTTTTCTGCAGCCGCGCTTGCTTCCACCGCCATCTTTTTTTACCATAAGCACCTGGTTTTTCGTCACCTAAACCGTTACCGTCTTCCTTCACCAGCAACCTCTACATCAGCCGAACAAGACGCCACCACCTTTGATTCCAAGCGCTAGCTCCGTTTGCATCCACCTCTTCCAATTGCTTTGCCAAATCTGTTGCCGCTACAATTTCGTCCCCAGCTTCTCCCGCTACCTTGTTTTCATCGCCATCAGCGTCTATCCTAAACTGCCACCTCTGTCTCTAGCTGCCAGTGGCGCAAATTTCAGCCATCAGTAACTACCGTCGGTGCTAAGATTAATAGCCAGCTTTCTTTGTTTTTACTGCAAGCAGCCGCCACTGGATTTCCCTCGTCGGCGATAGCATCTCTTCTCCAGCAGTAGCCAGCATCTATTATCATCTTCCAGACTAGCTTGCAGGCGGCATCTTCAACCACTCGTAGCCTTGTTCCAGAAATCTCTACTTCGTCGTCTGCTCCTGTTCCCAGCCATCGCTGATTCTAGTTCCATTCGACCAGCATCTCTCTTGTTCTCGTCCGGCAGCAGGATTAGCTAACAATTCTTCTGCTAAAATTTCCAGCCAAGCTGCTACATCTTCAACCGGTGACCTACCAATTCCAAGCAGCTGTAGTTTCCTCTGATTTCAATAGCATTTTTTTTCAGCCATAGTCTGATTTCCAGCGGCATACAACCATCTGACTTCTATAATCAAGCACTTTGTGGAAAAAATTTATTGTTTGAAACACCATGCAGAGAAAAGCTATGGTGAGTAAGAGGCGTCCGGCCGATCATCCACCCACTCCACCAATGGACTCATATGAGGTTATATTTCATGATGAGGAGTAGAGACGGCGCTTCGAGATTTTGAGCAGACGACCCATGACTGCTACGCGATTTCCCTATGAGGACACTCTGAGATGACTCGGGTTCGCGGATGACATTCAGTTGCTCTTTGACCAGATAGGAGGGTCGGAGTTCTATCAGATTCATAGGAGACCCGTTATTAATTATACCTTGGACTTCTTGTCTTCATTAGAAGTACAAGTCTCCAATACTGTTAACACGAATCTCGAGTAGGTTTCTTTCAAACTCAGAAACCATGACTTTACCTTGACACTGGGTTAGGTAAACTAGATTTTTGGATATCCAGAGGATGGGGTTCGGAAGATTCTTGATAGGTATGATGAGGACATCTTCTGGAGGGAGATAACTAGCGAGAGGGAGTTCATCGCTAGGATAGCCAGAGTGAGCAGCATCATGAGCCTAGTCTTCCGTTACATGCATCGAGTGTAAAGTAATTTTATAAAGTTGCTAGAGCTGCTCGTGGAGAGATAGTCATCGGAGGCCTCATTACTCCGATAGCCTATGCCCTTGAGATAGATTGCTCTCGGATGCTTTATGCTGAGGGGCATACTAGGCTAGATTTTGAGTTGTGCCTGGCTATGCGATTGATAGATTAGAATGTTGAAGGGTATCGCGTTGTCTTCAAGAACAACGGTTTTACTTTTCCTTTACCAAATCCAGGAGCACCACCATTAGGGATAAGAGTAATTGAATTTTGATACCACCACCTGAGGCCGTGGATGATGACGCTCCTGACCCAGTTTCCTCTAGAGCCCCTGCCTCCTCTTCTTCATCTGGACCGATGATGGACATTCTGCAGTCCATCCAGGTTGACATGAGAGAGATGAAGATTGATGTAAAAGAAATTAAGCAAGACATGGTGCAAGTCAGGAGGGACCAAACTAGTATTCGACATAGGATAACTCATATGAGTGATCGTATGGATATGATTCAAGAGCAGCTGGACTGACACTTCACCCCAGATGACGTTGATAGTGATTGAGATCACTATATTTTGGGTGAGTATTTTTATTTTGACTTCGATTGGGTTGTATTATGATATTTGATGATTTTGATGTGGCTGTATCTCTTATATTGTTGATTATCTGGTATGATTGCCCCTATATTTTGATGTAGTTGTGTTTCTGATTTTATCATTTTCAGTATGGTTGTATGATATGATGTTTTCTTGAAGCTTGAATGATTATTTGATATTGGCCAAGTGATAAGATATGTGTTGATTAAATATTGATGATGAATTGTTATTTCTTCCTTAACTGTATTATTTAAAATGATGTGTGTAGATGATTTATTGGTTTAGGGATTTGTGAAATTATTTGTGGAATGATTTTTGAATAAAATTAGTCCTTGTATGATTAAGATTTTCATGTGATAAATATTTATGCTTTCTTGTGATATGAGTTGAATGATAGTTTCTTAATTTTAATTTTTCTGATTTTACTGATTAAAATTATTTCATGAAAAGAAATTGGAGGATATCTGTGAATAACTTGCTCCAACTCCTCTAGTATAATATAATTTAGTCATGAGTTATATCATACCTTGTGGTATACTTTAAATCTGTTTTGATTAAGTAACAAAGGGAAATATATAAAATTCTATTTTTGCCCTTTAGAAGAAAGATCGATTTAAATACCATGCCATTGGCCGGCTCTCTCCAAAATAAATGCAATAAAAAAAATAGAAAAAGAGAGAGCTGTAGATCAAGTGGACAACTCCGCTGACTGCTTATAATTATGCTATGAGTTATATTACACTATTTTACGGTGCATTTTGAATAATGTTATCGTGCTAACAGGAATGGGCAGATAACCATTCAAAGACCAGTTTGCATTAAAAGTTAATTACATAATGTTCTTTGGGATCAAAAAGTGAAAATGATTTTTGATGGTGAATTGGATTGATTAAAAGAGAGTTTCCAATTGTTTAGACAAGTTGAGCTTGAATACCATTACAAGGATTATGAAAATCTTAGCCATCTTGGATTATAACTTTTTGAAGATCTATTTCTAGGTGTTTCTTTAAATCTTTAATTCTTGTGAGTCATTACACATATTATAGATAACTATCATGTTAAGGAGGAATAAACCGAAGTCATTCATATTTTCTTTACACACTTTGATTCATGATTGCTTGGGGACAAGCAAGGTTTGAGCCTTATCTATTTTGATGACTCAAAAATTTATAGTAAAGTTTTTATTAATTATATAATCTTTTTGAGTCATAATTATGCTCTTTTTCTTGTTTTTAAACTTTATTGATCAATTATTTCAGAATCTATACCTCTTTTTGTTTTCCATCATTTTTAGGTAAAAAAAGGCTTAATTTCAAAAGATTTGAAGAAATCGGAGGCCGGAAATAAATTCAGCATGAAATTTCGAGCTAAGGGGTCAATTTTAGAGATTTTCTAATTTCACACCCCTGTGAAAAATGAACTGAAATTATCAGGGGGTGTGAAAATAACAAAAAGGGGAAACAGTCGCCGCCACATGCGCCCAAGTCTTTCGCCGCCTCTCATCCCCGATTTTTTCGATGAAAAATTAGAAGATCCATAGCCCTAATTAGAAAAACAAAAAGAATAGGATTGTTCTATAAAATCAAAGGAAGATTTTCGAACTATATATCTCAGATTTTAATTAACGACAAAGAGAGAAATTGAGGGAAGCGCCACCGCAGTAGGGTTCCTCGCCGGGAAGCAACGAGCTCATCTCTGGTGACCAAATTTTCAGGGAAGGTGCGTCTCGTGAAGGAGAAGATACATAGAAAGTTTCAGATCAAAAGGAGTTCAATTGGAGGAGAAATTAGTTAAATCATGGTTGCGGCTACTGTTCATCGACGAATCCAGAACCTGTTCTTCATTAGATCACAAGGCTGTAAAATTTGTATTGAAATTTTCACACCGCCGTGAAATCAGTAAAACTATTTTTTTACCCTTTTTCGAATTCTGATTTTTTTAGATGAACTATTATTGTGTTTCTTCCATCATGATAGCGTAAAAACCTCTTTGGGATAGAGGGAGTAATCCTCCTTAATTTCTAAAATGACTAGATAATCATTATTTTGTCGGTTGTTCTTTGAAATGATAATTTTAGTTTTGTGATTATTATCTTTAAAATTTTTAGTTTTAAAATATTAGCATGTCATAGAGTTCGTAATATGGACCGAGAGGTGATTTACGAACTCGGAACCCTTAAATTGTGGTTTTTAAGAACTTAGGCTATGAGAATAGATTTGTTCTAAATCCTAATTTTTGAAACATATTTACATGTTAATATTTTGACCTAGGAATTTTATTGTTTCAGACATGATAATAAGAACCGAGAGGTGATTTTGATTATTGGAAACCCTAAAGTAAAACCTTTAAAATTAAGATACGAGAGTATTTCATTTTACTTGAGATTTTGACTTAGAAATTAAATTTATGAGAATAGGTTTAATTATTTATTCAGATTTACTTTTATTAAATATTGAACAATAAGTCACGAGAGTGAAGACTTGTTCGGTGTAAATTGTTCGTCCGAGAGGAGGCAATTTCTTCATAAGTAATTTTTATCTTTATCATGATAAGAATAACTGGCAAACACTTTTATGTCTAGTCATGGAAATTAAGAAGGATGAAACCTTAGTCCCATCTTTCTCTCTTTGAATTTTACAACAGTTTTCAATTGTTTTCTTTCATCTTATTTCATCGCATATCGTCTGCTTGGCTAGTGAGAATTCGATTATTTATTACTTAACAAGTAGGTCTCTATGGGTTCGATATCTTTTATTACTTCGATGTATTCGTGCACTTGCAGACATATTTGGTTGCTCAAAGCACTTGCTCGAGCAGATATGGTGTTGAAGGGCCAATCTCTGCTAATATCAGCCCAGAAGTCATTATCATTAAACTCTCTCAGGCTGAAATGAGTGTCATCTTCTAGAAATCCAAAAATTTGATTAATTTAGCTGAGAGTGAGAGAGTGCTCCACGTTCACCAAACGAACAGTGATGTGGCCATCATCATCATTAGTGTAGAGGTTAACCTTCACCTCCAAGGAAGATAGGAATTTCAATGTGATCGATATGTAAGTGGAGTGGGATATATTGTAGAAATGGTCCCACCTGACTTGTTGAAATATCCTAGAAACATTATCAAAAACCCCCAAAGTAGCTAGTGTAGTGCTATCAGGATACCTAGTGTATATAACTCATCTTTGCATTAAAAGATCACATTGTGCTTCGTGTACAGTGTCATGAAAGACAATACCTAAGGGATTTTGGTCCACTATGGGTTCATGCATTGAAGCCGGCTGAGGGCTGGAAGAAGAAGTTCATCACCTGACAACATATTTCTTCCTTAGAGATGTGGTCAGAGAAAAATTCTTTGCAGAGTCGCTGGAGGAAGGATGTCGAACAAGAGGAACCACTGGAAGGGCCGCTCAAAGAATTGTTGAAGAAATTCGGAGGGAGAAGCCATTGGAAGAACCGCAGGAAAGAAATTCAAGCAGATAGAGAATGCTGAAGTGATACCGTCGAGTAGAGATCGCCGCCACGAACAGATTAGGAAGAACAGATCTGGATGGGAAAATTGTCGGAACTCTACTGAAAAAGCGGTCCAAGGTTCCTTGGAAATGGCACCAAAAACTTGATAGGGCAACCACAAGTGCACATTTTCTATCGATGTAATAGAAGTTATCGATCCATAGGGACTAAGTATTGATGACTCAAAAATTTATAGTAAATTTTATATCAATTGTATATTATTTTTGAGTCATATTTATGCTCTTTTGCTTGTTTTTCAATTCATTTGGTCAATTATTTCAAAATCTACACCTCTTCTCATTTTTGATCATTTTTAGGTAAAAAGGGATTAATTTTGATGGATTTTGGAAGATTTGAGCGCACAAATAGATTCCAAATGCCGAGACGAAGTTACCTACCAAATTTCTTGCGAATCGGAGATAGTTTAAAAATTACACCACTACCATAATTATTTCCACGGCTATAATTTTCTGCCAGAATACACAGAAAGAATTACGGCCCTGCCTTGATAAAAATTACGGCCGTAATCTCAAGGAAATTTTTCACAAAAAAAATTATGGCACGGCCGTGAAAATAATCACGGCCATAATTCTTAAAAGTTGTTGTTGCCCGAGTCTTCTGTTGTCGCCTCCCGTTTCTGAAATTTTCAAAGATAAATTGAGGAGATCCAGGGTACCATTTCAAAATCTAAAAATATGGGATCATTCTATAAAAGGAGGAGAAGATTTCAGGATAAAAATCTTCGAATTTCATCAAGAATTGAGGGAGAAATTGAGAAGGGCGCCGCTAGGGCTCGGCCTCTCGCCGAGAGGCGTAGAGGCCACCTCAGACGGTGAAATTTTCAAGAGAGCTTCGCCCAAGGGAGGAGAAGATGCACCAGAAATTTCAGATCGAAAAGAGTTTCACCGAGAGAGAAATTAGCATCAAAAAATTCTAGCCGAGAGGAAAATCGTGATTTACTGTTCACAGGTAGTGTAGTAGTACTATAGCAGTTACTGTAGCACTAGAAAAATGCACAAGGTTGTGAAAATTGTCACACTCCTGTGAAAGTAGTAACTTTTCTTATTCTTCCTCTTTTGAATTCTAATTTTTTATAATTTTTTGTTGTATTTTCAACTTCATGGTAGCGTAATCTTTTCTTTGGGACTTAGGGAGTAATCTCTTTTTAATTCTGTAATGACTAGATGATTTTTACTTATTAGTTTATTCTTTGAATGATAATTTTGTCTCTGTGTTTTATTTACTTTGAAATTATTATTTGCATGTTTTAGGGTTTGTAATATGGACCGAGAGGTGATTTACAAACATGGAACCCTTAGATTAGATCTAGAAACCTAGACTATGAGATTAGCTAAGTCCTAGAACCCTAATTTATGATGCTTATTTTACATGTGATTTTCGATTTCATTGTTTCAGACATGATAATATGGACAGAGATGTGATTTTGATTGTTAGAACCCCTTAGGCAAAACCTGTGAAATTAACATACGAGAGTATTTAATTTTACTTGAGAAGTAGACTTTGAGAGTTAAATATGGACCGAGAGGTAATTTTAATTTTCTTTGTCTAGTTTACTTTTATTTAACACTGAGCAGTAAGTCACAAGAGTGAAGGCTGTTCTGTGTAAATTGGACGTCTGAGAGGAGACAATTTCCTTTTTTTAAAGTAAAATTTTCTTTATCATGATTTGAATAACTAATAAAATCTTTATTATGTCTAGTCATGGGAATTAAAAAGTGATGAAACCTTAGTCCTAGTTTTCTCTCTCCGATTTTCAGTGACAGATTTAGTTATTTCAATATTTCATTTTTGCTTCATACCCATCGTACATGATCTGCATAGCTAGTAAGAACTCAACTTTTTGGTACTTAATATATAGGTCTCTGTGGGTTCGATATCTTTTTATTATTTCGACGTATTCGTGCACTTGCGGACACAAGTTTTTGGCGCTGTTGCCGAGGACCTTAGTTTTGTTAATATCAAAATAATTGATAATATTGCTAGACTAAGTTTTATTTATCTTAGTTTTCTGTTTTTGCAGGTTTTGAATTTTCAGAGGCTGTGACAGGGCTGTGATTTCTGTAATTTTTCATTTTTTTTACTATTTTTACTTTATTTGCATTTTCTGCTAGTTTTTATATTTTGACAAAAATTAAAAAAAATTGATCGATTCATGTTAGATAATCTTTCTGTTTCTATTCTGAAAATTCTGAGTTTTCATGATTCTTCTATTGTTTATACACAGGACTCTTAGATCTTGGTAGATTTTATTTCCTGTGAACTCTAAATTTTTTTTAGTTGTGTAGAAAAGCTTTAATTTTAAGATATGTCTTTTAATCACAACTCGTGGGCAACTGAAAGAGGTGAGGTATACATGCCACAAGGTAAGTATGAAGATGATTCATGGTGCACTCTTGTAGAAAAGATAGATTCTTTGGCTTATAAATTAGACTCTTATATGCACCCTGTTGTGACATCTTATTATTCTATTAGATATGATATTTGTGGATGTTTAGATCATTATACTTCTGATTGCCAATTTTTAATTCCTCCAAATCCTAATTCACCATGGTACCAAGATGATCAATATTATTCTAGATGGGAAAACCACCAAACTTTTTTTTATGAGGATTGTTCAAACTATATTTTGAATCATACTTTGAGGATACTGAAGAATCTAGGCTAGAATCCATGTTAGAAAAATTTATGACATACCAAAGTAAGGAATTTGAAAATCTTAGAGGGGAGATGAAACAACAAAGGGACATAATTAATCGACTTAATTATGAGTTAAAATCTATATCTGCTGATACTGAAATGTTAGAAACAAAGATAGCACAACAACGTAGATTACTTGAGTTTGATTTGGAAACTGAGGAAATTGATTTACAAAAGTCCTTCTCTGATTCTGGTGATTATGAAATTGATTCTATTAATGAAAAATTATTTATGATTAAATCTAAAGAACTTGAAAAAGGTTTGAAAATTATTGACTTTGATGAATCTCACTCTAAATTTGATGACTCTGAAATTGATTCTTTTGATGATGAATTATTTGTGGAAAGACATGAGGAAACTGATTTTGAAAAATCTCACTCTGATTTTAATTTTGAAATTGATAAATTATTTGATGAAGGACATGAGGAACTTGAAAAAGATTTAAAAATTATGAATATTGATGAATTTGACTCTGAAGTTTTGCCCATCTCTACTATTCACCCTTCTAATTCATTGATTGAAATATCTACAGGGAAACTAGATGAATTATGCATTGTTGAGAAACCTAATATAAGACAGAAAAATTTTCTTAATGATCCAATGTATAAATCTTGTGATCGAAGTCCTACTCTTATTGCAATTGAAGATATAAATTTGAAGAAAGGACTAACAATTTTACTTTTTGATAAATATAGGAAAATTATTAAATACCCTATGAGTGGAATTGAAAATATTGATTTTGATTTCTGCATATTTAAGAAAGCCACGTCGATCTTATTTTATATGAAATTTTGGATGTTTGGATTAGTTGCTAAACTTTTTGGACAACGGAAATGCAGAAAGTTATAAGCTATTTACTATGGTACCGATCCACCTGCTTCACCGTGATATTTGAGTTTTGGTCAAGCTAATGACCGAAAAATTAGCGCTTCTTGGGAGGCATCCAAGCACTCTTACTCTAGTTTTTTTTATTATTTATTTTTTTACTAATTTTTCTTTTTCTTCTTTGTAGGTGTATCTAAAATATTTTTTTATGATGAATCGGTGATTTTTGAAGTTTATGAAAAAAATACGGTAGTGCCGTAATTTTTATTACAGCCATAATTTGGTGTTATTTTCAGCCAAAATATTTCATGGCACCGTCGTAACTATTTTTACACCCATAATTTTATTTAAAAAAAAATATGTATTATGCTTCCTGCATTCTGCTTAGATGTGTTTTCGTTGATATTTTAAGAAACTAGAGCGACAAATTTCTTCTTCTGTGGCACAATTTGGAACAACTCATCTTTCACTATTATTCAGATAATTTTATTAAATTTTAAAGTCCATGGATCATCCTATGACACATAGCATCTTTTGATAACTGATTAATTCATGCAAACAGTTTTTTTTACTAATCTGATTAGCGTCTTTGCTATAGGTATTTAAGGTGCTTTAATGAGTTGTAACCCCGAGCGTTTACATGAATAGGAATAACATGTTTCATTCTATCTCGTAGATTAGTTGGTTCTATTAAAATATTTTCAGACCATTCTAGGAAGCATGACAACTTTTGAAGTCTGATTAATTTCTATAGAGTTTTAATTTAGTAATCTGATTAGCCTTCTTACTGTTAATATCGTAAATGTCTGACAGATTTTGATCCTTTATTTTTCATACACTTTAAAAGACCAATGTTTACTCTACCATTAGGCTTTGTTTATTTTCTTTGTGGATCATTAGATCTTATTCTTTGGCATAACAACTTTTCGTAAATGAATCAATGGCTGCTCTGTTTGCTTTCAACTTGCTACTACTTCTTTTGTCTCTAGATCCAGAAATCTTCAACAGCTACTTTCAACCGGCCACCTTGCAGCCAGCCGCCCTTTGTTTTCCTTACAACAGATCTCTTCCAGCTGCTACCACTGTTTCCAGGTCCACACAGCTAGCAACAAAAGCTCTAGCCGGCAACGCATTTTCTATCCAGCCAACACTTCCTGCTTCAGCTGTAGCATTAGCTTACCACCACTGCCAGCAGCTCTTCTTATTTGAAGTTGCTGCATCTATTTCTAGCAACAACACTACATCGTCATAGCCGTCAAAATCTGCAGAATCTACCACTACCTCTGCAACCACTATTGGAAGCTGCATTTTATTTATTATTATTATTATTAGATTTTATTTTATTTTATTTTTGCAGCAGAATCTTCATTTAGTGACTCTGATTTTTTTTCAACTATGCAGTATTATTTCTCGCCGCCCACCAGTCGACGACTTTGCCTCTAGGACTGTAGTCTCCAGCAGGCCACTGGAGACTACTCATCATAATTCTACTGTCGGCACCATCATCTTCATTGCTAGCAGCTCCTCCGCCAGCATCTATTCTACATCAGCTCCTTCCATCGGCATCCTCCTAGGACCACCGACGATATCTCTGATTACTATTTTTTTTTGTTAAAGTAAGATACTATTTTTGGGCTGAGCCTTATGTATCTAAGAATTGCGCAAGTAAAATTTTCAAGAAGGTGCATCTTTGAAGATGATTTAGCAGCACCTACCACGATGCTACACCCCGGACAACGATTGAGCTTGTTATATGGTTGTCTGAGTATAGTTTGCACTCTCTTGTATTCATGATTATTTCATACGATTTTATCTTTGATTTTATCATGGTTGTATTACTTTATGGTTTTCTCTAGAAAAGTTATTTATGGATATATAGATTCATTGTTTTGTTCTCATGTGATTATGTAAGTCTACATGTTTTTCAAATTGGTTTTATGGATATGATAGGATTGATGATTGTAAAACTTATAATTTGATGATGTGTTTTTCCTGGATGGGTGGATTTTTCTATGATGATATGTCTACTTTGTTTTGGATATCTGTATCTATCAATGTCTGTGAATGGAATTAGGCCTCTTGTGTTGAATTTATTTCTTCAACATATATCCTCCCATGGTAATTTTTCATTATTTGATGCATGACATTTTGGGTAGATGCATTGTTCAATGAATGCAATCTGAGAGTGAAGCATCTTTCTTGAATAAAATGAGCATATGATTATGATTTTTGAATTGATGTTGATTGACTAACCTAGTTAATATTTGATTTATTATGCTATTTGTTGGTAAGAAAGATTCCAAAGTCCAAAAATAAAAAGAGAGTATTGTGACTCCTCTACTTGGCACTGCGAAAAATTGGTAGTGGTACCGAAGTTATGAGTTGAAGTCGAGTGACTCCTCTACTTGACACTACGAAAATTTGGCAGTGGTACCGAAGTTATGAGTTGAAGTCCAAATAAAAAGTATGTATCTATGTGGGTACATGCCAAGAAAAAACCTTTTGACATTAAGTCCACTGTCTTAGGCTATGAATATTCTTGCTGAAAAGATATAAGTTCTATTACATCAGCTATGTGGTTGGTGTACTCTAAATTCGTCACAAAAAAAAAGTGGTAATCGATTTAGAGAATGTCAAAAGCATAAAAAAAAGAGAGAGAGAAAAATTTGAGTAGAAAAAGATTTTGGAAATCCTATTCCTGTAAACAAAAGTATTATAGATTTAAACTAAAACAATAGTAAATTCATGAGATTGAGATTCTATTCATTATACGAGTTGCAAAATTTTATTTGATCAAAGTTGTGAATCTTAAAGATTAAATTCGGAGGACGGTATATTTATCTGAAATTTTATGTAGCATTTGGTGGAAATTTTTCATGGGGGATAATGTTTTAGAAATTTATTTTAAGGGAGTAATAATTTTCATACTTTGCATTGTTCTTTATTTTATTCATTTGCTTGAGGATAAGCAAGGTTTGAGCCCTTATGCATTTTCATGACTCAAAAATTCATAGTAAATTTTATATCAATTGTATATTGTTTTTTAGTCATATTTATGCTCTTTTGCTTGTTTTTCAATTGATTTGGTTAATTATTTCGTAATCTACACCTCTTATCATTTTTTTAAATTATTTTGAGGTAAAAATGGCTTAATTATGATGGATTTTGAAAGATTTGCACGCACAAATGAATTCCAGACGTCGAGACGAAGTTACCTGCCAAATTTCATGCAAATCGGAGATAGTTTGAAAATTACACTACTGCCATAATTATTTCTACGGCTGTAATTTTCTACCCAGAATACACAGAAAAAATTATGGCCTTGACCTGATAAAAATTATGGCCGTAATCTCAAGGAAATTTTCCATAGAACAAATTATGGCATGGCTATGAAAATAATCACGACCGTAATTCTTAAAAGTCGCTATTGCCCAAGTCTTCCGTTGCCGCCTCCCATTTCTAAAATTTTTCAAGCTAAATTAAGGAGATCTAGGGCACCATTTCAAAATCTAAAAATATGGGATCGTTCTGTAAAAGGAGGAGAAGATTTTAGGATAAGAATCATCGAATTTCATTAAGAATCAAGGGAGAAATCGAGAAGGGTGCCGCTAGGGCTCGCCGTCTCATCGAGAGGCATAGAGGCCACCTCAGGTGGCGAAATTTTCAGGAGAGTTTTGCCTACGGGAGGAGAAGATACACCAGAAATTTCAGATCGAAAAGACTTCAATCGAGGGAGAAATCCGCGTCGAAAAATTTTAGCCGAGAGGAAAATCGCGATTTACTGTTCACAGGTAATGTAGCAGTTACTGTTGCACCGAAAAAATTCACAGGGCTGTGAAAATTTTCACACCCCTGTGAAAGTAGTAAGTTTTCTTATTCTTCCTCTTTTGAATTCTGATTTTTTATAAATTTTTGTTGTATTTTCAACTTCATGGTAGCGTAATCTTTTCTTTGGGATTTAGGGAGTAATCCCTTTTTAATTCTGTAATGACTAGATGATTTTTACTTATTAGTTTATTCTTTGAAAGATAATTTTTCCTCAGTGATTTATTTACTTTGAAATTATTATTTGTATATTTTATGGTGTGTAATATGGACCGAGAGGTGATTTACAAACCTGGAACTCTTAGATTAGATCTAGAAACCTAGACTATAAAATAGCTAAGTCCTAGAACCCTAATTTATGATGCTTATTTTACATGTGATTTTTGATTCCATTGTTTCAGACATGATAATATGGACAGAGAGGTGATTTTGATTGTTAGAACCCCTTAGGCAAAACCTGTGAAATTAAGATACGAGAGTATTTAATTTTACTTAAGAAGTAGACTTTGAGAGTTAAATATGGACCGAGAGGTGATTTTAATTTTCTTTGTCTGGTTTACTTTTATGTAACACTGAGCAGCAAGTCACGAGAGTGAAGGCTGTTTTGTGTAAATTGGACGTCCGAGAGGAGATAATTTTTTTTTTTTAATGTAAACTTTTCTTTATCATGATTTGAATAACTAATAAAATCTTTATTATGTCTAGTCATGAGAATTAAAAAATGATGAAACCTTAGTCTCAGTTTTCTCTCTCCGATTTCCGACGACAGACTTAGTTATTTCGCTATTTCATTTTTGCTTCATACCTATCGTACATCGTCTGCTTAGATAGTAAGAACTCGATTATTTGGTATTTAACACGTAGGTCTCTGTGGGTTCGATATCTTTTTATTACTTCGACGTATCCGTGCACTTGTGGACACAACAAGTATCAAGTACCATCCAATTGTTTGATTAGTAGCTATATGATTAAAGTATAGTTTTCCTTTTTAAATGACAACAGTTTCAAAAGAACTAAGCTAATTGATTTAAGAGCTAAAGCGGCGATGAAGACTTAAATACCAATTCAGGAGAGGTCAGGATGTCGGGTTTCACCACACACTGACTAAATGCAACGTCTCTCTACTAGCTCTTACTTTTGTTTTCTAGATGGATTTTCAGGTTTCTTGCAGATTTATATTCATCTAGAAGACTAGGAGAAAACAATGATAGATCTAAACTTGAATAATGATAGATCTAAACTTGAACAAAATAATAACAATGTAATTAATCTAAATTGTTCAAGGACTTATCCACAAATACAAGTTATCCCCTTTCAGTAGTATAACCTGGTACATATTCAGAATGGTCTCCTACTTTCGTGGCTTACCAAACTGAATAGATCCAATAAATACAAGGATAATTTAAATGTGCTTGCGCGAATTCTAACTATTTTCATGATAGAATAACGCAAGTCCGATCTAAATAATTCCAACGTCGCAATTTACCTTTCAGTATTTCTCGCAACATTTTAAACACGTAAAAATTTGGCCAGAGTATATACAAGCAAACATCATTGTAAAGATCGAATAAAGCAAAGTAGATCACACAAACACTTATATTATAAGTCAAAATAAAGATATAAACACAGGATTACACACCAAATCCTAAATAAGAAAGCATAAGTAGCCATGATAGTTCTATTCAACACAATCTTTACTCTAATCAAAGTTCCAAGGATTCAAATACAAAAGGAAAGCAATATAAGGAAGAAATACAAACTAATCATCTCCACATTGATGAGAAGAAGCATGTAAATCTGCCCAGAAAATCCCCTTTTTGTTGTTCGTTGCCCTTTGTCGTCGTTCTTTCATTTATCCCTTGTTAAAGAGTGAATCGACCCTTCTTTTTGCCCTAAATCAGTTATTTTATCCATAGAAAGGTGTCCCTTGAGATTCCCCATGAAATCCTAAAGAAACCCTTGAAATTCCATGTTAAATGAGCCAAAAATTGTGTTCACCGAACTCTGTCACGGCCTGGCCTTGATATCTATCATAGTCGTGATGTGTTCTGTAGTATTCTAGAAACTTAATCACGGCCATGATGCTAGTCACAGGCAGGCTGTGATGTGTATCATGGCTGTGAAATTGATTATGGTTGGGCTATAAAGTCTTCTATGAATTTTTGATATGTTGATCATGGTCATGAAGTTGGTCACGATCAGGCCATGATCGTCTCGGTGAAAAACTTGTCAAATTTTGGATCAAACTCATTATGGCCGTGATAATTATCATGGTTTGGCTGTAAAAATATTGTGAACAAAATACTCACCATGGTCGTGAAGCTCGTTAGGGCCTGGCTATGACTGATACATAAAACTCTGTTTGACTTCAAATTTGTTATGCTGACTTACCTTAAAATAATCAAATAAGCTCTAGAAATGAGTGATTTTACCTAAAATTGCAAAAAGATAAGAAAAAATGAAGATTCTGAACAAAGCAAACAAATAAGTTCGAATATGGCATAAAAGCAATAGAATATACCTTATTTTGAGATAAAATCATATCAGAAAATACTACTAAAATATAAGGCATCAAGATGACATCTTTATCTTCTCAAATAACCTTGATATTATAAAAGACACTAAAGAATTTATATCTCTCCATTTTGATATGAAAGATATAGAAGCTGATGTAATACTAGGAATGAAAATTGTAATAAATCAAAATTCTATTTCTCTCTCTCAATCACACTATGTAGATAAAATTCTAGAGAAATTTAAATTTAATTTCTCAGCTCCTTTATCAACTCCTTATTACCCTAACTGTCACCTATTTAAAAATCAAAGAATATACTGTTAGACAAGAATCATACTCTAAGGCTATAGGTTCCCTTCTATTCCTTACAAATAGAACAAAACCAGATATAGCCCATGCAGTCTCTAGGCACAGCAGATACACATGTAACCCTAGTAAATTTCACTGGACTGCTGTTAAAAGAGTTTCTAGATAACTAAAACGAACATCTAATTATACCTTAACACATAGTGGATTTCCTTCTGTCCTAGAAGGATTTTGTGACACTAATTGGATCTCTAATTCCACTTATGTCAAATCTATTTCTGGATATATTTTCACTCTAGGTGGTGGTGCCATCTCCTGGCAATCCACTAAACAAACTATCAAAGCTAGAAGCACTATGGAAGCAGAGTTACTAGCTCTTGATTTAGCTTGATCAGAAGCTGAGTGGATCAAAAATCTATGTTCATCTATACCAATGGTAGTATTATTCAATCCACCAATTTCAATAAATTGTGACAGTAAAGCTGCAATAGATTTTTGTAAAAAAAATTTGTAAACACTAAATTGAGTAGACATATTAAAATAAGGGAGAAAACAATTAGATGACTTTCTACTCATAGTATAGTTTCTTTGTCATAAGTTAAAATAGACAATAATCTTGCCAATTGCCTCACAAAAGATTTGATCCAAACCAAAGTGATGACTGCATCTAAGGGAGAGAGGGCACTTACACTACAATCCCAAACGAAGCCAGAGACTAGTCCATAATGGGCCCTCCTAGAGTGGTAACCCAACCTCTATGATAGGTAGATGATGACTCAAAAATTGGTAGTAAATTTTATATTAATTGTATAATCTTTTTGGGTTATAAATATGATATTTTGCTTGTTTTTAAACTTATTTAGTCGATTATTTTGGAATCTACACTTTTTTATTTTTTTTTTGAATTTTTAGGTAAAATATACTTATTTTCAATGGATTTGAAGAAATCAGAGGTCGGAAACGGAACAGGACGAAAAGTGGAGCCCAGAGGACAAATTTGGAATTTTTGGCTGTCACACCCCCATGAAATTTGAACTAAAAATTTCATAGGGGTGTGAAAATCTAATAATTGGGGGAAATAGTCGCTGCCGCACACAGCCGAGTCTTCTGCCGCCCCTATTTCTAATTTTTTTGAAGAAAAATTAGATAAATTAGAGCCCTAATAGGAAAAAGTAAAAATACAAAATCGTTCTATAAGGAGAAGATTTGAAGCCAAGAATCGCCCACTTTCATCAAGAATCGAGAGAGAAATTGAGAGAGGCGCCACAAGGGCTAGACCTCTCGCCGAGAGGCATAGAGGCCACATTTGGTGGTGAAATTTTCAGGGAAGCTTCACCCACGAGAGGAGATGACACACTAAAAATTTCAGATCAAAAGGAGTTCAATCAAGGAAGAAATTAGAGAAAGAAATTTCAGCCGAAAGGGAAAAAATTATGAATTACTGTACAGTACTATAGCATCTAGAAAATCATAGGGCTGTGAAAATTGAACTACGATTTTCACACCCCTGTGAAATCAGTAAAATTTTTGTTTTTCCTATTTTGAATTCTGATTATTTTTATATAAATTATTATTGCGTTCTTTAACTCCATGATAGCATAAAAACCTTTTTGGGACTTAGGGAGTAATCCCTTTTTAATTCTATAATGACTGGATGATTTTTAACCTATTAATTTTTTTAATGATAATTTTTCCTTGTGATTTATTTGCTGTGAAATTATTAGTTTTAGAATATTAGTATATTTTAGGGTTTGTAATATGGACCGAAAGGTAATTTACGAATCTGGAAACCTTAAATTAAGATCTAAAAACCTAGACTATGAAAGTTGCTAAGTCCTAGAATCCTGATTATTTATGCTTATTTCACATGTTAATATTTTGATCCATTGATTTCACTATTTCAGACATGATCATATGGACTGAAAGGTGATTTTGATTGTTAGAGCCCCTTAGGTAAAACCTATAAAATTAAAGTATGAAAGTACTTAATTTTATTTGAGAAGTAGACATTAAGAGTTAAGCCATAAAAGTGATCTTAATTTTTTTTGTCTGTTTACTTTCATTTAACATTGAGCAGCAAGTGACAAAAGTGAAGGCTAGTTTCATGTAAATTGGACCTTCGAAAAGAGACAATTTCTTTTTTTTTTAAGTAAACTTTTCTTTATCATGATTTGAATAACTAATAAAACCTTTATTATATCTAGCCATAAGAATTGAAAATGATGAAACCTTAGTCACAGTTTCTCTCTTTGATTTTCAACGTTAGTTTTCGTTTATTCTTTTTTTATTTTACTTCTATCATATATCGATTGCTTAGCTAGTAAGAATTCAATTATCTGGTACTTAACATATAGGTTTCTGTGGGTTCGATATCTTTTTATTACTTTGATGTATTCGTGCACTTGCGGACACATCTGTAGACCCTGGAAAGAGCTTTAATGGGTAATAACAAGTTGATTGGTTGACCAAAGACTACAACATAAATGTTATAAAAAAAATACTACTGTGTTTATTGAAGTTATATTTAAAGCCTCCAATACCCTATTCCTAAGCTGCTTTAGTGCTCCTATGTAGAGTGAGGAAGAGTCTATGACTCTAAATGAAATCTGAATGTATGTCCTAAGAAGTGACTCTACACACTTTCTTATAGGGGATCTCCTATATGTGAGTTTATGTATACGACCGCAGACTAGAAATTGGATACTTCTTGCAAACTCACACGAATACAAGATACTTGCACACGACTAAAAATGTGCAACCCTATGCCACAGTTAGCTATATCATATGTGCACCATTCAAAGCTGGGTCAAAAGAGTTATAGTTCTAGACCTGGTTTACTACATCTCTTCCAATAAAGTTCTATGTACTAAGTGTGTTGAGCACTGCTCTTCCTGACCACGTGATATTGATACGTACCGCAAGTGCATGGTAATGTCGCAGTAATATAAAAGATTGACTATCCTATAGGGAGAAAGGTTAATTACTAGTAGATCTGAGTTTTAGAAGCTAAGGAATTCAAATTGGAGTTTTGAAATAGTTCGACTAACTTTAATTAAAGAAAACACAAGAAATCGAATGCAACTACACGGAAGATGTCAATAGGAGAAGCATCGGGACTTCGAAATTTACCACATTGACATATCTTTCTGATCTAAAACTTATCTGTTACATGAGTTTATAATGTTGAAAAGTAATCTTTCCTATAGTACAGGCTGCCCCCTTGCGGTTGGTACAACTTGGTACTTACCTAAAACGATCTCCTACTCTTGTGGCATATCGTTTTAGATAAATCCAATGATATCCTCGAATGAACCCTAACTACCTTCGTGTTAGAGGTTCACAAGTTTTACTTAGGGGGTCTGCCAATACGATCCTCCTTATGGTCAGGATCGTGTTGGCTAACACACAACACTACGTGACCAAACCAATATCATGTAATAAACACAATTAAGTAAAATATGCTAATATAATACTCAAAATAACAAAATAAGTTAAAATCACAGGATAGGGTTTTAACCGAGTCCCGATTAAGGGTTTATGCTATAAGAGCCATACAAATCCACACAAATCTCTCTAAATAACCAAGAAAATTACAAGCAAATGCTAAGGGAGGAAGGAGAAGAGAAATCGAATGTATTCCCCAGGTATTGCGAAGATCCGTCACGAAATCACTTCAAAATCCTCTCAAGAAGAGTTGTTGCCTGTTTCGTTCGCCCTCGCCACTTCGTCAATCAATCCTTGTCTGATTTGCCAACAAGAAAGAGGGCTTTTATATCCTTTTGATTCACCTCCCTCTTAGCTTCCTAAAATATATTTTTTTCTCCTTTTTTGGAATTTTTTTAGCTTCAAACCGAGTAAAAATTGGAAGGATCTCCAAAAATCAATCGCGATCACGGGTGAACCCCAGAATCTCACTCGGCCGTGAAGTGTTCTGTGTAGATCTAGAAAATAAGAATCACGACCAAAGATTTCCGTGTTCACCTGGTTGTGAAGGTTACTGTTCATTTCTGAGAAAAATTATCTTCGGTGAAATTACCGCCGAACACCAAAATCTTGGGTTGGCCAGGAAGTATTCTATAAAGTTTTAGACCTTCATGCGAATCATAGGTGAACCTCGAAATCTTGGGCTGACCGTGATTTTTAAATAAACTCCAATTGATCCCAAATTTGCTATGTAGACTTTTCTCCTCATAAGAAATCACACCATGACTTTAGAATCTCCAAAAAGCTCCAAAAATGAGTAATTTTACCTCAAATAGTACAAAGATAAGAAAAAGTGAAGATTCTAAAGCAAATAAGTAAATCAGTGATGTCTTGCATTTTAATACTAATTTCTAGTATTATTTCACCTCAAATTTAGGCCTATTTCAATGTTTTTATACTCCAATGAGATTAATTTACTTGACTGCTTCAGAATTTTTACTTTTTCTCATTTTTGTAGAATTTCAGGCAAAATCACACAATTTTGAAGTCTTTTGAAGATTGTAAAGTCATGAGGTGATTCCTTACGAGAAGACAAAGCCGTACATCAAATTTTGGCCCGATCCGAGCTACTTTAAAAAATACGGCTAGGTGAACCCGGCGGGTTCACTGATGGTTCCACTGGATGTCCGGGAATTCACAGAACACATCACGGCTTGCCCGTGCTTTTGGTGTTCACCTGTGATTCTCTCGGAGGATGCTTGCGTAGAAACGTATAGAAGACTTCATGGCCTGGTGAACCTGGCATGGTTCACCGGTGATTCATACTCGACAGAAACTTCACAGAAGACTTCACCAATGGGTGAATCCGACGGGGTTCACTCGTTATCGTGACTCTGCAGACCGACTTTCACTCGGTTTTTCTTTGATTCCGAGCTCTAGAAAAATCCAAAAAGACAAGAAAATATGTTTGGGAAAGCTAAGAGAGAGGCGAATCCAAAGAATATAAAAACCCTCTTTATTGTTGCCAAATTATCAAGCAATCAGCGCATGAAGCGGCTAGGGTGAATGGAAGAGGCAACACATCATTTTCAGGGCAATTTCGAGAGATTAGAGCATCATATCTTTACAATTTTTAGGGATCTTGTTCGGTTCATCCTCTCCTTCCTCTCCAAAATATTTTGTAGCAATTTTTCTGATATTTTAGAGAGATTTATGTGAGCTTTCATGACTATTGTAGCGTTAAAACCTTTTTCGGGACTTGGTTGAAGCCCACTGATGAATTCTTTCATGCAATTTTAATTTGTTTTGTTATTTTGAAGTTTGTACGAGCATATTTTACCTTGGCACATTTATTTCATGGTATTGCTTTGGCCACGTAGTATCATGTGGTAGTTGACATGATCCTGACCGAGAGGAGGATCATGTTGCGGATTCCCTAGGTAAAACTTGCGAATCCTTGACATGAGAGTGCTTGGATTTCGCTCAAGGGTAACATAATCGTCCATTGAACTCATTGGGTTTATCTAGAACGATCCACCGCGAGAGTAGGAGATCGTTCTGGATAAGCACCAGGGTGTACCAACCGAGAGGGGGCATCCTGTACTTTTATGAGGATTCCTTATGCAATATTACGAACTTCTGTAATATATAACCTTTAATGTAGTTAGATTTGTGAGTGTGGTGGATACTAAAGTCCCAATCTTTCTCATATAGAAATCTTCTGCATCTACTGACAATGACTAGTACACTCCTTTGCCTCCTTCGCATCCTCTTCAACAGCGTCATCACGGTTGTCAACCCACACCTCCTCCTTCATGCCAGCAAACATCCTCTTCTCGTCAACCGCAAGCCTTTGCTCTGGCGCCGAATGAGTTCGGCATCATCTTCCACAACGCAGAGCAAGAAGACCGATACAATCTACTTATCCAACGTAAGGTCATCAACACTCGTTACCTCGACCGGTGAACATTGGGGATGCTTGGGTTACTTGATGATGTGGAATTCATGTACTCCAATATCGGCTAGGACCAATTTATGCACATGGCGAACCCAACATACATAGGGATCACACTCAAATTCTTCAGTTCTATTGACGTACGGGCCGACACCATCCTCGACCAGCATCCCGGACGTCTCACGTTTTGGTTGGGTAACCTCGAGTACTCATTATCTCTGTCACAGCTACGCAGTGTTTATGGCTTCCCGAAACCTTGCACGTGCAAGGTACCGACGGACTACACAAAGCAAGGTTTTTGGGGAGCGATCACAAACGAGCATATCTATTCTACACGTGTTGCTCGGGTGTCTAGCATTTGCAATCCAACCATTTGTTATGTTCATTGGGTTCTTGCCCATACCATCTTCGGCCGCAGGGAAAGTGATGGTATGATCCGTCAATCTGAACTTTTTTACTTATGGTATATGCTGCATGCTTTTAGGGTTGACTTGGGCTACTATTTGGCGAAGCAATTCAACTGTGTCGTGCATTCGCGCAAGGGAGCTATTGTTATGGGTGGTCTGATCAACCCACTGGCTATTTTTCTAGGGGTTATCTCCTATGGTACCGCGGAAGCTAGTGGCAACAACCGGCTCGAAATCGAGTCGTGTGTTGTCATGAAGCTTATTATTCGCTGGGGTGACTACTACTGTCTTACGTTCAAAGGAAGACAGTTCTCCCTCTCGCTGTCGAACACTAAGCGCACCACAGTGCGCGTGAGACAAAATTGGCGCATTCAACTTGTCGCCAACCCTTAGCCCGACCTAGTTGACACGGCACCTACTGCCCCTGATGCCTTTCATTTCGGCGGCTCCTCATCTACCGGGTCTATGATGGCCCTCTTATAGGAGATGCATAAGGAGTAGCTTCACCAGGGAGGGGAGTTATTTCGCTAGGGGGAGGCACTAGATCAGATGGACACCACTCTCCGCTATCTCCACCAAGAGCAGACCTCAAATTGGCAGACTGTGGAGGCGGGGATGCAACAATAGCACAAGATGATGAGCTCGGTTTGGGAGAAGCTGTCTTCCATGGACGAGCGGCTGTCCTTTCTGTCTGAAGAAAACATGGCGCGTGTAGCCATCTCTTCCGATGAGGAAGACGAGCCGGATTACTCATTTCGCGGTAAGGGTAAGAGCTCCAAGGCTCAAGGTTCTCGACTGCGAAGGAAGAAGTAGACCTCCCCGTGCTTAGCTTCCCACCTGCTCCTCTCACATCCACGGTTTCGCATAGAGGACTATGCGATATTTAGAGTGGGTGAGCTATCTCCTTTCTAGTTCTTTATCTTCTGCTGTCTTTTGACTTACTATTTCTGCTGGTTCATGTGCTTGATACTTAACTTTGACTGGTTGGTTGTTTATTTGGCATTGTTTTTATATGCCACTATTCGAGGGCTTGGTCCCATCTTCAGGCCCCTTGGCTGTGATGTGTAACATTCAAATTACTTCCATGCACTGTCCTAGTATTCTGTGATGTTCCCTATTATCATCTTATTAATACATGAATGAGTTATGCATGCTATCATCTGGATATATCCTGATGTTGTGGTTCAAGGTTTAGTCATGTGTTTACCATGCTCTATGAAATAGTTTTGATCCTATGATAGCTAGGTCTAATCATTGAGTTTGAATCCATGTTTGGTTTGGAATAATCATAATCCGTTGAATGCAACATCTGATTAGAAATGTTGTATGATTACATCTATTCGCTCTATGATTTTGAAATCTTTTGATTTGAACTACTCTAAACTGTTTATTAGTGGGTCAAATATTTCTGAGAATGTTCAATTAACTTATGCTGGTAGTTTACATATGATTTCATATTAAGATACACATCTACTTATTCGTTCCTTGAGTCCTCTCTATTGCTGGGAGAAAACTACATTTGTGATGTGATGAAAAGTCTTATCAACACCATATATTGTTAAAAAAAACTCTTAGATTCCTCTACTTGGCACTGCAAAAAATTGGCAATGGTACCTAAGAACATGAGTTGAAATCTAAGAGAGACTCCTCTACTTGGCACTACGAAAAATTGGCACTGGTACCTAAGGACATGAGTTGAAGTTTGATATCATAATTAGCTATGGGAGTTTTGCATCCTAAATAATACATTTGAGTTAATCCCAACAAGTTGATTTGGATGGATTGGAATAACATGAGTAATGTGTATGCTTGATTGAGTTCTCTATTTACAGCTGGCTGAGTTCCTTGACTTGTAGAAATTGTGGGATCAAACAGCTGAACGTTCAAAACACCCAATCACTTGATTTCTTCTGACTAGATCTTGGATTACTAGTAGATATTTTTTTCTAATTTGGATGTTTACTTTTAACCTGAATAATTATCTTCATACTTTTCATGCAATTCACTTTATTTATTGTTTGAGGACAAGCAAAGATTTAAGTCTGGGAGTATTTGATGTCTTACATTTTAACAGTAATTTCTAGTATTATTTCACCTCAAATTTAGGCCTATTTTAATGTTTTTATACTCCAATATGACTTATTTACTTGATTGTTTCGGAATCTTCACTTTTTCTCGTTTTTATGGAATTTCAGGCAAAATCACCCAATTTTGAAGTCTTTTGAAGATTCTAAAGTCATGGGATGATTCCTTACAAGAAGACGAAGTCGTACATCAAATTTGGGCCCAATCCGAGCTACTTTAAAAAATATGGCCAGATGAACCCGGTGCTTCCACTGGATGTCCGGGAATTCATAGAACACATCACAGCTTACCCGTGCTTTTGGTGTTCACCCGTGATTCTCTCAGAGTAAGCTTGCGCAAAAACGTACAGAAGACTTCACGGCTTGGTGAACTCGGCGGGGTTCACCGGTGATTCTTACTCAACAGAAACACAGAAGACTTCACCACTGGGTGAACCCGACGGGGTTCACCCGTGATTGTGACTCTGTAGACCGACCTTCACTCGGTTTTTCTTCGATTCTAAGCCCTAGAAAAATCCAAAAAAGGCAAGAAAATATATTTTGAAAAGCTAAGAGAGACACGAATTCAAAGAATATAAAAGTCCTCTTTATTGTTGCCAAATTATCAAGCAATCAGCACACGAAGCGGCTAGGGCGAACGGAAGAGGCAACACAGTATTTTCGGGGTGATTTTGAGATTGGAGCGTCAGATCTTCATGATTTTTAGGGATCTTGTTCGGTTTATCCTCTCCTTCCTCTCCAAAATATTTTGTTGCAATTTTTCTGATATTTTAGAGAGATTTATGGGAACTTTCATGACTATTGTAGCGTAAAAGCCCTTTTCGGGATATGGTTGAAGCCCACTGATGAATTCTTTCATGCAATTTTAATTTGTTTTGTTATTTCGAAGTTTGTATGAGCATATTTTACCTTGGAGCATTTATTTCATGGTATTTCTTTGGCCACGTAGTATCATGTGGTAGTTGACACGATCTTAACCGAGAGGAGGATCGTGTTGGCGGATTCCCTAGGTAAAACATGCGAATCCTTGACACGAGAGTGCTTGGATTTCGCTCGAGGGTAACATAATTGTCCATCGAACTCATTGGGTTTATCTAGAACGATCCACCGCGAGAGTAGGAGATCGTTCTGGATAAGCACCAGAGGGTACCGATCGAGAGGGGGCATCCTGTACTTTTAGGAGGATTCCTTATGCAATATTACGAACTCCTACAATAGATAACTTTTAATATAGTTGGATTCGTCAGTGTGGTGGATACCAAAGTCCCGATTTTTTCTCATATAGATATCTTTCTGCATCATTATGATTGATTTCTCGTTCTCGCTTACTACTTGCAAAAACCCCATTTTGAATCACTTAGTTATTGAGACTTAGACTTTTTGGTACTTAACCTTGCTCCCTGTGGGTTTGACTACCTTTTATATTACTTCGACATTACCGTGCACTTGCGAGACTTATCAATAAGCCTATATGAAACATGGAAACATTAAAATTGGCCTTGTTTTGAGATAAAATAATACTAGAAATCACTGTCAAAATGCAAGACATCAGATATACACGTCGAATGACATTTTGTTTTTCTTTAATTAATTTTAATAAACTTTTGAGTTTTATGGGGGATTGTTTGAGTTTTTCATAAGTGAAAACCCAAAAGTCCCTTAATAGTCCCACATAGAGGGATATGGAAGGGAAGCTTAGGTTTAAAGCTTAGTTTAACCACCTTAGCCCATTGTTAACTAACTTAAGTAGATCCAATTACACACACGTGCGTGTGCACCTCGCCTCGTCGGGCCATGGCTGTGGTTGTGGTTGTAGGTGAATAACTCGCATACTTTTTCTTGGGCAACTAATTTTAGTGTCTTTATTTTTGCCCAAATAATAATTTTGAAGACTATTAATAAATAATATCAAAATTAGTTT
Source organism: Costus lasius (assembly GCA_027563935.2). Lineage (NCBI taxonomy): Eukaryota > Viridiplantae > Streptophyta > Magnoliopsida > Zingiberales > Costaceae > Costus > Costus lasius. The sequence goes on from CM050448.1 coordinate 105,140,677, forward strand.
ACCATTTTTAATTAGCTGTTAGCCCCTCTATTTCGAGGTGGGCGACTAAGGTATTATTTATTAATAGATTGGATCTGTTAATTTTATGCGGTGCGCCTTCTCTATATAAGGAGAGGCAATGCAGCCTCTCCTATTCATCGTTTTCGACTCTTCCCTCATCTCTTACTCTCTTTTCGCTCGTACGACGTTTAAAGTGGCTGTGACAGGCTTCTCACTTGCGCACCGGTAGAGAAGCAACACCAGTTGTATCTTGGGATAGGAAATCTAGACTAAAGCCCGTGCGAGGGCTGAAGATCTTTGTCTTAGGATAGACGACTTCATCATCACCTCTGGTTAAGTCGTTTCATTACTGTTTCTTATTTACTTGCATGCTTAATTAGAATTAAATGCTAGGATTAATTGCTCCGACATGTCCTTGGCTTGTCCACATCATTAGTAGCATGAAGTCCATAACATAAGTCATTCCGCATAGCAAGAACAACTAGCACATCAATAGGTGCACTGAATCAATCAACCGCACCGTGCTAAGTTAGAATTGGGTGAATCAGCTCTGCACATGCACCGCATATGCGTACACAACTTTAGGTCCTCGGGTTGAGCCCCCACCTGTCCACATGTGTCCCCACGCTCGACACTACTAGCTCGACCATTGCCTTGGACTCATGTCAATCTCAACGACATCAACACCCTGAGCTATCCACACCTAGGTGACCAGAGACCACCACCACCTATTGAGCTCAGTGTGTATCGAAATTTAATTACATTCTGGGAGCATCACAGTAGGGTACACAAAATGCAACTTAAGAGTAAAATTTCAAAGCGGGTATCCCCTAAAAAGTTAAAATTTACTATGGGATTCGTGCACGTGAATCCTAAGTTAATTCTAAAGCTAAAAGTGGGTACCCGCTTAAGAATTTTTTTTTCTTGCAACTTAATGCTTCAATGAGTTTTGATAGTTACTCATTTTGGTTTCATAGTTACTCATGGAAAGAGATCAAAGTTGAGGGTAGTAGACCTACTTAATGCTTCTATGAGCTTTCATACTTTAGTCACTTTTTAGTTATTCTAAGCTTAAAATAGCGTGAGGATAATAATTATCTTTTTCAATTAACAATCTTCTGCACTAAGTCAATCATATTATGGTAATATACAAAAACTGGCGGGTCGAGTGACTTATTACATCTAACACAGGCCATTTAAATGGATATTCATGATTATCAAATTAAATATTTTTTAATTTATAATAATGATAAGTATATTTATATAATACTTATTTAATTATTATTATATATTTTAATAATAAAAATATTTTAAATTTTTTAAAATTAGGTATTAGGTAGCATATATACTTCTCTATAGGGATAACAGTCATGATAGGGTATCTACTAATTTTGCTCTACCTATATCTGAACTTAACTAAATATTATATTGCACATACTCATTATCTATTTGATTTTTTTTTTTACTAAACTCTATCTTATCCTGACCCACTAAAACTTTTCTTATATGATAACTACTCATAACCAGATAATTCCACCCATCCTAACCCTAACCTAAACCACCCCTCCCTACCACCACCACCACCACCTATCTCACGTTGCCTCTTACCCATTTTCTGTTGCTTTCCCTCACCGCCTCGCCTCTTATGCCACCATCTCCTCCCTCAATTTTGTTGTTGTCTTGCCTTCTCCCACTCTCTACCTTGCCTACGCTGCCTCTCGACTCAACACTCCCGCTCGCCGCCTCACCTGTACCACTGATCGCCTTGATGATCTCGCTTGTCGCCTTACTTGCATCGCAACATGCCTCGACACTCCCTCTCGTGCCCCTCACCAGTGCTGCCACTAGCCTCAATGCTCCTACTCATTACCTCACCTTCAAATGGGATGATAGATGGGTGATGACAAAAGTGGAGGAGATGTTGGTTTAGTTGAGTTAGGGTGAGTGGATTAAGACCCATATATTATAATTTATATTTATAAATTTAATTTTACTATTTAATATATATAATCCGATTTAAATAGTGGGTATTCGATTATACAAGTACACTATATAAAACCTGATCAAACCCAACTTAGTTATACTACTGCTAATCATATTTGAACCAAACTCGATTATTTATAATCGAATTATAATCCGATTTGGATTGTGAGTATCTGACCTATACAACTATATTATATAAATTTGATCGAAAGTATTCATGTAAAATCCTATCTGAACCGAACTTGATTATAAATAATCGAATTCAATCGCTCGAACACCTGCTTAAAATAAATTCTGTCATCCCAACAGTGTAAATCTGATTAAAATCCGATTGGCTAAATGTAAACCGGTCCCGAAATATACTCGGAATCTCAGTCCAACCAAATCAGATCCAAATCTTCATTTCGACGGACCCTATCACGTTACCCGTTCCGTCACGCAACGAACTCACTCCGCCCGGCGCCAACGTTACAGTCTGTTTCAGTGGATGGAATGGAAATAAAGAAAGAAAAGAAATGAGGATGGAATGGAATGGAAAGGAAAGAAATAAATTCCTTTCCCTTTCATGCCTCGTGTTTCGGTGGTGAAAGGAAAGAAACAGTGAGCTCGGGCGAGCGCAGCAAGCTCGGGCGAGATGGTGGGCGAGCGCAGCAAGAACAAAAGGGGCGGCGTCGCGGCGAGGTCGAGCGAGATGGGCGGAGAAGAAGAGGGGCGGCGAGCTCGGGCAAGATGGGCGGAGAAGAAGTGGGGTAGCGAGCTCAGGCCGACAGGCGACAGCGAGCATCGGGCTATTTTGGCGAGCTCGGGCGAAGGGGCGGCTTGGACGAGAGGGAGCGAGCTCGGATGGCGGCAGCGAGCTCGGACGGTGGCTGTGAGCCCAGACGGAGGGGGCGACTACGAGCTCGGACAGTGGCTGTGAGCTCGGACGTAGCACGCAGCGAGGTCGGGAGATGGCGGCGAGCTTGGGGCTAGATCGAGAGGGCGATTGGGGAGAGAGGCGCGGCGAGCTTGGGCGAGAGGGGCGAGCTCGGCCGACGGCTGCACAACTTCAGGCTTCCGTCAGGGCGACGACGCGAGAGCTGCGGACGAGAGGGCGAGACGCGAGCAGCGGGGCTTGAGGCTTCAGTCAGGCGAGAGGGCGGCGACGAGAGGAGGAATCAGCGGCGGCTTCAGGCGTGAGCAGCGGTCGAAATGCGAGCAACGCGTCGAGAAGCGCGGCGAGAAGGCGATGTCGAGAAGGCGATGTCGTGAGCAGCGCGGCGAGAAGGCGATGTCGAAGACGCGCAGCGAGACGCGAGCCGAGGGACGGAAATCTGATTTCCGTCTCTTTTCGAGGGGAAGGTTTTGAAGGGAAAGGAAAGGAATTGTTTCCTTTCCCTCCCTCATTTCTCTCCTTTGAAACAAGGGAAATCAAAGGAAAGAAATCCAATTCTTTCCTTTCCCTCCCTATTTCCTTCCACTGAAACAGACCGTTAGGGATCGCTCCCGCACACCGCAACCGAAAAAGCACACCCCAAGGAGAAAAATGAAAAAGAAACAAATACCTTTTCCACCTAAAACGTCTCCACTCAACTTCTACCCTTCTTTTATTGGTGGCCCAGCGCACTAGCCCCTCAGACACGTTTGAGTGACCCATTGGCAGAACGTGTCGTTGAAAATACAAAAAAAAAAATCACTTACCCTAACCCTCTTGTTTCTTAATTTTGTAGATCTTCGAGCTAGGGTTAGCGCAATCTTCATCTCTTCCGCTCGAAGAGAGGAAAGATTTTCGCCGAATCGAGACAACGCGGAGAGCAGTGGTTCGATCGTCATGAAGCTGACCGTGAAGACGCTCAAGGGCACCCACTTCGAAATCCGGGTGCAGCCTAATGATACGGTAGAATCGCGATCCCGCTAGAATCTCTATTTCTCTGTTGGTTTTGCTGCATTGCTGGATTCTTGACTCTCCCATTCTATCGGAGTATTTTTTGTATTTTTATAGTAATTTCGAAAGGTGAACTAAGGAGCTCTCTGTTCTTCCCGTGTGCTTCCATTTCTTTTTGATATTTTCTCGTGTTTTCTAGTATAGCAACCACGAATTCATCAATTCTTTATTCCTAAACCCTTAATGCTAATGTAACTGTCAATCGGTGACAGGAAACCAATTCTAAGACAATTACTAGTTGAGCTTTCTTTCCTTATAGCTGTCGGAACTTAGTTTTCAACAAATTAGGTGACTCGTATCGAATGCGTATTTGAGCTATTTTTCTGGGATGGGTAGTCATACTAGCTCCTTGCGATTGTGTATTACTTTTTTTATTTCTTCAATTGAAGGCAAAGGGGAAGACGGTAGGATTAAGAAAAAAACACCAATGTTAATGGACAACTAGTGCGTTTGTGATCCCAGGTCATGCGGGTACATTTTTGGTATTGTCAGTTGCTTCCATAATTTTTAACAAGCTTTGACTTTTATGTCTAATTAGAAATTACACACATCATATTAATTTGATTTTGGTTAGAAATGTCATCAAATATTACATTAAGAAACAAAGACCCCTCAAAATGATCGGTGAATCATTTCTTATATTTTTTTACCATGTTATTTGGGAAAAACTTTTTTAGTGCAAGACTGCAAGTTAACCCAGAACGTAAAATAATACTTTGTTTAGATGGACATTTTGTTTTAAGCAGTTGTTGCCATCTAGTTGCACGTTGATGAGACAAGCATTTCGGTATCACAGATTATGGCAGTGAAGAAACATATTGAGCAACTACAAGGGAAAGACAACTATCCATGGGGGCAGCAATTGCTGATTCACAATGGAAAAGTTTTAAAAGATGAAACTACACTGGAAGAGAACAAAGTTAGTGAAGACGGTTTTCTTGTTGTTATGCTCAGTAAGGTAATCACACTATATGTTACGTGCAATACATTGAACCATGATCAATAATATAGCATAGCATAAAATGTTACTAGAATATTTCCAAAGAAAGTGAGGAATTTTAGAACTGCTAAGGATTTTCATTTTACTTGTCGCTTGCTATTCTGCTTGAATATAGGATTTGTAATAGGCAACTCAATGGCTTATTTTCTATAAACATATGAGATCATGAGAAACATTATACATGGTTGCTCTCCATTATATGAAGTTATAGTAGAAGTCTTGTTTTTGTTGCATAATCGCTAACGTAATTGCCTATTTTATGTTTTTCTTGATGCTGAAGATTATATTTCGTACTTTTTCATCTTCTTTCTCCCATGTCAATGTGGTAGAATTTCTTTATAGTTAGTTACCACAATGGGTTTTCTATGCAGATGTACGGGTGAACAATATAAGTGCTTCATCAATGTAATCATCATCTAATACATAATCTAAATCTATGTTTTTGTATCACAATTGTTGATGCAATAACCTGTTTTGTGCTTTTCCTGATGCTGAAGATTACAATCCTGCTATTTCATTTTCTTTTTTCCATGTCAATGGGATAGCCTTTCTCTATATTGGGTCATTACAATGGGTTTTCTTTGAAGATACATGTGAGAACGATATAAGTGCATCATCAATGAAATCATTATCCATTACATAATCCAAATTTATTTACAAAGAAATTTAAACATTGACTACTCAAATGTTATAGCCTTTACAATTATATTTGTTTGGACAAAGGTTTTAAAAATTGATTTCTACTAGTCAATATTTAAGAAAATGGTCTCTATCGGTCAGTAAGGGTGATATGCTCTAGTCGAATATTGTACTAGGATCGATATGGTGCTGTAAATTTATTATATATATTTTTAGTACTGACCGATACTATGATACCATGAGTCAATTCTCCTGTATGTACTAGTCCAATAGTAGATTGACACACGGGTGCTTAAAAACCTTGGTACTAGTGTATTAGTATTGGATCAGATAAAGGTTCAAAGTCGATGGAACTGGGCGAAGCAACGGAAGCAAAAGAAGAAGAGGGGTACCTACGCATGCATCCACCTCACATCCGTTGCTTCCACTGATCGCTTCTTCTTCCTCTCCTTCTCCTTCTTCTTTCTCTCCTCTTCTCCTTCCTCTTCCTTCATTGCTGCATCCGCTGCTTGACCATTGCTGGATCGGTATGAATCGGAAAAACCGGTCGACCATTGCTGGATCGGTATGAATCGGAAAAACCGGTCGATTCGGACTGGTTCTTTGAATCTTGGATCAAATTAGTAAGGTCTAGTGTGTATATACAGAGGACCATGGTACCAGATCAGACATGTATATACCGGGGGTATTTGGTAAGCCAAATGCTGATTTGATCTAGTATAGATACATGGTCGGGTCTATTGGTTGTTGATGTCATAATGTTTCTATTACAGTAATCATGAAATTTCCAAAAACCTGAAAGGTTTATTTATTTTTTGTTTCAAAGAATTTAAAAATTGTGGCATCACACAGCCTACCTAATTAAAGTAAGTATCCTTTCTACTTTTTATTTTCAGCTTTTCTAGTTTTTATTATTTTCTCCGTTCCAAATTGTATGTTTGATGTTGCTTGCATGTTGCAAGCATGGTTTTAAAACTTGTTCCATACCGGCCGAAATTTCGGTCCCGTCCGGTACTGGTCCGACGAGCCACCGAGCTCGGAGCAGGCATCGGAACTCGGAACTTTATGCAGGCGGACGGGAGGCTAAAGGGGGTGGCTGAAGCTCTTCCGGAGTAGCCAACGCGGGAGCGGGAGCAGCGGAAGCTCTTCCGCTGCGAGCACGAGCTCCGCCTGGAGCTTCCGCTGCGAGCACGAGCTCCACCTGGAGCTTCCGCCATGAGCAGAAGCTCTGCCTGGATCTTCCGCCTCGAGCAGAAGCTCCGCCTGGAGCTTCCATCATGGGCACCGAGGGACCGGGAGCTTCTGCTGTGAGCACGAGCTCCGCCTGGAGCTCCCGCCGCGAGCACGAGCTCCACCTGGAGCTTCCGCCGCGGGCAGGAACTCCGCCTGGATCTTCTCATGCGAGCAAGAGCAGGAGATGAAAAGGAGACCGGACGAAACCATTCGGTTTTTGACCGGTACCGACCGAAACATACCGGTCCGGCAGCTGACCGGACCGAGCTGCCGGAACGAGTTTTAAAACCATGATTGCAAGTCGCCTCTTTTACAGTTATAGTTTACAAGGCTTCAATTTTAAGTGAACTCAATACTAATAGGTCTCTTAGATAAGAAAACTCCAGGATGGTGGACCCAAATTCTCTTCTGCCATTAGCCACACACTACTTACATCTACATTATTATTTCCTGTGATGTTGACATAATATAGTCTCATTTTTGTGTATTTGTGCTTCATCTCTTGAATTCTATAGTATAATACTGTTCTATTCACGTTTGCCATACTACTTTCATTTTTTTTACTGTTTCTCCTTTGTACTTTTGAATTTTTTAAACAAAAACTTAGTGGTCTGCATGATTATCCGAGCACAAATTCCAATTTCAATGTTATGGTTATAGCCGTGACTCAAGTTACATGATTTAGCATGCATTGGAATTTCTCAGTTTTTTTGGATTTGCATTATTTGTGATAGCTTATTTCAATTTTATTGTGCTGTATTTACCACACTTATTGCTTTAAATTCTTTAGAGCAAAACTGCCGGCAGTAGTGGAACTTCGTCCTCTCAGGTATTTGTTGCATTACCTATCTAACTCTGACGCATGAGCAAACCTTCATTTTTAATCTATGTTCATGTTTATAGCCTTCAAGAAGTTCCATGGTCCAGCAACCTACTCCTAAAGAAGCACCACCACATCCTTCATCACAAGCTCCGCCACAACCTCTGTGAGCGTTTTGAAGCATTTTTCTAGTACAATATGCATAATAGTTGTCATATTTTCTCAATGAATTTTGTGTTGTTTCAGAGTACCAGACAGTTCGTCAACTGGACCTGCTAGATCTCAACCGGAAAATGTTGAGTATGTTCTATTAGTATTTCTCTTATATTTCCACAAGATGTGTATATAGATTCAAAGCAACCAAGAAACTAGGATGGCATTTACAGAAGATAAAGTCATTTGCTTTTCCTCTGTCTATTTATGGGTGATGGTGTGTTAGATTCTCCACCATTTCACTTGGGTTAACAATTACTGCAGTGTTGAAGGTCATTATAGCTAAAATGATATGTTTTTATATTTCTGTGTTCCTGGGTTGCAAACATTCTAGTTTCGATGAGATAAGAGGTACTAATCCATAGTTTTCAGAAATACTTATACAAACTCAAAGTGTTACTTCTAGGTATACTATTATTCAATATCTTATTTAATTTCTGAGGCATTGGCTGCCTTTTTGGACTACATTTTTGTTGTTCAGCAATTCTTCTAATAAGCATTTGCCTAGTAGATATTGTCTTTTACGCAGATAATCTTTTTTTTTTTTTTTTGCAATTTCATTTGTTACTTTTGAAATTAAAAACAAAAACGAAGTATACCAAATAAATATATTCTGTTCAACGTGTGATTTTATTGCAACCCTTAGACATTTTCTTTTCATGTGCAATAGTATGATTTCTTGTCAAACCTAAACTCAAATCTGCGGACGATTATTTATTGTGGAAAAGGCTTAATTGGAGAATAAATAATAGCCACGTATGATGTTTCTTTTATTCTTTTCGTATGCTATAACAGAAGCAAAATTTCATGAAACTGATTCTGGTTGTGAACCTTAGCCCTATGCATACTTTAGATTTGGAAAAAAATATATTCTCGTAACTAATTAACTATGATAGGTAGCATGACTTTTATTCAATATATTTTCTTTATTGCTGTTGGTTGTTTGCAAAAAGAAATCATGCCTTTTCAATTTCTTTTTGTTTATTACGTGGAAATCATCATTTGCAATTGTGACTATCTCCAGGATTTATGAGTATCAAAATATCCATGCTACTTTATTCCTAAATAGAAATGCAGCTGGAGCGATAACAGTCATCCTGACTATATCTATATGCAGGGTACCCTCCGATGCCTATGGTCAAGCTGCTTCCAATTTAGTTGAGGGGAGTAATTTCGAGCAAATGGTTAGTCAACTGATGGAGATGGGTGGTGGTAACTGGGACAGAGAGGTGGTTCTGCATGCTCTTCGTGCTGCTTATAACAACCCTGAACGAGCTGTCGAGTACCTCTATTCAGTATGTAGTACAGGTTATCTTCGTAGCAAACTGACAGAAAAAACTAAGAAATCATACCATATGATTTTTCATTTTATATCAGGGAATTCCAGCAACTGCAGAAATCACAGTTCCAGGGGATCATTTCCTGTCCTCTCAAGCATCTGCTCAAGGGGCCAACACAACTGATGTTGCTGATCCCGAGCCTCTCTTTGGATTGCCAAATTCTTCTCCTTTGAATATGTTCCCACAGGTCCGTGCTGAAACTCTGCGATCAAACCTATATTTTTCTGTATGTATTACTATTAATACTTTCAAAAGGTAACTTATATAACTCTATCAGGGCGATCCTACTTCTGGAGGCAGTGCTGGAGGTGGTTCTCTTGACTTTCTCAGGAATAACCCCCAAGTATGGTAATTCTAACCTCCAACAATAAGCTCTTTTTTGCTGTTCATGTGGCTATTCCTCGTAAAGATTCTACTACAGTTGGGTATTGTCGATTGTGTAATAGTTCGAGATGTATTAGCCTATTTGCAAACAGTTTATACATTGTGATAGACTTTATAGAAAATAACACTACTGTATAATAGAATTTTCTTTTCAAGTTTGTTGGATTATCATATTATCTTTACAAATTTGTAGGCAGCACATTTTCGTTCTCAGATTGCTAAGAAATTAATGTTAGCCAGGAATCGACTGTGTTTGATTGCCTTGCAATTTAAACAGCAGTAAGAGATAGGGTAAATTGGTATTTTACACGCCATAATAACCAAAATTTTGGCTGAAAGATCAAAAGACATCTTTTCATTAGAAATATTTCTTTACAAATAATTGCTTAAGTTGAAAGATGAAAGAAAGAATTACTATAAATGAGCTATGAGATCTGGAATACATTATAAACATATAATACATATTTAAATTTTAAGAGCGCTCTCTCAAGTCTCTAAAATTTGTTTTGCCGTTCAGATTACGTTAACTGGAACCATTAGATAACATCTAACTTAAAGAAATTTTTTTTAAAGTGTTAAAGAGGAATATCTTTGTTGATATTTAATCAAGAAGACGATATAAGTTCTAGAAATTCTGTAAAATCTTAGGAAGGTATGTCTTTGTTGCTACGTGTATATGACTGTACAAATAAATTAAGTTGATGAATTCATTAATTGAGGTTGCAAATGCAAGTGAAGTATAATATATATTGGTTCTTTAATGAAATTTTAAATTGATCAGATAATGATTCTTACATTGTAACAACATTTATTTATATATGAACCACAATTTGGTGGTACAAGCCATTTATGGGTCTTGGTAAGACTGGTAACATACAGCTATATACTGATACAGATTAGGTTCAGACTATTATCATATTCTTTTTAATATATGTGTAACTCGGTATATATGGAGTTTGTGTACTACTTTATGATTGGAGCATTTATGTGCTGGGCTTATCATTCCATATGAACCAAGATTAAGAACACTAAAATGTACTATAAATGTTTTTTTCCCTTTTTATCTATTATTATTTGTTTTAGATTGGAAAACATGAGTTAATTTGAATTGGTTACAATATGAATTATGCATTCTGTATTATAGATTAACATATGAGTGGAGTTAAAAATATATGATGGAGAGGTCTTTAACTTTATCAGTTGATAATTGCAACTAATTGTTATAATATTTGTCCAATGTTTGGAACTTTTTTGTGTTGTTCATATTACAAATACAGTGATTATAATAGTCATTGAGATATGCAAAATACCTGTTACAACTTACAACATTAGATTGTTCGGAAATGCAATCTAGTTATTTTAAGACTTTTTCCTGTTTTTGCAGTTCTTAGCCTTGAGAGCAATGGTCCAAGCAAATCCTCAAATATTGCAGGCAAGGATGCAGGGTAAAGTTGTTTTCTCAAATTTTATTTGTTTCTAATAGCGCCTCGCTTGCAGCCTATGCTTCAGGAGTTAAGCAAGCAAAATCCTCAGCTATTGAGATTAATACAGGAGCATCATGCTGAGTTTCTGCAGTTAATAAATGAACCTGTGGAAAATCTTGTGGGGTGAGTTATGCATATTATATTAAAATAGTCTACAGAATGTTAGTATGACTAGGAAACTTAAACCTTGGGCCTTGGAAGAAGATATCTGATGTTGTTCTTCTACTTCAGCTGTATGTTTGTGTTTTATGTAATGGCTCATCAGCTGGCATCAGCTAGCTGCTCATTATTCCTATGCTTTTTATAACTCAAGGTAGCATATACTGGCAGTCCTCTGCATCTTTCTTAACCATAGTTAGAATAATTTGAATCCTTTCTATTTTTCATCTTATATATTTGGTACACCCCTCATATTTCATGAGATAAATCCAACTTTTTCCTGCTATAGATGTCATAATTTCAGTTTGATAATTACTTCTTTTTTTCCTTTATTCATATCTTCTTGCATTCTCATTTCAATACTTATAGCTTTTGTGAGATAAATATAAGAGAACAATAATGTTATGTGATTGAAATAGGGAAATGTGAAATGTATAATAAGTTAAGTCATTCATGGTGGTGAATATGTTGTTGGGGGAGATGCAGGTGCCTGGTGACGGGTAAGGTGCTGTTTTGTGAACTGTCATAAATTTAGTAGAATATTTTGATGAGTGCAAAAGTCAACAGTTTTGCTATAGTGTTGCTTGTTGATCATTGGAATTATGACAACTGCTCTATTCTTTTTTGTTGTGTCCCAAGTATTCAAGTGCATGGTTATTGAAGCAAAGTGGAACGAAGAAGAATATAGTAAGAGCTCAAACATCTGGAGAGTATGTGGAGATTTTGATTTTTTATTTGATAAAGTATAAACTCTGAAGCATTGATTACATTAGCGGGAACTTTCTCTTACTACATAGTTATTAATAAATAATTCCATGGTTTAAATACCATACCAACACTCGGACTGCTCAATATTGCTTCACTATCTACACAATCGATACTTATATACAACCAGTGATCCCAAAACCGGCGGGCGAAGCACAGCTCGAGGCGGACGACGGAGGGTGAGCAGCGGGTGCCCGCTGCCGCTCGGAATTGCCATTTTGTACCGGTACCGTACCGGTCCGGCGGCTCACCGAACCGAGTCGTCGGACTGGTATTAGAAACCTTGTATACAACTATTACAACTATTAATATATATAAAATATTGAATATACAATCAATCAAGGTTTAAAGTCTTAATCTATCTTTAGTATTCTGGTACCATCTTAGAGTGGTACGTTAATGCTATAATGATACTAGATTTACTGACTATGCTACAGTAATACCAACTAGCATGTGTATTATAATAAAAAAAAATTGTACTTTGCCAATATGACAATTTTAGACCTTTAAAGTCTTACCTGTATGCTGGTACCATCTCTTAGACTAAGACGTAACAACACTGTGCTATAATGATGCTGGATGTACTAATATCGTGATACTGGTATGACTAGCACATGTGGATTGTATGTACCTGTCTGATAGAAGAATCATACTTAGCCGGTATGGAAATTTTAGACTTAGATTAACATTACCTTGTTATGTTGGGCTAGCTTTTCTGTTGATACTGAGATTAAATCAAAACTTTAGTATCTTCAAACTTCTTGTTGAAACACTCTTGGTTAGATAAATAAAAATTATTTACATAAAAAAATAATGCTCAGTCCTGTACTATTCATAGCATAAATAATTTCTGAAAACGAGACGGACTTGTAATTTCACGAGTCTTTTTTCCTTTTTAGATATTCCATTGCATGTGCTAAATCACTCATATGTTGTAATGTTGTATAACTGGAATGATGAGAGTTTATTACTAGCACAGTGTTCTAAAAGCAATAGACAAGCATATTACTCTGAAAAATTATTCTTGAGGCAGAACTAGTGTATGAAAGTTTTTATCTTCAGAATAGAAACAAAAACAAGACGAGTGGAATTGACTGGCCCCTGTGACTAATTCTTTAAATAAGAATAGTGTCGATGGGGATGACAGTTGAGATTAACACATTATTTGCGTGCCATGCATACTTTAAGCACATTTGTTAATTGTTATATATGTCATTTGTTTGAGTGGAAATTTCTGCTTGTGGGAATGTTGCACCGTGTAGAAACTATTCATGGTTTTGTTTAACAAGTAGATGCAGAAAAAGTCAAAACTAACGAGAGAAAACAAAACTCAACCAATGCAGATTTGATATGCACGATTTTATTCGTCATACTATTGAAGAGTGAGTTTGGTATCTTGTTTCCATTTGAATAATTTAGTGCTTTTTCCTTAAGTTTTTTACTGAGAAATCAGTGAGGAGGATTACGGTGGAATGCTTGTTCAATGTTCTACTTCTAGACACAGTTCCACTATCACAAGAATTTTGAATACTTGCATGTTTAATGTTTTCAGGGATTTGTTTGATCAGCCTGAGCAAGACGAGATGCCACATACAATAAATGTGACGCCTGAGGAGCAGGAGGCTATTGCAAGAGTACGTTGATTCATCCTATTCCTCATTGCATAATTTTATGCTATTGTTGCTACCATTCCCTGATATGCTTCACATGATTCAGCTCGAATCATTGGGTTTTGACCGGGCACGTGTTATTGAAGCATTCCTAGCCTGCGACAGGAACGAACACTTGGCAGCTAACTATTTGCTGGAAAATGGAGATGAAGATTGAAGGCACGTAAGGAAGTTGTTCTTTTGACTATTGGCAGTAATTCATGCCCTTCGAATTTTTTTGTAATGCACATTGCCTGGCGCTTGATATTCTAGTAGTAAGGAATTATTTAGTTGATTTTTAGTTTTAAACAATCATTTATCAGGTTTTATACACAGTAGATATAGTACCCCTGCCAATGTTTCCAACCGACTGGACATCCTAAGGTAGGCAACAGTTCACGTCAAAGTAATTGTGGTCTTTATTGTGAATTCGTTAAGAATTATTGCTCCAACGATCACCATAATTTCTCATCATGGCTATTTGGAATTGCTTACAGCTGGTATTTTCCAATGTACTTAACATGGATGGACTGCTACTGTGATACCAAGACTGTCGGTACTAGGATAGGTTTTCACGCACATCTGGGATGTGAGATGGCCAGTCTAATTTCAACATACTATGAGGCTCAATGACTTGGATCTCAGTTCTTGTTGGGAAAACTGCACTTTGAATGGAGATAGAGACCTGTATTATATAAACTAATTCTTTTGAACAAATAGTCGGTGGTCATAAAGTGGTATTGTCGGTAATGCAACTCGGCTTTTCTGGGAATATATTAATTTTCACGGTCATTTGCCTCATTTGTTTTACATGTGCTGACATTTTGGTGGTGTAACAATATTCCGTCTAGTTTTATCTTCAGTTCTAACTTCCAATATCTGTTTACGTGCAATATATTTTGACCTAAACCTATGGTCACAGAAATCTTAATTAGGCCAAATTAGAAGTGCTGCAAAGCTGTCATTTTGTGCTCTTGATAGGTTTGATGTGATTTGAAGATTTTTTTAGGTGAAGAAATGACCTTAAAAACGATTTATAAAGTTGCTCAATTTGCCGAATTTTTAAGGGCATTGAGCTGGATCTCAGCAAGATGTGCACTCATCTCCAAACTTTGGCAAGCAGTGGAGTACAAGTGTACAACTGCAGCAGTGCTTGCCTCGTGCTCGTCTTAATCACACAGTTTGTTAAGTTAATTTTGCGGAAGCCATCATTTTAGATTAGCATATCGACTTAAACAAAAAAAATAACAATATTAATAAAGATGTAGAGATTGAAGTGAAGGCTCGGTTGAGAGGTTGATCCTCCTTTTTTGCCATGGATCCGAGTTCACGTCGTCAGCTTGGCCCTCGACGAACGCAAGAGCCGTATTCTTTGTTAAACACATGGACGTTACAACATTGGTGGATCCTTAACTAACCTTTGACAAGAAGTCAACACAAATCAGACACTGAGGGAATTGTTCCTGACCTAACTTTGACAAATTGACAGGAATCAAGTCTTCTTCTGCAGTTTGTCCGGACAAAAATTGAATGCACGTCCCGTAATTTCAACACATTTCTGTTTTGATGACGAAAAAATTGGTACTGAGATGCTTCAATTGTCCAAGAAAGAAACTTTGATTATATATTTTTTTTGAGCAATCACAAATTCATGCCTCGGTCGATTGCTCCAGACATTCTAATGAAAGAATCTTGACCCATATTTTTGCTAATTGGATGAAGTGTTGTCGGCCTTGCCATCGTGCTGATCCAAATCGATCATAGTAGGTCAAACTCAAGCAGTGGTCAAAAGTCAAGCTCATTATTTAATCAAGCTCGAGATCTTCAATCCAAAATTGACCAACCTCACGCGTTCTGGTCCAAACGCAATCTATTGGAAATTACAAGGGTCGGCATGTGCGTAGACTGTATCTAGACTTAAAAAAGACTCTCTAGAACACAAGTGGTCAACTTGGTTCAAACAGATATACATCTTTTTTCCTAATCTTATTTTATTACTTCTATTTTATTTTTTATTACTTCATTTTCAACTTGAAGCACCCGAATCAACATGAAAAAAAAAATATTTTCTTTTTTTTTTATTTTTTTGAAAAAAATACTTTTTTTTTTAAAAAAAAAATTTCCTGACCCATTTACTTTTTGATCCAACCTTAGAATAGAATGCCAATTGCAAATTTGCAATTAGTGTCATCTGTCAAGTGACAGCTTCGGTCCAGCCAAGTGCTTGGCTCCCCACGCCTTTTTCTTCTCCCTCTCGCTCTATCTCACCCTCTCAAAAGCGCCATAACTCCCTCGCTCTCGCTTGTCTTGGTTGACAACGGACGACCACTGGCAGCGACTCCTTCGAGGTTGGGGAGAAGCTGAAGCTCGCAGTAGTCCTCCCCTTCCTCCTAGGATTCCATCTCTAATCTGCGCGGTACGTGTGTCCCATTTTCCATGTCCCAATTCTTAGTTTTTAGTAGATCGGAGATCTCTCGGTGTTGTTAATTAGGGCGATCGTGCGATTATTGTTGATGAGTGGTCAAACCAATGCGATCGCCCTCTGAGAACGCAGTTTGTTTTCTCGTTCCATTTCTATTTGCTCGTTCTTTTGTTTACATGCTGTAGTTAGGTTTAACTTTTGTTGTTACAGAAACATCTCCTTTACGTTTATTGCTAGGGCTTGAGGATCTCTTTGAGCCCTCTTTCCTTTTTGGTGATAGAAATCCCATTTTATTAGAGGGTAAAGGTTCCATCTCCTCAATTTCTCTTTCTAACGTTTCTCCTCTTGTTCCATTGTTGCAAAAATGTTTGACAATAGTCATATTTAAGGAGAAGACTTCATGGTTGTGGCAGATTTAGAAAACCTAGGCTAAATCATCATATGGATATGGATTGCTGTGGTCATGGTTATATTGTCCTACAGATGACCAGTAGTTAGCTTGCAGGATCTAAATTATTGTTGAAGCCTAACCTAAGGATGTCTAGCCAAGGGGTGTTCCTGGCTAGATTCAGGAGAATTTGATGCCTCAAAGAAATATATCTTTGATGTAGGATCGGTGAATGCGATATCTATATTGGGGGCGTGAAGTGGGTCACTGAATATTTTACTATTCTTGAATAAGTCATGCAGTTGAAGGAGCCCTGTGCTGAATCTGGAAGATAATAAGTCACTCCCTTAAATCTGTTAGATTCTTGTTCTTCTTTTCATCATTCTTAAAAACACTTTCATTTTTTTTTTCTTCTTACCCTTGTGCTTTGAACGAATACTCGGTCAATTATAGGCTTATCTTGTTGTATAGTTAATTTACCAATTTCAGACATCTTAAAAAGTTTGTGAGGTTAATCTCTGTGTTCATGTCTTACGTAATTTTGGTATTAAGTGTAGTCAATAAACGACACTTCTCATATGGGGATGACAATTCGTGTTCACAATTCAAAACAGATTGTATCATTCTTGACCCATGGCATGGTTGCACGTGATATGAACACAATCCGATTATATAACTGGGTCAAAATTAAAAACACAAACACAATCCATTTATTAAACATGCAATATGACATGGCCAACCCATTCACAACTTGAATATGTATAGATTTAGGGTAACTTTGTCATAATTTTGCCTAAGCACGGTTTATGAGTATATGTTAGATGATTCATTTATTATATTATAGGGTTATTCGGGCCATAAATGGTTAATCCTTTTATGACCTAAACACATTTCGCTCTAACTCAAACATGCATAATTTTGTGTTATGTCATGTTATGTTGGCAAGTCGCGTAAATTTTGGCAAGTGATATAAGATGCACAACATCTCTCTACCTTATTTATCTTATGTGAAGTTAGAATATATATTATATTAATATGTTATGTGTAAATATGGAATAATTCTTTGTCCTGCCAATTAATAATCGCAAATAATAACATTATTTGGAATGTAATTTTAATTTATACCATTTTCACTTGATATAATTTAAGAAAGTTTTTGCATACAATCTCATCTTAATTTGATTATCGCATAATAAATTGAAGTAGCATTCAACATCATACAACTAGATAACCGTAATATACCTAAAATGTGATGGTTATGGATCCTGTGGGTGTTCTTCTAAGTCAAAAGAGCACTTTGGGTGGTCTAGACTTTTAATCATTTAAACAGAAAATTAGAAGTTCTTTATATGCGTCTCATATACACATGAATATTCTTGTACGCTTTCTCATCAAATTCACTATGGGTCTCTATCACTTGAACTTTGTTACAAGTTACAAGTTTGTAAAATATGCTAAATTTAGTTATGCAGAGATATAACTAGAGAGAGACATGGAACCTCTATTTAAATAAGTATAACAGTCACAACCTTCCAATATATACTTATTTCATTCTCTAACTTCTCTACCTCCACCAAACTCTAAAGAGACCAAGCAGCTACACCAGTTACCCTTGTACTCATGTCTGAACTTCACCCTGAAATAAGTTGATTGTTTGAAAGATGCATTTAACTAAAGGAATTATCATTGGACTTTAACCTGATGCAAATCAGAGTTCATGGAGGGAATCATGTAGTTAACTTTCAAATTGTCGCGTTACACTTCAATTTAATGACACCGATTACTACTACTGTCGTACACTAATATTGCTCAAATCACTATCCTCATATGTTGTATTCTTTTTTTCAGGGCTTCAACTGATTCATACAAATCTAGGCATGGTTCTAGATACGTTGTCATCCCCTCACAGGAGGTCTCAAAATGCATCCTCTTTGTCCTCCCCTTTTAAGAGGCAGATGTCAGGATCCAATGAGTTGGGTTCTTGGTCTACTCTTCTTCAACGGCACAGGTTCCTCTTGACGATGCTCACTCTGTTGGCATTCCTGTGCACCATCTACCTGTACTTTGCAGTTACGCTGGGGGCTACTGATTCATGTTCAGAATTGTCTGGAGCTGCAAAGGCACTGTGCCAAGCTAAATCTTTGCACAAGGGAAAACTAAAATTCTTCTGACTAGAAATAGCTTCGAGGGGCTATTCTCCAGTTTATGGATCGAACCATATGTCCCGGTGTCCTATTCCTTGATTCTTCTCTCCTCCAAGATACACGACACAAGAACATAAGATTTATGGCGCTTATCTTGAAGCCTATCACAGTTGTGAACACACCCATTGTCCGTGAAACTGTGATATGGTATGATAAAAAAAAAATAATTGTATCCCTTTTGAGACCTTTTGTATCTAAATGACAATGTAATCTACGAACTTCTGGTGTTGCATTTATGAGTGCACTTTCGTCTTTGTGATCGAGACTTTGCTCGCCTGAGGATTGCTATTCATCACAGCGACAAGTGATAGCTTATAGTTTAATACTTTTTGATTGCCACATAAGAGAAGTTAGATTCCAAGATTTAGTAGGAAGTGACATTTGTTAGACTTGTTAACTTCTATTAACTTGTGCCTTATCAATTGCTTTTTACTACTATTACTGCTAAATTATACCTATATAGTGTCTTACATGGAGATGCAGCCTTTGCAATTTTTTTGTAGTTTCCAATAATGTTCTTAATTTATGCTTAAATTAGGCCATCTTAGTTGAAAATAATTGAATTATTTAATTGATTTTTTGTTTCAAAAATGGGCCTTGGTCTGTCCTGGGATACGCTTTAACTTTAGTCTATTGGAATAATATTTCCTCACCATTGAAAGAAGGGCGTACCCTATGTCTCATTTTTCTTTCCTCAGGCGAGAGAAAAATAGATTCTCCTTTTTTCGCTTTTATTTTCTCTTCTAGAGCACATGACTTTGTAAGAGTGTAGTACGAACACGATGAACCATATAGGCTCTGAATCCACTTCACAGGGAGAAAAAGCGAAAAAAATTTTGCAATTGGGTACCCAACTGCCCGATCACGCGTACTTAGTTTTCGAGTATATTTCACGATTACCGTGAAATAAATTATCGTGAAATCAATTACATTTCATGATATTTGGATTTCATGATAATTTATTTCATGATGATCGTGAAATGCCAGACACATGCTGCGTGATGGGGCAGTTAGGTACCTAGTTGCAAAATTTTTTTCAAAAAAAGCAATAGAGGTTGCCTGACACGCTTCCTTTTCAGTCTTGTGTAATTACTGGACCAGGCCGAGTTACGTTGTATTTTGGTTAGAGAGTGAACATCGATTAAGTAATTTTGTATCAGTATCGATAATAATATTTTTTAAATTTAATTTTTAATTTTAGTATCAATATTTTTTTTAGTTTGTTAAGAATTGAATTTATCGACAAGCTAAATTTGTAAATTGGGTTCGATAAATTATTGAATTTAATGATATAAATATAAAATTAATAAATTTTATTTAGTAAATATATTATAAAAATTATTATTATATTATATAGTTAAAATAATATAAATTGGTAATTTACCAAACTTGTCAAAACTTTTTTGGTAATTTTAGTTTATTAAAAGATTGATTTTTTTTATAATTTGGTTTGATTTTAGTTTTTAGAAATTCAAATAATGTTTTTAAGTAAATTTGATTTTAGTTTTTATCGCTTATCCCTAATTTTGGATTCTAAATCTAGAGACACGGAAAATCAAATTTTATTTTTTTTAAATAAAACAAGGAGAAAAAGCCCATCCCAAGAATGTGAATGTATTTAATGGAGTAGACACGTCACAAACATTTATATTTGGATTCTAAATCTAGAGACACGGAAAATCAAATTTTATTTTTTTTAAAATAAAACAAGGAGAAAAAGCCCATCCCAAGAATGTGAATGTATTTAATGGAGTAGACACGTCACAAGCATTTATATAAAAAAAAATGCAAAGCTAAATCCTTGGTAGGGATTCCTTAACATCATCTATTAAAATTGGCAATGATGGAACCACTATGAATCAAATTAATCTAATTTTTCTACTATTAAGCGTGACAAATTAATTAAAGTACTTGGCATCTTAAAAATAGTTTATGTGCTCCTTCAATTATCCCATATTTATAAGAGAGGAGATGGTTCATGTGTTTATGAAGTGAAAGATAAATATACTTAAATAGACATTTTGAGTTAGTAAACTTTTCACCTATCACAAATGGTATTAGATTGGATTTATACACTTCATTAATGAGCTTGTGAGGTGAGCTATGAGTCGGACCATAAGCAATGAACCTATGATATTGAACACAGTCATTAGGCTAAAAAAAAACGACATTATTGTTCATACTAAGCATTCTATAAGAGATGGATAAAATATTCTTTTAATAGTCACCCTGGGTGAAAAAAAAATAATGGTACATGAATTTATAAAATGAAAATAATGCACCTAAGGGTATGTTTGGCCCCACTGTAAATCAGTTGCAGCATAATTTTCAAGGTGAATGAAAACTCCAAAAATTTGAAAAACTAGAAAATGTGACTTTTTCAACTTTGACTTTTGCTGTCTTGGATTCCGGGCTAAAAGAACTTTAAGCAGACCCCTAAGTCAATCAATCATTTTGGATTAAGAGACCTTTCACCCATGACAATAAGCTCAGCATCTCGAGTCCAAGGAAGAAACCATATATTAAAAACTATGTTGTCCCACCAAATGATTCATATCCTTAAAATTTATCTCAAATATGCAGAGAAAATTATTTAACCTTTTTATGATGAATAGGTGACTTTAGATTTAGACAATTTGTTCCTCAAATAGCACCTTAAAAGGGTTCGACTTGACTTAATCACTTCACATTTAATTCTCTTGATTAATACACTCCCTTAAATCATTCAAGAAATAAGTATAGATACTATAGAAGGTTTAGTTAATGAAGCCACCCAAGCATTTGAAGAAGTCATTATAAGGCTAGGATGCTCAGAGAGACTCGAAGAAGAGAAGAGCCCGAAATGGTCTAGAATAATCTCAAACCAATTATTTATTTCTTGGGGAAGTCCTCAATTATCCAACCCTACTACATTAAAGAAGATACAAAAAAAGAAAGAAAACTATAATTAAAGCACAGACGAACCATAATTTTGTCTCTAGCAACCAAATATCCATTCTATTATCACATTTAATGACTAGCTTATTCACATGGAATTATGAAGAAGCTCATAAGAAACCACAGTTGGTTATATTAAATCCACGCTTCATTGTCTCAACTTAGCTGCTATTATCATGTTTCTGGAATGCAACCTCAGGAAAATTCTAATACAGAATTTTTCTTAAAATTTTAGGACTGACGTGGTTGTTGCTCTTGGCATTATCATAGGTTGGAACACTTGTATTATTCAGTGAAATGCAAGAACTCTAGTTTAGTTCTTCAATGGTTCTCCAACAAGGTAATGCACCTCATCCCCTATCATTTATGAGTACTTAATTTAATTTAAAACCTGATTTGAACTGGCTCAATAAATTAGGCAGTCCAATTTTAGATTCCACCAAACAGCAGATTTTGGACAGGTTTAACTTCATTTTGGTCAAATCTTGGCTAATTCAGGTATTCATTGGAAAGCTTAATAATTTTCTATCAAATAATACCAAAATTAATGTGTAGGAACCCCTAGTTTAAGAGTAATTTCATGTTCAAGGGTCAGTTTATGTGAAATCAGGTCCAATTCAACAGTAATCTGATTGGTTCGATCTTGATTCAACCAATTTAGTGCCAATTAAACCCAGACCAGTTTCCTAGGTTTCAAACTGAGTTATATCAGACTATGGACTTAGATTGCATGACAACATTGATTTAACTATATTTGTACACAAATCGGCAGACCTATCAACTTCACCTAATTCGAGTTGACTATTGATCATTGGGTCAAATCAAATTAAATGACATATGAAATTGTAATTCTCGACTCTTCCTATTATGCAGTATATATCTGTTATTGTCTAAACCCTTGATTTGATACATGCATGACTACTAGTTGAGCCATCTGCTTTAGTATGATCCTGCTCATGTTTACATGCCAATTACATTGATTCACAGTAGTTGCCACATGCCTTATTTGTTGAGATATTGTTGCTGGCCTCACTGGGACTAATTATATGTTCATATGTTTATTTCTATGATATTTTGTTATCTGAATTAGTGCGAGCATATCCTGTGTGCTCCATTGGGGACTAGTTATTCAGATTGTGGACTAATCAGGGTCCACCTGTTATAACAAGACTTGTGACACATGGTGGCCCGTGAGAGTACATGGTTCACCCTCCTATGTGTATTTTAGGTGACGACTCGTTGGCCCTAGTTACATGCTCATTCCTGTTGATTGATAATTAGATATATCATTATATCCCTACGTACACTCATGCTTTTCTATGACGTACTGCATTTATCTTCCTAGTGTTATCTCGTTACATCATGTTATTATTATACCTTAGTATTGTTGACTTCATTGATCTCTATTTCCCATTTGAGTTTAACCTTGATATAAAAGAGGAGCTAACTCAGCATTGTTGCAGACCCATGAGTGAATTGTTGTTATTTTATGTTTGGCCTAAGGCAATTAGATCAAGAACCAAAAAATCTCCTACATTGGATTCTCAACTAGATGTAGAGTCATGTATTTGAAAGTATTGATGCATCAGTAGAGACGTGTTTTGATATCAAAATTAATTATATACTCTGATGGAGTTTATTGCAAATCAAATGAACTTTTGTAACAGTTAGATGTATTTGTTTTATTGTATTGATTTTGGTTTATGTGTTGTAGTTATACTCTGATATTAAGATCGAAATCTAACAATAATAGTCATACAAATCTAACTTCTTTTCCTAGTACTCAAGTTCCTAAGTTTATTCAAAAGAAATTTGAAAATTGGAGTATAAGAATGAAAGCCTTGTTAGACGCTCATGATGTTTGGGATATTGTAGAAAGTGGTTATGATGCTCAAGGGGAACCTGTAGCACGGGGTGTACACGGTTCGGTTAACAGAACCAAACCCCTAAAAACCGAACCGAACCGGTAGAAACGGTTCAGAGAATTATTGAACTAATCCCGAACCGATTCTACCGATTAATCGGTTCAGTTAACCACCGGTTTATGGTTAACCGATTTTTTTATAAAAAAATAAAATTATAAATTATAAATTGTAAACAAATTACAAAACGATTCTCTGCTCCTTATATGATTACTTAAAAAAAATTTAGTGATGAATCAGATATAACTAGCTTCAGTATTTTGCTGCATATAAGGAAAAATTTAAAAACTTGCAACATCTAAAACCATTTACTAATTTAGTAAAAAATAAAAAAAATAATTTTTCATTAATACCGGTTCGGTTCAGAAATTTTTTGAACCGTTCCCGAACTGTGAACCGTTACATCTATAAAATTACCAACCGATAAAAAAATTGTCGGTTCTGTTAACCACTAAATCGGTTCAGTTCGAACGGTTAACCGCGGTTCAATGGTTCAGTGGTTTTTTTGCACACCAGTTCAAAATCTCAAGAAAAAGGATCAGAAGGCTGTATCACTCATCCATCGAAGCATTGGATGACACAACATTCGAGAAGGTGTCAAACGCAACTACCTCCAAACAATTATGGGACATGCTTCAAATCACTTGCAAGGGAGGTGACAAAGCAAAGAAGGTCCGACTACAATACCTTTGCGGAGAATACGAAGCAATACAAATGAAAGATTCGGAGAAAGTGTCAGAATACATCTCAAGAGTTGCAGCAAATGTAAACCAGATGAGAAGACTTGGAGAAACTATAGTTGAGGTAAAAGTTGTTAAAAAAATTTTAATTTTAGTACAATATATTTTGACCTAGTTTTATCTTTAGTTCTAACTTCCAATATCTGTTTACGTGCAATATATTTTGACCTAAACCTATGGTCACAGAAATCTTAATTAGGCCAAATTAGAAGTGCTGCAAAGCTGTCATTTTGTGCTCTTGATAGGTTTGATGTGATTTGAAGATTTTTTTAGGTGAAGAAATGACCTTAAAAACGATTTATAAAGTTGCTCAATTTGCTGAATTTTTAAGGGCATTGAGCTGGATCTCAGCAAGATGTGCACTCATCTCCAAACTTTGGCAAGCAGTGGAGTACAAGTGTACAACTGCAGCAGTGCTTGCCTCGTGCTCGTCTTAATCACACAGTTTGTTAAGTTAATTTTGCGGAAGCCATCATTTTAGATTAGCATATCGACTTAAACAAAAAAATAACAATATTAATAAAGATGTAGAGATTGAAGTGAAGGCTCGGTTGAGAGGTTGATCCTCCTTTTTTGCCATGGATCCGAGTTCACGTCGTCAGCTTGGCCCTCGACGACGCAAGAGCCGTATTCTTTGTTAAACACATGGACGTTACAACATTGGTGGATCCTTAACTAACCTTCGACAAGAAGTCAACACAAATCAGACACTGAGGGAATTGTTCCTGACCTAACTTTGACAAATTGACAGGAATCAAGTCTTCTTCTGCAATTTGTCCCGTAATTTCAACACATTTCTGTTTTGATGACGAAAAAATTGGTACTGAGATGCTTCAATTGTCCAAGAAAGAAACTTTGATTATTTTTTTTTGAGCAATCACAAATTCATGCCTCGGTCAACTGCTCCAGACATTCTAATGAAAGAATCTTGACCCATATTTTTGCTAATTGGCAGAAGTGGTCAAAAGTCAAGCTCATTATTTAATCAAGCTCGAGATCTTCAATCCAAAATTGACCAACCTCACGCGTTCTGGTCCAAACGCAATCTATTGGAAATTACAAGTGTCGGCATGTGCGTAGACTGTATCTAGACTTAAAAAAGACTCTCTAGAACACAAGTGGTCAACTTGGTTCAAACAGATATACATCTTTTTTTCTAATCTTATTTTACTACTTCTATTTTATTTTTTATTACTTCATTTTCAACTTGAAGCACCCGAATCAACATGAAAAAAAAAATATTTTCTTTTTTTTTTCTATTTTTTTTAAAAAAATACTTTTTTTAAAAAAAAAAAATTTCCCGACCCATTTACTTTTTGATCCAATCTTAGAATAGAATGCCAATTGCAAATTTGCAATTAGTGTCATCTGTCAAGTGACAAGCTCATCAAAGGCGTCAGAGGTGCGGCGGAGATAGGCGGCAACCTCCGGGCGGGCACCATTGTCGTTGGCGATAAATCGGTGGAGGACAGCGGACGCCTTCGACAGGGAGATGGGCTTCGCCGAGGTCATGCTTCCGGTGACCGCCCTCATTGCAACACTGCACGGGAGGGGCAGAACGCCGACGCCAGTTATTTAGGGTTTTAGACGCAATAGGCACCGAAGCGCGCAACTAGGTAGCGTGATCACCGTCCATTGAAAATCGAGATTCGTGCACTGACCTGATTAGAAAAATATTAAAATCTCCGCCCTCGCGTGTAAATAGACGTTGAGGGAAAAGAGGGTGGAGGGAGAAGAGTCGGAGACATGATAGTGGGCCCGTAGCACCTACCAGTAACAAGAAGGGTAAGTAGATGGCTATTTTGAATGCCTGTCAAGCATATGATTAATTTCAACAAACGAGATTAACTACAAGAAAGTTAGAAAAATTTTATTTCTTTTAAATTATATAATAAAATAAAATTAATAATATATTTTTAATATAAAATTTTAATTAATTTTTATAATATTATTAAATAAAAGCAATTTGATTATAAAGATGATCAATTTATATATTTTATATCCTTCTAATGTCATCATACTTAAATAAAAACATTCACTTTTTTTTGTACATTTGTTAATAGTTTATCAACAACTTCAAACGAAAGTAGTAGAATAATAAGTTACAAGATACTAGAAACTTTAAAGTCACAAAAGTCTTCCAAAATTTGAATAGCTCTCTTAACATCATCCTAATCTACTAGTAGGCAGTCCATTACTCCCATATTTTAAAAGCTCTTTTAAATTTATGAGTAGCATATAAGCGTGTTGAATTTCATCTAATGTTTATATGTAAGCACAATAAGCTCTTAAATTATATTTATTTTTTTGTTTTTAGTCTCAACATATTCATTAAATTACTTAATCTAGATGAAGATTCCCCTAACATAACAAATAACCTATCAAAATTTTAAAATTGATGGAGAGATTAATTATATGAACAATATACTTTCCATATATAATGGGAATTAGGAGTCGTCGGAGAAACAAGAGTTTTGAATTGAAGCACAAGACCATTCTCTTTTGTTCTTATTCTTATTCTATTAAGCAAATAGGAATTACAACTATTTATAGGATTACTAATCAACTCTTAAGTTCCCAACATTAATACCTAATACAGAATTCTAGAAGATAACTCTTCAACCGAGACATCATTCGGTTGAAATCCCAAAACATAATTAATCTGACTTAATTTCAGGTTTATCCTTTCAATATGGTATTAGAGTTAAATCGATCAAGAGTGTGTCGGGACTGTGTTGCTGCCGCCACTATAAAGCATAGAAATCCAAGCCAGAGTTGAAGGTCGTCACTGCCGAGCTACCGCCGACGAACAAAAGATAAGCTGCCAAGTCCAGCTTTGTTGCAGAAGGAAAAACAAAGGTGAAAAAAAAAATATTTTGTTCCAATCACCAAAAGGAGGTACTAAAATTAAATTTGAAGATGACAAACTCAAATTTAATTCCTTTTCAAGTTCCTAAGTTTATTCAAGAGAAATTTGAAAATTGGAGTATAAGAATGAAAGCCTTGTTAGACGCTCATGATGTTTGGGATATTGTAGAAAGTGGTTATGATGCTCAAGGGGAACCTGTAGCAAGGGGTGTACACGGTTCGGTTAACAGAACCAAACCCCTAAAAACCGAACCGAACCGGTAGAAACGGTTCGGAGAATTATTGAACTAATCCCGAACCGATTCTATCGATTAATCGGTTCAGTTAACCACCGGTTTATGGTTAACCGATTTTATTATAAAAAAATAAAATTATAAATTATAAATTGTAAACAAATTACAAAACGATTCTCTGCTCCTCATATGATTACTTAAAAAAAAATTTAGTGATGAATCAGATACAACTAGCTTCAGTATTTTGCTGCATATAAGGAAAAATTTAAAAACTTGCAACATCTAAAACCATTTACTAATTTAGTAAAAAATAAAAAAAAATAATTTTTTATTAATACCGGTTCGGTTCGGTTAACCGCGGTTCAGTTACCCTTGTACTTATTTCACAACCTTCCAATATATACTTATTTCATTCTCTAACTTCTCTACCTCCACCAAACTCTAAAGAGACCAAGCAGCTACACCAGTTACCCTTGTACTCATGTCTGAACTTCACCCTGAAATAAGTTGATTGTTTGAAAGATGCATTT
The DNA here is from genome assembly GCA_027563935.2 of Costus lasius. Taxonomy (NCBI): domain Eukaryota; kingdom Viridiplantae; phylum Streptophyta; class Magnoliopsida; order Zingiberales; family Costaceae; genus Costus; species Costus lasius. Next base: position 105,168,514 of record CM050448.1, read on the forward strand.
AACTAAAGGAATTATCATTGGACTTTAACCTGATGCAAATCAGAGTTCATGGAGGGAATCATGTAGTTAACTTTCAAATTGTCGCGTTACACTTCAATTTAATGACACCGATTACTACTACTGTCGTACACTAATATTGCTCAAATCACTATCCTCATATGTTGTATTCTTTTTTTCAGGGCTTCAACTGATTCATACAAATCTAGGCATGGTTCTAGATACGTTGTCATCCCCTCATAGGAGCTCTCAAAATGCATCCTCTTTGTCCTCCCCTTTTAAGAGGCAGATGTCAGGATCCAATGAGTTGGGTTCTTGGTCTACTCTTCTTCAACGGCACAGGTTCCTCTTGACGATGCTCACTCTGTTGGCATTCCTGTGCACCATCTACCTGTACTTTGCAGTTACGCTGGGGGCTACTGATTCATGTTCAGAATTGTCTGGAGCTGCAAAGGCACTGTGCCAAGCTAAATCTTTGCACAAGGGAAAACTAAAATTCTTCTGACTAGAAATAGCTTCGAGGGGCTATTCTCCAGTTTATGGATCGAACCATATGTCCCGGTGTCCTATTCCTTGATTCTTCTCTCCTCCAAGATACACGACACAAGAACATAAGATTTATGGCGCTTATCTTGAAGCCTATCACAGTTGTGAACACACCCATTGTCCGTGAAACTGTGATATGGTATGATAAAAAAAAAATAATTGTATCCCTTTTGAGACCTTTTGTATCTAAATGACAATGTAATCTACGAACTTCTGGTGTTGCATTTATGAGTGCACTTTCGTCTTTGTGATCGAGACTTTGCTCGCCTTGAGGATTGCTATTCATCACAGCGACAAGTGATAGCTTATAGTTTAATACTTTTTGATTGCCACATAAGAGAAGTTAGATTCCAAGATTTAGTAGGAAGTGACATTTGTTAGACTTGTTAACTTCTATTAACTTGTGCCTTATCAATTGCTTTTTACTACTATTACTGCTAAATTATACCTATATAGTGTCTTACATGGAGATGCAGCCTTTGCAATTCTTTTGTAGTTTCCAATAATGTTCTTAATTTATGCTTAAATTAGGCCATCTTAGTTGAAAATAATTGAATTATTTAGTTGATTTTTTGTTTCAAAAATGGGCCCTGGTCTGTCCTGGGATACGCTTTAACTTTAGTCCATTGGAATAATATTTCCTCACCATTGAAAGAAGGGCGTACCCTAGGTCTCATTTTTCTTTCCTCAGGCGAGAGAAAAATAGATTCTCCTTTTTTCGCTCTTATTTTCTCTTCAAGAGCACATGACCTTGTAAGAGTGTAGTACGAACACGATGAACCATATAGGCTCTGAATCCACTTCACAGGGAGAAAAAGCGAAAAAATTTTTGCAATTGGGTACCCAACTGTCCGATCACGCGTACTTAGTTGTGAGTATATTTCACGATTACCGTGAAATAAATTATCGTGAAATCAACTACATTTCATGATATTTGGATTTCATGATAATTTATTTCATGATGATCGTGAAATGCCAGACACATGCTGCGTGATGGGGCAGTTAGGTACCTAGTTGCAAAATTTTTTTCAAAAAAAGCAATAGAGGTTGCCTGACACGCTTCCTTTTCAGCCTTGTGTAATTACTGGACCAGGCCGAGTTACGTTGTATTTTGGTTAGAGAGTGAACATCGATTAAGTAATTTTGTATCAGTATCGATAATAATATTTTTTAAATTTAATTTTTAATTTTAGTATCAATATTTTTTTTAGTTTGTTAAGAATTGAATTTATCGACAAGCTAAATTTGCAAATTGGGTTCGATAAATTATTGAATTTAATGATATAAATATAAAATTAATAAATTTTATTTAGTAAATATATTATAAAAATTATTATTATATTATATAGTTAAAATAATATAAATTGGTAATTTACCAAACTTGTCAAAACTTTTTTGGTAATTTTAGTTCATTAAAAGATTGATTTTTTTTATAATTTGGTTTGATTTTAGTTTTTAGAAATTCAAAATAATGTTTTTAAGTAAATTTGATTTTAGTTTTTATCGCTTATCCCTAATTTTGGATTCTAAATCTAGAGACACGGAAAATCAAATTTTTTTTTTTTTTAAATAAAACAAGGAGAAAAAGCCCATCCCAAGAATGTGAATGTATTTAATGGAGTAGACACGTCACAAGCATTTATATAAAAAAAATGCAAAGCTAAATCCTTGGTAGGGATTCCTTAACATCATCTATTAAAATTGGCAATGATGGAACCACTATGAATCAAATTAATCTAATTTTTCTACTATTAAGCGTGACAAATTAATTAAAGTACTTGGCATCTTAAAAATAGTTTATGTGCTCCTTCAATTATCCCATATTTATAAGAGAGGAGATGGTTCATGTGTTTATGAAGTGAAAGATAAATATACTTAAATAGACATTTTGAGTTAGTAAACTTTTCACCTATCACAAATGGTATTAGATTGGATTTATACACTTCATTAATGAGCTTGTGAGGTGAGCTATGAGTCGGACCATAAGCAATGAACCTATGATATTGAACACAGTCATTAGTCTAAAAAAAAGACATTATGCTTCATACTAAGCATTCTATAAGAGATGGATAAAATATTCCTTTAATAGTCACCCTGGGTGAAAAAAAATAATGGTACATGAATTTATAAAATGAAAATAATGCACCTAAGGGCATGTTTGGCCCCACTGTAAATCAGTTGCAGCACAATTTTCAAGGTGAATGAAAACTCCAAAAATTTGAAAAACTAGAAAATGTGACTTTTTCAACTTTGACTTTTGCTGTCTTGCATTCCGGGCTAAAAGAACTTTAAGCAGGCCCCTAAGTCAATCAATCATTTGGATTAAGAGACCTTTCACCCATGACAATAAGCTCAGCATCTCGAGTCCAAGGAAGAAACCATATATTAAAAACTATGTTGTCCAACCAAATGATTCATATCCTTAAAATTTATCTCAAATATGCAGAGAAAATTATTTAACCTTTTTAAGATGAATAGGTGACTTTAGATTTAGACAATTTGTTCCTCAAATAGCACCTTAAAAGGGTTCGACTTGACTTAATCACTTCACATTTAATTCTCTTGATTAATACACTCCCTTAAATCATTCAAGAAATAAGTATAGATACTATAGAAGGTTTAGTTAATGAAGCCACCCAAGCATTTGAAGAAGTCATTATAAGGCTAGGATGCTCAGAGAGACTCGAAGAAGAGAAGAGCCCGAAATGGTCTAGAATAATCTCAAACCAATTATTTATTTCTTGGGGAAGTCCTCAATTATCCAACCCTACTACATTAAAGAAGATACAAAAAAAGAAAGAAAACTATAATTAAAGCACAGACGAACCATAATTTTGTCTCTAGCAACCAAATATCCATTCTATTATCACATTTAATGACTAGCTTATTCACATGGAATTATGAAGAAGCTCATAAGAAACCACAGTTGGTTATATTAAATCCACGCTTCATTGTCTCAACTTAGCTGCTATTATCATGTTTCTGGAATGCAACCTCAGGAAAATTCTAATACAGAATTTTTCTTAAAATTTTAGGACTGACGTGGTTGTTGCTCTTGGCATTATCATAGGTTGGAACACTTGTATTATTCTGTGAAATGCAAGAACTCTAGTTTAGTTCTTCAATGGTTCTCCAACAAGGTAATGCACCTCATCCCCTATCATTTATGAGTACTTAATTTAATTTAAAACCTGATTTGAACTGGCTCAATAAATTAGGCAGTCCAATTTTAGATTCCACCAAACAGCAGATTTTGGACAGGTTTAACTTCATTTTGGTCAAATCTTGGCTAATTCAGGTATTCATTGGAAAGCTTAAAAATTTTCTATCAAATAATACCAAAATTAATGTGTAGGAACCCCTAGTTTAAGAGTAATTTCATGTTTAAGGGTCAGTTTATGTGAAATCAGGTCCAATTCAACAGTAATCTGATTGGTTCGATCTTGATTCAACCAATTTAGTGCCAATTAAACCCAGACCAGTTTCCTAGGTTTCAAACTGAGTTATATCAGACTATGGACTTAGATTGCATGACAACATTGATTTAACTATATTTGTACACAAATCGGCAGACCTATCAACTTCACCTAATTCGAGTTGACTATTGATCATTGGGTCAAATCAAATTAAATGACATATGAAATTGTAATTCTCGACTCTTCCTATTATGCAGTATATATCTGTTATTGTCTAAACCCTTGATTTGATACATGCATGACTACTAGTTGAGCCATCTGCTTTAGTATGATCCTGCTCATGTTTACATGCCAATTACATTGATTCACAGTAGTTGCCACATGCCTTATTTGTTGAGATATTGTTGCTGGCCTCACTGGGACTAATTATATGTTCATATGTTTATTTCTATGATATTTTGTTATCTGAATTAGTGCGAGCATATCCTGTGTGCTCCATTGGGGACTAGTTATTCAGATTGTGGACTAATCAAGGTCCACCTGTTATAACAAGACTTGTGACACATGGTGGCCCGTGAGAGTACATGGTTCACCCTCCTATGTGTATTTTAGGTGACGACTCGTTGGCCTTAGTTACATGCTCATTCCTGTTGATTGATAATTAGATATATCATTATATCCCTACGTACACTCATGCTTTTCTATGGCGTACTGCATTTACCTTCCTAGTGTTATCTCGTTACATCATGTTATTATTATACCTTAGTATTGTTAACTTCATTGATCTCTATTTCCCATTTGAGTTTAACCTTGATATAAAAGAGGAGCTTACTCAGCATTGTTGCAGACCCATGAGTGAATTGTTGTTATTTTATGTTTGGCCTAAGGCAATTAGATCAAGAACCAAAAAATCTCCTACATTGGATTCTCAACTAGATGTAGAGTCATGTATTTGAAAGTATTGATGCATCAGTAGAGACGTGTTTTGATATCAAAATTAATTATATACTCTGATGGAGTTTATTGCAAATCAAATGAACTTTTGTAACAGTTAGATGTATTTGTTTTATTGTATTGATTTTGGTTTATGTGTTGTAGTTATACTCTGATATTAAGATCGAAGTCTAACAATAATAGTCATACAAATCTAACTTCTTTTCCTTGTACGCAATCTCTAAATAACATCATCAGATGAGAAAGAACCATGAAATGCAAAAATTACCAAGATAATTTTATAATACATAACCAACATGGCTATGGTAGCCTCGTATAATGTGACAAATAACTGAAGTCAAATTTAGTTTGAAAATTGAGCTAGATTATAACAAGACAAGTTTGACAATTTTCAACCGATTGGTCCTAAGATGGTATTACATTTAGCTAAAATTAAAGTGGAAGTGAACATATGATGCCTCTTTCAATACAAAAAAGTTACCTCACGAGAGAACTGCATCACTAGGCGTCGGGCGAACTCGCATTCTGGATGCATAAAATCAGAATTCAGGAGAAATCCAAATCCTTTTGATTTCTTACTAGGGGCTAGCATACCGTTGCCTGTCTTCCACATTCAGAGATCCTTAAGACCAATCTCACTCTTGAAGAAAGCTTATATGTACACTAATGTTCTGTTCTATTCTTCTTCTTTTTGTGTCTGTGCTGCTTTTTCTTAACCTCCAATGCCGTTGCTTCTTCTCCAAGACCAGACAATTCCATACGATTTCGAGCCAGTTCCTTGAGTATATCTTCCTTCTGATTACTTTTAGACATCCCCTTCTCTGCTTTATCTTTCATATATTGATTTGTTCGTTTCTCTACCACTTGATTCTGATCAATCTTCCGGCCAATATTGCTTATTTTCTCTTCACCAACCTCGATCTTTTTTCTTCGTTTCGCATCTTTCAATACCTCTACTCCGTCTCCATACTGACTCACCAAATGCCCATCGCTAATCAAAATCTTTTCACCCTTAAAAGCAAGATCGCTCCTTTCCTCTCCCTTCATCTTCTTGTTTTTCCTCTGCCACTCACGGGCAATCTCAGTTCCGTCTCCATTACGAGTCTTATATCCTTCCACCAAATTCGCGACTTCTCCATCCACCGAAGCTCTCGGGTCTCCGTGGTCGCCAACTTCGGCCTCATCTCTGCGCCTCTTCATATTCTTCTTCGTCCAACTTTCCTCGCCGCTCTTCCCCGGTAAAGGCTTCTCCAACTCGGATAATTTGCGAGCCGCTCTGATCTCGCGGTGGAAGAGGACAAGCTCGTCAAAGGCGTCAGAGGCGCGGCGGAGATAGGCGGCAACCTCCGGGCGGGCACCATTGTCGTTGGCGATAAATCGGTGGAGGACGGCGGACGCCTTCGACAGGGAGATGGGCTTCGCCGAGGTCACGCTTCCGGTGACCGCCCTCATTGCAACACTGCACGGGAGGGGCAGAACGCCGACGCCAGTTATTTAGGGTTTTAGAAAATATTAAAATCTCCGCCCTCGCGAGTAAATAGACGTTGAGGGAAAAGAGGGTGGAGGGAGAGGAGTCGGAGACATGATAGTGGGGCCCGTAGCACCTACCAGTAACAAGAAGGGTAAGAAGATGGCTATTTTGAATGCCTGTCAAGCATATGATTAATTTCAACAAACGAGATTAAAGTTAGAAAAATTTTATTTCTTTTAAATTATATAATAATATAAAATTAATAATATATTTTTAATATATTATTATAATTAATTTTTATAATATTATTAAATAACAGCAATTTGATTATAAAGGTGATCAATTTATATATTTTATATCCTTCTCATGTCATCATACTTAAATAAAAATATTCACTTTTTTTTGTACATTTATTAATAGTTTATCAACAACTTCAAACGAAAGTAGTAGAATAATAGAAACTTTAAAGTCACAAAAGTCTTCCAAAATTTGAACAGCTCTCTTAACATCATCCTAATCTACTAGTAGGCAGTCCATTACTCCCATATTTTAAAAGCTCTTTTAAATTTATGAGTAGCATATAAGCGTGTTGAATTTCATCTAATGTTTATTTGTAAGCACAATAAGCTCTTAAATTATATTTATTTTTTATTTTTAGTCTCAACATATTCATTAAATTACTTAATCTAGATGAAGATTCCCCTAACATAACAAATAACCTATCAAAATTTTAAAATTGATGGAGAGATTAATTATATGAACAATATACTTTCCATAAATAATGGGAATTAGGAGTCGTCGGAGAAACAAGAGTTTTGAATTGAAGCACAAGACCATTCTCTTTTGTTCTTATTCTTATTCTATTAAGCAAATAGGAATTACAACTATTTATAGGATTACTAATCAGCTCTTAAGTTCCCAACATTAATACCTAATACAGAATTCTAGAAGATAACTCTTCAACCGAGACATCATTCGGTTGAAATCCCAAAACATAATTAATCTGACTTAATTTCAGGTTTATCCTTTCAATATGGTATCAGAGTTAAATCGATCAAGAGTGTGTTGGGACTGTGTTGCTGCCGCCACTATAAAGCATAGAAATCCAAGCCAGAGTTGAAGGTCGTCACTGCCGAGCTACCGCCGACGAACAAAAGATAAGCTGCCAAGTCCAGCTTTGTTGCAGAAGGAAAAACAAAGGTGAAAAAAAAAATATTTTGTTCCAATCACCAAAAGGAGGTACTAAAATTAAATTTGAAGATGACAAACTCAAATTTAATTCCTTTTCAAGTTCCTAAGTTTATTCAAGAGAAATTTGAAAATTAGAGTATAAGAATGAAAGCCTTGTTAGACGCTCATGATGTTTGGGATATTGTAGAAAGTGGTTATGATGCTCAAGGGGAACCTGTAGCAAGGGGTGTACACGGTTCGGTTAACAGAACCAAACCCCTAAAAACCGAACCGAACCGGTAGAAACGGTTCGGAGAATTATTGAACTAATCCCGAACCGATTCTATCGATTAATCGGTTCAGTTAACCACCGGTTTATGGTTAACCGATTTTATTATAAAAAAATAAAATTATAAATTATAAATTGTAAACAAATTACAAAACGATTCTCTGCTCCTCATATGATTACTTAAAAAAAAATTTAGTGATGAATCAGATATAACTAGCTTCAGTATTTTGCTGCATATAAGGAAAAATTTAAAAACTTGCAACATCTAAAACCATTTACTAATTTAGTAAAAAATAAAAAAAAATAATTTTTTATTAATACCGGTTCGGTTCGGTTAACCGCGGTTCAGTTACCCTTGTACTTATTTCACAACCTTCCAATATATACTTATTTCATTCTCTAACTTCTCTACCTCCACCAAACTCTAAAGAGACCAAGCAGCTACACCAGTTACCCTTGTACTCATGTCTGAACTTCACCCTGAAATAAGTTGATTGTTTGAAAGATGCATTTAACTAAAGGAATTATCATTGGACTTTAACCTGATGCAAATCAGAGTTCATGGAGGGAATCATGTAGTTAACTTTCAAATTGTCGCGTTACACTTCAATTTAATGACACCGATTACTACTACTGTCGTACACTAATATTGCTCAAATCACTATCCTCATATGTTGTATTCTTTTTTTCAGGGCTTCAACTGATTCATACAAATCTAGGCATGGTTCTAGATACGTTGTCATCCCCTCATAGGAGCTCTCAAAATGCATCCTCTTTGTCCTCCCCTTTTAAGAGGCAGATGTCAGGATCCAATGAGTTGGGTTCTTGGTCTACTCTTCTTCAACGGCACAGGTTCCTCTTGACGATGCTCACTCTGTTGGCATTCCTGTGCACCATCTACCTTTACTTTGCAGTTACGCTGGGGGCTACTGATTCATGTTCAGAATTGTCTGGAGCTGCAAAGGCACTGTGCCAAGCTAAATCTTTGCACAAGGGAAAACTAAAATTCTTCTGACTAGAAATAGCTTCGAGGGGCTATTCCCCAGTTTATGGATCGAACCATATGTCCCGGTGTCCTATTCCTTGATTCTTCTCTCCTCCAAGATACACGACACAAGAACATAAGATTTATGGCGCTTATCTTGAAGCCTATCACAGTTGTGAACACACCCATTGTCCGTGAAACTGTGATATGGTATGATAAAAAAAAAATAATTGTATCCCTTTTGAGACCTTTTGTATCTAAATGACAATGTAATCTACGAACTTCTGGTGTTGCATTTATGAGTGCACTTTCGTCTTTGTGATCGAGACTTTGCTCGCCTTGAGGATTGCTATTCATCACAGCGACAAGTGATAGCTTATAGTTTAATACTTTTTGATTGCCACATAAGAGAAGTTAGATTCCAAGATTTAGTAGGAAGTGACATTTGTTAGACTTGTTAACTTCTATTAACTTGTGCCTTATCAATTGCTTTTTACTACTATTACTGCTAAATTATACCTATATAGTGTCTTACATGGAGATGCAGCCTTTGCAATTCTTTTGTAGTTTCCAATAATGTTCTTAATTTATGCTTAAATTAGGCCATCTTAGTTGAAAATAATTGAATTATTTAGTTGATTTTTTGTTTCAAAAATGGGCCTTGGTCTGTCCTGGGATACGCTTTAACTTTAGTCCATTGGAATAATATTTCCTCACCATTGAAAGAAGGGCGTACCCTAGGTCTCATTTTTCTTTCCTCAGGCGAGAGAAAAATAGATTCTCCTTTTTTCGCTCTTATTTTCTCTTCAAGAGCACATGACCTTGTAAGAGTGTAGTACGAACACGATGAACCATATAGGCTCTGAATCCACTTCACAGGGAGAAAAAGCGAAAATTTTTTTGCAATTGGGTACCCAACTGTCCGATCACGCGTACTTAGTTGTGAGTATATTTCACGATTACCGTGAAATAAATTATCGTGAAATCAACTACATTTCATGATATTTGGATTTCATGATAATTTATTTCATGATGATCGTGAAATGCCAGACACATGCTGCGTGATGGGGCAGTTAGGTACCTAGTTGCAAAATTTTTTTCAAAAAAAGCAATAGAGGTTGCCTGACACGCTTCCTTTTCAGCCTTGTGTAATTACTGGACCAGGCCGAGTTACATTGTATTTTGGTTAGAGAGTGAACATCGATTAAGTAATTTTGTATCAGTATCGATAATAATATTTTTTAAATTTAATTTTTAATTTTAGTATCAATATTTTTTTTAGTTTGTTAAGAATTGAATTTATCGACAAGCTAAATTTGCAAATTGGGTTCGATAAATTATTGAATTTAATGATATAAATATAAAATTAATAAATTTTATTTAGTAAATATATTATAAAAATTATTATTATATTATATAGTTAAAATAATATAAATTGGTAATTTACCAAACTTGTCAAAACTTTTTTTGGTAATTTTAGTTCATTAAAAGATTGATTTTTTTTATAATTTGGTTTGATTTTAGTTTTTAGAAATTCAAAATAATGTTTTTAAGTAAATTTGATTTTAGTTTTTATCGCTTATCCCTAATTTTGGATTCTAAATCTAGAGACACGGAAAATCAAATTTTATTTTTTTTTAAATAAAACAAGGAGAAAAAGCCCATCCCAAGAATGTGAATGTATTTAATGGAGTAGACACGTCACAAGCATTTATATAAAAAAAAATGCAAAGCTAAATCCTTGGTAGGGATTCCTTAACATCATCTATTAAAATTGGCAATGATGGAACCACTATGAATCAAATTAATCTAATTTTTCTACTATTAAGCGTGACAAATTAATTAAAGTACTTGGCATCTTAAAAATAGTTTATGTGCTCCTTCAATTATCCCATATTTATAAGAGAGGAGATGGTTCATGTGTTTATGAAGTGAAAGATAAATATACTTAAATAGACATTTTGAGTTAGTAAACTTTTCACCTATCACAAATGGTATTAGATTGGATTTATACACTTCATTAATGAGCTTGTGAGGTGAGCTATGAGCCGGACCATAAGCAATGAACCTATGATATTGAACACAGTCATTAGGCTAAAAAAAAAAGACATTATTGTTCATACTAAGCATTCTATAAGAGATGGATAAAATATTCTTTTAATAGTCACCCTGGGTGAAAAAAAAATAATGGTACATGAATTTATAAAATGAAAATAATGCACCTAAGGGCATGTTTGGCCCCACTGTAAATCAGTTGCAGCACAATTTTCAAGGTGAATGAAAACTCCAAAAATTTGAAAAACTAGAAAATGTGACTTTTTCAGCTTTGACTTTTGCTGTCTTGGATTCCGGGCTAAAAGAACTTTAAGCAGACCCCTAAGTCAATCAATCATTTTGGATTAAGAGACCTTTCACCCATGACAATAAGCTCAGCATCTCGAGTCCAAGGAAGAAACCATATATTAAAAACTATGTTGTCCCACCAAATGATTCATATCCTTAAAATTTATCTCAAATATGCAGAGAAAATGATTTAACCTTTTTATGATGAATAGGTGACTTTAGATTTAGACAATTTGTTCCTCAAATAGCACCTTAAAAGGGTTCGACTTGACTTAATCACTTCACATTTAATTCTCTTGATTAATACACTCCCTTAAATCATTCAAGAAATAAGTATAGATACTATAGAAGGTTTAGTTAATGAAGCCACCCAAGCATTTGAAGAAGTCATTATAAGGCTAGGATGCTCAGAGAGACTCGAAGAAGAGAAGGGCCCGAAATGGTCTAGAATAATCTCAAACCAATTATTTATTTCTTGGGGAAGTCCTCAATTATCGAACCCTACTACATTAAAGAAGATACAAAAAAAAGAAAGAAAACTATAATTAAAGCACAGACGAACCATAATTTTGTCTCTAGCAACCAAATATCCATTCTATTATCACATTTAATGACTAGCTTATTCACATGGAATTATGAAGAAGCTCATAAGAAACCACAGTTGGTTATATTAAATCCACGCTTCATTGTCTCAACTTAGCTGCTATTATCATGTTTCTGGAATGCAACCTCAGGAAAATTCTAATACAGAATTTTTCTTAAAATTTTAGGACTGACGTGGTTGTTGCTCTTGGCATTATCATAGGTTGGAACACTTGTATTATTCAGTGAAATGCAAGAACTCTAGTTTAGTTCTTCAATGGTTCTCCAACAAGGTAATGCACCTCATCCCCTATCATTTATGAGTACTTAATTTAATTTAAAACCTGATTTGAACTGGCTCAATAAATTAGGCAGTCCAATTTTAGATTCCACCAAACAGCAGATTTTGGACAGGTTTAACTTCATTTTGGTCAAATCTTGGCTAATTCAGGTATTCATTGGAAAGCTTAATAATTTTCTATCAAATAATACCAAAATTAATGTGTAGGAACCCCTAGTTTAAGAGTAATTTCATGTTCAAGGGTCAGTTTATGTGAAATCAGGTCCAATTCAACAGTAATCTGATTGGTTCGATCTTGATTCAACCAATTTAGTGCCAATTAAACCCAGACCAGTTTCCTAGGTTTCAAACTGAGTTATATCAGACTATGGACTTAGATTGCATGACAACATTGATTTAACTATATTTGTACACAAATCGGCAGACCTATCAACTTCACCTAATTCGAGTTGACTATTGATCATTGGGTCAAATCAAATTAAATGACATATGAAATTGTAATTCTCGACTCTTCCTATATTGCAGTATATATCTGTTATTGTCTAAACCCTTGATTTGATACATGCATGACTACTAGTTGAGCCATCTGCTTTAGTATGATCCTGCTCATGTTTACATGCCAATTACATTGATTCACAGTAGTTGCCACATGCCTTATTTGTTGAGATATTGTTGCTGGCCTCACTGGGACTAATTATATGTTCATATGTTTATTTCTATGATATTTTGTTATCTGAATTAGTGCGAGCATATCCTGTGTGCTCCATTGGGGACTAGTTATTCAGATTGTGGACTAATCAGGGTCCACCTGTTATAACAAGACTTGTGACACATGGTGGCCCGTGAGAGTACATGGTTCACCCTCCTATGTGTATTTTAGGTGACGACTCGTTGGCCCTAGTTACATGCTCATTCCTGTTGATTGATAATTAGATATATCATTATATCCCTACGTACACTCATGCTTTTCTATGACGTACTGCATTTATCTTCCTAGTGTTATCTCGTTACATCATGTTATTATTATACCTTAGTATTGTTGACTTCATTGATCTCTATTTCTCATTTGAGTTTAACCTTGATATAAAAGAGGAGCTAACTCAGCATTGTTGCAGACCCATGAGTGAATTGTTGTTATTTTATGTTTGGCCTAAGGCAATTAGATCAAGAACCAAAAAATCTCCTACATTGGATTCTCAACTAGATGTAGAGTCATGTATTTGAAAGTATTGATGCATCAGTAGAGACGTGTTTTGATATCAAAATTAATTATATACTCTGATGGAGTTTATTGCAAATCAAATGAACTTTTGTAACAGTTAGATGTATTTGTTTTATTGTATTGATTTTGGTTTATGTGTTGTAGTTATACTCTGATATTAAGATCGAAATCTAACAATAATAGTCATACAAATCTAACTTCTTTTCCTAGTACTCAAGTTCCTAAGTTTATTCAAGAGAAATTTGAAAATTGGAGTATAAGAATGAAAGCCTTGTTAGACGCTCATGATGTTTGGGATATTGTAGAAAGTGGTTATGATGCTCAAGGGGAACCTGTAGCACGGGGTGTACACGGTTCGGTTAACAGAACCAAACCCCTAAAAACCGAACCGAACCGGTAGAAACGGTTCAGAGAATTATTGAACTAATCCCGAACCGATTCTACCGATTAATCGGTTCAGTTAACCACCGGTTTATGGTTAACCGATTTTTTTATAAAAAAATAAAATTATAAATTATAAATTGTAAACAAATTACAAAACGATTCTCTGCTCCTTATATGATTACTTAAAAAAAAATTTAGTGATGAATCAGATATAACTAGCTTCAGTATTTTGCTGCATATAAGGAAAAATTTAAAAACTTGCAACATCTAAAACCATTTACTAATTTAGTAAAAAATAAAAAAAATAATTTTTTATTAATACCGGTTCGGTTCAGAAATTTTTTGAACCGTTCCCGAACTGTGAACCGTTACATCTATAAAATTACCAACCGATAAAAAAATTGTCGGTTCTGTTAACCACTAAATCGGTTCAGTTCGAACGGTTAACCGCGGTTCAATGGTTCAGTGGTTTTTTTGCGCACCAGTTCAAAATCTCAAGAAAAAGGATCAGAAGGCTGTATCACTCATCCATCGAAGCATTGGATGACACAACATTCGAGAAGGTGTCAAACGCAACTACCTCCAAACAATTATGGGACATGCTTCAAATCACTTGCAAGGGAGGTGACAAAGCAAAGAAGGTCCGACTACAATACCTTTGCGGAGAATACGAAGCAATACAAATGAAAGATTCTGAGAAAGTGTCAGAATACATCTCAAGAGTTGCAGCAAATGTAAACCAGATGAGAAGACTTGGAGAAACTATAGTTGAGGTAAAAGTTGTTAAAAAAATTTTAATTTTAGTACAATATATTTTGACCTAGTTTTATCTTTAGTTCTAACTTCCAATATCTGTTTACGTGCAATATATTTTGACCTAAACCTATGGTCACAGAAATCTTAATTAGGCCAAATTAGAAGTGCTGCAAAGCTGTCATTTTGTGCTCTTGATAGGTTTGATGTGATTTGAAGATTTTTTTAGGTGAAGAAATGACCTTAAAAACGATTTATAAAGTTGCTCAATTTGCTGAATTTTTAAGGGCATTGAGCTGGATCTCAGCAAGATGTGCACTCATCTCCAAACTTTGGCAAGCAGTGGAGTAAAAGTGTACAACTGCAGCAGTGCTTGCCTCGTGCTCGTCTTAATCACACAGTTTGTTAAGTTAATTTTGCGGAAGCCATCATTTTAGATTAGCATATCGACTTAAACAAAAAAATAACAATATTAATAAAGATGTAGAGATTGAAGTGAAGGCTCGGTTGAGAGGTTGATCCTCCTTTTTTGCCATGGATCCGAGTTCACGTCGTCAGCTTGGCCCTCGACGAACGCAAGAGCCGTATTCTTTGTTAAACACATGGACGTTACAACATTGGTGGATCCTTAACTAACCTTCGACAAGAAGTCAACACAAATCAGACACTGAGGGAATTGTTCCTGACCTAACTTTGACAAATTGACAGGAATCAAGTCTTCTTCTGCAATTTGTCCGGACAAAAATTGAATGCACGTCCCGTAATTTCAACACATTTCTGTTTTGATGACGAAAAAATTGGTACTGAGATGCTTCAATTGTCCAAGAAAGAAACTTTGATTATTTTTTTTTGAGCAATCACAAATTCATGCCTCGGTCAACTGCTCCAGACATTCTAATGAAAGAATCTTGACCCATATTTTTGCTAATTGGCAGAAGTGGTCAAAAGTCAAGCTCATTATTTAATCAAGCTCGAGATCTTCAATCCAAAATTGACCAACCTCACGCGTTCTGGTCCAAACGCAATCTATTGGAAATTACAAGTGTCGGCATGTGCGTAGACTGTATCTAGACTTAAAAAAGACTCTCTAGAACACAAGTGGTCAACTTGGTTCAAACAGATATACATCTTTTTTCCTAATCTTATTTTACTACTTCTATTTTATTTTTTATTACTTCATTTTCAACTTGAAGCACCCGAATCAACATGAAAAAAAAAATATTTTCTTTTTTTTTCTATTTTTTTTTAAAAAATACTTTTTTTTAAAAAAAAAAAAATTTCCCGACTCATTTACTTTTTGATCCAATCTTAGAATAGAATGCCAATTGCAAATTTGCAATTAGTGTCATCTGTCAAGTGACAAGCTCATCAAAGGCGTCAGAGGTGCGGCGGAGATAGGCGGCAACCTCCGGGCGGGCACCATTGTCGTTGGCAATAAATCGGTGGAGGACAGCGGATGCCTTCGACAGGGAGATGGGCTTCGCCGAGGTCACGCTTCCGGTGACCGCCCTCATTGCAACACTGCACGGGAGGGGCAGAACGCCGACGCCAGTTATTTAGGGTTTTAGACGCAATAGGCACCGAAGCGCGCAACTAGGTAGCGTGATCACCGTCCATTGAAAATCGAGATTCGTGCACTGACCTGATTAGAAAAATATTAAAATCTCCGCCCTCGCGTGTAAATAGACGTTGAGGGAAAAGAGGGTGGAGGGAGAAGAGTCGGAGACATGATAGTGGGCCCGTAGCACCTACCAGTAACAAGAAGGGTAAGTAGATGGCTATTTTGAATGCCTGTCAAGCATATGATTAATTTCAACAAACGAGATTAACTACAAGAAAGTTAGAAAAATTTTATTTCTTTTAAATTATATAATAATATAAAATTAATAATATATTTTTAATATAAAATTTTAATTAATTTTTATAATATTATTAAATAAAAGCAATTTGATTATAAAGATGATCAATTTATATATTTTATATCCTTCTCATGTCATCATACTTAAATAAAAACATTCATTTTTTTTGTACATTTGTTAATAGTTTATCAACAACTTCAAACGAAAGTAGTAGAATAATAAGTTACAAGATACTAGAAACTTTAAAGTCACAAAAGTCTTCCAAAATTTGAATAGCTCTCTTAACATCATCCTAATCTACTAGTAGGCAGTCCATTACTCCCATATTTTAAAAGCTCTTTTAAATTTATGAGTAGCATATAAGCGTGTTGAATTTCATCTAATGTTTATATGTAAGCACAATAAGCTCTTAAATTATATTTATTTTTTATTTTTAGTCTCAATATATTCATTAAATTACTTAATCTAGATGAAGATTCCCCTAACATAACAAATAACCTATCAAAATTTTAAAATTGATGGAGAGATTAATTATATGAACAATATACTTTCCATATATAATGGGAATTAGGTGTCGTCGGAGAAACAAGAGTTTTGAATTGAAGCACAAGACCATTCTCTTTTGTTCTTGTTCTTATTCTATTAAGCAAATAGGAATTACAACTATTTATAGGATTACTAATCAACTCTTAAGTTCCCAACATTAATACCTAATACAGAATTCTAGAAGATAACTCTTCAACCGAGACATCATTCGGTTGAAATCCCAAAACATAATTAATCTGACTTAATTTCAGGTTTATCCTTTCAATATGGTATCAGAGTTAAATCGATCAAGAGTGTGTTGGGACTGTGTTGCTGCCGCCACTATAAAGCATAGAAATCCAAGCCAGAGTTGAAGGTCGTCACTGCCGAGCTACCGCCGACGAACAAAAGATAAGCTGCCAAGTCCAGCTTTGTTGCAGAAGGAAAAACAAAGGTGAAAAAAAAAAATATTTTGTTCCAATCACCAAAAGGAGGTACTAAAATTAAATTTGAAGATGACAAACTCAAATTTAATTCCTTTTCAAGTTCCTAAGTTTATTCAAGAGAAATTTGAAAATTGAAGTATAAGAATGAAAGCCTTGTTAGACACTCATGATGTTTGGGATATTGTAGAAAGTGATTATGATGCTCAAGGGGAACCTGTAGCAAGGGGTGTACACGGTTCGGTTAACAGAACCAAACCCCTAAAAACCGAACCGAATCAGTAGAAACGGTTCGGAGAATTATTGAACTAATCCCGAACCGATTCTACCGATTAATCGGTTCAGTTAACCACCGATTTATGGTTAACCGATTTTTTTATAAAAAAATAAAATTATAAATTATAAATTGTAAACAAATTACAAAACGATTCTCTGCTCCTCAAATGATTACTTAAAAAAAATTTTAGTGATGAATCAGATATAACTAGCTTCAGTATTTTGCTGCATATAAGGAAAAATTTAAAAACTTGCAACATCTGAAACCATTTACTAATTTAGTAAAAAATAAAAAAAATAATTTTTTATTAATACCGGTTCGGTTCGGTTAACCGCGGTTCAGAAATTTTTTGAACCGTTCCCGAACTGTGAACCGTTACATCGATAAAATTACCAACCGATCAAAAAATTGTCGGTTCGGTTAACCACTAAATCGGTTCAGTTCGAACGGTTAACCGCGGTTCAATGGTTCAGTGGTTTTTTTGCGCACCAGTTCAAAATCTCAAGAAAAAGGATCAGAAGGCTGTATCACTCATCCATCGAAGCATTGGATGACACAACATTCGAGAAGGTGTCAAACGCAACTACCTCCAAACAATTATGGGACATGCTTCAAATCACTTGCAAGGGAGGTGACAAAGCAAAGAAGGTCCGACTACAATACCTTTGCAGGGAATACGAAGCAATACAAATGAAAGATTCTGAGAAAGTGTCAGAATACATCTCAAGAGTTGCAGCAAATGCAAACCAGATGAGAAGACTTGTTGAAACTATAGCTGAGGTAAAAGTTGTTAAAAAAATTTTAATTTTAGTACAATATATTTTGACCTAGTTTTATCTTTAGTTCTAACTTCCAATATCTGTTTACGTGCAATATATTTTGACCTAAACCTATGGTCACAGAAATCTTAATTAGGCCAAATTAGAAGTGCTGCAAAGCTGTCATTTTGTGCTCTTGATAGGTTTGATGTGATTTGAAGATTTTTTTAGGTGAAGAAATGACCTTAAAAACGATTTATAAAGTTGCTCAATTTGCTGAATTTTTAAGGGCATTGAGCTGGATCTCAGCAAGATGTGCACTCATCTCCAAACTTTGGCAAGCAGTGGAGTAAAAGTGTACAACTGCAGCAGTGCTTGCCTCGTGCTCGTCTTAATCACACAGTTTGTTAAGTTAATTTTGCGGAAGCCATCATTTTAGATTAGCATATCGACTTAAACAAAAAAATAACAATATTAATAAAGATGTAGAGATTGAAGTGAAGGCTCGGTTGAGAGGTTGATCCTCCTTTTTTGCCATGGATCCGAGTTCACGTCGTCAGCTTGGCCCTCGACGACGCAAGAGCCGTATTCTTTGTTAAACACATGGACGTTACAACATTGGTGGATCCTTAACTAACCTTCGACAAGAAGTCAACACAAATCAGACACTGAGGGAATTGTTCCTGACCTAACTTTGACAAATTGACAGGAATCAAGTCTTCTTCTGCAATTTGTCCGTACAAAAATTGAATGCACGTCCCGTAATTTCAACACATTTCTGTTTTGATGACGAAAAAATTGGTACTGAGATGCTTCAATTGTCCAAGAAAGAAACTTTGATTATTTTTTTTGAGCAATCACAAATTCATGCCTCGGTCGACTGCTCCAGACATTCTAATGAAAGAATCTTGACCCATATTTTTGCTAATTGGCAGAAACCATCTCCGGTGAAGTGTTGTCGATCTTGCCATCGTGCTGATCCAAATCGATCATAGTAGGTCAAACTCAAGCAGTGGTCAAAAGTCAAGCTCATTATTTAATCAAGCTCGAGATCTTCAATCCAAAATTGACCAACCTCACGCGTTCTGGTCCAAACGCAATCTATTGGAAATTACAAGGGTCGGCATGTGCGTAGACTGTATCTAGACTTAAAAAAGACTCTCTAGAACACAAGTGGTCAACTTGGTTCAAACAGATATACATCTTTTTTCCTAATCTTATTTTACTACTTCTATTTTATTTTTTATTACTTCATTTTCAACTTGAAGCACCCGAATCAACATGAAAAAAAAAATATTTTCTTTTTTTTCTATTTTTTTTTAAAAAATACTTTTTTTAAAAAAAAAAATTTCCCGACCCATTTACTTTTTGATCCAATCTTAGAATAGAATGCCAATTGCAAATTTGCAATTAGTGTCATCTGTCAAGTGACAAGCTCATCAAAGGCGTCAGAGGTGCGGCGGAGATAGGCGGCAACCTCCGGGCGGGCACCATTGTCGTTGGCGATAAATCGGTGGAGGACGGCGGACGCCTTTGACAGGGAGATGGGCTTCGCTGAGGTCACGCTTCCGGTGACCGCCCTCATTGCAACACTGCACGGGAGGGGCAGAACGCCGACGCCAGTTATTTAGGGTTTTAGACGCAATAGGCACCGAAGCGCGCAACTAGGTAGCGTGATCACCGTCCATTGAAAATCGAGATTCGTGCACTGACCTGATTAGAAAAATATTAAAATCTCCGCCCTCGCGTGTAAATAGACGTTGAGGGAAAAGAGAGTGGAGGGAGAAGAGTCGGAGACATGATAGTGGGCCCGTAGCACCTACAAGTAACAAGAAGGGTAAGTAGATGGCTATTTTGAATGCCTGTCAAGCATATGATTAATTTCAACAAACGAGATTAACTACAAGAAAGTTAGAAAAATTTTATTTCTTTTAAATTATATAATAATATAAAATTAATAATATATTTTTAATATAAAATTTTAATTAATTTTTATAATATTATTAAATAAAAGCAATTTGATTATAAAGATGATCAATTTATATATTTTATATCCTTCTCATGTCATCATACTTAAATAAAAACATTCACTTTTTTTTGTACATTTGTTAATAGTTTATCAACAACTTCAAACGAAAGTAGTAGAATAATAAGTTACAAGATACTAGAAACTTTAAAGTCACAAAAGTCTTCCAAAATTTGAATAGCTCTCTTAACATCATCCTAATCTATTAGTAGGCAGTCCATTACTCCCATATTTTAAAAGCTCTTTTAAATTTATGAGTAGCATATAAGCGTGTTGAATTTCATCTAATGTTTATATGTAAGCACAATAAGCTCTTAAATTATATTTATTTTTTATTTTTAGTCTCAATATATTCATTAAATTACTTAATCTAGATGAAGATTCCCCTAACATAACAAATAACCTATCAAAATTTTAAAATTGATGGAGAGATTAATTATATGAACAATATACTTTCCACATATAATGGGAATTAGGAGTCGTCGGAGAAACAAGAGTTTTGAATTGAAGCACAAGACCATTCTCTTTTGTTCTTATTCTTATTCTATTAAGCAAATAGGAATTACAACTATTTATAGGATTACTAATCAACTCTTAAGTTCCCAACATTAATACCTAATACAGAATTCTAGAAGATAACTCTTCAACCGAGACATCATTCGGTTGAAATCCCAAAACATAATTAATCTGACTTAATTTCAGGTTTATCCTTTCAATATGGTATCAGAGTTAAATCGATCAAGAGTGTGTTGGGACTGTGTTGCTGCCGCCACTATAAAGCATAGAAATCCAAGCCAGAGTTGAAGGTCGTCACTGCCGAGCTACCGCCGACGAACAAAAGATAAGCTGCCAAGTCCAGCTTTGTTGCAGAAGGAAAAACAAAGGTGAAAAAAAAAATATTTTGTTCCAATCACCAAAAGGAGGTACTAAAATTAAATTTGAAGATGACAAACTCAAATTTAATTCCTTTTCAAGTTCCTAAGTTTATTCAAGAGAAATTTGAAAATTGGAGTATAAGAATGAAAGCCTTGTTAGACGCTCATGATGTTTGGGATATTGTAGAAAGTGGTTATGATGCTCAAGGGGAACCTGTAGCAAGGGGTGTACACGGTTCGGTTAACAGAACCAAACCCCTAAAAACCGAACCGAACCGGTAGAAACGGTTCGGAGAATTATTGAACTAATCCCGAACCGATTCTATCGATTAATCGGTTCAGTTAACCACCAGTTTATGGTTAACCGATTTTATTATAAAAAAATAAAATTATAAATTATAAATTGTAAACAAATTACAAAACGATTCTCTGCTCCTCATATGATTACTTAAAAAAAAATTTAGTGATGAATCAGATATAACTAGCTTCAGTATTTTGCTGCATATAAGGAAAAATTTAAAAACTTACAACATCCAAAACCATTTACTAATTTAGTAAAAAATAAAAAAAATAATTTTTTATTAATACCGGTTCGGTTCAGTTAACCGCGGTTCAGTTACCCTTGTACTTATTTCACAACCTTCCAATATATACTTATTTCATTCTCTAACTTCTCTACCTCCACCAAACTCTAAAGAGACCAAGCAGCTACACCAGTTACCCTTGTACTCATGTCTGAACTTCACCCTGAAATAAGTTGATTGTTTGAAAGATGCATTTAACTAAAGGAATTATCATTGGACTTTAACCTGATGCAAATCAGAGTTCATGGAGGGAATCATGTAGTTAACTTTCAAATTGTCGCGTTACACTTCAATTTAATGACACCGATTACTACTACTGTCGTACACTAATATTGCTCAAATCACTATCCTCATATGTTGTATTCTTTTTTTCAGGGCTTCAACTGATTCATACAAATCTAGGCATGGTTCTAGATACGTTGTCATCCCCTCATAGGAGCTCTCAAAATGCATCCTCTTTGTCCTCCCCTTTTAAGAGGCAGATGTCAGGATCCAATGAGTTGGGTTCTTGGTCTACTCTTCTTCAACGGCACAGGTTCCTCTTGACGATGCTCACTCTGTTGGCATTCCTGTGCACCATCTACCTGTACTTTGCAGTTACGCTGGGGGCTACTGATTCATGTTCAGAATTGTCTGGAGCTGCAAAGGCACTGTGCCAAGCTAAATCTTTGCACAAGGGAAAACTAAAATTCTTCTGACTAGAAATAGCTTCGAGGGGCTATTCTCCAGTTTATGGATCGAACCATATGTCCCGGTGTCCTATTCCTTGATTCTTCTCTCCTCCAAGATACACGACACAAGAACATAAGATTTATGGCGCTTATCTTGAAGCCTATCACAGTTGTGAACACACCCATTGTCCGTGAAACTGTGATATGGTATGATAAAAAAAAAATAATTGTATCCCTTTTGAGACCTTTTGTATCTAAATGACAATGTAATCTACGAACTTCTGGTGTTGCATTTATGAGTGCACTTTCGTCTTTGTGATCGAGACTTTGCTCGCCTTGAGGATTGCTATTCATCACAGCGACAAGTGATAGCTTATAGTTTAATACTTTTTGATTGCCACATAAGAGAAGTTAGATTCCAAGATTTAGTAGGAAGTGACATTTGTTAGACTTGTTAACTTCTATTAACTTGTGCCTTATCAATTGCTTTTTACTACTATTACTGCTAAATTATACCTATATAGTGTCTTACATGGAGATGCAGCCTTTGCAATTCTTTTGTAGTTTCCAATAATGTTCTTAATTTATGCTTAAATTAGGCCATCTTAGTTGAAAATAATTGAATTATTTAGTTGATTTTTTGTTTCAAAAATGGGCCCTGGTCTGTCCTGGGATACGCTTTAACTTTAGTCCATTGGAATAATATTTCCTCACCATTGAAAGAAGGGCGTACCCTAGGTCTCATTTTTCTTTCCTCAGGCGAGAGAAAAATAGATTCTCCTTTTTTCGCTCTTATTTTCTCTTCAAGAGCACATGACCTTGTAAGAGTGTAGTACGAACACGATGAACCATATAGGCTCTGAATCCACTTCACAGGGAGAAAAAGCGAAAAAAATTTTGCAATTGGGTACCCAACTGTCCGATCACGTGTACTTAGTTGTGAGTATATTTCACGATTACCGTGAAATAAATTATCGTGAAATCAACTACATTTCATGATATTTGGATTTCATGATAATTTATTTCATGATGATCGTGAAATGCCAGACACATGCTGCGTGATGGGGCAGTTAGGTACCTAGTTGCAAAATTTTTTTCAAAAAAAGCAATAGAGGTTGCCTGACACGCTTCCTTTTCAGCCTTGTGTAATTACTGGACCAGGCCAAGTTACGTTGTATTTTGGTTAGAGAGTGAACATCGATTAAGTAATTTTGTATCAGTATCGATAATAATATTTTTTAAATTTAATTTTTAATTTTAGTATCAATATTTTTTTTAGTTTGTTAAGAATTGAATTTATCGACAAGCTAAATTTGCAAATTGGGTTCGATAAATTATTGAATTTAATGATATAAATATAAAATTAATAAATTTTATTTAGTAAATATATTGTAAAAATTATTATTATATTATATAGTTAAAATAATATAAATTGGTAATTTACCAAACTTGTCAAAACTTTTTTGGTAATTTTAGTTCATTAAAAGATTGATTTTTTTTATAATTTGGTTTGATTTTAGTTTTTAGAAATTCAAAATAATGTTTTTAAGTAAATTTGATTTTAGTTTTTATCGCTTATCCCTAATTTTGGATTCTAAATCTAGAGACACGGAAAATCAAATTTTATTTTTTTTTAAATAAAACAAGGAGAAAAAGCCCATCCCAAGAATGTGAATGTATTTAATGGAGTAGACACGTCACAAGCATTTATATAAAAAAAATGCAAAGCTAAATCCTTGGTAGGGATTCCTTAACATCATCTATTAAAATTGGCAATGATGGAACCACTATGAATCAAATTAATCTAATTTTTCTACTATTAAGCGTGACAAATTAATTAAAGTACTTGGCATCTTAAAAATAGTTTATGTGCTCCTTCAATTATCCCATATTTATAAGAGAGGAGATGGTTCATGTGTTTATGAAGTGAAAGATAAATATACTTAAATAGACATTTTGAGTTAGTAAACTTTTCACCTATCACAAATGGTATTAGATTGGATTTATACACTTCATTAATGAGCTTGTGAGGTGAGCTATGAGTCGGACCATAAGCAATGAACCTATGATATTGAACACAGTCATTAGGCTAAAAAAAAAAGACATTATTGTTCATACTAAGCATTCTATAAGAGATGGATAAAATATTCTTTTAATAGTCACCCTGGGTGAAAAAAAAATAATGGTACATGAATTTATAAAATGAAAATAATGCACCTAAGGGCATGTTTGGCCCCACTGTAAATCAGTTGCAGCACAATTTTCAAGGTGAATGAAAACTCCAAAAATTTGAAAAACTAGAAAATGTGACTTTTTCAGCTTTGACTTTTGCTGTCTTGGATTCCGGGCTAAAAGAACTTTAAGCAGACCCCTAAGTCAATCAATCATTTTGGATTAAGAGACCTTTCACCCATGACAATAAGCTCAGCATCTCGAGTCCAAGGAAGAAACCATATATTAAAAACTATGTTGTCCCACCAAATGATTCATATCCTTAAAATTTATCTCAAATATGCAGAGAAAATGATTTAACCTTTTTATGATGAATAGGTGACTTTAGATTTAGACAATTTGTTCCTCAAATAGCACCTTAAAAGGGTTCGACTTGACTTAATCACTTCACATTTAATTCTCTTGATTAATACACTCCCTTAAATCATTCAAGAAATAAGTATAGATACTATAGAAGGTTTAGTTAATGAAGCCACCCAAGCATTTGAAGAAGTCATTATAAGGCTAGGATGCTCCGAGAGACTCGAAGAAGAGAAGAGCCCGAAATGGTCTAGAATAATCTCAAACCAATTATTTATTTCTTGGGGAAGTCCTCAATTATCCAACCCTACTACATTAAAGAAGATACAAAAAAAGAAAGAAAACTATAATTAAAGCACAGACGAACCATAATTTTGTCTCTAGCAACCAAATATCCATTCTATTATCACATTTAATGACTAGCTTATTCACATGGAATTATGAAGAAGCTCATAAGAAACCACAGTTGGTTATATTAAATCCACGCTTCATTGTCTCAACTTAGCTGCTATTATCATGTTTCTTGAATGCAACCTCAGGAAAATTCTAATACAGAATTTTTCTTAAAATTTTAGGACAGAATTGACATGGTTGTTGCTCTTGGCATTATCATAGGTTGGAACACTTGTATTATTCTGTGAAATGCAAGAACTCTAGTTTAGTTCTTCAATGGTTCTCCAACAAGGTAATGCACCTCATCCCCTATCATTTATGAGTACTTAATTTAATTTAAAACCTGATTTGAACTGGCTCAATAAATTAGGCAGTCCAATTTTAGATTCCACCAAACAGCAGATTTTGGACAGGTTTAACTTCATTTTGGTCAAATCTTGGCTAATTCAGGTATTCATTGGAAAGCTTAATAATTTTCTATCAAATAATACCAAAATTAATGTGTAGGAACCCCTAGTTTAAGAGTAATTTCATGTTTAAGGGTCAGTTTATGTGAAATCAGGTCCAATTCAACAGTAATCTGATTGGTTCGATCTTGATTCAACCAATTTAGTGCCAATTAAACCCAGACCAGTTTCCTAGGTTTCAAACTGAGTTATATCAGACTATGGACTTAGATTGCATGACAACATTGATTTAACTATATTTGTACACAAATCGGCAGACCTATCAACTTCACCTAATTCGAGTTGACTATTGATCATTGGGTCAAATCAAATTAAATGACATATGAAATTGTAATTCTCGACTCTTCCTTTTATGCAGTATATATCTGTTATTGTCTAAACCCTTGATTTGATACATGCATGACTACTAGTTGAGCCATCTGCTTTAGTATGATCCTGCTCATGTTTACATGCCAATTACATTGATTCACAGTAGTTGCCACATGCCTTATTTGTTGAGATATTGTTGCTGGCCTCACTGGGACTAATTATATGTTCATATGTTTATTTCTATGATATTTTGTTATCTGAATTAGTGCGAGCATATCCTGTGTGCTCCATTGGGGACTAGTTATTCAGATTGTGGACTAATCAAGGTCCACCTGTTATAACAAGACTTGTGACACATGGTGGCCCGTGAGAGTACATGGTTCACCCTCCTATGTGTATTTTAGGTGACGACTCGTTGGCCTTAGTTACATGCTCATTCCTGTTGATTGATAATTAGATATATCATTATATCCCTACGTACACTCATGCTTTTCTATGGCGTACTGCATTTACCTTCCTAGTGTTATCTCGTTACATCATGTTATTATTATACCTTAGTATTGTTAACTTCATTGATCTCTATTTCCCATTTGAGTTTAACCTTGATATAAAAGAGGAGCTTACTCAGCATTGTTGCAGACCCATGAGTGAATTGTTGTTATTTTATGTTTGGCCTAAGGCAATTAGATCAAGAACCAAAAAATCTCCTACATTGGATTCTCAACTAGATGTAGAGTCATGTATTTGAAAGTATTGATGCATCAGTAGAGACGTGTTTTGATATCAAAATTAATTATATACTCTGATGGAGTTTATTGCAAATCAAATGAACTTTTGTAACAGTTAGATGTATTTGTTTTATTGTATTGATTTTGGTTTATGTGTTGTAGTTATACTCTGATATTAAGATCGAAGTCTAACAATAATAGTCATACAAATCTAACTTCTTTTCCTAGTACGCAATCTCTAAATAACATCATCAGATGAGAAAGAACCATGAAATGCAAAAATTACCAAGATAATTTTATAATACATAACCAACATGGCTATGGTAGCCTCGTATAATGTGACAAATAACTGAAGTCAAATTTAGTTTGAAAATTGAGCTAGATTATAACAAGACAAGTTTGACAATTTTCAACCGATTGGTCCTAAGATGGTATTACATTTAGCTAAAATTAAAGTGGAAGTGAACATATGATGCCTCTTTCAATACAAAAAAGTTACCTCACGAGAGAACTGCATCACTAGGCGTCGGGCGAACTCGCATTCTGGATGCATAAAATCAGAATTCAGGAGAAATCCAAATCCTTTTGATTTCTTACTAGGGGCTAGCATACCGTTGCCTGTCTTCCACATTCAGAGATCCTTAAGACCAATCTCACTCTTGAAGAAAGCTTATATGTACACTAATGTTCTGTTCTATTCTTCTTCTTTTTGTGTCTGTGCTGCTTTTTCTTAACCTCCAATGCCGTTGCTTCTTCTCCAAGACCAGACAATTCCATACGATTTCGAGCCAGTTCCTTGAGTATATCTTCCTTCTGATTACTTTTAGACATCCCCTTCTCTGCTTTATCTTTCATATATTGATTTGTTCGTTTCTCTACCACTTGATTCTGATCAATCTTCCGGCCAATATTGCTTATTTTCTCTTCACCAACCTCGAACTTTTTTCTTCGTTTCGCATCTTTCAATACCTCTACTCCGTCTCCATACTGACTCACCAAATGCCCATCGCTAATCAAAATCTTTTCACCCTTAAAAGCAAGATCGCTCCTTTCCTCTCCCTTCATCTTCTTGTTTTTCCTCTGCCACTCACGGGCAATCTCAGTTCCGTCTCCATTACGAGTCTTATATCCTTCCACCAAATTCGCGACTTCTCCATCCACCGAAGCTCTCGGGTCTCCGTGGTCGCCAACTTCGGCCTCATCTCTGCGCCTCTTCATATTCTTCTTCGTCCAACTTTCCTCGCCGCTCTTCCCCGGTAAAGGCTTCTCCAACTCGGATAATTTGCGAGCCGCTCTGATCTCGCGGTGGAAGAGGACAAGCTCGTCAAAGGCGTCAGAGGCGCGGCGGAGATAGGCGGCAACCTCCGGGCGGGCACCATTGTCGTTGGCGATAAATCGGTGGAGGACGGCGGACGCCTTCGACAGGGAGATGGGCTTCGCCGAGGTCACGCTTCCGGTGACCGCCCTCATTGCAACACTGCACGGGAGGGGCAGAACGCCGACGCCAGTTATTTAGGGTTTTAGAAAATATTAAAATCTCCGCCCTCGCGTGTAAATAGACGTTGAGGGAAAAGAGGGTGGAGGGAGAAGAGTCGGAGACATGATAGTGGGCCCGTAGCACCTACCAGTAACAAGAAGGGTAAGAAGATGGCTATTTTGAATGCCTGTCAAGCATATGATTAATTTCAACAAACGAGATTAAAGTTAGAAAAATTTTATTTCTTTTAAATTATATAATAATATAAAATTAATAATATTTTTTTAATATATTATTATAATTAATTTTTATAATATTATTAAATAACAGCAATTTGATTATAAAGGTGATCAATTTATATATTTTATATCCTTCTCATGTCATCATACTTAAATAAAAATATTCACTTTTTTTTGTACATTTATTAATAGTTTATCAACAACTTCAAACGAAAGTAGTAGAATAATAGAAACTTTAAAGTCACAAAAGTCTTCCAAAATTTGAATAGCTCTCTTAACATCATCCTAATCTACTAGTAGGCAGTCCATTACTCCCATATTTTAAAAGCTCTTTTAAATTTATGAGTAGCATATAAGCGTGTTGAATTTCATCTAATGTTTATATGTAAGCACAATAAGCTCTTAAATTATATTTATTTTTTATTTTTAGTCTCAACATATTCATTAAATTACTTAATCTAGATGAAGATTCCCCTAACATAACAAATAACCTATCAAAATTTTAAAATTGATGGAGAGATTAATTATATGAACAATATACTTTCCATATATAATGGGAATTAGGAGTCGTCGGAGAAACAAGAGTTTTGAATTGAAGCACAAGACCATTCTCTTTTGTTCTTATTCTTATAAGCAAATAGGAATTACAACTATTTATAGGATTACTAATCAACTCTTAAGTTCCCAACATTAATACCTAATACAGAATTCTAGAAGATAACTCTTCAACCGAGACATCATTCGGTTGAAATCCCAAAACATAATTAATCTAACTTAATTTCAGGTTTATCCTTTCAATATGGTATCAGAGTTAAATCGATCAAGAGTGTGTTGGGACTGTGTTGCTGCCGCCACTATAAAGCATAGAAATCCAAGCCAGAGTTGAAGGTCGTCACTGCCGAGCTACCGCCGACGAACAAAAGATAAGCTGCCAAGTCCAGCTTTGTTGCAGAAGGAAAAACAAAGGTGAAAAAAAAAATATTTTGTTCCAATCACCAAAAGGAGGTACTAAAATTAAATTTGAAGATGACAAACTCAAATTTAATTCCTTTTCAAGTTCCTAAGTTTATTCAAGAGAAATTTGAAAATTGGAGTATAAGAATGAAAGCCTTGTTAGATGCTCATGATGTTTGGGATATTGTAGAAAGTGGTTATGATGCTCAAGGGGAACCTGTAGCAAGGGGTGTACACGGTTCGGTTAACAGAACCAAACCCCTAAAAACCGAACCGAACCGGTAGAAACGGTTCGGAGAATTATTGAACTAATCCCGAACCGATTCTATCGATTAATCGGTTCAGTTAACCACCGGTTTATGGTTAACCGATTTTATTATAAAAAAATAAAATTATAAATTATAAATTGTAAACAAATTACAAAACGATTCTCTGCTCCTCATATGATTACTTAAAAAAAAATTTAGTGATGAATCAGATATAACTAGCTTCAGTATTTTGCTGCATATAAGGAAAAATTTAAAAACTTGCAACATCTAAAACCATTTACTAATTTAGTAAAAAATAAAAAAAATAATTTTTTATTAATACCGGTTCGGTTCGGTTAACCGCGGTTCAGTTACCCTTGTACTTATTTCACAACCTTCCAATATATACTTATTTCATTCTCTAACTTCTCTACCTCCACCAAACTCTAAAGAGACCAAGCAGCTACACCAGTTACCCTTGTACTCATGTCTGAACTTCACCCTGAAATAAGTTGATTGTTTGAAAGATGCATTTAACTAAAGGAATTATCATTGGACTTTAACCTGATGCAAATCAGAGTTCATGGAGGGAATCATGTAGTTAACTTTCAAATTGTCGCGTTACACTTCAATTTAATGACACCGATTACTACTACTGTCGTACACTAATATTGCTCAAATCACTATCCTCATATGTTGTATTCTTTTTTTCAGGGCTTCAACTGATTCATACAAATCTAGGCATGGTTCTAGATACGTTGTCATCCCCTCATAGGAGCTCTCAAAATGCATCCTCTTTGTCCTCCCCTTTTAAGAGGCAGATGTCAGGATCCAATGAGTTGGGTTCTTGGTCTACTCTTCTTCAATGGCACAGGTTCCTCTTGACGATGCTCACTCTGTTGGCATTCCTGTGCACCATCTACCTGTACTTTGCAGTTACGCTGGGGGCTACTGATTCATGTTCAGAATTGTCTGGAGCTGCAAAGGCACTGTGCCAAGCTAAATCTTTGCACAAGGGAAAACTAAAATTCTTCTGACTAGAAATAGCTTCGAGGGGCTATTCTCCAGTTTATGGATCGAACCATATGTCCCGGTGTCCTATTCCTTGATTCTTCTCTCCTCCAAGATACACGACACAAGAACATAAGATTTATGGCGCTTATCTTGAAGCCTATCACAGTTGTGAACACACCCATTGTCCGTGAAACTGTGATATGGTATGATAAAAAAAAAATAATTGTATCCCTTTTGAGACCTTTTGTATCTAAATGACAATGTAATCTACGAACTTCTGGTGTTGCATTTATGAGTGCACTTTCGTCTTTGTGATCGAGACTTTGCTCGCCTTGAGGATTGCTATTCATCACAGCGACAAGTGATAGCTTATAGTTTAATACTTTTTGATTGCCACATAAGAGAAGTTAGATTCCAAGATTTAGTAGGAAGTGACATTTGTTAGACTTGTTAACTTCTATTAACTTGTGCCTTATCAATTGCTTTTTACTACTATTACTGCTAAATTATACCTATATAGTGTCTTACATGGAGATGCAGCCTTTGCAATTTTTTTGTAGTTTCCAATAATGTTCTTAATTTATGCTTAAATTAGGCCATCTTAGTTGAAAATAATTGAATTATTTAGTTGATTTTTTGTTTCAAAAATGGGCCTTGGTCTGTCCTGGGATACGCTTTAACTTTAGTCCATTGGAATAATATTTCCTCACCATTGAAAGAAGGGCGTACCCTAGGTCTCATTTTTCTTTCCTCAGGCGAGAGAAAAATAGATTCTCCTTTTTTCGCTCTTATTTTCTCTTCAAGAGCACATGACCTTGTAAGAGTGTAGTACGAACACGATGAACCATATAGGCTCTGAATCCACTTCACAGGGAGAAAAAGCGAAAAAATTTTTGCAATTGGGTACCCAACTGTCCGATCACGTGTACTTAGTTGTGAGTATATTTCACGATTACCGTGAAATAAATTATCGTGAAATCAACTACATTTCATGATATTTGGATTTCATGATAATTTATTTCATGATGATCGTGAAATGCCAGACACATGCTGCGTGATGGGGCAGTTAGGTACCTAGTTGCAAAATTTTTTTCAAAAAAAGCAATAGAGGTTGCCTGACACGCTTCCTTTTCAGCCTTGTGTAATTACTGGACCAGGCCGAGTTACGTTGTATTTTGGTTAGAGAGTGAACATCGATTAAGTAATTTTGTATCAGTATCGATAATAATATTTTTTAAATTTAATTTTTAATTTTAGTATCAATATTTTTTTTAGTTTGTTAAGAATTGAATTTATCGACAAGCTAAATTTGCAAATTGGGTTCGATAAATTATTGAATTTAATGATATAAATATAAAATTAATAAATTTTATTTAGTAAATATATTATAAAAATTATTATTATATTATATAGTTAAAATAATATAAATTGGTAATTTACCAAACTTGTCAAAACTTTTTTGGTAATTTTAGTTCATTAAAAGATTGATTTTTTTTATAATTTGGTTTGATTTTAGTTTTTAGAAATTCAAAATAATGTTTTTAAGTAAATTTGATTTTAGTTTTTATCGCTTATCCCTAATTTTGGATTCTAAATCTAGAGACACGGAAAATCAAATTTTATTTTTTTTTTAAATAAAACAAGGAGAAAAAGCCCATCCCAAGAATGTGAATGTATTTAATGGAGTAGACACGTCACAAGCATTTATATAAAAAAAATGCAAAGCTAAATCCTTGGTAGGGATTCCTTAACATCATCTATTAAAATTGGCAATGATGGAACCACTATGAATCAAATTAATCTAATTTTTCTACTATTAAGCGTGACAAATTAATTAAAGTACTTGGCATCTTAAAAATAGTTTATGTGCTCCTTCAATTATCCCATATTTATAAGAGAGGAGATGGTTCATGTGTTTATGAAGTGAAAGATAAATATACTTAAATAGACATTTTGAGTTAGTAAACTTTTCACCTATCACAAATGGTATTAGATTGGATTTATACACTTCATTAATGAGCTTGTGAGGTGAGCTATGAGTCGGACCATAAGCAATGAACCTATGATATTGAACACAGTCATTAGGCAAAAAAAAAAAGACATTATTGTTCATACTAAGCATTCTATAAGAGATGGATAAAATATTCTTTTAATAGTCACCCTGGGTGAAAAAAAATAATGGTACATGAATTTATAAAATGAAAATAATGCACCTAAGGGCATGTTTGGCCCCACTGTAAATCAGTTGCAGCACAATTTTCAAGGTGAATGAAAACTCCAAAAATTTGAAAAACTAGAAAATGTGACTTTTTCAACTTTGACTTTTGCTGTCTTGGATTCCGGGCTAAAAGAACTTTAAGCAGGCCCCTAAGTCAATCAATCATTTGGATTAAGAGACCTTTCACCCATGACAATAAGCTCAGCATCTCGAGTCCAAGGAAGAAACCATATATTAAAAACTATGTTGTCCAACCAAATGATTCATATCCTTAAAATTTATCTCAAATATGCAGAGAAAATTATTTAACCTTTTTATGATGAATAGGTGACTTTAGATTTAGACAATTTGTTCCTCAAATAGCACCTTAAAAGGGTTCGACTTGACTTAATCACTTCACATTTAATTCTCTTGATTAATACACTCCCTTAAATCATTCAAGAAATAAGTATAGATACTATAGAAGGTTTAGTTAATGAAGCCACCCAAGCATTTGAAGAAGTCATTATAAGGCTAGGATGCTCCGAGAGACTCGAAGAAGAGAAGAGCCCGAAATGGTCTAGAATAATCTCAAACCAATTATTTATTTCTTGGGGAAGTCCTCAATTATCCAACCCTACTACATTAAAGAAGATACAAAAAAAGAAAGAAAACTATAATTAAAGCACAGACGAACCATAATTTTGTCTTTAGCAACCAAATATCCATTCTATTATCACATTTAATGACTAGCTTATTCACATGGAATTATGAAGAAGCTCATAAGAAACCACAGTTGGTTATATTAAATCCACGCTTCATTGTCTCAACTTAGCTGCTATTATCATGTTTCTTGAATGCAACCTCAGGAAAATTCTAATACAGAATTTTTCTTAAAATTTTAGGACAGAATTGACGTGGTTGTTGCTCTTGGCATTATCATAGGTTGGAACACTTGTATTATTCAGTGAAATGCAAGAACTCTAGTTTAGTTCTTCAATGGTTCTCCAACAAGGTAATGCACCTCATCCCCTTTCATTTATGAGTACTTAATTTAATTTAAAACCTGATTTGAACTGGCTCAATAAATTAGGCAGTCCAATTTTAGATTCCACCAAACAGCAGATTTTGGACAGGTTTAACTTCATTTTGGTCAAATCTTGGCTAATTCAGGTATTCATTGGAAAGCTTAATAATTTTCTATCAAATAATACCAAAATTAATGTGTAGGAACCCCTAGTTTAAGAGTAATTTCATGTTTAAGGGTCAGTTTATGTGAAATCAGGTCCAATTCAACAGTAATCTGATTGGTTCGATCTTGATTCAACCAATTTAGTGCCAATTAAACCCAGACCAGTTTCCTAGGTTTCAAACCGAGTTATATCAGACTATGGACTTAGATTGCATGACAACATTGATTTAACTATATTTGTACACAAATCGGCAGACCTATCAACTTCACCTAATTCGAGTTGACTATTGATCATTGGGTCAAATCAAATTAAATGACATATGAAATTGTAATTCTCGACTCTTCCTATTATGCAGTATATATCTGTTATTGTCTAAACCCTTGATTTGATGCATGCATGACTACTAGTTGAGCTATCTGCTTTAGTATGATCCTGCTCATGTTTACATGCCAATTACATTGATTCACAGTAGTTGCCACATGCCTTATTTGTTGAGATATTGTTGCTGGCCTCACTGGGACTAATTATATGTTCATATGTTTATTTCTATGATATTTTGTTATCTGAATTAGTGCGAGCATATCCTGTGTGCTCCATTGGGGACTAGTTATTCAGATTGTGGACTAATCAGGGTCCACCTGTTATAACAAGACTTGTGACACATGGTGGCCCATGAGAGTACATGGTTCACCCTCCTATGTGTATTTTAGGTGACGACTCGTTGGCCCTAGTTACATGCTCATTCCTGTTGATTGATAATTAGATATATCATTATATCCCTACGTACACTCATGCTTTTCTATGACGTACTGCATTTACCTTCCTAGTGTTATCTCGTTACATCATGTTATTATTATACCTTAGTATTGTTAACTTCATTGATCTCTATTTCCCATTTGAGTTTAACCTTGATATAAAAGAGGAGCTTACTCAGCATTGTTGCAGACCCATGAGTGAATTGTTGTTATTTTATGTTTGGCCTAAGGCAATTAGATCAAGAACCAAAAAATCTCCTACATTGGATTCTCAACTAGATGTAGAGTCATGTATTTGAAAGTATTGATGCATCAGTAGAGACGTGTTTTGATATCAAAATTAATTATATACTCTGATGGAGTTTATTGCAAATCAAATGAACTTTTGTAACAGTTAGATGTATTTGTTTTATTGTATTGATTTTGGTTTATGTGTTGTAGTTATACTCTGATATTAAGATCGAAGTCTAACAATAATAGTCATACAAATCTAACTTCTTTTCCTAGTACGCAATCTCTAAATAACATCATCAGATGAGAAAGAACCATGAAATGCAAAAATTACCAAGATAATTTTATAATACATAACCAACATGGCTATGGTAGCCTCGTATAATGTGACAAATAACTGAAGTCAAATTTAGTTTGAAAATTGAGCTAGATTATAACAAGACAATTTTGACAATTTTCAACCGATTGGTCCTAAGATGGTATTACATTTAGCTAAAATTAAAGTGGAAGTGAACATATGATGCCTCTTTCAATACAAAAAAGTTACCTCACGAGAGAACTGCATCACTAGGCGTCGGGCGAACTCGCATTCTGGATGCATAAAATCAGAATTCAGGAGAAATCCAAATCCTTTTGATTTCTTACTAGGGGCTAGCATACCGTTGCCTGTCTTCCACATTCAGAGATCCTTAAGACCAATCTCACTCTTGAAGAAAGCTTATATGTACACTAATGTTCTGTTCTATTCTTCTTCTTTTTGTGTCTGTGCTGCTTTTTCTTAACCTCCAATGCCGTTGCTTCTTCTCCAAGACCAGACAATTCCATACGATTTCGAGCCAGTTCCTTGAGTATATCTTCCTTCTGATTACTTTTAGACATCCCCTTCTCTGCTTTATCTTTCATATATTGATTTGTTCGTTTCTCTACCACTTGATTCTGATCAATCTTCCGGCCAATATTGCTTATTTTCTCTTCACCAACCTCGATCTTTTTTCTTCGTTTCGCATCTTTCAATACCTCTACTCCGTCTCCATACTGACTCACCAAATGCCCATCGCTAATCAAAATCTTTTCACCCTTAAAAGCAAGATCGCTCCTTTCCTCTCCCTTCATCTTCTTGTTTTTCCTCTGCCACTCACGGGCAATCTCAGTTCCGTCTCCATTACGAGTCTTATATCCTTCCACCAAATTCGCGACTTCTCCATCCACCGAAGCTCTCGGGTCTCCGTGGTCGCCAACTTCGGCCTCATCTCTGCGCCTCTTCATATTCTTCTTCGTCCAACTTTCCTCGCCGCTCTTCCCCGGTAAAGGCTTCTCCAACTCGGATAATTTGCGAGCCGCTCTGATCTCGCGGTGGAAGAGGACAAGCTCGTCAAAGGCGTCAGAGGCGCGGCGGAGATAGGCGGCAACCTCCGGGCGGGCACCATTGTCGTTGGCGATAAATCGGTGGAGGACGGCGGACGCCTTCGACAGGGAGATGGGCTTCGCCGAGGTCACGCTTACGGTGACCGCCCTCATTGCAACACTGCACGGGAGGGGCAGAACGCCGACGCCAGTTATTTAGGGTTTTAGACGCAATAGGCTCCGAAACGGGCAACTATGTAGCGTGATCACCGTCGATTGAAAATCGAGATTCGTGCACTGACCTGATTAGAAAAATATTAAAATCTCCGCCCTCGCGTGTAAATAGACGGTGAGGGAAAAGACGGTGGAGGGAGATGAGTCGGAGACATGATAGTGGGCCCGTAGCACTTACCAGTAACAAGAAGGGTAAGTAGATGGCTGTTTTGAATGCCTGTCAAACATATGATTAATTTCAACAAACGAGATTAACTACAAGAAAGTTAGAAAAATTTTATTTCTTTTAAATTATATAATAATATAAAATTAATAATATATTTTTAATATAAAATTATAATTAATTTTTATAATATTATTAAATAACAGCAATTTGATTATAAAGATGATCAATTTATATATTTTATATCCTTCTCATGTCATCATACTTAAATAAAAACATTCACTTTTTTTTTGTACATTTGTTAATAGTTTATCAACAACTTCAAACGAAAGTAGTACAATAATAAGTTATAAGATACTAGAAACTTTAAAGTCACATAAGTCTTCCAAAATTTGAATAGCTCTCTTAACATCATCCTAATCTACTAGTAGGCAGTCTATTACTCCCATATTTTAAAAGCTCTTTTAAATTTATGAGTAGCATATAAGCGTGTTGAATTTCATCTAATGTTTATATGTAAGCACAATAAGTTCTTAAATTATATTTATTTTTTATTTTTAGTCTCAATATATTCATTAAATTACTTAATCTAGATGAAGATTCCCCTAACATAACAAATAACCTATCAAAATTTTAAAATTGATGGAGAGATTAATTATATGAACAATATACTTTCCATATATAATGGGAATTAGGAGTCGTCGGAGAAACAAGAGTTTTGAATTGAAGCACAAGACCATTCTCTTTTGTTCTTGTTCTTATTCTATTAAGCAAATAGGAATTACAACTATTTATAGGATTACTAATCAACTCTTAAGTTCCCAACATTAATACCTAATACAGAATTCTAGAAGATAACTCTTCAACCGAGACATCATTCGGTTGAAATCCCAAAACATAATTAATCTGACTTAATTTCAGGTTTATCCTTTCAATATGGTATCAGAGTTAAATCGATCAAGAGTGTGTTGGGACTGTGTTGCTGCCGCCACTATAAAGCATAGAAATCCAAGCCAGAGTTGAAGGTCGTCACTGCCGAGCTACCGCCGACGAACAAAAGATAAGCTGCCAAGTCCAGCTTTGTTACAGAAGGAAAAACAAAGGTGAAAAAAAAAATATTTTGTTCCAATCACCAAAAGGAGGTACTAAAATTAAATTTGAAGATGACAAACTCAAATTTAATTCCTTTTCAAGTTCCTAAGTTTATTCAAGAGAAATTTGAAAATTGGAGTATAAGAATGAAAGCCTTGTTAGACGCTCATGATGTTTGGGATATTGTAGAAAGTGGTTATGATGCTCAAGGGGAACCTGTAGCAAGGGGTGTACACGGTTCGGTTAATAGAACCAAACCCCTAAAAACCGAACCGAACCGGTAGAAACGGTTCGGAGAATTATTGAACTAATCCCGAACCGATTCTACCGATTAATCGGTTTAGTTAACCACCGGTTTATGGTTAACCAATTTTTTTATAAAAAAATAAAATTATAAATTATAAATTGAAAACAAATTACAAAACGATTCTCTGCTCCTCGTATGATTACTTAAAAAAAATTTAGTGATGAATCAGATATAACTAGCTTTAGTATTTTGCTGC
Source organism: Costus lasius (assembly GCA_027563935.2). Classification (NCBI taxonomy): domain Eukaryota; kingdom Viridiplantae; phylum Streptophyta; class Magnoliopsida; order Zingiberales; family Costaceae; genus Costus; species Costus lasius. The sequence goes on from CM050448.1 coordinate 105,207,018, forward strand.
ATATAAGGAAAAATTTAAAAACTTGCAACATCTAAAACCATTTACTAATTTAGTAAAAAATAAAAAAATATTTTTTTATTAATACCAGTTCGGTTCGGTTAACCGCGGTTCAAAAATTTTTTGAACCGTTCCCGAACTGTGAACCGTTACATCTATAAAATTACCAACCGATCAAAAAATTGTCGGTTCGGTTAACCACTAAATCGGTTCAGTTCGAACGGTTAACCGTGGTTCAATGGTTCAGTGGTTTTTTTTGCACACCAGTTCAAAATCTCAAGAAAAAGGATCAGAAGGCTGTATCACTCATCCATCGAAGCATTGGATGACACAACATTCGAGAAGGTGTCAAACGCAACTACCTCCAAACAATTATGGGACATGCTTCAAATCACTTGCAAGGGAGGTGACAAAGCAAAGAAGGTCCGACTACAATACCTTTGCGGAGAATACGAAGCAATACAAATGAAAGATTCTGAGAAAGTGTTAGAATACATCTCAAGAGTTGCAGCAAATGCAAACCAGATGAGAAGACTTGGAGAAACTATAGCTGAGGTAAAAGTTGTTAAAAAAATTTTAAGATCACTAACAGAGAAGTTTGATTATATAGTCACAGCTATTGAAGAGTCAAAAGACTTAGATGAAATGTCCATTGAAAAATTCAATAGATCACTGGAAGCACACAAGAAGAAGCTAAATCGACGGAAGAAAGAACCTGACGAACAAGTTTTGCAGATAAAACTGAACCTACAAGAAAGTGCTAAAAAAAGCAATACAAACTTCAGAGGACGTGGAAGAGTCAGAGGGCAAAATCATAATTTTGGAAGAGGAGGACGAGGTACATACAACACTTCAAAACAAAGAAAGCACGCCTCGTTTTAATCCAACAAGAGGTCGTGGTCAAGGAAGAGGAGGAATACAACAATATCAGCCAAGGTATGATAAGTTAAAGATACAATGCTATACTTGTCAAGGTTATGAACATATGTCAAGAGAATGCAAAAATTCAAGAACTGATGCTAGTGCTAACCTCTCACACTAAGAAATCAATGATATAGTTCATTCAACTCTTTTGATTGCTTACAAAGATTTGAAACAGACTGATAAGTCCTCATGGTACCTTGATACTGGAGATAGTAATCACATGTGTGGAGACAAATCACTGTTCACAAAGATGAACGAGAATGTCAATGACACCATTACCTTCAGAGACTCCTCTAAAATTCCAGTATGAGAGAAAGGTAAAATTTTGATAAGACTGAAAGATAATACTCATTAGTATATCTCTAATGTCTACTATGCCCCTGACATGAAAAATAACATTTTGAGTATGAGACAATTAATTGAAAAAAGATATACCTTTAATACTATTGGCCACAATTTGTATATGAAAAATAGTGCAGGAACTATGGTTGCTAATGTACCAATGGCACAGAACTGTTTGTTTGTGCTACTAATACAGACAGGAGTAGCAAAATGCCTGAGGGCATGCTACAAGGAGTCATCATGGCTATGCATCTAAGGCTAGACCATATCAACTTTGATGGACTTAGGAGAATGTCCAAAAGCAGAATGGTAAGAGAGCTGCCAGAAATAGATGAGCAAAGCAGTATATGCGAAGGGTGTCTGTAAGGAAAGCAACCCAGGAAGAGCTTTCCAAATGAGTCTCAGTCAAGATTATCTAGGCCCTTGCAGTTGATACACACAGACATATGTGGGCCAATTACACCAAAATCCTTTGGTAAGAACAAGTATTTTCCCTTGTTCATTGATGGTTTCAGTAGAAAAACATGGATATATTTTCTAAAAGAAAAATCAGAAACTTTTACATATTTTCAAAAATTTAAAGTCTTGTGGAAAAAGATAATGGATACAAAATCTAGGCCGTAAGATCTGATAAAGGAGGAGAGTTTACATATAGGAACTTTCAAGAGTTCTGTGACGCTCATGGGATACGACGATTCCTGACCGCATCAGGATCACCTCAGTAAAATAGAGTTGTTCAGAGAAAGAACCAAACAATTCTGAACATGGCCAGAAGCATATTGAAAACAAAAGGGATGCCGAAAGAATTCTGGGCGCAAGCTGTGAACTGCGCTGTCTACCTTTAGAACAGGTGCGAAACTAAAGCTTTGAATGAAAAGACTCCAACTGAAGTATGGAGAGGAGTTAAACCCTCAGTGAGACATCTAAAGGTATTTGGTAGTATTGCATATGCTCATATTTACAATCAAAATCGCACTAAGCTTGATGATAAGAGTAAGAAATGTATTTTTGTTGGTTATGATTCACATACCAAAGGGTATAAACTCTACAATCCAATTAATAAGAAAGCTTTTATTAGTAGAGATGTAAACTTTGATGAGGAAGCTACATGGGACTAGAATGTCCAGGAAGATCAAAATGACTATAATCTTCTTCCCTCTTTACAACAAGATGAAGACGAGGAAAGATTTCAACCAATTACACCTCCGTCATTACCAGTGCAGAATGAATCTACTTCAGAAGGAAGTTCAAGTAATCGACAGATACACACAAGGAGGCTAGAAGACTTGTACCGAGAAACTGAGAGAATTGATGATGTCTCATTTGTTTGTTTGTTTGCAAATGTTGAACCCATTAACTTTGAAGAGGTAGTTATAGAAGAAAAATGGAGAAAAGCTATGGACGAAGAAATTACAGGAATAGAGAAGAACAATACCTGGGAGCTGACGACTCTGCCAGAAGGGCATAAAGCTATAGGAGTCAAGTGGGTGTTCAAAACCAGAAAGAACTCACAAGGAGAAGTTGAGAGACACAAAGCCAGGCTTATAGCAAAAGGCTACAAACAAAAGCAAGGTATTGATTATGATGAAGTTTTTTTCTCTAGTTGCTCGATTAGAAACCACAAGACTGATCATCTCTTTAGCTGCTCAAAATAAGTGGAACATATTTCAAATGGATATTAACTTAGCATTTCTGAATGGATATCTCGAGAAGAAGGTATACATTGATCAACCTTCGGGATACATATCGAAAGGAAGCAAGAACAAGGTATTGAAACTAAGAAAAGCATTTTATGGGCTTAAGCAAGCACCAAGATCATGGAACTGCAGAATTGATAAATACTTTTAGGAAAATGGTTTTATCAAATATCCATATAAACATGTCTTGTATCTGAAAAAGAAAAATGATAAAATTCTGATCAATTGTCTGTATGTAGATGATCTGATTTTCACAAGAAACAACATGGAGATGATTGAAGCTTTTAAGAAAGCAATGAATCAAGAATTCGAGATGACAGATCTTGGACTAATGTCCTACTACCTTGGAATGCAAGTAAAACAAAACAAGTGAAGGGATTTTTATCTCCCAAGAAAATTATGCAAAAGAGACTCTGAAGAAATTCAACATGAGCAACTGCAATCCAGTCAACACCCTAGTTGAAAATGGTGAGAAGATGTCCAGATATGATGAAAGTTAAAAAGTTGATCCAACTTTGTTTAGAAGTTTAGTTGGCAGTTTAAGATACTTAACATGTACAAGACTAGATATTTGTTTTGGGGTTGGACTCGTAAGTCGATTTTTGGAAGCAATGACTAAAACACATTTGAATGCTGCAAAGAGAATTTTGCGCTACATCAAAGGTGCTCTGAATTTTAGACTATATTATCATGCTATTGATGATTTCAAACTTGAAGGATTTTGCGATAGCGATTGGGCTGGAGACATGGATGATCGGAAAAACACAATTGGTTTTGTCTTTTTCATAAGCAATGCAGCATTCACTTGGAGCTCAAAGAAACAACCGATCATGACCTTGTCAACATGCAAAGTAGAATACGTCGCTCTCAACTCATGCGTGATGCAAGCGATATGGCTAAGTGATTAATGGAAGAATTACACTTTCCACAAAAGGAGCCAACTCAAGTCAACGTGGACAACAAGTCAGCAATTGCATTAGCAAAGAATCCCTTGTTCCATGAATGAAGTAAACACATCAACACTCGATTCCACTATATTCGAGAATGTGTTTCAAGTAATCAAGTCAAGTTGAACCACGTGAAAACATAAGAGAAAGTCGCAGACATTTTCATAAAAGCACTCAAGTTCAAAGAATTCAAAGAGCTGAGATCCAAGCTTGGACTATAGGAATTTCAAGTTTAAGGGGAAATTTAAATAGTATACTTGATCATTTAATCTATTGCTTCGGATGAAGCAAGCAATGCCTCGATCAACTCAACAAAGACTTTGGTGAATGCATCAACGCTTTGGTTAGATTTTGTTATTAATGCTTGTAATTAATTTAGGGAGATCAAAAGTTGTAAACTCTCCCTATAAATACTTTTGTACTCCTTCTACCAAATCAATCGAATCAATTAAGTAGCATTTTATTCTCCTCTTATCGAAACATTGTTTCATTTGTGTGCTTGAGAGAAGGTGATCTAGTTTCTAACAGGGAATGAGGCGGCTCACCCGGTGGCTCTCGAGCCTTGTCTCGGTATCAAAGCCGGGGGGAGGAGGCTGTCGTTAAAAAAATCATAAGGAGGTTGTGGTTGTTTGGTGTTGGGGAAAGAAGAAGAGAATTGCCGATGAAGTATCTCGTCAAGCCTGCAAGCACAAGGTTGCTACAGCAGAAAGTCCAGTTACAGACAGGGATCGTGATAGAAAGAGAGCCTGGCAAGAGAGGCTGTGACAAGGAAGATAGTCGGGTCACATACAGGGACCGCGATGAGGTGGCCGAGAAAGGAGGTCTCGTGTGCACCGGAGAACAACGACGAAAGAAAAAAACTCACACCACACCACATACCTTCTTGCTGGAAGATTCACCGCTATAGGAAAACACTAGCCGGAGTTGAAGCTTGCTGCCGAAAGCCATCGTTGCTTCCACCACAGAAAAAACAGTAGCATCGTCGAGAGGAGGAAGACGACTCACAAGGTTAGAAAAATAAAAGGTGAAGCAGTTGTCAAAGAAAAGAGAGATGAGAGAAGAGAGCAATTAAGGAATGATAGAAATCGCTGTTAGAGAAAATGAAAAAAATCAATTAAAAGGAGAGAGAGACGTTTAAACAACTGGCATATAATTGAGAAAAGCAAATTGGGAAGAAGAGAAGTTGGAAGAGAAATTGGGTGAGAATTGAGAATTGAGAAAAAAGAGAAGAGAAATTGGGTGAGAGATTGAGAAAAGGAAATCGGAGAGAAACAATTGGGTGAGAATTAATTGTTAGAAAGAGAACGAAAGAGATTGAGAAAGAGAAAAAATTGAGAGACGAAAATGTGTAAATTTGTGAGCCAAGGGCAAACCCAAAGTCAAAATTCACCCATTCAGATGAAAATATTGACTGAAAAGAAAAAGCTTGCAACAACCTTGTTAAAAATCAAATATTTTGACACTATCATTGAAGCTTCACAAAAAAAGAGAATGTTGAAGCATAAAATTAAAACTGATTTTGTGACTACTCGGTATGAACAAAGGATTTTTGAGAAATATAGAGAAAGAAAACTGGCAAGCATAATAGAGGAAATCAAAGAAGCAAGACAAAACTATCTCAATGCAAAAAAAGGAGGAAGTCGAACTAGAATGAGAAAAAGCACATCAAGCACTTATCAAAGTGGAAGAAGAAGCAAAAATAGATGACTACTTCCTAGTCAAAGTTAAGCTGGAAGAATTCAACAACATTCCTGAAGCCTATGGATTTAACAGTAATTATGTATTAGCAAATCTGATAGGATTGAAGGCATAAGAACCCCCTTTGGAGAAACTTGGATTAATTTTGAAGACTGAAGAAGACATGTAAAATGAACATGTAATTTTGAATTTCAGGTTTAAGGGGGAATGTTGAAAGGATAAACCTGAAATTAATTCAGGTTAATTTTATTCTAATTCCTATTTGCTTAATAGAACAAGAACAAGAGACAATCGTTTTGTGCTTCAATTCAAAACTCTTGTTTCTCTGACAGCTCCCAATTCCCATTTCCTACACACATGAATTAATAATTGAGTGAAATCAGGCAAGGAGGCCAAGCCTATATATAATATAGACTCAAGGGACCCTTTCCCACATCCACACCCATTTAGGTTAACACCCGCAAGAGAGAGAATATTCGGCGAGCTGGGGGAGGACCCTCTTCGCAACCATGGAGTGCGCAAGGGAAGACCACCTATCTGGCTGTGGTCGAGGTTGTGCAGCTAACCCTGAAGACCAAGGAAATCCCCATAGAGATGAGGGATGTACTGGGTGAGTACTGCAATCTCTTGGTCGAGGAGCTGCCTAAAGAGTTCCCTCCCTGTCGTGAGGTAGACCGCTGGATGGAACTAAGCTCTGACCCAACCCCCATATCAGATGACGCTAAATGAGTTGCAGGAGCTACGGAGGCAGCTAGACCAACTTCTAGAGTCAGGCTTTATTTGGCCTTTGACTTCCCCATTCGGAGCCCCTCTTCTGTTCCAGCGAAAGAAGGATGGGAGGTTGAGAATGTGCATGGATTATTGGGTGCTGAACAGGGTGAGGGATGTGTGGATGTGCGTGGACCAGTACCCTGTTGATCTCGGACCTCTTGGATTGCCTGGGTGAGGCGATGATCTTCTCCAAATTGGATCTTCGGTCCAAATACAGGCAGGTTTAGATCACAGAGGGAGAGGAAAGAGATGGTGTGTGCAACGCACTATGGAACCTTTGAGTGTGGTAAAGTGTTAAAATGTGGTATATAGAGTTAGCCTCATCTTCACATATTAAAACATATATCATCTTTAATTATTTTACATGGACAAAGTATCCGTGGTTGGTAGGATTTGAACCTATTGATAGGTCTCACAAGTGCACAGGCTATTGAAGTAGTAAAATATCGATCCCATAGGAACTAATTGGCAATTACTTACTGATCTAAACCTCACTAGCTAGAAAATTTTGAAATGAGGGAAGATTTAATGGACTAAGTTAATATGCTGATAAGTACGTAAACGATGGGGGTTACGTAGGAAGAAACTATATGAAGAGTAAATCAGGATATGGGTTCACCACATTGATGTTTTATGATGGAATAATTAATTGTTTATGCTATCCTCCTATCTAGTTTAAGGGAATTCAAACCAAAGTTATGGGTTGCCCCCTTTCAGTGGTACAACCCGGTATTTGCTTAGAGCAACCTCCTACTTTCGTGGCTTTCTACTCAAAGACAAACCCAATGCACATATGATGAATATATATGTTATAATTTAATTTAAAACTAACTTTCTATTTTATTTTACAGGACCTATTTGTAATATTTAAAGACTTATGGGTTTATATGTAAAATTCCTTTTTAAAACCCTTTTTCCTTTTCTTGCTGAGGGTTTTCTTTTTTCCCTACCCGTTTATTTCTTTTCCCTTTTGTGAGTGGTAGCGACGGTGAGTCCTCATCCCTCCCCTTCTTCGAATGATACTTTCTCTCTTCTCTTCTATTGATTGCTGAAATTTGTGTTGGAAGTATTTGATTGGTGGCGTCTCCACCTTGGATTTTCTCCAAGAGCTTGATCGGCGGCATCTCCACCTTGGATTTTCATCAAGAGGAGTGCAACAATAATTCTTGAATCTTCTTTTGTTTACGAATTTTGGAGACTAGGTAAGTCCTTTATGTATTCTTCTTCCATTTGATCTGTGTTGGATTTCGTTCTTTCATCTTCCTATTGCTTCTGAATTTTTGGGCATTCTAGATAGGTATAGATTTGCTGCTTAATATCTTAGGATTCTTTCAATCTTTTATTACCATTTGATTTCCTTAAACAATATCCAGATTGGTATTAACCTGTGTTCAAATATTGTTTTATTTAACTACTGGTCACGTTTTTTCCTTTAGAAAACTGAAATATGGTGTTGTTAGTATTAATTTCATTGCCATCATCTATATTTTGGATAACCATTTGAACACTATGACAAGGATTTTCTCTTTCTTTCTTTTCATCTCAAAATGTCAAGGTTTCTGGAATTATCGAATGGGATGGTTAGAAAGGAAATTCTAGTTCTGTTACCTCAGAAATATTATAATCAAATACCACCGCTTGTTTCCTTAAACAACATCTACACTTTCATTAATATATGTGTTGTTTTGAGTAATTTTAAGTATTTTGATGACACAAAAATTCATAGTATATCTTGTGTCATTTAATAGGTCTTTTTATGTTATATTTATGCTCTTTTGCTTATTTTTATGTCTTATTTATCAAATATTATGGAATCTACACCTTTTCTAGTTTTTGATCATTTTTAGGTAAAAAGGTACCATTTTAAGGCGTTTTCAAGCAAATTCAGATGCATAGATGAGAAAATTACATGTCAATCTTCACAAAGATTGAAGCCACAAACCAAATTACGGCAGGGCCGTAATTAATATTACGATACTGTGGTTTCACTAAACCTACAGAACAAACCACGACACTACCATAATTTCAGAGCACTGCTGTAATTTGGGGTGAATTTCGTACAGAAAGATTTGCAGATATTACGGCACGGCCGTAAACAATATTACAGGTCATAACTTCGAGAGATTTCTAACCCGAAAGATTTGCAGAAATTATGGCATTGTCGTAATGCATATTACAGGCCGTAATTCTAGTCGATTTTTGTACAGAAGAACTCTGCAGTTATTACAGCACTACCATAACGAATTACACGGCCGTAATTATAACCTGGACGGCCGATTTTCCCAGACTTATTGAAGCTCGATTCTTGCGCGGGTGATTGCGGATGATCTAGACCATGAATTGGAGATCCGTAAAAAGGAAAATACTCATCAGACTAAGGAGAGGAGACACACACATGAAAAGCTCCAATTTTGATCAACGTTCAAGAGAGAAATCGCGATCTTCACCGCCGCCCTAGGTTTCACCGCCGCGAAGTGTACAGTGCATCTCCAGTCATGAAATTTGAAGGGAAGCTGCGCCTAGAGGAGGAGGACATACCCTAGAAGTTTCAGAGCAAAAGGAGATCGATTGGAGGAGAAATCAACGAAAGAAGCGTCGCCGCTACTATTCATCAAGCGAAATTACGGCTGTAATTTTCATTACAGCCGTGTTGTTAGTAGATTTTCTCTTTCTCTTTGATTTCTAATCCTTTAAAACTATGGTTTATTGTAATTCTTCTGCTATGCTAGCTTAAACACTTTTTGGGACATAGGGGTATAATCCCCTTAATTTCGAATGACTAGATAATTTTTATTTCGTCAAGATAATCTTGCTATGATAATTCTACTTATGTGATGATTGCCTTTAGTTCTTTCTAGTTTCATATTATCAGCATGTTTTGGAGTTTTTGCGATATGGACTGAAAAGTGACTTGCGAGAACTTGGAACCCTAGAATCATGATTTAGGAACTCATCGTAAAAAATTAGGTTTGTTCTTATTTCTAGATTTTAGAAGTTTATTGCCTTGTTGATAATCTGATCTAGGAAGAATAATTGAAATAAACATGATGATATTGTAAGAAATTAAGTATCGGATCGTTGGAGAACCTTAAGTAGAACATGTGAAAATTAAAGTATGAAAGTATTTAGTTTTCACTTGAGATGTTTGACTTAGAATTTGGATGCACGAAAGTGATTTTTGAGTTCTTTGTCAATGATTTACTTATCCTTAGCATTGAATAAATCCTGTGCAAAAGTGAGGATTGGTTCTTTGTAAATTGTTTGCGCGAAAGCGAGATGATTTCTTTATAAAGTAAATTATATCTTTATTATAATAAGAATAAACTGACGAGCACTTATTTGGATCTAGTCATAGAAATTAAGATGGATGAAACCCTAGTCCCAGTTTCTCTCTCTGACTTTTTCGTGTAATTTTCGATAGTTTGCTTTCATCATTTTCGATTGCCTAGCTAGTGAGAAATCGATTATTCGGTACTTGATAAATGAGGTCTCTGTGGTTCGATATCTTATTTATTACTTCGAGTATCTGTGCACTTGCGGACACAACATATTTGACCAGAAGGATTTTGTTGACGAGTGTAAAGATTCTGTTAAATTTTTTTTCATATGCTTTTGTGTTGACAATTGAGTAATCAATTTGGATCCATAAAATTTCTCTTAAATAGTCGCATCCCATTTGTAGCTAATCTTTGATGAAATATATTTGAAAATGTTACTATGTCTTTGGTAGTCATTGATAGCAAAATGTATTAATAGTTTAATTAATAGAGGTAATAGATCTTATACAATGACTAAATTGCTATTTTATTTGATTTTGTGCTACTCTGCTGCAATTTAAGCTTTCCAGAACTAATTTATTTCATTTGAAAACCATATCAGGAGATTTATAAAGTGTTTCTTTAGGAAAAGATCCATTTTAAATAATTAAATGAATGCTACATGTATAGTTGTAAATAGTCTATATGAATCATAATCAATATTAATGTCCATCTCAAAGTTAACTTCCAAATCCTTAACAGCATACGTACAACTGTACTTACTATTCTAAATAAATGTTATTCACCTGGATTAAGAGCTGTGTTGTGATGAATGAAACTATTTGATTGGATTTGTTATTTTATTACTTTTGTTGCTCAAAATCAATTTGGATATGTGAAGTGTGAAATTGATTTGGGATCTATGAAGTATATTTAAATTAACCTACTAGTTTAGTCTATTTGTAGATAATGCTATTCCATTTTGTGTTAAGGTATGGTTGGATAACTATATGTCCCAAAATAGCATAATAGGAGCCACAATGATAAGTTAAGAGTTTTGCTATCATATACAACATGGAACATGATTTGATTGTAATTTTACTTTAATTTACTTGGATTACTTGCATGTGACTTGTAAATGTTTCTTAAATATTTTCTTCTAGTCCTTTTAATGATATAATGATGCAATAGACTAATTGAAAAAGGGAATTAATTTATGAAAGCAAGTTGATGTTTGTAGTAAGGTATTTAATTAAAATGATAGTAAATGCATAGTAGAAAGTGGTGAAATTATAACTTGATTAGTTTGAACAATTCTGTGCACAACATGATAATATTTATTTACCTTTTTTGTTAACATTTAATGATATGAATGAGTTATTGAATAAGTGATCATCTTTGCCTCAAAATAGTTATAGGTATATATGTATATTTGATACTTGGTCTTCATACCTTAATAAATAATTAACAAAGATATGGTAATATAATTAAGGTAACAAGAAAATCAAGACTGGACTTCAAGTGGACCAATAATACTAAATTTTGGTAGAACTTTTGATAAGTCAACAATTGAAGTAGGAATCTAATCCTTTTCCTTTCATCACAACATTTTGAGTTTTATTTAAAATATGTGATATCTTATTATTCGTTTCCTATGACTATTGTTTCTTTACTGTTGCACTCAATAACATTCATTTAATGATCATTGTGATGAGTATGACATGGTTTGATAACTACATTAGTTACTTTGTTAAAACACATGTTATGATAGTTTTGGTACTTTTGGTGATTGCTTGATGTCGTGGCATAGATTGATCTTATGCTGGGTTATATTATACTAGCTAGACCACTATAGACTCTATAGTGCCGAGTATGGATTGGCTATACAGGTGCTAGCTAGAGGTCACTTGATGGGAAGTCATTAGACTAACCGGGGTCCTGGATGTTGGACGCAACATCCTCCGAGCTGTCTAAGGGCAGTTGTTCCATCGGTTGAGCAACGATGGAAACACTCTATCAAAGAGTGCGGACTTGAGAGTGAGGTTATATTGTGGTTATGCTCTTGATTTACACGACTGTATGGACATAATGTTTACCATGTAGATTGATAGGCCCCGCAAGTGTACGGTTTCTATCGAAGTAGTAAATAAGATCGTCTCAAGGGAGCAGGTGTCAAGTACCGACTTTTTGTGTCATTGAAAGCTAGATGATTCAAAATTTAATTAAGAAAGATGAACTATCTAAGTTAAAACTTTAAATATCGGCTCAAGAAATCGGCAACTAGTAGGAAGAAATTCTAGTTTTACAAAGGTCCGGGACCATTGGTTTCACTTCGTTGAATAAATAATGTAAAACAATGAATCGTAATTTAAGAAATAGAAAACAAATTACCTTCTCTCGAAGCATAATTTGACAATAAACCGCTTAAGGCGATCAATCCTTCGGTACGGATTACCTTCTCTCGAAGCATAATCCAGTGCCTACTTAAGCTAATTTCCTACTCTCGTAGCAAAACTAACTTAAGAGAGACCCAATAAGCTCTATGACGATCGTGAGTCCTCGAGTGACTTTGAACGACTCTCGTAATTCAAAGTCACAAGCTAGGATTGGGCAATCGAGTGTTACGATTCACCTCTCGGTACTTCTCGTAACACTTAACACATACGAATGCTTGGCCAAAACACTAATACGCGATAAGCACACCCAATCATAATAAGCAATTTACTAAATAGATACACTGAGATTCACAAAATGTGTTTTACATAAGAAGAGTTTTCCAACGGGCTATGCCCAAGTCCCGAACAAGGGTTTTACTCAACCAAATACATCATAAAACACGTGAAAACCCTAGAAAATGAATGCGAAAGTGAGGGAAATTACACATGGAGGGTAGGAGACGATGAATCTTCAGTCCTCTCTCGAAAGCCCTAAAGAATCCAATTGAATCAAGCTCTTGAATGCCAAAAATCGCCTGTCTTCACCCTAGTCACGTTCTTCCCAAAAATTGAACCTTGTAACCACCCAAAATCCTTGATTTTATACTTGATTCGAAAGCTTGGGCGGTTAGGAAGATGAATTGGAAGTTTCCCCCAATTTTTTGGCATCTGGAGCGTTCAATTTGATGAAAAATGGACGAAAGGTCGTGATCGCTATCACGGCCAGGCCATGACAAGTTCTCAAACCTACAACGAAGCGATCACGGCCGTGACACTCGACACGGGCAGGCCGTGATGAGTTCGCAAAATCCAAGAATGCTCGTCACGCCTGTGATGCGGCCGGTAATGAGCTCGGTTGACTTTCATGGAGAGTCCGTCACGACCGTGATGGTCATCACGGGCAGGCCATGACAAGGACGTTGACGGGTGAACACGCCCGTTCTCTGGGCCGTGACGAGTGTGCTGATACATGGTGTGTGTGCCGAGTTGATCATGGCCGTGATGGTCTTCACGGCCAGGCCGTGATGAGCATCCATAACTCCAAAAATTTCCAAAAATTTCCTGTATGATGCTCACAATGTCTTGAACCTTTCCATAACTTCAAATCTTCAAAATATTGTCGAAAATAGAGAGAAATAACCTGTATTTCACAAACAATCAAAAAATAGTGAAGATTCTGAACTTAATGGAAAAAGATTCAAAATAATAGCATATATGCAAGACTTAAGCCTTAAAAGAGGATATAAATAAGACTTTAAATCCGGTAAAAATAACATGCATCAAAATATCACAGACTTAAAATCTTGCTTGTCCTCAAGCAATTACTATATGAAATAATCAGAGATAAGAGAGATAGCATATTCCAAAGCCAAAGGATGAATTTCATATGAAAGGGATTATACTCAATCCTAGGTTAAAGAATGCTAATTGAGATATATCTAAACCGTGAGCAAAACTATATATTCAATGGTAATCCACAGATCTGAAATAGAACAAACACCAACGCTATGTCAAGACTATCCAAAATCATCAAATCCTTAAAAGACAGTCAATCAAGTCTAGTTGCTCAGTATATATATATATATATATATATATATATATATATATATATATATATATATATATATATATTTATATTTATTCAGGGCATCATTAAAGTCTACTCGGTTAGCTCAGGCTACTTCTCTGAATTAACCTGCTACCTCATCACGCGAAGGACAAACATTGGTGATGAATGCACCCCCGGTACTTAGTTAACAAGCAAATTCAAAGTGTGTACACCACATAATGTACACAAACTCATTTCTTCACCCTTAAGTAGAAGAAAATGGAGTTGTTCACCTTTCCCAACCCCATTTTTTACTGACCCCCGTTTTTATTCTCTCCTTTTTTTTAATAATAAACATGCCGACAGTGCCAAGTTAGATGAAACCTTTGGATTCATCTTCACTTCGGTACCACTGCCCCTTTTTTTTATTTTAGGCAAGCAAATTGAAAAGCTGTCAACAAGGAATATATAATAATGAATCTTCTCAAACATAATGTCATGTATGAATTAAATTCAGAAGCTAGGGATCAACCAGTGAAATATTAAGCAATACACAGAAACACATACTCAATAACAATCTAGAACCACAAGTCATAAGCATAATAACAGTCGTAGTCAGAATTCCATTCATTGAACTCAAGACACACATACCATCCGTATACTCATCATGATGCAAGACAACATATGAACCGAGGACAAGTTAGTGACACTATCACAGACTTAGGTCTTTGGCATGTGCATGAAGCAGAACACAGGAATAATCAGCATGAATCTCAATGCATATAGAAACTAACCATCATAACGAAACATAACATCATAATAAAAAGTAAATGAATTGAACTTAATAACAAAACCACTAACAAAAGAGGGGAAAACCCTCTACCCACGGCAAAATAACTGCATAGTCTCCTTGCAGTAAAAAGTACATGATAGCAAGAAAAGGAAGCAACTTACTAAAGTAAGAAAAGTAGCAGAAAGATAGTAGTCGCAGGGCAGAGGACAGCTGGAGATCACCACCGCTTGGTATTGAGGATGCGCTCCATTTCCTGAATGGCACGAGTATGCTTCGCCTGCACCCGACCCTGACGAGCCTGCTCCGCCTCTATCGTCCCAAGATGACGCAGAACATCCCGAATCTCCAGGCTCGTCTCATGCTGAGCGTCACGAATGAACTTCAAATAATTTTTGATATTGGCATATGCATTCGCGGTAGAGGCTGAAGATGACGATGCGACATGTTGAAAGGGCCAGAAGGAAGGAGAGGGCGGTGCTGTGTCCATGGGGACATCATCATCTAGCATCGGAAGCATATGCCAATTCCGCCTCTCACGGATGGAGGTACGCACGGGGTTCGGTAGAAGCATCGTGAAGTCGCTCCCACGAAAGAGGAGGCTGAAGGCGTCACCCTCACGGGTGATCATTTTCATAGCCTGGCACGACTCCAAGTCAATGCGCGAACTACCCCATGCCTGCTCCACTCCATAGGGCTCAACACCTAGGGACAAAGCAATCGGAGTGATAAGGCCCCCACAGGCAACAACTCCCTTCTGTGCGTTGGCCAACTTCCACAATTGTTTAATTAAATAGAATGCAGTATTTAACTTGCAAGAGTGTACCATCGCCCAGAGAAATAGGAGCCCCGTCTGGCGCACAAGACCGTCACTCTCCCCACTCGCGAATATGGTATGCGCCAGCACCCGATGAACATAGCGGAAACACGGGTTGCTGACATGACTCGCCCGCGCCGTCCGGGAGACATAAGGGCGCTCGTCAGTAATAGCCTCCCAAAAAGCCTGCTCATTATACTGATCGGGAGGTAGGCGAGTGCCATCTTTAGGGAAACTGAAAATCTGATTGATCTGGGACAAGGTGAGATGATGATCCTGGTTGGCCAGCCGAAAAGAAACAGTGCCGTCGTCTTCGTCGTCATGAAGGTTCACGTCGACCTCAAGGGATGACAGGAACTCCAAGGTAAGCGACACATAAGTCGGCTGGGCCGTACGGAAGAGCTCTCCCCAACCAATCTGCTGAAACATCCATAGGACATCATCGTGGAGCCCAAGCGTCATAAGGGTGGCTCGGTCAAGATAATGGGTGTTGATAACCCGCCAGGACTCCAAAAGAGCATAGCGTGCCTTCTGCGCGGCATCGCGGAAGAGAACTCCATTCTCGTTTGGTTCCTGCGCCACAGCGGGTCGCTTGGAGGTGGACTTGCGTGCTATCGTCTTCTTACAGCTCGACATGGCAGAGATGGTTGCTGAAGAATAGCAAGCAAAAAACCGGCGAGAACGGCGACGAAATCCGGCGAAGTGGTGGCGGAGCTGTGTCCGGTGAAGTGTAGCTAGAGATCTGGAGATCCGTAAATGGTCACGAAAGAGTTGGCGACAGTACTGAAGAAAAACCGGCGGTGGCGGCGGACAAACTGCCGGCTGCGGCGCTGGAACGAAAGGCTGACGGCGGCTAGAGAAAACCTAAGATCTAAGGCGAAAGACGCCCAGATCTGGAAAGCTCAAAGTGCGGGAAGGTCAGGAGGACTGGCAGCTAGAAGTAGGAAGGTGGAAAACTTCGTTGGCGGCGAGATCTGGTGGAAAAGAGCAGCTGGCGGTGAAATCCGGCGAAGTGCGGAAATACCCCCAGAAAACAAGATCTAAGTGTCGCTGAGCGTCGGAAAGGGGCAAGGATGCGTCGGACGAGGGCGGAAATAAATTCCGGAGAATCTCGGGGCTGAAAAGTAGGGAAAAAGGCGGCGGCGACGCTGGAACAAGGTGTGAACCCTAAGTTCCACCGCTGCACCCCCTTATAGACCACGGGATGAACTCGGTCAAAGTTATGAACATGGGCGTGATGGGTGACACAGCCCGGCCGTGTCGAGCACGTCAAGATGGTATGAATGCAAGCACGCCCGTGACGGAGATTACGGCCAGGCCGTGTTGAGGTCGGCGAGATCCTTTCCTCACGCGACACGCCCGTGATGCAGAACACGGCCACGGTGTGACTATTCCGCCGCAAATCATCCGCTCATGATCACGACCATGAGGATTGACACGGCCGTGTCGGCTATGGCTTAGCACCTTTCCTGCGACGACCCGATCACGGCCGTGATGGCCATCATGGCCAGGCCGTGTTCACGATGGCGACTTAGAAAAATTCCTGAAAAATTACAACAAAATTTTGACAATCACTAAGAGGCTATTCAGTATATATAATCGTAAAAACAATGCCATGGGATATCACAAGATTAACAAAACAGAAATAACAAATAACAAAATACAGTACCACAACAAATAATGAGGAAAGACTTCCTTGACCAAAAAGGGTCCAGACCATCGGGTTCTGAGTTTCCCTGGAAACAATTTTAACCTGTTATTGAATAAAAGAATGTGCTCCCCCTCTTGAAAATGCTTCTTGACAAGATGCTTGTCATGCCATCGTTTGGTTTGCTCTTTGTAGATTATAGCATTCTCATAGGCCGAGGCACGGATCTCGTCCAACTCATTCATCTGCAGCTTTCTATGTTCCCCTGCACATTGCAAATCAAAGTTTAGCAATTTAATATCCCAAAAGGCTCTATGTTCCATCTCAACTGGTAAATGACACGATTTGCCATAAATTAATTGAAATGGAGACATCCCCAAGGATGTCTTAAATGCTGTCCTGTAAGCCCACAATGCATCATCTAACTTAAGTGCCCAGTCGGTCCGTGAGGTAGAAACAATCTTCTTTAAAATGGTCTTTATCTCTCTATTAGACACCTCAACCTGACCACTGGTTTAGGGATGGTATGGAGTAGCCACCTTGTGTTTAACTCCATATTTTCTGAGTAAGGCTTCAAGCTTCTGATTTAAGAAATGAGACCCGCCATCACTGATGAGCACACGAGGTACTCCAAATCATGGGAATATTGTCTTTTTCAACATCTTGGTCACCGCCTTAGCATCATTATGGGGCTCAGCCGAAGCTTCTACCCATTTAGAAACATAATCAACAGCGATCAAGATATACCTGTTCCCACATGATGACGGGAAAGGACCCATATAATCTAACCCCCATACGTCAAAAATTTCCACTTCAAGGATTATTGTCATAGGTAACTCATCCCTCTTTGATATACCACCAGACCTTTGGCATTGATCACAACTAAGGATGTAGCTTCTTGCATCTTTGAAGATAGTCGGCCAATAGAACCCCAATTGCAAGATCTTGAAAGCAGTCTTGGTGGCACTTGCATGCCCTCCGTAGGGAGAAGAATGACAGTGGAATAAAATGTCCTTGACTTCTTCCTTTGGGATGCATCGTCTATAGCACCCATCGGCACAATGCCGAAATAACAATGGCTCATCCTAGAAGTAATGCTTCACATCAGATAAAAATTTCTTCTTTTTCTGAAAAGTGAAGTCAGGGGGAAAAACATCAGAAACAATATAATTAATATAGTCAGCTAACCAAGGTGCAGCCATATTAGTGACACCAAAAAGATGCTCATCAGGAAAATGATCATTAATATTCAGTCGTCTCTCTGTGTCACTTTGTTCGTTAACTAGTCTAGACAAATGGTCTACAACCGAGTTCTCTGAACCCTTCTTATCACGAATCTTGATGTTGAATTCTTGCAGTAGAAGGATCTAGCGAATCAGCCTCGGTTTCGCATCCTTCTTACTCATGAGGTAGCCAATAGCTGCATGGTCAGTATAGATAATAACCTTCGAATCAATCAAGTAAGAGCGAAACTTATCGAAGGCAAACACGATGACGAGTAGTTCCTTCTCGGTCGTAGCATAGTTAGCCTGGGCTTCGTCTAAGGTCCGACTAGCATAATATATCACATGTAGCTTCTTATCCTTCTGTTGTCCTAGAATCGCGCCAACGGCGTAGTCGCTGGCGTCGCACATCAACTCAAATGGCAAGGACCAGTCGGGAGCCTGCATAATAGGTGCAGTAATCAATGCGCGCTTCAAAGTCTGAAAAGCAATTAAACAACTTTCATCAAATTCAAATATAGCATCCTTGACTAAAAGATTAGTTAATGGCCTAGCTATCTTAGAAAAATCCTTGACAAATCTCCTGTAGAACCCGGCATGCCCGAGGAAGCTCCGGATTCCTTTGATAGAGGTCGGCGGGGGCAATCTTTCTATAACCTCAATTTTCGCGTGATCCACTTCGATTCCCCGCTCGGAGATAAGGTGCCCGAGTACAATGCCTTCACGCACCATAAAATGACACTTCTCCCAATTGAGCACCAAATTGACCTCCTCGCACCGCTGCAAAATTTTAGACAGAGTAGTCAAGCATTTATCAAAAGATGATCCATAAACAGAAAAATCATCCATGAAGACATCCATGATGTCCTCTATGAACTCAGAGAATATCGCGATCATGCATCGCTGGAAGGTCACAGGCGCGTTGCACAATCCAAACGGCGTCCTCTGGTAAGCAAACGTGCCATAGGGACACGTGAATGTCATCTTCTCTTGATCTTCCGGGTGGATGGGGATCTGCAGGAAACCTGAAAAACCGTCAAGGAAATAAAAATATGAATTAGCAGAAAGTCGTTCCAACATCTGGTCGATGAAAGGCAACGGGAAATGATCTTTTCTGGTCGCTTTGTTGAGCTTTCTGTAATCAATGCACATACGCCACCTGGTAACAGTGCGGGTGGGAATTAGCTCACTATTCTCATTCTTTACCACCATAATCCTGCTTTTCTTTGGGACGACGTGCACCGGACTCACCCATTCGCTATTTGAGATGGGGTATATAACCCCTGCATCCAAAAGCTTTATTATTTTTGACTTAACAACTTCCTTCATATTCGGGTTCAATCTTCTCTGATATTCAATAGAAGCCTTGCTGTCTTTCTCAAGATAAATGCGATGTATACAAATCAATGGGTTTATACCAGTGATATCATCCAAAGAGTAGCCAATAGCCTTTCTATGGACACGAAGCTCGTCAAGTAGGCGTCATGTCTCTGACTCGGTCAAATCTGAACTGAGGATAACTGGACAAGACGATCCTTCATCCAAAAATTCATAGCGCAAATTGCTGGGTAGGGCCTTCAACTCATGGTCTGCCCTCACTGGTTCTTTCTGTGTCTTCACTTCTAGAACCTCACCCTGGACTTTTCGCGGGTCCTGACACGTCCTGCAAGTGCACGGTTATGTCGAAGTAATATAAAAGATGTCGAATCCCACAGGGAACAAAGTTGAGTACCAAAAAATCCGAGTCCTAATAGCTAGGCGAATCGAAATTTGGTTTTGAAAGCAGAAATCAAAAACAAGCAATCAACACTACAACGGTAGGGATTAAATATGAGAGAGAAATGAGGGCTTTGGTTTCCACCACGATGACTACTTTAATCGCACAAGACAGATGTCGGTTATTTGGATTATTGATTTTGCACAAGGAATCTAACCCTAAGGTATAAGGTGCCCTCTCTCGAGTGTACACCTTGGTGTTCGGCTTAGAACAATCTCCTACTCTCGCGGTGGATCATTCTAAACGAACCCAATGAGTTCTATGGCAGATTATAAAACCCTCGAGTGAAGACCAAGCACTCTCGTGTCGAGGTTTCACAAGTTTCACTAAGGGATTCCACCCTTACGATCCTTCTCTCGATATGAATCGTAATGGATAACACGTGAAAGTACTCGGCCAAGGTAAAATCATGAAATAAACACTTCAAAGTAAAATATGCTCACAACACAATCCAAATAATAGAATAAAAATAAAGTTTGTGATTAAATACATCAACGGGTTTCAACTAAGCCCCGAAATAGGATTTACGCTACAATCGTCATTGAAACGCTCAAAAATCTCTCTTTCAACATAGGAAGATCACAAAGAAGAGTTTCTAAGGGATAGGAGAGGATAAATCGAAGCAAATCTGCAAGAATCGTGACGCTCCGATGATCCAATCTCTGAAAATCGCCTCGAACTTGTGTTGTCGCCTTGTTCTTCCACCCACGCCACTTTGTCATGTGTTTACTCGATAATTAGGGCAAGAAAATTAGGGCTTTTATATCCTCCGCGTTCTCCTTCGAAAGAGCTTTCCATAGACATCTTACTTGCCAAATTCGGACTCCAAACGGGTGAGAAATCAGGGAAAAACCGAGTAAGACTCGGACTCGTGCGTGAGCCTGGATTAGAATCACGGGTGAACCCCGCCGGGTTCACCTGGCCGTGCTTTGCTCTGGACTATTTTCGGCCGAAAGGAATTCTAGTGAACCCCGCTGGGGTTCACTCGGCCGTGAAGCTCTCTGTGAGTTCTGCTGGCTGGCAACTGGGATGGTGAACCCCGTGCTGGCCGTATTTTTCAGGCTAGCTCCGTTTTGGCCCAAATTTGATGTGTAGCTTCGTTTTCGCATAAGAAATTATCTCATGGCCTTAGAATCTCCAAAATACGTCAAAAAAGGTGATTTCACCTGAAATTCCACAAAAAACACTAAAAAGTGAAGATTCCGAAGATACGAAGGAAATAAGCCTATAAAGAGTATAAAAGTGTCAAAATAAGCCTAGATTTATCATGAAATGACCATCAAAATTACTACCAAAATGCAAAGCATCAAAATACTCCAGACTTAAATCTTTGTTTGTCCTCAAGCAATAAAATAAGGTGAAACACATGATGGGAGTAAGAGTAATCTTTTGGGTTGAGGTATACATCCAAGTTAGAAAATTATTTAATAACAATCCAAAATCTAATCAGGAGAAATCAAGTAAATGGTTGTTTCAAGTGTTCAACAGTTTCATCCCACAATTTCTAGATGCCAAACAACCTAGTAAGCAAACATAGGATTCAATCAAACCTACACATAACACTCATGCAATTCCAATCCCCGCTATTCAAATCGTTGGGGTTAACTCAATTGTTCCATCAGGGTATGATGCATTGATTATTGCAATAGACTTCAACTCATAACCTTAGGTACCATTGCTAATTTTTTGCAATGCCAACTAGAGGAGTCTCTTTATTGATTTCAACTTCACATCCCTTAGATTTCAACTCATGTACTTCGGTACCACTGCCAATTTTGCGCAGTGCCAAGTAGAGGAATCTAAAGGTCATATATATATATATATGTGTGTGTGTGTGTGTGTGTGTGTGTGTGTGTGTGTGTGTGTATGTGTGTGTGTCAGCAGTTGATAACACATCCTTTTTGAACGCATGTAGTGTCTCCCCAACAACAGAAAGGAATTCAAAGAATATCTAAGCGAATATGTATCTTAATACGATTCTCATGTAAGTTGCAAGCCTTAGTTGATTTAACAATCATAGAATGGTTGACCCACTAGTGAACAACTCAAATCAATCCAAATCACAAAATTTTAAAATCATAGAATAATTGGACATGATCAAAAAGTATCTCTAACAAGGAGGTATTACTCCAGACTTAATTCTTTGATCATTCCTACCCAATTATGCATTTAGCTCATAAAATTTTCAAAATGGCTATCGTAGGACAACTATCATAGGACAATTCATACACTTGCAAGAAAAATTTCACACAACTCATATGAAAAACATACTAACCATAACAGAGTGCGGACACAAGCAAAAAAGTAATGTCATACAGTCATAAGGTGGGGCATGAAGATGTGGATCAAGCCCACGAATAAGATGGCATATAAGATACAATGCCAGAATATCCATCACAGAATAACAGTCTCAAATCCAAACATAGCAAATCACGACAAGTCAAGCGGTCATATAGAAAGGAAGGGAGAAGACCGGAGTAAAGAAAGCTCACCCACTCTAAAAGTTTGCATAGTCCTCTATGCAATACCATGATGTGAGAGGAGTGGATGATGACGCCGATGCTGATGGGGAGCTACCTCCACTTGTGCGAGCGAGAGCCAGATGCTCGGGAGCTCTTGCTCTTCCCGCGTGCACTATAGTCGGGCTCGGCCTCCTCATCGGAAGAGATGTCCATGCGAGCCATGTTTTCCTCATTGATGAAGGAGAGGCACTCATCCATCGTAGAGAGCTTTTCCCACACCGATCCCATCATTTTGTGCTGCCTCTGCATGTGCGCTTCCATGGACTCCCAATGCGAAGATTGGTTCTGCTGGATGTAGGTAACAGTGGTGTCCAGGTGATCAATCATCTCCCGTTGATGGAGTTGCTCTTCTTTAATTTCCTGGAATACAGACATCATAGAATCGTGAGAAGAGGTGCCACCAAAAGAAAAGGCGCCTGGTGCTGGTGGTGCGGTGTCGACGGGATCTGGCTCTGCGTCCTCAACTGGCTGGATACGCCAGTTTCCACAGACTCTAACTGATGTGCGCTCTGGGTTCGGCAAGGGTAGGCAGAATGGGCTCCCTTTGAATGTCATGCAATATGAATCGCCCTTGTGAATGATCAGCTTCATGGTGACACAAGACTCAATGCCGAGCCGGTTGCTGCCAGTAGCTTCTAATGTGTCGTAGGGGATGGGCCTAAGGAAACTGCCAAGGGGGTGATCAAACCGCCAATCACAATCGCCCCCTTCAAAGAACGGGCGACGTGGCTGAATTGCTTTGCTAGATAATACCCAGAGTTAACTCTGAAACTGTGTAGCATGCACCAGAGATAGAATAATTCTGTCTGACGGACCATGCCGTCGCTCTGACCGTGGCCAAAGAGGGTATGGGCCATTACGCGGTGCACATACTTGATCACAGGGTTGCAAAGACTGGAAGCACAGGCCACGCGAGCGGAGTAGATGTGCTCGTTGGTAATTGCTCCCCAGAAATTCTGATCACTGTACTCGGTGGGGACCTTGTGTGCACACGGTTCAAGAAAACCATAAATGCTGCGTAACTATGATAGAGTAAGGATATGTTCGATATTACCAAGATGGAAGGACAGGCGGCTTGGGTCGTCCTCGAGAATAGGGTCTGCCTTTACTTCCAAAGAGCTCAGAAACTCCAATGTCACGCCAACGTAAGTGGGGGAGTAAAGTTGCTGGAACTGCTTCCAACCCACTACTGCATACATCATGTTTACATCCTCTAGCATCCCAAGCATATGCAATGTGCCTCTGTCTAGATACTGCGTGTTGAGCACACGACGTTGCCGCAGCGTCTGATACCGTGCCTCTTGCCCGGCGTTCCGAAAGATGATCTCGAACTCGTTCGGGGGAGAGACATAAGGCTGTGGTTGGCTGGCAGATGTGCGCGCATGACGAGAAGAAGAGGAGCCTAGCGCAGTTGAAGATGGTCGGTGAGATGGAGGTGTAGGCGTTGGCTCATACTCCTCATCGTCGGTGGCGAACGAGTCTGAGAACGCTGGTGTCGGCCGCGCGGTCTTCTTGGCAACCATGACCTTGGTTTGTGGAGGCATGATGGTGGCGAAGATCAAGATTAGCAGGGAAGCCTTGAGGAGTAGATCTGGTTGGTTTTTATGTGAGAAGATCCGGGCGGTGGCTTGAGGAAAAACGCCAGCGATGGCGGATCGTCTGAATTAAGCTTCGAAGAACTGGCGAAAAGGAAACCTGGAATCTGGAACTGATTGAAGTAGAAATCTGTCTGGATGAAAAGGAAGGTTGGATCGAACCCTTGGAGACCTTCCTCGAGTGCTAGGAAGGAGAAAAAAAACAGTGCGACTTGGTCGGTGTCGTCGAAATCGGGAGGCGGCGGCGATCGGCTGAAAGACTCGAAGAAACTTGGTGAAACGAAAATCCGGAACTTGATTGAAGAAGAAACCGGTTTGGATGAGAGGGGAAATCAAGATCAAACCAGTAGAGATCCCTTCTGCGTGTTGAAAAGGTTAGCAGGCGGCGCGATCGGGTGAAGTTCGTCAAGCTTGGAGGCGGCGGCGGAAGTTCTTCGCGTGCGGTGCCCTAACTCGGGTGAACACAAGTTCAAATTCCAGTGAACCCGCCCGGGTTCACTCGCCTGTGAAGTATTCTGGGGTCGGGCAGTTGCAACAAAAGCACGGGTTAACCCGCTGGGGTTCCCCAACCCGTGAAGTGTTCTGGTGGCTTCCTTCGAGTGCAAAAAAGATGGTGAACCCCATGGGGTTCACCTGCCGGTGAAGTATACTGGAAGGTTTATGCGCAGAAAGAAATAGTGGTGAACTCCGTGGGGATCACCTGCCCGTGAAACGCTCTGGTCACAAAGTCTGGGCGCGCTGTAGAGTGCACTTCATGGGTGAACCCCATGGGGTTCACCAGGCCGTGATTTGCACTGATTAATTCAAAAAATTCTAAAAAAATTTGGAAAAATTCCCATGCGCTCCAACTTCCTCCTACAACATAAAGAGACATCAAATTAGTAGCAACCCCCTCTAGAAATCCAAAAATTAAATGAAGAATAATCAACAGTGTAAAACAACGTCTGAATCAATGCATGAAAACTAAAAATCAAACAAAAACTTGGGTTGCCTCCCAAGAGCGCTAGGTTTAGGTCGGTAGCTCGACCGTGAAAGTTTTTCAAAGTTGTAAATTTGTGGGATCTGAGAGAGCAAGAACTTCCTCTCTTTCGACCCGCTCATTTTCAAAATAGTGCTTGAGACGGTGCCCGTTAACTATGAAACTTCCAGTTCGTTTTGTCTAAATTGTGATGGCACCATAAGGTTGAACTTTCTAAACTGTAAAAGGACCAGACCATCTCGTGCGAAGCTTTCCTCGGAATAGCCGAAGCCATGAATTAAATAGAAGTACTTTGTCCCCTTCATGAAATTCTTTCTTTACAATGCGCTTGTCATGCCAAAACTTGGTGCGTGCTTTGTAGCTCTTGGCATCTTTAGTGGGGTTTGTCAGGGTGGGTCCCAATCGCTCCATTTCTCTTCTGTAGGGCTCAACATTTTGTGTGCTTTTTCCACAATGTCAATACTGCAGCATGTGCCTGCAAGAGAAGGTTTTTTCAAGGTATCAGTTAGATCAAATTGAATAACATTGCCACATATGTTCAAAGACAGTTTCTCCTGCTTGACATCCATGACAGCGCCTGCAGTAGCAAGAAAAGGTCTCCCCAGAATGATAGGGAGCTTGTCATCCTCATCAATCTCTAAAATAATAAAATCAGTAGGAATAAAGTAATCTCCTACTTTAACAGGTACGTCCTCTAAAATACCAACTAGGTGACGCACAAATCTGTCTGCAAGCTATATAAAAATACTAGTTGGTTGCAAATCCCCTAGGTCTAGCCTTTTACAAAGTGATAATGGCATAAGGCTAACGCTTGCTCCTAGATCGCACAAAGCTCTCTGAAAGGACATCTCCCCAATCTGGCAGGGTATGGAGAAACTGCCTGGGTCTTTAAGCTTTTGAGGGAGCTTGTTCTGAATGATGGCGCTGCACTCCTTAGTAAGTGCAACGGTCCCTTGATCCTCTAGCTTCCTCTTGTTTGATAAGATGTCTTTCAGGAATTTTGCATAAGTCGGCATCTGCGAAAGAGCATCAACGAAAGAGATGTTAATATGAAGTTTCTTTAATACTTCTAAAAACTTACCGAACTGTTTGTCTAATTTAGCCTTGACAAGCCTCTGTGGAAAAGGAATCGGTGGCTTGTATGCAGGCGGTCCCATGTAGGGCCGCTCCTCTTCAGCTGGTTTAGGTACCACTGGCGTTGCATTTGGATGCGGTTCCACAGGTCCGGTAGTCAACTCATCTATCCTGTTATCAGTCGGCATCTTTGGATCTTCAAGTTGCTTGCCACTCCGAGTGGAGATTGCATTGCAATGCTCCCTTGGGTTTACCTCTGGTTGGGATGGAAGCTTGCCTGGCGCTCTGGAAGATGAGCTAGCTTGCTGGGCTAGCTGACTCTCTAGCATTTTATTATGTGTCTCCAGAAAGTCCATCCTTGTCATCATCATCTTCATCATGTCTGTAAGTCCTTCAAGTTGCTTGCTCAGATTTGAATCATTGTTCGGCCTTGGTTGTGGTGGGGGTGCATTGTAGTTCCTAGCCTAAAATCCTAGCGGTCTGAAATTGTTCTGTTGGGGCTGCCTAAAGTTTCCTTGTGGGGGCTGGGTTTGCTGTGGTGGCGCTTGCCTAGGTTGAATTGGTTGAGTTGTCCGGTAAGAGAAATTTGGATGGTTGCGCCATCCTGGATTGAATGTGTTAGAATATGGATTGTTGTTCGGGTTAAAATTTCCAACAACATTCAATTGCTCAAAGTTGATCGCACCCATCTGTCCATCTCCTACCTGGCAATCTGTCCCTGCATGACCTACAACTCCACAGACCTCACAAGAAATAGAGTTAACATCCATTGAATTAACAGACCAAGAATCAATCTTTCTAGACAAATTATCCACCTTAGCTGTAAGTGCAGTCAAAGAGTCAAGGTCATACTTACCTGACTTCTTGGTAGAAGTACCTCTCTCAGATGTACATTGGTGATGGTTAATCGCCATGTCCTCGAGAAGGTTCATTGCATCCTCAACTCTCCTATTCATCAAAGCGCCTCCTGCTGCATCGTCCACTGTAAGTCTTGTGTTGTAATCCAAACCACTGTAGAACGTTTGGATCAAAACCCAAGTCTCAACTCCGTGATGTGGACACATCCTTTGGAGCTCTTTAAACCTCTCCCAAGCTTCGTATTGGGATTCTCCATCCTTTTGCATGAAACTCGTTATCTGGTTTCACAATTGAATTGTCTTTGATGGAGGGAAGTACTTGGAGAGAAAGGCTTGATAAAGCTCTGCCCATGTTCTTATAGAAGCAGAAGGTAGTGTGTGCAGCCAAGCTCTCGCTCTATCCCTCAAAGAGAAGGGAAATAGTCGCAACCTAATAGCATCAGCAGACACACTGTTAATTTTTAACATATCGCAATATTCTAGAAAAATAGAGAGGTGCATGTTGGGGTCCTTAAGAGCAGAACCACCAAATTGGTTTTGTTGCACCATAGAAAGAAGAGCAGGTTTTATTTCAAAGTTATTGGCCTCAACAGCGGGCCTAGTAATTCCTGATTGAAAACCATAAGCATAGGGAGCAGAATAATCTTTCAGTGTCCTGTTATTATAGTTGTTCCCCATTGGTTGTGGTACTCGGTCATTGTTTACATCAAGCTAAATGTGCTCCATCTAATTTTCTCCTTCTGGATGGTTCATGACTTCTTTCTTCAAAATTTGATTTTGCTTCCTTCTTGTCCTGAAGGTGCGCTCGATCTCTGGATTAATGTCAAAGAATGTACCTGCCCTAGAACTTCTTAGCATAAAATGATCAGTTAAGATTATAAAGTTCTAAGACAGCAAGTAAATAAAGAGAAAAAGAAAATAACAGTGCAGTAAAGAAAATCTAACCTAAGGCCTAGTCTACCAATTCTCAGAAGTATACTAATATCAACTGTTGTTCCCCGGCAACGGTGCCAAAATCTTGACACGTCCCGCAAGTGCACGGTTATGTCGAAGTAATATAAAAGATGTCGAATCCCACAGGGAACAAGGTTGAGTACCAGAAAATCCGAGTCCTAATAGCTAGGCAAATCGAAATTGAGTTTTGATAGTAGAAATCGAAAACAAGCAATCAACGCTACGACGGTAGGGATTAAATATGAGAGAGAAATCAGGGCTTTGGTTTCCATCACGATGACTACTTTAATCGCACAAGATAGATATCGGTTATTTGGATTATTGATTTTGCACAAGGAATCTAACCCTAAGGTACAAGGTGCCCTCTCTCGAGTGTACACCCTGGTGTTCGGCTTAGAACAATCTCCTACTCTCGCGGTGGATCATTCTAAACGAACCCAATGAGTTCTATGGCAGATTATAAAACCCTCAAGCAAAGACCAAGTACTCTCGTGTCGAGGTCTCGCAAGTTTTACTAAGGGATTCCACCCTTACGATCCTTCTCACGATGTGAATCATAACGGCTAACACGTGAAAGTACTCGGCCAAGGTAAAATCATGAAATAAACACTTCAAAGTAAAATATGCTCACAACACAATCCAAATAACAGAATAAAAATAAAGTTTGTGATTAAATACATCAACAGGTTTCAACCAAGCCCCGAAATAGGGTTTACGCTACAATCGTCATTGAAATGCTCAAAAATCTCTCTTTTAACATAGGAAGATTAGAAGGAAGAGTTTCTAAGGGATAGGAGAGGATAAACCGAAGCAAATCTGCAAGAATCGTGATGCTCCGTTGATCCAATCTCTGAAAATTGCCTCAAACTTGTGTTGTCGCCTTGTTCTTCAGCCTGCGCCGCTTCATCATGTGTTTACTCAATAAGTAGGGCAAGAAAAATTAGGGCTTTTATGTCCTCCGCATTCTCCTTCGAAAGAGCTTTCCATAGACACCTTACTTGGCAAATTCGGACTCCAAACGGGTGAGAAAATAGGAAAAAACCGAGTAAGACTCGGACTCGCAGGTGAGCCTAGATTAGAATCACGGGTGAACCCCACCGGGTTCACCTGGCCGTGATTCATTCTGTGAGGTCTAGCGAAAGAAGCGCGGTGAACCCCGCCGGGTTCACCTGGCCGTGCTTTGCTCTGGACTGTTTTCGGCCAAAAGGAATTCTAGTGAACCCCGCTGGGGTTCACCCGGCCGTGAAGCTCTCTGTGAGTTCTGTTGGCTGGCGACTGGGATGGTGAACCCCGTGGGGTTCACCTAACCGTATTTTTCAGGCTAGCTCCGTTTTGGCCCAAATTTGACATGTAGCTTCGTTTTCGCATAAGAAATCGTCTCATGACCTTAGAATCTTCAAAATATGTCGAAAAAGTGTAATTTCACCTGAAATTCCACAAAAACACCAAAAAGTGAAGATTCCGAAGATATGAAGGAAATAAGCCTATAAAGAGTATAAAAGTGTCAAAATAAACCTAGATTTATCATGAAATGACCATCAAAATTACTACCAAAATGCAAGGCATCAGGTCCATACCAGGGCTAGTATCTAAAAATCTTGCATAACTATGTACCTCCTTCTCTAAATCTGGATCCACGTGCTCAAGGTTGCCTAAAAGGCATGCCTCAAGCGGGTCTGAAATGTACCTTGGGACCTCAAAGTTGTCTTCGACAACATCTACACGACAACATGACCCAGAAAAACTAGGGCTTTTCTCGTAGAGAGGTCAAACTCCAAACTGTTCTCGCCAATATTCAGGGACAGGTTCCCGTTCTTTACGTCAATTACTGCCCCGGCGGTAGCAAGGAAGGGCCTACCTAATATGAGGGGCAATCGAGAATCCTCTGACATCTCGAGAATAACAAAGTCTGCCGGTATAAAATATTCCCCAACTTTAATGGGGACATCCTCCACTATCCCAACTGGGTGTCGCAAAGATCTGTCAGCAAGCTGCAGGGCGATAGAAGTAGCTTTTAGATCTCCCATGTCCAATTTCTGAAACACTGAAAGTGGCATGAGGCTCACACTGGCCCCCAAGTCACAGAGGGCCCGCTCGAAAGGCACATTCCCAATTCTGCACAGAATGGAGAAACTGCCCGGATCTTTAAGCTTGGGCGGTAGCTTATTCTGAATTATTGCACTGCATTCTTCTGTTAGTGCTACCGTCCCCTGCTCCTCTATCTTCCTCTTGTTGGACAGTATATCCTTGAGGAACTTGGCATATGTTGGCTTCTGGGAGAGTGCTTCGGTGAATGGTATGTTGATATACTGCTTCTTGAGCACTTCCAGAAACTTGCCAAACTGTTTGTCCAACTTGGCTTTTGCTAATCTATGCGAAAATGGTACCGGTGGTTTGTAAGGTGGTGGAGGCACATATTCTATCTGTGGTCCAGCCTCTTTCTCTGCTGGTTGTTCTTGGGTGGCTTGACTCTCTTTCCCCTTCTCAACTGGCTCACAAGCACTATCATTTCCAACCTCC
This sequence comes from Costus lasius, assembly GCA_027563935.2. Lineage (NCBI taxonomy): Eukaryota > Viridiplantae > Streptophyta > Magnoliopsida > Zingiberales > Costaceae > Costus > Costus lasius. Next base: position 105,237,391 of record CM050448.1, read on the forward strand.
ATTGGGGGGATCTTTCAACTGTTTGCCACTCCTTGTCATAATGGCGTTACAATGCTCCCTCGGATTTGCCTCTGGTTGAGAGGGGAGCTTCCCAGTGGGTCGAGCTGATGAACTTGCTTGCTGGGCAATCTGGTTCTCCAGCATCCTAGAGTGCGTGATCAATGAATCCACTTTAGAAGTCAATTGCCCCACCGTAGAATTCAATTGCCTGATAGACTCGTCCACATCCTCATTTCTCTTTGACTGGGTGGTGACAAAGTTCTCAAGTAATATTTCTAAATTGGACTTTTATGGTTGATTAAACTGTCTCGGTGGAAGTCCTGGTGGCGGCCTGAAGGATGATTGGGGAAACTGATTGCCAAAATTTTCCTATTGCGCTTGGCTATTGAAATTCTAGGGGTTCTCTTGGTTCTGAGTATTCAAGTAGGAGAAGTTGGGATGATTTCTCCAACCGGGGTTGTAGGTGCCTGAAAAAGGATTATTCTGTTGCCTTGGATTGGGATTGTTTAGGGCATTCGCCTGTTCAACAGAAACATCAGAAGAAGAAGGTGCCATTATCTAGCAGTTAGTGGCACCATGTCCAGAAACTCCACAAAGTTCACAAGAAATAGAATTAATAGACGATGCATTAAAATTCATAGAAGTAAGTTGGTGGGATAAGGAATCAACCTTGGCCGCCAACGAACTCAACATGTCTAGGTCATGCTTACCTCCTCCTCTTACCGGGATGTTTCTCTCACTCGTCCACTGGTAGTGATTCAGAGCCATGTCCTCGATCAGGTTCATGGCATCGTCGATATTCTTCTTCATAAGCGCACCGCCCGCGGCTGCATCTACAGACAAGCGAGTTTGATACAAGAGACCATTATAGAAAATATGCACAAGTACCCATTTTTCTAGTCCGTAATGCGGGCACATGTGTAGCAATTCCTTAAAATGGTCCCAGGCTTCATATAACGACTCGCTTCCCTTTGTCTAAAATTTGTTATCTGGTTCCTCAATTGAGCAGTCTTGCTCGGCGAAAAATACTTGGAGAGGAACGCATGGGAAAGCTGATCCCATGTTGTGATTGAGCCTTGGGGAAGAGACTGCAGCCATGCTCGCGCGTGATCTCTAAGGGAAAAAGGAAAGAGACGTAAGCGAATTGCATCAGATGGTACCTCGTTTATCTTCAAGGTATCACAGTATTCAAGGAAAATGGACAAATGAAGATTAGGATCTTCCTGTGGTGAACCGCTGAATTGGTTCTGCTGAACCATATGCACAAGGGCTGACTTTATTTCAAAATTATTTGTTTCGACCGCCGGTCGAGCAATACTGGAGTGTAAGCCCTGTACATTGGGTGCAGCAAAATCTTGCAGTGAGCGGTTCTCGTCCATTGCTTCGGTATGTGGGTGAAGTTCCTCAAGCTGATGATCATGGACTTTCCTTTGAGCTCGAAAGGTTCTTTCAATCTCTGGATCTTCTGGCACTAGCTGACCTGTTCTAATTGTCCTTAGCATGCACAAGGTTAGCTAACCAGAGAAGAATATAAGCTTGAAGAAAGAAAGAAGACAAAAAGTATTAACAAACAAATTAAAATAACAACAAAAAAGGAAATAAAAGCAAAAAGTATCTACTCTATCAACTCAACAGTTAGTCGATACTGACTACGCCTTGCTTCCCCGGCAACGGCGCCAAAAACTTGATAGGCCCCGCAAGTGTATGGTTTCTATCGAAGTAATAAATAAGATCGTCCCAAGGGAGCAGGTGTCAAGTACCGACTTTTTGTGTCATTGAAAGCTAGATGATTCAAAATTTAATTAAAAAAGATGAACTATCTAAGTTAAAACTTTAAATATCGGCTCAAGAAATCGGCAACTAGTAGGAAGAAATTCTAGTTTTACAAAGGTTCGGGACCATTGGTTTCACCTCGTTGAATAAATAATGTAAAACAATGAATCGTAATTTAAGAAATAGAAAACAAATTACCTTCTCTCGAAGCATAATTTGACAATAAACCGCTTAAGGCGATCAATCCTTCGGTACGGAATACCTTCTCTCGAAGCATAATCCGATGCCTACTTAAGCTAATTTCCTACTCTCGTAGCAAAACTAACTTAAGAGAGACCCAATGAGCTCTATGACGATCGTGAGTCCTCGAGTGACTTTGAATGACTCTCGTAATTCAAAGTCACAAGCTAGGATTGGGCAATCGAGTGTTATGATTCACCTCTTGGTACTTCTCGTAACACTTAACACATACGAATGTTTGGCCAAAACACTAATACGCGATAAGCACACCCAATCATAATAAGCAATTTACTAAATAAATACACTGAGATTCATAAAATGTGTTTTACATAAGAAGAGTTTTCCAACGGGCTACGCCCAAATCCTGAACAAGGGTTTTACTCAACCAAATACATCATAAAGAACGTGAAAACCCTAGAAAATGAATGCGAAAGTGAGGGAAATTACAAATGGAGGGTAGGAGACGATGAATCTTCAGTCCTCTCGCGAAAGCCCCAAAGAATCCAATCGAATCAAGCCCTTGAATGCCAAAAATCGCCTGTCTTCGCACTAGTCGCGTTCTTCCTGAAAATTGAACCTTGTAACTACCCAAAATGCTTGATTTTATACTTGATTTGAAAGCTTGGGCGGTTAGGAAGATGAATTGAAAGTTTCCCCCAATTTTTTGGCATCATCTGGAGCGTCCAATTTGATGAAAAACGGACGAAAGGTCACGATCTACAGAAGCGATCACAGGCGTGATCGCTGTCACGGCCAGGCCGTGACAAGTTCTCAAACCTACAACGAAGCAATCACGGCTGTGACACTCAACACGGGCAGGCAATGATGAGTCCGCAAAATCCAAGAATGCTCGTCACGCTAGTGATGCGGCCAATAATGAGCTTGGTTGACTTTCGTGGAGAGTTCGTCACGGCCGTGATGGTCATCACAGGCAGGCTGTGACAAGGACGCTGACGGGTGAACACGCCCGTTCTCTGGGCCGTGACGAGTGCGCTGATACAAGGTGTGTGCGCCGAGTTGATCACGACCGTGATGGTCATCACGGCCAGGCCGTGATGAGCATCCATAACTCCAAAAATTTCCTGTATGATGCTCATAATGTTTTGAACCTTTCCATAACTTCAAATCTTCAAAATATTATCAAAAATAGAGAGAAATAACCTGTATTTCACAAACAATCAAAAAATAGTAAAGATTCTAAACTTAATGGAAAAAGATTCAAAATAATAGCATATATGCAAGACTTAAGCCTTAAAAGAGGATATAAATAAGACTTTAAATTTGGTAAAAATAACATGCATCATAGATTAGTAAAATTACTTTAATAATCTTTCCTTGTTGCATGCATTTTGTGATTCCTACTTGGCTCTTTTAGCTAACTCCCTTTGTTTTGCCTCCAAGTTCAGGTTTGGCCCAACCATAAAATGAATAGCTAGATAAAAATTGCAGTCTTGGGGAAAATAAATGGTTAAGCTTTGTTTTGTTGAGTTGTGACATTTGTATTTTGGCATTGTTGCCAAACTTTAAATTTTGTTGAAAGATGTTGTCATATGCATACTTTGGTTTGTTTTTGGCTTGGATTGTAAGTTTTGAAGCTTATACAAACTTTTGTTAATAAATGCAATGTTGTGGTTTAAGGTGTGAAATGTTATTGTGTTGGCTTATATCTTTTAAACTCTTATGTCCATGGTGAAGTCTTCATTACCCTATCAAGTCACACAAGCAATGTGATGGCACACCTCTCGGTCCCCACACACGGGACCCCATGCTGCCTCAATCGGTGATCTGCACGTAGCCACCCATCACACGCCAGGTCAAGAGGCTGGGGTTCTACTTGCGTATATTTCGTCTGCAACAAGATTCAAACTCCTGACCTCCCCTCACGGAGAGGATCCCTTTAACCATTAAGCTGCAGTTTAATGGTTAAAGGGATCCTCTCCGTGAGGGGAGGTTAGGAATTCGAATCTTGCTACAGACAAAATATGCACAGGTAGAACTGGCTTCGAGGCTGCAGCTTAATGGTTAAAGGGATCCTCTCTGTGAGGGGAGGTCAAGAGTTTGAATTCTACTGCAGATGAAATATGCACAGGTAGAATAAGGAACTTCCCTTAGACAAGAGAACAAACAATGATGCTATCTCAAGGTTGGGGAAGGCCCTTGTAGTTGAAGCTAAGCTCTTAGCATTGCCATTTAGTCCTGGAGAAAGCCGTCATTGCCTCCTTTTCCCCCTCTTCAGCAGCCTAACCTGCTCTTTCATTCCTTGCCTTGCACTCCATGATACTATCTCATGATGATGTTTTTTTTCCTCCAAAAGTCCCCTTTAAGGGTTTGCTGACTATATGAAAGAAATTACCTAGCTGCCCTCTTCTTGTCCTTCATTTTGGTCCAAGAAATCGGGGCTAAAATAGAGTTTTCGAAATTGGCGGAATAGCGATCACGGGCATGATTCTGATCATGACCTGGTTATGATCTTCTCAATACTATTCTTCCATGTTGTGCAATGATATATCATGGTCATGATGCTGATCATGAGCCGGTCATGATTTGTGCTAGAAGCACCAAGTGTTCTTAAAATCCTTGTGTAGACTCTTCTTGATGTCGGGAGACCTCCTATAATATTGAAGTTCTAGGATTCATCTGTTTTTCTATCATTTTCCTCTGAAATACCAAAAATAGCAAAAGATGTGTAGATTCCAAAGACATAATGAAAATAAGGCTAATGAAGTACTGAAACAATGGAATAGAGATGGTTTTGAAGGTGAAATTACATAGAAAATGATATATAATTAAGTGACATCACCTATGAGGGCAAATCTCATATGATTTCAAGTCATGCCTAATAACCACTCCAACACCACCATTAACTTTGTTTATATACTGAATGTCTTTGATATTAGTGAAAGTACACTAATGACATGACAGAGTATAAGAAACATGTATGATTTTTATTATTAGACTTGCAATTTGTGAGCAAATGACACTTCATTAACTGGAGCAATAGTGAAAGAGAGTGAAAAATGATTGTGGCAAAGTTTTATTAAAAAATATCTTTCCATGTGATGTACCATTTGAGCCTATGCAAAGAAAGCTTATATGGTTTAAAGTTATACTGAACCAGATTTTTAATATGACATCCATAGCATAGTGGTAGTGTGTTTGCTTTGTAAGTGAGTAGTCACGAATTTGAATCTCGTTGGGAGCTCTGCTTTCCTTCATTAATATTTTGGTTAGTTTAATTGGTAAAAACCTTAGTTGTTCATAATAATGTCTTGGGATTGAATATTACTCTCATCTAAAAAAGAAAGCAAAGCTCATATCCCCATTTAGGATAGTGTGTGTGTTTGAGAGAGAGAAAGAGAGAGAGAAAGCAAAAAAGAACATTAATGATTATTCTATATAATAAAATATCTCTGGATAGTTGGATAACCACTCAAACACAACCATTGACTTTATTTATATAATGATTATCTTTGATATTAATCAAAGTACACTAACGTCGTGACAGAGTATAAGAAACATATATGATTTTTATTATTAGACTTGCAATTTGTGAGCAAATGAGGCATCATTAGCTGGAGCAAGAATGCGAGAGAGTGGAAAATGATGGTGGCAAAGTTTTATTAGAAGATATCTTTCCATAGGAGGTACAATTTGAGGCTATGCAAACAAAGCCTGTACGATTTCAAGTCATAATGAACAAGATTTTTAGAATGACTTACATAGCATAATGATAGTGTGTTCACATATGTGAGAGGTCACAGGTTCAATCCTTATTAGGAGTTCTTCTTTCCTTTAATAATATCTTGGAGATAATAATGTCATGGGAATGAATTGAGAGTTAGCCTCATCTTCACATATTAAAACATACATAATTTTTAATTATTCTACATGATAAGATATTAGCCGTTTGTGAGATTTGAACCAACATTAGAAAAGCTTATGATTTCTAGTTATGTCCTATAACCACTAACTTGCATTATATGATGAATATCTAGAGAGCAAAGAGAACATTCAAGGTGGCAAGGTGTTAAAAATATAATCTATAGAGTTAGCCTCATCTTCACAAGATCCGTGGTTGGTAGGATTTGAACCTACGCGAGCAAAGCTCACATGATTTCGAGTCATGCCCAATAACCACTCTGGCACAACCACTAACTTTGTTTATATAATGAATATCTTTGATATTAGTGAAAGTACACTAACGATGAGACAGAATATGAGAAACATGTATGATTTTTATTATTAGACTTGCAATTTGTGAGCAAATGACGCTTCATTAATTGGAGCAACAGTGAAAGAGAGTGAAAAAATGATTATGGCAAAGTTTAGTAAAAGATATCTTTCCATACGACGTACCATTTGGGCTAATGTAAAGAAAAATTGTATGATTTCAAGTTATACTAAACAAGATTTTTAATGTCGCATCTATAACATAGTGGTAGTGTGTTTTTTTTGTAAGCAAGAGGTCATGATTTTGATCCTTTTGGGGAGCTTCTCAAGATTGAATTCATACCTTGGTTTAGTCATATGCATAGTGAAAGATTGATAAGAAAGGGTTGTCTAGGATGGTGGAGCTGCCTTGGATTAACCTCACATGCATAACAACATGCGACTAAGGAATGATTATAGGACATGTGTATACAAGGCTTAAGAGCTTACTACCATCAATTTGGGCTTAAACATTTTAAATTGCACCAAAAAGTGTTAAAATATAGTTTATAGAGTTAGCATCATCTTCGCATATTAAAACATACATCATTTTTAATTATTCTACATGACAAGATATCCGTGGTTGATAAGATTTAAACCAACACAAGTAAAGCACATGATTTTGAGTCATGTCTAATAACCACTCCAGCACCACCACTAACTTCGTTTATTTAATTAATATCTATGATATTAGTGAAAGTACACTAACAACATGACAAAGTATAAGAAACATGTATGATTTTTATTATTAGAGTTGCAATCTGTGAGCAAATGACACTTCATTAACTGGAGCAGCACTGAAAGAGAGTGAAAAATGATTGTGGCAAAGTTTTAGTAAAGATATCTTTCCATGCAATGTACCATTTGAGCCTATGCAAAGAAAGCTTATATGATTTAAAGTTATACTAAACAAGATTTTTTATATGGCATCCATATCATAGTGGTAGTGTGTTTGCTTTGTAAGTGAGTAGTCATGAACTTGAATCTCGTTGGAAGCACTACTTTCCTTAAATAATATTTTGGAGGTGTTAGTTTAATTGGTAAAAATCTTAGTTGTTGATAATAATATCTTGGGAATAAATTATGCCTTTATTACTTACTCATCTAAAATAGAAAGCAAAACTCATATATCCCTGATTAGTAGGATAACGACTCCAACACAATCATTGACTTTGTTTATATAATGAATTTCTTTGATATTAATCAAAGTACACTAACGACGTGACATAGTATAAGAAATATGTATGATTTTTATTATTAGACTTGCAATTTGTGAGGAAATGACACTTCATTAACTAGAGCAATAGTGAAAGAGAGTGAAAAAGGATTGTGGCAAATTTTTATTAAAGGATATCTTTCCATGGGAGGTACCATTTGAACCTATGCAAATAAAGCTTATATGATTTCAAGTCATACTGAACATGGTTTTTAAAATGGTATCCGTAGCATAATTGTAGTGCCTTTGCTTTGTAAGATCACAAGTTCCATCCTTGTTGAGATCTCTTTTTTTTTAATTAGGGATGGCAGCAGATAGGGTACCTGCATTTTTTATACTACCCATACCCTAACTTGAATAACTCTTCTACTACCCATAGGCGAATAACTACCCGTTTATTTTTTAGAACCCCTATCTGTACCCTATCCTATTAAAAATTTAACTACATGTTTAATAACTGACTTAAATACCTATCCTATAAAATTTCAACATATATATATATAGTTACCCGATTAAAATTCATGTACATAACCCTATAAAAACCCTAATAATGATTAAATTTTGAGTAGGGTAAAACGGGTACCAGCAAACTTGATGAACATATTTAAAAAAATATATAATTTTTAGTACACAAATAAATAAATATAACTGGGTTTGGGTAGCATATGCACTACACATACCTTACCTGAACCCGAATACCTTTAAACGGGTTCGGGTAGGGTGGGTACCCATTAAATTACTACCCAGTTGTCATCCCTAGTTTTAATAATATTTTAGAGGAGATCGAATTCATACCCTGGTTTAGTTATAGGGATACATGGTGGTTAGGATTTGAACCTACACGAGCAAAGCTCACTTGATTTCAAGTCTTGCCCGATAACCACTCTGACACAACCACTAACTTCATTTATATGATGAATATCTTTGATATTACTTAAAGTACACTAATGACATGATAGAGTACACGAAACACATATGATTTGTATTATTAGACTTGCAATTTGTGAGCAAATGAGACTTTTTTTTAACTGAATCAACACTGAAAGGGAGTAAAAAATGACTAGGAAAGTTTAATTAGAAGATTTCTTTACATGGAAGGTACAATTTGAGCATATGCAAACAAAGCTTATACGATTTCAAGTCATATTGAATAAAATTTGTAAAATAGTTGCCATAGCATATTGGTAGTGTGCTCACTTTTTAAGTAAAAAGTCACAAATTTGAATTTCGTTGGGAGCTCTCCTTTCCTTTAATAATATTTTAGAAGTGTGTTAGTTTAGTTGGGGAAAAATCTTAGTTGTTGATAACAATGTCTTAGGATTCTGCCTTTATTACTTGCTCATCTCAAAAAGAAAGCAAAGCTTATATACCCAGAGAGAGAGAGCAAAAAGAACATTTGATAATTATTGTACATGATAAGATATCTTAGTGGGATAACTACACCAACACCCACCACTGCTTTGTATATATAATGAATATCTTTGATATTAATCAAAGTACATTAACAACGTGCCAAAGTATAAGAAACATGTGTGATTTTTATTATTAGACGTGTAATTTGTGAGCAAATGACACTTCATTAATGGAGCAGCAGTGAAAGAAAGTGAAAAATGAATGTGACAAATTTTTATTAAGGATTTCTTTCCATGGGAGGTACTATTTGAGCCTACACAAAGAAAGCTTATATGATTTCAAGTCATTCTGCGCAAGATTTTTAAAATGGCATCCATAGAAACATGGTAGTGCCTTTGCTTTGTAAGGTCATAAGTTTGATCATTGTTGGGAGCTATTCTTTCTTTTAATAATATTTTAGAGATAATAATGTCTCGAGATCAAATTCATACCCCAGTTTAGTCGTATGCATAGTGAGAAGCTTTGTGAACTATATTCACATATTTTAGAACATGTGTACATAAGGCTTCATATTTTAGAACATGTGTATATAAGGCTTTGTGAGCATTCTAGGACATGTGTATATAATTTTAGCCTATGCAAACAAAGTTTATATGATTTCAAGTCATATTGAATAAGATCTTTAAAATGATTTCCATATCATAGTGGTAGTGCACTTACTTTGTAAGTGAGAAGTCATGAATTTGAATCGCGTTGGGAGCTCTCCTTTTCTTTAATAGTATTTTGGATGTGCTAGTTAGTTTAATTGGGAAAAATCTTTGTTGTTGATAATCATGTTTTGGGATTGAATTTTGCCTTTATTGCTCATCTCAAAAAGAAAGCAAAGCTTATATGCCTATTTAGGTTAGAGAGAGAGCAAAAGGAACATTTAATAATTACTATACATGATAAGATATCCGTGGTTAGTAGGATAGCCACTCCAACACAACCACATACTTTGTTTATATAATGAATATCTTTGATATTAATCAAATACACTAACAACGTGACAGAGTATAAGAAACATGTATGATTTTTATTATTAGACTTGCAATTTATGAGCATATGACACTTCATTAATTGGAGCAGTAGTGAAAGACAGTGAAAAATGATTGTGGCAAAGTTTTATTAGAAAATGTCTCTATGGGAGGTACCATTTGAGCTTATGCAAACAAAGCTTATACGATTTTAAGTCATACTTAATAAGTTTTTTTTAAAATGGCTTCCGTGGTTATATGTTTGTAAGTTCTCTCCTTTCTTTTATTAATAATATTTAGGAGATAATAATGTCTTGGAAATCGAATTCATACCCCGATTTAGTCATGCTCATAGTGAGAAATCCCATAAGAAAGGGCTGTCTAGGATGGTGGAGCTGCTATTGGGTTGACCTCGCATGCACAACAATGATGCTTTACATTTTGATAATGATTTTTGATATTATTTTATCTGAAAAGATGACTAATTTTGATGTTTCTACGTTCCATTTAAGCTTATTTACTTGTTTGCTTTAAAATCTTCACTTTATCTTGTCTTTTGATATTTTAGATAAAATCACTCATTTTCTGGAGCTTTCTGGAGATTTTAAAGTTATGGAGTGATTTCTTATGAAAAGACAATTCTACACAGCAAATTTTGGATCAATCGGAGCTTTATTTGAACATCACGGCTAGCCCAATATTTCGGGGTTCACCCGTGATTCGCAAGCTTCATGGCCAGCCGAACACGCAAATCTTCGGCCGTGATTCCACCAAAGGCATTTTTTGTTAGAACTGAACAGTAAGCTTCATGGCCAGCCGAACACAAAAATCTTTGGCCGTGATTCCTATTTCTCAAATCTGCATAGTACAACACTTCACGGACAGGTGAATATGCTGGGATTCACCTGTGATCGTGGCTGACTTTTTTGGTATTCCTTCCGTTTTTTCACTCGATTTAAGACTCAGAAAAATTCTAAAAGATTACGAAAAATACATTTTAGGAAGTTGAGAGGGAAGCAAATCCATAGGGCATAAAAGCCCTTTTTTGTGACATATTTAGAGAGTAATTGACGGACGAAGCGGCAAGGGCGAGAAGACTTGTGACAAGGGCTTTCGGAAAGGATTTTGGGGTGATTTCATGACGGATCTTTACCAAAGCAGGAGGAAACGTTTGTATCATCTTTTCCTACCTCTCCTTAGTCTTTGTTTCTAGCTTTCTTTGTGGATTGGAAAGATCTGTGCAGATTTGTATGACTTTTGTAGCGTAAACCTTTAATCGGGACTCGGTTGAAGCCCGTTGACTTTATCTGTCATGTGAACTGAGTTTATTTTGATATTTTAAGTATTATCTGAGTATATTTTACTTAGTAACACTGATTTTATAATATTGCCTTGATCAAGTAATGTTGTGTGTTAGTTGACACGGTTCTGACCGCAAGGAGAACCGTGTTGGCAGATCCCCTAAGTAAAACTTGTGAACCTATAACACGAAGGTAGTTAGGATTCATTTGAGGGTACCATGGTCTTTCATAGAACGCATTGGACTTACTTAAATCGATAAGCCACGAGAGTAGGAGATCGATTTAAGTAAGTACCAGGTTATACTGACTGCAAGGGGGCAACTTGTACTATAGGAAAGATTCTTTATGCAAAATGCTAAACTCATGTATCAAATAAATTATAGTTCAGATAGATCAGTCAATGTGGTGAATTCCGTAGTCCTGATATCTCTCAATTAGACACCCTTCATATTTCTATCATCACTTTTCCTATTTTATTTGTAGGTAAGTTTGGTAACGTTATTTCAAAAACACAAAAATTAGATTGCTTAGTTTCTAGATATTAGAATAGTTGGTACTTGACCCAGTTCCTTGTGGGATCGATATATTTTGTATTACTTCAATAACGTCGTGCGCTTGCAGTGCCTATCAAGTTTTTGGCGCCGTTGCCGAGAACTTCGATCAATATTAATAAATTTCTGAAATTTAGTAGACTAAGCATTTTCTTTTTTCTTACTTTTTATTTTTATTTTTTATTATTGCTATTTCCTTTCTTAAGCTTTATCACTGTCTCTGATCATTTTTATGCAAAGGAGCTTAAGAATAGGTGAATCTGAATCTGCTGGAGTATATGACCCTCAATCATAGTCAATGGTCAGGTGAGAGAGTTAACTCATATAGAACTACAACTCCAAGTAAGTATGACTTATACGAATTGTGTTTGTTAGCTACGAAGGTAGATACTTTATCATGAAAGTTAGATTCCTTCATTGTCAATTTGGTTGATGCCACTAATGCTCATTGTGAATTTTGTGGAATTTCAGGACACAACTTCGCTGAATGCCAATTAGGAATCTCACAACCTGAACCTTTTGGAGAGCAAGCCAACACATTTTGGAATCTCAACCCTAGACCACAGTTAGACCCATATTCCAATACATATAATCCAAGTTGTGCTGGGAAACCCCAAAGATTTTAAAATTTTATAGACATGCACAACAGAAGCAAACCCCGAAACAGGCCGGTCCCAAAAACCCAGAAGATCATGTCATGCGAGGGAATTGACACGGTGAGTAAGAGATGATACCTTAAAGCGATGCAAGGAGATGCGATACAGGCGCCCAAATGTTCGCCCTCTGCAGTCTCGCACACAGCCGATGCTCGAGTTCTCTTCTTTCACGCCTGGTGCTAGCCTCGGGAAGAAGATCCACGCCTATGGGAGCCCTCCTCAAGAACTTGCGCCACTGATAAGTGCATACCGCAAGTGCACGGTCTATCGCGTAATAAAAAGTATCGATCCCACAAAGACTAGGGGTCAAGTACTAACTAATCAATTAACTAATAGCCAGGTAATCAAATAAGCATAGGAGTGTCACTAAATCCTAATGCAAGTAAGTAAACTAAAGCAATTTAAATGCAAAACAAGGAACAAGCAGGTTGTAAAGATCATGAGAGAGAATTCGGGTTTTAGGTTTCACCACACTGAAGCATGAATGAAAGTTAATATTGATGTTTTAGTTAAGTTTTATCAAAGTTCTTAAGGTAATTCTTCCTAAGGTACAGACACGCTCCCTCTAAGGACACGGTCCGGTGTCTAACTTAATCCAAGTCTCCTACTCTCATGGCTTACCGGATTAAGTTAGAACCAAAGGGTTTTGTGAAGAATTAGGGTTCCTTGGGTGATTTCAACAACTCTCGTGGCCTAAATCACCAGTCCAGTCTAAGGGGATACAACGATTATGGTTCACCTCTCAGTCCTTCCCACAACGTCTAAAACATAAATATGTATGGCCAGTACATAATCATGGATCAAAACTTCCTAGACATGAATAAGAACAAAGATAAATATGAGAAATATATAGATCAAGCATTAAAGATCAACATTCTTACAGTGGGCTATGCCCAAACCCCGAAAAGAAGTTAAACTACAACGTTCATCGTGAAATACATCATAACCTCTCAAATAAATTAATGCAAACTAGAAGGAAAACTAGATCTACGTCGAGAGAGGCTGGGGCACGATCTTCAGCATCGAAACGAGGAAGAAATCTCGCCGGAACAGCCTTTGGTCGCCAAAATCACCGTCAAACCCTAGGTCTTGCCTTTTCACTTCGTTCTTCCCACCCACTAGCCCAAATTGCCTGATTTCAGTCCCAAAACGTCCGTGAGTAAGTTAGGAAGGTCTCTGTCAAATTTTAGCAAAATCTAATTCAAAAATAGTAAGATATGGGCGAAAAACCAAACAGGTGTCGTGTAGGGTGGAAGCATTCACGGCCGTGCATGGATGCACAACCATGCCCGTGAAGAGCTCGACGAAGTTTATTTTCTAGAAAAATAACTCTTTACAGCCATGTATGCATTCACGGGTGTGCCCATGAATGTTTCATCAAATTCTAAAACTTTTGCAAATCTTCACAGCCGTGTATGCATTCATACCCTAGGTCGTGAACTCTGTAGAGGGCTCCATTTGATCTGAAATTTGACATGTAGCTTTGTCTTATCATGAGGAGTCATCCCATATCTTCAAATGTTCCAAATTCCATCAATTTTAGGGAGAAATTCTTACATTTCAATAAGAACAAGGAAAAGTGAAGATTCTGAAGAATATGAAATATTTAAGCAAATAAATGAGACAAAGCATGCATTTTGCTCTAAAATAATAATAGAATTAAGCCACGATATATCATATATATGCATGTCATCAAAATACATCGGACTTAAAGTTTTGCTTATCCTCAAGCAATTGAATTGTCTAGAGCACAGTGATAGAAGGAAATGAAAAATCTCAGCTAGCTTTGGTATATCTAACAAGGTTATAATTTAGTCACAGTAAGCCTCAAGTTATAATGCAGTGTTGAAAGCAAATTAAGTCAAATATTACTAATACAATCCATTAGAGTATGTAAAGTTGACAGTACCAAAAACCTTTACAGCACAGCACATCTCACATAAATGATATAATTGATCAAGCATTCACAAAGCAGATAATTGTACATCAAGTCATGGGAAAATAGCATCGGTACCACATAGTCCCTATGTCGTGCTCTTTTTCTTTCTTTTTTTTATAGTGTCAAGCCAGAGAAGTGAGAACATCATGACTTTGGTACCACTGCGATTAGTTTTAAGTCTGGGGATAGTGCCAAGCATGAGACAAATTGAACTTAGGTACCACTATCCTTTTTATTTCAATGCTAGGAACAGTGCCAAGTGGAAGTAGCATGTACTAAAGTACTTCGGTACCACTGTTATTATTTCTCATTCCCATGACAAAATGTACAACGAATAGTGAATTTATGAAGCTGGATGCAAATAATTATGTCACATGTAATGCATGTCAGGGTTAAGATAAAGACAACAAGCATACTCTCCATGATCATAGAAATAATGAGTTGAGTTAATTAAAACATTCAACTGCATCAAACAAATGGTCATGTGTGCAAACTGTAACTGATATAGATTCCAAAGCATGCAAAATTCTCATTTCAATCAATCTAGTACCCATAGAACAAATCAACTCTAGAGACAAAGCAAATATCATAAAGAAAGGGAGTAGGCAAGACACCTAAGATGTTGAAACAACTAAAATGCAATGTAGTGCTAGGAAGCAAATAGCAAAAACTAAAGGAAGTGCAATAGCTGACCAAGGAGTGGAATAACAATATCGATAGCTCATCCCCAGTGCCGATGCAGTCGTTGCTAAACCTCAATGATGGACTCCAAGATGGTAGACTGGAGTCATCCTTGATGTTCCATCTCAGTCTCAACATTTTTGAGCTGCACAAGTCCATCATGGTCGTGCGTGGATGCACGGCCTCATCTGTAAAAGCTTCGGCAAAAAATACAAAGATGTGTGATGAGCTCATCACGACTATGCATGGATGCACGGCCATGACATGAATGTCATAGAGGTACCTGAAAATTTTGAAAAAAAAATTATCAGTGATTGCACAACACAATACGAGTAAGAATATACTAAGAAATCTAAAATCTAAGGAAAGGAAATAAAGTAATAAAATAAAAAGAAGAATAAGAATAAGAACTTGGGTTGCCTCCCAAGAAGCGCTTGTTTAAGGTCATTAGCTTGACCAATGCATGAAGATTATGGTGTTGTTGGTGGGTCACTAGCACAATAAAGTGCATGTAGTCTCCTACCTTTTTGCTGTCCTGAAAACATTCTCACCAAAACAGATATCATATGTTTCAATAGTAAGTTGATCACTGTCATGTTAAGTATCCTTAGTCTAGGGACAGATTTAAATTCACATTTCAGATGTTCACTTACCTCCAGGTTGATTTTGTCAAGTGTCTCAGGTCGTACCTTATCTGCATCGATAGCTGGATGTAAGTCCTGTAGTTGGTAGTTTACTTGAATACCAATTTCAGGCACCTCATCATTATCATCATCATCATCGATCATGTAAATTTCTAATGAATCTTTGTTGATCTGGGGGACATGAATTTCCTCAATCACTTTGTTCAACATTTCTATGTTATAGCATAACCTAAACCTCTTATCAGTTTTAATCATCAATCTTTGAGGAATAGGAATTAGTGGTTCAAACGGAGGTGGTAAAATGCACATTGGCTCCTCTTCATCAACATTTATGATATTAGTGTTTAATTTGTTCTCATCCAAATGACTCTCCAACTCACCCTCACTGAACCCACTACTCTTCACTTGAGGCTACTCTGACTCTTCCATGGGTTTGGCTAAGAAGATGGCTTGTTGTTCGAGCTGGATAATCTGGGTCTCCAATATTTTTGAGTGTGTGGCCATGGAATCCAACTTCAAATTTAGCTGACGAATATATTCATTCATGCTATCATTCTACTTCGTCAGGGTCGCCATAAAATTCTCGAATATCGATTATAGTCTCGACCTGTGAGGTGAGTCTAGCTGTCTTTGATTGGCAGATGGATGTTGCATTCTAGGAGGAGGCCTAAAATTAGAAGAAGAGTTTGGATTAGAAAAATTTATAGGAGAAACTTGCCCTTGGTTAAGCCTGTAGGAGAAATTCGGGTGATTTCTCCATCCTGAATTGTACGTGCTCGAGTAGGGATCGTCCTGATTTATGAGGTTCCCGATAGCATTAAACTATTCAGATGGAGCGCTCAAAATGTGGCAATCATCAGCAGCATGTCCTGACACTCCACAAACATCACAAGAAACATATGGTAACAATGTAGGATTGATAAATCCATAAGTACTAGAGCATGTGTCAATGGAAAATGGAGTCCCTAATTGACATTCATCAGAAAATTGACCTGTACATCCACAGATATCACAAGAAACATACGGTAACAATGCAGGATAGATATTTGATGAATCAAGCATCATGCACAATAATTAAGTGAAAACTTTTAGAAAAAATTCAAAAACTCTAGATGATAGGAAAATTCAGCTGCAAGAAACAAAAATTATATAAAATAAAAATTAAAGAAAAGAAAAAACCTAGTCTATCAATTTCCTGATCGTGTTAATATTGGCAACCTAGTCTCCGGCAACGGCGCCAAAAACTTGATAGGTGCATACCGCAAGTGCACGGTCTATTGCGTAATAAAAAGTATCAATCCCATGAGGACTAGGGGTCAAGTACTAACTGATCAGTTAACTAATAGCTAGGTAATCAAATAAGCATAGGAGTGTCACTAATAGCTAGGTAAACTAAAGCAATTTAAATGCAAAACAAGGAACAAGCAAGTTGTGAAGATCTTGAGAGAGAATTGGGGTTTTAGGTTTTACCACACTGAAACATGAAAGAAAGTTAATGCTAATGTTTTAGTTAAGTTTTATCAAAGTTCTTAAGGTAATTTTTCCTAAGGTACAGACGCGCTCCCTCTCAGGACACGGTCCGGTGGCTAACTTAACCCAAGTCTCCTACTCTAGTGGCTTATCGGATTAAGTTAGACCCAATGGGTTTTGTGAAGAATTAGGGTTCCTCAGGTGATTTTGATAACTCTCGTGGCCGAAATCACCAGTTCAGTCTAAGGGGATCAGACGATTGTGGTTCAACTCTCAGTCCTTCCCACAATGTCTAAAACATAAATATATATGGCCAGTACATAATCATGGATTAAAACTTCCTAGACATGAATAAAAACACATATAAATATGAGAAATATATAGATGAAGCATTAAAGATCAACATTCTTACAGTGGGCTATACCCAAACCCCGAAAAAAAGTTAAGCTACAACGTTCATTATGAAATACATCATAATCTCTCAAATAAATTAATGCAAACTAGAAGGAAGACTAAATCTACATCGATAGAGGCTGGGGCACGATCTTCAGTGTCGAAACGAGGAAGAAATCTCGTTGGAACAGCCTTTCGTCGCCAAAATGGCCGTCGAACCCTAGGTCTCACCGTTTCATTTCGTTCTTCCCACTTGCTCACCCAAATCACGTGATTTCAGTCCCAAAACGTCCGTGGTTAAGTTAGGAAGATCTCTGTCAAATTTTAGCAAAATTCGCTTAAAAAATAATAAGATACGGGCAAAAAACCGAATAGGTGTCGTTAAGGGCAGAAGCATTCACGGCTGTGCATGGATGCATGGCCATGCCCGTGAAGAGCTCGGGGAAGTTTATTTTCTAGAAAAATAACTCTTCACGGCTATGTATGCATTCACGGGTGTGCCCGTGAACGTTTCGTCAAATTCTAAAACTTTTGCAAATCTTCACGGCCGTGTATGCATTCACACCCTAGGCCGTGAACTCTGTAGAGGGCTCCATTTGATCTAAAATTTGACATGTAGCTTTGTCTCATCATGAGGAGTCATCTCATATCTTCAAATATTCCAAATTCTATTAATTTTAGGGTGAAATCCCTACATTTCAATAAGAACAAGGAAAAGTGAAGATTCTGAAGAATATGAAATATTTAAGCAAATAAATAAGACAAAACATGCATTTTGCTCTAATATAATAATAGAATTAAGCCATGATATATCATATATATGCATGTCATCAGCCACCCACAAGGAGAAGACGCTAAGGAGAGGGATGAAAGAAACTTGCCAAGGTCCAACCTTGTGAATGCCAAGAGGAGAGGGAAGAAGAGAGAAGGCGCCTAGGGAAAAATCTTCCAAAGAATCAAGAAGTGGTGCCAAACCCTCTCAAGCCTCTCTTTTATAGAAATCACGGTGACCTTTCGAATTCTGAAATAAATTCAGAATTAATCTCTAAATTAATTCGTCATTAATTATAGAATTAAATTCAGAATTAATTATAGAATTAAACTCTGAATTAAAGTCTCATAATGACCCATTAAAACTCTAAATTAAAATCTCATAATGGTCATTAATGACATGACTCTTCAAATATAGAATTAAACGCAGAATTAATTCCCCATGATGACTATTGGGTCAGGCGACTTATTCCCATGGCCCATTGGGCCTCACGGCCCATTGGGCCATGCGCCCATTTGGGCCACATGCCCTATTGGGCTTCAAGGCCCATTGGTCCATGCTAGACTTCATTTGGCCCACTTGGCCTATTAGGCCCATTTGGCCCAAAATGAATTTTAGCTCCAATAAGTCCCTTCCATCTCATCAGGCACAATGGCGCTGATGAATTCTCCCAAAGAGATCCGAGTTATTCAATAACTCGATCAATAGACTACTCGATCAATACGAGAACCCGAGTATCAAGTTGTGCGCCCCTGTAGGTTCCTTTGACATTGGCAGTGATAAACCCAGGTCATCACAAGCAGTGAATGCCACCTAGCAGTGCATCGCTGCTACCCAAGTCCTCGATCATATGGGTCGTGACATACCCAATGACAACCGTTATGACCTCCCAACTACAGTGAGGTGTTAGGTTGTATCAAAGCATGTCCCTAACCATATAGAAGAGTCAATGACCTCAAGTCAAGGGATCAATGCATCTCCTGTCACTTGTGAGCTTAATTCATGACACCAAGTTAGATCCTCACAGCTGGTCTTATCTAGTATATCCACCACTGATATACCCATATACATGCGTTAGCATCTCGTGCCTAACTAGCCCATATACCAGTCTCACATGTACCAGAGTTGTCCCTTATCCACTCAGGTACTCGACTAAGGACACACCGTTTGAGCACAGATACAATATGTCTCTAGGGACATTATCATGCACGTACATAATCGCAGATGTAAACATAGCACAATAAATAACAATGCTAGAATGATATAAAATATCAATATCAAATAGTACAAGATAGACCAACAACGGGTCTAAGGGCATAAACACCAACAAGTTGGTGGGACTATGAAAATTTTTCCTATGAGAACAATCCCAACACAATTCCCCAACTTAGCTATAGGCAACCTCCTGAATTTCAACCAAGGCAGTTGTGCCACCTGAAAAGTCTAACCTAGAGTCACTATTAGAGACTTTTATGGCTGCACAAACCAAGAAATTTAAGAGTATTAATGAAGCCATTAGGCAACTAACATTTACATTAGATGCTCTCGTGACCCACAATAAGATGTTGCAAACCCAATTGGCTAATCAAGCTAGCACCTCTACAAGAGCCTCTGGTAAACTCCCATCTCAACCTGAGATAACCCCGAGAGAATATTGCATTGCGATCATCATATGTGGTGGGAAACAACTTGAGGAGCTTAGGATGCCTGCACATGACACTGAGATTAGATCTCTTGAAATATTTTGAACCTGAACAATCAAAAGAGGAGATAGAATATGAGAAACCACTTGAAGATATACCTTCTTTTATAAGTTCTTGCTATAATGATGATGTTATTGAGGAAGGGGTTAACCACGCTGTGATTAGCGAATTGCTTGTGGATCCTATGCAAATCTGTTTTACAGCTGAAGAGGAGGTGAAGGACAATGATGAAGCTCAACCGTTTGCTATACTCCTTGATTCTACTGAACCAGTCAACATAAGTAAGGTAAAATTTGAACATCTACATGAGCAAGCAGCCAAGGTAACTGATGAAAGAAACATAGACTTGAAATCATTTTCTGATGCTTTAAGGTATGAATTCCTTGGTGCTTACTCCTACATTTTGAACTATAAATAACACTACGGTCAAGCTAATGACCCTAAACAAAAGCTTCTTGGGTGGCAGCCCAAGTCTTTTATGCTTTATTTACTTTTGCATTGTGTGTTTTATTTATTTAGTCTTTTGATTATGAATTTAGGAAATTTGTTTTGTTTTGTGTTAACATTCTGATGATTTTGCTTTCTTGTCATGGTAGGAACACCTAAAAAAAACTCAAAATTTTGGAGCTTTTTCACTCATCACGGTCTGTCCATGATCGATGCTACAACCATGATTAAAATTTTCACAACTGCTACATTCTGCCACGAGAAGTTCACGGCTTTCCCTGACTGATTTCACAGCCATGCTAGAACTTTTAAAGACACTGACTTCACTTTACATAATCTCTCCCTTGCCAAACTCGCATGACTGAGTGAGACAAAAATAATTAGAGAGTATATCTTACATCTGGTGAGAGGATCCCCCTAGAGGTGGCTAACAGGCCGGGCCGGCCCACGGCCCGCACGGTCTGGCATGGCACGGCCCGTGGCCCGGCTCCGGTCGGGCTGGGCCGAGGTATCAGGACACATGGGCCGGGCCAGGCACGGCATGGACCTGGGCTAGGCACGGCACGGACATGCGTTTTTATAGTATAAAATTACCATTTTAGCCCCTTTTAATAATTAAAAATAGGGGATAAATATGTAAATATACACCTAATTCATCCCTATAAATTGACCCACCCCAACCCTCTCATTTCTTCACACAAGTTTCCAACTAGCTTTGGAATAATTTCTCATTCTCTCTTAATCTCTTTTCTAAGTCTTGAGTTTCAATTAGTTTCTTAATTGAACTCAAACTTAAGCCTCTTTCTAGCCATCAAGAATTCAATGCTCTCTCGGTCTATACTAGCCATTTTTCTCTATGCCTCGTGCTCACCACGTGACTAGACGTGGAGAAAATCAAGTAAGTATTAAATTAATTTACTTTTATAATATAATTATCACGTGGTGAGCACGAGGCATAGAGAAAAATGGTAGATAATAGAAGAGTGAAGATAATTATCATTCTGCCAAATTCTCATAGTGAAATCTTCCTTACATTTACCTTAAATTTCTTTAATGCTGATCAATGGAGAATCACTATTTTAAGTATTTTTGAAAGTGTTAGTCAAATCATACGAATTGATGTATTCAGGTTTGAAGAACACTTTATCCACTTATCTGAACATGCAAGACAAGAATTTTTGGCTTCTCCCTCCCCTTCTGGGGTTGAGATTGAGATAGAGGTTGAGGACTTTGAAATAATTGATAGTGAAGAGGACAGTGATAATATCAACGATGAGCTAGAGCAATATATCGAAACAAATCATGCACAAGAGTCACTTGAGTTTTTTCTTGTTGAAGAAGGAGGTAGAGCTGAACACATGGAGTGCACAATATGCATAGAGAAGATGGAGCATGGTGAGCAAGTATGTTTAACACAATGCTCGCACATCTTCCATAGTAGTTTCTTGCGTCGCTGGCTACGGGTTAATTGTTTATGCCCATTATGTCGGCACTTGATTTAAGCTTAAATGTATAATTTATGAATATGAAATTTAATCGAGTTGGTTTTAACGACACGGCTTGTGTTGTTAGTGTTGTTTATAAATAAATAAATATTAAAATTAAAATGGTATATTTTTAAAATAAAATAAAATAATTAATTAAATAATAATTTAATATTTTTTAAAAAATTGTGAAAAATACATAATTCTCAATTTCTTATTTTTTTTATTTTTTCTTATTTTATATAATTTAATTAATTAATATTTTATTTATTTTTTAAATTTATTTTAATGAAGCGGGCCAAAGTCGGCCCGTGGGCCAAACTCAACCCATTTGCCACATTCGGGCCGGGTCAGGCACGGCCCGTTGGGCCAGATCCGGCCCGCGGGCGAGTTTCGGCCCGCGGGCCGGATCCGTGCCCAGTAAACACTGGAGCCGTGCCTGGGCCGGCACGACTAGAAACGGGCGGTGCACGACCCTCCAGGAACCGGGCCAAGGCGGGCCCGGGCCTAGGCCGGCCCGAGCACGGCCCATGGCCACCTCTAGATCCCCCTATTTCTACTGCAGCATTGTCATTATTCAGGTATTTTTATGTTGGCACTTTTTCTTCCTATATAAAACAACTATTACATCACATGTAGGAAGAATAATGGCACTAAGGTGAACTACATGAAGAGATGATGAGATTCGAGGAGATGGTGATGATGATGAAGATGACCCCTAGGAGGAAGGTACCGAAATGAACTATAATGATGAGGACTTTAAGCTTATGAGGCAGAAGTGAGTATTACTTTTTCTTATCCCCCCTCCCCCACTCTCTCACGACACATCAATTGCATAGAGGACTATGCAAATTCTTATGTGGGAAGAGGATTATTCTGATGCTTGTTCCTTTTATGGTTTAGTCTTATAACTATTCATTTAGTATTGCATTCTTGACTTACTCTAATTTTGCTATGTTTGTGATACATGACTATGACATTTCGACTATGTTGTGATGATAGTTATGCTCTTATTTGATTCTGATTCTATGATGCTGATGATGTGGCAATATTGTGCTACCATGATATTCTGAGGATTCTTTGCTGATAATTCCTACATATCTGCTATGTCTCTAGGATGTTTGGATGTGCTGAAACTCTGATGATATAGATATGCTACTCTACTGATGATTTGGTAATCTTTGTTGCGATACCTTTTTTTAGGCTATTACTTACTACTATGATGTTCTATTCTGCTACTGATACTCTTTTGTACTGATACTTTGGTAGTTTCGTGACATTTCTATGATATTTTATTCATGTTGTGATGTTGTGGTACTTGATACTTTATGATTTGATTGTGATGCTACTCTCTGTAGTGGTATATTTTATGTATTGACATTTCTGATGACACTTATGTGAACTAGTTTTATAATACTATTGAGATATGTTATATATTTGTCATGCTATTGTGACAGGCTATTGTGATGATATCTTTCTTGGATATTCTTGCCTGGATTATGACAGTGTGATTCTGTGATGCTTCTATTATTATGCACTGAGTCTGATTCATGTATTTTGCATAAATGATATTGCAATATTTTCATGATCTTCCGTGATAAATTTTTGATTTCATGATACACCAAAATATTTATGAAAATGTCGTAATCTTGTGATAGCCTTAAATGAACATTGAGATTGATTCCATGCATGTGTTAAGTATATTAGTTATGATATGTTGAAAGCACCATCCAATCAAGATATATTCTATGTTCTTGTCCAAATGTTATGTGATTTTGAAATCTTCTAATTAGAATGATTGAAATTGCTGAATTAGTGGGTCACATGTTTCTGAATGTTCAAGGATGATATGCTAGTGATTTACAAATGATTTCATATAGAGACACATATTTGCCTATTCATTCCATGAATCCATGCCACTTGTTGGGAAATGATCACAAGTGTGATCTGTAGAGCATGATATATAAAAAAGAAAAAAGAAAGAAAAAAATACAAAAACAAATAAAGACTCATCTACTTGGTACTATAAAAAATTAGCAATGGTACCTAAGACATGAGTTGAAGTCTAATATCACTTTCTATGTTGAAGACTCCTCTACTTGGCACTGCAAAAAATTTGCAGTGGTACCTAAGACATGAGTTGAAGTCTAATATCACCTTCTATTTTGAAAGCTTGTGTCAATATTTGAATACAATGAGAGGTGATCATGCTTGTTTTTCAATAATACATTTATATCTGACCCAACAAGTTGATTTTAGATGAATTGGATTTACATAAGTAGTATGTGTGCTAAATTGAGTTCTTTGTATGCCCCTAGCTGAATGCCTTGACTTCTAAAGATTGTGGGATCTATCTGCTGAACTTTTTGGTCATTATCTCATCATTTGATTTCTCATATTTGGATAACGGATTGCTCATAGATATTATCTAATTTGGTTACATGCTTTCAACTTGAATAACTACTTTCATAACTGTCATGTGTCAGATCTTAGTTTATTGCTTGAGGACAAGCAAAGATCTAAGTCTGGGAATATTTGATGTCTTGCATTTTGATAGTAATTTTTGGTATTATTTTATCTTAAAAGAAGGCTAATTTTGATGTTTCTACGTCCCATTTAGGCTTATTTACTTGTTTGCTTTAGAATCTTCACTTTTTTTGTCTTTTTAATATTTTACGTAAAATTACTCATTTTCTGAAGCTTTCTGAAGATTTTAAAGTTATAGAGTAATTTCTTATGAAAAGACAAGTCTACATAGCAAATTTGGGATCAATCGGATCTTTATTTGAACATCACGACCAGCCCAAGATTTCAGGGTTCACCCATGATTCGCAAGCTTCACGGCTAGCCGAACATGCAAATCTTTGGCCATGATTCCACTGAAGGCATTTTTTTGTTAGAACTGAACAGTAAGCTTCACGGCTAGCCGAACACGCAAATCTTTGGCCGTGATTCCCATTTCTCAGATCTGCACCGTACACTTCATGGCCGGGTGAGCACACTAGGTTCACCGTGATCGTGGCTGGCTCTTTTGGTATTCCTTCCGTTTTTCACTTGATTTAAGGCTAAGAAAAATTCTAAAAAATAAAGAAAAATATATTTTAGGAAGCTACGAGGGAGGCTTATCCATAGGGCATAAAAGCCCTTTTTTGTGACATATTTGGAGAGTAATTGACGGACGAAGCGGCAAGGGCGAGAAGACTTGTGACAAGGGCTTTTGGAGAGGATTTTGGGGTGATTTCATGACGGATCTTCACCAAAGCAGGAGGAAACGTTTGCATCATCTTCTCCTACCTCTCCTTAGTCTTTGTTTCTAGTTTTCTTTGTGGATTGGAGAGATCTGTGTGGATTTGTATGCCTTTTGTAGCATAAACCTTTAATCAGGACTCTATTGAAGCCCGTTGACTTTATCTATCATGTGGACTGAGTTTATTTTTATATTTTGAGTATTATCTGAGCATATTTGCCTTAGTAGCACTGATTTTATAATATTGCCTTGATCAAGTAATGTTGTGTGTAAGTTGACATAGTTCTCACCGCAAGGAGAACCGTGTTGGTAGATCCCATAAGTAAAACTTGTGAACCTTCAACACAAAGGTAGTTAGGATTCATTCGAGGGTACCATGGTCTTTCATGGAACACATTGGACTTACTTAAATTGATAAGCCACGAGAGTAGGAGATCGATTTAAGTAAGTACCGGGTTGTACTGACCGCAAGGGGGCAACTTGTACCATAGGAAAGATTCCTTATGCAAAATGAGAAACTCATGTATCAAATAAATTATAGTTCAGATAGATCACACAATGTGGTGAATTCCGTAGTCCCGATATCTCTCAATTAGATACCCTTCATATTTCTATCATTGCTTTTCCTATTTTATTTGTAGTTAAGTTTGGTAATTTTATTTCAAAAACATAAAAATTGGATTGCTTAGCTTCTTGATATCAAAATAGTTAGTACTTGACCCAGTTCCCTGTGGGATCGATATCTTTTGTATTACTTCGATAACGCTATGCACTTGCGGTGTGTATCAAATAACATGCGACTAAGGAATTTATTTTAGGATATGTGTATATAAGGCTTAGTGAGCTTATTACCATTAATTTTGGACTAAGCATTTTAAATTGGACCTCAAAATGTTAAAATATAGTTTATAGATTTAGCCTCATCTTCACATATTAAACATACATCAATTTTAATTATTCTACATGATAAGATATTCGTGGTTAGTAGGATTTGAACCAACACAAGTAAAGCTCATGATTTCTAGTCATGCTTGGTAACCACTCCAACACAACCACTAGCTTCATTTTTTTTGATGAATATCTTAGAAAGCAAAGAAGACATTTAAGGTGGCAAGGGTTAAAACCCCTTTTGGCCCAGCTTCTGTTTCTAGCTTTTGTAGGTTGAAGAAGTGCTGGTTGAAAAAATTCTGGCTGAAAAAGTTTGAGGGTGTTTAGATGCACGGTTTATGGTTAGGTTATTCTATTTATAATAAATAATTTTTTATTAAAAAAATTACTAAGATAAAAATTATATGATTTAATTTGTAGTTAACTATAATTAAAATATTTATTAAAAATATTATGAGTTATACTATTAAAAAATTATTATTACATATAAGGGTTATTGAGAGGTGGGGGGGCCAGAGAAGCAGCTAATTTGTGGGTTGGAACAGAGAAGTTGAAGAGCCAAACACCTCAACTTTTTGATTTTTGCTAGCCGCAAAGCCTTAAGCAGGCCTAGAAACTAGGCCAAACAGGGCCAAAATTTGGTCTATAGAGTTGGTCTCATCTTTACATATTAAAACTTACATCATTTTTAATTATGCTACATGACAAAGTATACATAGTTGGTAGGATTTGAACTTATGCGAGCAAAGCTCACATGAGCTCTGGTCATGCTCGATAACCACTATGGCACAACCACTAACTTCATTTATATGATGAATATCTTTTATATTAATCAAGGTACACTAACCATGTGACAAAGTATAAGAAACATGTATGATGTTTATTATTAGACTTACAATTTTGCAATTTGTGAGCAAATGAAACTATTAACCGAAGCAATAGTGAAACAAAGTGGAAAATGATTGTGGCAAACTTTTATTAGAAGATATCTTTCCACTAGGAGGTCCAATTTGAGCCTATGCAAACAAAGTTTATATTATTTTAAGTCATATTGAACAAGGTCTTTAAAATGGTTTCTATAGTATGGTGGTAGCGCATTCACTTTGTAAGCGAGAAGTCACGAATTTGAATCTCTTTGGGAGCTCTCCTTCCCTTTAATAATATGGTGTTAGTTTAATTGATAAAAGTCTTAGTTGTTGATAATAATGTCTTGGGATTGAATTCTACTTCTCATTTCAAGAAGAAAGCAAATCTCATATACCCATTTAGGTTAACGCACAAGAGAGAGAGCAAAAAGAATATTTAAAAATTATTCTACATGACAAGATATCCGCAGTTAGTAGGATAACCACTCCAAAACAACTATTGACTTTATTTATATAAAAATATCTTTAATAATAATCAAAGTACACTAATAGATATCCGTGGTCGGTAGGATTTGAACCTACGCGAGCAAAGCTCACATGATTTCTAGTCATGCCCGATAACCACTCCGGCACAACCACTAACTTCATTTAAATAATGAATATCTTTGATATTAAACAAAGTACACTAATGGCATGACAAAATAACTAACACATATGATTTTTATTATTAGATTTGCAATTAATACAATTTGATTCTACGCAAACAAACTTTTGATTTCAAGTCATACTGGACAAGATCTTTAAAATGGTTTTCATAGCACATGGGTAGTGCGTTCACTTTGTAAGCGAGAAGTCACGAATGTGAATCTCTTTGGGAGCTCTCCTTTCTTTTAATAATATTTTGGAGGTGTTAGTTTAATCGATAAAAACCTTAGTTCTTGACAATAATGTCTTGGGATCAAATTCTACTGCACATTTCGAGAAGAAAGCAAATCTCATGCACCCATTAGGTTAACGCGAGAGAGAGAGAGGGAGAGAGAGAGAGAGAGAATATTTAATGATTATTCAACATGACAAGATACCCATGATTTGTAGGATACCCACTCCAAAACAACCATCAACTTGGGCTACAGATTTAGCCTCATCTTCATATATTTTTAAAATTTACATCATTTTTAATTCTTCTACATGAATAGGTATCCATGGCTGGTAGAATTTTAACCTATGCGAGCAAAGATCACATGATTTCTAGTCATGCCTAATAACCACTCCGGCACAACCACTATCTTCATTTATATGATGAATATCTTTGATATTAATCAAAGTACACTAATGACATGATAGAGTATAAATAACATGAATGATTTCTATTATTAGACTTGCAATTTGTGAGAAAATGAGACTTCATTAACTGAAGCAACAGTGAAAGAGAGTGGAAAATGATTGTGGCAAAGTTTTATTAGAAGATATCTTTCCATGAGAGGTACAACTTGAGCCTATGCAAATAAACTTTATACGATTTAAAGTTATAGGCTCCGTTTGGCATAGCTGAAACTTTTAGCTTTTGCTAGTTGAAAAGTAGCTAGTTGGAAAAGTTAAAAGGTGTTTGGCTAAATTGTTATGAAGGTCAATTTTTTTTAAAAAAAATATTTAAAAATAATTTTAAATTTAATATTTTTTATTAAAATAATAATTTTATTATCGAAAAGACATATGAATGTAGGTGTGGATATGAGATGCAAGAAGAAAAATAGTTACAAAGTAGCCAAAAGCATCTCCCTCCTAGCTTTTCCAAACCCATGCTGCTTCTAGATTCCAAACCTAGAAGTAGCTTGCCAAACACTCTAGCTTTTCAAAATCAGCTATTTTGACCAGCAAAAACAACTGACCAGCTACGCCAAATAGGGCCATAGTGAACATGATCTTTAAAATGGTTTTCATTGCACACTAGTAATGCATTCACTTTGTAAGCAAGAAGTCACGAATGTGAATCTCTTTCGGAGCTCTCATTTCCTTTAATAATATTTTGGAGTTGTTAGTTTAATCGGTAAAAATCTTAGTTCTTGACAGTAATGTTTTGGGATCGAACTCTACTACTCATTTCAAGTAGAAAGCAAATCTCATGCATCCATTAGGTTAACCCGAGAGAGCGAGAGAGAGAGAGAGAGAGAGAGAGAGAGAGAGAGAGAAATATTTAATGATTATTCAACATGACAAGAAACCTATGATTTGTAGGACAACAACTCCAACACAACCATTGACTTTATTTATATAATGAATAAATTTTGATATTAATTAAGGTACACTAACAATAAGATAGAGTATAAGAAATATGTATAATTTTTATTATTAGATATGCAATTTGTGTGCAAATGAGACCTCATTAATGGGAGCAATAGTGAAAGAGTGGAAAAATGATTATGGCAAAGTTTTATTAGAATATATCTTTCCATGGGTGGTACAATTTGAGCCTATGCAAACAAACTTTATACAATTTCAAGTCATATCGAATAAGATCTTTAAAATGGTTTTCATAGCACGTGTGAATCTCTTTGGGAGCTCTCTGTTCTTTTAATAATATTTTGGAGGTGGTAGTTTAATTAGTAAAAACCTTAGTTGTTGACAATAATGCCTAGGACCGAATTCTAGCTCATTTCAAGAAAAAAAATCAAATCTCATACACCCATTTAGGTTAACACGAGAGAGAGAGCAAAAGAAAATATTTAATGTTTATTCTACACTTTTGAATTGCTCTGTTAGGGTTTGGCCCATTGCAAAAAATTCTCCATGACCATTCAATATCTCTTCACCTACTATTGGCCAAACTAGTATGAGCTGTATTTTCCTTTAATTATATTTTGGAGACAATAATGACAATAATTATTTTTAATTATTCTACATGACAAGGTATCTATGGTTGGTAGGATTTGAACCTATGCAAGCCAAGCTCACATTATTTCTAGTGATGCTGATAACCACTCCGGCACAACCACTAACTTCATTTATACAATGAATATCTTTGATATTAATCAAAGTACACTAAATGATTGACAAAAATATAAAAAACACATGATTTTTATTATTAGACTTGCAATTTGTGAGCAAATGAGACTTCATTAACCGAAGCAACGGTAAAAGAGAGTGGAAAATGATTATGGCATAGTTTGAACAAGGTCTTTAAAATGGTTTCCATAGCATGGTGCTAGTGCGTTCACTTTGTAAGCGAGAAGTCATGAATTTGAATCCCTTTGGGAGCTCTCTTTTCCTTTAATAATATGGTGTTAGTTTAATTGATAAAAATCTTAGTTGATGATAATAATGTCTTGGGATTGATTTCTACTTCTCATTTCAAGAAGAAAGCAAATCTCATATACCAATTCAGGTTAACGCACAAAAGAGAGAGAGAGAGTGAGAGAGAGCAAAAAGAATATTTAAAGATTATTCTACATGACAAGATATCCCCACTCCAACACAACCATTGACTTTATTTATATAAATAATATCTTTGATATTAATCAAAGTACACTAATAGGTATTCGTGGTTGGTAGGATTCGAACCTACGTGAGCAAAGCTCACATGATTTCTAGTCATGCCCGATAACCACTCCGGCACAACCACTAAGTTCATTTATATAATGAATATCTTTGATAGTAATCAAAGTACACTAATGGCATGATAGAGTGAATAACACATATGAATTTTATTATTAGACTTGCAATTTGTGAGTAAATGAGACTTCATTAACCGAAGCAATAGTGAGGGAGTGGAAAATGATTGTTGTAAAGTTTTATTAGAAGATATCTTTCCTTTGGAGGTACAATTTGAGTCTAGGCAAACAAACATTATACAATTTCAAGTCATACTGAACAAGATCTTTAAAATGGTTTTCATAGCACACTGGTAGTGTGTTCACTTTGTAAGCGAGAAGTCATGGATGTGAATCTCTTTGGGAGCTCTCCTTTCCTTTAATAATATTTTGGAGGTGTTAGTTTAATTGATAAAAACTTAGTTCTTGACAATAATGTTTTGGGATTGAATTCTACTGCTCATTTCGAGAAAAAAAGCAAATCTCATGCACCCATTAGGTTAACGCGTGAGAGAGAGAGAAAGAGAGAGAGAGAGAGAGGGGGCGGGGAGGGAGGGAGGGAGAGCAAAAAATATTTAATGATTATTCAACATGACAAGATACCCATGATTTGTAGGATACCCACTCCAACACGACCATTCACTTTATTTATATAATGAATAAATTTTGATATTAACTAGAGTACACTAACGACAAGATAGTGTTGGGGGTATGCCCTTAAGGCTAATATTTGAGGCCTTGGGATTCTATCAGTATCATGTATATAAACTCTTATGTTTATAAAGGCAATGGTTGTTATTCAGTATGTTACATTGTCTGCTGCAATGAGTGTGCTTCTGAATAATGTCTCAATGCTGTTCAGCTAGGCTGACAGGCTGTAATGTCCTTAGTCGAGATATCTTGGTGAACATGAGACAGCCTTGATATGATTGAGACTAATATGTGTTCTAATCTTATAGGATGCTTCGAGCATGGAATAAGATGTAGACTCATGGGTACATTGGATGTACTGGACAGACCCTACTAGGATATTCAATTGCTTGTCACAATGTGAATAATCCTTGTTTGCATCAAGTGGCACATGTCCTCTGACTTGAAATCACTTGTGTTTCTAAATGATGATTGTCATTGTTTTGAGGTAGTTCAATATCATTTGAAACATAATGGTTATAGACTATCTTGGATAATGATCATGAGTCAGGTTAGGACACTAGTGATAGATATAGGATTGCCGTCTCCTTGTTTAAGGAGTGTGATGTTCTAAAGGCCCCCCCCCCCTAAATGAGATGATTGAGAAAGTGTATGGCCATACCCAGGTGACTATGTTCATCTGATCTAATCATGCTCATCATATTGGAGTTACAGGCTTGACACGCTTGTCCAATAAGAACATCCAGTGGCAAAGGAATCATGTATGCCTAGTGAAGTGGATTCACACTTGTGCTGTGGTTTGGGTGTAGTCTTGGAAGACTATTTCCTTTATATCGGGAGACAGTGATGTGTTGCTAGATACCCCTCACTGATCGTGATAACGCAAGTTATCGTTACCGACATTTAAAGGAACCCTCAGGGTCGCACAATTTGATGATATGGCTTACTTAAGTCAGATCGTGTGGACTGAATTGTTTGGGTTCAGTTTAAAGGAGTTTAAACTCTGATTGTAAGTGAGATCTGGTCTGATCATGTTTGATTGATTAAGGCTTGAGATCGGTAAGCTTCGATCGAGAGTATTGATGCTAGATCGGTGAGATCAAGAGTATCAAGAGATCAACGGTTAGATCTTGAACCATTGGTTCAATGAGATCTAGACCAAATGGCTTGGGCTGGTTTGATTTGGTCTTTGAACCAAATGCATCTAAACCGAATTGCTTTGAACCGGTTCACTTATGTGAACGTATGGTTCAAAGGCAAGAGGAGTTTTCGATGGTTAAAGAGGGGTTTTAAGTGAAGTTAAAACTTGCCAAATGGGGAAGGCGTTTTGCGAGTGGAAAACGCTCCCATGCTTTGAACGCCTCTCTAGCCTCTTCCTCCTTTCGCTTTGGGTGTTCTTCACGTGAACGTGAGCATTCGGCCAGCGAGAAGTCTTCTCTCTAAATCTCCTTCACGCGACAAGGGGCACTTGAAGATCCTTGCTAGCACAAGGAGCGACAAGAAGAAAGCTACTTCTCATCTTGTGTGCGCATCTTGTGGAGGAGACCCCTTTCGATCTCTTCTTCCAAGACACCATCCAAGCGATGGCAATGGTATGATATTTCTTCTAGATCTATCTACATTACAAGGTATTGAAAGTTGATCATATGTCATATAAATCGATCATGGAAACCCTTGCTTCCGCTCAAAAGCTCTATATGCGCTTACCTTTAGGGTTTCACCCCCTTGCGCTCCCCCTTGAAGGGGACTCTTCAGATAGAGTATGAAACCTCATTAACAATAGTGAAAGAGTGGAAAATGATTGTGGCAAAGTTTTATTAGAAGATATCTTCCCATGAGAGGTACAACTTGAGCCTATGCAAACAAAATTTATATGATTTCAAGTCATACTGAACAAGATCTTTAAAATGGTTTTCATAGCACACTTTGTAGTGCTTTCACTTTGTAAGCGAGAAGTCACGAATGTGCACCCATTAGGTTAACCCGAGAGAGAGAGAGAGAGAAAAAAAATATTTAATGATTATTCAATATGACAAGATACCCATGATTTGTAGGATAACCACTCCAACACAACCATTGAATTTATTTATATAATGAATAAATTTTGATATTAATCAAGGTTCACTAACAATAAGATAAGAGTATAAGAAACATGTATAATTTTTATTATTAGATTTGCAATTTGTGTGCAAATGAGACCTCATTAACGGTAGCAACAGTGAAAGAGTGAAAAATGATTGTAGCAAAGTTTTATTAGAAGATATCTTTCCATGGGTGGTACAATTTGAGCCTATGCAAACAAACTTTATACGATTTCAAGTCATACCAAACAAGATCTTTAAAATGGTTTTCATGGCACACTGGTGGTGCGTTCACTTTGTAAGCGAGAAGTCATGAGTGTGAATCTCTTTGGGAGCTCTCCTTTCCTTTAATAATATTTTGGAGGCATTAGTTTAATTAGTAAAAACTTTAGTTGTTGACAATAATGTCGGGTTCGAATTCTACTGCTCATCTCAAGAAGAAATCAAATCTCATACACCCATTTAGGTGAACACGTGAGAGAGAGAGAGTAAAAGAAAATATTTAATGTTTATTCTACGTGACAATACTTGTGGTTAGTTTGATAACCACTCCAACACAACCATTGATTTTATTTATATAATGAATACATTTTGATATTAATCAAAGTACTCTAACGACGTGATAGAGTATAAGAAACATATATGATCTATTCCAGAGGTGCTTGTACCCAATCTTGATGTTTTTGGATCGAGTTGAATTGATCACCTTTTATGCCAGACCTTGTTATTTAGGAACTTTTGAATTGCTCCGTTAGGGTTTCGCCCATTGCAGAAAATTCCCCTTGACCATTCAATATCTCTTCACCTACTATTGGCCAAACTACCTAGGCGGAGCTGTTGGTATGAGATGTCATGAGCTCAATCTTAGTTATGAGACAATAATGTCTTCTGATCGAATTTTATACCCCCTACTTACTATCTTCACATATTGTTAAAAAGTACATCATTTTTAATTATTCTACATGACAAGTTATTCGTGGTTGGTAGAATTTGAACCTACCCAAGCAAAGCTCACATGATTTCTAGTGATGCTTGATAACTACTCCGGCACAACCATTAACTTCATTTATACAATGAATATCTTTGATATTAATCAAAGTACACTAAC
Organism: Costus lasius; assembly: GCA_027563935.2. Lineage (NCBI taxonomy): Eukaryota > Viridiplantae > Streptophyta > Magnoliopsida > Zingiberales > Costaceae > Costus > Costus lasius. Next base: position 105,271,667 of record CM050448.1, read on the forward strand.
AACATGACAAAGTATAAAAAAAGTATAAAAAACACATGATTTTTATTATTAAACTTGCAATTTGTGAGCAAATAAGACTTCGTTACCCGAGGCAACAGTGAAAGAGAGTGGAACATGATTATGGCATAGTTTTATTAGAAGATATCTTTCCATGGGAGGTAAATTTGAGCCTATGCAAATAAAGTTTATAAGAATTCAAGTCATATTGAATAAGATCTTTAAAATATATTTCAAATGATACTGGTAGTGCATTCATTTTGTAAGCAAGAAGGCACGAATGTGAATATTTTGGGAGCTCTCCTTTCCTTTATTAATATTTTGGAGGTGTTAGTTTAATTGGTAAAAACCTTAATCGTTGACAATAATGTCTTGGGATTGAATTCTACTACTCCTCTCAAGAAGAAATCAAATCTCAAACACCCATTTGAGGTAACGCACGCGGGAGATAGAGAGAAAAAAAGAATATTTAATGATTATTCTAAATGACAAGATACTTGTGGTTAGTAGGATAACCATTCATAATGAATAAATTTTGATATTTATCAAAGTACACTAATGATAGAGGATAAGTGTCACACCCTAATCTTAAGGTTCTCCGGTGGACCTTCGTACTGCGCTGAAACCTTAGATTTCCGAGCACAAAATCACCCCCAAATCGGAAACCCTAATCAGATTTTGACCTGGTCAAACCCTAATTGACCAAAGTCAACGTAGCAAGCCGAATTCCGCCGCGTGCCGCTCAAATTTCTGCCCTTGCTGACGTCATGCTAATGTCAACAGTCAAAATTTGCTTTGCAGCATGCGAATTTACTCGTTGACTCGTTCGATCCGTTAACCTCCACGTTTCGAATGCCACTCGTTCAAAATGCTCACGGCGTTGTCTTCGTCCGCTTCATGCCGCCGAGCGCCACCAGCACTCTTCCTGTCTTCCGTCACCTGAGTAGGAGTGTGTACCGACAGGGAGAGTACGCCGCCTCGCCCTTAGCCTCTCGTCACCAGCGTAGCAACCGCCTGCTACAGCCGGACTCGTCGCCACCGCAGAAGTGTTTGAAACACAGGGGAAGATGGAGATTGACTGAGATCTTCGTTTTATTCACCAAATAAAGCTACACAAGTCTCTTCTCTATCGCCAACCCCTGTCGCTGACGTCCCACTTCCCCTCCCTTGCCGACGATCCCCTGATCATCGACTACAAATCACTCACCTCACGTTTTACAAACTCTCACTCACCGGCACCGGAATCCACCCCAGAGCTCCTCTAACTCTCACCGGTGCTGCTTGATGCTGATCCCCCAATCACTCGATCGCTCGATCATTCCCCTCGTTGATCCCATCCGCGCCTCTTAAAGAGGGGAGTCGCCGTCCTCTTTGTCGCATGACTCGGTCCCTCGTTCCGCCGCGAACCCTACGCAGTAGTTCCTCCTCTTCACCTAGACGCATCGACCTGGTCGTCCGTGTCTAACGATCCTACCAAGGACTCCATCACGCCACCGTCGCCAATGCATCGTCCGCAGCCCGCATCTAATCCCGCGTCCGAGCACTGTGGGGAAGATGCCGCCCTTGCTAATTTGGAGAGGTCAACATTCGGTGTTGACCACGGGTTTTCACCCCAAACACGAGCTCCGTTTTTTCCCTTATCGCATGGGCTTGGGCCACTACGTAGCCTGCTACCCATTAGCTTGGCCCGTTGATCCACGGGCCTGACAATTCTCCCCCGCCCAACTTGGACATCGCCCTCGATGTCTGTTACGGGGTTCTTTCGCCACCATGGATGCGATGTACCCAATCCAACACTGCTGAACCTCCTTAGTAGTGTTTAGAGCTGCCAGGATCGCCCCGATCCTCGGCTCCTGGATGTCCTCCGTGGCCTCCTCTGCTGGTTCCTGCAGTACCATCACTATGATCTTTTGCCTGGTGGGACAATCCTTCATCCAGTGAAGACAGCCGTACAAGAAACACCCTTGTGGCTTTGGTTCTGCATGAACCCTTCCAGCAATCCGCTATGGCTCTTGTCGTCCCGGCGAGCCCCTATCACGCTGGGGAAAGGGTCTACCCCTTTCTAAGACTCTAGCCCGCGGCGGGGAGCCGCACTTTGGTGGTGACCAAGATTTCCTAGGTGGTGCTGATCTGGAATTTTGATTATCCACCAAAGATTTGGCTACTGCCGCAGCTGCCCTCCAGTCTAGTGGCGAGTGTCGTCGGACCTCCGTCTTTTCCCATGCTTGAAGATTCCGAAGGAAGAAGTACCTCCTATCTGCTTCCTCCATCTCCGATAACTCCAACATGAGTGTAGAGAATGCCCTGACATACTCCTGGATCGACCCATGTGCCTCAGCCGATCCACTTTGCCATGAGCCTGATCCGCCGAATTTTTGGGAAGAAACTGTCGCCTCAGTTCCTCATAGAAGGTCTCTCATGGCCAGCTAGAAAGCCCCCGACATCGAGCTAACTTTGGTCCTCCACCAAAATTTTGCACCGGCTGTGAGATACGCGATACACACCTGCACCCGTTCTCCTTCTGGAACATGGCTCGTAGAGAATAGCTGCTCCATGTCTCAGATGAAGTTCTCTACCTCCCTGGACGATCCCCCCACCCCCCCCCCCCCGCCGCGAACGTCGCTGTCTCAGGGATGCGTACCTTTGGCTAGGGAGCTTCCTGCTCTGCCATCACTACAGTTCATGATGCTTGCGCTAGAGCTAGGCGCAGCACCACGATCTCTACTTGCATCTCTTCTCGCATCTTTGCCATCTCCTCTGGCACATCAATCAAACTCTCCACAGTCTGCTGCAGAGCTATGATCTGCAACCGCTGTTGCTCCACTGTCCTCTGAAGATGTTCCACCTGGGGAACCACCGCGTTGTCCCCATCACCGATTAAGTCGAGCACCTGCTTCAACCATGCTATGCGATCTGCCTGATCCACCATATCGTCAAACAGTTTAGCCGTCATCTTGGTTTTACCACCCTGATCACGCTGGGGCCAAACGTCCTTTGGCTGCGTGCGTGATCTTCTAGAACTTACGACTGACTTTCATCTTTCCGGGTGACTCAGCTATTTTGACCGCACCACGTTGACCCGCCAACGTGTTCCTTTGACCTGTGGAATATGGGCCCACAGTCCGGCTCTGATACCAATTGTCACGCTCCGATCTTAAGGTTCTCCGCCAGACCTTCGTACCATGTTGAAACCCTAGATTTCCGGGCGCAAAATCACCCCTAAATCGGAAACCCTAATCTAATTTTGACCTGGTCAAACCCTAATTAACCAAAGTCAATGCCCCAAGCCAAATTCCACCGCACGCCGCTCAAATTTCTACCCTCTGACGTCACACTGACTTCAGCTGCCAAAATTTGCTTTGCCGCATGCAAATTTACCCGTTGACTCATTCAATCCGTTGACTCATTCGATCCGTTGACCTCCTCGTTTCGAATGAGCACTCGTTTCGAACATTGCTTGTTTGAAATGCTCGCGGCGTCGTCTTCGTCCGCTTCACGCTGCCGGTGCTCTACCCATCGTTCGTCACCTGAGTCGGAGTGCGTACCGACAAGGAGAGTACGCCGCCTTGCCCTTAGCCTCTCGTCACTGGCATAGCAGCTGCCTACCGCCGCCGGACTCGTCACCGCCGCAGAAGAGTTTGAAACACAGGGGAAGATGGAGATTGACCGAGAGCTTCGTTTTATTCACCAAATAAAGCTACACAAGTCTCTTCTCCGTCACCGAACCCTATCACCAATGTGCCACTTCCCGTCCCTCGTCGACGATCCCCTGATCGTCGTCGGCTACAAATCGCTCACCTCACGTTTTACAAACTCTCACTCACTAGCGCTGGAATCCACCCCAGAGCTCCTCTAACTCTCGCCGGTGCTGCTCGATGCTGATCCCCCGATCATTCACCTCGTTGATCCTGTCCATGCCTCTTAAAGTGGGGTGTCACCATCCTCTTTGTCGCACGACTCGGTCCCTTGTTCTGCTGTGAACCCTACGCAGCCGTTCCTCCTCTTTGCCTAGAGCATCCGAGCTCTGCGGGAAAGATGCCGCCCTTGCTAATTTGGAGAGGTCCGTGGATTTTCGCCCCCAAACATGAGCTCCGTTTTTTCCCTTATCATGTGGGCTTGGGCCACCGCCCAGTCTACTACCCATTAGTTTGGCCCGTTGATCCACGGGCCTGACAATAAGAAACATGTATGATGTGTTCCGAAGGTGGTTGTACCAAATCTTGAGTTTTTGGATTGGGTTGACTTGAGCACCTATTTACTACCATCTTAGTTAGCCTCGTCTTCATATATTATTAAAATGTACATTATTTTTATTTATTCAAAATGAATAGGTATTCGTGGTTGGTAGGATTCGAACCTACGCGAGCAAAGCTCACATGATTTCTAGTCATGCCCGATAACCACTCTGGCACAACCACTAATTGCATTTAAATAATGAATATCTTTGATATTAGTCAAAGTACACTAATGGCATGATAGAGTATAAATAACACATATGATTTTTTTTATTAGACTTACAATTTGTGAGCAAATGAGACTTCATTAACCGAAGCAATAGTGAGGGAGTGGAAAATGATTGTGGCAAAGTTTTATTAGAAGATATCTTTCCATGAGAGGTACAATTTGAGCATATACAAATAAACTTTATAGATTTCAAGTCATACTGAACAAGATCTTTGACACTTCCCAAAAACACACGGTTATGTTGAAGTAATATAAAAGATTGTCGATCCCACAGGGAGCAAGGTTAATTACCAGAAAATCTAAGTTTCAATAGCTAATCGATTTGAAACGAGGTTTTGAAAGCAGTAAGCGAGAACAAGAAATCGATCACAACAATACATAAGATATCTATAAGAGAGATATCGGGACTTCGGTATCCACCACATTGATGAATCTATTTGATTTAAAACTTATTTATTACAAGAGTTCATATTATTGCATAAGGAATCTTCCCAAATGTGCAGGTTGCCCCTTCGGTCGGTATAACCTAGTACCTATCTAAAACAATCTCCTACTCTCGCGGTGGATCGTTCTAGATGGATCCCTTAAGTTTGATGGATGATTATGTTACCCTTGAGCAAATTTTAACTACTCTAGTGTTAAAAGTTCGCAAGCTTTACCTAGGGAGTCCGCCAACATGATCCTCCTCTCGGTCAGGATCGTGTTGACTACCACACGATACTATGTAGCCAAAGTAATATCATGAAATAATAAACCTAAGTAAAATATGCTCATATAAATCTCAAAAAAACAGAACAAGTTCAAATCGTATGATAGAAAACATCAGCGGGCTTCAACCGAGTCTCGAAAAAGGTTTTACACTACAATACTCATGAAAGCTCACATGAATCTCTCTAAAAAATCAAGAAAATTATAATGAAAGGTTTTGGAGAGGAAGGAGAGGATGAACCGAATGAAATCCCCACAAATCATGAAGATATGACGCTTCAATCTCTCAAAATCGCCTCCAAAAAGCTCTGTCACCTGTTCCGTTCACCCTAGCCACTTCGTGCATCAACTGCTTGCCCCTTAGGCAACAAGAAAGAGAGCTTTTATATTCTTTGGATTCGCCTCTCTCTTAGCTTCCCAACATGTATTTTCTTGCCTTTTTTGAAATTTTCTAGGGCTTGAAATCGACAAAAAATGGGAAGGGTGTCGGATTGCAAATCGTGATCATGGGTGAACACCAATGCGTTCACCCGCCTGTGAAGTCTTCTGTGAAGTTCTGCCTAGTAAGAATCACAGATGAACACCACCGTGTTCACCCGGCCGTGAAGTACTTGATAGCGCCCACCGATATAGTAGGCGTTACCCGCAAGTGCACGGGTCTATCGAAGTAATAAAATATCGATCCCATAGGGACTGATGGACAAATACCGACATATCTCGAATTTGCTAGCTAGATGATGTGAAATTAACGAAGTCTAAATGTTAAGTAATTAAATACACGGAAATGTAACAGAAGGAATGGCACGAGAGAATCTTAATAATATGAAATATCAGGATGTGGGTTCACCACTTTAACTTCTTACAGATGAATAGTCCAGACTCTAATGCCTTCATCCAGTCTAGTTCAAGGGGTTCGGCTTCCTTGTCACTTAGGTAGTCGCTCCCTCCGACAGCTGGCTTGCATTCATAATCACGACTATAGGTCAAATCTGTTAGGTTCTGGCGCTCAGTCGGAAACGCTTCTCCCCAACACGCCTAAGCTCCTAATACTTCTAAGATGGGCACAGGATGACAAAAGAGGTCCTCCCCTAGAATTCCTGGCTTACAAACCTCCCCCGCGTAACTTCTGGCTCAAGTGCGCCCTCTCGGGCTGCGTAGGCATAGCGTTCCTAAATTATTTAACGTACTGGCGCGCAAGAAGTTTGCGAAGTGCATCTAAGATCCAGGAGGTAACACAAGGAGAGTGCAGTTCGTCAAGTGGATTCTCCCCAAGAATTCCTGCCTTACAAATCCCACATGAGGAATTACAGGCTCAAACGCTCCCTTTCGGGAGACGTAGGCAAAGTGATCAAACAAATTTGATAAACCCTCGATCAAATGCTTCCGACACGCGGTCGGACTTGTGGTCTCCCCAATGTGTCTAAAACCCTAACTACCCCTAGGTTGAGTACGGACAATCAGCGAGTTTCCTCGTGATTGTCTGATTTACAAACCTCAAATCAAGAGGCAAAGGCTCAAGCGCATTCCTTCCGGAACGCGCAGGCAATGCGTGCACAAAGGATTGAGTCGGATTGTAACAATTAGAGCTAGACTACCAAGCTAGTAAGTCATCAAAAGGGCTACTCCCACATCCTGGTTAGGAGTTTAGCCTAACATGTTCATGGTGAAAGCGTGAACTACAATAGTAAACATCTCATACATGTGTAGGTTTATGGTGAAAGCCTCCATGCCCTGCAACGCTGCCATCTTTTCTTCCACGAAGTCACCATCTCATGAGCAAATCTACAGCCGAAAGCTGCTCCATGCCCCCTTTGTCAATGGAAGAGAATAGTCCTTAGTGCCCTTCAGCCTCCCCTTAGGTTAGATCAAAGAAAATGGGAGAAAACGGTGATTTCGTAACAGGTGGGTCCGAGATCACGAGCGAGAATTTGGTCGTGACCCGGTCGTGATTTGTCGATTTCAGCTTCAGGCATAGCGACGATCACGGGCATGATTCTGATCGGGACCCGGTCGTGATTTCCAGTAAAGGCTTCAATGAATCTGAAATCTTCCAGTTTGGATCATCTTGGGTTAGGATGAGCTCCTCTGCTACCAAAGATGTATCCAAATACATGCAATTGTAAGACTTAAAGTCGTGAAATAGGTATGATTCTAAGAGTAAATTGACATTCAAATCTCTATATAAATATGTGTCAACAGTGCTCTATTCGTTTCTGCACAAGTTTCTTCCGAGAGAATCACGGGTGAACACTGATATCACGGGCAGGCCGTGAAGTGTTCTATGTAGGGCTGGCAATGGGTCGGGTACCCGCCTCTTCCCTTACTACCCGAACCCAACTCGACTAATACTACCCAGTACCCGAACCCGGGTCGGATATCCTATTATAGGACCCGACCCCGAGTTGGGTAGTTAAACGGGTACCCGAATATATAAAAATAAATAATTAAAATATAGATTGGAATTGAGTCCATATTCTCCCGCTGCTAGAAACATAAAGCAATTGAAAAAGCTAGTCATGGATGTAATATACAAAACTATCCTTAAAAAAAGCTTCAAAATAAAACCTTCCTATTGAGTCATGCAAAAGTCTCTCTGTAAATAAGATTCTTTTATAATCATGCATGTTTTTCTTCTTGTGCTGTGAACGAACAGCTCACACACAAATGACTACGCAATCAAGAAGGCAGGAAAAAGAAGAGGCGGAAACTAGAGGTGGCCATGGGCCGTGCTCGGGCCCGCCTCGGCCCGGTTCCTGGCGGGCCGTGCCACGTGCCAAATTTAAAAAAAAATAAATTAATTTAATAAGTAAATTATTACTTAATTAAAATATATAAAATATGAAAAAATAAAAAAAAATTGAGAAATTGAGAATGTATATTGCACAAATTTTTGAAAAAATATTAAAATTTTATATATTTTAGATCGGACCCATTACATGCTGCCTACGTACCCCACTCAAAGGAGGAATCAGGTCTACGTAGTTCTCTTTTTACAACTCTTTCTACAACTCTTTTACAATTTTTTTTATAATTATTTATTACAACGTTTATCCATTGTTGCTTCCGCTTGCACTTCCAAGACTTTGTTCATCATCATCCGATGAAGTTGAATGACCACCTTTATCTTGAAGACGATCTTCAGCATCTAGCCAATCTTTAAGACAAATACACATTTCCACACTTTCTTCGTTCATTCGGCTTCGCTTCTCGTCCAGCACCTTGCCGCCTACACTAAAACAAGACTCCGATGCTACTGTAGACACCGGAGGAGTTAGTAGATCACGTGCCATGGCAGAAACCACAGGATATGATTTTCCTTGTGATCTCCACCATGATAAAATATCAAAATTATCTATTTGTTCTTCTCTAAGTAAAGATGTATGATTATTTTCTAAAAAAATGTCAATTCATTAAAATTACTAGATCGACTTGTTGATATTCCTTTTCTATTTAAAATTGAGCATATTCTTCCTATAATATTTTTACTACTAGTAGATACATTAGTTTGAGAGGATGTTGGATTCATTGTATTTCCAAATTTTAAATTATAAACATTATACATTTCATCTAAAAGGTAGAAACTTCATTTTTTTCTCATCTACTCCTTCAAGTTCCATATTTTTATAATATTCATCTAATAAAATATGAACACCTTCTAATTTTAATCTAGGATCCATAATTGAAGCTAAACAATATAAAGGAGATATATTTTTCCAATATTTTTTAAATTTTGTTTCCATTTTAAAAATTACTTGAAAAACATTTTCATCATGTCTATATTGAGAAAAAATTTCACTAATTAAAACTAAATGTTCTAAAATTAAACATGATGTAGGATAATAAACACCAGATAAATGAGTGCTAACATTATAAAAAATTTCTAAAATATTATGTAATAACTTTGCTTTATCCCAATCATTTTCTTCAATATTTCCATCAGGCATTCTTTTATTACAAAATAATGTAAGCGGATCCTTAAATGGAAAATATGTTGTTAGCATATCATAAGTAGAATTCCATCGTATTTTAATATCAAGTTTAAATTTTTTATATGACAAACCATAAGATTTACATATTTGTCTAAAATCTTGATTTCTAGAAGTAAAAGAAGTAACAAATCTAACAACATTTCTTAATTTAGTTACATGTTCATCTACTTCTCTTAGTCCATCTTGTACACATAAGTTTAGAATATGGCATGCACATCGTATATGAAAAAAAGCACCATTAAATATTGGATTTAACAATCTTTTTAATTTATCAATTGCACTATTATTATTACTTGCATTATCAAAACTAATTGAAAATTTTTTATTAATTATATTATATGAATGTAAAATGCTATGAAATTGTCTAACTATAGCATTTGCAGTATGAGGATATTCAAAAATTTTAAATACAATAATTCTTTTTTAATAAAAAATTCACTATCTATCCAATGTGCCGTAATACACATGTATGACTGATCAGAATGATTACTGGTCCAAATATCAGAGGTTAAAGAAATACAAGAAGTTAATGTAATTAAAGCTTATAAAAGATTAGTTTTATATTCAGAAAAAAAATTTATAGCATCCCTACGCATGGTTTGTCTACTTACTTTTTTATATTTAGGTTGTAGTGATTTATGTATAAATTTTTCAAATTTATAATTTTCTGCTAAAGAAAATGGTTGTTCATCCCAAACAATAAATTTAGCTAATTCTTTTCTAAGAACTTCAGTAGAATAATTAAAAACTTCAAAAGAACTAGAGGAAAGATTGAGAGTAGCCTGTGCACAATCGATTTGAGTTTGATGGCTTTTGATGTGGCGAGCCAAATGACCAGTTTCACCCGATGATTTGCAAGTCATGACTTTTCTGCACTTCTTGCAGCTGGCTCTTTCTTCGCCGTTAATCATCACCACATCGAAGCTCTTCCAAACATCGCTCGTGCGTTTTCTTGAGCCCGACACAGTAGACTCGTGAGGGTTTGCACTGCATCCCTCCTCTCCCTGCATAGTGTTAGTAGGCTCAAATTCAACATGATCTTGCTGTTGTTGATTTGGGTAGTAAGGCGAAGGGTTGGCATCTTGATCGGGTGGCATAACGGGGTCAGTTGTACCCATTAACTCCTGCTCTAATGCCTCAAGCTACTATGGCAAAAGATCTCATGTATAGTTAAATCCTGCCATTAATTCTACATATAATATTAAAAGTTAGCTAAAAGAATTTATAAAACAAGATTAAATACTTAATAATAATAAATTATACATTAAAAAATTACCTTATCACGTGTTTGAAGATCGCTTAGTAAAAACTAAGAAGTTGAGGTTTCAGCCTTCAACAACCTTAACTTAAACATAATTATGAAAAAAATTTATATTAGAATAATTTAAATTTAAGTACAATTACATTATAAAAGACTAAAAGTAAATTAATTTACTACTTATTTGATCTTCTCCACGTGACTAGACCGAGGGAGCTTTGAAATCTTGATGGCTAATTGAAACTCAAGACTTAGAAAAAAGATTAAGAGAGTATTAAGAGAGAATGAGAAATTAATCCAAAGTTAATTGGAAACTTGTGTGAAGAAATGAGAGGGTTAGCGGGGTCAATTTATAGGGATGAATTGGGTGTAAATTTACATATTTATCCCCTATTTTTAATTATTAAAAGGGGCTAAAATGGTAATTTTATAACATAAAGACAATTATATCCCTAATTTTTAAATTTTTTTCAAACCATCATGGGGCTATTTGGGTAAAAACGCATGCTCAATTCGAAAATTCCGACCGTTACCGCCCAAATACTCGTGCCATGCCCGTGCCGGCCAGCGTGCCGTACTTGGCCCGGCCCGTGTGCCGTGCTCGGCCTGGCCCGCGTGCAGTGCCGAGCATGGGCCCGTGCCGTGCCTGGCCCGGCACGCCTGCGGGCCGTACCCGGCCCGGCCCAGCCCGACCCGAGTCGGGCCACGGGCCGCCCGCGGAATGTTGACTTGGTCAACGGGCCGCCCGCAGAACGTTGACTTGGTCAACGGGCCGTGCCATGCCCGGCCCGCGTCGTGCCGGGCCGTGCGGGCCACGGGCCGGCCCGGCCCCGTTCGCCACCTCTAGCGGAAACTAATTGAGAGGTTAGAGTGAGTACACAGAGGTAAATGGCGGAAGCGATGAGGAAGGTCCAGTATCTACCGAGAAAAGCGTCGGCAACGTACACCCCTGGAATGGAAGACTGGAAGTGTTGCAGTCCTGCGGGCTACGGAGATCCGAGAAGATTGCAGAGATCTTGGAAGCTAGTGAGTGCCGAATAGGGAGTAGAGAGTAGGGTTCGGCGACCCTTTCCTAACGAACGGACGACATTGCGAGAGCGGCGGAGGCTGGTGACTTGCGAGAAAGCCAGCGAGTAGAGTTGGAGGCTTGGAGAGGAGGTTGAAGTGGCCAGCGAGGTGGCGACTAAGGTTGGAGATGAACGAGAGGAGAGGAGGATTTGTTCGTGCGCGAAGGACTTGGGACTTGGGAGAAAGGGGAAGGGTAGAACGGACGATTCAGATTTGGGAAGGGACGAAGGGTTGAAGATTTTGCGCGGCTTAGGGCTAGTAGGTTTTTATTATTTATGAGATTTTAGGGTTTCATTATAAGTTATATGAGTAAGTTTTTATTATTTATTTTAAATTAAATTAATATGTAATCGGGTTCGGGTTCCGGGTACCCGAAGGTGTAAACTCGAACCCGACACGGGTTATATGTATTAAACCCAGACCCGCTCCATTTACATAAACGAGTACCTAAACCCACCTTAAACAGGACGGGTCGGGTCGGGTCGGGTACCTGAACCCGATGGGTATAATTGTCATCCCTAGTTCTATGGACTTTTGGACATCCAGGCCAATAACCGGTGAACCTCACGATGTTCACCTGGCCGTGATTTTCAAAGAAGCTCGGATTGAGCCCAAATTTGATGTGCAGCCTCGTCGCCTTATAAGGAATCATGCCATGACTTTAGAATCTCTAAAAAACTCCAAAATTGGGTGATTTTACCTGAAATTTCATAAAGACGAGAAAAGGTGAAGATTTTGAAGCAAACAAGTAAATAAGCCTAAAAGGAGTATATAAACATTAAAATTAACCTAGATTTGAGATAAAATAATGCTAAAAATCACTGTCGAAATGCAAGGCATCAATCTTTAAAATGGTTTTCATAGCACACTGGTAGCGCGTTCACTTTGTAAGCGAGAAGTCACGAATATGAATCTCTTTGGGAGCTCTCCTTTCCTTTAATAATATTTTGGAGGTGTTAGTTTAATTGGTAAAAACCTTAGCTCTTGACAATAATTTATTGGGATCGAATTCTACCGCTCATTTCAAGAAGAAAGAAAATCCCATTCACCCATTTAGGTTAACGCAAGAGAGAGAGAGAGCAAAAGAAATATTTAATGATTATTGAACGTGACAAGATACCCGTGATTTGTAGGATAACCATGCCAACACAACCAGTGACTTTATTTATATAATGAATAAATTTTTATATTAAACAAAGTACACTAACAACCTGATCGAGTATAAGAAACATGTATGATGTGTTCCAAAGGTGCTTGTACCGAATCTTGACGTTTTTGGAATGGGTTGACTTGAGCGCCTTTTATGCCAGACCTGGGCCTTGTTTGGCATAGCTGGTCAGCTATTTTTGCTGGTCAGAATAGTTGATTTTAAAAAGTTGGAGTGTTTGATAAGTTGCTTCTAGGTTTGAAACCTAGAAGCAACATGGGTTTAGAAAAGCTGGGAGGGAACTACTTTTAGCTATTTTCTAACTATTTTTCTTGTTGCATCTCATGTCTGCATCTATATTCGTATGTTTTTATGATAACAAAATTATTATTTTAATAAAAAATATTAAATTTAAAATTATTTTTAAATATTTTTTAAAAAGATTTAACCAGCATAACAGTTTAGCTAAACACCTTTTAACTTTTCTAACTAGTTACTTTTCAATTAGTACTTTTTCAACCAGCAAAAGCTAAAAGTTCCAGCTACGCCAAACGCAGCCCTTGTCCTTTAGGAACTTTAGAATTGCATTTCAGAAAATTTCCAATCACCATTCAATATTTCTTGACCTACTATCTGGGTGGAGCTGTTGGAATAAGTTCGGTGGGGCATCACGAAGGTCACATGGCCGGCCATTAGGTCCAAAGTTGTATGCCACTACTGCAATTTTTGAGCAAATTAAAACTAGCCATTAGGTCCAAAGTTGTATGCCACTGTAGAAAAGCCTCATCTTCACATATTATTAAATTGTACATCATTTTTAATTATTCTACACATGACAAGGTATCCGTGGTTGGTAGGCTTTGAACCTACGCGAGCTAAGCTCACATGATTTCAAGTCATGCCCGATAACCACTCCGGCACAACCACTAACTTCATTTATATAATGAATATCTTTTATATTAATCAAAGTACACTAACAACATGATAGAGTATAAAAAACACATATGATTTTTATTATTAGACTTGCAATTTGTGAGCAAATGAGACGTCATTAACTGAAGCAACAGTGAAAGAGAGTGGAAAATGATTGTGGCAAAGTTTTATTATAAGATATCTTTTCATGAAAGGTACAATTTGAGCCTATGCAAACAAAGTTTATACATTTTCAAGTCATAGTGAACATGATCTTTAAACTGGTTTTCATAATACACTAGTGGTGCGTTCACTTTGTAAGCGAGAAGTCACGAATGTGAATCTCTTCGGGAGCTCTCTTTTCCTTTAGTAATATTTTGGAGGTGTTAGTTTAATATGTAAAAGCCTTAGTTCTTGATAATAATATCATGGGATCAAATTCTACTACTCATTTCAAGAAGAAAGCAAATCTCATGCACCCATTTAGGTTAATGAGAGAGAGAGAGAGTAAAAAGAATATTTAATGATTATTCTACGTGACAAGATACCCGTGGTTAGTAGGATAACCACTCCAACACAACCATTGACTCTATTTATATAATGAATAAATTTTGATATTAATCAAGGTATACCAACAACGTGATAGAGTATAAGAAACATATATGATTTTTATTATTAGACTTGTAATTTGTGAGCAAATGAGACTTTATTAACAGGAGCAATAGTAAAAGAGAGTGGAAAATGATTATGGTATTTTTTTTTTTTTGAAAATATCTTCCCATGGGAGGTACGGTTTAAGCCTATGCAAACAAAGCTTATACGACTTTATGTCATATTGGACAAGTCTTTGAAATGACTTCTATAGTATAATGGTAGTGCATTCCATAGCTTGTAGTTCGTTTGCTTTGTAAGTGAGAGGTTATTAGTTTGATCCTTGTTGGGTAGGAGTCAGGTAGGTTTTGAGCCTATGCAAACAAAGCTTCTATGATTTCTAGTTATACTCAACCACTCTAGCAAACTCACCCACTTTATTGATGTTGTGTACATCTTTTGTATTAACCAAAACACACTAATGATGAGGCTAAGCATAAAAGACAATTAATGAGTTTTATATTTAGACACAATTTGCGAGCAAATGGGAATTCATTCACTAGAGAGCATCAATTAAGAATTTAGTGAAATTAGGGAAGGAGGAGAGAGAGAGGTTGCACATGAATTAAGAATTGAGTGAAATTAGGGATGGAGGCCAAGCTTATATAGACTCGGGGACCTTTCCCACACCCATTTAGGTTAACTCGAATGATTTTATTTTTCTATAGCCCGAACGGCCCACGACTCATAAACCAAATCAAAGTTCACGCATGCACATTTTAGTTTGGGTTCAATCAAAGAAATTGAGTTGATAAATCTCAAGAGCCTCGAAGGGCTTCATTTGTTGCTACCAAGGTTTAAAATTTCAATCTAAAATTATCATTTTGTACCAAGAGTTTGGACCGGTTTTACTGTAGTATAATGTTGGTAAAGTCTATTTCATTATAACACAGTGTCGATTTCACTGTACCAAATTGATCTGAGACTCGACCGATATATTGATTTGAATTGATTTTTTAAATCTTGGTTGCTATATTTGTCTAGTACAACATTCCATGATCTAGTGGCATACGAAGTAAAAAAGAATTTTATATTTTGTCAAAGAATCCTTCATAAAGTGAAACCTTTCCGGATGAAGGTAATCTAGATGCTAGACTTATAACTTCTCTCAAGTTTGTAAGAGTTAATTTTTTCATCCTTTGCAGAATTTGACTAAATAAAATAAGATGATGAAAAGGCTTCACCTCAGAGATAATAATGTACACTAGAAATAAGGATAATGGTATTAATTATGCCAAACAAGACCAAGCCTACTACATCATAGTCTGTTAATGCTTCACTCCACACAGCCAAGTCTTGGCCTAGGTTGATCACCTTTTGAATAGATTTAAAATTAACTTAGCCAAAGTTACCAAGTCAAACATCACAGTACTTAGAATTTAAGATAATGGATAGAGATAGAGAATTATCATTTATATTAGAAGGAATCACTATTAATTTTAAGATTATAATTATATTGGACTTTTACATAGTTTTGAATTATAATATAATATGGAGGACTCCATTAATCAGGTTCCTTCAAATGCTTTGAATGTGTATATGTTTTTAAAAAGAGCGTAGTCCTAGAAGTTAACTTAAAGATGACATTGACATAAGCCGAATACATTTGAGGTAACTCATTCGTAATTGTCATACTTTCTTCATCTGTGTACCGAAAGCAAACCATTCTTTTATTATTGCAAATATGGATTTCTGCTCCAGCATTAGGTCACCATTCAAACATGGTAGGTGGAATTGATTGATGGACTAAAAGTGAAATTGATAGATGGAGTAAAAGAAACTCCGCTGAAAGAGTCACTAGAAGATGCATTCTTAGGGCTTGTTTTACCTTGCTTTTATCAGTTTTAAGTAAAAAATAGAAAAAAAATTATTTGATAATAAAAAGCAGAAACAGAAAAAAACAGTAAAAAAGCATAAGTTAGAAAAGCTATAATTTGATGCTTTTACAGCTTCTGCTTATTGAAAAAAGTAATTTATCTTATTTCGTTAAAAATTTTAAGTATTATTATTTTAAATAATTTAAAATTTTAATACTAAAAAAAAATATAATATAATATTATGTTAAATAATTTAAAATAATATATTTATTTATTATTTTAAACTTTGACAGTAGTTAAAAAGCTATTAATCAAACATCTTATAAATTTTAACAGTACAGCAAAGTACAGTAAAACATAGTGCAGCACAGTTATAAAACTATTAACAGCGGGGCCAAATAAGCCCTTTGTCTTGTTGACTTGAAGTTTAGTATTAAAATAAGAATCTTCTTATTTGTCAAGTAGAAATAAACCAATGCAAGATGGTTGTGGTTGTCTCTTCTGAAAAAAAAAAAAACAAATTTTGCCTGCCTTCATTTTTTTTTTGTCCTTTAAAGTGAAGCTTACGTTGTGTTTCCTAAAAAGAAAAGAAAAAAAGAAGGGAAAAGAAAAATATGGAGAAGGTAAAAATGGAGAGAATGAAAAAACAAAACACGTGCATTGCACGTGATCATCTTCCTACAGAGAAAATTATGCGGTAAAGCCTAGTAGGCGGCGCCGAAAGGGAAGAACGATCGGCGGCGGAGGTGGGAGGCCGGAGGCGAGCTCGGCAAGGCAAGAGAGCAGGCGAGCAAAAGAGTTGAGCGAGAGCGTTGGCGGCGAGCGGGAGAGCTGACGACGAGCGAGCGTGTCACACCCCTAGATGGTAATCAATTATTTAAAAATGATATCATAAAAAATTTTGGCATGATGTATCCAGGATCCATAAGTGATAACCTGTTCAACCATCATTTATATAGGAGGTAACAACAACTCACTTAGAGATCAAGAAACCATACATCTTAGATCATAAAAGCCATGCATCACGTATCCAAAACCATACTTTCTTTCCATACATGTCATTCCATTACAATCACTAACACAACATCATATATGAGTCTTTAAAACACAAAGTATCATTGTCATATACAAGTCATGGATCTTCTCATACTCAGCTTACAAACACTTCAACTACATGGATCACATAGGTGTACAAGTGCAACACAAAACTATAACTCATGCGATTCATTGAAACCTTCCAAATAGCTCGTAGCCCAAAGCTAACCTATAAAGAGGTTAGAAATGCAAGGATTGAGCAAGAATGCTCAGCAAGTACATGACATGCCAAATAAGATAAGTCTCCACAAGGTTCCATAAGTAACATCAAATGGAAACATATTAGTGCCATGGTAAGCAATAGTGATATGGTAAGCATAATGACATGGTAGGCAATAGTGACATGATAAGCATAATACCATGGTAAGCATATCAACGAGGCATATAATTCCATGGTAAGCAATAGTGACAACAAATATAATTCAACTCAAAGTATCATAGAGTAACATAGCACATAACATAGTGGGAGATCACATATAACATAATCTTCCACGTCTGGAAGCATATTCCACCCTCGTCAAGGTGAAACCAAACATATATGCTGGCTGGAGCAATAATGGCTCCCCAAATCAAAGATAGTGGGATTCAAGAGGTGGCTCCCATGGATTCAAGAGGTGGCCCCCATTATTGCTAATGTGGCACTTTGTTCCATGTAGCACTTTATTCCACAACTATCAATCTCTTCCCATTTCTGGGCTCATAATGGAGTTGTCATGACTCCTCATATCAGAGATAGTGGGATTCAAGAGGTGGCCCCCATTATTTCTAATGTGGCACTTTGTTCAACAACTATCAATCTCTTCCCATTTCTGGGCTCATAATATCATTCCCACTAGCATGCATATACATAAACAACAGAAAGCATACCAAAAGAGTTTATAGATGTGTATCAAACCCTCAAAGGTGTGAACCTGCATATGAACTTCATACAAAGCCTAAGATGTTCAATTCTAAATGGAAGAGACATCTAGAGCAATGTATACATAGGTATGGTCATGAAACCCAAAATCAGAAATCAGAAGCTTGATTACCATGAACTTTTCACTCTCCATAAGATACCATTTGGTGTGATATCGATGCCAAAACCAAGGATTTCGAGTCTACTTTACAAAACAACAAATATGACTCAATTTGGAGCTCAATACAAAACGTTATGAGCTATAGAGTAGCAAGAGGTCAAAATCTGGACAAGTAGAGTTCTGGATTTCTAGGGTCAGGTAGAAATTCGATGATAAATTCATTTTTGATCCAAATCATGCAAATAAAGGCTCCCGTTGTAGATTATGAAGTGTACTAGATATACCAATAATAATTTGATATCACTCATATCACAAAAGTTGGACATATAGAGCACTTACTAGATAAAGGTCCAACTATAAAAACAGAGTTACTGGGTCGGATTCAACTGAAGTTACAGAGTCTATACTCTTATCTCATGTATTCAATATCCGACTCAAAAGAAAGATAATGGAGTCGTCGTTACAAAGAATCTGATTTCAGGCAATTTGGATCAGCGAGTCAAAAGTTATACTAATTTGAACACAGAAAGGTCAGATTGACTGCACATAAGGATGCATAACCATTGAACATAGAATTGATTCCTCTTCCAAAGGCCAACTTTACCAAAATTAATAGAAATCAGAACCAAACTGAAGTCATTCATGAAGAGCAAGATCATATCACATAAAATTGAAGTCAAAGGCAAGCAAGTACAAAGGAAGAATAAGAACTTGCCTAATATGCCCAAAATCAAGTTCTCTTGGAGTTCTCCCTTTTTCTTCCTCTTCCTTGCCGTATACTTCCTTTCTCCCAAACTTGGAACGAAGAAAAAAGGAAGGAATGGCAAAATTTTCCATCTTTATCTTCTCATACATGAGGAGATGAGGTGGAGGCATAAGGCAAAGTCAAGGTTAATGAGGTGGCAAGGTAAGTTCACTTAAGCCCTCCTAGTTGAGTTAAATTTCTCTTATGCCATTATGTTATCTTTTCCATTTCTCCTCTTAGTACAAGTAGAATTTCTTCACCTCTTCCTCTCCACTTCACTTCTTAAAGCTCTTTCAAGGTAAGCATCAATTAGGAAAGCACTACAACAAGAAGATAATCTTACATGACATTTGCTACAAAAAGCATAATGACCATTGTAGATTTGATTTTGTTTTGAGGGTATTATATTCCTCCTCCCTTAAAAAAAACTTTAGTCCTCTAAAGTTGTCATACCTTAAGTAGCAAAAAGATGTGGGTGGACTTTTCTCATTTCTTCCTCTAATTCCCATGTTGGTTCCTCAAAAGCATGATGCTGCCAAAGAATTTTGACCAATGGTATGGCTCGATTCCTTACGATCTTCTCTTTTCGATCCAAAATTTTTATAGTCTTTTCGAGATAGGCTAAGTCTTGATCAATCTAGATGGGCTCAAAATCAAGTATGTGAGATGGATCATGATGGTACTTTCTCAACATGGAAACATGAAATACATTATGAACATTGGCTAAAGAGGGTGGTAAGGCAATCCTGTAAGCAGCAGAACCAATCTTTTCAAGAATCTCAAATGGACCGATAAATCTTGGACTTAGTTTGCCTTTCTTTCCAAATCATATCACACCTTTAGAAGGAGAAATCTTTAAGAACACATGGTCTCTAACTTACAATTCTATGTCTTTTCTTCGCTGATCAGCATAACTTTTTTGGCGACTCTGTGCAACTTTTAATTTGTTTTTGATCACATGTATCTTATCTGTTGTTTCTTGCACTTTGTCAGGGTTTAAGATCTTTCTGTCACCAACCTCTTCCCAGCATAATGGTGTTCTACACTTCCTTCCATATAAGACTTCATATGGTGCCATTTGAATACTTGAGTGATAACTATTATTATAGGTGAATTCAATGAGAGAAAAATCATTATCCCATTCACCTTTCCACTCCATAACATAAGCTCTAAGCATGTCTTCAAGTGTTTGTATGGTTCTTTCAGATTGCCTATCAGTTTGAGGATGGTAAGCTGTGCTAAACTTTAGCTTGGTCCCCAAACCCTCATGTAATCTTTGCCAAAATCTAGAAAGAAATCTTGGGTCTCTATCAGATACTATCTCAATGGGAATACCATGAAGTCTTACTATTTTAGCAATATACAAACTGGTAAGCTTATCAAGGGAATATGTCATCCTAATTGGCAAGAAATGTGCAACTTTAGTCAACTTATCAATAATCACCCAAATGGCATCATGTTTCCTCAATGTCAATGGAAAACCAGAAACAAAATCCATAGCAATGCTTTCCCACTTCCATTCAGGCACTTCTAATGGTTGCAGTAGTCCTCTAGGCTTTTGATGTTCAGCTTTGATCAATTGACAGGTTAAGCACTTGGAAACATATTGTGCGATATCTTTCTTCATACCATCCCACCAAAAACATTTCTTTAAATCATTATACATTTTAGTGCTACCTGGGTGTATAGAATATTTGGACTTGTGTCCCTCTTCCAATATTTCCTCTTTACTTTCTGAACCACATGGAATACAAATCCTATCCTTGAACATTAATATGCCATCAGTCCTAATATGAAAATCCTGTCCAAGACCTTTCTCAACTTTCTCTCTAAGGTTCTTTAGTTGCATATCTTGAAGTTATTCTTCTTTGATCTATTGAAGAAAATCATATTGCACTTTGAGAGATGCAATTAGAACATTTGGCTTTTGAATGTCTATCTTGATATTCAAACCACAAAATTCTTCACATAATTGCCACTACTTTACCATTAAGCTTGCCACCAAGTTAGAAGACTTTCTACTAAGTGCATCAGCTACCACATTTGCTTTACCAGATTGATAATGAATAGTACAATCATAGTCTTTTAGTAATTCTATCCATCTCCTTTGTCTCATATTCAATTCTTTCTGGGTGAAGATGTATTTCAAGCTTTTATGATCAGTGTATATCTCAAAGTTCTGGCCATACAAATAATGTCTCCATATTTTTAAGGCAAAAATGATAGCAGCTAACTCCAAGTCATGTGTTAGATAGTTTTGCTCGTACACTTTCAATTGCCTAGAATCATAAGCAATTACATGACCATTTTGCATCAAAACACAACCAAGCCCTTTTCTTGAAGCATCAGTGTACACTACAAATCCATCGTTACCTTGAGGTATAGTGAGGATTGGTGCACTAGTTAATCTTCTTTTTAACTCTTGGAAACTTTCTTCACATTCATCACTCCAAGCAAACTTTACATTCTTTCGAATCAATTTCGTGAGAGGATTTGCAATTTGTGAAAAACCTGCTACAAACCGTCTATAATAACCTGTCATACCCAGAAAACTTCTGATTTCTGCTACATTTGTTGGCCTTTCCCACTTTATCACTGCTTCTACTTTTTTTGGATCAACTGATATCCCTTCTCCTGAAATGACATGACCTAGGAAATTGATTGTCTTTAACCAAAATTCACATTTACTCAACTTGGCAAACAACTTCTTTTCCCTCAATATTTGTACACATCTTAAATGTTCTTCGTGTTCTTGATGACTTTTTGAGTATACTAAGATATCATCGATGAAGACAATCACACATGTATCCAAAAGTGAGTGAAATACCCGGTTCATTAGATCCATGAAGACTGCAGGAGCATTAGTTAAACCAAAGGGCATAACGAGGAATTCATAATGACCATATCTAGTTCTGAATGCTGTTTTTGGGATGTCCTCAGTCCTGATCTTTACTTGATAATAACCAGATCTCAAATCAATTTTTGAAAATACTTGTGCTCCTTGTAATTGGTCAAACAAATCATTAATTCTAGGTAAGGGATACTTGTTCTTGATTGTTACCTGATTCAATTGCCTATAATCAATACAAAGTTGTAAAGTACCATCTTTCTTTTTAACAAACAGTACAGGTGCACCCCATGGTGAGACACTAGGTCTGATGACCCCTTTATCTAACAACTCTTGTAATTGCTTTTTTAACTCTACTAATTTTGGTGGTGCCATTCTATATGGAGTCTTTGAGATGGGCATAGTACCAGGCATGAGATCAATACTAAACTCAACTTCTCTATCAGGGGGTAAACCAGGCAAGTCATCAGTAAAGACATCTGGAAATTCTTTCACAATGGGTATCATCTCCAAATCAAGTGTAGGTTCTTGGCATTCCTTCACATAGGCTAAATAACATCCACACCCATTGTTGAGAAGTTTGGAAGCATGCATAAAGGAAATGAGAGATACACTAGACTCATGTTCAACACCCTTAAATTGAAATGAGATCTCATTAGGAAGGTTCAAAGTGACTATCTTCCCATAACAATCTACAGAAGCATGATATGAAGAAAGCCAATCCATACCAAGGATAATATCATAATCATGAACATTTAATAGGATCAAATTTGCTGGAAGTTCATGTGTCCCCATAGGAATTAAACAAGAAGGATAAACAAGATTCGTAGTCAAGGATTCACCAACCGGTGTAGAGACATGCAACAAGCAATCAAGTTGTTTAGGTTCCTTTCCCAAATGAGATGCAAAATGAGGGGAAACAAATGATAAGTTTGAGCCAGGATCAAATAAGACCTTTGCAACGTTATTTGGAAAATGAATAATACCTTCAACTACTGATTTTGAAGCCTTAGCATCTGGTTTAGCAATAGCATACACCTTAGCATGGGCTACTGGCTTTGTGGTTGGTAACTCTCTCATTCTATTATGTGGACAATCTCTTGCTAAATGTCCATGCTTACCACAAGCAAAACATGCACCAGTAAGTCTATAACATTGACTGGTCTCATGCTTCCCTCCACAATTAGCACATGAACGAAGTCTTTGTGGTGGCCTTGTCATATTACTTGTCATTGGTCTCATTTTCTTATAATTGGCACTAGCTTCATTTACTCTTTTTCTCTTGATGATCATTTCTCTTGCTTTGCCCTTTTTGTTTCTCATATCTAGCATCTCTTCAACATCTCTTTCAACAATTGAGGCTCGATCCACTAAGTCACCATAATTTCTATATTTCAATGCGGAAAGCCTTGTTCTTATACTTGGTTTCAAACCTCTTTCAAATCTCTTAGATTTCTATATCTCAGTGTCAACCATGTGTGGGGCAAGTCTGGATAACTCTATAAACTCAGCATCATATTATGCCACGGCTTGGTTTCCTTGACTTAGCTGTAAGAATTCCATTTCTTTTTGATCTCGAAGGCTTTCTGGAAAATACTTTTCATAAAAATTTTCTATAAAGGAATTCCAAGTGATAGTTTCCTCTCTTGATTCAGCTACTCTTTTGACCATTCTCCACCAATGTTCTGCTTCTCCTTCAAACAAAAATGACGCTAGTAATACCTTTTGACTATCTGAGTAGCTGGTAACTAAAAATAATTTCTCCATTTGCATCATCCACCTTTCTGCCAAATGTGGATTTGGGTCACCACAAAATGTAGGAGGATTCAACTTCTTAAACTTCTCTAACCCCATATGATCATTATTTTGTTGACTTGATGCAGCAGAATTTGTTTGATTCTCACTTCTCACCATTTGTTGTTGCATCAAACTTGACATTGTCTCTAATGCTTTTATAACACTTGCCATTTGATTTGGAGACTCACTAGGAGATTGTGATGACCTTGTCATCTTGATTACCTAAACAATCATCAAAGGACACATTGTTAAGCACTAAGTGTCACCATGATCAAATGATAGATCCCTAAAAAAAATCCAAACAAACTTTTGCTCTGATACCATAATTGTCACACCCCTAGATGGTAATCAATTATTTAAAAATGATATCATAAAAAATTTTGGCATGATGTATCCAGGATCCATAAGTGATAACCTGTTCAACCATCATTTATATAGGAGGTAACAACAACTCACTTAGAGATCAAGAAACCATACATCTTAGATCATAAAAGCCATGCATCATGTATCCAAAAACATACTTTCATCCCATACATGTCATTCCATTACAATCACTAACACAACATCATATATGAGTCTTTAAAATACAAAGTATCTTTGTCATATACAAGTCATGGATCTTCTCATACTCAGCTTACAAACACTTCAACTACATGGATCACATAGGTGTACAAGTGCAACACAAAACTATAACTCATGTGATTCATTGAAACCTTCCAAATAGCTCGTAGCCCAGAGCTAACTTGTAAAGAGGTTAGAAATGCAAGGATTGAGTAAGAATGCTCAGCAAGTACATGACATGCCAAATAAGATAAGTCTCCACAAGGTTCCATAAGTAACATCAAATGGAAACATATTAGTGCCATGGTAAGCAATAGTGATATGGTAAGCATAATGACATGGTAGGCAATAGTGACATGATAAGCATAATACCATGGTAAGCATATCAACGAGGCATATAACTCCATGGTAAGCAATAGTGACAACAAATATAACTCAACTCAAAGTATCATAGAGTCACATAGCACATAGCATAGTGGGAGATCACATATAACATAATCTTCCACGTCTGGAAGCATATTCCACCCTCGTCAGGGTGAAACCAAACATATATGCCGGCTGGAGCAATAATGGCTCCCCAAATCAGAGATAGTGGGATTCAAGAGGTGGCCCCCATTATTGCTAATATGACACTTTGTTCCACAACTATCAATCTCTTCCCATTTCTGGGCTCATAATGGAGTTGTCATGACTCCTCATATCAGAGATAGTGGGATTCAAGAGGTGGCCCCCATTATTTCTAATGTGGCACTTTGTTCCACAACTATCATTCTCTTCCCATTTCTGGGCTCATAATATCATTCCCACTAGCATGCATATACATAAACAACAGAAGGCATACCAAAAGGGTTTATAGATGTGTATCAAACCCTCAAAGGTGCGAACCTGCATATGAACTTCATACAAAGCCTAAGATGTTCAATTCTAAATGGAAGAGACATCTAGAGCAAAGTATACATAGGTATGGTCATGAAACCTAAAATCAGAAATCAGAAGCTTGATTACTATGAACTTTTCACTCTCCATAAGATACCATTTGGTGTGATATCGATGCCAAAACAAAGGTTTTCGAGTCTACTTTACAAAACAATAAATTTGACTCAATTTGGAGCTCAATACAAAACGTTATGAGCTATAGAGTAACAAAAGGTCAAAATCTGGACAAGTAGAGTTCTGTATTTCTAGGGTTAGGTAGAAATTCGATGATAAATTCATTTTTGATCCAAATCATGAAAATAAAGGCTCCAGGTGTAGATTATATATATATATATATATGATTATATATATATATATATATATATATATATATATATATATATATATATATATATATATTCCCACTTCTTTAATAGTTGATGTGTTGAAAAATCACAAGCAAATAAAATTTTTATATGAAAAACATGCATAGCAAAAAAAAAAAAAAATCTTGAGATCTATGTGAGAAGTGACTAAGCGCATGATAAAAAATATACCTTTGAAGTATGTTTAATATCATCAGCTGATAAATTGTAAGCACTTAATTGTTTACCCTCTACTGGTATCTTGAAAATCACATTGCTTTTTGCTTGATGCTAGCCTCCAAAGCAAGGATCCAAGCTTTAGAGAATGTTTCTTCTTGATGGCTCATGACAAGGAGAGGGAGAATGAGGAGAGTGGTGGTGCACAAGGAGTAGTGAGAGAGAGGGTCGATCGGCTATAGAGAGAGAGAGAGGAGAGGTGCATTAGGACTTGACCCCTTGGCTACTTATTTATATAAAGTCAAGTGCATCTCATATAGTTTGACTGGTTGGTCAATGCCTTAATTTGTGCACCTAGACATTGCACAAATTGCAAGAGGAGGAAAGAATTTTTATTTATGCGCAATTCTATTCTTCGATCACCTCACACGTCAAGGGTTTAATGCATTGCTTGGTCAGCTCAATTAGACAGTAGTGCCTAGCCTTGCTACTTAGGCTTGGTGCTTGGGCTTGGATGCCTAGTGCCTCTCCTTTAGGGTGTAGGCGCTTATCTTAATGTTCATTGGGCTCTTGGCCCAATGAGATAATCCAATCCTCCTCTTGGGTGTGTGCGATATTCTCACCATTCTAGTAGCCCAAAATAACCCATTAGCATAGTGGCTTCACCATTCTTGGATGACTGGGTATCATAATATGGATTAATTTCATATATTAATTATTTATTAATAATTATATGTTTTATATATTGATATAATTA
The DNA here is from genome assembly GCA_027563935.2 of Costus lasius. Lineage (NCBI taxonomy): Eukaryota > Viridiplantae > Streptophyta > Magnoliopsida > Zingiberales > Costaceae > Costus > Costus lasius. The sequence continues at coordinate 105,297,957 of CM050448.1, forward strand.
TTGGCCAATCCTACCTATTTTTATCAAAAAGAATAAAGAAAAAGTAATTGAAATTGTGTAGTTTAAAATTTTGAGAATAGGCACCTAGCCCATTCTCACCATCTTTTTGCATTTTGCCCATAGTGTATGCATGTAGCATATTCTCATCATAATAAAAATATGGGGTGAGAGAGGCTCGAACTCTCGACCTCAGGATAACTCAATTATGCTATGAGACCTACGCGCTAGCCAACTGCGCCACCACCCAACATCATTTAGTTTAATTTATAAGTTAATATGCAACCATAACAACTTTATCCATCTCTAAGCATATTATCATGATGGATGTTTCTTCATAGCTACTATCCAATTTCGACCTACCCAAGAATCTTCTACTCTTATAAAGACATTATATATATATATATATATATATATATATATATATATATATATATATATATATATATATATATATATATAGAGAGAGAGAGAGAGAGAGAGAGAGAGAGAGAGAGAGAGAGAGAGAGAGAGAGAGAGAGAAGCAATCTATACTTCATTCTCATAAAGGTGAGAGAAAAGAGAAAACTTATTATGGATAAAAAAAATAGGAGTTTTAAACTCATGTAATTAACTTCTTCTAGCTAACTCAAAAAAATAGTAAAAAAGCTATACTTTTATAACAAATATAATTTTGTTAGGATAGGTAGATTAAGATAGGACAAAAAAAAAAAGAATCGATTGTTGAGTCATATGAGGTGGGAAACTCTCAAGTATAGTTTTAAGGGAAGGAGCCACCTATTCCAACAGGGGAGAACATACCATTCTACAGGCTGATTTTGAAATTGTGGAGGCTTGGACCGATCAAGTTGCTGAGTATTGGAATATTGTAATAGTTTAAATCATGGTAAGTTTATAACAACTACATCAAGAATCTATTTATCAAAAATACTCACATGATTTCTAAGTGCTAATAAATAACATTATTCAGCTGAATAATACTATAAGAACCATTATAGTATATTCAACTATCTAATAATAATAATAATAAATAAACAAATAGAAAAACCTTATCCATCAAAAATGGTTCCAATGTTTTATTTTTTTTTTCTCCTCATTCGTTGTTGCCAGTTTGCCAGACCTAATGATCATGTCTCCACTTCTAGCAGTGAACTAGTGTGTCGGTGGATGATGTAAAAGAGCATCGGCAAAGTCTCCATTGTTCTGTGCTGTGGCAACATCTTCCTGGCAAGTTCTTTATTTGTACAATGACTATATATTGTTTGGCAACATATGTAGTGGTGATGTTTCTTGTCAACGATGCAACATCATCCTATTTTGGTAACCTTTTCTTCGCTACTCATGTGCAGCAGGAAGTAAACTTGTCTTGTGTTTGAGCAAACATTTATGAGTAAAATGTTAATTGTTATGTATATGTTTTGAAACAGAGGCTTACTTTTATGTGTTAAGACATATTTTTGAGGTTTGATTTGAATCAAACCTGTGGTTGGATTTGAATCAAATAATATTTCAATCACCTCATCATCATTATCCTTAAAATCATCTCCTTCATTATCTATCATGCAAATTTCTAATGAATTTTTCTGGAGAAGAGGGATTGATGATTCATATAGTAGTGGTGGTAGAATATGTATAGGATCCTCTTCCTCATCTTTCTCCTCAATTTCTTTCTCTTCAATGGGGTATTCCATCCTAACACAATCAAATTCACTCCCTTCTATCTCCCTAGTTCTTACTTGAGGATCCTTAAATTCTTCATCTTTCTTCTCACAAGACTCCAAAAGTTCAAATTTTTCTTCAAATATGTCCCAAGTATTTGTGTTGCAATGCACTATGTTATCTCCTCCCGAAGGGTAATCCGGTACTTAATTACGTTAATTTCCTACTCTCGTGACAATTAACGCAATTAGATCCTTTAAGTTCTGTGAAAAATCATGAAATCCTTCAAGTGAATCTGAACTACTCTCGTGATCGAATTCACAAGTTTGAAAAGAATAGATCTGACGTCGTGCTTCACCTCCCAGTCCTTCTTGCGATGTCTCAAACGCAATAAAACTTGTCCAGAGTATTCAAGCGGGATATGTACAATTCTAATCAAATTAACTCAATAATATTCTTAACAAAGATTCATACAAAAGATGTAATTCATAAATCAATCAATGGGCTACTTCCCAAATCCCAAAAACGAGTTTACACGTTCATGTTCAAAGCAAACAGCATGTTCATCGATGAAAATTGTATGAAAACTCAATAATATTACAAGAAATTGCTAGACAAGATACTAGAAAGGCTTCCTCTCAATCTGGGGATGAAGATGAAGCCTCTAATTCTTCTTTTGTGTGGCTTTCCTGTTCGAATTCTGCCCTGGAAGTGATTTTCGCCGCCGACGTTGCCTCCGTTCATTTTCATCAGTAGAAGCTGATCCAAGAGCATTTTCACAAAATATTTGACTTAATTTTGACTTTGTCAAAATTTGCATGATTATTTTAAAACCTTGAATGAATGTGGACATTGTCAATATTTATGTCTAAATTTATGATTCTTAGGCATATGAATTATTATATTTGTAATATGACACTAATCCTTTGAAATTATAAATGGCATGTAATCAATATGAGACCAAGCCAATGGGATGCACAAATCACGCCTAGCCCAAATTCCAGCCCAAGAGATGAAGGCCCAAATTGCAGCCGAACATCTCCTCCAAGACCCAAGAGGATGAACTGACGTTGCACCCGTTGCAGCTAACTTGAAGAGGAAAGGAATGCAGTAAGCTGGTTTTGAAAGCAAAGGAGACAAACTACAGCTTGCCAAGAGAAGAAGTATACGTTGGAGCAGCTGCAACGGTCACAAAAAGCCTCAAGCTCTTCATCTTCCTCTTTGTTCTATAAAATGTAATGTTTCCAATATAAGCATAAGACTTTGTACACTTGAAATTAAAATGGAAATAGTTCTTGTCCTCTTTATCGGACGATCTCCTTTTACCATCTTCCCTAGGTCCTTGGCACCTCGCTCATCTCCTCCAGTTGATTGCCATTCATCTTCCACCTCTAACCACACGTGAACAATCTTCCGCCGCTGTCGCAAGCCAATCTGTCTCCCGCCGTGTCTAGCCTTGGACTCTCCATTCGCCTCGCCGCCGGCGACGATCTGACCAACGGATCGTCCCCAAGCTCTAGCCACCACTCCTTCTCTTTTGATCGAACCCACGGTTAGCTGGATCGTCCCATCCGCCGGCTAGATCACCAGAATCGTGAGATTTCTTGTGACGCTCCAAGCTTACGTCCCTGTTTCCGCCCCATCTCCATTGTTCACCGACGTCCGCCCTCAACCGACCATCATTGGCCCTGAAAATCCGGTCACGAGTCCGCCCTAACCTGAGGAGCATCCAGTTATAGCAAGTCAGAACTTCGTGCCGTGTCCGACGATCGCCGGCAGCCTCTGCATCTTCTCGCGTAGTCCCCTGTTTCCGCCAGAAGTAGGGTCACGCTAGCGCCGCCCGCCTCCTAGTGACCAGGCGACACCATCGGCTGGCTGTCACGCCAGAAACGTCACTAGCAGCCTCGAGACTTGCCAGTCATTCTTCCCCACGCTTCTGGAGCCTCCAGCATCGACCAGTTCGCGCCCTTACTCCTGCTGTTTCATGAGAACCATCTTACTGTTTTTTTTTTTGAAAAAAAGGAAATATATTAGCTCAAAATGCCTCTATCAGAGGCGAGAATACATTGTAGGCCAGAAGGCCAATCTGAGTACCAAGAAGTACAGATCAAAGAACGAGATGCGTGAGTAGCTAACCAGTTGGCAGCATGATTAGCCTCACGTTTAACAAAATAAAGAGATGCATCAGGCCAGTTAGACAACATATGCCTAATTTCACAAAGTATGGGAAATAGAAAACGCTGAGATAATTGGCAGTTGCCCTCCACCAAATCAATAGCATTGCTGCAGTCATAATCGAAGATGACCTTCGTACCAAATTGTAGCTGTCTTGTGTAGGTAAAACCAATGGCATTCTTCAGCGCGAGAAGTTCAGCATGGAGCGAGTTTACTACCTGCACATTAGAAGCAGTAGCAAATAAGCATAAACCATCGTGTTCTCGAATAATGTACCCAATACCCCTACAAGTAGAGTGAAGAAGCCAGGAGCCGTCCGAGTTTATCTTCAGCTAGCCAGGAGGGCGAGAAGACCATCTGCTTTGGCGAGGTTGAGGCTGAGAAGTTGTAACCTGACTCTCAAAATTAAAAGCAAGCTGAAGCATATTAAAATCAATCAAAGCAAGCCGAACAACATTAGGAACATCAGGGACAGAGCCTTCAAAGATAGCGTTATTGCGAGACTTCTAGACATGCCAAAAAATTAGTAGCGAAAGTTCAGCAATCAAATGCGATTGGAAAATCTAGTTTCCCTCCAACCAGGTAGCATCAGGAGTAATAGAAATATTCAGGAGTGGTGCGAGTACACGCCAAACATGCATGATAAAATCACAGCGGAAGAATAAGTGAGAAACCGAATCCGATTCAAGATCACATAAAATGCAATGACTTGAGGTACCAATACCGCAGGATGAGAGATAGGAAGTGGTTGGGAACCGCTGGTGCAACAGTTTCTAGCCAAATAGCTTGACTTGCGGAGCTACATGTAGCGACCAAAGTCTACGCCAACCAGGCCAAGGGTCCTCAAGGTCAAAATGGGTACGCAATAACCAAAGATAAGCCGATTTGGAAATTGCACATCCATTGGGGTCCTCGCGCCAAAACCAAACATCATCACCAGGTTCTGCATCTAAAGGAGTCTGGAGGATGGTATTAGCTAGATCAGCGCCCATCAGGGTGGAGAGCAATTCCTTGTTCCATCCACGGCCCTGCAGCAGAAAATTGACCAGATTATCGGCTTCAAAATTTATAATAAAAGTGGGTTTGAGATGGAGTGGGAGTTCAAAACACCAAGGGGAACCCAAGAGAGAGGCATGGTCCCCCTTACCAATGTGGACCTGCAGCCCCAACTTAAGGGAATTGACATCCTTAAGAAAATATTTCCAGCACCAACTGGATTTTTTGGCAAAAGTTAATTTCCAAGGGTCAATCGTGCCATATTTAACTCTGATAATCCGGACCCAGATAGAATTTGCATTATTTAAAATCTGCAAAACTTTTTTTGCCTGTAAACCAAGCCGAGAGCAAGTCAGATCTTTGATGCCAAGACCCCCATTTGGCTTAGGCTTGATAACAGTCTCCCAGCTCAAAAGGTGCATCCCAGAAGTGGAGTTTGAACGTGTCCAAAGGAACTTCCTGGAAAGGCCATTAAGCTTATCAGAGAGATAATTAGGGAGCTAGCTGGAGGTAAGGGCGTGAATAGGGGTGGTAGCAATAGTGGAATTTATAAGGGACACACGACCAGCTTGAGAAATAAGAGAAGCTTTCCAGGAACTTAAATGCTGCACGATGGCATTATGAGAAGCTTGAAAAGTGGCTTTGGAGGGAGCTTTAGGAGAGATGAAGGCGCCCACGCATTTAAAAGGAAAAAGGCCTTCCCTCACATGGAGACTAGAGGTAATGAATTGCTTAAGTCTAGCAGAGCAATGAGTAGGAAAAAAAGACCTGAGATTTGGAAGGGTTAAGATGAAGACCAGAGAAAGCAGCGAAGCGCTGAAGGATCCGGTTGATGGCTTTGCAGGATTTAGGGTTAGCTCTGAAGCATAAAATTAAATCGTCCGCATAGAGCAAATGAGAGATATTAAGAGAACCACATAATTTAAAAGGAGAGAAAAGACCTTTGTCCATCTAGTCATTAAGAGTGATGCTGAGAATATTCAGCACAAGGACAAACAAAGACGGAGATAAGGGATCACCTTGCCGAACACCACGGTGGCTAGAGAAATAAGGGGAGAGAGTATTGTTGATAGAGCAAGTAAATCTGGGGGACTGGATGCACGCTTTGATCCAGGCGATGAAGGCTTCAGGAAAATTATGAACCACAAGAGCCCCATAGATAGCCTCCCACTTAACAGTGTCAAAAGCCTTGGCTAAATCTATCTTAAAGAGAACAAGGGGGTATTTGCCATTGGAAGAATTCATGGAGTGCGTGAGCTCCTGCACGGTAGAGATGCTGTCATGAATCTGACGGCCCTTTATAAAAGCCGACTGCTCAATACAAATGAGAGATGGCATGAAGGGTTTAATCCGGTTGGCCAAAAGTTTAGCAAGAATGCGATAGGAGACCGTACAAAGGGAAATAGGTCTGAAATCACGGATGCGTTGAGGGGGAGTTTATTTTTGGTATAAAAACCAGCTGAGTGGAACCCCAGCTAATAGGAACATGGGGGTCTCTGTGAAACTTGCTCAGAAAATGGAGGAAATCCGGCTCGATAGTGTTCCAGAAGAATTTGAAAAACTCATTGGTGAACCCATCAGGCCCGGGACTCTTACAATTAGGAAGGTTCGATATAACCAAATGAATTTCGGAGGTAGTAAAAGGGGCACAAAGAGCCTGAACAGTCGAGTCAGGAAGAACACTACAATGTGGGGAGGCCTGGATGGTAGAATGGCTCAGGAAAGTAGGGATCCGGTGAGCATGCGTAGGAGAGTTCCAAAGGTTGTAGTAGAATTGAGTGAAGGAACTGGAGATAGAGGGCTGATCATAGAGCACCTCACCAGAGTCAAGGGTAATGCTACAAATGTGATTGCGATGAGCCTGGATAGACACAAGCCGGTGAAAAAATTTGGAATTGGAATCCCCAGCTTTAAGCCATTTGAACTTGGCAAACATCCACCACTTTAAGTTAATTTGTCTGGAGAGGGCTTTAGATTTATTGATGTGGCTCCTCAGGAAGAGTAAGATCACAGGTAGCTTCCAAAGCTTGAAGCGACAAAATATTTTCAGTAGTTAGGTTCAACAGCTTTTCAAGCCTCCCCAAACAAGTGCGATCCCAGTGAGTAAGATCCACCTTAAGTTTAGCAAAGCGGGAAGTGAAATCCCAATCATTATCCGAATGAAAACTGGAAGTAGTCCAATTGGAGTGCACAATAGAGTGGACATCAGGATAATCAGTCCAGTAAGGTTTGAAGCGAAAAGGCGCAGAAGACTTCTTACTGGAACTAAGGATAGATAGAAGAATGAGGGCATGATTAGAGACCCCACGGGCTAAGTGTTTGATAGTAGAAGAGGCAAATAAATTAATCCAGGGAGAAGTAGCAAAGACTCTATCAAGCCAAGATAGGATTTTCTGGGTACCCCTACGGTTATTACACCAAGTGAAAGGAGAACCTTCATAGTTCATATCAATGAGGCCGTTATCCGAGATAAACCGATGAAAACAAGTAGAAGAGTAAGAATGGTAAGTATCAATCCCACCTTTTTTGTCTTCAGAATTGAGGATAGAGTTGAAATCACCACAAATGACCCAGGGGGTGTCATGGAGAGAAAGGGACGAAAGATCGTTCCACATGGCATTGTGAATTAAAAGGTTAGTGCTAGCATAAAAAATTGAAAGGGGAAAAGGCTTACCACGCTTGGAGTTGACAGCAACATGTAAAGCCTGAGGATCAGAAGCAAGTACCTAGATCTCCATATGATTAATGGACCAAGCAAGTAGAATACCTCCAGACGCTCCTGAAGACGGAACTTGGGTGTAATCCCATCCGTTGCCTAGTACGCGGATGAACTTCTTAGCTCCTTCGCCAGAGAGATGAGATTCCTGCAGAGCAAGCATAGAAAAGTTGAGTTGTTTACATAATAGCTTGATGTGATCACAGGAAGCTTTCCTTCCTGCACCACGATAGTTCCAAGAGAGCAAAATCATGGAAATATTGGGGAGTGATGAGAAGCACATTTAGGCGCAGTAGGGTTCACTCCTTGAGCAGATCGTTTATATCTGGTGTCCTTCTGGACCATAAGGGAACTGGATGTGGCAGCGACAATAGCCAGTTGAGGATGTGGAGCGTCTTCCTCCCAACTGAAACAAGAGGAAGGAGCAAGATTAGGAGCAGGCGGGGGATGTCCATGGCGAGTAGCAGAGAATTTCGGCCCAGCATATTGAACTAAAGCCCCAAATTCACTAGCTTCGGTTAGAACGGGGAGGACAGGGGTTGCTGAGTTGGGGGGAAGGGCCGTGGGAAGAAGGCCAGTACTAGGGACATCCGAGATGGGGTAAGCAAGCTTATAAGTCCCAGTAGAAGAGGGATTGAGCACAGATGCCGAAGGCTGAAGGGCATTAAGCACAATATGACAGCCCATTGCAATGGATGAAGCTGCCACTGGAACAGTGAGGGTCCCAAGTGGCTGAGTAGTCGGAGTCAAATCTGGGTGCAGGTCAGAAGCAGATGCGGCCGCGTGAGAGCAATTAGCTCCAAATTCCTTCTCAGCAGGAATTGGGTCTGTCGCAAGCCGAAGATGATTTGGCTCAACGGTAAAATGAGAATCCGCCCATTGGAACGTAGAGTGGGAGTGGGCCGGCCGCGAGACATCCCGGGCTTTGGGTGCAGGCCTATGTGATTGTGGGTAACACTGCGATGTACTAGTTGCTGACGACAGCCGTGGAGCGGATAGATCGTCAGTGCCAGATTCTGGCCGAGGATCGAATTTAAACTCTTGGGCAGGGCGCCTTGGCCGCCGGCGCTGAACGCGAAGCCAAGGAGCAACCTTTGGAAGAGGAGGTGGGGCCGGAGGCTGTGGCACAGGGAGATCTAGCAGCAGCTGGGATGAAGATGTAAAAGGTTGAGGAGGGGCCGTTGAGGGCGTCTGCTGACACGAGGCCGCCAAATGTCCGAGGCATCTGCAAGAAGCACAAAGGACTGGGAGATTTTCGTACGCACATGGTTGAAAGAAACTACTGCCCTCTGGACCAACCCATATGCCTTCGCGGAGAGGCTTGCGGAGGTCAATCTCAATACAAGAGTCGAATGTATCTGCTCCTGTCTATTGATAGCAAGTGATCATCCACCTTCAGAGGTTTTCCAATCTGTGAGGCAATGGAGGCAAGACTCTCCATGTTCCAATACTCAAAAGGAAGATCGATCAGCCTCACCCAAACTGGAGCTGTCTGAATACTTTGCTGCAAGGCTTGAAAGTTAGGTTGCCATGGCATTAGACTTAGGGTCCTTCCCTGAAATGTCCATGGGCCATTAGTAAGAATGGAAAGGGCATCCTTAGTATCCTCAAACCAGAAAAGGAAAAATCCATTCTCCATGTCTACAATCTGTGGGGAGGACTGCCATTGCTTTGGAACCAAGGAGCGAAGTATATGTAGCGGTGGCGGTTTGGTTACAAATTTCCCCAATAAGACACCGACGCCACGGGAGTCTCCATGCTTCCAGTTTCTCTTCCTTGAATATTACCCGATCTGAGTATTTACCAGCAACTTTTTCCAAGACAGTGGCGGAGAAATGGGTGCTCAGCGGAGGGACGCCAACGCGAGCACGGAATAAGCCAGCCCAGGAACTCACTTGCGACACACCAGAACGGGCAGGTGGGTGTGTAGAACTTTGACCTGCAGGAGGTCCTCCAGAGCACGCAACCAACAGGGGGGGAGGAGGACGGAGTAAGAGTGGGTGGCGGAGGATTTCTCTAGACCCCAGGGTCCGGAGGGAGGCAGGGGGAGCGAGGGGGAAGCAATTGGCGAGAGCGAGGGGGAGCCATTTTCTGATATATCTTACTGTTACTATTTTAAGTTCTATACTCATTCCTAATCTGGTTAACCCTCTTTATGCAGGTAGTGAATGATCTAGGATGAACTGCAACCCCTGATCTTTGGCACAACTTGGAAGAACACATGTTACTCTACATCCCGGAATACTTGGTTACAACTGAACATCACTGGATCTGTCTAAGCAACAAAACAAATAATCCTAACTGATAACTCTGTGTGATTCTGTTATTTATTAATCTAACTAGCCTTTTTTTCACAGCTATTCTGTATGCTCAACTAAGCGTCTAACTCTCCATCTTAGTTCATTTGAAAGAGCTAGTTTTGTTCTACTACTGAGTTCAGTTAGTTCCATTAGAGAGTCAATGGTCTATCCTAGAAGGCATAGCAAACTTTCAAGTCTGAAACTTTCTATGCTGATTTAATTTGCTGATCTGATTAGCCATCTTTTTGCAGATGCCCTACTTGACTGACTGATAATGATCCTTCATTTCTGCTACGCCTAAAAAGAATAACTTTCATTCTTCTACTTGGTTTTACTAGTTTTCATTATGGATCCCTAGAACCACCTGTAAGGCATAGCTACTTTTCGTAAATGATAACTTTCTTTCCCTGCATTTTTTGGCTGCTGATTGAGTTTGGTACTTTTATCCAAAAATATAAAATATTCTAATCATGTGTTTCCCCACCACATCAGAAGCCCCCAAAACCCTTCCAAAATCCTTCCTTTTATAGTCTAATCAATGTAGAACCCATCTAGGAAGGTTTTTGCAAAGTTTGGCTCAATTCTGGTTCGATTTGGAGTCGAATTGAGTGAGAAACACGAAGGGGCGGAAAAACTCACGACCCATAAATAGTTTACGGCTAAGGCAGTAAATGTTTCTTTGAATAAACTCCTGTGTACACAGAAAGATTCACGGCCTCACTTGTGAAAGTTTCTGTGAAGTTTTGTACTTAGCCACGTTTTCGCCATTTGAACGCGAAACTCATGGCCAAGGCCGTGAATGTTGTGTCTAATATTATTTTTGCCCCAAATTTGACGTACGACCTCGTAATTTTCTTGGGAATCACTATGGCTTCAAAACTCACAAAATCCATCATTTTTGTGCCATTTTACCTGTATTTTCATAAAAATCAAGAAAAGTGAAGATTCTATACCAAGTGAAGTAAAAACACTAAAAATTAGTATAAAATCATAAATTAAGCCCAAAATATTATACAACATACAGGCAAAAACATGATATAAATGCAACGCATCAGCTGAGTGGAGTTCCAAGAGAAGAGCCACAACTCAATCTCCAGCGAAGCTCCACCTTTATCGACATTTAGTTAAGTGAATTGAAGGTTCCGGTACCAAATTAGCTCACACCTTTAAGGGCATGAATTGCATGGAAAAGTCTACACATCATGCATATGGTTGGGCTTATAAGCAAATTCGTGGGCGAAATGGGACGTGCTATGACAAACTTATAAATTGTGTTCAAGGGCTACGTGAAACATAACTGGGATGCGTTCTGCTTTGCTTCCTGGAGTGCAGTCTCACAATTTAGTGTTTTGAGGAAATGGACGGACTATGGTAAGTTTATGAGCTAAATATTGCCTGACCGCACTGGGATATAACAATATTTTGATTATAAGCTTGCCATTGTGCATCCGTTTTCTCAAAAAACTAAATAGGAGACCTCTCTCTGGTTTATAATATTATGCTTGTGGCTACACACAACCTACCTGGAAGGAGTTCGGCCAATGTGTCAGGTTGACACGCAAAGTTCTTGCGAAAAGGGATGGGCTATGACAAGCTCATAAATTAGTTGCTGTATTTTGTGAACCTTCGATGTGTTAACCATATTTTTTGAAATATCAAACTAGAAAGGAATTAACAATTAATGTTAATTCCTCACCTCCTGACCATTCATATGCTGAATGGATGGCGAGAATGACCTCTTATTATGTAAGTGCATTGTCTCTATTAATGGATGACAAACTATATAGTTTTATAAACTAAATACTCTTAGTTCCATTGCAGTATTCAGGCCAAGCACCCCGTATAGCAGGGTCACAATCACAATCACAGGAGCAGCAACATGAAGATGAGAATTAACATTGATTATTCTAGTTGACAGTTAAATAATTGGTGGCAATCCAATGTTTCATTATAGACACTTTTACTACTATCTATTTGCATTTATTTTTCCAACCACAATTGACAGTTAAATAATCGGTGGCATTCCATATTTTGTTGGAATAGCATTGAATTATTCACAGACCAGTTGGCTTATTGTCACTCACTTAGTGAAATGTCATTATCTATTTGCATGCAATGAGATACAACCATACTATAGTTGATATAAGCTATACTTTAGTTGATATCAGCCGTACTATAGTCGATTTTTAGTTATCTATACCATCATTCCTGTACACTCACGAGTTGGTTATGTGCTTACGAGATTGGGTTCAGTATGACCAGCTTCTGAAGCTCTCTATACCACGCAGCTAGCATGCCTACAAATAACCCGTGAGGCGATGCATCACTATAAAATCCCGACCCCGTGTTCTTCTTATTCGTACCCGAGTGAGTGAAGTTTTGAGATGAGAGACACAGTTTAGTTCTCCGGCAAAGCTCCGCCTTTATCAACACTTGCTGAAGTGAAGTGGAGGTTCTGGTACTAAAGCTACTCAAAGCTTTAGTCGGTTAATTGCATAAAAAAGTATACACATCATGCACTCGGTTAGTCTTACAGGCAAGTGCTTGCGAAAAGGGATGTGCTATGGCAAGCTTATAAATTATGTTCAAGGGCTACATGCAACTTATCTAGGATGATTTCTGCACTGCAGTCGTCTGACCGTAAATGTGAGAAATATTGTGCTTAAAGACAACATGGAGCCCAAGGACGAGCTATGACAAGCTTATAATATTGTCCAAATGGATGGAAAGAGGTCGCCGGAGCAAGCCACACTGCGTCTGGCTCTCGCGAAGTCCTAGGCCATTGCCTTACAACTTAGATTTTTGCGAAAATGGACATGCTATGGTAAGCTTATGATCTAAATATTGCCAGACCGCACTGGGGTAAGACCATCGATTGATGTACTAGTTGCCATGGGTCATCCGTTTTCTCAAAAAACTTTGTTGTGAGACCTCTCTCGGGTTCACATAATGTGTAGACTTTGAATCCAAAGGAGTGCTACGTGCTCACATATCGTGTAATTTGTCAAGCTCCGATGTATCAATGTTATTTGGTGAAATAACATTAGAAGTTTGAGAATTTTGATAAATATGACTATAATATGTGAATTATTAGCTATGATATGGTTGATATCAGCCATATCATGGTTGATATCAACCATAATATGGTCGATATCAACCATCATATGGCTGATAACATGTGGCCAAATTATTCTTATATGTCTTTGTAACCTGTACACCCACGGGTTGGGATGGAATTTACAAGACGACCATGCCTTGCAAAATTCACGGGTTTGGCTACAATGCATCGCCGTAAAACCCGACGTTGTGCGCTCTTTAGCTTACCATTTTCCATTAAGGACAACCTTCCTATTACCAACTTCCATGACTAACACAAGTAAATATTCAACCTAGCTCAGATACCATTGTTGGGATTTTTATACTCAACTTGATAAATCCTTAAATATCACTTGTGTAATCACAACAATATATAGATATAATAAAATTGTAATCAACAAAAACTGTCACGCCCCGATGCGGGACCCTGGCCCACGCCCCGAAGGTCAAACGTCGAGACGCGACAAGGGTCAACCTGTGGGCCACATCAGCAACCAATCCCCATACAACATATAAAATAATAAACCCAAAGGTACATCACCATGATACAATCTCTGAATACAATCTCATCCGGTCCACAATCGGGCATACACAAATACAAGTCTGAAATACAACACTGACTCAAATACATAATCTGAAGAAAATACATAACAAATACAGAATACATCTCCCCATGGTAACCACTAATCTAGCTATCTAAATCTGCTCCAGAAGGAGCCATGTCGGAATCTAAAAGAGAAAGGGAGAGATAGGGGGGTTAGCTAGAAGGGCTAAGTAGGGATATGAAAAGATATGGTGCATGTACAATAAAAAGATTTATTAACAAGCTCTACCAGAGTCCTACATATGTATGCAACAGTAAGCATGTAGATATATCAGAAATCAACATCATATCGAAATATACCACAGCACACAATAGTGAAACAAAGCTATAGCCACGTTGTCCCACAAGACCGCACTCCGGAGGAGTGGTCCCCAATGTTAGCTCAAACAGAGGGAACGACTGCCCGTCGGCAGCCCGCCGGTGTAGCATCCAACACCGATCATCCCGAAGTCGACGAACGACAAGTCGGGGCTAGCTACTATCGACACCGTTGTTGTGTCTGCAAGTGCACGGATACTTTGAAGTAATAAAAAGATATCGAACCACAGAGACCTACGTGTTAAGTACCAAATAGTTGTTTTTTCACTAGCTAATCAAATCGAATATACTGCTAGTAAACGATAGGAAGAGTATACAGATAATTAGAGATAAAACTGGGACTAGGGTTTCATCCACCTTAACTTCCATGACTAGATATGAATAGATGTTCGTCAATCAAATTTTATCATGATAAAGATATAATTTACTTCATAATGAAATCATCTCGCTTTCGCGCAGACAATTTACAAAGAACTGATCCTCACTTTCATATAGGATCTATTCAATGCTGAAGATAAGTAAACCATCAACAAAGAACTCAATGATCACTTTCGTGCATCCGAATTCTAAGTCAATTATCTCAAGTGGAACCTCAAGGAGCACTTTCGCGCATCTGAATCTCAACACAGGTTCTACTTATGGTTCTCCATCGATCCAATACTCAATTCCTTGCAGTATCTTCACGTTTATATAGTAACTCAATCTTAAATTCAGATTATCAATATGGCAATATACTTCTAAAATCGAGAAATAAGAACAAACCTAATTTCTTACGATGAGTTCCTAACGTTCGATTTTAGGGTTCCAAGTTCTCAAGCAAATCACCTTTCGGTCCATATCGCGAAAACTCTAAAACATGCAAACAATATGAATCTTCGAAAAATTAAAGACATTCATCACATAAGTAAAATTATCATAGTAAAGTTATTATGACGAAAATAAAATTATCTAGTCATATAAAATTAAGGGGACTACACCCCATGTCCCAAAAGATGTCTAAGCTAGCATGGATAAAGAATTACAATAAACCATAGTTAGAATGATCAGAAATCAAAGAGAAAGGGGAAAAACAACTAACAGCACGGCTGTAATGAAAATTACAGCCGTAATTTCCGTGATGAACAGTGCAGGCGCGCGCAATTTCTTTGATTTCTCTTCCGATCGACCTCCTTTCGCTTTGAAACTTCTGGGATATCGTCTCCTCCTCCAGGCGAAGCTTCCTTGTGAAAATCGCGGCCTGAGGTGGCCTCTACGCCTTACTGCATGAGGCCGCCCTAAGGATGCCTTCATTGATTTTTCTCTGGATAGTGGATGAAAATTAGGGCTTTTGCTCCACCCCCCCCCCCCCCCCCCCTCTTCTCCTCATTGAGATGAGTTTATAGCTTCTTTCGGATCTCAAATTGGTGGTCTAGATCGTCCGAAATCGTTCGCGCAAGATTCGGGCTTCAAAAAGTCCGGAAGAATCGCGGTTTCAGGTTGCAATTACGGCCGTGTCGTAATCTCAGCAGAAGTTCTCAGTACACAAATCTTTTGGAATTACAGTACCGTGAAATTCTTTACAGCAGTGCCGTATTTTCTTCAAATCTCTTGGGTGAAAAATCGACTCGAAATACGGCCCGTGATATCCATTACGGCAGTGCCGTAATTCTTGCAAAACTTTCTGTATAGAATCGTCCCAAAATACGAGAGTGCTCAGAAATTACGGCAGTGCCGTGTTTTGTTCTGTAGGTGCAGTGAAAATACGGTATCGTAATTTAGATTACGGCCCTACCGTATTTTGGTTTGAAGCTCTGTTTTTCATAAAATTTGACGGGTAGCTTCGTCTCAACGTCTGGAATTCATTGGTGTGCTCAAATCTTTCAAAATCTATCAAAATATGGCCCTTTTGCCTGAGAATTATTAAAAATAAGAAATGGTGTAGATTCTGTAATATTCGACAAATAAGACATAAAAACAAGCAAAATAGCATAAATATGACATAAAAAAAAATCTAACAAATGGTACAAAATTTACTATATATTTTGGTGTCATCAAACACATAAGGCTCAAACTTTGCTTGTCCTCAAGTAAATAAATAAAGAACAATGCTAAGTATGGAAAATATGCTCTTTTATGAAAAATAAATTTCTAAAATATAATCACTCATGAAATATTCCACCAATTTCTTGCACAAAATTTCAGATAAATACATGTTCTCTGAAATTAATCTTTAAGATTCACAACTTTGATCAAATAAAACTTTGCAACTCGCATAATAAATAGAATCTCAGTCTCATAAATTCACCTAAGTTTCAATTTAAATCTATCATACCTTTGTTTACAGGAATAGGATATCCTAAATCTTTTTCCACTCAAAATCTTTCTCTTAATTTTTTTTTTGATGGCATGCACCCACACAGATACACACTTTTTATTTGGACTTCAACTCTTATCTTCAGTACCACTATCGATTTTATCCAGTGCCAAGTAGAGGAGTCATTTTTTTCTTTTTTTTTTTCTCTCTCTCTCTCTCTTTTTTTACAGACTTCAACCCATATCTTTGGTACCACTACCAATTTTACGCAGTGCCAAGTAGGGGAGTCTCTCTCTCTTTTTGGATCTTAGATTCTTTCTTCCCAACAAATAGTAAGATAAACTAAACATCAACTAGGTTAATCAATTGACATCAATTCAAAAATTACACTCATATGCTCATTTTATTCAAGAAAGATGCTTCACTCTTAGATTGCATTCATCAAACAACATACCTACCCAAAACCATATGCATCAATCAATGAAGGATTTCAACAAGTAGATATATATTGAAGAAATAAATTCAACATAATAGGCATATCTCCATTCATAGGCATTGACATGCATAAACATTCATCATCATAGAAAATCTACACACCTCTTATCACATGGATTCAAGTCATAAAAATTTTTGAACATCAAAAAAGTCAAAATCAATGCAAAAGGTGTGAAGCATGAAACTCATAGAATCATAGTCAAAAGTGTAAAATGATAGATTCAAGCAACGACATCGAATAGAAATCTCAGTAAGTGATACAATCATAGCAAATAACAAAACAAATCAAATAGCAACACCATACAATCATATCGAATAAAATCACCAGAAAGTGCAAACAATACTGACAAAACTATATAGCAAGCTCAATCATCATCAGACCAGATGCAGCTAGTTCCAAAGATATGCCTTCTGAAAATTTTACCTGCATAATTTACGATACAAAAGGCTCAGATCAAAAAATAGTATCTTACTTTAGCCAAAAAAAATAAATAGAAATCAGAGATATCGTCAGTGGTCCAAAGAGGGTGCCGGTGGAAGGAGCTGATGCAGGTGAGAAGCAGAGGTGGAACAGATGCAAGCTAAAGAGCTGCTAGCAATGAAGATGATAGTGCCGACAGTAGAGTGATGATGAGTAGTCTTCAGTGGCCAGTTGGAGACTACAGTCCTGGAGGCAAAGTCATCGGCTGGTGGGTGGCGAGAGATGATGCTGCACAAGTGAAAAAAAATCAGAGTCAATAACGAAGATCCTGCTGCAAAAATAAATAAAATCAATAGAAACAGAGGCAGTAGAAGAAGTAAGAGGCTGCCAGTGGTGCTCCGGCAAATTTTTCTGGTGGAAAGTGATGTAATAGATTTCCGACTGGGAGATCTGAAGATGATGAGCGCTGAAGAAGTGGCAGTGGCTGGTAATCAGAGGTGCTGCGAATCTGGAGAAGAAGCTGCATGTGTCCAAGGATAGTAGAACAGCCTACTGATTCAGTTACAAAAAGTAGCTATACCCAAGAATAAGATTTAATGATCCATAAAGAAAATAGACAAAGCCACGAAGTGGAAGAAAACTTGTTCTTTCCGGGTGTATAAAAATTAAAGGATCAATATCTGTGAGGAATTTAGGGTATTATCAGAAAGAAGGCTAATCAGATTCTTAAATCAAAAACTGCACAGAAGTTAACCAAACATCAAAAGTTGTCATGCTTCCTAAAATGTTCAGAAAATATTTTAATGAAAACAACTAATCCACAAGATAGAACAAAACATGTACTTCCAATTTCAAGTGAAAGATCAGGGTTTTAACTCATCAAAGCATCTTAAAAAGCTACAGCAAAAACACTAATCAGATCAGTTAAACAAAACTGTTGCAGAAATTAATCAAGTACCAAAAGATGCTATGTGTTATAGGATGATCCATGGACTTTAAAATTCAATAAAAATATCTGAATAATAGAAAAAGATGAGTACTTCCAAACTGTGCCAAAGATCAAAAATTTTACCACCCCAGTTTCTTAAAATCACTGTCAGAAAACACATAATCAGATAAGCAGAATGTAGGTTTCAAATTACGGGCATGAAATTCCTTACGGCAGTGCCGTAATATGCACAAAATTCTCGGGTCAGAAATATGCTGGAATTACAGCACCATAAAAATGGTTACGGCACTGCTGTAAAACTCAAAGGACCTTCTGGTCAAAAATCAGCTGAATTTACGGTACCATGAAAATGGTTAAGGTACTGCCGTATTTTTCTCAAAATTTTGGAAAACTCTCGGGTAAGAAAACACTCAAAATTATGGTACCATAAAAAACTTTACGGTAGTACCATAAAAGATGTCGAACTCTTGGAAAAATTTTCAAGCAAAATTACGGCCAGTGAAAATGCTTACGGTACTGCCGTAAAAACCATAAAACTTTCTGTTCAAAAATTACCCCAAATTACGGCCCGTAAAATTCCTTACGGTAGTGCCGTAAAACGCTCAAAAGTTTCTGGTCGAAAAAGGACCAAAATTATGGTACCATGATTTTTATTACGGTAGTGCCGTATTTTGCGCAAAATCTGATTTTCTCTGCAAAAAGAAAAGAAAAATTAATTCTAAAAATAAACTAAAATAAAAGAAACTAAGCAAAGTAAGAGTGTTTGGGTTACCTCCCAAGAAGCGCTAATTTTTAGGTCCATAGCTTGACCAAAAATCAAATTTCATTGCGAAGCAGGTAGATCAATATCGTAGTAAATAGCATAGAATTTTCTGCATTTTCGTTGTCCAAAAAGTTTAGCCATTAATCCAAAAATCCAAAATTTCATATAATTCACAATCGACATGGCTTTCTCAAATATGCAGAAATCAAAATTTTCAATTACACTCAAAGGATATTCAATGATCTTCCTATATTTATCAATAAACAAAATCATTAGTCATTTCTTCAAAATTATATCTTCAATTTCAATAGGACTTTGATTAAAAGATTCAAGTATTGGATCATCAAAATAGTCTTTCTGTCTCACATTAGATTCCTCAGTAAAACATTATTTTTCAAATAAATCAAAAGAGTGAATAATAGATATGGGCAAAACATCAGAGTGAGATTCATCAATATTTGTGATATTCAAATTCTTTTCAAGTTCCTCATGTTCATCATCAAATAATTTATCAATTTCAAAATTACCAACAAAATCAGAGTAAGATTTTTCTAAATTAGTTTCCTCATATCCTTCATCAGATTCAACCACAAATAATATATCATCAAATGAATCAATTTCAAAACTATCACTAGAATCAAAAAGGGATTTTTCAAAATCAATTTCCTCAAACTTTTCCACAAATAAATTATCAAATGAATCAATTTTACAATCATCAAAATCAGAGTGAGATTCATTAATGCTCACAAAAGAATCGATTTCAAAGCAATCAAAATCAGAAGAGGAATTTTCTAAATCAATTTTGTCAGTTTCCAAATCAAACTAAAATAAACTATTTTGTTATGCTATCCGGGTTTATAAAATTTTCTTATGAGCTGTTAAATATTCTACTTGAGAAGCAAGCTAACTAACATCCCCGTAAGATCTTCAATTTCCTTATTTCGATTTGTCATGATCTGAATTTGATTTGTCATAAATTTTTCAAGCATAGATTTTAGCCTAGATTCTTCAGTATTCTCAAAGTATGGTTCAGAAACATGATTTGGAGGAGTTAAAAATTGGCAATCAGAAGTATAATGATCAAAACATCCATAAGTATCACATCTAATAGAAGAATAAGATGTCCTAGAAGGATGCATATAAGAGTATAATTTCAATTTATCTGCAAGAGTGCACAATGAATCATCTTTAAACTTACCTTGTGGCATGTATACTTCACCTCTTTCAGATGCCCATGAGTTGTGATTAAAAGATATATCTTCAAATCTATCAAGAATAGAAAGATTATACAACACCAATCAATAAATTTTTTTTTAAAATTTTTGTCAAAATATATAAAAAACACATAACACAAGCAAATAAAAAGAATTTCAGAAATCACAGTTCTGTCACAACTTGTGAATATCCAAAACCTGCAAAAACAGAAAACAAAGTTAAATCTAAAATAAATAAAACTTAGTCTAGCAATACTAACAACTATTTTGATATTAACAAAACTAAGGTCCCCGGCAACGGCGCCAAAAACTTGTTGTAGTCCATAAGTGTACGGATACTTCGAAGTAATAAAAGATATCAAACCACAGAGACCTACGTGTTAAGTACCAAATAGTTGTTTTCTCACTAGCTAAGCAAATCGAATATGATGCAAGTAAACGATAGGAAAGTGCACGAAATATCTAAGAGAGAACTGGGACAAAGGTATCATCCACCTTAATTTCCATGACTAGATATAAATATGTGTTTTTCAGTCTAATCTTATTATGATAAAGACATAATTTACTTCATAAAGAAATCATCTCGCTCTCGTGCAGACAATTTACAAAGAACTAATCCTCACTCTTATGCAGGATTTATTCAATGTTAGATATAAGTAAATCATTGACAAAGAACTCAAGGATCACTCTCATGCATCCAAATTTTATATCAATAAGATGCTAGTAAACGATAGGAAGAGCATACAGATAATCAGAGAGAAAACTAGGAATAGAGTTTCATCCACCTTAATTTCCATGACTAGATATAAATATATGTTCGTCAGTCTAATCTTATTATGATAAAGACATAATTTACTTCATAAAGAAATCATCTCGCTCTCGCACAGACAATTTATAAAGAACTAATCCTCACTCTCATGCAGGATTTATTCAATATTAGATATAAGTTTTTGGCGCCGTTGTCGGGGACCTTAGTTTTGTTAATATCAAAATAGTTGTTAGTATTGCTAAACAAAGTTTTATTTGTTTTAGATTTAACTTTGTTTTATGTTTTTGCAGGTTTTGGATATTCAGAAGTTGTGACAGAATTGTGATTTCTGAAATTCTTTTTATTTGCTTATGTTTTATATTTTCTATTTTTTTATATTATGAGAAAATTTAAAAAAAAAATTTGATTGATTGGTGTTGGATAATCTTTTTGTTTCTTTTCTGAAAATTTTGAATTTACACAATTCTTCTATTTGTTTATACATAGGAATCTTAGATCTTGATAGATTTTATTTCCTATGAATTTTGAGATAACAATTTTTTAGTTGAGTAGAAAAGCTTTGATTTGAAGATATGTCTTTTAATCATAACTCGTGGGCAGCTAAAAGAGGTGAGGTATACATGCCACAAGGTAAGTATGAAGATGATTCATTGTGCACTCTTGCAGATAAATTAAAATTAGACTCTTATATGCACTCTGTCAAGACATCTTATTCTTCTATTAGATGTGATATTTGTGGATTTTTTGATCATTATACTTCTGATTGTCAATTTTTAACTCCTCCAAATCATATTTTTGAACCATGCTTTGAGGACACTGAAAAATTTATCTTAGAGTTGATGCTTGAAAAGTTCAAGAAACAAAGTGAGGAGTCATATGAGACCTTTAAACAAATGAATTCTATGATGGATAATATGAGTGTCCATTCTGAAATGCTAGAAACCCAAATAGCACAACAAAATTGTTTACTTGAGTTTGATTTGGAAATTGAGAAAATTGATTTAGAAAAGTCCCGCTCTCATTTTGGTAGTTTTGAGATTGAGCCTTATGTGAACATTAATGAATCTCACTCTGATTTTGATGATTGTAAAATTGATTCATTTGATAATTTATTTGTGAAAAAGTTTGAGGAAATTGATTTTAAAAAATCCCCTCTTGATTCTAGTGATAGTTATGAAATTGATTCTCTTGATGATGTATTATTTATGGTTAAATCTGATTCTTGTAATTCTGAGATTGATTTTTTTGATTCTTCTGATGATGAATTATTTGTGGAAAGGCATGAGGAAATTGATTTAGAAAAATCTTACTCTGATTTTGTTGGCAAAATTTATAAATTATTTGATGATGAACATGAGGAACTGGAAAATGATTTGAATATTACAAATACTGATGAATCTCACTATGAAGTTTTGCCCATGTCTACTATTCAACCTTCTGATTTATTTGAAAAACTATGTTTTACTGAGGAATCTAATATGAGATAGAAAGACTATTTTCATGATCCAATACTTGAATCTTTTGATCAAAGTCCTATTGCAATTGAAGATATAATCTTGGAGAAAGGACTAATGATTTTACTTACTGATAAATATAGGAAAATCATTGAATATCCTTTGAGTGGAACTGAAAATTTTGATTTTGATTTCTGCATATTTAAGAAAGCCATGTCGATTGTGATTTATATGAAATTTTGGATTTTTGGATTAGTGGCTAAACTTTTTGGACAACGAAAATGCAGAAAATTGAATGTTATTTACTACGGTACTGATCCACCTGCTTCACCATGATATTTGATTTTTGGTCAAGCTATGGACCTAAAAATTAGCGCTTCTTGGGAGGCAACCCAAGCACTCTTACTTAGCTTAGTTTCTTTTATTTTAGTTTATTTTTAGAATTAATTTTTCTTTTTTTTGTAGGAAAAAATTAAACTTTGCACAAAATACGGCACTGCCGTAGTAAAAATCACGGTACCGTAATTTTGGTCTTTTTTTACTAGAAAATTTTGAGCATTTTACAGCACTACCGTAAGGAATTTTACGGGCCGTAATTTGGGGTAATTTTTGAACAGAAAGTTTTATAGTTTTTACGGCAGTACCGTAAGCATTTTCACTAGCTGTAATTTTGCTTGAAAAATTTTTCGAGAATTTGGCATCTTTCACGGTACTACCGTAAAGTTTTTTACGATACTATAATTTTGAGTGTTTTCTTACCCGAGAGTTTTCTGAAATTTTGTGAAAAATACGGCGGTACCGTAACCATTTTCACGGTACCGTAAATTCAGTTGATTTTTGACCTGAAGGTTCTTTGAGTTTTACGGCAGTGCCGTAACCATTTTTATGGTGTCGTAATTCCATCATATTTCTGACCTGAGAATTTTATGCATATTACGGCATTGCCATAAGGAATCTCACGCCCGTAATTTGAAACCTGCATTCTGCTTATCTGATTATGTGTTTTCTGACAGTGGTTTTAAGAAACTGGGGCGGTAAAATTTTTGATATTTGGCACAGTTTGGAAGTACTCATCTTTGTCTATTATTCAGATATTTTTATTGAATTTTGAAGTCCATAGATCATCCTATAACACATAGCATCTTTTGGTACTTGATTAATTTCTGCAACAGTTTGGTTTAACTGATCTGATTAGCGTTTTTGCTGCAGATTTTTAAGATGCTTTGATGAGTTGAAACCCTAATCTTTCACTTGAAATTGGAAGTACATGTTTCGTTCTATCTTGTAGATTAGTTGTTTTCATTAAAATATTTTTTGAACATTCTAGGAAGCATGGCAACTTTTGATGTCTGGTTAACTTCTGTGCAGTTTTTTATTTAAGAATATGATTAGTGTTCTTTCTAATAATAGCCTAAATTCCTCACATATATTGATCCTTTAATTTTCATACACCCGGAAAGAACAAGTTTTATTCTACTTCGTGGCTTTGTGGATCATTAAATCTTATTCTTGGGCATAGCTACTTTTTGTAACTGAATCAGTAGGCTGCTCTGCTATCCTTGCACACCTGCAGCTTCTTCTCCAGATTCGCAGCGCCTCTGATTACCATCCACTACCGCTTCTTCAGCGCTCATCATCTTCATATCTCCCAGCCGGAAATCTGTTACATCGCTTTCCACCAGAAAAATTTGCCGGAGCACCACCAGTAGCCTCTTACTTCTTTTGCTGCCTCTATTTCCATTTATTTTATTTATTTTGCAGCAGGATTTTCGTTATTGACTCTGATTTTTGTTTTTGCAATGCTATCTCTCACACCCACCGGCCGACGACTTCACCACCACGACTGTAGACTCTAGCAGGCCACTAGAGACTACTCATCATCACGTTACTGTCGGCACCATCATCTTCATTGCTAGCAGCTCTTCAGCTAGCATCTATTCCACTTCTGCTTCTCGCCTGCATCAACTCTTCCCATCGGCACCCTTTTGGACCACTGACGATATCTCTGATTACCTTTTTTTATTAAAGTTAGATACTATTTTTGGTCTGAGCCTTATGTATTTAAAAATTGTGTAGGAAAATTTTCAGAATGCACATCTTTGGACCCAGCTGCATCTAACCTGACGATGATTGAGTTTGCTATATAGTTTTGTGAGTATCATTTGCACTTTCTAGTGATCTTATTCGATATTATTGTATGGTGTTGCTATTTGATTTGTTTTGCTATTTGCTATGGTTATATCACTTATTGAGATTTCTATTCGATGTCATTGCTTGAATCTGTCATTTTACACTTTTGACTATGAGTTTCATGCTTCACACCTTTTGCATTGATTTTGATATTTTTGATGTTTAAAAATTTTTATGACTTGAATCCATGTGATGAGAGGTGTGTGGATTTTTTTATGATGATGAATATTTATGCATATGCATGCGATGGAGATATACCTATTATATTGAATTTATTTCTTCAATATATATCTGCTTGTTGAAATCCTTCATTGATTGATGCATAAGGTTTTTGGGTAGGTATGCTATTTGATGAATGCAATCTAAGAGTGAAACATCTTTCTTGCTTAAAATGAGCATATGAGTGTTGTAACGCCCTCGATTTTTCTGAATTATGATTTAAGGTTAGAAATTCTGTTTCTGTATTTTTATCTGTTAAAATTTTGGGATTTTTGCCTAAGTGTAGGAATTTTTCCTACAGGGCAAAAATAATTATTTTGGTTGGGGATTCGAACCCTCAACCTTGAATCTTTGCTCCTGGAATTCCTTCCACCATGGTGGCGCATATTTCTGATATTATTGGAGTGGCGCAGGGTGGTTAAGCCCAGGTAAGCCCATAAAACCGATTTTTCACTTAAGTTAACTGGGTTATTGGATCTTGGATCCGTTTGGGGTGGGAGAAAAAGAGGAATTGCGTGAGGGCTCCTCTCCCTCACGACTTTTGTTGGTTTTTCTTGCCCTAGCCGCCTTTGGTTGTCGCCCCTCACTGTGCTTGGCGCCTCCTGAGATTTCTGACGCTGGTGGTGGCAGACTGGTGGTGGACGAACTTCCTGGTGATCCTCTGTCTTGGCGTTTTTCTCTGTGGACAATTTTTCTAGTGAGTAATTCGATCCTAAGGAGTCTAATCCGCTAAATTGTAGATTATCATTCAATTAAAATTCGTTATTTGCAATGATTATCCGTATGGGGTCGAATTCAAATATTTATAGGGTTTTAAAATCCTGTTCTGCTGAAATCTGCATTCTCTAATCTGACCTTTGTGTACTATAACCCCAATATCTCATGGCCTATAGATCCAAATCGCACGAAATAAATTTTGTATGAAACTAGATACATTCGGCTTTAATTTGAATATGATATCGACCATATCCGAGCTGTATTCGTATTTCAATCTGTATTGCAATCTAGCTGTACAAAATCAGTTTTCTGGAAATCTGGATTTCGACCTTTATGTGTTCGAACCATCATATCTCCCTAGGTATAGCTCGAAATCTTGTCAAATCAGTTTTATTAGAAAGTAGACTCGAAGGGATTCATTTTTATTACCATATTGCCTATTTTCTGTTAGTTATTGGATCTGAAATTTGTGTCGCAATTCTGATTTACGAATCTGTTTTCTGGAATTCTGAAATCCCGACCTTTCTATGTTCGAACACCCATACCTCCCCGGTTATAACTCCAAATCCGATGGATTCAGTTCTATTGGAAAGTAGGTCCAAATAGCTTCATTGTGAATATCATATTGCCTATTTTAGATTACTTACTCAGTCTGAAACATCTGTTGCAAGTATGATATATTAATCTGTTTTTTTTCTGAAACATCTGTTTAATTGTTTGTTACGCGAATAATTTCTGTTCTGTACATATGTAGTGAATTTCTGAAACTTTGAATGTGTTATAACCTTGTGAGAACATAGAATGGTTTGACATGAATTAAGGATAGTTGCATGAAATCTAAGGAATTCAAGGAATTCACTCATATATTACTTCTGGTTGATGGTAAAAATTATGAATTGTGTTCAGCTTTGATTTTCTGCAAATTGTAATTTTGTTAAGGACTGGATATTAGGGTGTGTCATTTTCTGGTTTGTGAGACACTTTGGGCATGATGTGAGAATTGAGTAGTGGTTAGTCCTACTCCTCGGTTTCAGCATGACCTGTTCTGTAAAAATTATGCTCTAGTGTAGCACTCTTCCGTGTCCTTACCCTCCTTCTGTGGCGCTGTAATGGTGCTGATAGTCTACTACGACCCATGAGACACTAGTGAAGGGTAGATGTGAGCTGGTCTCACCTTCCGTTCTCCCTCCACTATTTCTGTTCTGTTCTGGGTATTGGAGGCCAGAGTGCCACGTCCTGACGAGACGGGGGCTACCCACTGATACCTCCTCTACCAGTATTGGAGGCCAGAGTGCCACGTCTTGACGAGACGGGGGCCACCCACTGATACCTCCTCTACCATTCTGTTTCTGATATGCATGCATGTCTCGTCCTCGGCAGAGGTGGGGTCAGACCTTCTGTGGTCTTCAGGCCTTCTGTGGCCTTTCTGTTTCCGATGTAGACTATCCGTTTGGATTCTGAAAATTCTGATTTTCTGTCTGTCAGCTCTGATTTCTGTAGTTCTGTTTCGATCTGTTCTGTTTGTCAGCTCTGATTTTCTGTAGTTCTGTTCCGATCTGTATTATAGATGTGTTGGGCGGTGTGATTAGTTGGAATGGGTTGGTAGACTTATATCCTACTTCATGTTTGATGCCTATTGTTATAAGTGTCTGAATTTGATTATGTTTTGTTTCTGATATGAGTGTGCATGTTAAGTGTCTTATCTGCAAGCATGATATTTTTGATGTGTACTATGGATGGCTTTTAGTGTCTTTTACTCACTGAGCTTTTTAGCTCACCCCCGTTGTTTAAATATTTTCAGGTGAGACATCAAGACAGTGATTGCTACAGCTACTAAATTTGTTATGATGCTATGTTTTATATAATTTCTAAGAGTTGTCTTCTAAAGATCTATCAGGCCTGCGTGCCTAACTTACTTATATGACACGTTTTATCTCCTGAGGGCTTATGCCTGTTTTCAGGATATTATAATATAGTTGTCTCGTTTTATTGTTGGATACGAGTTTTGGAGTCATGAGAATTGAAATTGTTTTTATTCTGAGATGTATAACCGAATTATTATTGTGATTGGTGTCTGAATAATCAGTTTATGCAATATTTCCGAAATTTGTGTTCTCCACATATGTGTAGTGTGGACATCTGTTTTGTTTCCAGGATATGTGCGTCTGTGCAGCAGTAATTAGTATACTTGCTGCCGGATTTTTTTTGGATTTCCGGATTTCTATTTCCTAGTAATCGATCCTACTCAGTTCTATGCGGTTTTCAGTTCCGTAGTAATGTCCTTCGATGCCTCTTTCTTCTTGTGTTTTAATGGAAGAGTAAAAAATTTTTAAAAACCCCGTATTTTACTTGTATGCGTGTGGGGTGTGATTCTGAGGGATGTTACAGATGGTATCAGAGGAGTTTTACTAGCAATTAGAAACTCCGGGGAAGGAAAACTCTGTTTGTGTATTGCTAGAAACCAAAATAGGATCTGATCCGTGATTGAATATTGGTTGTTATTCTACCGTGTTATGTGATGCAGGTATAAAAAGATGGTGCGACCAAGATCTAGCAGTAGCAACGGTGATCAACAGTCTGATCTGAGGCAGGCCATGGAGGCTATGACTGCTATGATGCAACAACAGAACGCATTCATCCAGCAGCAAACTCAGATGATGCAGCAGCAGCAGGCGCAGCACATGGAGGTTCAGCAACAGTTATTGTAGCGGCTGTCGCAGACACAGCCTCAGTCACAGTCACAACCGGCTGGACACGGCGTGGGTGGCGCTGGTTCTCCTTTGGGTGATGGCGCACATCAACGATATGCTCGGTTGGTTCGAGAGTTTCAGCACCTGAACCCAACTACATTTTATGGTAGTCCGGGGCCCAGAGCGGCTGAGGATTGGCTGTTGGCACTGGAAAAGATTTTTCCAGGTTTTGCGCTGTGATGATGCAGACAAGCTATGTTTGTCTGTCTTCATGTTGCGTGGAGATGCCGAAGACTGGTGGAAGGGAGTCGTCAGACTGGCGGCAACTGAATCCAGAGTTGTTGATTGGCAGTATTTCATGATGAAGTTCAATGCCAAGTTTTTCCCCTCTAGCTTATCTGAGGAGCGCGAGGTGGAGTTTATTCATCTTGAGCAGGGCGACCTGACGGTGGATCAGTATGAGGCCACATTCGCTCGGTTGTCGGGGTATGCTCCTCACTTAGTCAACACCGAGGAAAGAAGAGCCAAGAAGTTTCAGCGGGGTTTGAGGAAAGACATCAGGACAAGGGTAGCTATGCTACACTTGGAGTCTTATGCTGAAGTGGTAGACAGGGCTCGCACTGCTGAGAGGTGCATTGCTGAGATGGCTGTTGATACTATTTCAGTCACTGCATCCGCCCCTACTTCTGTGACTTACGCACCCACTCTGGGTGGTAAGGATAAGAAGAATTTCAAGAAAGAGAAGAAAGACAATAAGGGCAGATACAAACCTTATCAGAAGCCAGCCAGCACAGTTTCTCAGAATGGCAAGAAGTGTCTCCACTGTGGGAGCACTAAACATCAGGATAATGAGTGCTACAGGAAGACTGGCGCTTGCTTCAGATGTGGTAAGGTGGGGCATATGATTAAAGACTGTCCTATGCCGGATGCTAGAGGACAGGGTGAGAAGCCTACTGTGCAGACTCGCGTGTATGCCATCGCGGAGAGGGATGCTTCGGCTTCGAAGTCTGTGGTGGAAGGTACACTTTATGTGTTTAGTAATTTGGCACGCATTCTTTTTGATCCTGGTGCCAATTTATCCTTTGTGTCTACATGTTTTGCACTATGTTTGCCTGTGTTGCCTAGGATACTTAATTTCTGTATTTCTGTTCATACACCTATGGGTGAGGCCGTATCTACAGATACAGCATATCCTGACTGTTTGATTAAGGTTGAAGGATATGATTTACCTATTGATTTGATTAGTCTTCCTATGAAAGACTATGACATCATTCTGGGCATGGATTGGCTGTCTGCCTATCATGCTACTTTAGATTGTTTTGAAAAGTTAATTACTCTACATCTAAGTGATGGACAGCAACTGGTTATCCAAGGCCGGATTTCAGAACAGGAGCCTTTGGTGATATCTCATCTGCAGGCCAGGAAGCTTTTAGCCCAGGGCTGCAAGGGGTATCTGGCGCATGTCAAGGTGCAGACTGAGCCTGATTTGGATCTGGCTAGAATTCCTGTGGTAAGAGAGTTTACTGACGTCTTCTCTAATGATTTATCTGGGTTACCACCCAGCAGAGAAGTTGAGTTTGGTATCGAGTTGTTGCCAGGCACGGCACCGGTATCTAAAGCTCCTTACAGGATGGCAACTTCAGAACTGACAGAGCTGAAGAAGCAACTGGAAGAACTATTAGAGAAGGGGTATATTCGACCCAGTGTTTCTCCATGGGGAGCACCTATGTTATTTGTGAAGAAGAAGGATGGTACGTTGCGCATGTGCATCTATTACCGTCAACTCAACCAAGTGACTGTTAAGAATAAGTACCCATTACCCTGTATTGATGATCTCTTTGATCAGTTGCAGGGTGCTACTGTATTCTCTAAAATTGACCTGAGGTCTGGCTATTATCAGCTGAGAGTTCAGGAGGAGGATGTACCTAAAACTGCATTCAGGACCAGGTATGGGCACTATGAGTTTCTTGTTATGCCCTTTGGACTGACAAATGCCCCTGCGGTGTTTATGGATCTGATGAACAGGGTATTTCATGAGCTCCTGGACAAATGTGTGGTCGTCTTCATTGATGATATTCTGATCTACTCCAAGAATGCGCAAGATCACTCTCAGGATTTGCGCAAGGTGCTGGAGATTCTGCGGCTGAAGCAGCTGTATGCTAAGGCCAGCAAATGTGAGTTCTGGCTATGTCAGATTGGCTTTCTGGGGCACATTATTTCTGGCCAGGGTGTGTCTGTGGATCCAGTGAAGGTGGAGGCCATTCTTCACTGGGGAAGACCAACTACAGCGACTGAGGTCAGAAGTTTTCTGGGCTTAGCTGGATACTACCGCCGCTTTGTGGAGGGTTTTTCCAAGCTGACTGGTCCTCTGACTAAGCTAACTAGAAAGAATTTGAAGTTTGAGTGGTCTGATAATTGTGAGTCTAGTTTTCAGGAACTGAAAAGGAGACTGACCAGTGCTCCTATCCTCATCGTTCCCTGTGATGGAGAAAAGTTCGCTGTGTACACTGATGCCTCTGGTAAGGGTCTGGGTGCTGTACTGATGCAGCAAGGAAAGGTAGTTGCTTATGCTTCAAGGCAACTCAAAGACTATGAGGTAAACTACCCCACTCATGATCTGGAGTTGGCAGCTGTAGTTTTTGCCTTGAAGATCTGGAGGCACTATCTGTTTGGACAGACATTTGAATTGTTTACAGATCACCAGAGCTTGAAGTATATCTTCACTCAGAAAGAGCTGAATATGAGACAGAGACGATGGCTTGAATGGATAAAGGATTATGACTTCACCATCCAATATCAGTCTGGTAAAGCCAATGTGGTGGCTGATGCTCTTAGTCGGTATCCTGTGACTCAGATAGCGGCACTGCGAGTCCAGGAGTGGCGACTATTGCGGGAGTTCAGTGACTTACATCTGAGTGTGACTCCGGGTGAGAGAGGCGGTCTTCTAGCTTCTCTCAGGGTTCAGTCAGACTTACTGCAGAGACTGAGATCAGGGCAGCAGTCAGATCCGGATATTCTACGGTGGAAAGAGAGGTCGGAGCAAGGCTGTGTTGAGAATTTCAGTATGTCGGATGATGGTCTCCTCAGATTCCGTGGAAGGGTCTGTGTCCCTGAGGACCCTGAGTTGAGAAATGAAATTCTTAGGGAAAGCCATTGCACTAAGTATACCGTTCATCCTGGTAGTACCAAGATGTATCAGGATCTGAAAAAGACTTTCTGGTGGCATGGTATGAAGAAGGATGTGCATTTGTTTGTGTCCAGATGTTTAACTTGCCAAACCGTGAAGGCTGAACATCAGAGCCCGGGCAGTTTGATGCAGTCTCTCCCTATTCCTCAGTGGAAGTGGGAGCATATCAGTATGGACTTTGTGTGTGGACTGCCCAATACCAGAAGGAATCATGATGCTGTATGGGTGATTGTGGACAGACTCACGAAGTCAGCTCACTTCTTACCGATCAAAATGACTTACAGTTTGGATCGGTTAGCAAAACTGTACATCAATGAGATTGTCAGATTGCATGGAGTTCCCTTGGACATTGTCTCTGACCGTGATCCTCGATTTCTGTCCAGGTTTTGGAAGAAATTACAGGAAGATTTGGGAACTAATCTGAGTTTCAGCACTGCATATCATCCTCAATCTGATGGTCAGACAGAGAGAACTATTCAGACACTTGAGGATCTTCTGAGATCTTATGTGGTTGACTGGTCTGTTGAGTGGGATCTGGACTTATCACTGATAGAGTTCACCTACAACAATAGCTTTCACTCTAGCATACAGATGGCTCCGTATGAGGCCCTATATGGGAGGAAATGCAGAACACCTATATGCTGGGAGGAAACTGGGGACAGAACAGTGCTAAGGTCTGATGCTGTTCAGGAAGCCACTGAGAAGATCAGAGAAATTCAGAGAAAGATGAAGATTGCTCAGGATAGACAGAAGAGTTATGCTGATGTGAGGCGGCGTCCTCTTGAGTTTTTGGTGGGAGAGCATGTTTTCCTAAAAGTCTCACCTATGAAAGGGGTGATGAGATTTGGGAAGAGGGGAAAATTGAGTCCCAGGTACATTGGTCCCTTTGATATCATTGAGAGGGTTGGACCTGTGGCATACCGACTTGCTCTGCCCCCATCACTGGAACACCTCCATAATGTGTTCCATGTTTCTGCACTCAGAAAATATTGTTCTGATCCTTCTCATGTTCTAGAGTTGGAACCTCTTCAGCTTGAAGAGAACATGACTTTTGTGGTGAAACCTCTCAGAATTGAAGATAGAAAAGAGAAAGTGCTGAGGAATAAGGTTATTCCACTTGTGAAAGTCATCTGGGGAAATCAGTCTGTTGAAGAAGCCTCTTGGGAGGTTGAAGCAGATATGAGAAAGGAGCATCCTCACCTGTTCAGTGACGGGCTTGGTCAGCTTTAGAGGACTAAAGCTCTATAAGGGGGGGAGAATGTAACGCCATCGATTTTTCTGAATTATGATTTAAGGTTAGAAATTCTGTTTCTGTATTTTTATCTGTTAAAATTTTGGGATTTTTGCCTAAGTGTAGGAATTTTTCCTACAGGGCAAAAATAATTATTTTGGTTGGGGATTCGAACCCTCAACCTTGATTCTTTGCTCCTGGAATTCCTTCCACCATGGTGGCGCATATTTCTGATATTATTGGAGTGGCGCAGGGTGGTTAAGCCCAGGTAAGCCCATAAAACCGATTTTTCACTTAAGTTAACTGGGTTATTGGATCTTGGATCCGTTTGGGGTGGGAGAAAAAGAGGAATTGCGTGAGGGCTCCTCTCCCTCACGACTTTTGTTGGTTTTTCTTGCCCTAGCCGCCTTTGGTTGTCGCCCCTCACTGTGCTTGGCGCCTCCTGAGATTTCTGACGCTGGTGGTGGCAGACTGGTGGTGGACGAACTTCCTGGTGATCCTCTGTCTTGGCGTTTTTCTCTGTGGACGATTTTTCTAGTGAGTAATTCGATCCTAAGGAGTCTAATCCGCTAAATTGTAGATTATCATTCAATTAAAATTCGTTATTTGCAATGATTATCCGTATGGGGTCGAATTCAAATATTTATAGGGTTTTAAAATCCTGTTCTGCTGAAATCTGCATTCTCTAATCTGACCTTTGTGTACTATAACCCCAATATCTCATGGCCTATAGATCCAAATCGCACGAAATAAATTTTGTATGAAACTAGATACATTCGGCTTTAATTTGAATATGATATCGACCATATCCGAGCTGTATTCGTATTTCAATCTGTATTGCAATCTAGCTGTACAAAATCAGTTTTCTGGAAATCTGGATTTCGACCTTTATGTGTTCGAACCATCATATCTCCCTAGGTATAGCTCGAAATCTTGTCAAATCAGTTTTATTAGAAAGTAGACTCGAAGGGATTCATTTTTATTACCATATCGCCTATTTTCTGTTAGTTATTGGATCTGAAATTTGTGTTGCAATTCTGATTTACGAATCTGTTTTCTGGAATTCTGAAATCCCGACCTTTCTATGTTCGAACACCCATACCTCCCCGGTTATAACTCCAAATCCGATGGATTCAGTTCTATTGGAAAGTAGGTCCAAATAGCTTCATTGTGAATATCATATTGCCTATTTTAGATTACTTACTCAGTCTGAAACATCTGTTGCAAGTATGATATATTAATCTATTTTTTCTGAAACATATGTTTAATTGTTTGTTACGCGAATAATTTCTGTTCTGTACATATGTAGTGAATTTCTGAAACTTTGAATGTGTTATAACCTTGTGAGAACATAGAATGGTTTGACATGAATTAAGGATAGTTGCATGAAATCTAAGGAATTCACTCATATATTACTTCTGGTTGATGGTAAAAATTATGAATTGTGTTCAGCTTTGATTTTCTGCAAATTGTAATTTTGTTAAGGACTGGATATTAGGGTGTGTCATTTTCTGGTTTGTGAGACACTTTGGGCATGATGTGAGAATTGAGTAGTGGTTAGTCCTACTCCTCCGTTTCAGCATGACCTGTTCTGTAAAAATTATGCTCTAGTGTAACACTCTTCCGTGTCCTTACCCTCCTTCTGTGGCGCTGTAATGGTGCTGATAGTCTACTACGACCCATGAGACACTAGTGAAGGGTAGATGTGAGCTGGTCTCACCTTCCGTTCTCCCTCCACTATTTCTGTTCTGTTCTGGGTATTGGAGGCCAGAGTGCCACGTCCTGACGAGACGGGGGCCACCCACTGATACCTCCTCTACCAGTATTGGAGGCCAGAGTGCCACGTCTTGACGAGACGGGGGCCACCCACTGATACCTCCTCTACCATTCTGTTTCTGATATGCATGCATGTCTCGTCCTCGGCAGAGGTGGGGTCAGACCTTCTGTGGTCTTCAGGCCTTCTGTGGCCTTTCTGTTTCCGATGTAGACTATCCGTTTGGATTCTGAAAATTCTGATTTTCTATCTGTCAGCTCTGATTTCTATAGTTCTGTTTCGATCTGTTCTGTCTGTCAGCTCTGATTTTCTGTAGTTCTGTTCCGATCTGTATTATAGATGTGTTGGGCGGTGTGATTAGTTGGAATGGGTTGGTAGACTTATATCCTACTTCATGTTTGATGCCTATTGTTATAAGTGTCTGAATTTGATTATGTTTTGTTTCTGATATGAGTGTGCATGTTAAGTGTCTTATCTGCAAGCATGATATTTTTGATGTGTACTATGGATGGCTTTTAGTGTCTTTTACTCACTGAGCTTTTTAGCTCACCCCCGTTGTTTAAATATTTTCAGGTGAGACATCAAGACAGTGATTGCTACAGCTACTAAATTTGTTATGATGCTATGTTTTATATAATTTCTAAGAGTTGTCTTCTAAAGATCTATCAGGCCTGCGTGCCTAACTTACTTATATGACACGTTTTATCTCCTGAGGGCTTATGCCTGTTTTCAGGATATTATAATATAGTTGTCTCGTTTTATTGTTGGATACGAGTTTTGGAGTCATGAGAATTGAAATTGTTTTTATTCTGAGATGTATAACCGAATTATTATTGTGATTGGTGTCTGAATAATCAGTTTATGCAATATTTCCGAAATTTGTGTTCTCCACATATGTGTAGTGTGGACATCTGTTTTGTTTCCAGGATATGTGCGTCTGTGCAGCAGTAATTAGTATACTTGCTGCCGGATTTTTTTTGGATTTCCGGATTTCTATTTCCTAGTAATCGATCCTACTCAGTTCTATGCGGTTTTCAGTTCCGTAGTAATGTCCTTCGATGCCTCTTTCTTCTTGTGTTTTAATGGAAGAGTAAAAAATTTTTAAAAACCCCGTATTTTACTTGTATGCGTGTGGGGTGTGATTCTGAGGGATGTTACAAGTGTAATTTTTGAATTGATGTCAATTGATTAACCTAGTTGATGTTTAGTTTATCTTACTATTTATTGGGAAAAAAAGAATCCAAGATCCAAAAAGAGTGAGAGACTCCCCTACCTGGCACTGCATAAAATTGGCAGTGGTACCGAAGATATGGGTTGAAGTCTTTAAAAAAAAAAGAGAGAGAGAAAAAGAAACTGACTCCTCTACTTGGCACTGTGTAAAATTGACGGTGGTACCGAAGATAAGAGTTGAAGTCCAAATAAAAAGTGTGTATCCATGTGGGTGCATGCCATCAAAAACAATAAAAAAAAATAAAGTGAAAGATTTTGAGTGGAAAAAGATTTAGGATATCATATTTCTGTAAACAATAAATATAACATTGGTCCCCAATGTTAGCTCAAACAGAGGGAACGACTACCCGTCGGCAGCCCACCGGTGTAGCGTCCAACACCGATCATCCCGAAGTCAACAAACGACAAGTCGGGGCTAGCTACTATTGACACCGTATAGTACCAATGGTCTAAGTACCACAACTATACAAATAGTGGCCAATCAAAACCTCGTGGTGTACACCCCCACCACGCACGGCATTCAACATCGGTTGACCGGCTACTCCCCCACTTCGGTCATGACCGGTATGAACATAATCTCAACCAAGTCATATCAGCCCAACCAACGGGCTCAACAAATGCTCACATAGAGCCACAAATAATAATCATCTCATACTATTAGAATAAATTACCGCATAAAAACAGATATCATGCAATCACGTGTATGGACAAATAAATAGGACAATATCACAATGGGTGTCAGATCCAATACAACGGATAGAACGATAAGTAAGGTGCCACTATCCTAAGCATGGAATTGGCACCAAAGCAAAGGTAGGAAGGAGACCCTACATCGAAATGCAGGTCTGAGCTAAGAACCAACCGAATACATATACGTATAATGTCCATGCGTCTAAAATTGTCGAACCATAAAAACACATAGAACCCGGTGTTACAACATGCAGGCGTTAACGTATGTGTTGTTTTAACCCTAGACCGCATGCAGGTCTATAGCATGAACAAGTAGACAGGGTTGGGGGGTACTAACCTAGTTCGCAGCCACGTGCGAACGGAATTTCACCGTAGGTCATCGGCTGGATTCTAGGCGTTGCCGGAGGATCGCCGGCGGTGATCACCGGAATAGTAGCCCCGCTGCCGGAACAATAATCGTTGGCGAAGATCGAAGCTCGCTAGAGCACAGCAAGATGTTGACGACTAGGGGAGTTCAGTCGTACAGTTGTTTCTGCGAATGGTGGCCGAAGTCGCCGGAAATTGATAGAAGAATCTGGCAGCGCCGCCAATGCTGTTCACCAAAGCCGAGGAAGATGACGCGCCAGAAATGCATCGGTAGGCAGCGGAAAAGTCCACCGGAGGTAGAGAAGGGTCACCGGAGGCACTGGAGACGAGTTGGGCACTAGATTTGGAGTTGCAACGAGCTTCCGTCGCCGTTCGTGTGGAAGGACAGGAAAACGTCCATCCGCCGGATCTGGTCGCTGGAATAGAGGGGGAAGATAGGGAAGGGCTTTGGCGACGGCAGCTGACTGAAGATTGGAGGAGGGAAGTCTGCTCGTCGGACGAGGGAGAGGGCGCAGGCAGTGATGTGAGTTGCGTTCATGTGAAGTGAAAGGATTTCATGCGAGAGAGAGACGTTGGCGTGGAGCTCGAGAGTTTGTGTGCGTGAGGGTAGATGCATGCGATGGAAATTAATAGGAGGGGGGCATCTGATTGTTGTGGAGTGAAGCCAAAGAAAAGAGAGGATGTGGCTACAGAGACTCATGGATCCACGAGGGAAAAGAGAAAAATCTACCACGCGTACAGTGAATTTTACCGACACTCGCTGGCCACAGGAAATAGATTTAATTCTAATTTTATATTTGTCGTTTAGTGCTAGTGTTGACCCTATGGTCAACGAAAGAAAATCAGTGCGTAATAATTATTTCCACCTAAAAAAAAATTTGCTCCCCAGATTTAACACAACACTAGATTATAATTAAGCACGAGTATAGTTTACAAATACAATTAGTCATTGCATGTTGTATATATACTCATGACACTTTGGTCGCTTAGGGAACAAATGCGGCCACCTACGTAAGGCCTCATCCTCGCGTTCCCATTTCACTTCGCTCTCCGTATGGTTCCGCCAATGGACCTTAACCATCTGGATTACTTTGTTGCAGACCCGATGTTCCTTTCTGTCCAAGGTCTCCACAAGCATTTCCTGGTAAGTGATATCGTGTATGATCCTAGGAAATCGATCCATCAGCACATAGGACGGATCTCGGAGGTACTTATGTAGCATCGACACGTGGAACACGTTATGGATGTGTGAAAGTGCAGGAGGTAATGCCAGTTGGTATGCCATAGCTCCAACGTGTTCCAGAATCTCGAACGGACCAGTATAGCGAGGAGCCAACTTGCCCTTGTAGCCGAAGCATGCTGCGCCTTTCACTGGAGTCACTTTGAGAAATACGTGATCCCCAACTTCGAACTCGAGGTCACGTCTCCGTTGGTCAGCGTAGCATTTCTGGCGGCTCTGTGTAGTCAACAGCCTTTTTCGGATTAGCTGGACCCATTTCGCATTATGTTCGAGCATCGCCGGAGCAAAGGCGCGTTCTTCGCCGACTTGATCCCACAGCACCGGGGACCGGCATCTTCGACCGTATAGGGCTTCAAATGGAGCCATTTGGATTAACGAGAGGTAGCTATTGTTGTACTTGAATTCCTCCAAATGTAGATGAGACTCCCAATCGCCGCTAAAGTCCAGGGCACAAGCTCGAAGCATATCTTCGAGCGACTGTATCATCCGCTCTGATTGACCGTTAGTCTGCGGGTCGAAGGCGGTACTGAAACATAGCTATGTACCCATCGCCTTCTGCAGACTACCCCAAAAGCGTGAGATGAACCACAGGTCTCGATCGGAAATGATATTGGCCGGGACTCCATGCAGTCGAATGTTCTCATGGCAATATAAAGTCGCCAATCGGTCCATGTTGAAAGTCTTCTTGACAGGTAGAAAATGGACCGATTTGGTTAATCGATCCACGATCACCCATATATAATCATTGCCTCTTTGTGTCCTCGGTAGACCTGATATGAAGTCCATAGTGATGTGCGACCACTTCCACTCAGGTATAGGGATACTTTGGAGCAATCCCGGGGGTCTTTTGTGTTCAGCTTTGACCTGTTGGCACGTCAGGCACTCAGAGACAAATTTTGCCACATCGTTCTTCATGTTCTCCCACCAATAGGATTTACGGACATCCCTGTACATCTTTGTACCACCTGGGTGTTTGGCGAATTTATACTTATGAGCTTCCTCCATAAGCTCGTGCTTCATTGATGCAGGCACACATAGCTGGTTGTCGAACCGTATTACGCCCTCAGAGTCCTACGTGATTTCACGTCTTCGTCCATGGGCGATGATTTCTTGTAGATGTTCGTCTTCAGGCTGGCTGTCAATAATCTTCTGGACGAGTTGAGATCCTGCCGTCATCATAGCCAAGCATCCGTTCTCAGTGGGATATATGACCTCGAGATCGAGCTCTGCAATCTGTCTAGCAAGCTCGGTCGGTGCAACCCTTAGGTTTGCAAGAGTTCCCACTGACTTCTTGTTAAGTGCATGAGCAACAACGTTAGCTTTTCCTGGCTGATAATTGATAGTGCAGTCATAATCTTTTAGGAATTTCATCTACTGACGCTGTCGCATATTAAGCTCTTTCTATGAATACAAGTATTTCAAGCTCTTATGGTCGGTGAATATCTCGAAGATAGTGCCGCCAAATCTTCAATGCAAAAATGACTGCCGCCAGTTCAAGATCGTGAATAGGATAGTTTCTCTCGTGCACCTTAAGCTGTCGAGAGGCATAAGCAATTACCCCTCCGTTTTGCATCAGGACTGCTCCTAGTCCTTGCAGGGACGCATTAGTGTAAACCTGAAAGCCATCGTCACCAGCCGGAAGCATGAGAATGGGTGCACTAACCAGCCTCTGCTTGAGTTCCTGAAAGCTAGCCTCGCAATCGTGATCCCAGATAAACTGCACATCCTTCTTGGTCAGGTGAGTAAATGGAGCAGAGATCTTAGAAA
This sequence comes from Costus lasius, assembly GCA_027563935.2. Taxonomy (NCBI): domain Eukaryota; kingdom Viridiplantae; phylum Streptophyta; class Magnoliopsida; order Zingiberales; family Costaceae; genus Costus; species Costus lasius. The sequence continues at coordinate 105,337,477 of CM050448.1, forward strand.
ATCTCTCCACGAACTTGCGATAATAGCCTGCGAGTGTGAGGAAACTCCGAATCTAATGGACTGTAGTAGGCCTTTCCCATTCGATAATTGCGCGGATCTTCTCGGGATCAACAGCAATCCCATTCCCGGAAATTACATGCCCAAGGAATGTCACCTCAGTTAACCAGAAGGCACATTTGTTATACTTTGCATAGAGTTGTTCCTTGCGTAATACCCGGAACACAAGATGCAAATGGTTCTTATGCTCGGCCTCGATGCGAGAATAAATTAGGATGTCGTCGATGAATACTACGACGAACCTGTCCGTATAGTCGATGAAAACTTGGTTCATCAAGTCCATGAAGGCGGCTGGTGCATTAGTTAATCCGAATGGCATCACTAGGAACTTGTAATGCCCATATTGGGTATGGAAGGCCGTCTTCGACACGTCTGCTTCTCGAATGCGTAGTTGATAATATCCTAACCGAAGGTCAATTTTAGAATAGATGCAGGTACCCTTGAGCTGATCAAATAGATCATCGATCCTAGGCAGTGGGTACTTGTTCTTGATGGTCTGCATGGCATTGATAACAGGAGCAACTCGTCCGGATACGCTTGAGAAAGTACAAGTAGCTTCCCCGGGCACGCCGAATGTCACCTTGGCAACGTAACAATCCACCATAGCTCGGTTGTCAGCTAGTCATTGCATCCCCAAGATAACTTCAAAATCTGTAAGCTCCAGGCGCATAAGATCTATATGTATAACAATGTCCCCAAAATCCAGTGGGCATTGTTTAAGTTCCAGATATGACCGCAAGGTACCCGCCAGGGAATATATAGTCATACCATACGGTTCTAAAATAGGTGTTTGTTGGGCTTTCTTCACAAAAGCATATGATATGAAAGAATGCGAACTACCGGTATCGATCAGTAAGCATGCAAGAATACCATATACAAAAATTATATCTTGCAGCACTGAAATCGGGGCACGTTGGGCATTACGTTGGGATAAGGCATACGCTCGAGCCACACCTGGTTGTTGAACTAGAGCCTTTGCTGAGTAGAGGGACGCCGATCAGGTCACGGGGGTCGTGTGCAAGTCTGCCGCGAGCCCCTTGAAGACGCTTGTGGGAGCTGCTGTTGCTGCTGTTGGGCAACCAATTGAGGACATTCGCCTCTCATGTGACCGTATTCTTAGCAGTAATGGCACTGAACTGTCCTCTGGGGCACATTCTCGCAATGTGTCCCACTCCGCCGCAGTGGTAGCACTTCTTGGGAGAATGAGGCGGCGAGAAACCCATACGTGGAGGAGACCGTAAAAATCACTGAGACATAGAGGAAGGGGCCCAAGATTTCCTGCCCACTTCCATGTCTCGATAACTCGCCCGTGAGGTCGGTGGGCTCTTACTCGCCGAAAGCCTGGTGTCTCGGTGGCTGCTGGAGGTTACAGCTTTGCCCTTACAGCTTCTGGGCAGGTCAGACTCGTCCGATTCTTCTACCATTCGAGCTGCTTCAAGGACTGTTTGATAATCCTCAGGATCAGCAGTTCGGGCTAACATTTTGAAGGGACGATCTAATCCCCTAATGAATTGCTTTGAGCGATCGTAGGCCGTCGGGACTAGCTCAGGAAACATTTTTGCTAGTTTTTGGAACTCTGCAATATACTCGGCCATTGGACGGCCATTCTGCTTCAAGGTCAGGAACTCATGTCTTAACTTTTCTCGGAAAGCAGCAGGAAAGTACTCGACGGTGAAGCATTGATGGAAGACATCCCAATCGAACTATTTGTCACCATCTGACGAAACAAGAGAATCCCACCAATCTCGGGCGTCCTCAACGAGAAAGTATACCAATAGGCCCACGCGCTGGTTCTCAGGGCAACGCACCATGTCTAGTGTGTCCGTCACACTCTGCATCCACTGCATGGCCTTCCAGGGGTTGGGTTGTCCTGTGAATGGGGTTTTCACAGGAAAGGGGGAGCTCCAACAGGGGTTGGCTGCATCCAAAGTGCTTGTAGCCAAGATCCGTAAATCGGTCCGCCATACTCATCCACACTTCGGTGTAATCAGCACCGTGTCCCGGCTGTTCTATAGGACCTTCATCTTCTGCCGCATGGTACGTCGGCTCAGGCTCAGGTTCAGGTGAAGGGGGAGCTGGAGCCGGAACTGGTGGAGCTACTAGAGGAGGCGCACTCGTTCCACCGGAGCGACTGGTCCTTCACATCCAGTGCAAGGGCAGGTGTTGTGCCCGCAAGTGCACGGATACTCGAAGTAATAATTAAGATATCGAACCACAGAGACCTCATTTGTCAAGTACCGAATAATTGATTTTTTTACTAGCTAGGTAATCGAATAGGATAAAAGCAAAGTATCAAAAACTACACTAAAAAGTCAGAGAGAGAAACTGGGACTATGGGTTTATCCACCTTAAATTCTATGACTAGAAGGAAATAATTGTATCGTCAATCCACTCTTATTATGATAAAGATAAAATTTACTTTATAAAAAAATCATCTCGCTTTCACGCAGACAATTTACAAAGAACCAATCTTCACTTTCGCACAGGATTTATTCAATGTTAAATAAAAGTAAATCATGGACAAAGAACTCAAAGATCACTTTCGTGCATCCAAATTCTAAGTTAATCATCCCAAGTGAAAATTAAATATTTTCATACTTTAATTTTCACAGGTTCTACTTAAGGTTCTCCAATGATCCGATATTTAATTTCTTACAATATCTTCTTCCTTATTTCAATAACTCATTCCTAGATCAGATCATCAACATGGCAATAAACTTCTAAAACCTAGAAATAAGAACAAACCTAATTTCTTACAATGAGTTCCTAATCTCAGTTTTAGGGTTCCAAGCTCTCGCAAATCACTTTTCAGTCCATATTGCAAAAACTCTAAAACATACTGATAATATGAAACTAGAAAGAATTAAAGGCAATCATCACATAAGCAGAATTATCATAGCAAGAGTTCCCTAACGAAAAAAAAAATCGTCTAGTCATTTGAAATTAAGGGGATTACACTCCCATGTCCCAAAAGATGTATAAGCTAGCATGGTAGAAGAATTACAATAAACCATAGTTCAGATTGATCAGAAATCAAAGAGAAGAGGAAAATCTACTAACAGCACGGCTGTAATGTAATGAAAATTACGGCCGTAATTTGGCTTGAAAACTCACGATGAATAGTGCAGGCGACCCTTTTTTCGTTGATTTCTCCCTCGATCGATCTCCTTTCTCTCTGAAACTTCTGGGGAATCTTCTCTTCCTCCAGGTGAAGCTTTCCTGTAAATTTTTCCACCTGAGGTGGTCTGTACGTTGAACAGCGATGAACCCTAGGGCAGCGGCAATTCTCTAAAATTCTCTATGTGTAGTTGATAAAAATTAGTCCTTTTGCTTCGAGATCCTCCCCCTCTTTATCCTGATCGTTCCCCTTTTTATGGATCTTCAATTCATGCCCTAAAGCTCGAGAAATCGTCTTTTTAAGTTTCCAGCGGAAGAATCAGGAAACTGGGCTGAAAATTATGGTACCGTGAATATAATTACGGTAGTGCCGTAATGTCTTCTGAAGTTACTGTAGGGAAACGGCTCGCAATTACGGCACTGTAAAATTCGTTACGGTACTGCCATAATCTTCTCGATTGTTTCTGAAAGTCTCTGTATGAAATTTGCCCAAAATTACAGTACCATAAAATATATTGCGGTAGTGCTGTAATTTTCCAAAAAGTTTCTACAGGAAGCGGCCCTGAAAATCATTATGGTAGTGCCATATTTGCAGATTACAACTGTAATATTCATTACGGCACTGTCGTAATTTCGTGGGAAAAACTCGGTTTGACTTGAAATTTGATGTGTAAACTCCTCTTGATGATTAGAATCCTTATATGTATTGAAATTGCTTAGAAACCCGTCAGAATAATGCCTTTTTACCTGAAATTAATCAAAAACCAAGAAAGGTGTAGATTCCGAAGCATTTGACTAATAAGGCATAAAAATTAGCAAAAGAGCATCATGATTATGACCCTAAAAGACTAGTTAATAAGTATGAAAATTACTATGAATCAATAAAAGAGGATTCTGCTACAACACAGACAAATCAATAAAACAGGATTAGTATGATAATGATTAGAGATAGTCATATTCGAAACAACGTCCTAAGTCCTTAAATTGTTCCTAAGTCCTTAAGGCCAATCCTAGAGTGTAAGTTAGGACCATTCGACTCTGATACCATAAAATGTCACGCCCTGATGTGGGACCCGGGCCCATGCCCTAAGGTCAAACGTCGAGACGCGACAAGGGTCAACCTGTGGGCCACATCAGCAACCAATACCCATATAACATATAAAATAATAAACCCAAAGGTACATCACCATAATATAATCTCTGAATATAATCTCATTCGGTCCATGACCGGGCATACACAAATACAAGTCTGAAATACAACACTGACTCAAATACATCATCTGAAGAAAATACATAACAAATACAGAATGCATCTCCCCGTGGTAGTCACTAATCTAGCTATCTAAATCTGCTCCAGGAGGAGCCACGTCGGAATCTGAAAGAGAAGGGGAGAGATAGGGGGGTTAGCCAGAAGGGCTAAGTAGGGATATGAAAAGATATGGTGCATGTACAATAACAAGATTTATTAACGAGCTCTACCAGAGTCCTACATATGTATGCAACAGTAAGCATGTAGATATATCAGAAATGAACATCATATCGAAATATACCACAATACACAATAGTGAAACAGAGCTATAGCCACGTTGTCCCGGAAGACCGCACTCCGGAGGAGTGGTCCCCAATGTTAGCTAAAACAGAGGGAACGACTGCCTGTCGGCAGCCCGCCGGTGTAGCATCCAACACCAATCATCCCGAAGTCGATGAACGACAAGTCGGGGCTATCTACTATCGACACCGTATAGTACCAATGGTCTAAGTACCACGACTATACAAATAATGGCCAATCAAAACCTCATGGCGTACCCCCCCCCCCACCACGCACGGCATTCAACATCGGTCGACAGGCTACTCCCCCACCTCGGTCACGATCGGTATCAACATAATCTCAACCGATTCATATCAGCCCAACCACCGGGCTCAACAAATGCTCACATAGAGCCATAAATAATAATCATCTCATACTATCAGAATAAATAACTGCATAAAAACAGATATCATGCAATCACGTGTATGAACAAATAAATAGGACAAGATCACAATAGGTGTCAGATCCAATACAACGGATAGAACGATAAGTAAGGTGCCACTATCCTAAGCATGCAATTGGCACCAAAGCAAAGGTAGGAAGGAGACCCTACCTCGAAATGCAGATCTGAGCTAAGAACCAACCGAATATGTATACGTATAATGTCTGTGCGTCTGAAATCGTCGAACTGCGACTGAAATCGTCGAACCTTAAAAACACATAGAACATGGTGTTACAACATGCAGGCGTTAACGTATGTGTTGTTTTAACCCTAGACCGCATGCAGGTCTACAACATGAATGAGTAGACAGGGTTGGGGGGTACTAACCTAGTTCGCGGCCACGTGCGAACGGAATTTCACCGTAGGTCGTCGGTTGGATTCTGGGCATCACTGGAGGATCGCCGATGGTGATTGCCGGAACAGTAGCCCCGCCGCCAGAACAGTAATCGTCAGCAGAGATCGGAGCTCACCGAAGCATAGCAGGATGCTGACGACGAGGGGAGTTCAGTCATACAGTTGTTTATGCGAATGGTGGCCGAAGTCGCCGGAAATCGATAGAAGAAGTCGGCAGCGCCGCCAACGCTGTTCGCCGGAGCCAAGGAAGATGACGCATCGGCAGGCAGCAGAAATGTCTGCCGAAGGTAGAGAAGGGTCGCCTGAGGCGCCGGAGACGAGTTGGGCGCCGAATTTGGAGTTACGACGAGCTTCCGTCACCATTCGCGTGGAAGGACGGGAAAACATCCATCTGCCAGATCTGGTCACCAGAATAGAGGGGGAAGATAGGGAAGGGCTTCGGCGATGGCAGCTGACTGAAGATCGAGGAGGGAAGTCTGCTCGTCGGACGAGGGAGAGGGCGCAGGCAATGACGCGAGTTGCATTCGCGTGAAGTGAAAGGATTTTGTGCGAGAGAGAGACGTTGGCGTAGAGCTCGAGAGAGAGACGTTGGCATGGAGCTCGAGAGTTTGCATGCGTGAGGGTAGAAGCGGGCGACGGAAATTAATAGGAGGGGGGCATTTGATTGCTATGGAGTGAAGCCAAAGAAAAGAGAGGATGTGGCGATAGAGACTTGTGGATCCACGAGGGAAAAGAGAAAAATCAGCCATGCGTACAGTGAATTTTGCCAACATTCGCTGGCCACAGGAAACAGATTTAATTCTAATTTCATATTTGTCGTTTAGTGCTAGTGTTGACCGCAGAAAATCGGTGCGTAATAAAAAAACAACCAAACATAAGAGCACCAAAATTTTACGTGAAAAAACCCCTAGAAATAGGGTAAAAAACCACGGGAGCCGACCACCAAAATTCCACTATGTATCCAATAAATACAATCTCCCTTCACAACAACAAGATAAAAAATCACGCAAGGAAAAAACTATTCCAAAATTTGTCACTATAATCAAACAAGTATCTAGAAGAGACCAATGAAAAATCTGACAGTTAGATATGTAAGGAATTACCCCAAAAGAAACTTTGTAAAATTTTGCGCCGATCAAATGGAAGATGACTCCAAGATCATGCCTAGAAGTTTAGCCAAAAAAATTGCTCTCTATTTTCTCTCTTCTGCCCCCACTCTCGTTAGAATCAAGAGAACCAAAAATATTCTCTCCAATCCCCCAATTCCCACGTTCACGTGGGTTTTCAAATCTTAATTAAGGACTTTTACAAAAAAAAAGTCCTCTTCCTTTTTTTTATTTGCAAGTGGGTCCTTATATGATGCAAGACCCATATATAACAATCATAATCACTTTTTAATTCTCTTTTTGTTAATCCTTCTTTGACTTTAGCAATTTGTTTCTCTCGAAGCATGTCAGCATATTTACATGATCATACAATAATATTCAATAACATAGATACTAAACTAAATAATGAAGCAACTTGAATTTCACTTTTTGAAATAATAACAATTGTGAGCTGGAGTTAATATGCAAAACAATGAATGCAGAATGATGATAAGTTGTCTTTAAGAATCAAACTTTTTAAACCATTCAATGCACCTTGCATGTTACTAGCACCATCAAAATCTTGACCATGAATTCTTGATAAGTTTAGTCTATATTTGTAAAGCAAAGATTCTACTACAACTTTCAAAGATATAACACTTATACCACTAACATATATAATAGCAAGAAAAATCTTTCCAAAACCCTTCCTCTTTTATTTACAAAATGTAAAGCAGCTTCTATTTGTTCTTTGTTAAAGATATCTCTTGATTCATCTACAATAATTACAAATAACTCATCTCTCATCTCACTAAGTATAACATTAGTTGTTTCATGTGCAGCAGCATGATAGGCTTACCACAAGTGCACTTATTCTATCGAAGTAGTAAAGATTATCATCTCAAGGGAACTAGGTGTCAAGTACAGACTATTTGGTCATTAATAGCTAGACATCTTAAAATGGGAGTTAAAAACAACTAAATTTATAATGTTGAACTAAGAAATCAGTGAGATTACGGTTTAGAAAGAATCGAGACATCAGGTTACACCTCGTTGAAAGGTTTAATGTAAAACATTAAGCAATCGAATAAAGAAGCAGTAAACCGCTCAAGGCGATTAATCCTTTTGTACATATTACCTTCTCTCGAAGCGTAATCCGGTGTCTACCTAACTGTTGACACAGATTTATGTAGCATTTCAAGCATAATTTTACAGTCAGAATCATATATGTTTCTGGGTTTTCTGCCTCATTATTGCCTTAATCACTTTACATCTATGGAATCTACACCTCTTTTGGTATTTTTCATGTTTCAGGACAAAACGACCATAAAGAGGGTGAATTCTAATACTTTTGTGGTAGAAGAGCTCCTCATAATTCAAGATGATCCTAACTGGGAGTTTTCGGATTCATTGAGGTCTTTGTTGGAAATCACGACCAGGTCACAATCAGAATCATGCCCATGACTCGTCTCTGTGCTTAAAGCTGCAAGTGATAAATCACGACCGGGTCACGACCAAATTCATGCCCGAGATCGCGGACCCGCCTGTTACGAAATCACGATTTTAATCCAAATTTCTTTGATCTAACCCTAGGAGAAGCTTAGGGGCGTTAAGGACCTTTCTCCCCCGTTCACAAAGGAGGCGTGGAGCAGCTTTTGGCGGCGAATTTGGCCACGATCAGGGCATGGGGAAGAGAAGAGAGCCCATCAGAGAAGGGAGATAAAAACCCTTCGTTCACAGATCGCAAAAAGGGGTTCGCACGGGAAGGGAGAGCACTGACGAGAAGAGGCTAAACTTGAGGAGAAGGGAAGAAAGAGCCACGGATCTGCATTCATTGAAGACATTCTTCTGCGTGAGCATCTTAGAGATAAGTTGTAAGGAAGATCTTAGATCTACACTCAAATTGCTATGCTTATTGTATAATCTTCGCAAAACATCGCATGATCTTACCTTTCTTTTGCAACTCCTGCGCAAAATCTGTTATTACGTGTGATGTTTATGTTTGAGAACATTGTTTACGCTATTACCATGAACATGATAGGCTAAGTTCTAATTCAAGATGGGGGGTAGCCCTTGATGATTTACTAGTTGCAATAGTTTAGCTCTATTTACCGATATCCTAGCTTGACCTTATGTGCGTGCTCTGCTTGCATTACCTAGATGGTTATGCTTGAGCCTTTAGTCGCCTAAGTGAGGTTTGTTAATTAGTATCTATAGGAGGAAAACTTACTTGCAGATCTGTACTCACTTACGGGGACTATAAGGAGCTTAGACGCTGTGGGGAGACTCCAGTCTGACCACGCGTTAGAACCATTTGGTTGGAAGTTTATCAAATCCGTTGGTATGCTATGCTTGTGTTGCCCGAAAGGGAACGTTTGAGCTTTTAGTTTCTTGTGTGGGGTTTGTAAATCAGAGGCTAGGAAAAATTCCCTTGACGAACTGTACTCCCCTGGTGTGAGCTTCTGGATCCTAGACGCATCCGGCAAACCAAAAGTGCGCCAGTACGTTGGACTGTATCTGGATTCTTTTGCCTGCGTTGTTTGAGAGGACGCGCTTGAGCCAGGAGTTCTGCTGGGGAGGTTAGTGAACTAGGAATTCTCGGGGAGGACCCTTCTTGTTAACCTGTACTCGCCTTGAAATTATTAGGGCCTTAGACGTGTTAGGGAGACAGCGAGTCCGACTGAATGTCAGAACCCTATGGATTGGACCGGTGGCCTAGTCTGTGGAAGCGGATGAGGCCATTGGAGGAAGTGACCTACACATACTCATTAAACTAAGAAGGACAAAATCTTCTAAATACATTTTCAATTTTCTTTTGAGGAAAATCATGTTTTCGAGGTTGACATGGTCTTCTTTGTAAATATGTCTTTTATTTCTTATCTCTATCATTGGGATGATATTTAGGAATTTTAACTCTTAATCCTGGATCAGTAGAGAGATCTTCTATATTAATCTCAATATGTGATTGCTTTGATAGTTCTTCTTTGGCTTTACAATTTTTTTTCTTAAAACTCAATTCATTGTCTATAATAGATTTTCTTTTAATAAATTTATCCATGGCCTTTTCAAAAGATAACAAAAAGAGTTATTTATAGATATATATATAACATTATATTTACTATTTTCCATTAAAATTTTAAAATGCATAAGCACAATTAATTAAAAGTCTAGAAAAAAATTTAAAATTAAATAACAAAATTTTTATAAGATAGAAAAAACCTAGTAATAAAGTTTTCCTTGCAATCTTTGAAGAGCTTCTTAGCTTTCTCTTTCCCTTTTTCACCTTCATAGCAAAGTTAAATAGCTGAAAAAATATTAATAAAATATAAATAATAATATTCAATACCATAATAAATATATAATGATAATTTTAATTATTTAATATTTACAAAAAATTATATCATCCTCCGATTGGAACTGATGCAGACGGAAGTCACAGAAATGTCGTCGGCCGGTAATGGGCCAATGCAACCTGCAAAGTAGACTATGTAGCCGTCATCCGTCAGCGCCTCGGTCTGTTGGGCCGTTTTAGTGAAAAGCCAATAATTCACCTATCGCTGAACTTGCAAAATTTGACTTGTGGTGATGAACTGACAGTGTTAGCTTGTTGTTGTTGTTGTCGATTGTCGCGGTGTCGCTGAAATTTCCAAACGAAGTTGTCGCTCACTGGAATCACCAAATCAGAGGAGATACTGAGTCTGGAGACTAGAGAGGTGAGAGCCACAGCCGGTAAAATTTCAGCGAGTGCACGAGAGGCAGGCCAAAGAGCCAAGACGCAAGGAGTGTTGGTTGTTGCAGACTCACAGTGTCGCCGGAATTTTCAAACAAATTTGTCAATCGCTGGAATCACCGAATCAAAGGAGAGATGGAGTCCAGAGACTAGAGAGGCAAAAGCCGCAGCCTCCAAAATTTCGCTTTTTTGTTCTTGGTTTTTCAGCTGTTTTCTATCTGTTCCGTGCTTGAAATGCCTTGCACCCAAGACATTATGATCATTCATATTGTACTCTATCTTTACTGTATAAATTAGTAGGTAACTTTATTTGTTATTACTCATTTTATAGTAAAGAGAAAGGAATAGATAAAAGAAAGAGGAGACTATGAGAGAGAAAATCCTAAAAAAAGTAATTAATTTTCTTATTCATCTTACATAATAAATACAACTTTTTTATAAGAGTTGTTGAGTATAAAAATAAAATATTTTAATTATTATTTACTATATATAATAATATTATTTTTAAATTATCTAATTCTAATACTCTTCTGGTTGTAGCAAATATGACAATGATGTCCAATTTGCATAAAAATAAAATTATTATAAAAAAGATAATAGTTGTGCTTAGAATTTGAGCTTTTTAGACTGATTTGATCTAATTAGATGGTGTCAAGCTTCGTGAATAGAAGTAGTAGTGCCAATAACAGTACAAAGTGATGAAAGAAATAGAGAGAGAGGACAATGGTTGGCCTTGTGCTTCTATTTGCATTTGTTCTGCTCTAACACTTGAAATATACATCGTGCAATTACCTTCTATTGTTAATCCAATAAATCCATGTATTGTTAATCAATGTGTTTTCCACAAGTAAGAATTCTACTTGCATTCTCCATTTATGTATGTGTTTTGGTACAAAAATCTCAACTCCATCAGGGCTGGCAATTTGTATTCACAAGTCATAAATACCATGTGACATGTTTATGCCTGACATATGACATGAACATAACCTATTTAGATATATGGGTCAATATATAAAACACATACACAATCCATTTATTAAACAGATAATACGCTATGATACGAGTAACCCGGTTAATAAATAGGTCATGTCACACAATACAATATGACACAATACGAGTAATCTATTTAATAAATAGATTATCACATGTTAATACACGACACGATATGAGTAACCTATTTAATAAATTGATTATCACATATTAATACACGACACGAATAAGCTTTTTAACTCAACAAACATCATACTAAATATTCTTATCTTTGTTACCAAATTCAATATTATCATTCATCTATACAAAAAATTATAAAGGCTGCAAATTATACTATGTGTATGATGCTATAAAATGTAATATCAACATTTTATAGAGACGGTAAATTATACTATGTTGGATTATGATGTAAAAATAAAATTTTAATATGCTATAAAAGTAAACATGGGGGGTTACTGTAGCATCAACAAAGTGTGGCCGCGAAAAAATTTTGGCAGGTGGGTACCCCAATTGCCGCATTTGCAGTTGGGTGCCCCCATCTGTCAAACGTGAATCGCAAAGCATATTTATCAAATCTCAAAGTTAAGTCAATTTCATGATCCCTAGTCAATGTTCATGATGTTTAAACTCAGATCTAACCCTGGTTAAAGTCAACATTCACGAAGACTACGTTGACTTACACGAAAACTGGTATCATTTCACGAAAAATATTATTATTTTATGAAAAACTGTTATTATTTCACGAAAACTGAACTCAATTCACCAAAAACTGTTATTATTTCACAAAAATTGAACTCATTTCATGAAAAACTGTTACGAAAACTGAACTCATTTCGTATAATCCCGCTTATTTTTCGTGAAATCCCGCTTATTTTTCGTGTAATCTCACCCAATTTCATAATCCCACCAATTTGTGTGAGTTGACCAGGAAAGCGTGAAATTGACTTAAACCTTGGGTTAGATAAGAGTTAAAGAAATCGTGAAAGTGAACCGCATTTCGTGAAATTGACTTGGCATCAAATTTTGTGCTGCCGCTTTTAGATTTCTGTCTGAACTATTAAGGTACCCAACTGCAGATGCGGCAGTTGGGTACCCAGCTGCCAAAATTTTTTCGCAAAGTGTCATGCACAGCTGAGGGGAAGAGGTCAAAGTAGCAGTGCCATGCATGGCGATAAAGTGAAGCAACAGGATGATTCAGGCAGGAAGAAAAGCAAGTGGTAGTGTGGCGGCGATCAAAGTAGGAGGCAGTGAGCAAAGCAGGAGGCGGCGAGCAAAGCATGCGGCTACGGCGAGTGAAGCTAGCGGTGACGGCGAGTGAAGCTGGTGGTGACGGTGACCGAAGCTGCCAGCAGTGGTAGCGGCAACATTGGAAGTGACAGAGGCAACGGGTGAGCCGTGAGCGTGAGTTAGAAATCAGAATCGAGAGAGGATACGAGAGGGAATTGGGGATTTTTTAGGGTTAGGGTTAAAACTTTTTTTAGATTTTAGGGTATATATATATATATATATATATATATATATATATACATATATATGCCCTATTTGGCTCAACTTTTGGGCATGCTTATGGCTTTGCAACCAGTAGAAATCAAGAAATTGAGGTGTTTGGCACTTTAGCTTCTTTGTTCCAACCCACATATTAGCACTGTAACTGAGAAGCAGGGGTGAAGCTGCTTCTCTGCCCCCTCCCCCCCCCCCCCCCCCCACCCGCCCCGTTGGGAAACCCCAGGGAAATTTTACAATTTTCAGAGTTATAGACATACATTTTTTGCAGCGGAAGAATGTCCCCGAAACAGGCCGGTCCCAAAAACCCAGTGAAGATCGCAAGCAAGGGAGTCGACACGATGAGTTAGGAAATACCTTAGGAGCAATGTGGAGGGATGCCGATGTAGGCGTCCAAGTGTGCGCCCTCTGCAGTCTCGCACACACGGATCTCTTGAGTTCTCTTCTTCCACGCCCGGTGCTAGCCTCGGGAAGAAGATCCAAGCCTTAGGGAGATACTCTACTTCCCTTGAGCCACCTAGAGAAAAGATGCGCCAAGTGAAGAGGGAAACTACCCAAGCCGCCAAGCTCTAGAACTCCTTGCGCCAAGAGGAAAGGAGGAAGAGGCTTGCGGTTATGGAAGATGCGCCCTTGCTCCAAGCACTGGCCCCTCTCCTTGTGTTCACGCCTTCAAGGATTGATCATCAACAAGAGGGGGCGACTAGGGTCATATTTATAGGGCAAGAGGCGGTTAGGGTAATGGCTAGGATCATGACAAGTGTAGGGCTAGGATGAGGTGGTTTGAGACAAGGAAAGTCTCCAAGACATTTCCATAATTCTCATTCAACCTTTCCTTTTGTTCCCCACGCCTTTCCTTGTGCGCCAAGGCCTTGCCTTGCGCCCCAAGCAATGCCATAGAGGCATGCATTCCATCCTAGGAAGAGAGGGGAGGCGCCCTTTACTTCCATAATGAAGCAAAGGCGCCAACATGACCCCATTATGCCCCTAGGCGCTTAATGATTCATGTTTCTCCCTATTATACCCTTTTAGCCTCTCATCTCTTCATGAGAACTTGTTATTGGGCCTCATTGGATAATGAGCTAGCCCAAACTTCATTACATGGGTTGATTAAGCACTTGGATCCAATCCAATGCAACCCTAATCCAAATGTGACCAACCATGGTCAAATACGGGTCAACCAGCCAAAAATGAAGTTTGGCTCCAATAACATTCTTCCATCTCATCATGCCCATTGGCGCTGATAAAATCTCCCAATTAGATCCGAGTTATCCAATAACCCGATCATAAGGCTTCCCGATCAATACGAGAACTCAAGTATCAAGGTGTGCGACCCCGTAGGTTCCTCTAACGCTGGCAGTGCTGACCAGAGGTCATCACAAGCAGTGAGTGGCACCTAGCAGTGCATCGCTGCTACCCAGGTCATTGGAATGGATATCGACATCGACATCCCCATCATCGCAACTAGGTACAGATGCATTACAGTCTCTTTGCCGTACTGATATCCGATTGGACAAGTGTGTCACCACTTGTTTTCATCCAATCACATGGCTATGACTAAAACAGGTTCTCACCTGGGTATGGCCATACACTTTCAGTCATAGAACCATAAGGGAGCTCCATGGATATCATACTTCCCTAGGGAAGGGGCAAATCCTATGTCTGTCCATTGATCTTCTCATATGGGTCGTGACATGCTCAATAACAATCGTTATGACCTCCCAGCTACGGCAAGGTGTTAGGTTGTATCAAAGCAAGTCCCTAACCATATAGAATGATTAATGACCTCAAGTCAAGGGATCAATGCATCTCCTGTCACTTATGAGGATAACTCATGACACCAAGTCATAGCCTCATAGCGGGTCTATCCAGTATATCCTCCAATGATATACCCATGTGTCTGCGTTAGCACCACGTGCCTAACCAGCCCACATACCAGTCTCTCAAGTACCAGAGCTGTCCCATATCCACTGAAGTACATTGACTGGGGATAATTATTTGAGCACAGATCCAATCTGTCTCCAGGGACATTATCATGTAAGTACACAGTCGCAGGTGTAGTCAAACAATGATAATGACAATGCCAGAATGATATATAAATATCAATGTCAAGTAGTACATAAGTTGACCAAAACTAGGTCCTATGGCATATACACCCCCCCCCCCCCTCAGTACTTCTCTACCTCTATTCTTATAATTTTAAGCTTAATGACAAATAAAATGTATGTTTCTCTCAATCAAATTCTTATAATTTTTTTCTATAATATACCATGATCATAATTTCATATTTTGAATAATTTAAAATATATTTTTAATATTAAAATCTTATTTGTGAATATCAAAATTGACTTATTAGCTTTATAAATTTTAAATAATATAACTTAATTAGCAATGCTTTAATTTAAGTTAAGCATAAAATACTTAATATTTTAATAAAAATAATTTAAATTAATATTTCTTCAGCCAATAAAAACTAGAAGCAGAAGCTAAGCCAAACTGGCCCATAGTTGGCGGAACACAAACACGATTAACCATGACTAAGACCTGCAAAACTTTGTGTTAGTCAGCATCTTTTCAAGCAACACTTCTTCAGTAAATAAAAATTAGAAGTAGAAGCTGAGCCAAACTAGCCCATAGTTGGCGGAGCACAAACACGATTAACCATGACTAAAACTGCAAAACTTTGTGTCGTATCATATCATGTTAGCTGGTCGTGTCATGTTTTGACGACCATCTATAATGTAAATTATATACTGAAATGCAGTTCTCAAACACTGGAAATCTTGAAAGACATTGATAATGATCCATCAACTTTACCAGCCAACAGCTCCACACAGAGTTATGTTGATTTAGTTCTTAAGCCAACCCAGAATGATTTCGGGCATGGCCTCACAAGTTTGCCTTAAAATCTAAACTCTGGTCCTGGTTATGTTGGATAAGATCCAATTTGTTTTTGTATGAATAAACTGTTCAAGTCTTGTGTTCTAATTTAAGTTCCGTCTAGAGTTGCTTTGGGAAGAGGATAATTTCTCACTTTGACATCTCGAATAAGAAACGTTAACTGAGCCCATGTGCCATGCGATCTCTGCCCGAGTCCATGGCATACTTAGCCTAGCTTACTAGCATACAGTGCTTGGCATAACCTGTGTGTCAAGAAATGGCCTAAGCTGGGTACCCAGCTCAAGGCCATTTCATCTGGGTTAATTAATTTTGATCATAAAATATTTTTTTTTAATTTTTTTTAAAAAAATATTGTATGTCTTGTAAGTTAACCAATGATATTAATATTGTGATATTTTAGATTACGTATATATATAAAATACCCTATAGAAAATTACATATAAGATAAAAAAAATTTATAATATAAAAAAATTAATTTTTCTATAAGATATTATATACATATACATAATCTAAAATACCTTAATATTAATACCATTGGATAGCTTACCAAACATGTAACATTTTTATAAAAAAATTAAAAAAAATATATTTTATGGTTGAAATTAATCGACCCAGATGAAATGGCCTGAGCTACCCAGGCCATTTCTTCCTCAGCCCATTGGCGTCCACGTATTTGACATGACCCACATACTTAAAGATCTCGGCCCAATATGGTCTAAACTCACCTTGTGTTGCCCCTAGTGTGATGCTCAGATCACAGTGGACCGGGCTTGGAAGGACGTGGGCCTAGAAGAGGCCCAACTCTACCTTCAGATTGCGGACGCAGCCCATCTGCTCGGCCCAGCTTCCTTGAGCTCTGCCGGCGCTGATGAGGCGAGCTCCGCTGGCGTCATCTGCGGCAAGGTCTCTGGCGACATGGGCGGCGCGATTGATGGCGCCGACGGCGGATCCTTTCCAGGCGTTGACGACGGCGGCTCGAAGAAGAAGCCAAGATCCTTAGACTAGCGGATTCGGTGGAGATGATGGCGGACGCGTTCAGCGGCGTGATCCTTGGAAGCTTGAGAAGGAAGGACGGCTGGAGGGCAGCCTCCCTTCCAAACCCGGCAACGCTCCCTCCTTAAGAAGCCGAGCGGGCAACGAACGGAGGGGGGAAGGAACTGGGGGGAGGACGAAGGCAGCTCCCCTTCCCCCGTTCCGAGAGACGCGAGCAGAGGCTTCCTTTCCAGCTCCGACAAAGAGGAAGCGGAAGGGGGAGGCGGAACCGGAGCCGGCGGCGTGCTCCTCCGCCTCCCCCGATGGTGGCGCGAGCGTTGAGCAACCTGTAAGTCGACGGCGAGTGTGCCGTCGACGTGAGCTAGCTGAGCGGAGCGTGTGAGGGTTTATGTAGGTTGTTTGGCCAACAACGTAAATTTCCCTAAGCTTGTGTGGCTTCTTCTCCGGCTCCGACGAGAGCCCTTTCTGGTTTTCCGGCGACAGCATCTCCTTCTCCATCTTCACCGGCGACCTCCGATGGGAGCTTCCGCGATGTAGGCTGAGGGCTGAGGCCGGACGTGGGTTCCGGCCTGCCGCACGCCTGTACCCGTCCATCCATCGGCTCCCGCGGCGGCGAACGAACGCCGATGTCGACTTCAGGCGTAAGCAAAGCTTTGGCGTGAAGACGAACGCTTCAGCGTTCGAATCGAGGCTTGGTCAATGCAACAGTTTGGTCAAACTTCTGCGGGCTTGGCGAGGCGGACGCGGATTCAGTGGTGGCGTCAACGGTGAAATCACGCAGAGGCGTGATCGACGGGGCTCCAAATGGAAGGTCGGCTAGCGGCCTTCCTCTCCTTCCAGATCTGGCGATGCGTCCTCCTTCCTTAAGAACCCAGGCGATCGATCGAAGAGAGGAGGAGGAACGGGGAGTGACTTCCCCTGTTCCAAGAAACGCCGAGCAAGCACTCTCCCTTCCAGCTCCGGCCAGGAGGAGAAGAGGGGAAGGCGGGCGGAACGCAGGTGGCGAGCTTCCTCCGCCTCCCCCATGCGAGGTTTCTGAGCGCTGTGAGTCGACGGCAAGGGTCGCCGTCGACGGGAACGAGAGAAGATCCGGCGAGCGGATCTGGGAGCTTGAGCGAAGCTTGTATAGGGTTTTAGGTAGGTTTGTTTGATCCTGATCAAATCAAGCAAACGGAAATTTTCCCTACTGCTTATCGTCTCCGGCTCCAACGGTGTTATCTGTGTTTCCGGCGAGCTTCATGTTCAGAGCTTCGCCGAGTTCCTTCTCCACCATTCCGGCACACAACAGCTTTCGTGACTACAAGATGGCTGAGGCCGGACGCAGTTCCGGCCTGCCGCACACCTGCTCCCAGTCCGTCCATCGGCTCCAGCGGCGGCGAACGAACGCCGATGTCGACTTCAGGCGTAAGCAACGCGTTGGCGTGAAGACGAACGCTTCAGCATTCGAATCGAGGCTTGGTCAACGCAACAGTTTGGTCAAACTCCAGGCGCGGAGCGAAATCGAATTCGCGATTTCGATTTCACGTGAGTTTTGTGCACATAATTCCATGCTTCCGACTGACATGGACGGGTGGAAATAAACTGGGTGTGACTCTGGTATCAAAGGCAGCTCTACCGGCGGACATGGTGACACGAGGAGATGGTGATGCATAGGCAATGCACCAACAGAGACAAGGCTCTGGCTTTGATGTCATCGACAGGTGGGTGACGAAGAGAGGTTTGTGAGATTTCTTCCTGGGGCAGCGGGTTCCGATGCCGTCACCAGGCTGGCGGGTGACGAGGTTCTAGCATCTGCGAGGTGCTGATGAGGGATTTGCGAGGTCCCTTCCCAGAGCAGGCGGCTTTGATGTCGTTGCCAGGTGGGCAACGATGAGAAGTCTGCGAGGCTTCTTCCCGAAGCAAAGGGCTCCGATGCCGTCACCAGACGGGTGACGAGGGATTCCGACGTCAGGCAAGATGTCGACAAAGGGGTCTGCGAGGTCCCTTTCCAGAGCAGGCGGCTCTGATGCCATTGCCAAGTGGGCAACGACGAGAGGTCTGCGAGGCCTCTTTCTGGAGCAGCGAGCTCCGATGCCGTCACCAGGCGGGTGACGAGGATTCCGGTGTAGGGGGTACGCCGATGAAGGGTTTGCGAGACTCTTTCTAGGGCTACGAGTTTGGTGATACAGGTTGTTGATGAACTTGATGATTCGATGCGATAGGACGTGAACTCAATCACTACAGGTTGAGCGGAGCATCTGGGGATGATGCGTTATGGACGTGACCCTGATAGCATTGAGTTGGGCGGAGCACAAGAGCATGATAGGACATCGGCCGGATCACAGGAGGTTGGGCGGAGTACCAGAGGTTGGTGCGCTAGTACGTAAACCTAGTTGTGTTAAGTTGGACGGAGTGTCAAATCCATGCAATATTGGTTCAGCAGCATCACCAGATTGGAGCAGAGGCGGTGCTCCGACAGAGGACCCTGAAGAGGACGTCGAGGGCGACGTCCGAGTTTGGTGGGGGAGAATATGATGCTCAGATCACAGTGGACCGGGCTTGGAAGGAAGTGGGCCTGGCAGAGGCCCAACTCTACCTTGAGATTGCGGACGCAGCCCATCTGCTCCGCCCAGCTTCCTCCAGCTCTGCCGACGCTGATGAGGCGAGCTCCGCTGGCGTCATCTGCGGCAAGGTCTCTGGCGACATGGGCGGCGTGATTGACGGCGCCGACGGCGGATCCTTTTGAGGCATTGACGACGGCGGCTCGAAGAAGAAGGAAAGATCCTTGGACTGGCGGATTCGGTGGAGATGATGGCGGACGCGTTCAGCGGCGTGATCCTTGGAAGCTTGAGAAGGAAGGACGGCTGGAGGGCAGCCTCCCTTCCAAACCCGGCAACGCTCCCTCCTTAAGAAGCCGAGCGGGCGACGAACGGAGGGGGGAAGGAACTGGGGGGAGGACGAAGGCGGCTACCCTTCCCCCGTTACGAGAGACGCGAGCAGAGGCTTCCTTTCCAGCTCCGACGAAGAGGAAGCGGAAGGGGGAGGCGGAACCGGAGCCGGCAGCGTGCTCCTCCGCCTCCCCCGATGGTGGCGCGAGCGTTGAGCGACCTGTAAGTCGACGGCGAGTGTGCCGTCGACGTGAGCTAGCTGAGCGGAGCGTGTGAGGATTTATGTAGGTTGTTTGGCCAACAACGTAAATTTCCCTAAGCTTGTGTGGCTTCTTCTCCGGCTCCGATGAGAGCCCTTTCTGGTTTTCCGGCGACAGCATCTCCTTCTCCATCTTCACCGGCGACATCCGATGGGAGCTTCCGCGACGTAGGCTGAGGGCTGCTGCCGCACGCCTGTACCCGTCCATATTCCCCTCCAGCGGTGGCCATCGACGCAAGACGAATGCAGGCGGCGTTCGTCTTCGCGAAGATGACGAAGTGAGGCTCAGGTTTCGGGGTTCGTTTCGAGATATTGACCAAGTCAACGAAAATTCGAACGACGGGCTGAAATCGACGAGCGCGATTTTGGATTCGGCTTGGCACACATTTGGAGGCGTGGAGCTGACGTGGACGGGCTGAAAGGCTAGGCGTGAGAACTAGTATATTGAATTGGTCAATATGTCATTTTTGAGTCTAGCCTAACCCGTGTCATGCCTGCACAAGCTGCCTGACTCATTGGCCTCCTCCAAGAAACGACAACACCCATGGAAAACGCTTTGCATTTACACATCACTCTAATTTTTCAATATCTCACATCAGATTTGTCAGTAAATTTAAGCAACTACGTTGGGATTTTTTTTTCATTTTTTATCTTTTATCTATTTAATAATTTCTTAGAAATATCCTATTTCTGTCCCTACATGTATTCTACTTTGAAATATCCTAACTGCTAGACAATGTTCCGCTTGTGCAATAGGTACTATAAATTGAAAGGAGTAGAACGGGAGGAGAACAGAAGGGTGAGTAGCACTGGGAGAATGGAAACAAAGGTAGATGGAGAAATCAGATATGAAAAATTAATTCACTAATAAAAAGTTATAATTATAATAGATCTGTTGGCATTGGAAGAAAGATGAGTGTGCTGATTAGAAGAAAGCACAACTTGTATAGGTTAATAAAGATGACTAGAGCCACCAAGTGAGATAGAAGAGACGTGAAGTATGAAAAACAGAGAGGTGTTACAAGATTCGAAAGAGAACTATTATATTAGCATACCTGTCTTGGAGAGGCAAGAAAAGAGATGGGTGAGGTATTGGAGAATAGAGGCATTGCCAAACTCCAGAGAGAACAACTTAGTGAGACATACTCAAGGAGAGAAATGAAATACTAGAGAAAAGAGTCTCGGATAATTAAGGGTTGGAGACGATGTACTGCCTTGTAACTTGAAGAACAAGGTGCGTTTCACATAACAAGGTGATGCACTTGATTTTGAGGATGAGGCAACTACAGTATCTTTGTAATCTTCTGTTGATGAATGCAAACTGCTAAATGCTATGTTTTCGTACTGAGTAAGGTAGATGAAACCTATCTGGGAACGCCAAGCAATAGTTTATCATCAAATGAGAATGAGTATGGTCTTGCGCAAGGATGGACTTACCGATGCTGGTTAGTTCATACACTTCTGCTCTGTGTTATCCTTGTAATTTTACTATATACCTCAGGCTTTTCTTTCTGATCTGGACCCCCTTTGTTGATCTCACTAACTCACTTAAACTATGCAGTTGTTTGGCACAAACCCTTGGAAAAGGAAGGCCGGCCAAAGCAATTCCAGACTTCAGAAATAACCAAGTACCAGCAGAGGATGCTGCACTCATTGAGAAACCAATCTCTTTGCAGTCTGGTAAGGAATGGAAGGCAACATTACAGCTTTCTCTTGCTCTTTCCAGTTACTCCTGTGGGCAACTGGATCCTCGGAAAGTCTTTCAAGGATGATATAGATCATCATCGGTGCGTCATGTACAGGTAGCAGCCCACACCTCTGAGGCAAAGGGCCTAGACGAACCCATTGCTATGTCAAATACACAACAAATAAAATTCACAATTTTAATGAATCAATAAAGAGGTTCATATGATTTTCCTACGCTTCTAAATCCATGTTGGTTTGATCTTCTTCTAGAAAAAAAAAAGAAAACAGAAATCAAATAGATCACGTTTTATTGAAATCTAAAAAGAATGCTACGACAAAATGATGAGACCTTTCAGTAACTAAAGGGAAGATCATATGTCCATTCATAGTGGTACTAAATTATAAATGTGTTCAAGAAGTCGGAGACGCAGAAGCTTTGCAGACTGGACACCAATTCTTCAACCGAAGCCACTGGTTGATACACTTTACATGGTAAAAATGCTCGCACGACAGTTTTCCCAGCTCATCTCCGGTGGCATAATCTTCCTGCAAAGACAATAGTAAAATAGAACGCAGGAAAGCTATTCAATTGACATTACTCGGTAAGAATACACCATGGAATTTATTAAGTTAAAAAAAATTATTGGGTTAGCAGTGTGACCAAGTGGATTTTACCTGACATATGCTGCATTTAACATCACTTTCATCAGGTACAGGGATGCCAGGGATCAAAGGGCCAAGCATGTAATTGCTTCTCTTCAAACACGTATCTAAAGCTTCCTCCGTGAGAGCTGTGCTGACAGTACCCATTCTCTCTCCCAGCGCTAATAGTTCCTGTTCATGGAAGAAATGTTCCGAGGCATATTCTAAAATCTATAAAAGACTTGATCGAATAAAAGGATATTTATGTATTTAGTGTTGGGGGCAAGAAACCACCACAAGTCATGAACAAAATTCATGACACACCGAAGGTGTCAAGTTAGTTCAATCATAAGAATTTTAGTTGTTGATAATCTTCGTTACTTACTTGCTTATGTAAAAATAAAATAAAATCAATGACACTGCACATGAATCAAAGAGGGAGACAAACCTCGTATGTCATATTATCTATATCCATCCTCATGTCCCTGTATTGGTCATGGAAACCCAGGCTTTCCAAAAACAAATGATTCCCAAAAAATGAAAATCCTTCATCTTGTTCGATCCTCTCAAGTTCCAGCAACACCTGCATGCCCAAAGAAGAGGAAATCGAGGTCACTTTCGGACATTCACAAATATCTCTGTTATCTCCCACAGACCCCAAAAGTTACCAAGAAATCAAATACATCCTACGGAACATGGGATATCCATCCATCTTTCTGCAAGTGATATATGCACAACTAATTTTAGGAATAATAATCATTGGAAAAATATAGAGTACAAGTACCTGAGCAACACTTGCAGCGTTCAAGTTTAGATAGTCATCGCTAGGTTCAGAAATATCATCAAGTATAGTTATGCCATCAGCTATAGCTTCATTTATTAGTCTATTCTGAGCATTTTGTGCACGAGCTCTGCTTTGTCCATGTAAATTCCGGTAGAAAGTATGGCAATCTCTGGAAGATCTTGAACTTTGAGGAACAGCTCGTGATTCATTAGGTGCTCGTTGGGTCATGGTTACCGGATTTTGCACAAAAACGGGGACATCTTCTTGTCCTAATGCCCTCCTTGTAGTATTGCTATTAGGTGCTTGTCCTAATGTCTGTCTTGTTCTAATTGAGATGTTTCTAGGCCTTCTTGGAGCTTGATGAGATGATAAATGCTCTGGAAGAGATGTATTCAGATCTGAAGTACCTGTACTTGAAGAACCAGAATTTGCACGATTCTTGGGTGAAATCACACTTTTGCCTATGGAAGATGAGCTTCCCCTTCTAAAGGATCTCTTTCTTTTTTCACTATCTATGCTGCCAATTCCAGAACCAGCATAGTCAGAACCTGATGAAAGAAAACTTGATGCGTCTGAATTGCTAACAGTTGAACCTGAGTTTTCTCTATAACGATATCCAGGTTGTCTAGTTACTTCACTAGATGCTCTTGAACTTGAGCTCAATCTTGTCCCACAGGATCCCAATTCTCCAGTTGCAGTTTCTGAGAAGCGATGAACCTTTGCAGATTCGACTAATGGTCTTAAACCGACAGCACGTAACTTTTCTTTCTTGTCCAGTCTCCTTTTGGAGACTGAATCTTTCATATCTAAATATTTGCCACCACATTTCAGTTTGTTGTTGTCTCCTCGTCTATGACTGCTTTCTGCCTCATCATTCTCTTCATTGGATCTTCCAGAAGTGATCTGTAATGATTTAGATGAGCCTGAGCGGACGGAAGATTTTTCTTCTGCTATATTAGTGCCTTTCATGGAATAGAGACTAGCACAACATCCTAATCGGCTACAGTATCGAATGTTTCTATCATGATGCTTTTGTTCTCCAAGAGTAATGCTGCATCCACCTCTGGTAAAGAATACCCCAGTAGCAGTCCTTCTACCCATACAATCATCCATTCTGAATCACTGTTTCTCAGTTGACAATAGCCTAAAAAAAGCAAACAAATGATTAAGTCAGCATCTGCTTCTCAGTTGCACCCGGAATAAGCATACTAAATGAAAAATAACAAGATCAAGCATGATGATAAACTAAGTGCAAATAAATTCTCGAAGTGCTCTTAGGTTTAAAGGTGGGTTAGGGAGGCATGTCTGATAAATGGTTGCTAATGTGCTTTTGGCCAAACTATTGACTTCTCAAAGCCACTTTTAGAAAGTAGGTAAGGAGGTGCTCTCTAAAAGTGCTTTCAGAATACACTTTGAAGAAGCGCTAAACACATCCTAGGTAGCAATAGCTGAAGCACAAACAGCTAGACCTAAATATATAGCACTTGCACATTTCTTGACTGTGATACCGATCTTAATGCACATCAGTTTGTTTTTTTTTTCTTGCAATTAAGTAATACACCAACAATATCTTAAGCTAGATTGAATTCAAAATATCAGTTGGATTTGTGGGCATGTCAGAGGATTAAGGCATGCATTATAGTAGTTTTGGTTATTTGAAGTGATTTAAGAAATTGAAATATGTTCTTTTTGCTAATCAACATGAATTGGCATCTATTTAACTTGACTTCATAGTTAGGTGAGATGCATATAATCACTTGACTTCACAGTAAGGTGAAATACATACAATAACTTGACTTCACAGTTAAGGTGAAATAAATATATAAATGAATTAGTATCTTTACGGCGCTGCAATTCTTTTTACCAACCATGGTTACATGTGGGACAACTCTAGCTTAAAAAGTATCTATTTTCATTCCAGGTAAACCATCCATCATCCTATCATTAAATCACTTTTATATAGTTGATGTCATAGAAAAGTAGGCACGGAGGGCCCTCCTTTGTGGCTATAGTAAAAGAATTGATAATTTAACACGTAAAACTAAAAAAAACCGTTTGTCAAATGCCTTGCCAAATAAATATAAAAAAAAACTGAATACAAAATTATCAAGATTACAAGCCTGACTATCTTAGGCAAAGTAGATATTTTCGTGGAGAATATGGCTTGAACATGCATATCACCAAATCAGAAAATAGTATACACTGCTTGGAAGATTCATTTCTTTAACATCAAACTAGACACGGTTTGGTTAATTCCAACTAAATGAATGTTGTAAACAGAAAGGCAGGATCAAAATTCAAAGATCGTCATCGTAGAAAGAGTTTTTCTTTTCTTTTTCTGAATGAAAAAAAAAAAACTAACATCTTTGCGCTAATAAACAAGATTGGGAAATAGTAATTCGTTCTATTCAAAAAAACATATTCAATAATTCATCACGCATCTAATCCAATTTCATCTTGCTCCACAAGCACAGAGCAGAAGACACACAGTTCAACGAAAGCACCAGCAAATTCAACAAGAAACCCCATAAAAAAAAATTTTAAAAAAAGAAACACCCAAATTATAATGATCCAGCAAACAAAGACGAGCCAAAATAAGTTCTACCACATGCATACAAAAGAGAGAGAGAAAGAAAAGCAAAACATCAAAGCCCATAGAAGCTTCCGAGTCCACAAACCAGAAAAGAACAAACCTTTACGATCCAGAATTGAACTTTCCTTCTTCGAAGTCACAGGATCAGAGGTTTGAAGCACTAACTCGATTCTTCCCGGCAAGGAGAGCCGAAAAAAAGGAAGGGAGGAGATGAGGGAGGTCGAGAAAGGCGACCTCCTGCTTTCCTTGGACGATCCGTGGATCAGAGAGAGGCCAAATAAATCGATCGCTCCACGTCGAGTGGAGAGGCGGCGGGCGAGGAATTGGGAAATAGGAAAATGGGAATGGTTTTGATTGCACACCGGAAACAAAAATGGCGGACGGCATCGGATTGGCGCGGTCAAGGAACGCAACGCCTGTCCGTGCCCCCGATCTCGGCCGCTGAATTGACATTTGACCCCGCGAACTTTGGATCGCACGGCGGAGCGAGTTCCGTGGGTAGTTTGATAAAACCTTGGGTGGGCCCAGAAAGAAACGACCCGTTCGGCCCAACTGTTTTCTTTTTGTATTTTTTTCATTTTTTTATTTTAAAAATTAATTTTCCACTAATTTATCTCCTAAGAAATAACCTTATTGTCAATAACTAAAAAATAATTAATTTTTATTTCAATAAATAAAATAAAAAATTATGAATGTCATCCTTAACTTAAAAAGATTTAGCTATGATTGAGTGAATCATAGCTGCGGCCAGTGTTGGGCGGGGCTTTGCGGCGGTGGCCCATCGACGGAACTGTGGCCGCTCCCGGAGTTTTTCACTCAAGTCTGCGCGGGCTTCTTTTCCCTGGCGAGCGCGTCGGGCTCGGAGGTTGCAGGCTCTTATAGTGCTTCTGCCCTAGTACCTTCTTGGTCCCTTTACGCTCTTTTGTAAAGGTTCCCTGGTCTCGTTTCTTATTTTCGCTGGACTCACCGGGTTTCTATTTCGCGCCTGGTTTTCACTACTTTCGGATTCTCGGTCTGGTTGCGGTTTTGGTTGCTTGTTGTTCTTCCTCCTCCTCTCATTCTGCAAGGCTTGGGTAGAGGGGGTTTTCTAGTCGAGCATAGCTTCTCCGTGCTTGAGTCTCTGGTTTATCCCGTACCCAGTTTGGCGGGGGGAAAATGGCCCAAAATCGTCTTGAGAACGTAGCGGGCGGGGCTTCCCGATTCCCGCTTCCTGTTCGCTCACCGTCTACCTCCCCTTCCGGGACTACCGGCCCAACCCCTCTGAGATCCTGGAGCTCCCTGTTTGCAAAGCCTCCCTCCGGAGGATCTTCTTGTACCCTGGCGCACTCTTCAGTTGAGCGAGTAGGGGATGTTTTGAACATTTCTGTCCCAGATGAGGAATTGGAAGCCACGACCGCATTTTGGGCTAACACCTTAGTCGGCTATTTCATCGGCTACAGACCAAGCTACAACATCCTGAAGCAGAAGGTCATGAATATGTGGAAACCAAAAGGAAATTTGGAGATCTTTTCGCTCCCAGGGGGATTCACGCTATTCAAATTTGATCAGACTACGGATAAGGCGATGGTCTTGGAATTGGGGCCCTGGTTTATATTCGGGGAAGTGTTAATCCTCAAACCTTGGGCCCCAGACGATGAACTGTCGCGGGTGGACTTATCCGCCATCCCTGTCTAGATCCGTATCCACAATCTCCCTTTAAAATGGTGGTCTCCAGGCATCCTCAGCCAGTTGGCCAGCTCGCTTGGGAAGCCTATTTCCATGGACCAGGCTACAGCCTCAAGATCTAGACTGGGGTATGTGCGTTTTTGTGTAGAAATGGGGGCGGCATCGGAGTTCCCAGAGACTATAGCTTTTGTGGTTAACAGGGGAAGTGAAACTCACATCAATTTAGAGTACGAGGCTGTCCCAGCAAGATGCTCAAAGTGCATGATCTTTGGATACGCTACCAAGTCCTGTGGCCGAACTGCAAATACTCAAGTTCTTCTTGTCTGGAGGGAGAAGGCTACTCCAGCTCAGGCGAATGCAGTTGCTCGGCATCAAATACCTCCTCCTTCAGCTGAGGGGCCGCGGGACCAGGGGGAAAACTACCCCTCTTCCTCCCGGGTGGCGGGGAGGCAGATATCTGATCCCTCTACCTAGCTTCTGCCCGCGGGGCCGTCAGTAGCGCCTCTTCCCCACCCAATTCTTTCATCCCCGGCATCTTCTCAGGGCACTCTGCATCAGCTATCTTCTCCTTCGCCTGCCCCAGCAGTCGACCCTGGGAAAGAAATTGTTCAATCTTGTGATTTTCCTGTCCCTGGCCTGGTGGATTTGGCTGATGAGTTAGAGGACTCGGATTTGGGTTCTTCTTCCTAACTATTAATCCCAGGCTATTCTGAAGATATTGATGCCCTGTTGGATCAACAGGACTTTGCGGTTATAAATCCTCGAAGCTCTAGAAGGCGGAGCAGACGAATCAGGGCTACGGCCCGCACCTCGGACCCTAAGAGCATGAGTCCCTCTCGGCCGGTGTCCCAGTGACTCCTCCTTTAGACCCTATTGTGTGTTGGAACGTGAGGGGTTTCAACGCACTCGCAAAGAGGAAGGAGGTCATGTCCCTTGTAAACAAATACAAAATCAAAATGTGTGCGCTTCTTGAAACCCACGTTGCGGAGTCTAAAAGTATTGCGAGAATAAATTCTACTTTTCCGGGATGGTCCTTCTCCAGCAATTACAATGTTATCTCGGGGGGCCGGATCTGGCTTTCTTGGGACCCTTTGGCATACAACGTGACCATAGTTATTACCTCTTCGCAAGTGATTGTGGGCCATGTTTCATCTGTACACGGGGGCCCCTCTTTCTATATTGGTGTGATTTATGGTCTATACTCCGTAAACGTTCGGAAAGAGATTTGGGAGGAGCTACACCACATACACCGCTTGGGCCCTCTGGTTATTCTTGGAGATTTCAACATGCTCTTCTCATTGGATGAAAAAATTGGAGGAATTTCTCATGGGGACTCCGAGATCATATACAACATAGAAATGAAAATGGCCCTGGATCTAGATGACATAAAATTCCGGGGAGCTTACTATACATGGTCAAACTCTCAACTGGGTCAAAACCGAATTTGGAGCAAACTTGATCGCATAATGGCCTCAAAAGATTGGACATATTGTTTCCATATGGCAGAGGCCATCTTCTTGAACCCATCCATCTCGGATCACTCTCCAGCTCTTCTTATGTTCGGCACCTGCATGCCCAGTAAAGGCCCACGTTTCCGGTTCTTCAATAATTGGCTTCTTTCCCCGAGTATCACTCCTTTGGTAGAGACTATATGGCAATCCAGCAACACTCAAGGCACCCCGATGTTTATCCTCTGCCATAAACTGGCGAAAACAAAACAGAGTCTCAAGTTTTGGGCGCGGCGCATCAGGGCGGAAAAAACAAATGCGATGAGGGAAAACACTCGCATGCTAAATTCCATTCAACAGCGGCTCCAATTTGACCACAATGATGCCACCCTTTGTTCCTTGGAGAAGCAGTACCAAGACAAAATAAGGGACTACTGGAATGAGGAAGAGGCTGCCCTCAAGCAGAAGTCTAGAGACATGCGCATCTCTTTGGGAGACTCTAACACGGCGTACTTCTATAATTTGATGAAAGCTAGACGGATCCGGAACACCATTTCTTCTATCCAGGATGCTCATGGAAATTTTGTTATGGGTGAAAGGGTTTCCCATGAGGCGGTACATTTCTACAAAGCTCTTCTGGCTCCTCCTGTGACCCATATTCAACTGGATTTCCATGTTAAGAAAGTTCTCTCGGCTGATGCTATAATTATGCTGGAAGCGAGCTACTCGACTGAGGATATTGCCACCAGTATCAAGAAAGCCAATATTTCAAAGGCCCCGGGGGTTGATGGTTTCAATGCGGCTTTCTTCAAATCTTTCTGGGACACTATAAAAGAGGACGTTCTCTGGGCCATCCTTGATTTTCTGACGCATGGGCGGCTGCTAAATAGAGTGAACATCACCTCTCTTACTCTTATCCCAAAAATTCCTAACCCTTCCTCTTTTGCAGATTTCTGACCTATCTCTGTATGCAATATGATTTATCACTTCATCGCAAAGCCTATGGCCGTCAGGCTTTGCAGGGCTCTCTCGGAGATTATTGACCTAAACCAGCATGCTTTCATGCCTGGCAGGTCGATCCAGGAGAATATTATGCTATGCCAGGAAATATTAAGCGGTTTTCATGATAGGCGGGCCCCCCCTCGTATGGCAATAAAACTTGATATCCATAAGGCTTTCGATTCAGTAAGGTGGGAAGCCGTTGCTCACCTCCTTTCGGCTTATAATTTCCCTCCTTTTTTTGTAGCAAAAATAATGGCATGCATCACTTCGCCCTCATATACAATCAACCTCAATGGGGAGGACGTGGGTCTTTTCAGGGGTACTCGGGGCCTGCGCCAGGGATGCCCATTATCTCCATACCTATTCATTCTTATTATGCAACGCCTCTCGGATCTTCTTTCAGAATAACTTGCGCAAGGAAATCTTGTTCCCCATAAGAAATGTAAAAAGCTTGGCATCACAAATTTACAATTTGCGGATGATGTAATTATCTTCTGCGAGGCTGCACCTTCTTCGGCCAATGCAATCAACAAGGTGCTTGAGACTTTTTGCCTTAATACCGGCCTTAAAATAAATCAGCAGAAGTCTCATGTCTATTTTTCTGCCTCTACGGACCCAAGAACCCAAATGCTTATTTCATCCTGCCTTGGAATTCAGAAGGGTTCACTGCCGTTCAGATATCTTAGCATCCCTATAACAAGCAAAAATATAAAGGCTCGTGACTACATGCCTCTTCTCGAAAAAATTTCTGGTTATTTATCAGCTTGGAGGGCAAGAAACCTCTCTTATGCGGGTAGGGTGGAGCTAATAAAATCGATGTGCTACGGGAATATAAACTTTTGGTGTAGTGCTATAAAACTACCCAAGGGTGTTATTAACAAACTGAACTCTACCCTTGCCAACTTTCTCTGGTCTCGAGGAAACGGGAATGGGCTGGCAAAGGTGGCTTGGATCAATATCACTAAACCGAAAACCCATGGCGGCCTTGGCCTTCGGGACATAGAAAAGCTAAACAGTGCTTTCCTATCAAGACACATCTGGAATATTGCAAAGGATAAACATTCCCTTTGGGTCAAATGGATCCATGAGAGGTATCTCAAATCTGACACTATTTGGTCGGTCAAGTTAACTAGGCAATCGCCGTGGCCAATTCGCAATATTCTATCGACACGTGACACTTGTATCCAAATGGTCGGATACAAGATCGCAAATGGAGAATCTATCAAACTATGGCTCGACCCGTGGCTTCGCCCATCTCTTCTAAGGGATTTGGTTGAGGACTTTCGCTTTGAAAATACCCCCGGAAGAAACACATGTCTCAGCTCCCTTATTGTGGACCACCGATGGGCCATCCCTCGCCCTAGATCCTCAAGCCTCATCGATATTTATGCTTCTATCCCCCGGGTGAAAATTTTCCCCCACCTCAGCTCGGACCTTCTAACCTGGAACCGCACAACCCATGGTGAATTCACCCTAAAATCTTCTTATGAGGGCCAGGTCCATGGCTCGGAGGTCCCCTAGACGACTCTAGTTTGGTTTAAAGAGCATATCCCGCGCCACTCTTTCTTTCTTTGGTTATTCTGCCTGGGCCGCCTTTGTACCAGGGCGCACCTACATGATTGGGGGGTGGTGTCCCACCCAATTTGTATGCTGTGCAATTCTGACCCGGAGACCATGGACCACTTGTTTCTGAATTGCCCTACTCTCATGGACCTTCGGTGCTTACTATCTAGTAGATGTGATTTACCTTTTAATTCACATACCTGTGATGAGGCCTTAAGGCTCCTGCTGCGCCACCATGGGACTCTAGTAAATCCAGTCCAGACTTACATCAAGAGGCTGATGTTCACCGGTGCTCTATACTACATTTGGAGACACCGAAATAGCAAACTGATGGATACCCAAACCCACAAGTTTGGAATCCGAGATTGTCTGGCCTCCCTAATCTTAGATGTCACAGCAAAACTTAAGAGCTACGTCCCTCAAGCTCATCTTCACCCATCTGTTCAATCTTTTGTTGCTACCTGGGAGGACTTCACAGGAAATCGAGCTGGGGATGCATGATATCTTTTTTTGATATCTTTTCTGTAACGCAAATGGGTGGCCTTCCGATGCCATAGACACAGCCCTCAAAAGCCATCAAATTTTTACTTGGAGTTCTTGGCTTTCCCATATGGTTTCAAATTTTGAAAATTTATAACGCTTGCAAAATCTTACTTGGGTTTCATTAGACTCCCCTGCCTGGATCTCTTATTATTGGGCATTTTGGGGGAGCCGATTCTTGTCCAGCCTGGTTATGCGCTCCAGCCATGCCCACAATAGCCATGAAAGTCCAACGCTCATCAGCCAAAAAATGAATGATTTTGTGTCATCTGTATGGTGTGTCCGTATTGTAGGTGTTTTCCTGAGAAAGATCAATGCTCTGCAGTGACCTTTCGGGGAGCCCATTTTTATCTACGCCGACGGATTTTTCCCGGAGGGCTTTGTCTGGGCACCGGCATGAGAGGTGCTGAGCGGCTTAAGCTTGATGATGCCAGGGGGCATTGCATCCTTCCTTAGCAAAACGAAGACAGGATACACCAAAAATGCCTCCATGTAAATCTTGTGCTGTGTTTTTCCCCTCTACTGACCCTTCTCGATGTTTTGTTTTGTTCTGGTTATTCTCATAGGACTGGTGTGTGGATTTGATTGTAATTGCAGTGACCATGCGCTAGTAGATGCAGGGGAGACCCTGCTAAAATTTTTTTTTTGGTTTTTACTGTAGGAAGGGAGGTGGAGATCTGTACATATCATGTAACTATACTTTTTGATAAATACAAACAAATCTTGCCATTGGCAAAAAAAAAAAAATGATTGAGTGAATCTTTTTATTTATTGATTGATAAGTTGTGGGACGGCGACAATGTTTGAGACAAGAAGATATGCTTTATAATTAAAAAAATTAAATTGGGAGTGGACGGCGAATTAATGTTCATAAAAGATATGGTTTAGTTGACCCAAAAATCCCTTTTACATAGAATAAATTCAAATGAGGGTGTTTGCTAAGCTGAAAAAGTCAAAGAAGGTGTCTTATAGGGCCAAACAACGTCTTAGAAGCTAATCCCTCATGGCCCACCCTAGATTCATCATATGTCAAGTTCATATTAATAATTTCTTTGAATTAAGTGCTCAAAATTTAATTCAATTATAAAAATTCAATACTCGAATTAACTTTTAGACGTAAAATAAAAAAATCTTAATATAAAATATTTTATATTTATATAATACCTATCACTACAAATGAATTATATATAATTTCATTGTAAACATGAATTGAGTTAAACTCAAATTTAATTGATTGAATCTGAATTTGCTTAATGTAGGCATGGCTTGCAACATTCACTTGCTTTCAACCACGCATGAAGCTTCAATAAAACGCCTCACCTTAGTCAACGCTTGATTTTTTTTTTCTTTTCTGAAAAAAATAGAAAATATCTTTTTAAGAAAAACAAAAAAAGGTTACTTCAGTAGTATAACACGTGTAGATAATGATATAGAAAAGCGAGGCATCGTGGCGTCCATCACTCCTCCCATTTTTGCCTCGCTGGCGATGGTTACGTGTTCTAGCTCCCTAGTTTAATTGATAATAATAATAATAATAATAATTTATTATTATTTACACTCCAGCATTAATAAAGACTATAGCAATACTTTTTTTTAATTATTTTATAATATTTTTTAAAAATTTATTAATATAATAAAAACTAAAAAATATTTTTTAAATAATTAAATAATTTAGTAATATATAAAAGTATGTCATTCATATATATTATAATTAAATAAATTTTTTTAAAATAATTAATAAATAATGCAAATTTATTTAATCTTTATGTGATTATATTACTAAATTTTAGTTAAATTTAATTTAATTTTAATTTTATATAATAGTAATATTAAATTTATATTAATATAAATTAATCTCTCCACTCAGCCCAATGTGCAACCCTACTTGCTGTTCTAAGATTATACTCTATCCTTAGGGGTGTCCAAAATTCGGGTCAAACCGAAAAACCGAACCACACCGAACCGAAATTTTCGGTTCGGTTCGGTTCAAACCAAGTTCGGTTCGGTTCGGTTCGGTTTTCGGTTTGAACCGAACAAACTCAATTTTAAATATAATATTATTATTTTTATATAAAATATAAAATATTATTATTTTTAATTATATAAAATATATTATATTATTATTTTAATTATATAAAATATATTATATTATTGTTTTTATTAAAAATTAATAATATAAAAGTATAAATAAATTAAATATATATCTATATAATAAATTTCGGTTTATTCGGTTTAAACCGAACCGAACCGAATAATTCGGTTCGGTTTTGATTCGGTTTTTACCTAATTCGGTTCGAGTTCGGTTTATTACCATCATAATCGGTTCGGTTCGGTTTGGACAAGTTCGGTTCGGTTCGGTTCGGTTCGAACCGTTTGGACAGCCCTATCTATCCTTAAATTTTTCTAAATTTCTTGCTAAGAAGCGGATCTCATTTCGGATATTTCGTACCTCCACTGGTGTCAGATTGCATATATTGGCTACGGTTTTTGTCTATATTCTTTGGTAGGGCACAAGCTAATTCATTCAAACTAGACCTCATTATTGTTGGTCATTTACATATGGAACTAGCGGGCGGAAGAGGCGCCGACGTTCGATCTGCCAGACCGAAGGGTGCGGCCGGACGTCTAGCTACGAGCAGCGTGAGCAAGCATGGGCGGAGCCCTGATGTAGAGTGGCTCCGCCTGGTGATGACATGTAAAAATATGATATTTCGTAACTCAATTTCATTCTTATTTTAGAGCATAATGCATGTTTCATCTCATTTATTTACTCAAATGCTTCATATCCTTCAGAACCTTCATTTTTCCTCTATTTTAATAAAATGCAGGTATTTGACTTCAAAATCAATGGAATTTGGAGAATCTGAAGGTATGAGACGATTTCCCATGATGAGATTGAGCTACACGCCAAATTTCAGCTCAATTGGAGTCCTCTACAGAGTGCACATGGGTGTGCATCCATGCACGGCCGTGCATCATAAGTCATCAGAATTTACTAAACTGAGCCGTACACGGGCATGGCCGTGCATCCATGCACGGCCGTGTATCGTAACGCGTACAGCTTGACAGACGCTCGGTATTTTGCCCGTAACTTTCTATTCTGAGCTCAAAATTGGACGGAATTTTGGGACGACCTTCCCAACTAAGACATGGACGTTTTGGGACTGAAATCATCGGATTTGGTCAAGCAATGGGGGGAGAACGAGTGCAAACGGTGAGACCTTAGGGTTTAGGGCGATTTTCTAGGCGACAACACTGTTCCGGCGAGTTCTTCTCTTCGTTCCGACGTGGAAGATCACGCTGAGCCTTCTTCCATCAATGATCTACCCTTCCCTTTGATTTGATTTAACTTTCATGAGAGATTTGATGTATTACACGATGAATCCTATAGCGTAACTCTACTTTTCGGGGTTTGGGCGTAGCCCACTGTATGAATGTTGAATATTAAAGTTTGATCTATATATTTCTTTACTTGTCTTTGTTCTTATTTATGTTTAGGATGTTTTTATTCTTGTTTACATACTGGTCATATGTATGCATGCTTTAGATGTCGAGGGAAGGACTGAGAGGTGAACCTTGACACTCGGAACCCCTAGACTACACTAGTGATTTCGTGTTGCGAGAGCACTCGAAATCACCTGAGGAACCCTAATCCTTCACAGATCCCATTGGATTCGCCTTAACCCTAGTAAGCCACGAGAGTAGGAGACTTGGGTTAAGACGGATACCGGACTGTGTCTTGAGAGAGAGTGCGTCTGTACCCTAGGAAGGATTACCTTGAGAACTTAGATAAAACTTAATTAGAATATCAAGTTTTAATATCTCTACATGCTTCAGTGTGGTGAAACCTAAAACCCCGATCCTCTCTCATAATCTTAAAACCCCGTTTGCTTTGTTTTACTGTCTGTGCTGCCTGCTCTTAATTCGCCTCAGTTTAATTACTTACTTTAGGACATTAGCCATTCTCCCATTAATCATTAACCTAGCTTTCGATTGACTGATTTGTTAGTACTTGACCCTAGTCCCTGTGGGTTCGATCTTATTTATTATGCGATAGACCGTACACTTGCAGTAGCAGCCGAAAGGCCCTATCAAGTTTTTGGCGCTGTTGCCGGGGACTAGGTTGCCAATATTAACACAATCAGAAGATTGATAGACTAGGTTTAGTTAGATTTCATTTTGTTCTTAATTCTGTTTATTTGCTTTTATTTTTAGTTGTAATTTCTATTTGGTGTGGTGCTACTAATCTTTTCTGTCTAGGTACTTGTTTATGCCCAGGAACACTGCTAGAACAAGAAAACTTGTACCTGAAGACCCGGAGATAGAGCGCACTTTCTGTCAAGTCAGAAGAAATTTGAAAAGACTTAAGCTTGAAGACAACTTTTCTGACAGTCAAACGATGGAAGCCACTCGCTCCTTGAAGGATTATGCAGCGCCCACCATTTCTAGCGTGCACTCGAGCATATCGCGACCGGCTATCGAAGCCAACAACTTTGAGATCAAGCCGTCACTTGTACAGATGGTGCAGCAGAACCCATTTAGTGGAGTAGCTACTGACGATCCTAACCTTCATTTATCTATTTTCTTAGAATGCTGCGACACTTTGAAAATTAATGGTGCTCATCCTGATGCTATCAAACTGAGACTTTTCCCTTTCTCTCTCAAGGATCGAGCTAGGGCATGGTTGCAATCTTTACCGCAGGCATCAATCACAACGTGGGAACAACTGTCACAAGCGTTTCTATCAAAGTACTTCCCACCAAGCAAAACTGCCCAGCTCAGGAATCAGATAACCAACTTCGCCCAAAGAGAGGGGGAGTCCCTATATGAAGC
This sequence comes from Costus lasius, assembly GCA_027563935.2. Classification (NCBI taxonomy): domain Eukaryota; kingdom Viridiplantae; phylum Streptophyta; class Magnoliopsida; order Zingiberales; family Costaceae; genus Costus; species Costus lasius. Next base: position 105,374,116 of record CM050448.1, read on the forward strand.
ATGGGAGAGATTCAAGGAACTTTTGAGAATGTGCCCGCACCACGGTCTGTAGAAGTGGGTGGTCATTACCACCTTTTACAATGGATTGCTATACCAGACTAGACTTTCTGTAGACGCTGCTGCTGGTGGGGTGTTAATGAACAAAAATTATGATGAAGCGATGGAGCTGATAGAAGAAGACATGGCTCTCAACCATTACCAGTGGTCGGGAGAGAGAAGCCAACCGGTTCGAGGTCCAGGGAAGTTTGATATGCACATAGTTAATTCCCTAGTAGCTAAAGTAAATTCACTTACTTCAAAAATTGATTCCATGAATGTTTCTACTTCTAACTCTGTGACTTGTGAAGTTTGTGGAGTGACAGGACATTCAGCTGATGATTGTCAAATCTTGAGTGCTCCCTCTGAACAAGTCAATGCTATTGGGAACTTCAGGAACCAGAACGACCCATACTCGAACACCTACAATCCGGGATGGAGAAATCATCCGAATTTTTCCTACAGGCCTCCTGGGATACAGCATCCATCAGCCAACCAGAGACAACAAGATCCTCCACAGAAGTCCAGACTGGAACTAATGCTAGAGAACCACATGGCGAGTCAGACAAAGCACAACAAGACCATGAATACCATGAGTGAATAGATTCGCCAGCTAAGCATGAAAGTGGACTCTGTCGCAACCCACCAGAAATTGATGGAGAATCAGATCACACAACTTGACCAACGAACCAATTCAATCCAGGAAACAATTAACTAGAACGAGCACTGTAATGCGATAACGACGAGGAGCGGAATCCAGTTGGAGGATCCAAAGATGCCTGAACCTAAGGAAAGAGCAAGGCAAAATTCACCTGAGGAAGTTCCGCCAGATGAGAATCCCGTAGTTAACTCGAATCCAGTACAACAAAGACTGCATGTGTAGAAGGAGCAGGTTTACATTCCACCTCCACCATACAAACCGCCCATCCCTTTCCCTCAGCGATTGGCTAAGGCTAAACTGGATCGGCAGTTTAGAAAATTCCTGGAGGTATTAAAGAAATTATATATCAATATTCCTTTTACTGACGCTCTTTCACAAATGCTAGCATGCGCAAAATTTTTAAAGGAGATACTTTCTAAGAAAAAAAAGATCGAGGAGCAAAGAACAGTTGCCCTGACTGAAGAATGCAGTGTTGTACTTCAGAATAAACTTCCACCCAAGCTGAAAGACCCAGGGAGTTTTTCTATCCCTTGTCAAATCGGGAATATGCCCTTTGATAGAGCTCTATGCAATTTAGGGGCTAGTGTTAGCCTAATTCCATTGTCTATCTGCAGGAAGCTGGGTATGGGAGATATGAAGCCTACTTCTATATGTCTCCAACTGGCTGACCGATCAATGCGTCGACCGGTAGGGATCATTGAAGATGTACCAATAAAGGTTGGAGAATTCTTTATACCTATAGACTTCATAGTACTGGAGATGGAAGAGGACACTCGATTACCCATTATCCTTGGGCGCCCCTTTCTTGCAACTGCTGGCGCCGTTATTGATGTGAAAAATGGGAAATTGGCATTGAATGTTGGTGAGGAAAAATTAGAATTCGATCTGTCTTCTGCTCTAAAAAAACCACCTTTTGCAGGTTCTTGCTGTGAAATTGATACCAAGGAGGACGACGTTGAACCCATCACACCAACCGCCGAGGACACTTGGGAAGTTTATCTGCTAAATGATGAACACGAAGGAGACGCTGATGAGCATCAGCATCAAGCAAAAAGTCTAGGAGGAGTTCACACTGAGAGGTCTCGAAGGACACAATTCGAAAGTTTGGGAAAGTTTAAGTCTGGTCCTTCCATCAAGAAGGAGCTGGAGTTCAAACCTCTTCCTGATAATCTTAAGTATGAATTCCTTGACGCCAACTCTACCTGCCCTATCATCATTAGTGCTGACCTTAATGCAGAGGAGACCGCAAAGCTACTGAATGAACTACGACTCCACAAATAGGTAATTGGATACTCATTAGAAGATATTAAAGGGATTAACCTTTCATTCTGTATGCACAGGATTTTCTTGGAGAGCGACAGTAGAGCTTCGGTGGAATTTCAGCGCTGTTTGAACCCAAACATGAAAGAAGTGGTCAAGAAAGAGATATTGAAACTACTTGATGTAGGGGTTATCTACCTAATATCTGACAGTGAATGGGTAAGTCCGGTACACGTCGTACCTAAGAAAGGAGGAGTCACTGTGGTCAAAAATGAGAATAACCAGCTCATACCCACCCGTACTGTGACTGGGTGGCGTATGTGCATCGACTACAGGAAACTAAACAAAGCCACGCGCAAAGACCACTACCCACTCCCATTTATTGACCAGATGCTGGAGCGGTTGGCGAAGAACTCTCACTTCTGTTTTCTTGATGGTTTCTCTGGATTTTTCCAAATCCCCATCTATCTAGAAGACCAGGAAAAGACTACTTTCACCTGTCCTTATGGGACATTCGCCTACCGCCAGATGCCATTTGAGCTGTGCAATGCCCCCGCCACTTTTCAAAGATGCATGGTTTCAATTTTCTCAGATTTTATAGAAACTATAAATGATGTTTTCATGGATGACTTCTCAGTTTATGGCACTTCATTTGATAACTGTTTGGCTATCCTCTCTAAAGTGTTGAACAGGTGCAAAGAAGTCAACCTCATTTTGAACTGAGAGAAGTGTCATTTCATGGTGCGAGAGGGAATAGTGCTCGGACATCTGATCTCAGAGCGTGGCATCGAGGTTGACTGATCCAAAGTGGAAGCCATTGAAAAGATGCCACCACCTTCATCTGAAAAGAGAGTTCAAAGTTTTCTTAGGCATGCCGGCTTTTACCGCCGTTTTATAAAAGACTTTTCAAAAATTGCTAGACCATTGACTAACCTGCTCGCTAAAGATGTTCCCTTTTCTTTCGACCAGGTTTGCATGACGGCTTTTGAGAAACTGAAGAAAGCCCTAACCTCAGCCCCTGTCATGCAACCGCCGAATTGGACACTCCCGTTCGAGCTCATGTGCGACGCCAGTGATTTCGCGGTTGGAGCAGTGTTAGGACAACGGGAAGACAACAAGTTACATGCCATCTATTATGCTAGCCAGACGTTAAATGAAGCTCAGATCAACTATGCTACCACGGAAAAGGAGCTCCTTGCTGTTATTTTTGCTTTTGATAAGTTTAGATCCTATGTTATTGATTCAAAAGAAATTGTATACACTGATTATGCAGCTATTAGGTACCTTCTAACCAAGAAAGATGCAAAACCACGATTGATTCGCTGGATCCTCTTACTACAAGAATTCGATTTAGAAATCCGCGACAAGAAAGGCTCAGAGAACCTGGTGGCTGATCATTTATCCCGATTACCGCATGAGGACCAAGAAGAAGAGAGTTGCCAGGACATTAACGATTATTTCCCTGATGAGCATCTCCTAGCCTTAACCAAAATTGAAGCCCCGTGGTATGCTGACTTTGTAAATTATTTAGTGTCTGACGTCATTCCTTTTGATCTTTCGTGGCAGCAAAAGAAGATATTTCTACACGATGTGAAACACTATTGTTGGGACGATCCTCTCCTATTTTGAAGGTGCGCCGATGGCCTCTTTCGGCGGTGCATACCTGAGACTGAGATCCAAAATGTACTATTTCACTGTCACTCATCTCCTTATGGGGGCCACACTAGTGCTTCGAAGACAGCCTTCAAAGTACTGCAATCCGGACTTTACTGGCCTACTATTTTTCGGGATGCCTAGCGATTCATTACTCATTGCGATCAGTGTCAACGATCAGGCAACATTTCCAAAAGAGATGAGTTATCATTGACCAACATCTTGGAACTGGAAATCTTCGACGTTTGGGGGGTGGATTTTATGGGACCATTCCCATCCTCCTGTGAACATCGATTCATACTGGTAGCTGTGGACTATGTCTCTAAGTGGGTAGAAGCCTCAGCCGAACACACATCCGATGCTAAGGCAGTAACCCGAATGCTCAAACGCACCATCTTCCCCAGATTTGGTGTACCCCGAGTGCTGATAAGTGACGGAGGCTCTCATTTTCTGAATCACAAATTAGCCTCCTTATTGAAGAAGTATGGGGTAACCCACAAGGTCGCAACCCCATACCACCCACAGACTAGCGGACAAGTGGAAATATCCAACATGGAGATAAAGAATATCTTACAAAAGACGGTTAACTTCTCACGGACTGATTGGTCATTGAAGTTAGATGACGCACTCTGGGCTTATAGAACAGCCTTCAAGACCCCACTAGGGATGTTTCCCTATCAGCTAGTGTATGACAAATCCTGCCATCTCCCAGTTGAAGTTGAGCATAGAGCTTATTGGGCTGTCAGAAAGCTGAACTATAACCTTCGAAGTGCTGGTGATAACAGAAAGCTCCAACTCAATGAACTAGATGAAGTCTGTCTGTCTGTATATCACAATGCGAGCATCTACAAAGAACGGACAAAAAGATGGCACGATAAACACATCATTACAAAGAACTTCCAAGTAGGGGATCATGTCCTTCTGTTTAATTCGCGCTTAAAGCTCTTTCCAGGAAAATTGAGAACAAGATGGTCTGGGCCATTTATTGTGAAAAGAATCTCTCCACATGGAGCTATTGAAATTTGGAGTCAGCGGTCAGGAAACTTTAAAGTGAATGGCCAACGATTAAAATTCTATTTCGCGCATGATATCATCGACAAAGGCATCTCCTTGCATATTTTTGATCCTCCACCTCCAGACCTACCATGAGCACCATTACGGTCAAGCTAGTGACCTTAAAGAAACGCTTGTTGGGAGGCAACCCAACCTCTTTTGCATTTTTATACTTTCTTATTTATTTTCTTCATTTAGACATTGTTATTTTTCAATTTTCTTTTCATACTCATGCTCTATAAGCTGTACCACACTGATAGAAATTTTTCTAGATATTTCAGGAATTACCGAGCCATGCACGGTCGCACTCGTGCATCCATGCACGGCCGTGCACAGCTCGGTTATCTCTTCCCAGCGCGAGGCCGAGAGATGCACGGGCAGGGGTGTGAAGAGATGCATGGCCGTGAACGCTTTTCTGGATTTTCACCGAGACATGCACGGGCGTATCTATGCACCGATGCATACCCGTGCATCATAAGTGGACTCAGTTGGCTCGATCTGGCCGAGAGTTACACGGGCAGGCCCATGTATCCATACATGGTCGTGTATGCTAAGTGATCAAAGGAGCAGGATACACAGGCCCGTGCACAGCCGTGCACAAAACCCTAGCCACCGTCGCCGCCTTCCCGATCCGCCACCTCCGGAGCCCGATCGACCGCCGGCGACCCTCCATCATCTTCCCCATCTCCCGACGACTGTTTCCCCCAACCTTTCGGCACCGATCTGTGCCATACGACGCCGTTCGCGGTTGCCCTAGTTTCGGTCGCCGCCTGCTGTTCCGCCGCCATGAAGCTTCCTCATCGTCGCCGGCCACTTTCCTGTCACCTTCCTAAGCCTCCAGGATGTCCAGACGCAAGCAACCCGTCTCCAAACACCAAGCGTCAACCTCTTCTAGCGCCGCCGCCGCCCTACAACTGCTAGTAGCTACGCCACCGACACCTTATGGGATCATCTGCCGTGATCCTGAGTTGCTCACCAGGCTTACTGCCCTCGCACGCCGCCCAGTGATCACCACCAGGTTCCTCGATCATGGTACACTCAACACTTTGGGCTTCTACGAAGATGTACAATGGCTCTTTCAATGTATAGGGTGGGATCAATTCTTTACCATCTGCTACCCCACCTACATCCTCATTGTACTGGAGTTCTTATCATCCATGGAGCTTCATGCTAGCATTCACACCGACGAAGATGACGGGAGCCTATCTTTCCGACTCAACAACAATGAGTTCGTGCTTACACTGACAAAGTTGAATTCTATTTATGGCTTTCCTACTGATGGGACGCGCCACACACCTCCTGAGTTCAAACCGAGTGACTTCTGGGCCGACCTGACTAGCTTCCGACCCTTTGAAACCAGGACAGCTAGAGCCACCTGCCTAAGGAACCCCGTGGTGAAATATGTGCACCGTGTCCTAGCACATACTATTTTCGGTCAAGGGGAGTCTGACGGTCTTGTCCGAGCTTCTGAGCTTCAGTTTCTTTGGGCTATGTTGCATGGGGTCCGCTTCAACACTGCTTTTCACGTTGCCCACAACTCCAGAAGGTATCAAGGGCACCGAAAGGTGCAATAGCTCTCGGGGGACTTCTTACCCCACTTGCTTATGCAGTAGGGATTCACCAGATGGAGAAGGCGCGGGGCAACTACCGACTTGACCTTGATTCTTGTATCTCGATGCGGATGATAGTGAAGGAAGGTGAACTTTACAGCTTGATCTTCCTCGGGAGCGATGTGAAGTTGCCGCTGCCAAACCCTGCACGCACCACAGTTCGTGAGCGGCGGAACTGGAGAGTAGAAGCAGTTGAGGATGAGGACGTACCTCTTGCAACTAAACCACCACAACCTTCTCAGCAACGCCCTTCTACCCAGCTCGACCGCATTGAGACTATGATCCACTTCGTCCGCGACGCCCAGCAAGAGACTCACCTGTCCGTCGACAAAGGAATAGACCGGATTCGCCAACTTGAGAAAGAAGTGGAGCACCAAGGACGAACACAGTCCTCCATTTTAGAATCTATCCACGAGCTTCAGGCGAGATTGCGTCGACGCTGGGGATGAGCATTATTGGTTTCACCCATCACTTGGTTAGCATTCTGTTTTTTCCAGTAGTTTATTTTAGTTGTGCTTTCTTTTCTTTTTCTGCATATGCTTTCTTTTTCTTGCATACTTAGTTAATTAGTTGTATCAACATGTTTAGTGTCTTGCCCAACCTCACTCTTTTCATTCATGATATTTGCTTTATCCTATGGTGTTCCATTGATCTATGACTACTTGGTTACTTGGGATAGGAATCTTGACTTTTATCTACCTATGGTCTATACTGGTTATGGTTAGCACATATGACCCTTTGGTTTAATATAGTTGAATGATGTAATTAACCCAATTTATTATTCGTATGATCTTGAGGAATATGCTTGTTATTTTACCTTATCCTTGATATGCATCTCATGTGTGATGAGTTATTATATCTCACTTCAAATTTTTACTTCATTTGTGCACCTTGTCATCAGGGTTAGAAATAATAATAGTGGTACCGAAGTGTTCTTGTATATTGCACTTTGTACTTCCACTTGGCACTATTCATAACATCCAAATAAAAAAAGGGGGTTAGTGGTACCTAAGTTCCTTGTTCATCACACTCGGCACTACCCCATAATTTTCAATAATGACAGTGGTACCGAAGTGGTACCAAAGCAAAGCTTGGCACTTGGCACTGTTCTTTTTTTTTTAAAAAAAAAAAGGTACCACATAGTGGTACTGATGCTATTCCCTCATGACTTTAGTTCACAATGTTATACTTTTTGAATGTTGGATCAATTATTTCATTGCTGTGAGATGCACTGTAGAGGTTTTTGGTTTGTCACTTTGCATGTTCTATAGATTGTATTCATGATAATTGATTTAATTTGCTTTCGATACTGCATTATAACCTGAAGAATTGTTGTGCTTAACCTATAACCATGCTAGACCTACTTAACCTGCATGAGATTCCCTATTCCATGTTATCATTGTATTCTAGACAATTCAATTGCTTGAGGACAAGCAAAACTTTAAGTCCGATGTATTTGATGACATGTAAAAATATGATATTTCGTAACTCAATTTCATTCTTATTTTAGAGCATAATGCATGTTTCATCTCATTTATTTACTCAAATACTTCATATCCTTCAAAACCTTCACTTTTCCTCTATTTTAATAAAATGCGGGTATTTGACCTCAAACTCAATGGAATTTGGAGAATCTGAAGGTATGAGACGATTTCCCATGATGAGATGGAGCTAAACGCCAAATTTCAACTCAATCGGAGTCCTCTATAGAGTGCACGGCCATGGGTGTACATCCATGCACGGCCGTGCATCATAAGTCATTAGAATTTACTTAACCGAGCCGTACACGGGCATGGCCGTGCATCCATGCACGGCCGTGTATCGTAACGCGTACAGTTTGACAGGCGCTCGGTATTTTGCCTGTAACTTTCTATTCTGGGTTCGGAATTGGACGAAATTTTGGGAGGACCTTCCCAACTAAGACACGACGTTTTGGTACTGAAATCATTGGATTTGGTCAAGAAACGGGAGAGAACAAGTGCGAACAGCGAGACCTTAGGGTTTGGGGCGATTTTCTAGGCGACAACACTGTTCCGGCGAGTTCTTCTCTTCGTTCCAACGTGGAAGATCACGCTGAGCCTTCTTCCATCAATGATATACCCTTCCCTTTGGTTTGATTTAACTTTCATGAGAGATTTGATATATTACACGATGAATCCTATAGCGTAACTCTACTTTTCGGGGTTTGGGCGTAGCCCACTGTATGAATGTTGAATATTAAAGTTTGATCTATATATTTCTTTACTTGTCTTTGTTCTTATTCATGTTTATGATGTTTTAATTCTTGTTTACATACTGGTCATATGTATGCATGCTTTAGATGTCGAGGGAAAGACTGAGAGGTGAACCTTGACACTCGGAACCCCTAGACTGGACTGGTGATTTCGTGTTGCGAGAGCACTCGAAATCACCCGAGGAATCCTAATCCTTCACAGATCCCATTGGATACGCCTTAACCCTAGTAAGCCACGAGAGTATGAGACTTGGGTTAAGACGGATACCGGACCGTGTCTTGAGAGAGAGCGCGTCTGTACCCTAGGAAGGATTACCTTGAGAACTTAGATAAAACTTAATTAGAATATCAAGTTTTAATATCTCTACATGCTTCAGTGTGGTGAAACCTAAAACCCCGATCCTCTCTCATAATCTTAAAACCCCGTTTGCTTTGTTTTATTCTCGCTGCCTGCTCTTAATTCGCCTCAATTTAATTACTTGCTCTAGGACATTAGTCATTCTCCCATTAATCATTAACCTAGCTTTTGATTGACTGATTTGTTAGTACTTGACCCTAGTCCCTGTGGGTTCGATCTTATTTATTACGCGATAGACCGTGCACTTGTGGTAGCAGCCGAAAGGCCCTATCACCCGGCGACGAGTGGAAATGACGCCCACGCGACGCCCGCGCATGCGGCAAGGACTGGCGACCGAGCCGCCTATAAAGAGGGGCCGGCGAGTGCAAGCAGGAAGGAACCGGTGTGAGGAGGAAACGGCTGTAGAGGTAAAATCTATTATCGGTGAGGGAAAGGTTGAGCTGAGGAAGGCGAACGGCTGAACCTAGAGCCGGGGACGGCGACGAGGTAAGATCGGGTGGGTAAGGTTGAGAATGAACCTTAACCCTCCCCTTTTCCCCATTCGCTCTCCCTCCAATGACGAACCGGTGACATCTAGGCAACTTCGGTGGTGTGGGTGGGTGGTTTGAAGCGCCGACGACGCCGAGTCTTCCCCGCCTCCTTCTGTCGTACCTGCTCCCGTCTACGCGAAATACCGGCGAGCTCCTCCTTTCACCTCAATCCCTTGGCTCGATTCGGACGAGCTTGGGGCGACGGTCTCAGTTGGACAGCGGCTCTCGGTGAGCCGACGGACTTTGGCAAGAAGAACTCGACAAGGTTCTTTTGCCTTGTACGAACTTTGAATGCGGCGGCTACATTCGCCAGACCGGTTGAGCATCCCTCTCCTCTGTCGCGAACTCGACGAACGAAGGCGAGCGTTCGAACGCGAGTTCAACGCGAGCGTCGAGCTGACGTGTGCGCGTTGACCTGTTGACTCACGAACGAACGCGGTAACATGAATTCGGCAATCTGAAATCGAGGCGCACTTGGGACGAGAATTGAGTTTTCAGATTTGGGCAAAAGATCCCGAACCAATAGAGGTATAAATCCTTTCCATTTTTCAATTGGTTTTAGACACTTACGTGGCTTGCTCTCTCTCTCCTCTCATTCCTGGACTAGACGAGGGTCGGAACCCCTCGTGAAGGGGCGCATTTTCTAAGCGGCCCCGGTCACTTAGTTTCATCCAAACGAACAGCCCTTTGCACGTGACACATGGCAAAAAAAAATCCAACGGCCAGTTTCCTTCTTTTTCATCTTTGTTCTTTTACGTTTTTTTTCTCTTCGCATCCCCACTGCCACCACCCTCTCCGCCTCTTCATTCAACCGCCCACCTTTCTCCTCCCCTTTTGTCTCAGTCTCCCTGAAACAACGACGGTAAAATTGCAGCAGAGGAGGAGGTGCAAGATCCAGCTCCTCGTACATCTATTACACAACCTCCACCGCTGTGCAGTGGAGGTCAAAGGTCAGCATGGATGCCCTCATCTTGGGCCGCCTCTCCGAATCGAGGCCCAAAAACGATATCGCCGGGGTCGTCGTCCTCTCTGGCGTGCCGAGCCACTTGGATTGCATGTACTTTGTGCTTCCGCCACAATGCTATGTGCATTTTTTTTTGTCCTTCATGCACTTCTTGGCCGCCGAGCATACCATCTTGATGATGCCCTGAAGCTTCTCCGGTTTGCCGACGAAAATCTTGTTTACTGCATCCGTCGTGCGTTGCAGCAATTTAATCTCCATGGAGCTGGTTCGAGACAGAGCATCCTGCATCACCAGAACTAATAAGACGAAGAAAAAGAACCAAGGCATCAAAATCCCACATAATTGCCCCCCCCCCTTTTCGAAAAAGCACAACTAGTTCTTTACACATGCAAATGATCGAAAAAGCTCCCTTGAAGAAGCTGAACACAGTATCCAATAGGCTGATCCCTCCCCGAGGCAGCGAACGCAAGCACATAGTGGCGTTGAAGACGAAGATGAGGAGGAGAGGGTGATGGCAGCGGGGACTGAAGAGAAAAAAAAACGTAAAGGAACAAAGATGAAAAAGAAGGAAACGGCCTGTTGGATTTTTTTTTCTTGCCATGTGTCACGTCCGAAGGGCTGTTCGTTCGAATGAAACTAAGCAACCTCGGTCGCTTAGAAAACACGCCCCTCGTGAAGGCTGAGGGGTGCGGACGGTCGGTCGCACTGAACCTGGACAAGACATGAACTTAAGCCCTACGTGGAAATAGAACAGTTATAATAATTAATTAAAAATTGATTCATTGTACTTGTATAATATAGGATGTAACACGTATTATTAATAACATTGTATAATTTGAATTTTAGAATTTGGCTGACATATTCATTTTTAAGTATTCATTTACATATTCGCCCTCCATCGATTGGCATGTGTAGGATTAAAATAAAATACAAAACAATATGAATGATAAAATGCTTCCTCACCATACAATATATATGTTTTAAACTCCATTTCATGGATGGAAGATTGAGCTAATTGCCCGTATTTTGCAATTTCATTTATTTCTTAAAATTATATAGGTTTGGTGGACTATTTGAAACAAATGTGAAAATTAATTAGAGGAGTCAATTAAAAATATTATTACATTATGGATTATTCTGCAAAAATGGGACGAACCAATTTTCAGTATGGCTAATCCAACAAAATTAAATGGGCTTTCAGTTGTACAAGCCTTCATCAAGGCCCAGAAAAAATAGTCAGAGTTGGCGTTCCATCAAAACAGGGGAGCGGCAAGCTCGCCGCAGCAATTCGATAGACAAACACTAGTTTGCCATTATTATTGAACCAGAAAGATTCAAGATCGTCCAAAATTATGCTTCGCCCTCTTCTTCCTCAACTGTTCTTCTTGATCAGTTGTGGAATCGGTTGTTACAACTCTCCAACTATGTACATTCCTTGAACACTATCTGTTACAGCCCATAAACACTCGCGGTTCCGTCGGGGCCTGTTGCGTCGGGACAATTGGAGGTCCGCCGTGATCTGCGGCCCGACGGCCTCCACAAGCAGCTCCGCTTGCCCCGCCGCCGCCGCCCTCGCCTCCGCTGCTCCTCCTCCTGCTGCTTCACCTCCAGCTCCGATCTCCTCACCATCTCCCACATCACCTGCACGTCCTCGTACCCGCACGTCTGAACGTCGTCGTGCAGCTTCAAGATTCCATCCCCTGCACCGCGCGCCCGGCCGCCGATCAGCTCAGCTGAACACCAAACTACAATTAAGTCCACAATTTTGCCAACACAGCAGAAGAGCGATGACGAAAAGAAATAGAACAGAGCCACTACTGTGATGAGCTGACCTTGTTTCCGGGCTTTGATCCGGGCGGCGACGGTGACCCACGCGCGCTTCAACGGAAACACTACCTTCTTGCTCCACCAAGCCATGGCGTTGCAACTTCTCCACCTCTGGCAGCCCCGTCTTCCTCCGGCGATCTGGTCCACTCGTATGATGAGACTGTCCTCTGCTTTCGTCTCTTCCAGTTCTTAGCTTCTGAAAAAAGGAGGGCTGATATTATCACCCACGGCGGATTAATTATTAATACTATAGTGGGAGGAGAGAGAAAGAGAGACGGTCAAACGTCGCCTTCCTAATTTAGCCGTGGATCGAGTGGCGTCACGTCGCATATAGCGACTGTACGAATGTGTGTCATTATGCTACACATAACGGACGTTCCAAATTCACTAACGCCGTTCATACCAAATTCCACGTGGAGATAACACTCTGTTTCCCTCTCATTTATTTTATTTATTTATTTATTTATTTATACAGATAGAAATCGTTCATTATTTATTCTGCTCGGTGAAGGAAAAGTCAGCGAAGTAAAAAACTGATTCTAGCTTTATGTCTGTGGCGGCCGACATATGTGCAAAATAACAAATGAAGTGGGTGTACTTATCATCCGACTTGCTGCCGTGGCCATTAATGGAGCAGCCGTCTCATCACCAAGCGTGAGAGCAGGCGTAAGAGTTTATTAGATGTGGGGGGGTGAAAATATCAGGCTTTCTATCAGAGCTTCGGTCTGTTTCCGTGGGACCCACGCGCTCACCGTTTCGACGAGCTGCGTTGCCCTCGCCGATTTATTGGATTCGCGTCCATCTGCCCGACCAATGCGGGCTTTGCTGACAGTGCACCGAGCCACAAACGAGTCACCGCGCACCCAGCCATGCTACGATTTAGCAACACCTAAAATAAAATTTATTTTATAATAATTATAAATTATTAAATGTGAGGTCAAATTGAGTGTGATCACACTCAGCATCCTTTAAAAAAAAAGATCTACTCGACACGAAAGCTCGGATTGGACCGAATCGAGTGTCACGAATCAGAACGGGATATGGGCATGGGAGTGATTTTAACAGGCGTCACAGCCGAGGAATTGCCGTGTCATTCGCGACGGCGCACGCCGGCGTCTAATATCTTTTGGCGCCACGCCGCATGCCAGACATTTTTACAATCCGCCGCACGAGTGGACACGTGTTGAGGAAGCTTCCTTGGAGCCGTCAGATTTGACGACATCGGGAAAGCATCATTGCGGAGTCCACCAACGGGCAACCTCCTCTAGCACACGGAGATGGTCAACCAACGGCGGAGATGGTCAACCTCCTCTAGCACACGTGTTAAATGGACAGACATTAAATGAGTATCGGTGGAAGCATCATTGCACATAATTTTTTTGTCCACCGAAATGGAAATTTTATTTTGTTGTTTTAATAAATGCAAATAATATTATATACATAATCTTTTATCAAATCTTAAATTGTATACTTAACTGGTTTTCTAAAAAATAAATCGTTTTCAAATACACCCTCCACAACCACAAATTTCTATAGATCCAAGGAAGTTTCTAAATCCATTTAATAATTATAAGAATAACATCGCTTCCAAGAACAAGACTAATACAACGAATTGATTCATATATTCACATTTGCACGAATTTAACATTTAAGTCCTCTTTCTTCGGTGCATATTTTGGCCTCATCAAGCGTCCTCTCCTTCCTCCTCGCTTGTACTACAGCTCATTCGTCGACTTCCTTCGTGGGACCCGCTTTTGTACGTTTCATCTTCGTCCTCCGCCTTTGACTTCTCCACGTGCTGATCCGGTTGACCATCTCCGTTGACCTTAGATAGAGTTGCGAACTTGAGTAACGCCATCGCCGCCGCCTCATCATGGTGTTGAATATGTTGAAGCTCCCCCTCCTGCTGCGAGATCACAGTCTCAAACGCCCCCACCAGCGCCATCACTTTATTCCTCCTCGCCGCTAGTTCCACCAGTGGCGCCTGCGCTCCCCCCTCCGCCTTACCTCCCTCCTCCCCCTCCTCTTCCTTCTTCACCTTAGCCTTCGCCCCAGCCGCCACCTTCTTCCCCACCGCCCTTCGGGGGTTCGCCTTCTCTGAGGCCACGTCAATCGCGCCCATCGACATCGACCGCACCAGCGCCCTCGCCTGCTCCTTGTGCTGCGCGCCGCCGCTGCCGCGTTCCTCGTCGGCCTCATCTGCCTTGACGACTCTTCCCTTGCTCTTCAGCGACGTCGGGAGAGGCGTCTCGGTGGATATCCTGAAACTCCCCTGCTTCCTTAGGCGAGGGATCACGAGCTCGCCATTGGCCACCGGCGCTGGGGTACCCTTCGACGCCTCAGGCTCGTTGCTGCAGTGCCGAACGGTCGGTTTATGCGGCAGGGACGCCCTGGGTTGGGTGAGCGGTTTGGGTGGGGCACCGCGCGGCGACGTGGCGTCGGGCTGGCTGGCTTTGGGGTAATGGCAGGCGGTGTGCTGGCTGGAGCTGATGGTGGGTTTGAGGTAGTTGGGGACGGATCCGGAGGGCAGCGCCGGCTTGGGGATGTCTCTGAAGGGGGAGCCGACAATGGAGCGACGTCGTCCGGCGTTGCGGGGGCTGCAGGGGGCAGAGTTGCTCTTGCCGTCCTTTTTGGAAGCCATGCATGAGCCGTTGCTAGTCGTAGCATGAAGAGAAGATGATCATTTTACGTGAATTTGTTGAAAATTAAAGTAAAAAATAATAATAAAATACCTTGTGAATGTGATCATAACTTCATCAAAGTGTCGCCTTGCACGAACAAGAAGAGATGAAGGAGCTCCGATTCAACTGATGATTATAAATTTTAATTATCTTGAATTCAAATAATTTAATTAGAGTGCCAAAATAGAGGAGCTAGAGGGGGATTGATCATATTGTGATTATATATATGTTTAGATGGTAAGTTAACACAGCTCATTGTTCTAATTAATCTAGGGTTAGAGAAAGTTAACATCCATTAGTTTTTGCTGCGTGCAATTATGTCGTATAAACCCTAATTTTAGAGAAGCACAAACCAATCTTCCAGCTGTTAATTAGTTTTGCTAGGCACCATATTATTGATTTTTTTTTTCAAAAAAGTAATAATTTATTTCTTCTCATACATGCCTAAAACTAGATATTGAAAAAAAAAAAAAGAAGAAGAAGAACAATATGGTAGGTGATATAAGTTAGGTTCATCATGTGATATAGACTAAAACCATTACTTACAATCCCCTTTTATGAGATTTTGTGGATCTAAGCCAAAATTTCAGTGCCATATATCAAATGCCTTCCACACGTTGGCATCCAATGGATCTTGTTTTAGTCCATTTATTACTTGGCCTCAATATTTCCATTTCATAAAATAATTTTCATACAACTATATAATAAATCAATAAAAAAAATTAAGGAAACATGGTGATTGATGCACAAC
Organism: Costus lasius; assembly: GCA_027563935.2. Lineage (NCBI taxonomy): Eukaryota > Viridiplantae > Streptophyta > Magnoliopsida > Zingiberales > Costaceae > Costus > Costus lasius. The sequence continues at coordinate 105,389,733 of CM050448.1, forward strand.
TTCTATGAGCAATTCAAGCAACATGTGAATGAATGCGCCAACCACTCATTTAAAACATTAAGATAATATAATAGAAACCTTTTAGAAACTCATACTACATTGAAGTTCTTTAACATCAAATGGGTGATTCATAAATCTTATTGTTTAACTATTAAAAATTTTCATTATTATGGATTTTGACTCTCACCACTAGCTTTGGCTAGTGGTTCGGCATTAAAAATCACATGCAACCAAAAATTCCGTGGTTCAAGTTTAAATACACTAAGGGAATTACCTCTAGATCTAATACTTAAAATCCAAAACATCCCAAACCACAGCTAGTTTTAATTTTTTTATTCAATTTTTAAATATTTTTTACCATCATATTTCTTTTCAAAAAAATTAACTATTAGCTATTATTATAGTCCCTATTAGCCTCAAGTTACAAGTAAGCATATAACTTCTTTTACAGAACTCTAAATTCTTAGATTGCTATCTTAGTAATGTATTAATAAAGATGAGTTCTTGTCATAGCTTGTCACACATCTTTCTAAGAGCCCATTTGGTTCAGTTGTCTAACGCTGAAAGCCCTATAAAATAGGCCCTACTTTTGTTATATGTATGTGTATTATATCTTAATTTACTGTTCACTACACTGACCAAAATTTAGGAAGTTGGATAAATGTTGTTGTTTGCCTATTATAGCAATCGTCTGCCCAAAAGTAAATGTTGAAAGCTCTGGTAACGCAAAGTCATATATTGATTGTCCTATCAAGAAACAATTATATATTTCTATTTAATAGTATAACACAACACTTTTAATTAGCTGAACATCCCAATAATTTACCCAAACACTATGTGATTTTTTCAAACAAAAATTTTTTAGTAAGCACTTTTTGGAACAACAAAGCTCAAAAAGCATAGTAACTAAGCCCTAATTCATTTATAGGTCAACATTAAAGTATTTAATCATAAAACATTAAACATGTTGCACTTATTACCAAATACCGAACCATGCCCAAGCAAATTATGATCATTTATCAATATCACATGCTAAATATATCTATTTTCATGTTTATAATGTTCAAGAACAAGTTTTGTTTATTTTAGTATCTATTGACAAGAGGTACAAAACATAAGTCCAATAGAATGGAAACTCTAAGTATAATCTAACATTTGGTTTCCTTCTATCAACATGACCAATATTAGATATAATAAGAACAATAGCACTAGTCAAAGCTTGATACATTGATCTATCATCATAATTGAACACAAAGAATTTAAAGTAAAACTTTAAATAATACATAAAATAATGAATGATATTACACCAATAAATATATAATAATACATTAAACTAATTTAAATAATAACATTTAAATGTCTTAAAAGAGAAAATTTGGAAATTGACACAAAATAGGAAATGGAAAATTACATGATCTTAACATTATTTAACTTAATTAAATCAATAAACATATACCCATAACAAACAATTTATTCATATCAAAAAATGCTACAAATTGCATTTGGTCTATTAGGCGTCATCTTACCTCATAATACAAAAGTGCAAAAGTGTGTAAATCGACTATTTTTGAATGAGTGCTCATGCATGAATCAAGGACAAAAGATAGAGGAGCTTCAATGATCATACATGATTTAGATGTCATGGTAGTTGTGTCTCTGATAACAATCTTAGTACATTATGTGGGGAAATGGAAATTGCTTTTTGTTAGGAAAAAAGATAGAGGTAATAGAATCATGCTACTGTTAGTGTGCATGCCATAGGACTTGTTATTGATCCGGACATTTGTACTACATTTATTGGTTTCTGATATTTATATATTCTGATATTGTCATTGTCATATTTTTCAATACATCTGCGCATATGTGTGTTTACATAATGATGTCTCTAGTGATATTTCGTATCTCAAATGCTATATCCCTAGTCGAGCATCATAGTAGATAGGGGACAACTATGATGCGGGTGAGACTAGTTTATACGTTGGTAAAGCATAAGGGTGCTAAACGTAGACATATGAGTATATCAAGGAAGATATACCGAACTTGGTGTAAACAAGTTAAAATTCACAGTGACAAAGGTGCATTGGTCCTTTAACTTGAGGGAGTTTGTGACTCTATATGATAAGGGGTGTACTTTGATATAACATAACGTCTAGTTGTAGTAGAGAGGTCATAACAGTTGTCATTAGGCATATCATAAATCATATGAGAGGTACATCTCGCCAACAAAGGATTTGTTTATTCCTTAAGTAGAAGCTTGACATTCTTGGGTCTCCCATATGGATGCATGACTGAAAGTGTGTGGCCACACCTAGGTTCAACCTGATTTAGTCATGGCCATGAGATTGAATTAAACAAGTGTGACACACTTGTCCAATCAGGATATCAGTTTGGTAATAAGACAGAAATGCATATGTATTTTGTTATGATTTAGGGGTTATCTTTGATGATATCTATTATGATGACTTGGGTAGAAACGATGTACTATTAGGTGCCGCTCACTACTTGTGATGATGAGCTCATCACTACTAACATCAGAGCAACCTACAGAGTCACACACCTAGACACTCGAGATCCCATATTAATCAGGTAGCCTTCGATCGAATCTATGATGATTCAGATCTATTTGGGAGACTTATGCATTATGGATGCATGTTTTGAGTTGGGGGAAGTATTATAGACATTAGTGATATTTTGTTATCAAGTTGACCCTGATTGACCTTCGGATGACCACGTTTGACTTCAATTGAATAGGTCTTGTTCAATAAATCAAAACTCGGGTTAGCACCGAGATGATTCGGTGGCTTAATAACTTGATCCAGATGGGCCCACAGCTCTAATCGCATATCTGAGTATTAATATTCAGATAAGAGGAATTAATTGAATAAATTAATTTGTGACTTAAGCTGTAGGGGCCACGACTAAAATCTATAAATATAGGGGCTAGGGGGCACATATAGCATGCTCTCATCCAGATAAACCTTGCCGCCTAGTTTTCTCTCTCCCCACTCAAACCCTAGCCGTCATCCTCTCCTATTGGCACCACCCTTGCTGAGGATTGTCGCCCCCTTCTCTAGTGGCGACAAGTCTTCTTGTTTGTGGTGACAAGGAGAGCTTGAGGTTCTCTTCTTCATCCCTTGCACATCCTTGGTGGTGGCGCACTTGAAGAAGAATTATTTCTCCTTTTTCCCTTGCGCATCCCTTGGTGGTGGCCAGTGGCGGATCTAAGACCCAAAGATATATGGAGGCAATAGGTATATGGAGATAATATTAGGAAGATTAAAAATTTTTTAGTAGGGGCAAATTAAAATTTATATACATGTAATATTATATATATGTATATAAATTCAAGAAATTTGAAGAAGTGAGTGAGGGCATTTGCCCACACTCCCCTCCATGTGGCTCCGCCACTGGTGGTGGCGCATCTTGAAGAAGGTAGCAGCATCTACTTCAAGTTGGCGCAACTTTGAAGTTAGCACAACTTGAAGAACAAATCACACCTTGGCGCATCTCTTCGATGGCGCAAGCAAGGTTGTGAGAACTCCTAGTGGCGTGGATCTTTTCTTCCAAGGCTAGCACTGAGCGTGGAGAAAGAGGGATCTCAAGGAGCCCATGTGTGCACGGGTGTAGAGGATGCTCCCTTGTGTGTCTCAAGGTCATCACCAATCGCTCCTCAACCGATTATAAAGGTACATGCTCTATCACATTCGGTGGTTCCCTCATAAGACCGGTCCTTATTGAATTAGGAAACTCGTTTTGGGCCTGCTTCCTTTGTGTTTAAAATTTTTAAATTGCCCGAGGTTTCTCAACAACTATTAGATAAGAGGGAAGAAAGGGTCGTGATGACTTATATACCACGGTTCCATATCATGCTACAAGGGAGGGGTAGATCTATCATGAGAATGTTAATTTAGAATTGACATAGAAGTCTATTTGAATAATAAAATAAAAGTAGAGAAGTAGAAAAAACTTGTTGTAATTAGTAGGAAATAAAGTATTCATAGTCAAAATGTAGAGAAGAAGAAGTAGTACATTTGGATGAACCAATTTGGTTACATCTTACACCAAGCATGTGTTTTTAGTTAATTACATGTGCAAATGAAGAACATAGATAATTCTTCTTGATTGCTCATGATGTAGAATTGAAGTGAATCTTAGCCATTAATGATGTGCGATCAGATCTTGCTCAAGTTGACATTTGATGCATAAACTATGCTCAAATCTACAAGGATTGAGCTCAATTTACTTGTGTAGTGGGGTTGGATCACCAAAAAATTCCCTAAAATCTTTTGACTGATTAAAAATAAGATGAAGCTATTTAGATCCTTGAAAGTTGGACTAATAATAGAATTTAGCTAAAATTGATGCAAAAATCAATTTGAGAGTGCCTAGTCCATGAGTAGATGGGCATTACGCAAATAGGGATAAGTAAATAGTGGAATTGGGTATGCAACTTTGTGTAGGAGCAAGTTCTAATTTGATTTATGAAGAACAAAAGTAATATAGGATATCTTTTTTCGGCTAGGGAAGATGCTATAGCTCGTATGAATAATATAGACTAATTTTTAATACCTCAGCAGAGAAGTTATTGACATGAGAGGCTTTCGAGAGTGGCAGACAACTAAAAATAACCAAAATGAAGAGGTAGATGTCATTCAAATTTCTTTGGAGCATTTGTCAGTTCCCTTCACTTGACATCCAAGGGGTATGTGAGCAAACATTCGATTGATTGGAAAACCCACCTTGAGAGAGAGGTTGATCACAGAGTGGATGCGAGGAGACCATTATTAAATGGACAAAATTTAACTTTAAATTGTACAAGTCACAGAGGTACTTGACCACGTATAAGTAACCAGCCAAATAATCACCCTTGTGTTACAATCACAACTCGTAATATTTGTAAAGATGAGAGTTTATCAGTCAATTTTCTCATGTTTATAGCTCAACAGCATTTTAAAATATTCAGGTCATGTAATGAATAAAATACCTCCACAAATTTAAGATTGAATATTATTATAACTTATAAACCCATAATAATACAAACAATCGTTGAAAATTTGAAATTTGCTCATTCCTTCAAATTTCTCTCTCTCCAAACGCACTCTCGAGCCATAAATACCACCGATTTGATGAAAACTAAAATGACAAATATTCTTATGGGCTAATAAATGCCACTTCTGCAACGCAAATAGACCATGTATTGATGCACTTCGCTCTTATTTCAACATGCCAAGAAGGTCAAAGTTTAATCACACAACCAACACATTTATTTGATAAAATGAACGAAGGTGCAAGTTGGTTTCCCACCTAATGATGCAACTATATTATTATGTTCTCACGCTCAGCTGTACATAATTCTCCCCTCAATGTACAATCCTACTAAAACATTTGATTTAGAAAATTAAACCTGTATTCAACTCAGCAAACAATTGCTAAAGGAAAAAATAAATAAAAAACCAAGCTCACAAACCGACCTGATAACACAAAAAGAACACTGCTAAAAAATGAAAGCTCAAACCACATGTAGGGGAAAAGAAAGCAGAAAAAGCTTTTGCTGAGGACAACATGAAATACATGGGATCAGAAGCAGCTGAAAAATCACTGATGCTCCTTTCGCACCTAATTGTGGGTTCCCTTGATCAAAACTAAAGTGGAGGAGGCCAATCCAATCTGAACTGGGTGCACAGAGACGTGGAATCTCTGTACTTCAATGTTATCCGAGTTCCATAACTAGAAGACCACGCTAGAACAAGTGGAAGTCTCAGAATAGTTGAAGTGCAATTTTAAGTCTGTTTTGCTTCCATTTGGCTAATTTGTAGAAAGCTTCTTTTGTCATACCGAACTTCTCTTTAAATTCCGCAGAAGATAAGTATGTCTATAACCACAACCAGATGCGTTAGATCTGAACAGAAAATCCAGACAAAAAATCTTGATGCAAGATTTACTCACCTCTCGCTTGGTTACATCAATATCTGTAATAGGATCAGTAGAAGTAGTCTTCAAGCGTTCATAGGGAAAAATTGGGAGCCCCATATCATCTTCAGTTTCACCCTCCTTCGCATCTTCCTGTATGGTAATAGTTTCAATTTTGCTGCTCAACATATTGATGCCTCCCTTCGCATTCACCTCTGGTTTCATTTTGTTGTTCTCAGGGCTCACTTTTGTAAGTGCAAGGCAATAAAGTACAATCATGTAAGTACTTTGCCTAGTTGAAACCTTTTAAGTACACAAAATCAGTTGCACATACCTTTGACTGACTTTGGTATTAAGGACTTTGGTATCATTATTTCCTTTGGGCGATCAAAAGAGGCTGATATGGCTGCAATTGCAGGTGATTTAGGGGACACCTTTGAAGCATCGAGTTTCACAGGCTTTGGAGAAAGTTTTCTAACTGCTGGAGGAGGAGTTGAAAGATTCCTATTTGGATTCTCGAAGTTAGCAGCAAGTGCATTGAAAGCAGGTGATCTTCCTCGCACCCTAGCACGTTCCGGACTGAAGGACATGCTTCTTGAGCGATTAGATTTATCTGGCACACTAGACCTCCCTGCATAGGATGCTGGAGGCCGTCGCTTGGGCTTCTGAAAGCAAGTGTGAGTTACATGCAAGTTCAATTAGATTTATTAAAAATCAAAATCTTGACAGCAAGTGTTATTATCATTATCATTAAATGGCTGTTATTTTATGATAACTATTCATACATGGGCCATGTATACGAAAATTAAAAAAAGAAAAGGATGAATAAACAACATATGTATTTTCTTGTAACTTGTACGTCTTTAGCTATTAAAACTCAGAATCTCAAACAACAAAAGCTCATCCATCCTTATCATGTTTAACTCACATAAAATGTTGGCATCGCAATTGCCTGATTTACTGTGAATCATCAAGCAACATTGGCTATGCAATAACCTGAAGACTGACTATGCAACATCAATATGAAGAATAAAGTATTGGTATTCTTGTAGATTATAACTGCAAAACAGGGATATATGAAATTAAAGTGCAGTTCCAATCAAGGATTCGAATACCAGTCTGGCGTACTGTTCCGGTGAGCTGCCGGATGGTAGTAGCGAGTCAACGCAACAGCGGGGCACGCAGCAGTAGAGCAGAAAGGCGTCGGAAGTTTCGATATTCCAGCGGCAGTAAAAGCAACTGCCGCCTGAAGCCACCCACTGCCTCCCGCGTCCGCCCCGGAGCCGCGTTCCGCTCATCGTACCATACAAACCATACGGTATGGTACAGGTTTACAATCACAGGTTCCAATGACTAATTTACTAATTGGTATGCCTATCAGAAATCATTTGGCAAAAGAAGTTACATCTGATGTTGGTGTAACTCCGTTTTTCACGATTGTCAGCTTCCTCTGAAATGAATTGCCATGCATCTGCAATCAAATAGAAACGACTAAGATTCCCTTGTATAACTGTCTCAAATCAAATTAATAGTAAGTAAATTGCATGAACTGCATACTGCTGATTTTGCAGAATCCCAGTTGAAGAAGCGAGTGAAGAATGGTGGCTCACTTCCTTCCATAATGATATATACAGGTACTTCTCGTGAGAGATTTTCCATAAGAAAGTCTTTTTCTATGAATGTCTGGTGAGAACAGAAAAGCAAGGCTAAAAATTTAAAAAGAAAAGACTTACTAAAAGTGAAAAAATTTTCAAAGTACCTGCAACAACTAAAGACATGTAGCAAGAACGGCATATTTCATACCTCAACAATGCTTAAAGCTTGAAGTCGGATTTTTGGGTCCAGCTGCTGCCCAACCCAAACATATATGTCAGAATGACAGTTTAGAATGAACAGATCCTCAGTCATTAAATCATCTTGGGTAAAGTTGAAAATCTCTGCCACCTACAACCTCAATGCGCACAAGGTTAACAGTTTTATATTGTATTAACAGATGTCTGTTCAATAAGGATATAATATTTCAGACTACACACCTTTAGATTTCCTTTATTTCCCATACAAATCAGCATATGTTGATTCCACGAATAGAACTAAAGTTTAGAACATTAAAAGGAAATCATAAATACACAACCAAAAGTAAAAAAAGAATTATTTCCTACCCTTTGAGAAAGTACAAGAGAATAGGTGAGGATCATTTTCTGGTTCTTTCCCAATTTTTTGACTGGGGTATTCAGATTTTCCTCCAAGTAAATTCCAAAACTGTTCAGTTTCTGCTCCTTCTTTTTGTGTTTTGGGCTGCACATTTGGCTGTAAAAGTGAAGGCATCAGACTGATTGTGGAGAAGAAAACACACCGAGCAAATTATTTTTAGTTGGGCAACGAGAGATTCAGCCGCTAGAGTCGACAGAGAACAACAATGAGAAGCAAGCGATTTAGCACAAACATCATGCCTTAGCACTTACAACGCCTAATACAGCAAATTTCTCAACTTTCAGTTTTTTGTACAAAAATCAATGTGCAGATACTTTTAAGACACCATTAACTAATTGAAAGATTCTCTCAAACCTTGATCAGATCTAGCTGTCTTTCAACTAATTCTTGATCCAAAGAGGTTGTCAAGCTCCCAGACCAGGTGAAAATAGTATTTCCCTTGTGCAGTATGTAAGAGTAGGATGAGTTCAAAGATGAAGCTACCTGATAACGAGAATATTGCATAAGCATACAGATAGTTAGTTTCAAAAAAATCTATATTAAATATAATATCGAAGAACTGTTTGATTGTATGAACAAGATCTACCGGTTCAACTTGAATTGCTTGCATGTTTTCTGGTCCATAACCTTGTACACGGAAAAGTGCAAGGCCTTCCTCTGAATATGTTTCATCAAAGATGCCATTTTCCTTGACAGAACTCTTATATCCAGAACTAACGCCGCCCTGTGAAGTTATAGATGTGTAAACTATCAAGCAAAATTTCTTATGAACTATTATGATAACATAAACATTAAAAAAGAAGAAATTTTATAACCAGATAAAATAATTACTTTAAAAAGTCAAACCTTGAAAACTAGGAAGCTCTGGAAAATACAGAAGAACTGTATAGGTTCCTTTCCTTCAAAAAATCTGGCCTGAAAGCACATGATTAGGAAATTTCATTCTCAATTAATTGATATAACATGTATTAAGAAGTGGTGTATCTAATTCTACCAAAACAGCCTGTGACTTTAAACTCTCAACCATCTGTCTTGCAAGTGAGATAGCTGCACTCCTCTCATCCTGTAACAAGGCAGACGTAACAAAGCTTAATATCTGACACTCGTAGAACAAATTGCACATTATCTGATGGGATGCTGAAATAGTTAATGAACACCACAAATTCAAAATAAGTCCCCAGAGTAGATAAACATAATTATAATGTTTTGCAATTAATTTGACAATCAATAGTGTGTTTGGCAATCAGAGCTTCTAAAACAAAGAATTACTCTTTAAGTCTTAAGTAATGAGTTAGGTAAGGTTTAAAATCTCGGTTCATACTAGCGTCCTAGCCTTATCTCGGATAGATACATACCAATCCTATCTCGAACACCAGACATACCGATATTATGTAAATTAGGTGTTCAACATATCAGTACTACAAGTACCAATACTGAATTGATCTTCGACCCATACAAACTGCTTGTACGAGTCCATACTACTTGACTAGGTGGTATGGACCGGTTTTCAAAACCTTGAGCTTAGGCATTGTCATTTCAAAAATATATCAATTGTACATAATGTGTAAATAAGCTACAATGTTGTGTTACAGTGAACATAAAGAAATATATTTTAGATGTGTGAGCTTACAATTTTTCTAAGTTCTAGCTAATGATGTGTAAAGCAAACACTTGAAGGAAGTCCATGGCATTTGGTAGTGAGCAAAAATTTTGAATGCTACTAGAAGCATACCAAGTATCTCATTGAAATTCACAACAGAAACAATCACAACAGTGGCTTTCTATGTTAACATGCTTATAAGATGGCGTTCATCAACTGCCATATTGATTACCGATAACTCCTGACTTGAACAAGATAAAAATTGTCTTTTGACGTTGTTTTATCCTTTTAGTGCTCTAAAATCAATGTCTTATACATAGGCATCATACATTTATTACAAAATTTAATGTGGTAGTTATTAAGTGTTTGGTTCAAGGGATTTGGAGTGCCAGATCTTTCAATAGTATCTTCTAGTGATTGGTAAGAAGACTCGGATTACCTCAATGCTCTTTTTCCCAAACCAAATACCAATAAGATTTTCCTCCTTTTCTTCTCCAGGATATTGGTACAGGAATATATAGCAATCTCCACTATAAAATTTACATTGATCTGTGGATGGAAGAAGAGTCTTTTCCTTGCCATTTATACGCCAAACCTGTGCATGTTAGAGCCAAAAAAAATATGTGTTTACCATATAATTGCAAATTTAAGCAACAAAATGGAAACAGCCTCTTCAGAGACTAAGAAGTCAGAAGTACTTGTAAATTTCCAGTGCAATCGATGTATGGTTGAGGTTCTTCTATGGTAGGAGAAGCTTTGTTAACACCCTTCACATTTAATCCTTGCCTCTTAAGAAAAGCTGCAAAAGGAAGTAACATCTCCCCTTATGGATTGCACAATACTAATTGTCAAATTAGAGTAAAATTACAGAGATAGCATGAAAATATTGATCTTATGTTGTTCTGCTAACCTGCAACTTTACCCCGACTCTCTTCCGACACAACTGCATCATTTTTCTGCGGCCACTCATCAAACTTTGACCGAAACATTACTGTCTCAAATCCCTCAATTATTCGGATCACATGAGCTTGTGGTCTGCCAGGTTCAAGCAATAATTCCTGTGTATATAACATTATATAGTAATCACCATGAGCATGAACAAGTATAACGCTAAGATCTAGAATTGCTCCTGGATGACTGTTGGATTACTACGTCCATATGGCTGATATTTTTAGTTTCCTAGATTTCTCGCACTTCATATGTCATGATCTAAATTTCATTTTTTATGACTTGAAAATGCATCTGTGCCTTCAAAATGCTAGTAGTGTGGAGGATCCAATCAGAAATTATGTCCGCTTAGCTGAATAGGTCTATATTGTGAGATATTTATATTTAAAGGGTTAAATGAAAAGAGTTAGTTGATAGTTACACCATAACCCATGCTCCCTCTCCCCTCCTCTCCATTAACCCAAGCAGCTCTCACCCTCGTTTGGGGGTTTCTGGCTGCAGCAAAAGAGAGGAAAGTGAGACAGAGAAGAGGGAGAGATATATAGCGATTGAACTTTTTCAGGTGAAAGTTACAAAGAGGAAGAAGATGACTAGGAAAATGCGGATCTTCAAAAAGGTAGGAGATAGCTTAAAATCTGATGTGTCCACGGTAAACAAGAAACGGTCGACACCCTAAATGCTAGTGTACTGTTTTCATGCTTGGATTGGATATGATGAAATGATAATCAACCTTGGTGTTTAGAAAGGGTTTTTGGCGGGCCATCTCTGTCATATTAGCTGCCTCTTTGCTGAAATATCTCGGGCTTTTTTTTATTGTCAAATGACTATTTTCATGAGTTTCTTATTTATTGTCAAAATATTATAGATGAAGATATACTGAGAGATATAACATTAATTAATGTTTTATTTCAATTTTTTTGTGTCTGTTGTGGACTGTGGGTGGGAGGGCGGAGGAGTAGCACAACTTCGATGACCAGTATATTCAGTTTATGAGACTACCCTACAAGAGAGCTCAAATATATGAGTTTTCCATGTTGTCCAAGAACAAGAATAAGTAAATGAATGAATTCAAGTGATAACTTTGTATATTGATGATACATAATCGTTATATGCAGTTAAGTTGAATAGACATAATATTCTTTCTATAGAGTACTGTTATTTTTGTGGGGAATGTTATTAAATCAATTGTGATATCATATGATCATTGACATTGAGATGACATGCGGGTATGATCATTGACATGAGATGGCATTGACATTGAGATGAGAATATGTTGATAAGGACATAGTCCTTGAGCTTGAAATAAGTAATATTTCCATGCAGGCATAAAGATTATGATTGAGAATAAATAAGATGTCAATGAGCACAAGATCATGATGATTGAAATAAAGGATATGTTCATGAGGGCATGGATTTGATTTTTGAGGTTTAATCAAATGACATATTAGTAAGACATGGTCATGTAATAAAAACAATAACATGACAATGATGACATAAGGTAATGAATGAGAAATTCAACAAGTCATTAATAATGATAACATCAAGTTGAGGGTATTCCTAGTTGATTCAAAAAGGTTTAATCAAATGGCATATTATTAAGACATGGTCATGTAATAAAAACAATAACATGACAATGATGACATAAGGTAATGAATGAGAAATTCAACAAGTCATTAATAATGATAACATCAAGTTGAGGGTATTCCTAGTTGATTCAAAAAGGAACAAGTGTGCAATGGTTTTATTATTGTGACTAAGGGCTTTTAGGAAAGGGATGAATTATGTGTTGCCATTTTCATGGATTGATAATTAGATCTCATCACTGGTTTTATTGTACTATCATGACCCACTGTTATTGATCCCTACTTCATTCCTTTTTTTAGATACCAATTTGGTCATTGGTGTCGGTTGGAGATTGAAACTGCAGGCACAAATAAATAGAGATTTGGGTCAACACTGGAAGTTGTCAGCAATATAGGTTTTCTACTAAAGTTTCATAGTGTTATTAGTATTAGAGTTAGATATAGTTTATGTTGACCTCATTGTTAATCTATTTTCCATGATTGTGTTGTAGTTTGAACCCTTGGACAATGTTCTCTTATATTAGATGGTTTTGTAGCAAATCATAAACTAAATTCGAACTGTCAATGATAATACTGGTGCTTGTGACAACTTCGTTAATGAAATTGTTATGCTCTATGGCAATGGGTTGGATACGAGTGTACTTCCATCTTGTGCGGAGCATATACTCATCCTTATCAGTTCAGTCTTTTGTATAGGTGAAAAGAATAACAATTCAATAACATCTTAAAGAGGCTTCATAAGAAAAGCAGCAAGACTTACTTCCGCTGCAGAACTAGCAGCTTTCCTCTGTGCAAGGGAGGTACTTCTGCCCATCCATACATATACTTCAGAACAACAATCTAACAGGTAGCACTTATATGTGTCTAATAATTTCCTTGTCAAGGAATCAGCTTCAACAGGTAAAGTTTGTCCTTTGTCAACGCTACAAAATAAAATTTTCATTATTTGAGATAAATGCACAAATAATATTTGATTTTCAAAGAATAGAACAAATATATACAATTCACATTGTAAGATTATCTGGGAACAATTACCATAACAACTTCACAGAAGAATCCGACTTCCTAGCACTCACAGACGCTGCCTTCCTTGGCAGGGGAGCAAAACCTCCAAAGAAACCCCAAAATTCTCCAGCATCAGCATCAGCCATCAATTTTCCATCCTCTTTAAAAAACAGTAAGTGAGCAGATCTTTTTTCCTGGTGCATCCATTCATCAGAACTTAGGAATAGGTCATCTTACCCACTGCTGCCACGTCACATTTCCCTTCATGGTAAGTATCTTTGAGGTATTGAACAACTTCAAGGGCTTTAGCTCTTTCTTGAATAGATGAATTGGATCCATTGAACTGGAAGATCTTGGACTTGGTATCCAGAATGAATATGTCATCATGATTGAGAGAAGAACGAGCAAAAGGCACCTGGTCATAGGAACCAGCAGCAACTTAGAATTTATTATTAGCTTGAACAAAACATACAAGTAGGAGACTACTTGCCTCCTTCACATTGACTACATGCTTTCCTCTGCAAACAAATAGACGTGTCACATGCTCTCGTTCATTTATCTCAGTGTGCTTGAACCCAGATGAAATTCCACCCTCTTGTGGTATTATGCATGGTTTGAAATAAGAAAGAAACTTCTCAGTCTCATGACCTTGAACTTCACGATATTGAACAGCACGTCCTCCAAGGGCTGCATCAAGCTCAACTGTTTTTATCGCTGCAGTCCCAGCTTCATCCTATTTCAAACAAAATTCAGTAAACACTTGGATAATCTCTGTCGTAAGTATTCATTCGTCATAAAGTAACTAAAAATCCTATTTAGTAAATTCCAACTGACCTGGCTAGTATCTTTACCAAGCCAATAGTGAATATCATGCTGAAGAGAACCATTTTTAAGGGCAGTTGTCTGTCCAAATAAAAAACTTTAGTTTTTCTTATATGTGATGCATGGCAAAATATAACAGCAAAGCAACAATCAATTAGTATAAACTTGAAGAAATTTAAAATAAAGGAGTAAATTTACAATACAAACAATAAGTGGCAAAATGACCCTTGTAAGAAGGAATGCAAAATGTTGGAGTGTTTGTTATTATGTTAACGGATTTAGGTTAACGGTATTTATTACTGTTTTTTTACCCATCCTTTTATTCCTAGTTACCCTAATGAATGAATCATGTTGTGTTTGCTCAAAACCTAACTTGGTATCAGAGGGAGGTTCGGGAGGTTCATATTGCCATGACAATGCCTAGAGAGACGGCGCCAAGTGCCTTGTGCACCGCCCGACTCCCTTACAATTTCAAGTGAAGAGGAAGGAAGAGGTTAGGGTAGGTAAAGAAGGGAAGAGGGAAGATCAGGCGGAGGTGGACGTGGAGACGAAGCAACAGAGAAGGCGGAAGGGCGGCGGCAACATGAACAGTCATGAACAGTAACCTGCTGAGACCAAGTTAGGTTTTGAGCAAATACAACATGATTCATCCTCCCTACTCTATACTCTATTACAAGAGAAATGAGATGAACTCTCACAGTATCATCCTCCCTCATCTGATATAAAAGTCACTCTTCAACAACATTAAGAGTTCTTGATGGCCAAATTTTTGGCCTTTCTTAATTCTCAATACTCGGTGGTGGGTTCACAACTGCTGGTGGATTCTACTATTACCACCCTCCAGGCTACCTTCTCTCGGCTATTGCATGTCTCTACATCCTCTCATTCTAAGAATGCTCCTAGTGCACTTGATACCCCTCCTGCCTCCTTTATTGTGGGTCGTGGCCGCACGCATGGACACGGGCGAGGTTGTGGCCGCAGTTTCTCTCCGTGCTCTCATTGTGGTTGGACAAACTATACACCGGACCGATGTTGGCAGAAATTTGGGCGTCCGCAGGCCAAGGTTGCTGCTACTATTGATACTTCATTGTCTGGTCTGAGTTAAGCTTCCACTTGACCGACACTATTACTATCTCTGCGGCTGAGTATGATTGCTTGCTTCAGTCTACGTCAGCGGCTACTATGGGCCCTCTACGTTTGTAGCTTATTCTACTCTTGCTTTAGGTATAGCCACACTTGCTTTTTCTACCTCTACTTGGTTTGTTGATTCCGGTGCCTCATCTCACATGATAGGTAACCGCACTTTATTTATCTCCTTGTCCCCTCGGGGCGTCTATCCCCCGGTATCTATTGCCGACAGTTCTCTTATTCCAGTTATGGGCATTGGAACAGTTCCCATTTCTTCCACTATTATTCTTTCTCATGTTTTGCATATACCTACCTTTCCAGTTATCTATTTTCTATATGTCCATTTACTACTCAATGCAACTATATTATCACCTTTCTTTCTTCACATTATCTCTTTCAGGACTTCTGGACGAAGAAGACGTTGGTGGGGGGCCTAGGTGTGGTGGTGTCTACACTCTAACCACCTCCTTGTTATCTCGTGTTTTATTTTCTACTGAGGTTTCTCCCATCCAGTGGCACTGTAGACTTGGTCATCCTTCATTTGCTCGTCTCCAACAACTTTTGTCTCTATCGTCCGGGCCATCCTTCACCTGTGATGCTTGTCAACTAGGCAAACACCATCGCACTTCATTACCTCCTGCAGCTACCAGTAGGTGCCTTCATCCTTTCCACCTCATCCATTCAGGCGTTTGGGGTCCCAATCCGGTACTTGGTCAAGAAGGTCACAAATATTTTATAACCTTTATAGAAGATTTCTCTCGTATATGTTGGTGTTACATTTTAACTAAACAATCTGAACTTTTTGATGTGTTCTGTAACTTTTATGCTGAAATCAAAGCTCAGTTTGGTGTTCCTATCAAAATTTTGCATTCTGATAATGCTTTAGAATATAACAGCTCCTCCTTTAGCTCCTTCTGTAAGTCTCATGACATTCTGCATCAGACCACTTGTAGTTATACCTCCTCCCAGAATGGGGTGGCTGAGCACAAGAATCGCCACCTTCTTGATGTGGCTCGCACCTTATTGTTTCATATGTAGGTTCCTCACTCGTTTTAGCCTGATACTATTCTTATAGCTTCATTTCTCATTAATCATGTTCCCACTTCCGTTTTGGGAGGTCGTTCTCCTTTTTCTCTCTTGTTTTCGTCTAAAGTACCCTTCTCTCTTACTCCTCGCGTGTTTGAGTGTCTTTGTTATGTTTATGTCTTAGACCCAAGCACTGATAAGTTAAGCCCACACGCTACTCGGTGTGTGTTCATTGGCTATTCTCGCACTTAGAAAGGCTACCATTGTTTTCATCCCTGTAGTGGTAGGACCTTTATTAGTGTTGATGTCACCTTTGATGAGTCCCAATCATTTTTTTCTTCTGTCCGGGTTTCCTCACTCCTCTAGATCATCTTCCTATTCTCATTACTCTTCCTACCTCCTCCTCCCCCACTACCACCTTATCTTCATATGTGTTGGATACCTCCGCTGTTCCTTTACAAGTTTATAGCAGGCGCCCAAGGCCTCCACCCGCCATCTCTCCTTCGTCCGTGCCTCCTGACGATAGCCTACCCATCGCCCTACGCAAAGGCAAGCGTAAGTCTCTTGTTTTCCTATTTCTTATTATGTTTTCTTTCATCAGTTATCACTGCTATATCGTGCCTTTTCAGTCGCCTTGTCATCGTTTCCTTTGCCTATCTCTCATTTGCAAGCTATGCTAGTACCTGAATGGAAATAAGCTATGGACGCCAAGATGGCCACCCTACACTCTCGACAAACATGGACGTTAATTTCTCCTCCGCCTGGTGCTCGGGTTGTTCCGTGTCGGTGAGTCTTCACTATTAAGTATCACTCCGATGGATCCATTGCTCGTTACAAGGCTCGCTTTGTCGCCAAAGATTATTCTCATATTTATGGGCTTGATTATCTTGATACCTTTTCTCCAGTGGCCCGGCTTAATTCCGTTCGTACTCTGTTCTCTTTGACTATTAATTGTCAGTGGTCTCTTCACCAGATAGATGTTACTAATGTCTTTCTTTACGGCAACCTCTCTGAGGTGGAGCAACCTCTTGGTTATGTTGCTCGAAGAAAAATAGTGTGTAAGTTGCATAAATCTATTTATGACCTTAAGCAAAGTCCACGTGCATGGTTCCATAAGCTTTCATAGATAATGACATCAGCAGGTTTTTGCCATAGTCAAGATAATCACTTTATATTTATTCGACGGTCGGAGAGTGGTATAATCATTCTGGCGATTTATGTGGACAATATGCTACTGACATACATGGTATTGATAAAACTAAGCTATACTTGCAGTCTCTTTTTTCTATTAAAGATCTAGGGACACCAAGGTACTTCTTGGGAATAGAGATAGCTTACTAGCGAAATTGTATATTCATGTCACAAAGAAAATATGCCCTGGATCTTCTGGAAGAGATCAGTATGAGTGATTGTAAGCTTGTTGACTCTCCATTAGTTCCAAATCAAAAATATAGTGAGAACATGGACTCTAAGTAGGTTGATGCAACAAAATACCGACGTCTGGTAGGCAAACTTAATTATCTCACTGTCACAAAACTAGATATATCTAGTAGAAGGTATTGTTAGCTAATTCATGCAAAAACCCAAACAGTGCCATTGGGATGTCACCATTCGGGTCCTTCAGTATATCAAAGGTGCACTGTCAAGGTTTGAAGTATAACAAAAATGGGCACACTCTGCATCAAGGCATATTCTGATGCTGACTACACCGGAAATATTGATGATAGGAAATTACTTTATTGGTTTTGGCAATTTGGTCACTTGGCGAAGTAAAAAACAAAGCGTGGTGGCAAGATCAAGTTGTGAAGCTGAGTATGAGCCATGACTGATACAGTTTATGAAATGTTGTGGCTAAGGAATTTTCTACAAGAATGTGGGATAAATTGCTCCAATCCAATGAATATGTTTTGTGATAACCAAGCTGTCATCTTCATTGCCAACAATTTCGCATTTCATGAACGGATTAAACATATTAAAGTTGATTGTCATTTCATTAAGGAAGCGATCAACAACAAACTCATTAGAACTCCATATCTGAGGTTGAAAGATCAAATCGTAGATATCTTCATAAAGTCCAGAGGACTAGCTAGACTTAGTCAACTATGTAACAAGCCCCCTTAATCAATATTTTCACTCCAACTTGAGGGGGAGTGTTTGTTATTATGTTAACGAGTTTAGGTTAACGGTATCTATTACCGTTTTCTTACCTACCATTTCCCTGTATCCTTTTATTCCTAGTTTCCCTAATGAATGAATTATGTTGTCTTTGCTCAAAACCTAACTCAATCAACACAAAAAAAAACTTACCAAAAAAGATTTCTTGTATTTACTCTCTGGGCTACAAATCTAAATTTAAAAACTGAATTGTAGATGTACTTATGAAACTTAGAGAAAGAAATAAAAATTATCCACATGCATGTAGCATCAATATCTGAGTTCTCACAAAATACTGAGGCAGATCATCAAGCTCAAAGGATAGTTCACTCTTATGTGAAGGACAAGTTCAAGTTGATGAAAACACTTAAATAATAAGATCACCACTAGAAAATGGCCTAAATTCAGAATTGCACTGAAGTCATCACATGAGAACATCACATTATCTTCACTAATAACATTAGAAAATTGCCTAAATTCAGAAAAGCTTTCATAAACAAAAGCAACCAACAACATTGTAGATCAAAAAGCAAATCTCATATTCCTACATAAATGAGTTTCTTCATTAATAATTTTCAATCTATGAATGTTTCAAAATCGCACATAACATTAATGCCAACTAAGGTTTTAAATATTGGTATGTATCGGTCTCTGGACCTGTATGTACCAATTAGTACCTATCCATATTGACATATACCAGCACCGATATAGGTATAGATTGGTTCTTAAATCCGTGATGCCAACTTTATTAAAGACAAAATATGAAACAACAATGTTAGATATTCAACTTCACTATTATGACAATTGACTATGCAAGTTTTACTTTCATAACATTATTCCAAGGAATTAAACACAAATATTGTAACATTGTACCAAACATAATGTGCTGCACTCAACCATGTACATGTCTATTATTAAAATTTACTATTTTCTAAATAGTATAATAAATTAAATATTAATGCAAGGAATTAAAAATCAGTGTGTACCGCCAATGCTTATGTGGTATATACCGATCCGAAATGGTATAAGTATCATTGGAACCACTATGCTACAGTGTTATTCATCAATGTGCTACAATGTCAGCATGTTCAGTAACTACCCATCCGAGATTGAACTAGTGCACTAATAATATAAACCAAGACTTTAAACCTTGACCGAATAAAGAATAAAGTAGAAGAACAATAATAATAACATTAAAGAAAGTTGTCTTTGGCATTAATCTTCAAAAACAATGAAGTTGCCAACATCTTGAGGAATAAAAAGTGGGGCAAAGTCGTACCCAATGTTTTAAAACCATTTTGTACCACCCTATAGGCAGTCATACTAATATAGACCAGTAGTTAAAACCTTCATAGTATCAACCTGATTAAATTCAGTCTTATGATGAGGTGAGGAAATAGACCTTTGAGGCAAGTAAAAGAGGTGCTCGAGAAGTTAGGAGATGCTAATGATAAGTGAAGAATGAAATTGTGCATCATAATAACTCAAACAACTTAGGATCTCAGCTTAGCCATTAGCAAGTTAATGGATCAAAGTTAAGTGGTTTGATACTTAGTTGGATCAAATGGATTGCTAATCATACAAATCTTATGACAAGGATCCAAGATCCTAATATTTCTACACCCATTAAGATCCCATGCACATTCTAAAATATTTAGTCTAATTTAAGTCTTAGGATCTTATGATCTAAGGCAAGTTCCTAACAAAACTAGTAGTCGAAGCTTTTTGTTGCATAAATGATTTAGACAGGCTAACACTACAAAGCTTGTCATTTGATAATTAGCACGACGTGGTAGGGCAACATAATGAGTACCGTTTAATATGCATCTTACACTTTTCTATTACCTAGTTTTGATTTTTCAGAGGCAGCACACTGAGTGGCATTACTTCTTAACCAATCAAGCCACATGAAGTACAATGTGCAACTAAGAAAATAATCTAAAACATCAAAGCATTCATTGTCAGTTTTAACTTTGCATAAAAGCTAAATGGAGAAATATTCAAGATAAATTATTAAGAGGGCAATAAAGGGTCTTATAAAGAGTCAAAAGACTAATACATAAGAAAATGAGCCGTAATTCACCGTGGACCTGGTCCTTAATGAAATATGGTTAGAAATTCATTCTATGCTTATAGTGAAGCAGCATAAGTCCCAGCATTCCAAGAAGTTCTAGGAGATTATGATCCTGATGAGAATCATGTGAAACCTATCGTGGAGTTCTCAAAATAGCCTGAAAAAAATTATGGTTGTAATGAAAATCAGGACTCGACCATAATACCAAATTATGGCTATGATGAAAATTATGACCCTCCCATAAAACTCTCGAACGCACCACCTGATTTCACCCCAGAAGATTATGACTGACAAATACCAAGGCCTAACTTTAATTTCATATTATGGTCATGAAGGAAATCACAGCCCACCTATGAAACTCTCGATCATCTTGCGTAATTCCGCCGGAGAAGATTATGGTCATAACAAAAATTATGGCCTGCCTACAATCTCATATTATGGCCATGACAGAAATCATGGTTCCCCCATAAAATTATGGCTCCGCCTGAAAAGATTATAGCTATGACAATAATCACGGCCTGCTTGTGACAGTTTAAGAAAAGTTAGAACAATCTATTTTGAAGGCTTTACAATAGCCGCAACATCCAAGTTAGTCTCTTGATCAGTACTATGGGAATGATCTCAGCCCTTGTTCAACCCATACAGAGAACATTCAACCTAGGTGCTTGATTTCACAAGGCAAAGAAGAACCCTATCTAGCCAGATACAACAATCAATCAACTGTCAGCCAACACTGTGAAGAACCGACAATTAGCCATTTCTGTTGCTTCATCACAACTTGCTTGGAAATGTAGGTGATCCGACCGGCCCAACAAAGACCTAGCCCAGGCACCTACCCAGTCAAAGTCTGCGTAGTATACTTTAGTTGTTAGCATCTTATACTTTGTTTTAATTTTTAGCTTTTAAATTGCTAAGGTAGCTAACCAGTCATAGGTTTGTTATGACTTCTAGCCCCCTTAGCTTATAAAAGAAAGGCTAGAAAGAAGTTGCATTCAGCTTACTTTGGAGAGTAAAGCTTGCTTGAAGAGTTGCGATAATCTTATAGCTTGGAGGTTGAGGAATACCTCATAGGTTCGGATCTTGTAACTTCTTGTTGTCGCCTCGAAGGAATTAGATCGCGCTATGTGTCAGGGTAACTTCCATTTTCAAACTTATGTTTCTATCTTCATTTTCTTGTTAGCGTAACCCTTAAGTTTACTCGGACACCAAAGACGTGGGATAGCGTGTTTTCTTGTGTTCAGAGCTAAGACACCGAGCTGTTTGTTGGACTGCATAGCCATCCTAAAGTACACATTTTAAGAAAAAAAATTGGCCGCCCTAAATATGCATTTCGACGTAATTTCTGCATTGTTTTCTCACTGATTTTCCCTTCATACATATTTTATTTCCCTTGTCTAATAACCCTTTCACGGTTTTATTGCTTCATCGTTACCTAAAACCTAAAGTCAAGAACCATCCCTCCTATGATTCCATCAACGACTAGCCCGACAATAGATTAGTATAGGTAATACTATTTTAGTACAATTGGTACTAGTACAAGTATGTGTTAATATACCTGATATGTATTGGACCTGTACATTAGTATAGATTGAGTTAGAAAACCTTTGAATGATAGAAATACCAAACAACTTGTTTTAACAATAGGTAAAAATGGATGCTGAGTAAAAACAAACAAATTATCAGCATAAACATGAAAAATCAAATATAGCAAATTCTCACATAGAACCTACCAACCAAAATGAACATTGAACAAGTAAAGCACACAAGAGCCAGTCTTTGAAAATCCCTGTAAGTACCTTTAAAATCACATAAGAATCTCCCGTGAAAAACTTTCCATGCAAAGAACTTGATACAGGAACAGGGCGAAAATTTTCAATACGCCATATTTCCAATCCACTGAAGGGTTGTTAAGGAACATTAACCGGCATTAATTATCCATGACAAGGAAAGGAGCATGCGAAATCCCACCTTTCGTCTAAACACAAAATAACTTGTGTAAATGATAACAGTCACGGAAAAATGAACAGCAGCAGTATCAGCAAGATCAGTTGGTAATGCATGATTCAATTGCTTTTTAATCATATTTATGTAATTCTTCTCTATTTAATAGTCCTAGCAACAACTTCAACTATTCCTACCTAAATAGATATCTTTCAAGGTTAATAAGGATTAAGCAGATATGCTATTCAGTTTATAGTTTACCACGATTATTATTATTTTTTTTTGGCTTTGCATCCTTTCCTCGATATTTTATAGTTAAAAAACTGATCCAAGAACTATTTCTGACATTTGAATTAAACTCTGCACCACAATCGTTATGTACAATATTTTATAGTGAATCAATTCCAACTTCCAACTATTCTTTGTTAGAATGGTGTCCTAAAAAGCAGCTCTTTAATTATCCAACTTCTTGCACTAACAAACATCGGATGTCCAACATTCTCAAAAGAAAAGAAAAACACAAACTACAATGAACTGTCATAATAAGGATACGCCTTTTGCCCAGTTCCTTGGAAAGCTGTATCCACATCCTTCAAGGACACTGCCATGTTTGAATACTAACTTGTGTCGCTTTCAATCTAGAAGAAGCAAAATTCTGCAAAACAACAAACATATTGCATGGATTGTTACATTTTTACTAGCGATTAGGTTGTTACACAGGAAAACAATGAGTTCCTACTTGATGCAAAATGTTCAAGTATTTTCTAAGAGACTGGATTTGATTTTGATTACTAGTCAATTTGAAGTCATTCCTTGAAGAATTTAAGCCAATAAAAGGGGATAAAACACACAAACAATTTTAAAAGTAATTGCCTAATGTGACCAGTGCCATCAGTAACCAAATTAAGGCATAACTGAAGATCCTTAAGAGTCCAAACAAGATAATTTAAGACGCATAAGTATCATGATCACATGATCTCCAATGATAATTTGTAAAAGAATGAACAAATAAAACTCAGCAATGCACATTTAACGGTATGCAGCTAATATAAGTCGTGACCACATTAAACGTTCTCATTCTTCATGTATTGATATCATAAATCATCAGAAATATATAGTAATGAATTTATTAGCTAAGAAGTGGTGTTTCGACGGCTCAAGTGCTTTAGTCAATAAACTAGCCACGTAATGATTATTTTTGTGCACTCTAATCTCCCAGTGGAAGTGTTTAGGGTATAACCTGTAAATAATTTTGCTACACCTAAAAAGGGAATAAATGGAAATTGTTAAGAGTTATTATATGTTAAAGTTATTACCATATAATTAGCCTCACATTGTTGATTTCTCCAAGGCTTACATGGGCGGGAGTTTAAATATTTATACTTTTATCTCTTATTTAAAGTGTGTGATAACATCTAGTCATTTCTATCCCACGTAATATCAGCATATTGCTATAGACCCTTGGCACCCCCTCTCTCACTCCTATCCTCTCCAAACTCCAACAGTAATTGTATTTCCTGCAGCACTCCCTACATGACGTCACAACGTCACCAATGTAACCATGCCAAGCCACTAACTCTTTTTCAATCTCTTTACATCTTTCTTTTTCTCCAAACTTAAAAACGTCAGGACAGCATCATCACCATCATTAGGAATGGCCTAATGGCAGCGGGTAAAGTACCTACTTTTTTTGCCCTATTCATACCCGAACCTGAATAATACCCTACTACCCGTACCCGATTATTTATCAGGTTTTTTAAAACCCCTACCCCCTACCCGAATCCGACCTTAATAAAATTTTAACTACCCCTTAACTACCCAAACCCTATAAATATCTTACTTAGTAATTTACTCTATTAAATTATATATTATATACCCAATTATCTTAATAAAATTCAACATAAAGAATTAGGGTATTAGACTATAGATATAAAATATTATTTATAAATTACTTATTATTATAACACACACACACATATATATATATATATATATATATATATATATATATATTCGAGTTGGGTAGTGGGTATTGAACCTATGTAGTGTTCATACTACTCATAACTAAATTGAACCCGATTAATTGATCCTCCACATTGAACCCTAGTCTTTGCTTCAACAAACACTTCAGTTGATTCCCTACAGTCCTATCCCTAATGCCAATTCCTACATCTGGATTCCTATTGTTTTACAATCTAATTTTTGCAATATAATAATTGAAACAAAAACTGGTCTATACCACCCATTTAAGCAGTCCATATTGGTCTGACCTTGTACTGGTACAATACACTAATACATACCAGTATCTTAAACCTTGAGTATGTTGCTTGCTACCTTGCAGGAGAGTGTTGAACGCAAAGTAGAATCAACTTCACTAAGGAAATGTTAGACATTATATGTTAAGAGTTAAGTTATTACCACATATTTAGTCATACATTGAATGTTTTTGTAAGCTTATGAGGCGGGAATCTATATATTTGTACTCCTCATGGTTTTGAGTGAACCATAAGAACTACTTTCTCAATCAAAAAGCAAAGGACATGAGCTTATAATTTTTCCATCCACCAAATTATTTATTTCTTGATACCTTCATTTCTAGATTTTTTTTCATATCCATAATGTGCATGGTATTCTATATTTTGCATGCAGAGTTGAACATTTTCCTATGATCACAATTTTGTAATCAGTATAATAGAAGAGAGAATTGATCTTCGTTGCTAACACCATTAGAAACCTAGGAAAAAAAGTAAATTAATGGAACATCCAGTTCCTGTGGGGCTACTCTTAGCAAACCATAACTAGATGTGGTTAATAACATTGCCTAGTTATTCTAGTAAACATTATGTTCCAGCCAGTTTGTATTAAAGCAGAAGAAAAAGAAGAAAGGAGGAGAGGAAAAAGAGAAGGAGAAGAAGGAAGAAGAAAGGAGTGTTCCGCTGGAGGAGAGGAAAAAAAAGAAGAAAAAGAAGGAAGAAGAAAGGAGTGTTCCGCTCCTTGCGTGAAGAAAGAAGTAGGAACAAGTGGAGAAAGATGAGGGAAGCGAAGGAAGGTCAAGTGGACGTGAAACTTCTGCTCCTGCCAGAAGCTCCCACACTCCGAGTGTGG
Organism: Costus lasius; assembly: GCA_027563935.2. Taxonomy (NCBI): domain Eukaryota; kingdom Viridiplantae; phylum Streptophyta; class Magnoliopsida; order Zingiberales; family Costaceae; genus Costus; species Costus lasius. Next base: position 105,415,240 of record CM050448.1, read on the forward strand.
ACCGGTACAAGTTCTAGGACAGGAATTTTAAACAGGACAAATTCTCACGTTTTTGTCCAACAGCAATGCAGCAGTACATAGTATGTTTATCTACATATAATTGCTCTTAATCTATATGAAATATGAACCCAAGTAAAATGTGGATTATGTAGCAGTGTTTGAGGTTTCAGTTCACATTGCGGGAGTATATACCGAACTATGAAAACATATACAGAATCCATGCATACTAGGTCCAGCGACTAGCAAATTAAACTGGTATACTAGCTTATCATGTGACAGTACATCTAGTACACTTGGTCAGTAAACAGGACTTGTTCATGTAACTGAGCTATGACACTTCTAACCACTTATTCATGTAACTTTTCACAAAGAGAAGATAGTAGCTTCCCATGTATCTTTGTAGAACTTGAAAAACTCCTGACAACTTGATTATGCATAATGCATAGTTTGTTTGTTATTAACTTAACAAAAGTCAGCATTGGTTATTCAATTACACTTTGATAATAGCATGGTTCAAGGACTTGATCTGAGCTCCTAAGAATTCTTTAGTTCATTCTGTAACTACTGCCAAACACCTAAAGGAGAGACTCCATTCATGTTAACTTAAGGGTTAAAAGCAGTCCTACTGAGTCATGTTTCCACTCAACTCGAATTCAAAGAGATGACTTAGAAGATGGTCAAAGAGCACACCTAGATTTGATAGAGGAAACAAAAGAGGCTTCTCGGTTTAAGATGGATGCATATAAATAGTGAGTTGCACGTTATCATGACAGACAAGTGTGTCCACAACTGATTAAATTTGGGATCTAGTTCTCTGAAAAATATTTGTATATGAGCCAGGTAAATAGAGAAAACTCCAATTAAGTATTCGAGATTTGGCTAGGCGCACACAAACTCTAATCCTTAGACGACTGAGATATCTCACATTTTTTTTTTTTACAAAGATATCTCACATTTTACTTTGTGTAAGTTGCATATAAATTTAATAAAGTTAATGAAAAGCTCTTTCTATTGAAATTCTTCAAGACAATTGCAAAGGCTGAATGCCTGAGAGGCAAAATAATCTAATTTTCAAATATTTCACGAGAGTTGAATGCATGACTTAGATTGATCGAATTTAAGCTACATGCCATAAGTGATTGCATAGCTTAAATATGAAACAATAAAAAAAGAAATGTAATTAAGTGGTTTTTTGTGTTAGATCGAATTAAAGCTCAACACTTTCCTCGCAAGGTTCAAAAATTAAAAGGGTGACAGTTTTTTGTGTTAATCTCTCATTCTCTCTAATGTGCTCTCGACCAACAGCCTTCATTTGCAAGGAAGCTCTCATGTAGTATTGTTGCCTTCACCACTACTCTCAGCGAGTTCTCAGCTACCTCCATTGCTACTTTGGTGTCTATAGCCTCTCTAGCATCTACATTGCCTTAATTTTTTTTTCTCCAATGCTTCTCAACTTATTGTTGCCATTTCTTCTACAACTTTAACTTTATACTAAACTGAACATATTTGTCATAGATGCTCCAACTTAACGAGGAGGGTTAGAAATAGTAATATTAGAATGAATCAAATTAGATATAGTAATATATATAGAGTAAATAATTATTAGGCCTCTATTTATAAAGGTTCCGGCTACAATATAATTTGATAGAATTTATTCACCATGTAATTTCATTATAATTCTCATCCATATTTTTCCTCTCTTCACTTCTAACAATAGTAATTCCAATAAAAGATATTATATACCTAAGTGATAGATGGCCTAGATTATTTGTCATATCAAAACAACTACATGCCTCAAGTGGATGCATGACCAAGATAAAAAACTGATAATCATCATATTAGAATAACCAAATAACATTCAAATTCCAAGAAAAACCTTGTCTCCACTCTAAAGTAAAGTATCGTTCTAATCATATCACACAAAGGTTGAACTCAAACTACATATACAAGAAGCCATTTCATTGCATTAAGACCACGGAATGAAATCTCAGTTTGACCAGTACACTGAAGAAAGTACAGTCTACAACAAAGACAATATATCATTCTTTTCATAAAAGTAAGTTTGTCATATGTCAACAAATCATCCTAGAAAGAAATTTTCTAGTAAATAACAAATCAAGAACAAAAAAAGGTCAATGAAAAGTAGGAAGAAATAGAAGCCTAGAAAGGCTAAAGGTAACAAAATTTTGGAGTAGCCAAACAAAGCTTTCGTCCACACCCCTCCGTGATGGAAATCCAAAGCAAATTATTAGTGCATAGATGTAATATTGTATATTATATTTGTGCACAACTTGTATAGTGTATATACCCGTTATGTAAATATCTGATTTGTAATGTTACTGGGATATAAGGGAATGGAGGGCGGCTGATAGGACACGCTTTTCTTGCAAGGTCATTTTTGTGTCATGGTATCAGAGGCTTTGCTGTATTCATTCGTCTAGGGTTTTCTAGTTCTCGCCTGCTTGTGATGAGATTCTCTATGCTAGGGAGATCTCTTTCGACATGCTGACTCCTTCCTTGGCGTTTTTCCTGGCATCTAGCGACATCTCGATTTCTCCTCTGTTATTTCGAAAGCTTATGGCGACTACTTCCTTGGCGTTTCCCTTGGCATCTGGGGACATCTTTGGCGTCTAGCAATTTTGGGGCGTGTGGCGTCGACAGCAAAATATTTCCTCTTGGCTCAACCCTGTTGATTTCAAATCCTTCCTGTTGCGCAGTCGTGTCTCGGTGATTTCGGGACTCTGCCTTCACGCAAACCTTGATGGCGAGCTCCGGGCTTCTTCTCGCTTGCTAGAGGGTTCTTACATATTTTTTAGAGGTTCTTGGAGCATCTTTACTAGCTGGAGCATTTTCCCCTTTGATCTCCATGAGGCTGGATGAAACCCTACTCGTGAGAGGAGGGTTTGGTTGGTTCACGTCCAGGCTGTTGTCAATCCTTCCAGATCTGCATTATGCTTCAAGCAACAGCAAATTCTCCAAGGCCTTTCAGAAGGCATTTCAGCTTGGCTTTGCCTTGTCCTCTATCGCACTGTGAGTCTTTTCGGTGCTATTTGCCTTCAGTTCAATCCGCATATCTATTGCTTTGTTATTTGTGTGTCTTCAATACTCAAATGAAAAATACTTTTGGCAAAATATCCACTTAAACTTTATCCATGCGATTTACTGACAAGAATTATACGGCTTGGAAATTTTAAGTTAGAATATTTTTGAAAGGGAAAGAGCTATGGGGCCACATAGATGGATCTTCTGTTCCTAAAAATGAGTTAGAATATAGTAAGTGGGAAGTGAATGATGCTAGAATTATTTTCTGGATTTTAACATCTATTGAACCTCATATGGTGAACAATTTGTGTTCATTTAATACTGCCAAGGAGACGTGGGATATCTAAGGCGTAATACACGTTTTCAGCTTGAACTTGAAATTAATAACTTCACTCATGGCAATCTTTTCATTCAAAAATTTTATTCTGTTCAGGCTCTACATCTGCTACTGTGAGTAACAACCAAGTGGTTATAACTCCGGAAACAATTCAACAGATGATTCTCACTGCATTTTCAGCTCTTGGTCTTCAAGGTCACGGTAAGCAAGTTTCTCTTAGTTGGTTTGTTGATTCTGGAGAATCAAATGATATGACAGGATTCTCTAATTTGTTACAAAATTTATGATCATATATTGGTCAATAAAATATCCAAATTGCCAATGATAGCAGTCTTCCCATTACTGCCATTGGTGATATTGATCACAATTTTCGTAATGTTTTTGTTGCTCCACAGTTGTCCACTAATTTAATATCCGTTGGTCAACTTATGAAAAATCACTGTGATGTGCATTTTTTTCGTGATGGCTATGTTGTATAGGATCAGGCTTCGAGGAAGGTGATCGCAAAGGGACCTAGGGTGGGCAGATTATTTCCGATACATTTTGGCATTCATAGTCCTTTTGCTCTCGCCTCTATACTTGCTGACACTCAAGCTGCACTTTGGCATAATCGTTTAGGTCATCCTAACCATGTAATTTTGTCTCATTTGTTGAACCGTGGTTTCATTGGCAACACCCTCAATCCTGTATTGACATTTAACTGTTCTGCTTGTAAATTGGGAAAGAGTAAAACTTTGCCTTTTCCTACTTCGGGTAGTCGTGCTAAGCAGTGTTTTTATGTTACACATAGTGATGTTTGGGGCATTACTCCTATTATCTCTCATAGTCAATATCGCTATTTTGTAACTTTTATTGATGACTAGTCATTTCACATGATATATTTTTTGCGTACTAAAGCTTTAGTGTTTAGTATGTTTCAAAGTTTTGTAGCCTATGTTGAGACTCAATTTTCTGCATGTATTAAGACTTTGCGCACTGATAATGGTGGTGAGTATATGTTCGATGAATTTCAAATTTATTTGCACAGTAAATGCATTATATCTAAGCGGTCTTGTCCTTATACCCCACAACAAAATGGGCTGGCTGAACGGAAGAATCGTCATCTACTGGAAATGGTTCGCACTCTTCTTTTACAGTCATCTGTGCCGTCTAAATTTTGGGTGGAGGCCTTGTCCCCTGCGGTATATCTAATTAATCATCTTCCTTCTCAACACTTAGGGTTTGATTCCCCATTTTACCGTCTCTTTCGGGAACATCCTGATTATCACTTTCTACATATATTTGGATGTGTTTGTTTTATTCATCTTCCTCTTCATGAGCGACACAAACTTGCTGCTCAATCTGTTCGTTGTGCTTTTCTGGGTTATAGCACCTCCCACAAAGGGTATGTATGTTATGATGTTATTGTTAATCATATACGTATCTCCAGGAATGTTATTTTCTTTGAGAATGAACATTATTTTCAGCAGCATGTATCCTTTTCTACTCCTCTGATTCTTCCTACTTTTGATGATGATTCTCCATCTAATGGGCAGTTTCTACCGGGTATGGTATATCATCGCCGGCGAGGGTTCTTACACCCGAATCTGCTTGAGACTAACCATGTGTCTCCTGTTTCTACTGGGGCTGATCTTGTTGGTCCTCGGCAATCCTCGCACACAATTAAACCCCCTGATCGGTATGGTTTTTCTGCTACATTAGCTAATATTATGGTTCCTACCTCTTATTCTTAGGCTGTACACAAGCATATTGGGTCAATGCTATGAATGAAGAACTTCAGGCCCTTCAAGAGAATCATGCTTGGGATATTGTACTTTGTCCTCCGACTGTTAAACCTATTGGCTGTAAGTGAATCTATACTCTTAAATTACGTGCTGATGGTTCTCTTAATCGCTATAAAGCTCAGTTTGTAGCTCTTGGCAATAAGCAAGAATATGAAATAAATTATGAGGAGACTTTTTCCCCAATTGCTAAGATGACCACTGTTCGTCTTATTCTTGCTATTGCTGCTTCTCAAGGGTAGGCGATGCGCCAGATGGATGTTAAGAATGCTTTCTTGCATGGGGATCTTAAAGAGGAGATTTACATGACTCCTCCCTTTGGGTTATTCTCTATACCTTCCTCTGATGTTTGTAGGCTAAAACGGTCTCTTTATGGGTTGAAACAGACACCATGGGCTTGGTTTGATAAATTTCGCTCCACTCTTCTTTGTTTTGCTAACATTCAAAGCCGATATGATTCATCATTATTTCTTTGTAAAACATCTCATGGTATTGTTCTACTTTTGATCTATGTTGATGATATTGTTATCACTAGGACTGATTCTCAATTAATTTCGCACTTTCAAGCCCATCTTCTGACATGTTTTCATATGAAGGATTTGGGATCGTTACATTATTTTTAGGCCTTGAAGTTTCATGTACCTCCTAGGGTCTGTTTCTACATCAACATAAGTACCTTGAGGACTTACTCTCTTTAGCCGGTCTTTAAGAGGGTCAATCCGTTGATACCCCCTGGGAAGTCAATGTCAAATATTGTCATAATGGCGGGGACTTTCTCTCGGATCCTTCTTTATATCGCCAACTTGTGGGCAATCTCAATTATCTCACGATCACTTGGACTGATATTTCCTTTGTTGTCCAATAGGTTAGCCAATTTATGCAAGCTCTTACACATATACATCTGTCTGCAGTTCGCCGAATTCTTCGTTACTTGTGTGGGACTTCTACCAAGGGCCTTTATTTTCCAGCCAACTCTCTCGTTCGGTTAGTTTCGTATAGTGATGCTGATTGGGCAGGATATTCTGACACTCGTCGTTCTGTTACTGGTTGGTGTATATTTTTTGGTGATTCTCTTATCTCCTAAAAAAGTAAGAAGCAAGATCGCGTATCCAAGTCCTCTACTGAGTCTGAGTGTCGTGCTATGTCCTCTGCCTGCTCGAAAATCGTTTGGCTCCGTGGATTGCTTGCTAAACTTGGCTTTCCCCAATTGGATCCTACCTCTCTCCATGCAAATAACACTAGTGCTAATAAACTTACCGTGAATCCGATCTTCCATGAGCGTACCAAGCATATTGAGGTGGATTGTCATTATATTCGTAAGGCCTATGATTCTCGCATTATCGTGCTTCCCTATGTCACTACAGCTCCTTTAGATTGCCGATATTTTTACTAAAGCACTCTCCACACCTCCACATAAATTTTTAACTGTCAAATTGAAGCTTATGGATCCCCCCAATCAATTTGGGAGGGGGGGGGGGTACATACCTGTTATGTAACTCTTTTAATGTTACTAGGATATAAGGGAATGCAGGGCGGCTAATAGGGCACGCTTTTCTTGCAAGGTCATTTTCGTGTCACAAATCTAGGAGCATCCTTTGACTCGTCCTTGATCAGGGCCACAAGCTCAAACGTTTCTTTGCAATGATATCATGCAAATGATCCCCTACTCTACATTTGCTTATGCAACAGAGTGTGGTAGAATGAAGAAGGGATTTTGGAGTCACAATTACACAAATCAAAACTCCAACAGTTTTCTCCAAACGCCATGGATAAGAAACAACCAGATGCAAAAAAAAAATGACAAAGCTAATATCCAAGGGGATCATCCCCCTTAGGTCTACTTTGGCCACAAAGATAAAAGTGAAGTTAATGATAACAACCATAGCCCTGTGGCGATCACCCCCATTAAAGAACCTCTAAAATATTGCCTCTTTGAAGCATCAAGGAAACAAAAATACAATAGTCTTTATCCTCCTTCCCCAATGACAACTACAAAACAAATGTACATGGACCACAAAACTTGACATGGACAGGTGCAAGAAAATGGAGTCTGCGAGTGAGGTAAGGGTCCAAACAAGATGGTTCCCAAGTTTTCTGCTGCTCTCCTGCTGCTCTGCTGGGAAAATTTTCACTCTAGTGTACCTCTACTCCACCAAAACTTTCACTTAGGCACCTCTCCACAGAATCAGAACCATGGTTTGAAACAAGGTATTAAATACTAATTCATATCACCTGGTACACCAACCATGGACATGCTGTACCATGTGTTAGTACCACATGTACCGGTCCAAACATAGACTAGTACTATGTCACAGACTAGTTTTTATACCTTGGTTTGAAATACCAATATGTTATCCTACCGATACATATTGGTCTATACCAACATATAATATCAATAGCTCCTCATTAGACATATTGGTCTATACCTTGGGTAGTACCTATTGGTCCGACTAATAAGTACTACCCAAATTGATTCTATGATTAGAACTAGTTCGCGATCATATTTTTATGTAGAAGGATTCTCACATAGGTCAAACTAGGATTTAGAAAACATAGGTCAAACCACCCTAATACTGGAAAATCTATCTTTAGTATCTAGACCAATGGATACTGACATAAACAAAATTGTATTGATGTATCGATTGGTACTGACATGAACCTAATTGAATGTGCGTTGATACATGGTTCAGCTTCATTACCATTGGCAATGGCTATATAGTCTTTCACACTATTCTAACCGGCTATATAGCTGTTCATCAAAGTGGGGCTGATTTTTATTTATATATACCCCATTTTGTTCCTAATTCACTTACAACTCACTCAAGCTCTCAAACTCTCACAAACTCTAAAAACTCTTTTTCTTAATTTTTATTAACATTTAATGATACCGAAAAGCCAAAATATTGATGTTGCACAGGAAAAAGGCTAAAAAATAGCTATGATTGGCAATGTATTCTATAGCAAGAACATTTTTAAATGTGGAAGTGCCACTGTAGTTAAGCAACATCTTGGTGGAGGTTATCTCGATGTTTTGCCATGCAATATGTGAAAATTTGGAATACTTTTACATAGAGAAACATGAAAAGTTTGACTTAGTATATAGCGAAGCTCACATCTTCCAATCGATATCAGGGCTGTAGAGATGAAGCCACAAAATGTTAAGTTAAAGGCAAGGATTTAAAAACCATTTTGTACCGCTTGGTATGTGCTGGTCCAGTCCATCCGAGACAGTACCAGTATTGTCGGTACTAGATGTACCAGTACTATTTAGTGTTAGTATGAGTACAAACTGCGATTTCAAATCTTGTCTACTATTCAAACTTCTAGGGCTAGGATATTTGTTTACCTTCTATGCAGTTTGTAGAATAATCTTAATCTAGTGCTCGTGATGGGAGTGGCTACAACAGCAAACATGTGATAGGATTGACCGCACATTAAATAAACCTAAGTGCAATGCGTAGAGCTGTAAGTCATCGTCCCTACAACTGGATGACATTGCATTAACATCTTTGGATTAGGTCAACAAACTAGAGGGCCTAACACAACTTATATTAACTAAGAGTGTTCCTATCACAAGCAAGCAGACACAAATAGACAATGCTTATATGAACGCAAAGAAGCTTGACATGGTTTCCCTTCAACTGGATTCCTCCTCATGCCACAAGCAACACATTATCTTGATATAGTGTCTAAGATGCAATAATCAAGCCCAAGAATTCAGCCACCTATATCATACAAGATTATTGAGTAGTACCTTGAGCAAGAAGTAGAATGTCACACTTAGAATTAGAGCCTACCTAGATGAGTATAATAAATTTTCTTACACATTGTAATAGAAAAATAATATTCTACAACTCGTGTATCAACCTTTAATCTATATTCATTTTTAAAGATTGTCACAAAGCAAAGTACATTGTTTAATTTGTGATAGATAACATAAGCAAATTCAAAAGAGTCAGTAAGATGATCAAAGATAATTAACCTCGTATTTGGACTTTTTGTATAGCACATTGCATCAACCAGATGATTGGACATTGGTGAGACAAACAAAGTGAAAAACACATTAAAGGTTGTACAAATAATCACTTGATTCATATGCAACCATTATTGGGTCTATGCTAAAATTGTAAAGGGCGAGATATTATGATCTAGGCCCGTGAAGTTTGCTACATACTTTATTGTATTGACATCTTTGTTTATGAAGAAAACTAAGCTTAAAGACAATGTTCATAAGCAAAGATTAGTGCGACTCTCCTTATTCGTCTTCACAAGAAGGTTGGGAAGTGGAGAGCATCATTTTCAATATGCACTTTTAGAACAACAATAATGGTATTTACATGGCAGTTAAACCTTTATATGTAGTCCTTCAGAAAATTGATAGGGATAAGAAACCAATATGGGAGAAATTTATCACATGTTCTAATAATGTCAAAGCCACATTAATAGTTTAATGGGTAACAAGATTGCTTCCTATATTGACATTATTCGACGCCAAATGGAGAACTAAATGGGCCAAGAAATTTATCTAATAGGTTAGTATTTTATTTTTTATGTAATTATTTTAATTATTTTATTTTCATTACATGCATAGATGTTATTAACAATTTGTCTTTTAGCTTACTACCTATATCCGAGCTACTATGATATAACTTAGAAACAAGGCAAGATCTTCTAGTCACATTACGAAATATGATACTTTGTATGGAGCATGACTATTGCCGCAATTGGAGAAGGTCGAATGTATTAAGAAGGTGAAATCATATTTAGAGGTCCAATTGTTGTAGATTTCCACAATATTTATCTAAGTATCTCATTCTAATTTTTAGTTGCATGGTGGTTGATATTCGAAATTTAAACCTAAAACTTAAGAAAGATTATTATTCGCATTCTCTCATAGTGTATGTCATCATCAAGTGAATCCAAACAAAATTGGTCAACATTCTCATTAATCCATACAAAGGTTCATAACATACTGGCATGCTGCAACTAGAGAAACCAGTTTACTACAACTGTGACTCAAACTTCAAATCCTAGAAGAGGAAAACAATCAAGAGTCAGAAGTTGGTACATATCCTTTTGATGCTTCTTTTATTCAGGATAACTCTTACTCGTGGTCAGCTGTAGAGGATCAGGATCCCACTATAGATGAGCATGGTGATCGACCATGGGCACTATAGAACTATAGATAGGCATCAATTGTATATAGCCGATGATGTATTTGAATAGTTGTTGTTCCTCCGGAATATAGTAGGAGCTCCAACAATGACTTTATTAGAGGAGCTCCTATTAGCAAGATAATATATCATAATTAAACTAATAGTATTTTTATTTTCAAATACCAATTTATGTAAAATATCATAATAATAATTACTTTTAAATTTTACAGGTTCAAAGAACACGTAAGAATGAACTAAAGAGTTGAAGCCAATTGAAAATCAAGCCATAAGGCTCAAAATGCAAGGTATGATATTACATTGTAGTATATAATTTCTTTTATTTTGATTTTAATTAAAATACTAAAATAATTATTAATTTTAACTTTTATCTTTCTATGACATATGAGATGAAACTAGAGGCAGAGCCAATTCAAAAATCAAGGATAAAAGAGTTCCGAAATAAACCATCAATTCGATTGTCTGATTATAAGTCTAAAAATTTTAGTAGCAATTTCAAGGAAAATTCCAGGGAAACATTAAATGGGCTTGAATTTCATGAATCTAATCCTCTAAGCATCTAGTGACACTTTAACACTTCAACTCCATTGGTGATGTCACTTAAGCATTTTATTGGGGGTCACCTTGAGTTGGGATAGACTCAATAGAACATATTCAGAAGACTGACGCAAAGAGTATGCTTTTATGCTCTAAATGAACAAAACACTCCAGTCAGGCTTCTCAAGGGACCTATGGTTTTTTTAGTTACATGAGTGAGGGCATTGTGCAAGAGATTCCTTCTTAACATAAGTCAACTCTCTATCAACACAACTTCTACATAGATAGACTTCAAGGCTATAAATAGTTGATCAAGGTTTTAAATATTAATACATATCGGTACCCGTCGACTGTTGGTCTAATGTATACAAGTTGATATCAGTCTATCCTGACACACGTACCATTAAAATGCATATATATTATATATATAAACTAGGGTTTTAAAAATCATGTCCATGCTGTTTGATACAAGAAATGTGTTCATCTAGTATCGGTACATTTTAGTGCCAATACATTTGATATACACCGGCACTGATACGAACTGAAAATTTAAACCTTAATATAAATATACATACATACGTACATATGTGCATATACATATATGTATGTATGTAGATATACATATATATACATAATATGTAGATACATATATACATAATATGTAGATACATATATACATAATATGTAGATACATATATACATAATATGTAGATACATATATACATAATATGTAGATACATATATACATAATATGTAGATACATATATACATAATATGTAGATACATATATACATAATATATATATATATATATATATATATATATATATACATACATACATATATGCATGTAGATACATATACATATATATCTATATATATGTATATATATTGCCGGTACACCGATACGAATTGAAAAATTAAACCTTGATATAAATATAAATATATATATATACCCCAAGTCTTTTGTCAAAATGAATATAAGCGCTCCACCAACAGGCATACATTTTTGGAATTAAGCTGAAAAGGGGAAAAGTTTACAAGCTAATTCAACCATTAATGAAGGTGCCTTTAACCACATTATGTTTCTACGTTGTATGCACAATTTCATATTTATAATTTATATTTTTGTATTTTGTACCTATTGTTTAATTATTATCTTTTTTAATGAAAAATTGATATTTAACCGGTTTTCAACCGGTACCGCTGGTACATACCGGTGCAACGGAGCGGACCGATATCTTAAACCATGGTATGATCAAATTGGAATATCAAGTGTAAAAATAGCACACTTGTCCAGCTTAGATATCAAAAGACAAATTAAATTGCAAATAAACTTTGTTACTGGCTAGGAGATGTTGATTGCCAACACATGTCCTATAACTTAAGTAGTAGTAATGTATTGCTAGATACATTTCACTGCTTGTGATGATTTGTCTGGATTCATCACTGTTAATGTCATATGGAAACTTGTACAGTTGCACATATAGACACTTGATATCACAATTTGATGATAGTCTAATCAGGTAGCCTTAGATCAAATTATATACTAATTTGGATCCATTTAGAACATTGGACAATCCAAATTAAGGCAAGATCATTATTGATTGAAGAGAGTATTCATATCAATTGATTTACAGCAAGATCTCGGGGCAATTGAGATCATTATTATGGATTGTTACATCCCTGGGGGCATAATTTCTGGTGTGGGCCCAGATGACTCTCGGGGCGTAATAATCAATACCACAGCTCAAAACTCAATAATGTACGAAAAAGATAATGCATAAACACGAGACGGACCAGATGACCACAAATATCCAAAATATATAATAACAAATATAAGGCCAACACAGCGATCAACAAAGTCAACTAGTCCGAGACTAGTATATAGATTGTTAGAATAACATAATATAATAATAGGAGATACATATATAAAACCAAACCCACCCTAGTGGTCAACAAGACTATCTATCTACTTACTCCAAATGGAGTTGCGCCCAAACTTGGAGGCAAAACATGGGTTGTTAGCCAAAAGAGCTAAGCAAAGAATAATAATAACATGGTGCATGATCAAAGTAATGAAGTTCACAATAAACACAGTCATAACTCTACATGACCGAAAGTGTATAACAAATCTATAATACATCATCAACATAAGGATACAATAAATTGAAAATTAGAAAAGAAGAAATGTCAAAAACTATTTCTCAGACACTGTAGGCATTACAAGTTCTTAGCAGTGTCTTTCAAATTAACAAATGCACCAACAACATTTATGGATCTAATGAATAATTAATTACCTAGATAAATTTAACATAGTTTTCGCCAACAATATCTTGGTGTGTTCTCGAGAAGCATTTGTAGCTTGTATTCACTCTAAACTCTCCGTATAGGCAGTTGTATTCGTTCTAAAAATATGGCGCCGCTATCTTTATGGTGTCACATTTAAGACATCCTCCGACCACAAAAGCCTAATGTATTTATATTCTCAAAAGGAGTTGAATATGAGGCAACTTCGATGGATGAAATTCTGACTGCACAATCAATTATCATCCCAATGAAGCTAATGTGGTGGTAGATTCTCTCAATAGAAAGGCGATGGTTCCGATAGCTAAATTAGAGAGTAGTATCTACTGAACTGGCAAGACACATAGCAAAATTACATATTGACCTCATGTGCCCTACTAAGCTTGGGTGTTTAGCTGGATCCTAGCTTGTATAGAAAATAAATGAACCCCAATTAGGTGATGCTTGCAAGAAACACTTGCGAAAAGCAAAAAGACCTAAATTTAGGTAAGACTATGAGGGTATAATTCGATTTGAAGATCAGCTGTGCGCCAAAATATATTAAATATGAGCTTATATATTGATAAGTGTTATTTTATTTATTGGATTTACAGTCCTATTCATACATGCTTTTCAGGCTGAAGCCTTGTTTTATGTCTTAGTTTAGAATCTTTTTTTTCTCAAAGTACAGAATTTCACTATTTTTTGATTGTTTGTAAAATATAGATCATTTTCCTATATTTTCGTAAAAATTTTAAAGATTTGAAGTAATGGGAAGATTCATCACAGTACTAGGAGGTCACAGGTCAATTTTGGACTTATTTGGACTTTTCTCCCGCAAGCACGGCCAACCCGTGATGGCCATCACGGTCATGATCGTCTCGGCCTTCCAGTCGTGCTTGTACGAAGTTGTCACGGCTAACCGTGACAAGGTTCACGGCCGTGATCGTGTTTTATCAGATTTTGGACGAAGTTGTCACGGCTTGGACGCATGGGCGTGATCATCGTTGAGCAACATTTGCTAGCTCTTCACAGCCAGCTCGTGATGGTCATCACGGCCGTGAAGGGCTTCAGCACATTTTCTGATAAGGCATGCACGGGCGTTCCACACGGGTGTGATCTCCTTCTAGAATATTTACGCGTTCTTCCCGGCCAGCCCGTGATCATCATCATGGCCATGAAGACCTTTCTGCAGATTGACGAACTCGTCACGGCCGTGACTGCGTCCGCAGATCCCGACCATCTAGCGGTTTCTCACCAAATCCGACAATCCTGGAACCTAAAAATTGGGGAAAACTTCCATGGGACCTTCCTAACTGCCAGAGGATTCGATTAAGGTATAAAAGTTGTGATTTTGGGCGATTATAGGGTTTGATTCTTGGAGGGAAGCGACTAAAGCGAAAAGTAGGCGATTTCTGCATTCAACGACTTGTTTGATCGAATTTCTTCGGGGCTATTGAGAGAAGACCGAAGATCTGACATCTCCTAACCAAGAATTGTAATTTCCTCATCTTTCGAATACATTTTCTAAAGTTTTGATTGTAAAACGATGTATATTCTAGCATAAAACTTTATTTCGGAACTCGGGCGTAGCCCATTGAACAAATCCTTATTGTAAAAGGTTTTTATAAATCTCAATGACAGTTTTAGTAAATTTTCTTATTTAATTCGGGTGCATTCATTACGTATAATTGTTTTAGCCAAACATTTTATGTGTTAAATGTTACAAGAAGAGCCAATAGGTGAATCGTAACACTCGATCATTTAATCTTAAACTTGTGACTTCAACCACGAGAGTCACTCGAAGATTAATGATTTATCATAGAGCTCATTGGGTCTTTCCTAAGCTAATAAGCCACAAGAGTAGGAGATTGGCTTAGGTAAATACCAGATTACGCTTCGAGAGAAGATGATCTGTACAAATGGATTTACCGCCTTGAGCAATTTATTATTTTCTATTCGATTATTTAACATTTTACACTAAATCTTTCAACGAGGTGACATCTAATGTCCCAATCATTTCTAAATTGTAATTTCCCATTTGGTCACTGATTTCCTGATTCGATATTGTAAATTTAGTTTAGGTTTTCAATCTCTATTTTGAGCTGTCAAGCTATGAATAATGCAAAGTGTCGGTACTTGATACCTAGTTCCCTTAGGACGATAATCTTACTACTTCGATAAAAACCGTGCACTTGCAGCGAACCTATCATGGATGGAGCACACAAATCAAGATTTGGTAGTACATCTTGGGATCTTTGAAAATCATACCAGTGGGAGAACATGAAAAATGATGTGACAAAGTGTCTTTGACCAATCAACTAAGTCATCTCACCATGTACTAGGGCATAAGACGTTCATTCTGGACAAATTGGCGACTCCATACTATCGAGCAATTGTTTGACTGCATGAAATAATGATAGCTATCATTCAACGATCAAGATGGCACCATTTGAAGCATTGTACGGCTTCTTCTACCAACCCCTATACTGTGGGAATAAACTAGTGAAAAAAGTGTGCTTAGTGTGGATATGCTAGAAAACGAAGTTGAGAGAGTTACGGCAAATTAGACACAAACTGTTGACTACACAGAGCCGACAAAAGAGCTATGCTGGAAAGAGAAGACGTAAACCTTAGTTTGAAGTATTCATGTGTCTTTTTGAGTCTCACCAATGAAGGGTGTGCTCCATTTGAGTAAATAGAGTAAACTAGCTCCATGTTACGTTGGCCCTTCGAGATACTGGAAAGGATTGAACCTGTGGCCTACCAGTTAGCACTACCACCGATGTATTTGAATATCCATAAGGTATTTTACATGTCCATGCTACAAAAGTATGTAGCGAACCCTTCGCATGTGTTGACTCAAGATGCGATTCCAATGAGGCATGGCATCACTTACTTTGAAATGCCTATAAGAATTTTGGTTCGAAAAAAATACCGATTAAGGAACAAGATCATTTGATTGGTCAAAGTCGAATGGAGGCATCATCCTGAAAGTGATGCAATGTGGAAACATGAAGATAAATTTATGAGAAAATATCTGAAGTTATTTCCAAAGAGAGGATTCAGACAGTGACTATTGTATTACTATTTTGCAATTCTGTTTGGTTACTATTAATGTATATATTTGAATTTATGGACCAAATTCAATTAAGATGAGAATTATTACACCCATGAATTGGAGAGAGAAAAAAATTATAAAATAAACTTGATTTGACGAGACAGCATATGCTATCTTATCTAATCTTTGTTCGCCCGTGACCAGCGGTTGCTCCTTACTTTCGATCATGTCATCTCTCCTTCATCATTCACTTGTCCGGCATGCTCTGACATCTGATGAACTCCTGCGCCGGTGACGGCAGGCCTCAACCTCCGGCACATATTTCTTGCAACATTTCCTTTCCATGCTCATGATTTCTTCCCGTGTCAAACACGTCAACCGTAAGCTTCTATGCGTACATCTCTTCCGGCGTCGAGCGCACGCTTCTCTTCGAGCAACATCGATCTCCCTTCCAACGCCAGCGGCTTGCTCTAGCTTCGAGCAGTCGTTTCCCCTTGCTGCTACGTATAACAAAGTAGGGCTTGGACGAAAGAGCGCCGATTAGTGATTTTCGACGGCGATGCTTCTTTTGGCAACTCCAGCAAGTTGTGATGAGTGTTTCTTCAATTTTCGGCGTGTTAGCGATTCTCTTGGCGGAGCTCTGCGAAGTACTATTCTAGCAAATTCTGATGTGCAGACTTACACCTCGGTTTACATGTACAAGGTTATTTTTAATATTCTAATGACCGCATAGTATTTGCATTCGCACATAGGCTGCGAGCTAGGTTAGTACCCACGTATTATTGATTTCATACGTATTACACAAATGCATGTCAAACGAACTAGTGTCACCTGCTTCCGTGTTAAACAAATGTTTGTTAAATCTTTTAGAATTGGACGGAACAATTTAATAAACTAGATCAAGATGATTAAATGATAATAATAAAATGAGTTAAATTAACGGACATTGACTTACATGATAATTACATTGCCTAGGACCTATTGATTGGATTCACATGGTTATTGGATTATAGAGCCGTTACTTCTACTATTTTGAGGTAGGGATCATGTTGTACTCCTTTGATATGGTGCCAATTACATGTGTAGTTAGCGGCACCTTATTGTTGTTCAGTACCCATGATTACAATTCTGTTACTATTGCACTTAGTATTTTACTCTTTAGAGATCCTAATGTGTGTGCATAAGATATAGTATGGTTAGGTGTGATTGAGGGCTGGATGTCTAGCACAAGGCATTGCAGTGTACCTCGTATTATTGTGTTATTTTATGGGACACTGTATGATCGTCTCCGTAGGCTTGGTCGACAAATGGGTACCTGTGCTAGGACCGAGATAGCCAATTAACCTAGGGCTTGAGGTCTCAAATTTTATTGTCACCCTAATAATCGCTTCGATGCGAAGAATTAAGTGTAGGACACTAGACTAGCGGGTTGTCGAAGGATAGTCGTCTCTACTGCTCGAGGAGTTGTCAATAAAGACCAATTTATCATAGAGTTGCGGGTCTCAAACCACTTTATATTTTATTGTCTGTGTGACACTTATGTTGATAATGTATTTTAGATTTGTTATACGCTATATTGGTCATCTAGAGTTATGACTATGCTTATTGTGAACTTCATTACTTTGATCATACATCATATTACTATTATTCTCTACTTAGCCCTTTTGGCTAACGACCCTTGTTTTGCCTCCAGGTTTGAGAATGACTCCCTTTAGAGCAAGTAGATAGATAGCCTTTTGACTACCAATCTAGGTGCATTTGGTTTTACATATGTATTTTATGTTATTGTATTATGTTATTCTGACGATCTGTATGTTGGTCTCGAACCAGTTGATTTTGTTGACCACTGCACTGGTCATATATTTCACCTTCTTTCCTTACTCCCTTATCACTTTCCTTATTTCCCTATGATATCTCAGTTTGTTACTCATGCCTTGCAAAACACTAGAGCCCAAATAATCTATAGGAAACCACTTGTCCGTAGCCACTAGCGTCTTACTCTGCTCTATGTTTTTATCTTTACCTTTCTCAAGAAACCCTTTGGATAACCCATTTTTGAGTGGCCCTTTGACCCTTCATATAGTTGTTTTCTAGAAGCCAACATGTTGAGTATCTAATTGCATCTTGCAGATTCCAGTTATACATGAACCAGTGTATAACTTTACAGGCACTTGTAGATCACCATTTCGAGAAAACAGAAGTTCATGTGGAAGATCTTTAGAAGAGTCTACATCAACATAAACCAGAGAAAAAGCAATACGACTACAAAGAGTTATTACTTAGTCCATGCGTAGAAGGACCTCAATTGCTTTGGCCACTCAAATAATGAGCTCCATAGCCTATAGGTGTAGTGAAAAATAATATATCTATTGAAAATAGAATTGCCCCAAAATCAACCTTCACCAATTTCTTTCCATGTATTTATGGCTTTAGGATTGACAACTGATTGAACACAAACCATTGTCCTCTCCAAGTCTTTAATATTAACCTATGCATTATCAAATTGAATAAAAATTAATACTTAAGGGAATGAATTGCCATCTTACCCTTTAGTCTCCAAAGAGCATTCAAACAATCCTTTAGTGCCAAATTCATAATAAATTCAATCAATGAGTTCTTCAATATTTCTTCTCTTCTTTCAGTTCCTCCTCTAATACATATTTCTTCTCTTCTTTCAGTTCCTCCTCTAATACATATTTGCCCCTCTACAATAAGGAGGATCATAAACCTACTCATAATCATTGATAGATGGAGCTTTAGGTTTCAACAAATAACTCCATGAATGAACCTTAGCTACACGGTAAGGTTCCTCAATTGATTGACCATTCTCAACTACAGCCGCCTTCAAAAACAACACTCTGGAGTTGAAGACCCAGAGCTTTCCCCGCCACCTTCGGAGAAGCCCTGCGCTATTTCGGAGGAATATCCAAGTTCTATATAAAGGACTCTGAAGCTTTATCTGGTTGTGAAAACCCATCCACCAGATGAAACACAATGTCAGCAGAACAGGGAGATTGGAATCATGAAGCCTTCGCAGCCATATTTCCACGACTCTGGCTGCAGTTTCCACCACACATTTCATAGTAAAAAAAACATAAAACAGTAACTAGCAAAGCTAACGAATCAAATCATCAAATTAAAATCCAAAAGTGGGTGAGGAATTTTACCCACACGGGAGAACAAATCAACAGATCCGCCAAGATCTAGATCCACCTCCAACAAACGTGCAAAGCAAGATGGAGAAGGCTGCTTGAAATGCCCAGATCCCTTGCCCGCCTACCTATCTCAGCGTCACCGGTATGCCCAGATCCCTCGCCCGCCTACCTGACGGTGGTGACGCTGAGAGAGGACAGTAGGACCTGGATCTAGAAGAAGTCCCCCAGGTCTCTGCCCGATTGATCGCCAGCCGTCACCCAATGTAGAGGCTACTACAGCTTCACTGCCGACTATGTCGAGGCCTAGATCGGCAGGAGCTCAAACAAAGTACTTAAATGTCGCCCAAGTCATCGCTACGAATAGATCCGGAGACAATGCACCCGATCATCCTGAAACAGTGTCGGTACACCACCAAAATGCGAGCAACGGCGAGGGAACGCGGGTCTCCGCTGGCCCGAGCGGACCTGTGGCGGCGGAGGCGTTCGATCAAGCAATTCGGAACCCAATCACGGGAAAAATGAAGACCGGGAACTCTGCAAGAAATGGAAACAGACCGATCTGGAGTTCTGGATAATCGCCAGAATAAAATTTCGATCCTGGCCGGTGAAGGATTGAGTCAAGCGGCGTTGCAAGAAAAGGAGCTCAACGGAAGTGGCTCCACACTAGGTGTGCAGAATGAGGAGCGACGGGCGAGAAAAGTGGCGTGGGTGTGGCCGCCCTCTTAAGTCAATTCAATATTACTGCATATCGGATCGTGGGGCGGTCTCGACAGGAAAGGATTCCTTCGATTTACGTGCAGGGAGGTCGTTGACCCATGACGTGGGCTACATGGTGGGCGGTGTTGGTGGCTAACTGTGTATGAGATGCCGACCGCGACGGCGGGACGCTGGAGCATATGGCCAGCGAATGATTGTGGCGCTCGAGACACAAGAGTCCGTGCACTGTCTCGCGGCGAAGCCCACACAGCAATTGTGATGGTTAGCACGGGTGGGAGGGAGGAAAAAAATTATATACGTGGCCCCATCCTTCAGTAAAGATACTTTGGATACATGTAAAAACGCATCCCAAAGATTTTTCTAAGTAGGCCCCTCATAAAATATTTATTTTGGGAGGAAGTGTCGCCATGCTAGAGGCGCGCGCAATGGTGACCGAGCTTAATATCTATGATTTCTCAACAGATTGATTTCTCGTAAAGTGACTCGAACTATTAACAAATCAAATGAGTTGCATCGGTTTTGGTGATATAGCTAGTAATTGGACTCAATCTAATGATAACAATTCAAGCAAATCAGCTCATCCAGACTAATTGTGGTCCCGTTCAACCGTTTATAATGTTGTAAAGTGAGAAAAACTAGCATCACGTAGCTTACCTAAAAACAAAGCTAACATCCAATACGGAGAGTGATTTGCCGTAATCTAATTGTATAGAATTTATCTCAAAGAGTTATAGAGCAATTGAATTAGTGCTTTTATATAATCTATTGTATGTGATCATAACATGTGTTCTCCTCGAAATATCATTGTAAAGACACTAATTAATTTTTTTCATATAGCAACTAGCAAAGAAAAAAAGAATTTTTTTTTTTTGCCTCGTGATCCGGAGAGAAACACTGGTGGTATCTTAAGGTGTTCACCTTCATGATAACTTATACGAAAGGCCAAAATTTCATCTATAGATTATGGCAAAGCACTCTCTATATTAGATGTTAGCTTTGTTCTTAGGTAAGGTACGTGATGGTAGTCTTTCTCACTTTACAGCGTTATAAACTGTTGAACGGGTCCACAATTAGTCTGGATGAGCCGATTTGCTCGAATTGTTATCATTAGATTGAGTCCAATTACTAATTGGATCATCAAAACTGATACAACTCGTTTGATTTGTTAATGGTTCGAGTCACTTTACGAGAAATCGATCCGTTAAGAAATCATAGATGTCAGGCTCGGTCACCGTTGCGCGCCTACAGCATGACGACGCTTCCTCCCAAAATAAATGTTTTATTATGGGCCTACTTAGAAAAATCTTTGGGATGTGTTTTTACATATATCCAAAGTATCTCTACCGGTGGATGGGGCCACGTATATAATTTTTTTCCTCCCTCCCACTAGTGCTAGCCATCTCAATTGCTGCATGGGCTTCGCCGCGAGACACAATGCACGGACTCTCATGTCTCAAGCGTCGCAATCATTCGCTGGCCACATGCTCCAGCGTCCATCCGTCGCGGTCGGCATCCCATACACAGCCAGCCACCAACACCGCCCACCATGTGCCCCACGTCGTGGGCCAACGACCTCCCTGCACATAAATCGAAGAAATCCTTTCCTATCGCGACCGCCCCCATGATCCGATACGCAGTAATATTGAATTGACTTAAGAGGGCGACCACACCCACGCCACTTTTCTCGCCCGTCGCTCCTCATTCTGCGCACTTAGTAAGGAGCCACTTCCGTTCAGCTCCTTAACTTACAGCGTCGCTTGACTCAATCCTCCACAGACTAGGATCGAAATTTTATTCTGATGATTATCCAGAACTCCAGATCGATTTGTTTCCAGTTTCTTGCAAGAGTTCCTGGTTTTCATTTTTCCCGTGATTGGGTTCCAAATTCTTGATCGGACACCTCCACCGCCACAAGTCCACTCGGACCAGCGGAGACCCGCATTCCCTCGCTGTTGCTCGCACTTAGTGGTGTACCGGCGTTGTTTCGGGACGATCAGGTGCATTGTCTCCGGATCTATTCGCAGCGATGACTTGGGCGATATCTAGGTACTTTGTTTAAGCTCCTGCCGATCTAGGCCTCAACATAGTCGGCAGTGAAGCTGTAGTAGCCTCTACAGTTGGACGGAGACTGGCGATCAGTTGGACGGAGACCTGGGGGACTTCTTCAAGATCCAGGTCCTACTGTCCTCTCTCAGCGTCAGCGGTGGTGATGCCGAGACAGGTAGGCGAGCGAGGAATCTAGGCCTTCCAAGCAGCCTTCTCCGTCTTGCTCAGCGCGTTTGTTGGAGGTGGATCTAGATCTTGGCAGATTTGCTGATTCGTTCTCTTGTGTGGATAAAATTCCTCACCCACTTTTGGTTTGGATTTTAATTTGATGATCTGATTCGTAGCTCTGTTAGTTATTGGTTCATATTTTTTTTTACTACGAAATGTGTGGTGGAAACCACAGTTGGAGCCGTGGCAATACGGCTGTGAAAGCTTCATGATTCCAATCTCTCCGTTCTGCTGACATTGGTGGATGGGTTTTCACAACCAGATAATGCTTCGGAGTCCTTTATATAGACCCTGGATATTCCTCTGAAATAGTACAGGGCTTCTCCTAAGGTGGCGGGGAAAGCTCTGGGTCTTCAACTCCAAAGTGTTGTTTTTGAAGGCGGCTGTAGTTGAGAATGGTCAATCAATTGAGGAACCTTACCGTGCAACTAAGGTTCATTCTTAGAGTTATTTGTTGAAACCTAAACTCCATCTATCAACGATTATGAGTAGGTTTATGATCCTCCATATTGTAGAGGGGCAAATATGCATTAGAGAAGGAACTAAAAAAAGAGAAGAAATATTGAAGAACTCATTGATCGAATTTATTATGGATTTTGGCACTAAGGGATTGTTTGAATGCTCTTTGGAGATTAAAGGGTAAGATGGAAATTCATTCCCTTCTGTATTAATTTCTATTCAATTTGATAATGCATAGGTTAATATTAAAGACTTGGAGGGGACAATGGTTTGTGTTCAATCGGTTGTCAATCCTAAAGCCACAAATACATAGAAAGAAATTGATGAAGGTTGATTTTGGGGCCATTCTATTTTCAATAGACATTATTTTCCACTGCTCCTATAGACTATGGAGCTCATTATTTGAGTGGCCAAAGTAATTGGAGTCCTTCTACGCATGGACTAAGTAACAACTCTTTGTAGTTGTATTGCTTTTGCTCTAGTTTATATTGATGTAGACTCTTCTAAAGATCTTCCACATGAACTTCTATTTTCTCTAAATGGTGATCTACAAGTGATTGTAAGGTTCATTTATGACTAAAATCTGCAAGATGCAATTAGATACTCAACATGTTGGCTTCTAGAAAATAACTATATGAAGGGTCAAAGGGTCACTCAAAAATGGGTTATCCAAAGGGTTTCTTGAGGAAGGTAAAGACAAAACCATGGGGTAGGGAAAGACGCTAGTGGCTACGGAAAAGTGGTTCCTATAGATTATTTAGGCTCTAGTGAATTGCAAGGCATGGGGCAGCAAACTGAGATATCATAGGGAAATAAGGAAAGTCATAAGGGAACAAGGAAAGAAGGTGAAACCTATAGCATACAAAAGTAGTTATGGTAGTAGAAAGATTAACCTCTCTTCAGAAGTTCCTGATATAAATTCTTCTAAAATAAAATGCCAAGGGATCCCAAGTGCTTGTCCAGAATTTGTGATCCTCCTTGATGACAGTAGTCTCTTATTGGAATATAAGGGGCCTCACTTCTCCAATTAAGCAAACAACAATAAGGGCCCATATAGCCAACATCATGCTAATTGTATGTTCATTTTCGAGATGAGAGTCAAACAGAATGTCACAGAGAAAGTTGTGGTCTATTAGTAAGGTTGGAGATACTTCTATAATTACAATGATGTTCATGAGGGTTGTATTTGGTGCATACGAAATTCAAAGGCTATTGATTTCAGAAATATTGCTTCTTCCTAAAATGCAGTGTTAGGTGATATTGTCAGGGACTACCACCATGGTTTCCCTCCTTCAGATTTTTAGTAGTGTATGGTTTCTACATTTAGAAGGATATAAAGGATATGTGGAATTCTTTGCAACAATTTACACAGCATCAACATGTCCATGAATTTTTTTTTATTTTGTGAATTTCAATATGACACTAATCTAGTAAACTTGAGGGCAAATCTATTTCATCCATTTCCCTCGTTACAAATAAGGAAAAATTCAATAATATGCAAGTTGTTCTCAAATGGAGAGGAAATCAATATACTTGGTCAAATTCTTCTCTCGGGACTCTATGGGTTTGGTGTAAACTTGATTGAGTGTTAACTTGATTGAGTGTTGGTTAATCACAAACAGGTTAGGGATCACGTGGAAGTGGAAGTATAGTTTCTTCCCTTGAGCATTTCTAGCTATTCTGCAAGCATTATCTGCATTAGTAGTGAAAACTTTGTGGAAATTGATCTTAATTTTTAAACTACTAGATAAGTGATAACTATCCTGAGTTGTTTGAAGTGATCAATGGATCATAGATTGGAAGTCTCCTATCCATGTTACCCCAAAGTTTATCTTAGTTCAAAAATTATGAATATTCAAAAGGGATTTGAAAGCTTGTCTAGTATTCTTGTAAGGTAAGGAAGAATTATATGTGCTAAGGTAGCATAAGAAAAATGATTGAGAATATGAAACCACTTATTCAAACAAATCAATTGTGCTCAAATCCACGAGGATGAAGCTTAACTTTGCAGTGAATTGTCCTCCTTATTAGAATAAGAGGAATCATCTCTTTTACAAAAATCTGGAAATTTGAGGATTTTATCACGTGGTTCTATCTATATATTTTTACAACTAAAGAAAATCAAGAATTAAAATTTTATTATGTCTATTTTAAATTTAGATGAGACCTAAGTATATGTTGAGGAAGTTGAAACTAAGGTTATCTCAGGTTTTGTTGACCTTTTATTTCCTTCCCTTCCAATATACCGCTTTCTTCCCCCACAAGTAAGTACCAATTCTCATGTATTCTCATGATGCATTGAAGGTATTAATAACTTAAAAGTAGATCATATTGTAAAGCATGTGGCATTAATGCTATCTACCATTTTTATAAATGGAAAATTGCTTAAACAAATCAACATGACATCATTTCTCTCATCCCAAAAAGGTCAAGGACTTATTTATGATCTATATGCACATATTAATAAGATAAGTCATATACAAATTCATTTCAGAAAACATTGCTAATTAGTGTGTTAAGTTCTTTCTGATGTATTTGATTTTAGACAACATACCTTCATGAGGGGAGACTCATCGTTGATAACATTGCATTATGCCATGAAGTCCTTCACAATTATTCTAGATTGAAAGGTTAACCAAGGAATATTTTAAAATACTTGAGCTGGACAATTTCCTCCGTATGGTTGTAAAATAGATTTGGGTGTGTACTCAAAACTTGACTGCTCTATCTCCTCAAAATTAAAAAAAAGTGAATTCTTTAGTTGGCACAAGGGGTACTATGAGAAGAATGTCCTATAGACCATTGCAGCTTCATCATTGAAATTCGACTCTTGGAGATCCTTTATATCACAAGATGAAATTAAGAAATAATCATTTCAACCTTTCTGTTTAGAGCTGCTAATTACTTGCATATGATTTGTATGTATTCTCATAGGGCTTTATTTACTCGGGCATTCAAAGATGTGCTCGTTGAGTTTTATGTATGGTGGGCATAAAGAAAATCTTTTAAATTCCCAAGTGCTCTTTGCTAATAGCAATTATGCTTGATAAGGATGTTAATTTATAAGTAGAGGAGATTGTGATATCATAGTTTAGTCCCATACGAAAAGGAAAGGAGAATTGTTATGATATTTAAAGCATTATGAGCTTACCACCATTACTTAGGCTTAAGTATTTTGAATTGTGCTATATTACTTCAAGCTCATCATGTTATTATGCTAGTTTTCTTATTAGGCTAGTCATCATATGGTTACTCCTCACCGAAACAATAGCGAAGCACATTGTGAAGCAGAAAAATAAATTTTTGTCTATTGCTAGTAGGGTAAAGCTAATTTATCCACTATTTATTATCATATCATGTTTTGGCATGCTTCATTCAAGCTTCCCTAGAAAGTTGTGAAAAAAATTTAAATAGTTGTTTATTATATTTTTGTGGAGCTCAAAGGATAATAAAGGTAATAGAAAGATACCATGGGATAACATTACCATACTACTGTTAAAGGAGGGTTAGGATTGCAAGAGCTTGAATACTTAAACATGGTACTCCTTTTGAGGTATGTTTAGGACATTGTTTTAATAAAGACATATTATAGTAAAAATGGATCCCAATAAGATGATCTTTTTTTCTCAATTTGGATTGCCTTAGACATACTCTTTGTGAGGGAAGTAGAAGCAATTTGTGTGGCAAATGGAAACTACTCCTTTTATCCTCTTTATTATGCTATATACATTTAGATCTATTAGATTGATTACTATTCATGAGGACAAAAAGAAAGATAAAACCACCATGCATGCAAATAAAGTAAAAAGGGGAGTCGGAAGTTTCACCCTTATACAATTGGCTTCTTGTCATAATTGTTACGCCCTGTAAGCCACCCGGGCCCACACCAGAAATTCTGCCCTCGGGATGCAACAATCCATACCTGTCAGACAGCTCAAACCCAAGAATGTACAAAAAAAAAATAATGCATAAACACGAGGCCGGCCAGACAACTATAAATATTCGAAATACAAAATAACAAATATATTGACCGGTGCAGCGGTCGACAAAATCAACTGGTTCAAGACCAATATACAGAACGTCAGAACAATATAATACAATAACATAAGATACATATGTAAAACCAAATGCACCTAGACTGGTAGTCAATAAGGCTATCTATCTACTTGCTCTAGAGGAAGTCATGCTCAAACCTGGAGGCAAAACAAGGGTCGTTAGCCCGTTAGCCATAAGGGCTAAATAGGGAATAATAGTAATATGGTGTATGATTAAAGTAATGAAGTTCACAATAAACACAGTCATAACTCTACATGACCGATATATCGTATAACAAATATAAAATACATTATCAATATAAGTGTCACACAGACAATAAAATATAAAGTGGTTCGAGACCAACAACTCTATAATAAAGTGATCCCTATTGACAACTCCTCGAGCAGTAGAGGCAACTATCCTTCGATAGCCCGCTAGTCTAGCGTCCTACACTCCATAAAATAACACACAATAATACGAGGTACACTGCGATACCTTGCGCTAGACATCCAACCCTCAATCAGACCTAACCATACTACATCACACGCACACACATTAGGATCTCTAAAGAGTAAAATACTGAGTGCAATGGTAACAGAATAGTAATCACTGGTACTGAATAACAATAAGGTGCCACTAACTACACATGCAATTGGCACCGTATCAAAGGAGTACGGCATGATCCCTGCCCCTCAAAATAGTAGAAGTAACGGCTCTATAATCCAATAACCATGTGAATCCAATCAATATGTCCTAGGCAATGTAATTATCTTGTAAGTCAATGTCTGTTAATTTAACTCATTTTATTATTATCACTTAATCATCGTGATCTAGTTTATTAAATTGTTCCATCCAATTCTAGAAGATATAACAAACGTTCGTTTAACACGGAAGCAGGTGGCACTAGTTTGGCATGCATTTGTGTAATACGTATAAAATCAATAATACGTGGGTACTAACCTAGCTCGCAGCCTACGTGTGAATGCAAATACTATGCGGTCATTAGAATATCAAAAATAATCTTGTACACGTAAACAGAGGCGTAAGTCCGCACATCAAAGTTCGCTGGAATAGTACTTCACATAGCTCCGCCGAGAGCACCGCTAACACGCCAAAAATTGAAGAAGCACTCATCACGACTTGCTGGAGTTGCCAAAAGAAGCATTGCCGCCAAAAATCACTAATCGGCGCTCTTTCATCCAAGCCCTACTTTGTTATACGTAGTAGCAAGGGGAAATGATGGCTCGTAGCTACAGCAAGCCGCTGGCGCTGAAAGGGAGATCGATGTTGCCTGAAGAGAAGCGTGCGCTCAACGTCAGAAGAGATGTACACATAGAAGCTTACGATCAACGCATTTGACATGGGAAGAAATCGTGTGCATGGAAAGGAAATGTTGCAGGAAATATGTGCTGGAGGTTGGGACCTGCTGTCACCGGCGCAGGAGTTCATCAGATGTCAGAGCATGCAGGATAAATGAAAGATGAAGAAGAAAAAACGTGATCGAAAGTAAGGAGCAGCTGCTGGTCACGAGCGAACGAAGATTGGATGAGATAGCATATGTTGTCTCGTCAAATCAAGTTTATTTTATAATTTTTTTCTCTCTCCAGTTCACAGGTGTAATAATTCTCATCTTAATTGAATTTGGTCCCTAAATTCAAACATATACATTAATAGTAACCAAACAGGATTACAAGATAGTCATACAATAGTCACTCGATTGAATCCTCTCTCTTTGGAAATAGATTCAGATATTTTCTCATAAATTCATCTTCATGTTCCCACATTGCATCACTTTCAGGATGATGCCTCCATTTGACTTTGACCAAGCAAATGATCTTGTTCCTCAATCGATATTTTTTTCAAACCAAAATTCTTACAGGCATTTCAAAGTAAGTGATGTCATGCCTCAATAGGGAGCTATGTTTTCGAACCAAAACATAGCTCCCGATTTTTCACATTATGAGTTATCAAGTATAAAAACTTTGTCACTTTTTCTTCGATGTTGCAATTTTTAGTGCCTCTAACTCGGCCAGTGCCCTGTAGTAACTCACACAAATGTGTAAAAGCAAATATATTCATTCTTAACATGTTGTGACAAATTTGATCCGACCTAGATAAATTATATAAGAGTGCCCGCCGCACCTTCTCTTTATATTCAATGCTCGCTGCTATTGGTTTATCCACATATGATAAGTTAAAAAAAAAACTCATAAGTGTGGACATTTGTGCAAGACAACATATAGCTGCACATGTAGCTTGGTAATTTCTTTGTTGAATGATGTGCACTAATAGAAGTATCTTCTCTTTGTTGCTTAATCGAGGAGCCATTATGATAATGCCTATACAAATAAATATCTTTGTTAAGAACTACCTCTCTCATATCTAATCAAATATATATTCATGAGCAAGATAGATGATGATTGTAAAAGAGCAATCCTATGTTGGTTCAAAATGTTCATATAAACAACAAAGCATATAGATGATGATTGTAAAAGAGCACAGGAAATTTTCTGGTTTGCAAACATAACATAATATATTCCTTTTAACAGCAATTTTATATAATCAAGGGCCCCTTTTACCTCCCAAACATATTAAAGAGTATATTAGGTGTGAGAAATATTTGAAAATTTAAATTTCCGTTAGATATAAAATTATGTGGAAATATACTGGAATCTGATTGCTCATAAAGAAAATATTTTTCAAGTTCAAAAATCGGAAACAAAAATAGCATACATCTGTCCACAGAATTTCTCTTGACCATCCAAAACATAGCTGATAAAAGAAACGATTCTCATTATTGGACCAAGAAAAGGATTAGATCCCGCAAGATGCTTTGAAAGAATGAGAAAGCAAACGTGTGTAGAAATTGGATAAAAAAACATGTGTAGAAATTGGATAAAAAACTAAATTTAGTAAAAATTCATAAACACCACCACATCAATTTTCTTTTTTAATTCAGTCTAGAAACTAATGTTTTATATACACATATATGCATACACATATTCAAGCAATTCATGTCTTTGACAGTTAAATGCGCCTATGTCTAGCTCTTTAAATAAGTAACACTTCACTATACATTATCAATTG
Source organism: Costus lasius (assembly GCA_027563935.2). Taxonomy (NCBI): domain Eukaryota; kingdom Viridiplantae; phylum Streptophyta; class Magnoliopsida; order Zingiberales; family Costaceae; genus Costus; species Costus lasius. Next base: position 105,445,184 of record CM050448.1, read on the forward strand.
CTTGAATGGTTGCTGACATAACTCATTTCACTTTTGGTGGAATAGGTTATGGATCTTACACAAGCACCTGCATGCTAGGTAATTGGACTGATCAAATCATATCGTCTCTCATCTAAATATGATTTTTCTCAAAAAAAACACACTCCCCAATATATCATTCACAGAGATTTTAGTAGGAAAACCCTAGTGTTTAACAACTAGGGCTTCGGTCCTCTTTTTCACAAAAGAAGATTTATTAAAAGGAAAAAAATCTCACGTGTAGTGTTTCTGCTTTAAATATGTCATTGACAAGAACTAGGACTAAATAATGCGACTCCTCTTCTAATGTCCGTTTTGCAAATCCTTACAAAATGCCATCATCACTTTTTACAAGCTCAACAATTCCCCTAATAGCAAGGTGTAGTCTGAATTTCACAAGCGAGTTTTTCTCCATTCACTCGGCTGATTTTTTTTCCCTGACAAGAATATCTCAAACGATGTTGAAATTGCCAAAATAAACAGTGAGAGTACGAGAACTCCGAACCTAATTCGATCAAAAACATGAAAACCTACCAAATTCATCCCACAACAAAACAATTTAGGAACGACAAGAAGCATAAGGAAACAGGTCAAAACCCGGTAGATCATAACATACACAGTAAATAATTTCGTGCAAAGATCATTTATTTTTATACGAAACTGTCCTAGTCTAATTTCTTATGGCAAAAATATACCAGAAAGGGGGAGAGCCAGATCTATGGCGAAGAGCGCTTGATCTGGGGCCAGCTAGCGGCGCACGAGCGAGCCGACGGTGAATGGATGGACAAGGTGCCGGCGAACAGCGCGTCAGTGGCGAATGGGCTCGTCGGCGTCGTGGAAGCGATGTAGGCGATCGGCGTGAGGGAGCGGCGACAAGGCTTCGATCTGGCGGCGAGTGGCGATTTGGCTGTGAGCTCACTGCAAACGGACGAACGCGTGATTAGTTTGGAGTGAGCGGCAGCAAGCGTGGAAGAAAGAGCACGGGACTCGGGAGGAGAAAGGGCACGGGACTCGGGAAGAGAGATGGTTATTTATCAAAATGGTGAAAAAGTTTAATTTGTTCTTCTAATTTTCTTTCCGAATATTTTTTCGTCTATCAAAGAAACATGAGGAATCAGCGAAAAAAAAAATTTTTTTTCTTCCTTTTCATTTTTCCCTCTTAGGAAACAATGCTAAAAAAATTAGCACTACACATTTTTGAGTTGTATGTTTTATTTATCACATTTCTTTACTATTTTGATTGGATTAAAATTTTATTATTTTAAAAAAATAAAAAATTTATAAAAATCCTAACACTAATTTTGGTGAAAACTACTTTTGAATTAATCTGAAATTATATTTACGTTCAGATTAGTTAATCAAAATTAATATTTTAATTCATATTTGTTAAACCGCGGTTTAGAATTTGAGTATCACTATTTCTTGTATTTGACAACATCTTGTGCTCTTTACTAAATTAATGCATGTCTATGCATTAATTCATGAACTTTCCTTTTCTGTCTTCAAAGTGAGACTTCTCCCTTTTTTTCAGATTTTAGTTAGTTCTGACATTTATGCGCTCTTTTCTCAAGTACTTTTGCATTAAAGATGGCATAACATTAATTTCATAAGAAGATAAACTTCTCTTCTAGTGTCAATTGCTTGGTGACCGATGCAATTATTCATTCTTTAGTATAACCTAATAAATTTATCATATATAACAGTAGTTATACATAGGTCATTTAAGGCCTAAAATGATTTGATCGATAGTTATACATTTTATGACTTAAAATTGCATCTAACGAAAGAAGTGATTGTTGATGGAAGAACACCATAAGAGGAGCGGTGAAAAAAGTGGATGAATAGAGTTGGCAAGAAAATTCAGACCTGCCCCGATCTCTGCCTCTACCCGATAGACCGACCTTTTGAACCTTGGTTGGATATCACTCAATCGATTGTGTTTGGTCAACGTAGTCGTTTGAAAACTCAACAACTCCAATACGAGGTTGAATCAGATCATTTGGTTGAAGGACAATCTCTAGGACTAGGCAACGCCCAAATAATCACTCATGAAGCAACAGTTTGAATGGCCAATCACTCGACTGCAACTAGTTGAGTTGGTGGCAGAAAATTGATAGCAGATTAGTGGGGTCCTTATTCAACTTCCAAGCTTAGAGCACTAGAACAAAAAGAGGGGGAGTATAGTACCAAAATCATTATTTAAGTGGTGGGTCCCTTGTTCAACTTCTAAGCAAAGAGCAGATTAGTTCATTTCAATCTAGTCTATTCTTTGGTTGATTACATAATAGCTTCGATATATGTTGCCACATGGATAAACAAATATAATTAAGTGGGCACGACCGCATGACTATCCACACATACACATAATACCTCCATTAAACTAGGTAGTGATGCTTGATGCTTGTGATGGAATAATCTTGTCATTCAATATGACATCAATTTGATATAGAGGTTAGGTTGAGCCCAGTCACAGCAGTTCGTGGTACAATATTATAGCTAACTATATCATTTATAACTAACCACCTTAGATATACGAGCATTATCCTCAGTGTATGTGAAAAAGAAAACAAACCTTAAGAGTAGGCTTACCTACAACATGAGTCTAAACATTCTTCATGTAGTTAGGAGTAAGATGAGGACAAGGCTAATAAGTTTTTGATTCTAGGTGGTAGCTAAGAGCTTAAAGGACGAATTATTACTAGGTTCATGGTATGCTTCCAAAATATATGTAGCAACTAAGTGATATCTATTGAATTTTAATAACTATCCAATCAATCAAATTGGTGCTCGATTATTTTGTCCATCTAGAATAATTTTCAACTACAAGGTCTAATGCAATAGGGTCTCAAGTCTAAAGTGTCATCTATGTATATCCCATGCTCAGAAAGCAACTAGGTGGTCAAGTTATACTAACCCTGATTATCATATCAGCTAAGTCAAGACTTCACTGCATGATATCTATTGATGGACTATGTTGTTATTCAATCTACATTGTTTAACCAATATGAGTCTTTTTTGTGATCATTTTATAAGTTAACAAAAAAATCGATAAAAATGGTAATTTATCAATTTCACTGATTTACTGGTTAGTTAAAACCGTAAATTACCGATCGGTGATTCTTTAATTGGTAATGATAATGGTAATAAAAATTTTTCTTCAATAAAATCGGTAGTCAATAAAACAGTACTCAGTAAATCAGAAATTACTAATTGTTCACACCTAGTTGAGATGTCAAACATCACTAAGCCAGTTAAGCAATCGTTTGATCACTTGGAACTCCTTAGGAGGCAAAGTCAAATCATGCTGCTGAAGGTAGATTGTTTGATCTAGGCATAGTCAAATCAATCACTCCAACAACAATCTGGGTGGGGAATCACTTGGTAGTAACTACTAGAGTAAGTGGCAATGGATCAATGGGTCATTAGTGAACTTCTAAGTGAAGAGCACAAGAAAGGGAGAAAGGGGAGTGAGGATAGAGCAACAATCAATCACTTAATTCATTTAATCTAATATATTCTCTAATAAATTACATGAAAACATTTAACTAGGTTGTTAACACAAACCATATACATAAAAACATAATTGCATGGCCATGACCATATGAAATAATAACCTTGTCTATACGTACCAGTACAACGACTACATATATAATATTTTAGTAGTACCGGTCATTACCTTCAATACCATATGTAGGTACAAACAGTATATATCTATCCAACACTATACTGGTACACCAATCTGAGACTATCCATGCTTACATGCCATCATGACACAAATATAATGATCTTCTATTGTTCATGCATATATATCTACAAAATACAAATACATAAAATAAACAGTGAATTGCATAACTACGAGTGCTCATGCTGACTCAATCTTATAGGGAGAGTTTAAAGTGGCAATGGTGGTCATGCTATGAATAATGATGTGTGGTTGGAACTTGTTCCATTTGTTCCATCTAATATGGTGTCCCCAGTTGAGGTGACAAGGTTGACTAAGTCAGATCTCCATAAATAATCCATAGCATGATTCATTAAAACATGAAGCAGAAATGTAATCCAAAACAGAGGAAGCTAACACAATAAAAGTTCCAACAATTTGTGTTGCTTCTTCATACTTACACCTGATGGTTCATATTTTACTAATCTGCAATTTCGAAAGAACTCATCAACAAGCACCTTAAAGGCTTGATGCAATGATAATAATCCATAGATAGTTTGATCAACATAAAAACCTAAGATCCTAAGATACAAATTTGAACTTAGCAATAAACATAATGCCTCGCCATCATTCCCTCAGTAGCATTTAATAGCAAATTTTCCCGGAAGAAAAGTGGGACGAAGACATTAAGAAGCATAGTAAAGTTTTCGAGAGGTAATGCTATATATACAGGAAAAAAAATGCTATATATACAGGACAGCAGACTCCGCAGGGAAGCTGAATAACGCAACATGAAAATTTTGGGACCGACCTCAGACAGCGGGAATATTGTCAAAGGAGAAGCCTTTGTACCCCTTATAAGCATAATAAGCAATCCTGGTGTAGTAGAACCCCGGCACGAACAGCAACGACCCCAAAATGGCAAAGAAAACCCCTAATTCATTAACACCCCCCAAAAGGAATAAAAATTTACATTAACAAAAAAAAAAGGTTGTTCGCACAAACCGAGAGGGAAGCCACTAACCGTGGGCGAGATCGCCGCCTACGCGGTTGGCGGCCATGATGCAGCCGACTACGACAGCGAGGGAGCCGAAAACGAGGAGGGAGACAGCGAAGGCGATTTCCTTGACGGGAGGCCTGTTCTCGATGGCGTGGCTGGTGTCACCCATCATGATGTCCTCGTCGGAGATGGGGAATGCTTGGTCGACATACGCCATCGGAGGCCGTCCGAGAGAGAGAGAGGTGGGGGAGGATGATGGGAGCTGGTTGCTTCGGTTTGGTTTGGAGTCTCTGTCCCGCCTGCCACGAGACGTAACGTTGAAGGACGAGAGCATCATCGCGTCACGACTTACGTAGCGATCTCCAGTGACAAAGTTCTAAACTTATCAGTTCTGTTTCCTTGGATAAAAAAAAAATATATTAATTAATTATTATTATTTATTATAATATTAATTAATGGTAAGGGTGAGATTATAAGATTGTTGCCACCACCTTCGAACCATTTTGAGGGAAAACTAATGAGCTTTTCCCTCTTTTTTTTCCTCCTTAACTTTTCATCTATCTTTTTAAACAATCAAATTTTAATATCCTTCTATCTTTCCTTTTTCCCTTCCATTAAACAGAGCCTTAAGCGAGTGGTTCTTCACGAAACGAAGAATTTTGGGCATGCCTCCAGCGGGACTATAGGACAGCAAAAGTCGAAGCGGTTAGATTTCTGAAACCCTTTTTCTGGCTTATTCTAAGTAATTACGCAAGGCCTTATTCTTCACTTCCTAACAGGGTCCACCACCCGTTATTCCAGAGAGCTCCAAGGCCCAAGTTTATTTACATCAATAGTACCAACCAGTATTTCATTTCCTTCAGTTCAATGGAAAGTTAATGATTTCCATGGTAGGATTTTCTTTCTCCATCCTTCTCCTGGCATTTCTGGTTACCTTAGATAGGGGGACTAGTTGAAAATTTTTCATGTGCAGCTCGGCTGCTCAGGAATTTTGGTGCACAGCCCCTATCTCATCCTCTATATTGTTTTGAGATTTGTGCTCATCATACTTAATTTCAAAATTCATGCAAAACACAAATCTCAAAGCAACATTTGTGGTGAGATGGGGGTGTGCACCAAAATAATTCCTGAACAGCCTGGCTGCACAAGAAATTTTTTCGAACGAGTTAGTAGTATTTACCTAATTATGAAAAAAATATTAAGTAGGAATTATGAGAGCTAAATTGTCACGCCCCGACGGACAGCCAGCTATCCCTAGCTGAGGGTTCCCCAGGGAGATGACAATATTGATTGGAACCAAAGAACTATAATAATCTAATATCACTTATTAAATAATTAATCCAAATTTAACATCAAAAATTTTATAACACAATTTCTAAAAACATACTATCCAATTTATAAACAAATCAACTGAAATATCCAATTTGTAAACAAATCAACTGAAATAAAACTAAAAGACTATCTGAACTCAGGCTGGTATCTGCTATCTACTCTATCCCTCCCAAAAGCTAACTTTGTACCTGGAAGAGAAACAAAGGAAGTTAGCAAAACGCTAAGTAGGAATCAATAAATATGGTGGGAGAGTTAAATAACATGATATCCAATAACAGAACAACGATATATAAATAATATAAGAATGTCGTATAAATCATCAAGCTGACCAACATATCTCAATCAAGAGCCGCACTCATTTTCAGAGTGTTTCCACTGTTGCTCACGCAATAGAACGACTGTCCTAAACAGCCCGGAGTGTTGCGTCCAACACCTGGCATCCGTAGTATTGTCCCGAGGACAACTGGCGATACCCTAACCGGCAACTCAGATAGTCCGATACGCATCAGAACTATAACTCAGACAAACAGGCCACTGGAGAATAAATCATCCAGGTCATAGGTCAATATATATCACGACTTTAACATAACAAATATTCAATTATTCCACATACTTATGTGTCAATATCACATATACATAACTGTTCAACCATGCTCATATGCTAATATATCAAATATCTCAATACAGTTTTATTAACCATGCATACAGAAATATAATATGACCAATGAACAAGATAAATGAGGTCAACTGAATTTCAGAAATAAGACAAGCAGACGAGTCAAATAGATATCAGTGTCAATCAAGTCTGATATATACATCATATATCAAATCAAAGGAATAAGTAGCAATTCTTATATTGACATCGTAACAAAGGAATAGGGTAAGATTCTTACCTCAAACGCTGTTATCCTGAATTCCTCTAAAATCAAAATTATCTCCCTTTCTTCACTGAACAATTTAAATAAACCTCTGTTATTATCCATCATATATATTAATCCATAATAATATTATCCTCAACCCCTAATTTCTTATTTTAGATCAAATTTATTCCAAATTATCTATCATATAAATTTCCCCCCAAAATAACAAGATTTAGATTTTTCTTTTTATTAATTTATTATTAGGAAAATGATTTACAATATTTAAAGGATAATTAAAATAAAATAAAATAAACAAACACTTACCTCTGTCGAAAACACGACGCGGATGAACGATCGTTCGTTTGTTTCATTCGCTGGGGAAAAGGAACCACCGGCGCTCTCCGCCGGAAGGAGGGGAGCAGCCAGCGCCGAGGGAGGAGGAAAGAGCTGCCGGCAAGAGGGGAAGGTGGAGACGGCACTGTGCACCCGCAGCCACACGCGGACTCACCGTCGGTGCGAGCATTGCAAGGAAATCCGTCGCCTGCACTAGATGTATGTCAGAAACAGGAGGAGGAGCAGCCAGCTCTGAAAGAGGAAGGAAGCTGCCGCCGGAAGCAAGGAAAAGGAAAGGGAGATGTTGCCGGAAGAAGAAGATGCCCGCCACTCGCTGAGGCGCCATTGTACGTGCAGCCGATGCACCACGAAGAGAGAGCAAGGGGCCAGCATTGCACATAGACGGAGCAGTCACACGCGTCACCGGAAGAGGGAAGAGACGCCGTGATGGAGCTACTATAGCCGGGAGGTCCTTAAAGCCATACTCTACGGTGTTTACACAATGCGCGGAAATCGTGAGAGGGTCTTGAGACGAGGGAAATAAAAGCGTTCGAAAAATAGCAAGAAACACGAGAAATCAGCGTAAATTAGTTCCGGGGTAATACAAATGCTAGAGAGAAAATGACGGCACCCAACTATGCAAAATTTACTCACTAACCTCTCAAGCAACTTTAAGCGCAGCACGTTACAGGGTGGTGGATTCGCAGGGTTCTGCTCGCTCGCCTATGCACCTGCGACTAAACCACAAGAAGGAAATCGTCCACGCCTCCGATGCTCGGATGCCCGTGGGTGAGGGAACGAAGGACAGCACACAATGGAATAGAACAACAAACGAAATGTGAACAAACAGACGAACCTGACCCACCGATGCCGGTGGGACTTACTTCTTTGAAAGCAGGGAACACACTACAACTCCGAGTCGAAGCACCGGCTGCGACTCTTACAACTCAGGAATCGAGGCACTCTACACGATCTCCACAAGCTGGAGTACTCTACCACTCTAGAGAACTAAGGATTGATGCTGGCTAGCCCTCTCTTTTATAAGATAAGGAGGGAAACAAGACAAAAGGGACAGCATCTTAACAACTAACAACGAAAAAGTGGTCAAGTTGCCACATAAAACAAGCTGGAATATAATCCTAACAACTGCTAACTACTCCTGCACGGGTGTAGGTCCTTTGATTCTTCAGCGTACGGGTGGTGGCGAAGGCGGTTAGATGCGCTCCGAGCACATTGCGACAAAATAGCAGAACTTGGAAGTCGTGGGCGAGGCCACAACAACCGTTGTGGCTCGCTCTTGGGCTGTGTTGCTGATGTGGTTATGGGGTCCATTTGGAGTTGGGCCTTCAGGAGGTTGGCTTACAGCGCCCTTGGGCTGAGCCACCACGGTATGGATGGAGAGTGGACTGATGACGCCCATGAAGCAGTCCGAAGGGTTGCTTTGGCATTGGGACCGCCAGATTGTCACCTTGTTTGGCTCCTTTGGGTCTTCATGAGGTGGAGCAACATGGTAGGGAGGGCGACGTACGTCAAAACGGGGTCGTCGGGGCTCTTCTGGGGCTTCAGGGGCGAACACGGCCTGGCCATGTTGGTGAACACAGCCGTGTTCAGGTGCTCCCAATTCCGATGAGGTGAACATGGCTTGCCCGTGTTCAGACGCATGGCCATGTTCTCGTTCGCGTCCAAAATCACCGTTCTTCTCATTTTTCGCTGAGACGAACACGGCCTGCCCTTGTTCAAACGCATGCCCGTGTTCAGGGCCTCCAGGATTTGCCGAGGCGAACACGGCATGCCCATGTTCAGATGCATGACCATGTTCAGGGTTGCAGGATTTTGACGAGCCGAACACACCCGTGTTTGCATGCACGGCTTGCTCGTGTTTGGCTCGCAGGGGCATTTTTTGGTGTTCTTTTGGGTCCGGATCCTCCTCCTTTTCAGTGCTGGCTCCTCCTGCATCACGCCGCCTACTGCCGGACTTGCTGCACATGGCGCTGGAAGGAGGAAGAGTTGCCGCCCGCTGCTGGACTCACGCTCGAACTAGAATCTCGCGGGACAGACGACGCCGCACCACAGGATGTCGAGGAAGTCGCCGGCACTGCTTCTCGTCGCTGCCGGCAGCCCACGCCACTGATGGAGAAGACGCAAGCAAGGGGCAGGCGGCCGCTGTGTTTGAAGGGTAAAAAAAACAGAGGAAGCGGGTTTCGACTCACGAGGGAAAAGAAAGAGATAGGATTTGGATTAATTAATAGGATTAAGAGAGAGTTAGGGTATATTTATAGGGAATTAGGGTATTAATAATAGAAAATTTTCAAAATTCAAAATTTAAAATTTAAATAAAAATTAATAAATTAAAATCAAAGTTATAACATAAATTCTTAGCTCCCTATATATTTAAGTTTTATCAACTAGTTATTTAAAATTAAATGCTGTAAAAAAATAGATCTAATTATTTTCCCCGGTTCACATGTAACGTCTTCACTATTATGTAGGAATGCAATAGGGCAGGGGGGCAGGGGCGGGGGCGGGGGTGGGGGGTGGGGAGTGCCAAACCCATCTCGACTTTGACCCCGACACCCTAAGCCTATACCTATCCCTACCCCTGAATCCATCAGGGTTAAAAAATCCCATCCCAAACCCGATTGCACCCGGGGATCGGGTACTCGCTAGGAAACTTGACTCCGTAGTTATGCATGGGCGGAGTGCGGGTGATTGGGGCAGTGCACCAACGGCATGGGTAGCACACGAGTGGTGAGGGTGGGCCGGCCCAAGCGAAGGGGTTAGGGTTAGGGTTTTGTTATTTTAGTTGAGGGGTAGAATTATAATTTTTACATGCAAGTGGGTTCGAGGCCAATAGTGAAATTTCACACCCGACCCCAACCCAACTTCTATACTACGGGTTTTACTCAATCCTAACCCGACCCCAATTAACTTGGGTTTTCTTCGATCAAATTGGGGGGGGGGGGGGGATGGGTTTTCATGTCATCCCTACATATATGCTATGTCTCCCTATTAAGTTTGCATTTCTAATTTCAACTATTCTTATACTATGATTAAGACAATAAAATTTATACTATCTTTTCATGTGAATTATAAATTCTTACTTACTATAGATAATCTCAAATAATGTGTCTTAAACTAAATTTTCTTCTCATTCATAGTTCAAAAGGAGTTTTTGGAAATTGCTTTACTAGGAACTTTATTCAATAAGTAAATGATAATTTTTAAACTATACATCTATAGCGATAAGGGTATAGAAGAATAAGTTAACATATTTCTAACCATATTCATTAAAGTACAATTATGCCTTTTATGCAAAACCATAAAGTATACTTATACCTAGAATTATGTATTCAACATATATGTCATATTTTAAGGAATTTAGCACCCAAGGTGTTATTTAATTTCATCATACTTTGTAATATTCACCACCCTTACCAATTTGATAATTGTTTACTTTTTTATATAATTATCTTTTAACCTTAGTAATAAATATCTCTACGACATTTATTGATTGAGATTTTTTTAGTGTAACAAATACATATATTCATAATGTGAAAAATCATCAGTAAAGTTAGACCTGGCAATTTAGGTCAGCGGCTCATAAATGAGTCGTGTCAGCTGTGACCTGTGACCCAATTAAGCCAACCCGAACATGACCAGTTTAATTAATTGGGTCCAATTGTCTAACATGAACATGACCCGAATATAACTGGGTCAACCCGACACGACTCGAATAACCTATTTATCATTCATATTTTAAATATAAATAATAAGTTAATAAAAATTCTATTAAAATTAATAAAACTTTGGGCTTCTGTATGGGCAAAATCTGGTTTAAAAGATAGTCAGAAGATATTTGGGCTTATGGGCTAGCAATAAGAGTTAGGTGAGCCTATATTAAATTTTTTAGATATAAATATATAATGTAATCGGGTTAAGCTGGTCACCCCGTTTACAACCTGACACGACTCAATTATCTTCGGGTCATAAACGGGTTGACCTATTTATGACCCGAATACGATTATGGCTGACCCGAACTTGCCTAACATCATGTCGAGTCGGGTCAGGTCAGCGGGTCGAGTTAGATTTTGCCAGGTTGTGGGGTTATTTTTGGTCATGTTTAAATATAAGTGACTTTTTCAAATTCACCTTAAATTAATAAGGTTTTTTTTGTTTAATGGGTTCTGACTTCCAATGAGCACAAGCATTCATTATTAATTACCCCTGAAGTCAGGGTACCTTTGTTAAGAGATTTATGTTATGCAATAATAAAAAGAGGAACTAACAATATTATTCATGAACAGTATAAAAATACATGATTTAATAAAAAAGTGGCGAACGGAAAATAGCCTCTGCCAATTGGGATGACTTATATGAATCAAATATCTAGCTCTGCAACAGCTCATTTATTTTTGGAATATTCGGCCTCAATGATTTATTGGATATTTAATTTTGAGAGAATATCTAGCTTTGATGGCTTATTACATACTTGATAATATAAAATACCCGGCCTCAACGACTTATTGGGTATTTAATTCTAGAGAATATTTGGCTTTGACAGCTTATTGGATATTTCAGTTTAGAAAGTACTCAGTCTCAACGACTTATTGGGTATGTGATTTTGGAAAATATCCGGCCTTGACGGCTTAATGGATATTTCAATTTAGAAAGTACCCAATCTCAACGGCTTATTGAGTATTTGATTCTAGAAAATATCTGGCCTTGATGGCTTAATAGATATTTCAATTTAGAAAGTACCTGACCTCAACGGCTTATTGGGTATTTGATTTTGGAAAATATCCAGCATTGACGGCTTATTGGATATTTTGATTTAAAATATATGTCCTTGATATCTTTGTGGATATTTTAGAACTTCAACTTTAACGATCATAACGTCGTATTGAGGAGTTAATGATCGACGTACATACCTCCCGAATAATATTTTGTTGTAACATATTAAGGTTTTCAGTGATATTATTTTTTTTATGAATATTTTAACTTGAAATTTCTAGAGTTGACACTCTGCCAAATATGACGTTGAGTTAAGTTCAAACCACCATATAGATGACTAAACAACCAGCCATATAAATGTGATTATTATTTTGGTTAAATTTCTCTTTCCTCATTCTTTTTGTTTACGCGAAAGAGTAACATTACTCTTTCGCCAAATCGTGTTCTGCTGCCCCCAGTGAGCTTCTGACGTCGCTGAACTTTCTGCGGAGAAAGCTCTGGCGAGAGCATCAGTGAAAGAGGGCAATAGCTCCGCGCCCTATGCTGCTCGGCGGTGTTGCTAAGCGAGCACGATTTTAGGGCTGCTGGGCTCACAGCGGCATCGCCCAGAGGTGTCGAGAGGCATTCTGGGCAATGACAGGGGTTCTCGGATGGCTCTGGCGCTCAATCTGTGCACGGTTAATGGGCGCCTACCTTCCAGATTCACAATCTTACACACTGATCGTGACTTTAGGGATGGATTCCCTTCTCAACACCGAGGACAATGGTGTGTGTGCCGCGGATGCCAACGGTAGCGTCATCCTTTCCAGTCGACGAAGGGAGGGTGTACATGATCCGGGAGAGGCAGCCATCGGGGGAGAAAACAATAGCCACTACCTTCCGACGAGAAACTGGCAGACGAAGGGAGGCATAGCTGCATTTTTTTTGCAGCTTTGCTGGGTTTCTGGTGGCGTTTCTATACTGAAGACAAAAGAAGATAAAATTCGGAGATAGCAATGAATCTTGCTACCAGCGGTGTTTGATCTCTTCTGCAAAGGCACAACAATCGGAGGAGGAGTTAATCAGTTGGATCCACTTTATTTGGTCAAATCCACTTCAATGAAGTCTTGATCCGAGTAGGATTCAGCTAATTTTTTGGAATAAGACTCTGCTATGGGGCACAGTGGATCTCGATCAAGTGCGCGAACTTCTATTCTGGTAAAATTTTTGTCCCGCATCTTCTCCTCTTTTAATTTCATGCTCTCAATTTCCATTTTCAGTCTCCAGGTGCCTTCCCAAACTCAATTTTTTCCTGAAGAAACTTCACCTCTTTTTAGCATGCAACTGATAGGGGCGTACCGCAAGTGCACGGTCTATCGCATAATAAATAGTATCGATCTCACGAGGACTAGGGGTCAAGTATTAACTAATCAGTTAATCAATAGCTAAATAATCGATTAATGAAGAAATAACTAATATCCTAATGCAACCAAATAAACTATAGCTAATCAAGAACAAGTAGAACAGGAAATAAGCAATCGGGGTTTTACTGTCTTGAGAGAAAATCGGGGTTTCAGGTTTCACCACTCTGAAACATGCAAGAAAATTAATGCTGATATTTTAAATGAATTTTTACCTATGTTCTTAAGGTAATCCTTCCTAGGGTACAGACACGCTCCCTCTTTGGACGGCGACAGCGCTGGTGGAAGAAGCTCGGCGTTTGGATGTGGCTTGCTTGCGTCGAGATATGCTGGTGGCGTAGGAAGGTGATGGGAAAGGATTAGCCGATGTAGAGGAGGTGCCGGAGGTGTCGACGGTGAAGAAAGAAGGTCGGCGGCGACGGAATAGCAGGCGGCGGCGGAAGTTAAAGCAGCGGGGAATGCCGAAAAATTAGGGGAAAGAGTCGCCGGAGGATGGGGAAGACGATGGAAGGTGGCCGGAGGCCGATCGGGTACCGAAGGTGGCGGATTGGGATGGAGGCAGCGGCGACTAGGGTTTCATACACGGGTGTGTAGAAGGGTGTGCAGGTGTCGGCTATTTTTAAGATAGTATTGTACACGGCAGTGCATGCGTGCACGGCCCACCCATGAATGCTTCAGTGCTCTTTGCAGACAAGTCTGACTAGACGTGCACGGCCGTGCATGGATGCACGAGTGCGCCCGTGCATGGCTTGCAGATACCTAAAAAATTCCAGAAAAATTACCATCAGCAGGGTACAGCTTAGAAAGCATAAATATTTAAGAAAATCTGAAAAACTACAATGACCAAATGATGAAAAATAAATAAGAAAGAGAGTGAACAAGAGGTTGGGTTGCCTCCCAACAAGCGCTTCTTTAAGGTCACTAGCTTGACCAGCATGGTGCCTATGGTGGGTCTGGCGGTGGGGGTTCATATATGTGCAAAGAGAGGCCTTTGTCGATGATATCACTTTGAAAGTAGAATTTCAGTCGTTGGCCATTCACTTTAAAGTCTCCTGTTCACTGGCTCCATATTTCAATAGCTCCGTGTGGAAAGATCTTTTTTACAATGAATGGTCCAGACCATCGTGTCCTTAATTTTCCTGGAAAGAGTTTCAAGCGGGAGTTGAAAAGAAGAACTTGATCTCCCACTTGGAAATTCTTTATGAGAATGTGCTTATCATGCCATCTCTTTGTTCGCTCTTTATAGATACTTGCATTTTGATAGGCAGACAGGCGGACTTCATCAAGTTCGTTGAGCTGAAGCTTCCTTTTATCGCCGGCACTTTGGTGGTCATAGTTCAGCTTTCTAACTGCCCAATAGGCTATGTGCTCAATTTCTACTGGCAAATGGCATGATTTACCATACACTAGTTGATAGGGAGACATTCCCAGTGGGGTTTTGAAGGCTGTCCTATAAGCCCAAAGTGCATTATCTAGCTTCAATGACCAATCAGTTCGCGAGAAGTTGACCGTCTTCTGCAAGATATTCTTTATTTCTCTGTTGGAGATTTCTACTTGCCCGCTGGTCTGTGGATGATAAGGAGTTGCAACTTTGTGGGTTACCCCATATTTCTTTAGCAAGGAGGCTAACTTGTGATTCAGAAAGTGGGACACTCCGTCGCTGATCAATACTCACGGTACACCAAATCTAGAGAAAATAGTGCACTTTAGCATCTTAGTTACCGCCTTTGCATCAGATGTGTGTTCAGCTGAGGCCTCCACCCACTTGGAAACATAATCCACAGCAACTAGTATGAAGCGATGTCCACAAGATGATGGGAATGGTCCCATGAAATTCACTCCCCATACATCGAAGATCTCTAGCTCCAGTATGTTATTTAACGGTAACTCATCTCGTTTGGAAATATTTCCTGACCGCTGGCACTGGTCACAACGAGTGATAAATCGCCAGGCATCCCGAAAGATAGTGGGCCAGTAAAGTCCGAATTGTAGCACTTTGAAGGCTATCTTCGAAGCACTAGCGTGGCCCGCATAAGGAGATGAGTGGCAGTGATATAGTACATCTTGGATATCCTCGTCAGGTATGCAACGTCGGAAAAGTCCATCGGCACATCATCAAAATAGTAAAGGGCCATCCCAATAATAGTGTTTGGCATCATGCAAAAATCTTTTCTTTTGTTGCCATGAGAGATCAAAGGGAATGATATCATATACTAAATAATTGACGAAGTCGGCATACCAAGGAGCTTCGATTCTTGTCAGAGTTAAAAGCTGTTCGTCAGGGAAGTAATCATTAATGTCGTGGTAGCCCTTTTCTTAGTTCTCATCATGTGGTAATCATGATAAGTGATCAGCCACTAAGTTTTCTGAGCCTTTCTTGTCGCGGATTTCCAGATCAAATTCTTGAAGCAAGAGGATCCAACGAATCAACCGTGGCTTCGCATCTTTCTTACCCAGGAGGTACCCAATAGCTGCGTGGTCAGTGTAAACAATTACTTTTGAATCAATGACATAGGATCTAAATTTGTCAAAAGCAAAGATAATAGCGAGGAGCTCCTTTTGATCTGAGCCTCGTTCAATGTCCGACTAGCATAATTGATGGCATGTAATTTGTTGTCTTCCCGTTGTCCTAAGACTTCCCCCACTGCGAAATCGCTGGCGTCGAACATAAGTTCGAACGGAAGTAACCAATCCGGTGGCTGCATGACAGGGGCTAAGATCAAAGCTTTCTTCAATTTTTCAAAAGATGTCATGCAGTCCTGATCAAAAGAGAAAGGAACATCTTTAGCGAGCAGATTAATCAATGGTCTAGCTATTTTAGAGAAATCTTTTTTAAAACGGCAATAAAAGCCGGCATGCCCAAGAAAACTTCGAACTCCCTTTTCAGAGGAAGGCGGGGTCATCTTTTCAATGGCATCCACTTTGGACCGGTTGACCTCGATCCCGTGTTCTGAGATTAGGTGTCCAAGCACTATCCCTTGTCGTATCATAAAATGACACTTCTCTCAGTTTAAGACGAGATTGACTTCTTCGCACCTATGCAAGACTGTAGAGTGGTTAGCGAGGCAGATATCAAATGAGGTGCAATAAATCGAGAAATCATCCACGAAAACGTCCATTATGTTTTCTGTAAGATCAGAGATAATTGAAACCATGCATCTTTGAAAAGTAGACGGGGCATTACATAGCCCAAACAACATTCGGCGGTAGGCAAATGTCTCATGAGGACAGGTGAAGGTCGTCTTTTTCTGATCCTCTAGGTGAATAGGGATCTGGAAAAACCTTGAGAAGCCATCGAGAAAGCAGAAGTGAGAATTCTTTGCTAGTCGTTCCAGCATCTAGTCAATAAATGGAAGTGGGTAGTGGTCCTTACGCGTGGCTTTGTTTAGCTTCCTATAGTCGATGCACATGCGCCACCTAGTCACAGTGTGGGTAGGTATAAGCTTGTTGTTCTCATTCTTGACTACAGTGACTCCACCCTTCTTAGGCACTACATGCACCGGACTTACCCATTCACTGTCTGATATTGGGTAAATGACCCCCGCATCAAGTTATTTCAATATCTCTTTCTTAACCACTTCTTTCATATTTGGATTCAAACGGCGCTGGAACTCCACAGAGGCCTTGCTATCGCTCTCCAAAAAGATACTGTGCATATAGAACGAAGGATTAATTCCCTTAATATCCTCTAATGAATACCCAATTACCTGTTTATGGAGGCGCAGTTCTTTCAGAAGCTTCTCGGTTTCCTCTGCATTTAGATCAGCACTAATTATCATAGGACGAGTAGAGTTAGCATCGAGAAATTCATATTTAAGGTTATCTGGGAGGGGTTTGAGTTCTAACTCCTTCTTTTCAGAAGGACTAAACTTAACATCTCCAAGACTTTCGAATTGCGGTTTCCTGAATCTCTCGATGTGAGCAATCCCCAAACTTTTTACTTGATCCTGAGGTTCATCAGTGTCGTTCTCGTGTTCATCACTCAGTAGACAGACTTCCAAGGCATCTTCAGTGGTCGGCGAGGTAGGTTTAATGTTGTCCTCCACAGTTTCCAAGTTGCAGCAGGACCCTGCAAAAGAAGGCTTTTTTAGAGTAGAAGACAAATCAAATTCTAACTTCTGCTCACCAACATTCAATGCCAATTTTCCATTTTTCACATCAATAACGGCGCCGGCAGTTGCGAGAAAGGGGCGCCCCAGGATGATGGGTAGTCGAGTATCCTCTTCCATTTCTAGCACAACGAAGTCTGCAGGGATAAAAAACTCTCCGACCTTTATTGGCACATCTTCAATGATTCCAACTGGTCGGCACACTGATCGATCAGCTAACTGAAGAGATATGGAGGTAGGCTTCATCTCACCCATACCCAAATTCCTGCAAATAGACAATAGAATTAAGCTAACACTCGCTCCTAAATCACAGAGAGCTTTATCGAAAGACATATTCCCAATTTGACATGGAATGGAGAAACTCCCTGGATCTTTGAGTTTGGTCGGAAGCTTATTCTGGAGGATGACACTACATTCTTCGGTTAGTGCAACTGTTCCTTGCTCTTCAATCTTTCGCTTATTGGATAGGATCTCCTTTAAGAACTTGGCATATGCTGGCATTTGCGAAAGAGCGTCAGTGAAAGGAATATTGATATAGAGTTTTTTTAATACCTCTAAAAATTTTCCAAACTGTCAATCAAATTTAGCCTTAGCTAGTCACTGAGGAAAAGGGACGGGCGATTTGTATGGGGAGGTGGAATGTAAACATGCTCCTTTGACGCATTTGAGTTTTGCTGTTCTGGCTCTGGATTAACCGTGAAGTCTTCTTCAGGTGGAATTTCCCCCGGGTAAAACTGGCCTTGTCTTTTCTTTAGGTTCGGGCATCTTGGGGTCTTCTAATTGGATTCCGCTCCTTGTCGTTATCGCATTACAATGCTCGCTGTGGTTAATTTTCTCCTGGGATTTAGAGGATGCATCGACCCTTTGAGTGAGTTGAGTAAGTCGATCATCAATGTCTTTAGAATGAGTGGACATGGAGTCCACTTTCGAGTTTAGCTGGCGCATCTGCTCACTTATAGTATCGGTCTGCTTCATCTGGCTTGCCATAAAGGTCTCTAACATCGTCTCTAATCTAGATTTTTGAGAAGGATCTGGTTGTCTTTGAGCAACGGCTGGATGTTGTATTCTAGGAGGAGGCCTGTAGGAGAAATTCGGATGATTTCTCCATCCTAGATTATATGTGTTCGAGTAGGGGTCGTTCTGATTCCTGAAACTCTCAATAGCATTGACCTGTTCAGAAGGGGCGCTCAAGATGTGGCAGTCATTAGAAGAATATCCTATCACTCCACAGATATCACAAGTCATAGAGTTAGAAGTAGAAACATTAATAGAGTCAAGCTTAGAAGAAAGTGAATCTACTTTTACTATTAGGGAATTAATCATGTTCATATCAAACTTCCCTGAATTTCGAACTGGCTAGCTCCTCTCTCCTGACCACTGATAATGATTGAGGGTCATGTCCTCAATCAACTCCATTGCATCATCATAATTATTGTTCATTAGTGCCCCACCAGCAGCAGCATCTACAGAAAGTCTGGTCTGATATAACAATCCACTGTAAAAGGTATGAATGATCACTCATTTTTGTAGACCATGGTGTAGGCACATCCTCAGTAGTTCCTTGAACCGGTCCCATGCTTCATAAAGGGACTCTCCTTCTTGTTAGGCAAAGCTGGTGATTTGATTTCTGAGCTGGGCTGTTTTGCTCGGTGGAAAATACTTTGACTGAAAAGCTTGAGATAATTGTTCCCACGTCGTGATAGAGCCCTGCGGTAAAGATTGCAACCATGCCCTGGCTCGATCCCTAAGAGAAAAAGGGAAAAACCTTAGTTTAATAGCATCAGGGGGAGCACCATTAATTTTCAGAGTGTCGCATCGTTCTAGAAAAATAGATAAGTGAAGGTTAGGGTCATCAGTGGCTGCTCCACTAAATTGATTCTGTTGCACCATTCATACATGGGACGACTTGATCTCGAAGTTGTTAGTTTCGATAGCCGGTTGCGATATGCTCGAGTGCACACCAGAGATGGTGGGTGATGCAAAGTCTTTCAAAGAGCGGTTAGCTTTCATTGTTTGGTTGTCAAAAAATTGTCCTTCAAGCTTCAACCTTTTTTAGATTTCTTCTGACTAGACGAAAAGTATGCTCTATCTTCGGGTCTCCAGGTACAAGTTCCCCTGTTTGAACAGTATTCCTGGGCATAAATAAGTACCTTGACAGAAGAGATTAGTAGCACTGTACCAAATAAAAACTATAACTAAAAACAAAAAGCAAATAAACAGTAAACAAACAGAGCAAAAAGCAAATAAAATCTAACTAAACCTAGTCTACCAATTTCCTGATCGTGTTAATATTGGCAACCTAGTCCCCGACAACGGCGCCAAAAACTTGATAGGGGCGTACCGCAAGTGCATGGTCTATCGCATAATAAAAAGTATCAATCCCACGAGAACTAGGTGTCAAGTACTAACTAATCAGTTAATCAATAGCTAGGTAATCGATTAATGGAGAAATGACTAATATCCTAATGCAAACAAATAAACTACAGCTAATCAAGAACAAGCAGAACAAGAAACAAGCAATCGAGGTTTTACTGTCTTGAGAGAAAATCGGGGTTTCAGGTTTCACCACACTGAAGCATGCAAGAAAATTAATGCTGATATTTTAAATGAATTTTTACCTATGTTCTTAAGGTAATCCTTCCTAGGGTACAGACACGCTCCCTCTTAGGACACGGTCCGGTGTCCAGCTTAACCCAAGTCTCCTACCCTCGTGGCTTACCGGGTTAAGCGGACCCAATGAGTTCTGTGAAGGATTAGGGTTCCTTGGGTGATTTCAACAACTCTCGTGGCCGAAATCACCAGTCCAGTCTAAGGGGATCCGATGATTGTGGTTCACCTCTTAGTCCTTCCCACAACATCTAAAACATGAACATGCATGGCTAGTACATAATCATGAAATAAAACTTCCTAGACATGAATAAGAACAAAGATAAATATGAAAAATATATAGATCAAACATTAATATTCAACATTCTTATAGTGGGATACGCCCAAACCCCGAAAAGAAGTTTACGCTACAAGATACATCGTTAAACACATGAAATCTCTCATACAAATTGATTCAAACCAGAGGGAGGAGTAGATCCTTGACGGAAGAGGGTGGAGCACGATCTTCAGCATGAAAACGAGGAAGAAATCGCGCCGGAACAGTGTCGACGTCTAGAAAAATGCTCCAAATCCCTAGGTCTCGTCATTTTCCTTCGTTCTCCTCAACCCCTTGCCCAAATTGCGTGATTCTAGTCCCAAAACGTCCATCCCCCAGTTAGGAAGGTTTTCGTAAAATTTCAGCAAATTCCGCTCTAGGAATAGTAAGTTACAAGCAAAAAACCGAATGCCTGTCGAAACTAGGCAGAACCGTTCATGACCGTGCATGGATGCACAGCTGATGCGTTGAATTTACACCATATTTTTCCTATATTTTAGACCATATTTTGAGTTTATTTGCATGATTTGTGCTTATTTTAGTATTTTTACTTCACTTTGCACAGAATCTTCACTTTTCTTGATTTTTATGAAAATGTAGGTAAAATCACCTAAAAATGATGGATTTCACGAGTTTTCAAGCCAAAGAATGATTCCTGAGGAGATCATGAGCTTACATGTCGCATTTGGAGTTGAAATAGTGAAGAACGCTGTAATTCTGGGTCGGCTGTAATTTCGAGTTCGAGCGATGGGCGGAAAAATAGCTAAGTATAGATATGCACAGAAACTTTCACGGGTAAAGCCGTAAATCCATTACGGGCCGTGAATGTTTCTGTGACATAAGTGATATACACACAGAAAGAATCATGGCCATGGCCGTGAACACGTTATGGACCGTAAAAACATCTGCCCGACGAGTTTTTCACTCGATTCTCCACCGATTCGAACCCGATTTGAACCAAACCTTGCAGAACCATTCCTTGATGGGTTCCAAACCGGTCCAACTATAAAAGATCTGATTTTTCAAGAAAAAGGAGACCTTTTTGGGACAAACACAAGTGGCGGCGGCGACAAGGGCGAAAGTTGATTTCCGAGCGAAATTCCGATAAGATTTCACACAAAAGCGACGATTGATCGACTCTTCTTCATCTCTAGATCGAGGGGAAGTGATTTTTATTGTTGTCTTAGTGAATTCTTGTGATTTTTCTACTAGATCTATGCTTGTTCATCACTTAAACATGTATTTCCTTAAGAACATGAGTGAGTAGATCATTGTTTCGGGATTTAGGGCTTAGCCCGCTGACTTTTATGAATTAATCTTTATTCATACTCTTTTTATAAAAAATTATTATCGTGATTTGACTGCGATTGCGTTTATTTCGTAATATACCTTGGTCACGTATAATTGCGTCTTAGACGTTGCGAGAAGGACCGAGAGGTGAATCACAACGTCCGATCTATTTTAGTTGAACCTTCGAATCCAATCACGAGAGTAGGTTGGATTCGTCTGAAGGATTTAACAGTTTTTCATAGAATTTAATGGGTTTAGTTAGGTTAACTGTCATGAG
Source organism: Costus lasius (assembly GCA_027563935.2). Classification (NCBI taxonomy): domain Eukaryota; kingdom Viridiplantae; phylum Streptophyta; class Magnoliopsida; order Zingiberales; family Costaceae; genus Costus; species Costus lasius. Next base: position 105,467,118 of record CM050448.1, read on the forward strand.
AGTAGGGAGTTAACTTAATTAAATACAGTATTACGTTCGAGAGGAGGTAATATGTACATTAGAAAAAGTTCCTTTCATGATAGATACTTTCTTTTGATTGAGTAACCTTTATAAAATTCATAATAGTCAGTGTGGTGAAACCTAGAAATCCCGATTCTCTTAGAACTTGAACCCTCTAAAAGCTGCTTTTGAATTGTTCGTACTTAGAAGTTTATCACCATAGCATACTTGGTTTGCTTAGATTCAAACAAGTCCAGAAGTCAGTACTTTACTACGTAGTCCTCGTTGGGAATGATAATCTTTTTTATTACTTCGATAATTTCGTGCACTTGCAGAAACCTATCAACGGCCATGCCATGAACGGCTCGTCGAGGTTGATTTTCTGAAAAACTTACTCTTCACGGCCGTGTATGTGTTCACGGGTGTGACCATAAACACTTCGTCGAGTTCTGGAAAAGTTGGCCGATCTCTTCACGGCCATGCATGGGTGCACGGGCGTGCCCGTGAATGGCTCGGCGCAGTTTGGGAATGCAGGCTCATACACGGCTGTGCATGGATACACAGCCATGCCTGTGAAGAGTGTAGAAAAGTCCGTTTGAGCTAAAATTTGATGTGTAGTTTCGTCTCATCATGAGGAATCGTCCTGTGTCTTCAAATCTTCCAAATTTCATCGATTTTAGGGCAAAATTCCTACAATTCAATAAAACCAAGGAAAAGTGAAGACTCTGAAGAATATAAAGTATTTAAGCAAATAAATGAGATAAAACATGCATTTTACTTTAAAATACTAATAGAATTAAGTATATATTTGCATGTCATCAGCAATGTATTTGCATATTTAAGGTACTATTTTTGCTATTCTTTTATGTCTTCAAAATTTTTTGGTTCGGTTACTTCTATTAGTATTCTCCCCTTCATCCTGGTTCAGTTACTTCTATCAGTATTCTCCCTTTCATCCAGGTAGCTCTCAATAATTCTACTAAATTAGAGGGAGACTTAAGTGCGTGGACGGCTACCATCTTGTGTAGAGCATAGCAAGCATATTAAGGTAACTCTTCTTCTCTTTTTTTTTCAGTCTTCTGCTTTTTATTTTATTTTATTTTATTTTTTTAACGCTTCACTCTCTTTTTTCCTCTTCTCCCTCAAGAATTTTTTTTTTTTTTGTCAAATTTGATACTTCCTTAATGTCTATTTCTCTCTGAGAAATTTTCTTTTCGCTCTATCGAATTTGATACTTCCTTAATGTCTGTTTCTCTCCCTCAGAAATTTTTCTTCTCGTATAGGATATAAATTCGTAGGAAACTCTTAGGGGATATGAAATCCCAAAAAGTAATTTTGAGGGATCTCAGAAACGTTATGGGATATGAAACCCAGAAATTTATTTGAGGGATATAAAATCCCAGGAACGCGTTAAGGGATATAAAATCCCAGAAATTTATTTTGAGGGATATGAGATGCCGAGAACGTTAAGGATATGAAATCCCAGAAATTTATTTAAGGGATATAAGATCCTAGAAACGATATGGGATATGAAATCCTAGAAATTTATTTAAGGGATATAAGATCCCAGAAACATTAAGTGATATGAAATTCCAGGAATTTGAAGATACGAGATCATTGAATACTATCTTCTCTTCTCTTTCCTTTACTTTTCTTCAGCGAGAGAGGAAAAGAAATCACCTGCATAAAAAAGCTCACCATGAGAGTATAGCCGCTTCTTCTCTGGAGAGTCCCGCAATAGAGTTCTCTTTTGGATGCAAGAGTCTGTTGTCTTTTTTTTTTTGTGTACGCTAACTCCTTTTATAAAAGAGGTAGTCGGCTGAGATTTTTTTCTGATTTGATTACTGGTCTTCCCTTTCCTTTTTTTTACTCTAATTTATTTGTCTGCTCCTGTTCCTTTTTTGTACGCAAGACCTTTTATTGCTTTCCCTATGCTTTCCGAATTCTTTCCTTTTTATGCTCTTCTTTTCCTTGGTTACCGTAGTTTTCTTGCTAGAACTTATATTCTTACCCTTTTTGTTTCTTTTTGTTTATTTCTCCAGCGAGATTTATTTCCTCTCTTTTTCTTCTATGGCAGCTTATTTTTTAATAGACAAATTCCTCCTATTCTTTTTTTTTCTTTTTGGCTGCAACTATCTTGCTGGAATTTTGCTTTCAGAGTTTCCAGATGTGCTAGGTGTTATGGGCAATTTATTTTTTTTTAATAATAAATTAAACCACAACCAACAGATCCCCTCGCAGAGATCTCAACCCTACACTAGAGCGGCCCACAACCGGTTAGGATAATGTTGCTGAAGCTGGCCCAACACTCTACAAGTCCTCACACCCACGTGCGCGAAGGGTTTGGTGTATATACCACCCCTTAGACATGAATACAAATCTCTCAGCTCGTGTGTCAAAGTGATGGAGACTCTCCGACCACTTGCACTCACAAAAAGTGCACGGCCCGCGCTCCTCTCTCTACACAACCGAGATAGGCATCGGCACGGCCACAAACAATCACAAGGAGATGGTGATAAACACCTTCAAAGGTGCCGGTACACACGTCTAGACTTTGCAGCAAGCAATGTGCATGAACACCTTCAAGGGTGTCGTCATGTTTAAGCAATCACCTACAAGCAAGCATAACCCGCACTACACATATGCGGGCAAATAGCACAAAAGAGTCATCCGGGCGAAATGCCACACGGAGTCCGAATGGTGAGTAAAATCTAGGGGTGAGTATAATTCAGTTTTTACCGAATTTATCAATTGGTAAATCGGTAAATCGGTAAATCGGTTCGGTAAATTTGGTATCGGTTTTCGATTCGGTAATAATTTTTAGTTAATTCGGTATTCAGTTTTTGGTTCGATAAATAAATTCTCGGTTCAGTAATTTACTGATTTACTGATATGAATATATAAAATACCGATTATTTAATACCGAAGAGGCTGCCGAACAGCCGAAGCATACCAATGACCGCTTATTTAATTTCAATGCAATACTGCCCAGTGTGGCAGTGTCCATACAAGTTGATCGGGTCAAGTCATGAGCCCCTTTAAGTGATAAAATCTCAAATTCAATTGACCCTCGGCTTAGATTTACTAATAAATTCACTTTCCAAACCCTAGCTTCAGCCAACCTTCAAGTGCCGAGTGCCGACTCCTCTCGCCTAGTGACTGTGAGTGGCGAGTCTGGCGACTGCAAATTCCAAACCCTAGCTTCAGCGAGTGGCGACTCCTCTCGCCCTGACCTCGCATCCTCGACTCCTAGTGCTCCGGTGCTCCCAGTGGCCAACTCCCCGTTGGTCATTGCCATCAATCAAGCACCTCGCGTCCTCGGTTCTTAGTGCTCCGATGCTCCCAGCTCCCCGTTGGCCGTCGCCAACTCGCCATTGACAGGCTCCGCAAGTGTATGGTTTCTATCGCAGTAGTAAAATATCGTCCCAAGGGAGCAAGGTGTCAAGTATTGACTTTTTGCATTGCTAATAGCTAGAAAATCAAAAATAGAATTAAGAAAATAAACTAATTTAAGTCTAGAATATCGAATCTAAGAGTCAACAACTAGATGAGATGTACAGTTTTGAAGAATGCTCGGGACTCTAGGTTTCACCACGTTGAATGATTTTAAGTAAAATATTAAATCAAAACGAGTTAGAAAACGGATCTCCTTCTCTCGAAGCGCAATCCAACAGTAAACAACTTAAGGCGATTAATCCTATGGTACGGATTACCTTCTCTCGAAGCGTAATCCGGTGTCTACCTTAAGTTAATCTCCTACTCTTGTAGCAAAACTAACTTAAGAAAGAACTAATGGGCTCTATGACAATCGTAAATCCTCGCTTGACTTTGAACGACTCTCGTAATTCAAGTCACAAGTTTAAATGAGAAAGTTCGAGTGTTACGATTCACCTCTCGGGTCTTCTCGTAACACTTAAAACATATAAAAGTTTGGCCAAAACAATTATACGCAATAAGCACACCTCATTTAAATAAGTCAATATACTAAAAATGGCACTGAGATTCAATAAAGATGTTTTACATGTGCAGAATTGTTCAACAAGCTATGCCCGAGTCCCGAACTAGGGTTTACTCTAGAGCATATATCGTTTAACACATGAAAACCCAAGAAATTGAGTTGAAAGTAAGGGAAATTACAAATCAAGGATAGGAGACAATGAATCTTCAATCTTCTCTCGAAAGCCCCAAGGAAATCTATTGAATCAAGCCCTTGAACCGAGTTTTTGCCCTATTTTCGCCCTAGTCGCATTCTCCAAAGATTCAAACCCTGTAACCACCCAAAATCCAAACTTTTATACCTTAATCGAAGCCTTGGGTGGTTAGGAAGGTTAATTGGGCATTTCCCCCAATTTCTAGGCTCTTGGACCATTGGATTTGGCGAAGAAACGATTGAAGATCGCGATCTGCGGACGCCGTCACGGGCGTGATGACCATCATAGCCAGGCCGTCATGAGTTCTCGAACCTGCGACGAAGTAAGCACGGCCGTGACGATAGACACGGGCAGGCTGTGATGGGCGCGAAAAATTTATGGAAGCTGAGCATGCCCGTACACGACGCCGGTGTTGAGTTTGTGCCGAAGTCATCACGGGCGTGATGGGCATCACGGCCAGGCCGTGATGGGTTCGTGAATGTCTGAACACGCCTGTTCTTCAAGCCGTGATGAGTGCATTGAATTTCTGGATTTTGGCGGTCACAGTCGTGATTACTATCATGGCCATGCCGTGTCGAGTTCCCTGAACAAGAGTCTAGACGCCGATCTGATCACAGCCGTGATGGCAAGCACGGGCAAGCCGTGATCATCATAAATAACTCCAAAAATTTCTGAAATTTTCTTGTGTGATGCTTGTAATGTGCTGAACCTTTCCATAACTTTAAATCTTCAAAATATTATCGAAAATATAGGGAAATAACGTGCATTTCACAAACAATCAAAAAATAGTGAAGATTCTGAACTTAATGGAAAAACATTCAAAATAATAGGATAAAAGCAAGACTTAAGCCTGAAAAGAGCACATAAATAAGACTTTAAATCTATTAAAAATAACACTTATCAAAATATAACATACTTAAAATCATGCTTGTCCTCAAGCAATTACACTATCTGGAATTATCAGATATCAAGAAGATAACATGTTCAAAAGCCAAAGTATGAAGTTCATATGAAAACAATTATACTCAATCCTAGGTTGAAGAATGCAAATTGAGATATAATCTAAACTGTGAGCAAAGCATTATATTCAGTGGCAATCCACAAATCTGAAATAGGAAAAACACTAACGCTATGTCAAGACTATTCATAATAATCATTTCCTTCTGAAGACAGCCAGTCAAGTCAAGTTGCACAATTATTTCAATAAGGGCAGCATAAAGTTTTAATCGGTTGGCTCAAGTTACTTCTCTAAATTAACTTGACACCTTGTTACGCGAAGAACAAACATTTGTGATGAATGCACCCCCAGTACTTAGTTAAAAAGTAAACTCAAAGTGTGTACACCACATAATGTACACAAATTCATTTCTTCACCCTAAAGTAGAAGAAAGCGAAGTTGTTCACTTTTCCCAACCCCTTGTTTTCATCCCATGACTCTTTTTATTTGCTTTTGTTGTTGTTGTTTTTTTTTTGTCGATAGTGCCAAGATAGATGAAACCTTTGGATTCATCTTCGCTTCGGTACCACTGCCCCTTTTTGTCTCAAACTCTTTTTGAATGCAATAGTTCAACTTGAAAAGCTGTCAACGAGGAATAAATAAACATGAATTGTCAAAAACATAATGTCGTGTGAGAATTAATTCAGAAGATGGGGATAAACCACTAAAACATCATGCAAACCACAGTAAAGCATACGCAATAGCATTCTAAAACCTTGATCCAAAAGCATAAGTGCAGTCATATTAAGAACTCCCTTGAACTTAGGAAACACACACATCATTCTTAGTCTCATCATGGTTCAGAGCAGTGTAAGAACTGAGGACAAGTAATAGAGACACTATCACAGACTTAGTTCTTTGCAGTCATCACAGACAAAATATCATAAGCATGAAATCTCAGTGCAGGACGTAATAAAACACATGCATAAACAACAAACTAGAACAAATTATTTACCACTAACACAAGCATTACCACGAACACATAGAAGCGAGTGTTGCAACTAAGAAGTACATGAACTGAACTCAAAAGCACTAACACTAACAAAAGAGGGAAAAACCCTCTACCCACGGCAGAGAACTGCATAGTCTCTTATGCAGTTGAGAGTACATGAATAGTAGAAAAAGGAAAACAACTTACTAAAACAAGAAAAATCACCATTGACGAGTGTTCAGTGTCCTCTGTATCTCTTGAATAGCCGCAAGCATAGAGTCCTGCATGTGGCCCTGACGACTCTGCTCGGCCTCAATAGCACTCAAGCGCTGGAGAACATCCCAAATCTCCGAACGTGACTCGTGCTGATCCTCGCGAATGAACTTCAGATATGATTCAATATTCGCATAAGCATTCGCGGTAGAGGCGGAAGAAGAGGGCTCGGCATGGTGGAAGGGCCAGAAGGAAGGAGAGGGAGGCGCCGTGTCCATGGGGACATCCTCGTTAGGCACTGGGAGCAGATGCAAATTCCGCCACTCGCGGATGCTGGTGCGCTGGGGGGTTTGATAGCAGCATTGTGAAGTCACTCTCGTAAAAGAGGAGGCTGAAGGCGTCACCCTCGCGGGTGATAATCTTCATAGCCTGGCACGACTCCAAATCAATGCGCGAGCTACCCCTAGTCTGCTCCACTCCATAAGACTCGATGCCCAAGGAAAGAGCAATCGGTGTGATGAAGCCCCCAGAGGCAATGACCCCCTTTTGAGCGGTAGTCAACTTCTGTAATTGTTTAATTAGATAAAAAGCTGTATTCAACTTGCAGGAATGTACCATCGACCAGAGGAAAAGGAGCTCGGTGGAGCGCACTAAGCCGTCACTCTCCCCGCATGCGAAGATAGTGTGTGCCAACACCCGGTGCACATAGCGGAAACACGGGTTGCTGACATGGCTTGCTCGTGCCGTTCGAGATATAAAAGGGCGCTCCCTAGAGATAGCTTCCCAGAAATCTTGTTCACTGTATTCCGGTGGAACTTTGAGAGTGCAATCCTCCGGAAAATCATATATCTGATTTAGCTGGGAAAGCGTGAGAATGTGATCCTGGTTCGCCAGCCGGAAAGAGACGGTGCCGTCGTCGTCGTCGTCATAGATGTTCACATCGACCTCTAGGGATGACATGAACTCGAGAGTGATAGGCACGTAAGTCTCCGGTGCCGTCCGGAAGAACTTCTCCCAGCCGATCTACTGAAACATGAATAACATGTCGTCGTGGAGTCCGAGCGTCGTAAGAGTAGTCCGGTCAAGATAGCGGATATTGATAACCCGCCGTGACTCCAATAAATCATAACAGGCCTTCTGCGTGGCATCCCAGAATTTAATACCATACTGGTTCAGCTCCTCTTCCACGGCTGGACACTTGGAGGACTTCCGTGCCATGGTCTTCCTGTGGTCGGACATTGTAGGAATGGATGGAGATAGTGGCTGGAGGAAGTGATAGCAACAGAAAGCTGAAAAGCGGCGGCTGGCGGTTGGAAGGATGGCTGAGGAAGAGATCTGGAGAATGGATGGTGGCAGAAGAAGATCAAATACAAGGAGCAATTGGAACTAAAGAGAGGGCGGCGGCTGGAAATAATGAACAGGCGGCGGCAGATTCTGAAAGCTCAAACTCCGGACTAAAAACTCACAAATCTGAAAATCTGGAGGTACCAAAGGATGAAGGGAAATGGCAGTAGGTATTGTGGATGCCCTGAGACCCGTCGGCAGCGAGATCCGGCGGAAAATGGCGAAGAATGGAGAAATCTGTCGAACGACAGAAATGCTCCCAGAAAACCAGATTTGGGTGTCACCGGGCAGCGGAAAAGGGCAAGGAAGCTTCAGACGGTGGCGGAAGGGAGTTTTGGAGAGTCTTGGAGCCGGAAACAACCGAAAAGGGGTGGCGGTGGCGTTGGAACGGGTGTGAACCCTATGTTCCACTGCCGCGCCCCTTTTTTAAGCGTAAGAGATGAAAATCAAGCACGGGCGTGATGAGGTGCATGATGCGTTGCATTTACATCGCATTTTGCCTATATTTTAGATCATATTTTGGGCTTAATTTAATGATTTTATGCAAATTTTAATGTTTTTACATCACTTGGCATAGAATCTTCACTTTCCTTGGTTTTTATGAAAATATAGGTAAAATGGCTCAAAAATGATGGATTTTATGAGTTTTGAAGCCATAGGATGATTCCCGAGGAGATTATGAGTTTACACATCAAATTTGGAGTGAAAATAATGAAGAACGCAACTTTCACGGCCCTGGCCGTAATTATTGAACTGGCCGTAATTTTGGCGTTCGAAGGACGAAAAAATGGCTAAGTATAGAAGTTCACAGAAACTTTCATGGGTGAAGCCGTGAATCCTTCACAGTCCGTGAAACTTTTTGTGTACGAGGAGCTGTAGACAAAGTGAGAATTACGGCCGCAGCCGTAAACACATTACAGGCCGTGAAAACGTCTGCCCTTCGTGTTTCTCACTCGATTCGCCTGCAAATCGAACCAGAATTGAACCAAACCCTCCAGAAACCTTCCTAGATGGTTTCTATACTAACTAGACTATAAAATGAAGGATTTTGGAAGGGTTTCGGGGGCTTCCACGGATGAAAACTAATGGCGACGGTGGTGACAGCGAAAATCAATTCCAGGTCAGAATTCGAATAGGAAAGCCGCGCAAAGGAAGAATTAGAGAGTTCATCTTTATCTCCAGATTGAGGGGAAGCCTTTCTAGTATCTTGTCTAGCGATTTCCTGTAATCTTCTAGGGTTTTCATGCAATTTTCATCAATGAATATGTTGTTTGCTTTGAACATGAACGTGTAAAACTTATTTTGGGATTTGGGAAGTAGCCTGTTGATTGATTTATGAATTTCATCTTTTGCATGAATCTTTGTTAAGAATATTATTAATTTGATTTGATTAGAATTGTACGTATCCCGCTTTAATTCTCTGGACAAGTTTTATTGCGTTTGGGACGTCGCGAGAAGGACCGGGAGGTGAATCGTGACGTCGGATCTATTCTTGTCAAGCCTACGAATCCAATCACAGGAGTAGTTTGGATTCGTTTGAAGGATTTACATGATTTTTCATAGTACTTAAAGGATCTAATTGCGTTAATTGTCAAGAGTAGGGAGTTAGCGTAATTAGATACCGAATTACGCTTCAGGAGGAGGTAATCTGTACATTAGGAAAAATCTCTTTCAATGCTATAATTTTCTGTTTAAAGATTTATTCTTACTAAATTCATATTTGTCAATGTGATGAAAACCCGAGTCCTGATTTTATCCGAATTGATTTTTACCAAAAACACTACCTCTGTTTCTTTTAATTTATACTTAGAAGTTTCCAAACTAAAACCACGATTTGATTCATCTAGATATAGATCGACCGTGTAATTGGTACTTGACCACCTGATCCTCGTTGGGAACGATATCTTATTTTATTACTTCGATAAATCCGTACACTTGCGAATCGTATCAAGTTTTTGGCGTCGTTGCTGGGGATTAGGCCAGCCAATATCGATTTAAGCTGCGTTTGGCGTTGTAGGCGGAGCAGCCGGTCGCGTAGGGCGTTGGTCAAAGAAGCAGAAAACGTTTGGCGCTGAGGGCACTTTCTAGCTGCTTACGTGCGTTGACTAACATGGACCGGGCGTTTTTCGCCCGGCTCGGCCTGCAGGTCTCTCGCTGTAGGTTGCGTGGGTGCGGAGCGGAGATGGCTTTCGAGCCGATGGCCCGTTAGTCACATCGAACCGAAGGGGTTCACTACCCAGTAGCGGTGGGAGAAGGAGAGACCGCCCTCCTTGCACCCCCACGCCGTCGACGCCCTACGCCGCCCCCGCCAAGTGAGCAGACGCTGGGAGGGAGGGAGGGAGGGAGGGCGTCGTCGAACCCGAAGCTCCACTCTCCTCGTTCATCGCTAGCCGATTCTCACCCAGCAACCCTCATCGTTCATCAGGTGGATGGGGCGAGGTGGACGGAGCAGTGAAGGGACGCAAGTGGCGGCGACGGCAGAGGTGGGGAGTCGTGAGCCGGTCGCGTGGTTGCGCGAGCAGGGAAGGGGAAGGTCGGCGAGCGGGGCGAGGTGGACGGCGCTCAACGGCTGGACGGCGGCAGAAGGAGGGTTTGAGCGTGCTGCAGTCTCTCCCGGGCTTTCTTCTTCATCGAACCGAAGGGGTTCACTACCCAGTAGCGGCGGAGAAGGAGAGACCGCCCTCCTTGGCACCCCCACGCCGTCGACGCCCTACGCCGCCCCCGCCAAGTGAGCGGACGCTGGGAGGGAAGGAGGGAGGGAGGGCGTCGTCGAACCCGAAGCTTCACTCTCCTCATTCGTCGCTAGCCGATTCTCACCCAGCAACCCTCGTCGTTCATCAGGTGGACGGGGCGAGGTGGACGCAGCAGTGAAGGGACGCAAGTGGCGGTGACGGCGGAGGTGGGGAGTCGTGAGCCGGTCGCGTGGTTGGGCGAGTAGGGAAGGGGAAGGTCGGCGAGCGGGGCGAGGTGGACGACGCTCAGCGGCTGGACAGCGGCGGCGTCGGTGGAAGAAAATATTATTTTTATATTATTATTTTATATTATTTTTTCCAAGCATCGCTTTTATAACCTACGGCTTTCAATCTTACAACACAACACTTTACAACCTACACTACACCACCTACACTACAATCCCAAACACAGCCTTAATCGTGAGATTTATAGACTAGACATTTTTTTATTTATTTTAATTTTAATTTTATTATTTTTATTATTTTTATTATTTTTATTTTTGTTTTTCTTGTTTTGTTTTTTTTTTGCATTTTTTTAGTTAGTTTATTTTATTTTTCTCTTTTTGGATTAACACATTGTATGAACATGAGAAATAAAAAAAAATCACTTGACTAGATATTTTAAGCTTTATTTTGCAATTCCTGTTTTACATTTTGTATTTCTGAATTTTATTAAAAATATGATGTTTAACCAATGTCAATGGTCAAATCAAAGGTACGTGCTACCAATAAAGACAAGAGAATATGACACGGATGTATTTCAATCACTTGCAGCAAAGGTAAATTCTTTTACTCAACACACTAATTATTTAAGGATGCAATATTCTAAGTTAAAATATGTTAATTGTGATATTTGTGGTTATCATGGGCATCATTATACTGAATGTCAATCAGGAATTCTTTCATGCTTTAACTCTTGCCCTAGTGCTTACAATCCAAGTTGGGAGAACCATGAAAACTTGTTTTACCAGAATGACCCAACATTTATTCCACAATCAGACTTTAGTCAACCTCAAGAATCCAACTTGGAAGCCATGCTTGAAAAATTCTATAGCTGCTATGAGAAAACAAAGTGAGGAACTTCATAATATAAATTATGGCACTGATAAAAATGATATAAGGAAGAAATCTATGATGAATCTGAGAATTTTTCAGAGTTGGAAAAATTACTGATGGAATATGATTTTCCTTCTTTAAATTTGTAGTATTTTAAAAATTCTAACTCTTCCTCAACACTTTACCAGCCATCTAGTCCCCTCTCGCATAACATAGTGCCTTGCAACATAAATACTTGGGACATATTTGAAGAAAATTTTGAACCTTTGGAGACTTGTGAGAAAAAAGGTGAAGAATTTAAGGATCCTCAAATAAGAAGTAGCAAGATAGATGAGGGTGAATTTGATAATGTTAGGATGGAATTCCCCAATGAAGAAAAAGAAATTGAGGAAAAAGATGAGGAAGAGGATCCTGAGCATATTATACCACCACCACCATATGAACCATTAATTTCTTTTCTCCAGAAAAATCTATTAGAAACTTGCATGATAGACAGTGAAGAGGATAAAGATGATGTGATAGCCAAAATATTATTTGATTTAAATCCAAGCACAGGTACCCAAAAGAAGATAAGACATGAGATACATGATCACATTGACATTGAGGTAAGTGAAAAATCCAAAATAAAATTTGAAAACTTTTTGAGCAATCTAAGGCATGAATTTTTTGATCTTAATTTCAGTTTTCTTCCAATTTCTAATATAAATCTAAAGGAAGAACGCAAGATTTTACTTTTAGATAAATATAGAAAAATTATTGGATATCCTTTGCATAACTTTAATTTATATTTTTGTATGCATGTACTAGTCACTGTGACATGGATCTACCTGTTTAACTGGATATATTTGGTGCGCACACTCTTGAGACGGAGGAAAAATAGAAGATTATATGCTCTCTACCATGGCACTGATTCACCAGCTCCGCCATGACATGAAGCTATGGTCAAGCTAATGACCTTAAACAAGCGCTTTTTGGAAGACAACTCAAATTTTTAATTTTTACCACTCTTAGTTTTAGTTTTTGATTTTCTTTAAATTTTTAGGAATTTTTTTTACAGCATGTATTGATAGAAAATCTTTTAACAAGTTGTTTTATATGCAGGAATTTTTAGAAAATTTTTACATGAAGAATAGTTGTAAAGCGAGACATTCACGGCTGCAGCCGTGAGTCACTCACAGACCATGATTACTGCGATATCTTCTTTGTGAGTATATTTAAATGTGATTTAGATAATGAAACATGACAGTATTTGATGTTTGAAACTTGTTTACCGTGTAAATTGTTAATATCAATGATGTAATATAGTTTCTAGATTTTTATGAGTCATGTTTGCATATTTTGATATAACTACACAGAGTTTTGCTTATATTTTTAAAGGGAACTCTTGCAAAATTTTTCTAAAATCTATCATGACTTGATTTAATGCTTATGTACATGCAACAATTTAAGTCTAGGGTGGTCCCATGTATTATGTATAACCTTGGAATCAATCAAATAGGAGCGGAATTTATCGAAGGCAAACATGATGGCTAGTAGTTCCTTCTCGGTCGTATCATAATTGACTTGGGCCTCGTCGAGGGTCCGACTGGCATAATATATCATATAGAACTTCTTATCCTTCTGTTGTCCAAGAACCACGCCAACGGCATGGTTGCTGGCGTTGCACATCAACTCAAACGGCAAGGACCAGTCGGGAGCCTGCATGATAGGAGCAGTTATCAATGCACCCTTCAAAGTTTGAAAAGCAATTAAACAACTTTTATCAAATTCAAATATAGCATCCTTGACCAAAAGATTAGTTAAAGGTCTAGCTATCTTAGAGAAGTCCTTGATAAATCTCCTGTAGAACCCGGCATGCCCGAGGAAGCTCCGAATTCCCTTGACAGAGGTCGGCAGGGGCAATCTTTCTATAACCTCGATTTTCGCTCGATCGACTTCGATTCCCTGCTCGAAGAAAAGGTGCCCAAGTACAATACCTTCATGTACAATAAAATGGCACTTCTCCCAATTGAGCACTAAGTTGACTTCTTCGCAGCTCTGCAAAACTTTAGACAAATTAGTCAAGCATTTATCAAAAGATGATCCATAAACAGAAAAATCGTCCATGAAGACATCCATGACGTCCTTAATGAACTCAGAAAATATCGCGATCATGCATCGCTGGAATGTCGGAGGCGCGTTGCATAATCCAAACGGCATCCTCCGATAAGCGAACGTGCCATAGGGATACGTGAAGGTCGTTTTCTCTTCATCTTCCGAGTGGATGAGGATCTGCAAGAAACCTAAAAAACCATCAAGGAAACAAAAATATGAATTAGCTGAAAGTCGTTCCAACATCTGGTCGATGAAAGGCAGCGGGAAATGACAAGTCCCGCAAGTGCACGGTAATGTCGAAGTAATATAAAAGATGTCGAATCCCACAGGGAACAAGGTTAAATACCAGAAGATCTAAGTCTCAATATCTAAGCGAACAAAAACGGGTTTTGTAAACTTCAATCGTAAACTAGAAACTAAGCAACGATTAGAGAATATATGAATGAGAGAGATCAGAGCTTTGGTATCCACCACGCTGACAATCATAAACGCAATTAAAAGGATCAATTATATGGATTCAAAGTTTTTTACATAAGGAACCTATCCCTAAGGTACAAGGTGCCCCCTCTCGATGGTACACCCCGGTATTTGTTTAGAAAGGTCTCCTACTCTCGCGGTGGATCGTTCTAAACAAACCCTATGCGCTCTATGGAAGGTTATGAAATCCTCGAGTGAACACCAAGCACTCTCATGTCGTGGGTTCACAAGTTTTACTAAGAGGGTCTACCGTCACGATCCTCCTCTCGGTATGAATCGTGCTGGCTAACATATGAAAATACATGGCCAAGGTAAAATTATGTAATATGCATAGCAGAGTAAAATATGCCAACACATAAATCCAAATAACTGTTTATGAAAGGAAATTGTAATCAACAATTGTCAGCGGGCTTCAACCAAGCCCCGAAAATAGTTTTACACTACGATGTTCATAGAAACACTGAAAAATCTCTCAATAAGTATAGGAAAACTACAAGAAATCATTTTTGAAGGTGAAGAGACGCTAAACCATCGCCGATCTCCAGGAATTGTGGCGATCTGATAATCAAATCTTACCAAATCACAGTGAAACCCTGTCGTCGCTATTCGTCCACCCTCATCGCATTTGCCCCCAAAGTTCTTGATATTTTTGGCAGTAAAAATTAGGGCTTTAATATCCCTCGTGTTCTCCTTCGAATCAGCTTTCCAAAATGTCCTCCCTTGCCAAATTTGGTCAACAATCGGGTTAGAAAACAAGGAAAATTCGATTAGGAGTCGGTCGCTCGTTTGCCTCGCTTGGAATCACGGGTGAACCCCGCCGGGTTCACCCGCTAGTGAAGTGCTTTGCGCAGTTTCGACCGAGAGAGAAGCACCGGTGAACCTCGCCGGGTTCACCTGCCCGTGAAGCCTTCTGGACATATTCGACACATAAAAATACGTGGCCAAGGTAAAATCATGTAATACGCATAACAGAGTAAAATATGCCAACACATAAATCCAAATAACTGTTTATGAAAGGAAATTGCAATCAACAATTGTCACGGGCTTCAACCAAGCCCTGAAAATAGTTTTACGCTACGATGTTCATAGAAACACTGAAAAATCTCTCAATAAGCATAGGAAAACTACAAGAAATCATTTTTGAAGGTGAAGAGACGCTAAACCACCACCAATCTCCAGGAATCATGGCAATCTGATAATCAAATCTTGCCAAATCGCTGTGAAACCCTGTCATCACCGTTCGTCCGCCCTCATCGCCTTCGCCCCCAAAGTTCTCAATATTTTTGGTAGTAAAAATTAGGGCTTTTATATCCCTCATGTTCTCCTTCAAATCAGCTTTCTAAAATGTCCTCCCTTGCCAAATTTGGACAACAATCGGGTTAGAAAACAAGGAAAATCCGATTAGGAGTCAGTCGCTCATTTGTCTCGCTTAGAATCACGGGTGAACCCCACAGAGTTCACTCACCAGTGAAGTGCTCTACGCAGTTTCGGCCGAGAGAGAATCACCGGTGAACCTCGTCGGGTTCACCTACCCGTGAAGCCTTCTGGACATATTCAAGTGAGAAGCAACAGAGAGAATCACGGGTGAACCCCGCCGGGTTCACCTGCCAGTGAAGTCTTCTGTGAACATCCTGATGTTTGGCAAAAGCACCGGTGAACCCCATGTCCACAAGAAGGAGAAAAAGTGAAGATTCCAAAGCTTTTAAGCAAATAAGTCTTGAAAGAGTGTAAAAATATTAAAATAGGCCTAGATTTATCATGGAATAATAAGGAAAATTACTACTAAAATGCAAGGCATCAGGAAATGATCCTTTCTGGTGGCTTTGTTGAGCCTTCTATAATCAATGCACATACGTCACCCGGTAACAGTGCGGGTGGGAATTAGCTCATTGTTCTCGTTCTTTACCACCGTAATCCCACTCTTCTTTGGAACGACATGCATCAGACTGACCCATTCGCTGTCTGAGATGGGGTATATAACCCCTGCATCCAAAAGCTTTAATATTTCCTTCTTAATGACTTCCTTCATATTCGGATTCAATCTTCTCTAATATTCAATGGAAGCCTTGCTATCTTTCTCAAGGAAAATACGATACATACAAATTGATGGGTTGATACCAGTGATATCATCCTAAGAATAGCCGATCGCCTTTCTGTGGGCGCGAAGCTCGTCAAGTAGGCGTCTTATCTCTGACTCGGTTAAATCTGAACTTACTATAACGGACAAGATGAACCTTCATCTGGGTAGGGCCTTCAACTCAATGTCTGCCCTCATTGGCTCTTTCTGTGTCGTTACTTCCAAAACCTCACCTTGGACTTTCTGTGGGTCCATACTAGGGCTCAAATCCAAAAACCTTGTATAACTGTGTACCTCTTTTTCTAACTCTTCATCCACATGCTCAAGGTTGCCTAAGAGGCATGCCTCAAGCGGGTCTACAATGTCCCTTGGAACTTCAAAGTTGTCTTCCACAATATCGACACGACAACATGACCCAGAAAAACTTAGTCTCTTCAAACCTGCAGAAAGGTCAAACTCCAAACTGTTCTCTCCAATATTCAGGGACAACCTCCCGTTCTTCACATCAATCACGACCCTGGCGGTAGCAAGAAAGGGCCTACCTAAAATGAGGGGGCAACTGAGAATCCTTTGACATCTCGAAAACCATGAAGTCTACTGGCACAAAAATTCCCCAACCTTAATGGGGACATCCTCCACTATCCCTACTGGATGTCGCACAGATCTGTCAGCAAGCTGCAGGGCGATAGAGGTAGCCTTTAAATCTCCCATGTCCAATTTCTGAAAGACAGAAAGTGGCATGAGGCTCACACTGGCCCCCAAGTCACAGAGGGCTCTCTCGAAAGGCACATTCCCAATTTTGCACGGAATTGAGAAACTGCCCAGATCTTTAAGCTTGGGTGGTAGCTTATTCTAGATAATTGCACTGCATTCTTCTGTCAGTGCTACCGTCCCCTGCTCCTCTATCGTCCTCTTATTGGACAATATATCTTTGAGGAACTTGGTGTATGTGGGCAGCTGGGAAAATGCTTCTCTGAATGGTATGTTTATGTACAGCTTCTTGAGCACTTCCAGAAATATGCCAAACTGTTTGTCCAACTTAGCCTTGGCTAACCTCTGCGGAAATGGTACCGGTGGCTTGTAGGGAGGTGGAGGCACATATTCTTGCTCTGGTTCAGCCTCCTTTGCTACTGGTTGTTTCTGGGTGCTCTAACTCTCTATCCTCTGCTCATCTAGTACACAAGCATTATCATCTCTAACCTCCATCAGGGGATCCATCAACTGCTTGCCACTCCGCGTCATGATGGTGTTATAGTGCTCCCTCGGATTTGCTTCAGGTTGAGAGGGGAGCTTCCCAGAAGGTCAGGCTGATGAACTTGCTTGCTAGGTAATCTGGTTCTCCAACATCCTTAAGTGAGTAATCAATGAATCCACCTTAGAATTCAACTGCCTGATAGACTCGTCCACATCATTTCGCTTTGACTGCATGGTGACGAAGTTCTCAAGCAGTATTTCTAAATTGGACTTCTGTGGTTGGTTGAATTATAGTAGTGGAAGTCCTGGTGGTGGCCTGAAGGATGCCTGAGCAAACTGATTGCCAAAGTTTCCCTGCGGCGCCTGACTGTTGAAGCTCTGGGGATTGGCCTAGTTCTAGTTGTTTCGGTAGGAGAAGTTGGGATGATTTCTCCAACCGGGATTATAGGTGCCTGAAAAAGGATTATTCTGTTGCCTCTTATTAGGATTACCTAAAGCATTTACATGCTCAACAGAAACATCAGAAGAAGAGGGTGCCATTATCTGGCAGTCATTAGCACCATGTCCAGAATTTCCACAAATTTCATAAGTAATCAAATTAACAGACGATGTATTAAAATTCATTGAAGTAAGTTGCTGCGACAAGGAGTCAACCTTTGCCGCCAACGAACTATGCATGTCAAGGTCATGCTTACCTCCTCCTCTCACCGGGACGTTTCTCTCATTTGTCCACTGGTAGTGGTTCAGAGCTATGTCCTCGATCAAATTCATGGCATCGTCTATATGCTTGTTCATAAGCGCTCCACCCGCGGTTGCATCTACAGACAGATGAGTATTATATAGGAGACCATTATAAAAAGTATGCACTAGTACCCATTTTTCCAGTCCGTGATGCGGGCACATTCGTAGCAACTCCTTGAAACTGTCCCAGGCCTCGTAGAGCGACTCGCTTTCCCTCTGGCTGAAATTCATTATTTGGTTCGTTAGTTGAGCCGTCTTGCTCGGTGGGAAATATTTGACCAGGAACGCATGGGAGAGTTGATCCCATGTTGTGATTGAGCCTTGAGGAAGGGACTATAGCCATGCTCGCGCGCGGTCCCTAAGAGAGAAAGGGAAAAGACGTAAGCGAATAGCATCAGAAGTTACCCCATTAATTTTGAGGGTATCACAGTATTCAAGAAAAATTGACAAATGTAAATTGAGGTCATCCTATGGTGAACCGCTGAATTGGTTCTGCTGAACCATATGCACAAGGGCTGGCTTTATCTCAAAGTTATTTGCTTCGACCACCGGTCGAGCAATGCTAGAGTGCAAGCCCTGCACGTTTGGTGCAGCAAAATCTTTCAATGAACGGTTCTGGTCCATTGTAGATGTGGCTCGATGAGGCTCCTCAAGCTGTTGATCTAGGACTTTTCTTTGAGCTTGAAAGGTCCTTTCAATCTCTGGATCTTCTGGCACAAGCTAACCTATTCTAATTGTTCTTGGCATGCACAGGGTTAGCAGACCAGAGAATAATATAAGCTTGAAGAAGGGAGGAAGACAAATAAATTTAAAGTATGAACAAATAAATTTAAAGTGAAAATAAAAAAGCAAACACACAACAAAAGGTATCTAGTCTATCAATTCAATAGTTAGTCAATATTGACTACGCCTTGCTCCCTGGGAACAGCGCCAAAACTTGACAGGCCCCGCAAGCGTACTGTTTCTATCGCAGTAGTAAAATGTCGTCCCAAGGGAGAGCGAGGTGTCAAGTACTGACTTTTTGCATTGTTAATAGCTAGACAATCAAAATAGAATTAAGAAAATGAACTAATCTAAGTCTAGAATATTAAATCTAAGAGTCAACGACTAGATGAGATGTACAGTTTTGAAGAATACTCGGGACTCTAAGTTTCACCGTGTTGAATGATTTTAAGTAAAACATTGAATCAAAACGAGTTAGAAAACGGATCTCCTTCTCTCGAAGCGCAATCTGACAGTAAACAACTTAAGGCGATTAATCCTATGGTACAGATTACCTTCTCTCGAAGCATAATCCGGTGTCTACTTTAAGCTAGTGTTTTACTCTCGTAGCAAAACTAACTTAAGAAAGACCCAATGGGCTCTATGACAATCGTAAGTCCTCGAGTGACTTTGAACGACTCTCGTAATCCAAGTCACAAGTTTAAATGAGAAAGTTCGAGTGTTACGATTCACCTCTCGGGTCTTCTCGTAACACTTGACACATACAAAAGTTTGGCCAAAACAATTATACGCAATAAGCACACCTCATTTAAATAAGTCAATATACTAAAAATGACACTAAGATTCAATAAAGATGTTTTACATGTGCAGAATTGTTCAACGGGCTACGCCTGAGTCCCGAACTAGGGTTTACTCTAGAGCATACATCGTTTAACACATGAAAATCCAAAAAATTGAGTTCGAAAGTAAGGGAAATTACAAATCAAGGATAGGAGACAAGGATAGGAGACGATGAATCTTTAGTCTTCTCTCGAAAGCCCCAAGGAAATCCATCGAATCAAACCCTTGAACTAAGTTTTCACCCTGTTTTCGCCCTAGTCGCGTTCTCCAAAGATTTGAACCCTATAACCACCCAAAATCCAAACTTTTATACCTTAATCGAAGCCTTGGGTGGTTAGGAAGGTCAATTAGGTATTTTTCCTAATTTCTAGGCTATTGGACCGTCGGATTTGGCGAAGAAACGGTTGAAGGCCACGATCTGCAGACGCCGTCACGGGCGTGGTGACCGTCACAACCAGGCCGTGACGAGTTCTGGAACCTATGATGAAGTAAGCATGGTCATGACGATAGACACGGGCAGGCTGTGATGGGCGCACAAAATTTCTGGAAGATAAGCACGCCGGTGTTGAGTTTGTGCCGAAGTCATCACGGGCTTGATGGGCATCACGGCCAGGCCGTGATGGGTTCGTGAATGTCTGAACATGCCCGTTCTTCAAGCCGTGACGAGTGCGCTAAATTTCTGGATTTTGGCGGTCACGGCGCCATGCCATGTCGAGTTCGCTGAACAAGAGTCTGGTCGCCGATCTGATCACGGCCATGATGGCAAGCATGGGCAGGCTGTGATCAATATAAATAACTCCAAATTTTTTTGAAATTTTCCTGTGTGATGCTTGTAATGTGCTGAACCATTCCATAACTTCAACTCTTCAAAATATTATCGAAAATATAGAGAAATAACCTGCATTTCACAAACAATCAAAAAATAGTGAAGATTGTGAACTTAATGGAAAAACATTCAAAATAATAGAATAAAAGCAAGACTTAAGCCTCAAAAGAGCACATAAATAAGACTTTAAATCTATTAAAAATAACACTTATTAGCCATCAACCAAGAAACTTGCGTCCTCGGCTCCTCGCTCAGCCAGTCAGCCCACCACTTGTTCACCACAGCAGAACAATATTCAACAGCCCACAGCTCCAAGCCTCCAATCGAAGTCATCGTTCCCTTGCCCCTGGCCTCCGCATCAATTGGTAGCATCTAATTTTCCCGTTTAATTGTTTTGAAAAATTTTTCTTCTTGATATCGATCATCAATTGTAAAATGTTTTATCAATCTAAACATCCACAGGTTGTAGAGGAAGAAAATTTTTTTTCCATTCTTTCAATAGATTAATTAGGTAATATTTTAATATTTTTTTAATCAGTAAATCGATAATTTACCGATTTACCGATCGGTAAATATTAAGTTCGGTATCGGTTTTGGTAATGAGTTTTTTAGTTTCGGTGAATCGGTAAATCCTTATTCGATTTTTGGTTTTACCGAATGCTCAGCCCTAGTAAAATCTTTATCCACTACTACACAGAAAAATCATCCTACTACCACTACACATGATAGATCCGGGGAGGGTTCACCCTTGTAGCATGTCACCACTTCACGAGCCAAACCCATTGAGATCCTTCGGAAAGCTGTGTAGGAAAATCCAATCGGAGTTGAAGCAAGACGCATGGATGAACGTGCGCATGAAGCATCTCTCTTCTCCCCTTCGCAGCTTGCGTCCGAAAGTAGGGACTCGCTCGTTAGAAACAGGGGAAGCTTCCCCCTTCCAAATCCGTCACCGTCCGGCCAATGGAGTCACACTGGAGCATCGGGATCTGGATGCCGACAGAAGGAGAACTCGCCATCGAAGAATCACCGCTGGAGAAGCCACCGCCGACGAGGAATCAAACCCAATGGACGCACTGCTCGCGTGGAACCGGGGATCGAAAAATCTGATCCCACTCCCGCGTCTGGCTGCTGGCACTAGAGGAGAAAGTCCCCTCCTTACCTCAGGGCACCGGAAAGTAGATATGAGAGTCTTTGCCGACGAGTTTGTGGCCAGAGCCTCGTCGCCGACGAAGGGAAAGGAAACTCTGTTTTCATATCTCAGTTATCACCATCGCCAGACCTGCTCGAGCTCTCTGATTGCTCGATAGGTAGCCACCCCTCGATGAGGATGGAAAACCATCCTCGCCGGCATGCGAGCGTCAATCTCCGCCATCGAATTGCCGAAGATCACACATCCACTAGGGCGAGATCGAATCTCCACCCTAGCTCATCCACATTGGATTCCACACCCAATCGCCGCCGTCATCACCGCCTCGTCGAATCGAACTGCCGACGACCTTCCAAATCCGGCGGCACTCCTCCATCTGGCTGGATTGACGGTGGCAGCAAACGCACATGATGCAGAGAAGATGGACATGGGAAATTTCCCCTTTCGCGCGCGTGTGTGGTGAACTGGCTGAACCGGGTTCGGTTCAGCCTGAACCACTAGTTCGGCTGGTTTACGGCTGGTTCGGGGCTGATTAGGTCTCATAATCGCCCCACGGTCGACCCTCTTAGTCGCGCTTGCTCGCAAGTTCACATCGAGTCGAAAACCCACATCCACGTGTGAACCCACACTCCGTGGTTCAACTCGACCCTCGCCCTGTGGACTTGTGTCAACCTTAGTGACACAATTGCACGCCCGAGTCATCCAAGACATCTGATGATGAGGGGTCCCATCATCAATCAACCTTAGTGTACTTTGGGATTTGTGCTAAATCCCGGGAGCATCACACTAGGCATGCTTCCTATTTTAATTTTTTCCTTCTTTTTACCGTCGCACATCAATGTTTCCATGTACATCTTTTTTATGGTCAAAATTTAATTTTGACTACCAAAACTAATTAGCTCAACACAATTTTGGTTCGCTCAATTCTGGTTCGCTGCGGACAGCAAACCCAGATCTATCAGCACCCAGAAATTCATTCTTCTAAATTCCATTTTATTATTATTTCTTTTAAACAACATCTACAAATAATAATTATTTTGACCTAAATGCTACACATTGATGAGCGTCTTTACCAATTCTCATGTGTCTAATCTCGAAATCTAATTTCTAGAGTCAATGTTGCCCTTGTAGAATTTTGGTGTAGGTAATTAATCGAACACAAATGCTTTCTGAACACTTGAATCACATGTTCATAGATCCTTTGATTCACAGAAGTAATCCTTTGTTTTCTGTACCTGTGCACAAACAAATCTCAACCGACATTGCTTTAAGATCCTCTGATATTCCTACAACATGAGTTAGTAGCTTCTGTAAGAGACGATGCAATTGATTTGAGAAGATTAATCAATGATACAAATCAACTGTAATATGTGTCTAGCTTTAGGAAATGAGTAAACCCTATAGTTCATACATCTCTGATTCTCTGCACAAGAAAATAGTTCCATAGGTTTACCAATTTACATCTATTTTAATGTCGCTGATATCATAATATCAGTGGAGACTAATTAATTATTTTTTGTTAGAATTTATTGTAAAATTTTGGTGTAAATAATTAGTACAACACAGGTCTAAGTAAAGGTAATAAAAATTTCTTTCGACTAAATGATGGAACATTAAATGGTCCTATTAGTGAGTATATGTTCTTCTTATGTATATATTTTCGTGTGCTTTCTCTTAATATAATCTACACAAATACTAAGATTACTGAAATCTAAATTCGGAAGAATATTATTCTTTATCAATTTGTGCATCCTTCCTTACTTAAATGCTTGTGCTACAAGTAAGCAGAACTTTCATCTACTTAACTCATTTAATACCAACATGACAATGAAAAATTAATAGAATCTTATCATAAAAGTTATCTAGTTTTAATTTATATAAGCCATCACTAAGAACATCATAGTCAATAAAATAACTATGCTTAAACCAACAATAACATCAATTTTCAAACACAAAGAAGTACTCGACTATATCAAGTTTTGATAAATAAATTACATTATGAGAAACAAAAGAATCATAAAGAGTTTGGAAAAGATCTAAATGATGCATAGTATCTAAAATCAGCACATATCTTTCATTTGCATTTATAGTTTGGGTCATAAGAAACCCCTACATCATATTTGAAATATGAATGGTACAATGAGAATCAGTCAACCAAGTATTAAAAAGAATTTCTACCAAACTTGAATCAAAATATATATAAGTATTATGTTTACCTCTACTTTCAAATCATGTTTGATGTTTTAGGTGGCCATTCATGACAATTAATATACTCATTAGTATCTAGCAATTGATTAGTGTTAAAAATTATTGACTTGATGTTTTTTTTTTTGAACTATTGTTATCCACATGAACATTAAGTTCATTCTATTTGGGAATAGAAAGATAATTGTTCTACACTACCCTTTGTTATTCTAAAATTTTCTATATTAGATTATCAAAATTTTAATTCGATCAAAAACAATCAATGAAATGTGATAAGTAAAATAAGAGTTTAAAATAGTAGAAATGGTAAATTTATTTAATTAACTATGCCAATATATGCTTCTTTTTTTTGGGTTCAAATTAGCCATTAGAATGTAGTTAAGTTAATTTGTTTGGAGTTCGAGTTTAAGTTCAAATGAAGCAAGTTTGAGATTTGTTATGGGCAAAACAAAATCTTCTCCAATTAATTTCATGTGTTAACGTGCTAAATGTTACAGTTGTTGTAAATTAACATGTAGCTAAATGTTATAGTTGTTGTGAATTAACATGTAGCTATTCGCAGTTATGAGTCATTATGGATTCGGTTATTTTAGAATTAATTCTGGTTGTTAGATGCTCGAATTTTTTTTTTCTTTTTTCTTTTTTTTTTTTGATTTTCACTACACTACTCATTGATGAAAGGATAATCGATCAACCTTTCCACAGTGGTGTCCTATAGGAGAGGAGTACTAGTTGTATTATTTGGTGTTCAATTTATATTTAATTCACACGAGAGCCCAAATTTTCACGAAGAACCAGTATCTCAGGGCTATAAGTTCTATTATTCTATTATTCTCTTTTATTTTCTCATATTTTATTTTTATTTTATTGATTTAATTATCTAAAACTTTTATCAATTATAAAATCCCTATAATATATATTAGATAAATATTTATTTATTATTTAAATAAATATAAATAAAACTTTTTTAGATCATTTCATACAAAAAAAATTATTAAACTTTATAACGGATGAAGCTTGTGAACGAAGAAAAACAAGAGTAACGGCTACAAATAGATAAAATGTATGTAATATATATTCCAATAGTATTCATAAGCATAAAAGAACATCACTCTTCTCCATTCAATGGTCCAATAGTGCACAATAATAAATATTGTTTATGCTTATTTTTTATAAATCAGATAATTAGTAATTAAAATATATTTTAATTATATTTTTAATCTTTAAATGTACTAAACATATCAAAATAGGCCGGGTCAAATAACTCAAGTTAGTATGATAAATTATCATCTAGATCTTTTCTTATATCCTTAGTCAAAAGCTTCTATACCGTCCAGTGCTTACTCACCCAAAAGCAGCTGGCGAGTTGCTGCCGAGAAAAGCTAGTGCTTTTTGCTGCAGCTGAACTGCACAGCAGGTAGCTAAACTTGAGATGCGGCTGATTGCAGTGCAATCTGACGCGACAGAAAAATCGCCGGAGTCGTCGTACGTTGGTTTTTGCACTTTAGAGCTAATGGATTACGCATCAGTTACCTTGTTCATTATTTGATCAGCTGCGGGTTCCACGTCTTATTATCAGAGAGAGGTAAGACAGAAGTTGGTTACTACTCTTTTCTACCATCATTTACGCTGAACAATTCATATGCCCATCAAACTTTTGCTTTCAATTGGCCGGTGCTCATCCAAGTCGACACCCATTACCCAACGATCCAAATTCTCGAAATACCACCTAACCGATTCCTATCTACGAAATTAACCTCCTTTGCAAAATACCGAGTGACTAAGGATAGGGGCATTTTAGTTATTCTATGATTTACCAGGGATGTTTAATTGGAGCCATGACATCACCTTCCCTTGTGTCTCTTTTTGTCGTTGAGCCCTTTGCTTTTCTACTTTAAACCTTCCGATCCTTTTCGACGCAGCAGACGCTCACTGGAGCACACCGGCTCCGGGAAAGGAGGGGCGGAGGTATGAAGAGGAGCGCGTCGGAGTTGGTGATGGAGGCCTTCCTACGGCCGGACGGCGATGATCGGAGCCCTCCGCAGACGTCCCTTGAGGAGCTCCTCTTTCCCGCTGCTCTGGGTTTCGCGTTCGGCGATCGGGTGGGTTGTCCCCTTTTGACGATTCACTATCTTTTGCTTCCTTTTTCATCGATAAGTCTAACGTGCGTGGAGGTGGGCTAATCGTGCCGCGTTGTCGTGCTCGTGGTACGATTTGAATCAGGATGGTTTGGATGGCGGTTTTTGAGCGGGTTCAACAAGACCTTCGCTCAGAATACGTCCAAGCACTCTACCATCTCGGTGAACTTGGAGGCACAGTCTTCGCTGTGTGGTATGCATACTCCAATTTTGTTTCTTTCCGTCTTACTGATGTGTCTAATTCTCTGTTCCTGAAGGCTGAAGCTAATCTCTGAACACTATGCCTGAGCATAAACTAACCTGAGTTTATTAGTGGAGAAAGGAACCCATAACCGGTAGAAGTATATATATATATATATATTAGTTAGCTCTATAAATGACACTAGTTTGACCTAAAAAAATAAAAACCAAATTCTAATGGTTTAATATTCCAATATAGCTTCTGGTTTATGGTTAGTGTTAAATTGCGCCTGTAGTGTGCTCAATTAACCCGAGTTTCACTCTAGCGCCGTACATTAAATAGTTTCAATTACTGTTCGATAAATCAATTCAATTAGTTGGAAATATTAGTTATCTTTAGATGTTGGATCAAATTGAGATTTGGAAATTTTCAAACTAAAGTGGCCAAATTGAAGTTAATTCTATGATGATTTGGCAGCTCATATATGAAAATGCTTTCATGTAAGCTATAGTTCTAGTTCGTTATGAAATCATGGCTCATGGTATTTATTACAAACCACTAAGTTTGCATATTGATCATTGTTTTAATTGAAGGATTCGGTCAATTTATTACAAGATGGAAATGCTGTGCTTCACAATTTAACCCTTCTAAGTTCAACATGATATACCCATTTCAACCAATGCTATATTTGAGAAGCTTTTGACAGTATAGAAAAAAACTATAAAAAATTCATACTTTTAATATTTGCTAAATTGGCAAAAAAAAAAAAGAAAAAGGAAACAATTCTTGCGATGTTTTCTTTAAGTATTGCTATATTCTCTCTCTCTCTCACTCACTCTTGTATGCTAGCTATGATTGTGTGAAAAGTAACCTAGAAATAAGTCAGAAGTGGGTCATTCTGAAATCAAGTGCTTTGATCACAGTCAAGTATTCATTGAGTACAGAATGTGAATTCCAAACCCAAAATCTTTTCTATTCCAAAGAAAGTCTTATTTTGTGAACAAATACGCATCAAGAAAATAATTGGCAAGTATTATGTTGGATAGCTTACAGAATTTACAGTTTATAATGTCAGGGCAAACTGAATTAATGCTCCATGTTTTCCTCCAATTTTAGCTGGTACGCCAACTTCATCTGTTAAGCATTCAACATTGATAAATCAAGCTCTCGGAGGAACGAGTGGGTCTGAGCAGTCAGATGCAGAGTCCTTAGAAATAGAGGGTGGGCCATGTGAACAAAGCACAGATATTATAGACATCAAGCGCATGAGAAGGTGGGTGAAGTTCTATGGTAGCTTTATTTGAAGAGCAATGTATTTCCTAAATTGACTCTGATATTCATATATATATATATA
Organism: Costus lasius; assembly: GCA_027563935.2. Classification (NCBI taxonomy): domain Eukaryota; kingdom Viridiplantae; phylum Streptophyta; class Magnoliopsida; order Zingiberales; family Costaceae; genus Costus; species Costus lasius. The sequence goes on from CM050448.1 coordinate 105,494,539, forward strand.
TATCTTTGTATTACTTGACTCTGATATTATAGACATCAAGCACAGATATTATGCCCTAGGACCTAGTTTTGGTCCATCTTTGTACTACTTGACTCTGATATTCATATATATATCTTTCTGGCATTGTTGCTTCTTTTTATTTCCTACCTTCCCCATTCTTCTGTCTCGTCTCTTTTACCTTTCCTTTCAACCATCACTTTCTTCCTCATCTATTTTTCAGAGTCAATGACTTCTCTTAACTATGTTAAGAGGTTCATCTTTTTTTTGTTCATTCAACATTGATTTGATGTAAGTGAACAAATTATGTTGTTTATCTCAATGTCTAAATTTTCTATGTAATACTAACTGTTATGTGAACATGTGGTGTCAAATGTACTTTTCAATCAAAGATGTGCCGACCTGAACTTGCATAAAGAAATAGAGCACATGGTGTGAAATGTGCACGCACAATATTTCTTAGAAGTAATACTTTTGATGTTTCAGACCATGTAACAGGTCCACAATAGTTCTCTGACTAGTGTTTATCACCGACAGGCTGACTGAGATGAGATAATATATTTTTAGTAGCTGTCGTTTATTCTCTGGAAATTTTCATTATAAAGAATTCGCTCATTTTTATTTTGTTGCTTTTAAGGATGGTTTCCAATCGGGAATCTGCTAGACGATCAAGAAAGAGAAAGCAAGCCCATCTAGCTGATCTCGAGTCACAGGTATACAACAACATTATTAGCTTTGATTCCTAAAAATCAATAACTCTGAGTTAGGCTCTATCTTCCTGCCGGTATCAGATGTAAATGCCAATATGTGTTCACATGTTATTCTCTCCTAAACAGCAAAATTTTCACATAGAGCTTCCTAACGTGAAGAAGAATATGAAATGACTGAAAGTTACTATGATGGAACACTGAACAGTAACCACTGCTCTGCTTGATCAAATTTTATTGCTCATGAGCTTGTTTTGATTAGTGTATTAAGAGAACTTGCAAATTTCTACTAGGATTTGTAGAATATAAGAAATAGAAACCAAAGTGAACAACAAAGTTTAGTCCTCACTAACAGTAGAAGAGTGCACTAGTTGCATCTTGAATTTGTTTTTTCTAGGTCGACCAACTTCGAGGAGAAAATGCATCTCTATTCAAGCAACTAGCAGATGCGAATCAAGAATTCACCGAAGCTGCAACAAATAATCGCATTCTCAAATCAAATGTGGAAGCATTGAGAATTAAGGTAGCTCTTCCTTCTCATATTGGGTATAAAAGCACGTGTTAAGTACGCCGTTTGGATCATCTAAAAGCAGAACAAGCAGGAGGATGAAATTGCTAATCCTTCTCAGGTGAAGATGGCAGAAGACTTAGTTACTAGGAATACTTTAGCTTGTAGCATCGACCATCTACAAGTAAGCAATGTGGCGTCGCCACAGTTTCTAAATCCTCAACAGCCGTCTCGCGCATCACCTGATTTCCTCCCGACCATTGAGTTCCAAGGAGACGATTCCTTCACTGGCATTCCAACCGCTGCACAAGTTAAGAACATAGGACCGGAGACTGAAGGTAATAGAGTTCCGAGTGGCAAGCTTTGGGACTAATATTCTGTTTGTGAATCTGACATAAAACAGTTAGCAAAATGCAGCTCAATTAACATCTTAATTTCCATGTACTATTTATCTAAGAGCTTCCTTTTCTCAATTTTTTGGTACTTGATTGTTCTGTTTTTGTTGACTCAACTTGGTTATGCTAATTTACCTCTATATTTGTACTGTATTTTTTTCCCATTAGGAATTCATTCACACGAAAGCTGTACAGTCAACCATTTTTATTTATCGACTCTCATAGAAGTGACTTCTTGAAACTCTACTAATGGGATAGTTCCAAAAAAAAAAAAAACTCTACTAATGGCCATAATGCTCCAACACCTGGTAGTGGCACTTTGATTAATTGCAAAAAGGAGCATCGACCAGTAGATAACAAGCGCCGGAGGGCCTAAAGTTGCTCTACAAGAAGTTGTGTTCAGAAAAGGCCATGGGTCTGAACACAATATTAATGCGAAAGCACCTTTACGACAGCAAAAGAGCACAATGCCCAAAATCTCTATGCTCAGAGGACATCCTACTCAACAAAATGAGCAACTCAAATCTAGGACACTTGGTTGGGACAAAACTGAATTATGTAGGTGGAGACAAATATCACCAGTCTGATGCAGTTGCTAAATGACCACTGACTGAACTTCACTCAAAAGGTGAATCTATATGAAGCTTAGCATAGACAATTGTCTATACAGATAATATTTATATAATGTAGGTTTTACATTTGTCTTTAAATAGAAAAGATATCATTTTCCTACTAACATAGTCTATGTGAGTATAATGTAACTACAAGTGAAAAGATATTTAAAATTTTAATTATGTGAGTACTAACATTTTCCTACTAACATAGTCTATGTGAGTACTAACATTTGTCTTACTAACATAATTAAAATTTTAAATAGAAAAGATATCATTTTCCTACTAACATAGTCTATGTGAGTACTAACATTTGTCTTTAAATAGAAAAGATATTTAAAATTGTAATTATGTGTACTCACATATGTCTTTAAATAGAAAAGATATTTAAAATTGTAATTATGTACTCACATAGTCTAATCTAGATTCTTGAATTTGTTACTTTCCCGACTATTGGAGTGTGTATAATGTAACTACAAGTGAACAACTAATTGAAGTAATAAATAAACATCATTCCCACAAGCATTTAGATGCCAAGTGCTAGCAAATTTTAATCTTATTAACTAGACAAATCAAAGTGGATGAATAAGATTAATGCTAAGAAAAGAAAATTTAAAATAATTATAGAGATTTGCAAATTCGATAAAGAGTGTGGAATTATGGTTTCACTACATTGAATTCAAATTTTTAAACAAGCAAATTCCTCTATTAGGTTATTCAAGTAAGTTAAAAGAATTTATTTTATATTATAGGTTGCCCCTTTCAGTTAGGAATGACAACCGGTCGGATACTTATGTTTTTACCCAAAACTCAAGCCCAATTGAATTATGAAACCCTAAACCCAAATTCGGGTTGAGAACCCAATTATATAACCTGAACCAAGTCAGATATTTAAACAGGTACTTGTGGGTACCCAATTAAATAACAAATAAAATTTTATTTTAAAAGAGTCTATAAAATATAATTTAATAAATTAAACTAATAATAAATATATTTAATTAATAATTATTTTATTATTTTATATTTTTAGTATAAAAATATATTTATATAATAAGTATATTATTTTTATTTTTATATTTTTAATTTTAAAAATATATTTATATTTATTTTTAAAATGGGTATTAGAACCAGATACCCCACCTATAAACCCGAACCTAATATTAACCCAATTAAAACCTGATCCTTCAAACCTAAACCAATCCCATTTAGCTAATCGGGTACACAAACCAACCATAAACAGGTTAGGTCAAGTCGGGTACCTGTCTAAGGCGGGTTAAATTGTCATCCCTACTCTTAGTAGTTCACCTTGATATTTGATTAATCTAATAAACACTCTTGTAGCCTATCAAATTAAACAATTTCTTTGAGTTCTATGAAAAACATGTAGGCTAAGGGCTTATTTGGCCCGCTGTTAATAATTTTATAATTGTGTTAAACTATGTTGTGTTGTACTATGCTACACTATTAAAATTTATAAGATGTTTAATTAATAGCTTTTTAACTGCGGTCAAAGTTTAAAATAATAAATAAATATATTCTTTTAAATTATTTAAAATAACAATATATATTATTTTTCTTTAGTATTAAAATTTTAAAATTATTTAAAATAATAATACTTAAAATTTTAAATGAAATTATATGAATTATTTTTTTGAAAAAGCAGAAGAAGCAAAAACATCAAATTGTAGCCTTTCTAATTTTTGTTTTTTTTACTGCTTTTTTTTACTTCTTTTTTTCATTATCAAACGGTTTTCTATCTGCTTTTTGCTTAAAAGCTACTTAAAAATAACTTAAAATAAGACCAAATCAGCCCTAATTTTACAAGTTTAATTATAGATTTTAATTTTAATTATGGATTTTCTAATATATAAAACCACCTTTCTATGTATCTTACTATATCTAAGACATGTAATTATTTGGCCAGAATAATATCATGTAAATTGATTAATCCATAATCAAATTAACTTGAATTGAACTTCAAAATGGAAGAAATTAAGTAAGTTTAGATCATAAGAAATTCAATAGGTTACTCTCGTATTCTAAAAGTAAGTTTAAGGTATAAAGCTGATCTTAATCATACAAAAACTCTTCATGGAATATAAACAAAAATAAAATAAAATGATTTTGATAACCACCCCGGAAAGCAAGTAAAATTTGACAATTACTTTTCTATTGCTAGCTTGTGTTTTGAAAATATACAAAACCGGCTAACTGAATTTAAAAATTAATTATAAGTATTTAGATCATATTTGTATTATTTTTTATATCTTTATTTTTATTCGATAATGATTATATTTAATATAATTTAATAATTAATTATAAGTATTTAATTAATTTTTATATATGAGTGTAAAAATTTAAAATTGAAGTATATATATAAATCCATTTTATTTTCTATTCTTTCAAATAAACGTAGGAAATTTTTTTTTTTTCACTTTTCTTCCATTTAATTTTTTTATCCTTCTAATTTTCTCACCCTTCATACTTTCCATTCTTTCTAGTAAACACTTTCTTAAAAAGAATCAATGCAAGGATCACTTTTAAGTGCCTTGCCTAGATTATTGTTCACGATCGGTGGAAAAAGTCATGGTCAATATTGTATTAATTGAACTGATTTACCCGCCTCTTCCTTCCCCTTCAATTGGATGCACTTTGGCTTAGCTTCTTCTCATAATCGAGCCCTAAATTTGCTCATCGAAGGTGAAAGCTGCTCTTCTTTTGTTTGAACCCCCCCCTATGCTTTGGTCGCCTTGCATTTATTATCAAGAATCCCCACACCCTTGATCTAGTCCTTCTTTGGAAAATTCAAAAGTTAAGCTTCGGTCGCCTTGCATTTATTGTCAGGAATCCCCACATCTTTGATCTAGTCCTCCTTTGGAAAATCCAAAAGTTTCTCGAGGGGTGGAAAAAAAAAATACTTGACATATGTGGTTCTACTTTGAATAGATTGGGTTCTGGCTTTAAACAGAATCACGGGCAGTAGAAAAAGTCACGACTCATCAAAATTTTCACGAAGACTTGTTAATCTTGTAAATTGACGCGCAGCTTCATCTTATTGCATAGAATTATGCTTTGGCTTTGACTTTCATTGAATTCATCAATTTTTGAGAGAATCTTTCTAAAAATATAGAAATATAAGGAAAACTATTGATTTCGCACTAACAATCATAAATAAATTGTCTTTGAATGCAAAATGTCTTAAAATATGATTTAAATTAATATTAAACAACATACTAAACTTTATGCATAAATTCAAGTCATCAGGTACTGTCCACCATGTTTGGAGGAAGAGGTGTTCGCAAGTGAATAGATGAAATGTTAGCAACAATTTAAGGACCAAGGATAATATATGGTGACTTTAATATGACTATCTATGCAAGTGAAAATTTGCTTAGGTACATAAAGGTGTGAATAACATTCTTGTTGCATTTCTTGGTGTTTTGCGAATCATATGTTTTCTTTTTAGAAATTATCTTGGACTAAAAAAAAGAGATTCCTACTCTTAATGGACTTTACAGGTTTATGATTAATGTGGGGTTTGATTTTTCTCTTAGATAATTATGGTCATTACCTTGGATCACTAGGTAGTCATATTTCAATGGAGAGGAGAAAAAATGGATTAAAAGGTTATGGGGGATCCTAGAAGAATCCACATGTTTTCAAGATAAAGCCTTATCATCTAAGATTATCATTGGAAAATGCCAAGAGAACTCGAAGCAGACAGGTAAACAGGATTACTGAAAAGCATAATGGACTCTTGCATGTAGTTTGGATCATAGCAAGTAGCTCGGATAACCTTTTTTTTTAGAAAAATTTAAAATTTTTTATTAATTTTATGGTATTAATATGTTAGAGGTTATAGTCTCTGCAAATTATGACGATTTTGGCAAGATGAGAATTTAACTTTTTTTTTTTCTTAATTTTTCTTAATTTTGTAGTTTTCGCTGCTTGATGTTGATCAACTTCTTCAGGAGAAGAAAAGTCTCTGTTATATCCTAGGTGTCTAATCTGAATTTAATTGGAAGGAAAATTCAGAATTTTTATCTATGCCATACAGTTACTGCTCTTGTATAATTTGTGCTTGACTCCTGACACGTGCGATTGGAGCAGCTAGAAAGCTCCAAGAAACGGAAAAAAAAGGTCTTTTCTGGTGTGATGACAGCACATATATCCAGATTTTTAGCCTCTATCTATCATGTTTTCGGAGTATTTATCTATCTATCTATCTTTGTCACAAATTGTCCTCAATCTTCTCAGTAGTTGAGTAATCAAATTAAAGTTTTCATCTTTCTGCTCATCTCTAATGCAGTCGTTTCAAGATTAATCATGCGGATATGTTCAGATTGACTGCAAGGAGGAGGAATCATCATCGTACAATACAATATTGACAGCGGCTGCATGGGACTGCAGTGCCGTCCAAGCATCAGCGTGGCTCGCTGAGACTCTTATCTGCAACAAAATTATGCAATCCAAATGGATTTTTTTAGTAAAATATACATGTAATTGCATGAATTCAGTAAGTATTATTACAATCCAGATGCTACGGCTGCTCAAAGATTTGCGCACCTGCTCCTGCGTCCATGGATTCAAACCCTGCTGAAGCAGAGCGCTTCCCTGCCTTCCCCGCCGCCGCCAGGATCTTGAAGAAAGCGCATCTCATGGATTCGAACGCTTCCCTTCCACCTCCTACTGCTTCCGCCTCTCCCAGTTGCTCTCCGATTACAACCCAGCTGGGCGGTGATCACATCATCTCCCTGCTGCTGCTCCTCCCCGTGGACTCCGTCCTCTCCTTCTCGATGACCTGCAGAGGCTTCCGAGCGCTGGCCTCTTCGGACGCCGTCTGGGAGCCCATCTGCCGGCGGGAGTGGGGCGGCGGCGGCGTCGACGCCCTCGTCGCTTCCTTCTCCCCGCAAGAAAGGCAGCGTCTTTCGTGGAAACGCCTCTTCGCTCAAATTTCCCAGCTGAGTTCGCTTTGCTGCCGACGATTGTCCTCTGAAAGCGGCGGCTTTCCGAGTCCTAGGGCTTCGCACTCCCTCAATCTCGTCTCCGATTGGCTTGTCCTCTTTGGCGGCGGATGCGAAGGAGGTAATTGCTTCTTTTTTCCCTTTAACTTCTGTGAACTTGTTCATTTTCTTGTGATTAGATTCCCAATCCAAATTTTTTTTCCTGGATTGAGGATTTATGATGATCGGTGATCTGTGTTCATGAGGACATGAGTAGTTGCTATTTGATCTTTGTTAATCAAGAAACCAGTAGTTATTGTTGATGTTTCATACATCCAACAAAAAGGAAGTATATTTCTTTGTTCGCAATAACTGAAAAATTGTTTCTGGAACATGACAATGAGCTCCATTTATGATCTTCGCAGATTCACATGTCTATTTGTTAGAAAGATCAAATTTTATTGTCTAAACTTTTCTAGAGCTTCCAAGTCTACAAGTCATTTTTAATGATATCTGCAATTATATATTGCCTATTCTGAAAGCTTGCTTTCACTTTATATACAACCTAGGGCGCCATCTTGATGATACATGGGTAGCATATATTGGAAATGGGCGAAACACGGTACTATGTTGGCAACAGGTTGGTTCAGGCATTCCAAGTGGGCGTTTTGGACATACATGCACATTCCTTAGTAACTTTCTTGTTCTTTTTGGTGGAATCAATGATAATGGAGACCGATTAAACGATACATGGATTGGCGAATCCTTTTATGAAGGACAAGGTGATCTCAGAATTACATGGAGACTACTGAATGTAGGTTCTGTGGTGCCTCCTCCCCGAGGGGCACATGCTGCATGTAATGTTGGAGAGCATAGTTTGGTGATACATGGAGGGATTGGGTTGCATGGCCATAGGCTTGACGATACATGGATTCTGAATTTGTCAGATGATTTTAGATCTGGCATGTGGTACAATGTAGCTAATGTTCATCCAATGCCTCAGCCACGATCAGGTCACTCGTTAACATGGATCGGCGGCAAGTACATGGTTTTGTTTGGTGGAAGGGGCTCAGGATATGATGTTCTTAATGATATTTGGATCCTTAGCATCATTGGTGGCAATTCTAAATGGAATGAACTCATGTTTGAGCTCACTGGTTCACCATGTGAAAGACCTCTTCCAAGAGTTGGGCACTCAGCAACACTTATTCTTGGAAGCAAGATTCTCATCTATGGTGGAGAAGATGCACAAAGGCACAGGAAGGGCGACTTTTGGGTGTTAGATGTAAAAACACCAAGAAAATTATGGAAAAGACTCCAGATTGAAGGTAATCAGCCGGAGCACAGGTCCTTCCATGGGGCCTGCACTGACAGGTCAGGACATTATTTGTATGTCTTTGGTGGCATGGTCGACGACGGTGTTCATCCTGCTGAGGCCTATGGATTGCGATTTAACGGGGAGTTGTATCAGCTGGAGCTTGTGCTTCAGCTGTGACCAGTAGCACACTAGCATCTGTATGCTGTATGAGCACTAGTTTTTTGTTCAGAAAATTTAGGCTATGTTCTGTTGAAAAAAATCCATGGAGGAAAGGATGAAAAGTTTAATGAATCTAGATGGCTTTCTATCCTTTCCACTATGGATTCCTTCCAATAGAATATAACCTTAAGCTCCTTGTAAAATTATGTCTAGTGATAAGCATTAGCAGCATGGATGAGATTGTAGGAATACTTTATGAACACAAAGTTGTACAGAGTAGCAGGAGCTCTTGTTAAGGCAAATTAAGACTAGTATTGTAACAAATGCTGGAGTTCAGGTACAGTAAGACATACCACATAGGAAGCAACTTCCTGTTGAGATTGCTCTCAGTAAAAAGCTCAACAGGTGAATTAGAATGATATTTTTCGTCGACATCCTTCTACTAATGGATCAGAAACCCACAGATTTTCAGCTGGAGAACACAATTTTTCTGTTTCTCTTGTTTTACATATCATCTGTAACCCTGGGTTGTTTGAACTTTGTGGATTCATTTAGGCCAGGAGGTCAGTTGTTCTGCTGTTCTATTTCATGCTTGCAGATTGATTGTTCAATGACCGGGGAGGAGCAAAAATCCTATGCACTGGCACTACCTAAAGACTCGATATGCAAGGCGGTATGGTATGAAGGGGTGGATGATCTATCTAGTATGGTGGTCCAACCAGTCCTGCAGACAAGGATCTAGCTGAAGAATAATGGAGCATGGAGCTTCACTGCTGTGCTTGTCTGTATGCATGCACTACCGAAGGGGACCAACAGAGATTGCATGTGTCATGGCCATTGTGTTGAGTGCTTTCACCACTGAGCTGAAGTGATGTTTCTGTGGCAGTGGAAATATTGCCAAATGAATTAGTGGTGATCACCATAAATTTAGCTGTCCAATGAGAAGGGTGGAGCAAATAATGTGAAGTTGAAGCATCTGTCTTATGTGTAACTAGATTCACTGTGTGGCGATGTGCAGGGTCTTTCTTTCTATAGAAGAGAAATAAGCTAATTTACAAGGCAAACAATATTAACTTATTGAGGTGAAAGAGATGCTACAGACGCAACGATAAGGAAATAGGTGCATAAAGTTGTAGCAACATAAGTTACTTGGCAATGGTAGGTTTACAGCACTATATTTTGAGAATTTCAAACACAGTAATTTATTTAGAAAATTATCCCAACATTCACAACATAATCTACCATGCCATTATTGTTCTATCAGTTAAAAATACTATGTGGTTACTGATATTGTAACTCATGTACAAGGGTTCATCCTGATGTCATGTTATCACTTCACCAACAGAAGAAAAATTTGTATTCAACTTATTTGCCAAATGTTAAAGAGTAGCCATGAGGAACAGAGTTACTGATATTGTAACTCATGTACTACTTATTTTTAACTGCCGAAAGAAAGCAGGGAAAGAGGTGCTTTCTCCAAATCGCGCAGCTAATTCCCAGGCATGTGTGGCACATAGGTGAATTTTCACCTTACTTTTCCAGTTCTCCCAAGCGCAAAACCCTTCCTGCATCATCTGCTCACTCTTACTCTTGTGCTCCTCCTACTCTACTTGCTCTTACTTTGGTTCCTAGCTTTTTGCTCTGCTTCAGCTTCAGCTGTTTTGATGTTGTAATACCTCAGTTTAGTTCTACATTAGAAATAAGAGAAAAGATTATAAGGTATATAAGGCTTAGTGGGTTTGCTATTGTTAATTTGGGCTTAAGTATTTTAATAAATTGAGTCACGGTGCTATTAGGCTTACTAAGTTAATAAATAGTTTACTTACTAAGCTATATCTTGTTCCTGCACTCCCATTTTCTTTCTTCGTAATTGCTTTAACTAATGAATATAATATATGTATCTAAACAAAGAATAAGTTTTTTTTTTCTATTGTTTGGCCTTGGTGGAAAAGTAGTAAGTGGTTATAAGTTTAGAGATGTATCTAGATAGAAGTTAAGCAATTGCCTTGCACTCATTAAGATCATATCGTTCAATTTATTAAGTTCTTGTTTCTCCAATGTAAATGTGATTCAAATAATTGCCTTTGGTTAATAAGTCGAACATGTACTTTTTCAAATATTAGTATTCAAATTCCATACTTATGTTAATTTACTAATTATTTTATGGTTATTTTAATTTTCATATTTTGTATTTCAAGCATTTATGACACTAAATTCATAATCAACATCCAAAAGCAAGGTTGTATAGAATATGCAAACGGCACTAATAATTTGTGATGCATGTATTACTGTAATAGAAAATAATATATAACTTAAAACCTATTTTAATTTGTAAAAGTGAAAATTTGTACTCGAGAATTTCTAATAACTTAGTAGATTGAGTTATGATAAGTTGTAATTAAAAAATAAATAGGAACAACTATAAACTGATTGAAAATTATGAAAATAATTAAAAAGTAAGAAAATTGGACTAGGTTAAGATGCAAGATTAGATATAATGAACGTAACCTCGGATTGGTGGGCTACCAAAATTGCGAATGGATCATGTTTATGACTACTATATTTGGTTTCATATTTGATAGTATAATTTATATGGTTCTGCTTATGCTACTGCTGGACACTTGAATGTCCATCCTTGGTACTTGCTTGTGAGTTAGTTGCTTATAGTGGGAAGAGTGACGTGAGGTTTGTAGATTGTGAGGGGGAATGAACCAAAGAAAAAAAAAGAAAGAAAAAAAGAGGATTACCGAGAAAGGAATTAAAAGGATTGGTTTGGTGAGTGAACTATAAGGTCAAGGATAGGGATAATAGCGGATATGGTACCTATTTTTTTCTCACTACCCATACCTAAACCCGAGTAACATATCTACTACCAATACTGATGCGTTGCATTTACACCATATTTTTGCCCATATTTTAGATCATATTTTGGGCTTAATTGAATGATTTTATGTAATTTTTAATATTTTTACTTCACTTGGCACAGAATCTTCACTTTTCTTGGTTTTTATGAAAATGTAGATAAAATGGCTCAAAAATGATGGATTTCGAGAGTTTTGAGGCCATAGCATGGTTCCCGAGGAAATCACGAGTTTACACGTCAAATTTGGAGCGAAAATAGTGAAGATTCCGACTTTCATGGCCTTGGCCATAATTTTGGGGCCAGCTGTAAATCTGGTGTTCAAAGGGGGAAAAATAGCTAAGTTAAAATATACACAGAAACTTTCACGGGTGAGGCCGTGAATCCATCACGGACCATGAAACTTTCTATGTACAAAAGGGCTTATTCACAGAAAGAATTATGGCCTCGGCCGTAAACTTATTACGGGCCGTAAAAACGTCTGCCTTTCGTGTTTCTCACTCGATTTGACTCCAAACCGAACCATAATTGAACCAAACTCTCCAGAAACCTTCCTAGATGGGTTCTATACTGATTAGACTATAAAAGGAAGGATTTTGGAAGAGTTTCGGGGCCTTCTACGCACGAAAATGAAGGGAGGCGGCGGCTAGGGCAAAAATCAACTTTCTAGGGCAAAATTCGAGCAGGAAGATCACACAAAAGGAGGATTTGGACATTCCACCTTCATCTCCCGATCGAAGATAAGGATTTCCAATTACCTTTCTAGTATTTTCTTATAATCTTATTGAGTTTTCATGCAATCTACATCAATGAATATGCTGTTTGCTATAAACATGATCGTGTAAACTCTATTTTTGGGATTTTGGGAGTAGCCCGTTGACGATTTATGGATTAAATATATTGTTTTAAATCTTTTACATGAATATTATTGAGTTGATTTGATTAGAATTGTGTTTATTCCATAAATTACCCTGATCAAGTAATTTTACGTCTTAGACATTGCGAGAAGGACCGAGAGGTGAATCGCAACGTCATATCTATTCTTTTCAAACCTACGAATCCGATCACCGGAGTAGTTCGGATTAGTTTGAAGGATTCCATGGTTTTTCACAGAACTTAATGTGTCTATTTATGTTAATTGTCACGAGAGTAGGGAATTAATGTAAATAGATACTGGATTACGCTTCGGGAGGAGGTGATATGTACCTTAGGAAAAATCCCTTTCAACACTATAATTTTCTGTTGAAAGATTTTATTTTTATTAAATTAAAACCCGGAATCCCAATTTTCTCCGAATTGATTTTTACCCAAAACGCTATCTCTGTTTCTTTTTTTTTCGTACTTTGAAGTGTCCAAACAAAAAAAAATCATATTTTGAATCGTCTAGATATAGATCGATCGTGTAATTGGTACTTGACCGCCAGATCCTCGTTGGGAACGATATTCTTTTTTATTACTTTGATAAATCCGTACACTTGCGAATCATATCAAGTTTTTGGCGCCGTTGTCGGGGATCAGGCCAGCCAATATTGATTTAATCGTGAGATTTATAGACTAGACATTTTTTTATTTTATTTTTGTTTTTATTTTTTGTTTATTTTTCGCATTCTTTTCCTTTTTAGTTAGTTTACTTTATTTTTCTCTTTTTGGATTAACACGTTGTATGAACAGGAAAACTCAAACCAGAAATCATTCAAATAGATATCTTATGCTTTAGTTTGTATTTCCTGTTTTACATCTTGTATTTTTGAATTTTATTGCATTAATTAAAAATATGATGCTTAACCAATGTCAATGGTCAGATCAGAGATACGTGCCACTGATGATGACAAGAGAATATGACACGTAGGGGTGTGCACGGTTCGGTTAACCGAACTGTGCATCAATTTTTTGCCCTGAACTGATCGGTTCAAGGAAACTGAAAACCATTCCCGAACCGTTGACCCGGTTAACCGGTCAACGGTTAACCGATTTTTCGGTACGGTTAACCAAAAACTGACGGTTAACCGTATTCTTTATATATAAAAAATATTTAAAATTATAAAATAATTTAAGATAAATAAATATAAATATTCTCGGTTAACCGTTGGTTTACGGTGTTTAACCGTTGGTTTTCGGCGGTTAACTGTCGAAATCGCTTTGATTTTTATATAAAATATTTATTTTTATATATAAATAAATATTATATATATAAATATTATATAAACGGTTCGGTTCGGTTAACCACGGTTCGACCAAGCCCAGAACTGTAACTGAACCATAAACCATTATACCTAAAAAAAACCGATTGATCAAAGAACCGTCGGTTTGGTTAACCGCCAAATCGGTTCGGTTCGGTCGGTTAACCACGGTTCAACGGTTCAGCAGTTTTTTTGCACACCCCTAATGACACGGATGAATTTCAATCACTTGTAGCAACGGTAAATTCTTTTACTCAACATACTGAATATTTGAGCATATAATGTTATAAGTTGAAATATGTTATTTGTGATATTTGTGGATATCATGGACATCATTTTACTGAATGTCAATTAGGAATTCCTTCATGCCTTAACTCTTGCCCTAGTGCTTACAATCCAAGTTGGGAGAATCATGAAATTTTGTTTTATCAGAATAACCCAACATTTATTCCACAATCAAACTTTAGTCAACCTCAAAAATCCAACCTATAAGCCATGCTTGAAAATACTATAGCTGCTATGAAAAAACAAAATGAGGAACTTCATAGAAAGATTTATGGCACTGATAAAAATGACACAGAGGAAGAAATCTATGATGAATCTGGAATTTTGTAGAGTTGGAGCAATCATTAGACATAACTTCAGTCATGGATTATAATTTACTTTCTTCAAATTTTGATGATTCTGAAAATTCTGACATTAACCCTTCCTCAACACTTTACCAGCCATGTAGTCCCCTCTCACATAATGAAGTGTCTTGCAATACAAATATTTGGGACATGTTTGAAGAGAAATTAGAACTTTTGGAGTCTTGTGAGAAGAAAGATGATGAATTTAATAATCCTCAAGTAAGAACTAGTGAGATAGATGAGGGTGAATTTGATTGTGTTAGGATGGAATACCCCATTGAAGAAAAAGAAATTGAGGAAAAAGATGAGAAAGAAGATCCTATGCATATTCTACCACTACTACCATGTGAACCATTAATTCCTTTTCACCAGAAAAATCCATTAGAAATTTGCATGACAGATGATGAAGGTGATGATTTTAAGGATGATGATGATGAGGTAGTTGAATTATTATTTGATGCAAATCCAACCACAGGCAACCAAAGGAAGAGAACACATGAGGCACTTGATCACATTGACATTGAGGTAAGTGAAAAACTCAAAATAAAATTTGAAAACTTCTTGATCAATCCAAGGTCTAAATTTTTTGATCTTAATTCTAATCTACTTCCTATTGCTGATACAGATCTAAAAGAAGAATGCATGATTTTACTCTTGGATAAATGCAGAAAAATTATTGGGTATTCATTGCATGATTTTAACTTTTATTTTTGTATGCATGTACTGGACACTGCAACATGGAACAACCTGTTTAACTGGATATATTTGGTGCACACACTCTTGAGACGGAGGAAAAGAAGAAGATTATATGCTCTCTACTATGACACTGATTCACCAACTCCACCATGACATGAAGCTGCGGTCAAGCTAATGACGTTAAACAAGCGCTTTTAGGAGGCAGCCCAAAGTTTTTGAATTTTATTAATTTTTGCATTCTTAGTTTTTAGTTTTTAATTTTCTTTAAATTGTTAGAAATTTTTGCATCATGTATTGATGAATTTTTATTGATAGAAAGTCTTTTAATAAATTGTTTTATGTGCAGGAATTTTTGGAAAATTTTTACTTGAAGAATAGATGTCGAACGAAACAATCACGGGTGCAGCCGTGAATCATGTACCGACCGTGATGATGACATTTTCTTTGTGAGTACGGTAAAATATGATTTTGATAGTGAAACATGATGGTATTTAATGTTTGAAACTTGTTTACATTGTAAAATATGATTATCTTTAATGTGATTCAGTTTCTAGATTTTTCGTGGTCATATTTTCATCTTTTGATATAACTGAACAGGTTTTCACCCACATTATAAAGGGAACACTTGCAACATTTTTCTGAAATCTATGATTCATTGATTTTAATGTCTATGTATATGCAATAATTTAAGCCTAGGGTGTCCCCATATATATTTTACTTACCTTTGAGCTTTATAGGTATGTATTTGGAATGTTCATGATTGTTAAGGATAATCAAATTTGTTTTATCCTTAATTTTAGACTTAGAAAACATTTTGAGTGATTAATTTGATGACTTAGGAAATTTTTGAAATTTCATATAGACTTAAATTGTTGAGTAAATTCAATGCGGGTATTGATAAAATACATTTGTGAATTGTTATATGTTCATACAACACTTGTATAGTATCTTTATACTTGAAAGTTTAATTTATCTATTCTTGCTTAATGGAAATTTTTTTTTGAATAGAATTTGGTGATATTTCTTTAAATTGAGATTTGCTCCAACTCCTCTAGTTGAGAAATCTTAAGTCATAAGTTATATTATACCATTGTTGGGTATACATTAAATCTGTTGTGATCAAGTAACAGAGGGAGAATTTTTAAAAATAAATATTTAACCCTCTTGCAGAAAGATCAACAATGATTTAAATACCATACCACTGACCGGCTTTCTCCAGAAATAAAAAAAAAGAGAGAAAACAAAAATGAAAAAAAAGGAAAAAAAAAAGAAAAAAAAAGAAGAAGAGAATAAAAATGGAGAAAAAGAGAAAGCTGTAGGTTAAGTGGACAACTCCGCTGACTTTCATGATTGAGACTATGAGTTAAATTATATTACTCTGTGGTATACTTTAAACAATGTTATGATGCTAACAGTAAATAGCATATAACAGTTTAAAGACTAAATTGTATTAAAAATCTCTTATCTTTAACATCACCAAGATTCTTGAAATAAATTTTTGTCTGTTGCATAAGATAGATTTATTAAACTGAAGTATTTGATACTTAGTACGTGAAAAATGAATGATATGACATGAACGGTGAATTTTATCTTCCTTGGATTGTAAACTCTTGAGAATTTATCTCTATTATGATTTTTCTTGAAATTACTTAAGTTCTGAATGATTGATTGCTTAATATGTTGATTAAGGATGTTATTAGGGGCAAACAAATGAGTGTTCCTTATCTTTACATTCTTTATATATATCAAGGTATTGCTTGAGGACAAGCAAACTTTTAAGTTTAGGGTTTCTGATGGGTTCCATTTACATCATGTTTTTACCTATATTTTAGATCATATTTTGGGCTTAATTGAATGATTTTATATAATTTTTAATGTTTTTGCTTCACTTGGCACAGAATCTTTACTTTTCTTGGTTTTTATGAAAATGTAGGTAAAATGGCTCAAAAATGATTGATTTCGAGAGGTTTGAGGCCATAGCACGGTTCCCGAGGAAATCACGAGTTTACACATCAAATTTGGAGCAAAAATAGTGAATATCGCGACTTTCACGGCCTTGGCCGTAATTTTGGGGCCGGCCGTAAATTGTTCGAAGGGTGAAAAAATGACTAAGTTAAAATATACATAGAAACTTTCACGGGTGAGGCTGTGAATCCATCACGGACCATGAAACTTTCTGTGTACAAAAGGGCTTATTCACAGAAAGAATTACGGCCTCGGCTGTGAACTTATTACGGGCCGTAAAAACGTCTGCCTTTCGTGTTTCTCACTCGATTCGACTCCAAACCGAATCATAATTGAACCAAACTCTCCAGAAACCTTTCTAGATGGGTTTTATACTGATTAGACTATAAAAGGAAGGATTTTGGAAGGGTTTCGGGGGCTTCTACACACAAAAACGAAGGGAGGCGGTGGTTAGGGCGAAAATCAACTTTCTAGGGCAAAATTCGAGCAGGAAGATCACATAAAGGAGGATTTGGACATTCCATCTTCATCTCCCGATCGAAGATAAGGATTTCCAATTACCTTTCTAGTATTTTCTTGTAATCTTATTGAGTTTTCATGCAATCTACATTAATGAACATGCTGTTTGCTATAAACATGATCGTGTAAACTCTATTTTTGGGATTTGGGGAGTAGCTTGTTGACGATTTATGGATTAAATATATTATTTTAAATCTTTTACATGAATATTATTGAGTTGATTTGATTAGAATTGTGTTTATTCCGTAAATTACCCTGATCAAGTAATTTTACGTCTTAGATGTTGTGAGAAGGACCGAGAAGTGAATCGAAATGTCAGATCTATTCTTTTCAAACCTACGAATCTGATCACGGGAGTAGTTCGGATTCGTTTGAAGGATTCCATGGTTTTTCACAGAACTTAATGGGTCTATTTATGTTAATTGTCACGAGAGTAGAGAATTAACGTAAATAGATACCGGATTACGCTTTAGGAGAAGGTAATATGTACCTTAGGAAAAATCCCATTCAACACTATAATTTTCTGTTCAAAGATTTTATTTTTATTAAATTCATAATTATCAGCATGGTGAAACCCCGAATCCCGATTTTCTCCGAATTGATTTTTACCCAAAACGCTATCTCTGTTTCTTTTTTTTTCGTACTTTGAAGTGTCCAAACAAAACAAAATCACATTTTGAATCGTCTAGATATAGATTAATCGTGAAATCGGTACTTCACCGCTAGATCCTCGTTGGGAATGATATTCTTTTTTATTACTTCGATAAATCCGTACACTTGCGGATCGTATCACATACCTGATTAACTACTCGATTTTTTTTTCAACCCTCTACCCAAACCTTACCCTTTTAAACTTATACCTACCCGGTAACTACCCGCTACCCATTTCCCTACCCAACTAAATCCTAACCTAATCGCTCAACACCAATAGAACACCCAGTCTCGCTGTCGATTAGGTCGATGCCTTGGTCATCACCACCCTTGCTCCCTCTTTAATGGTGACCTAGCCCTCGCTGCCTTTGCTCCCTTTTTGCCGCTGACCTCGCGCTTGCCGCCTTGCAGCCTCACTGCCTCGCCTTGTAGCCTCGCCGGCTTGCCGCCTCACCTCATATGCTCGCCTTTGCTGCCTTACCTAGCCACCTTCGCGGCAACAAGGAAGGATTTGTTGCGTCTTGGTGATCGGCGGCGAAGTGGCGGTGAATCAGCGGCGAAGCGGCGGCAACAAAAGAGATAGGAAATAGGGTTTTTGAGAGGCGAGGCAGTGAGTGTCAAATTCAATACTTGATCTAGATTTTGCCAAGTTGTAATAGGTGTTAGGCCCATTCAGGCGATTTGGGCCACCTGCATGCGCGGCCCAAGCCCAAATCATAGCTCAGTTCGGCTGTGGCTAATATCGGGTCGGGCGGCTGATAGCGGGTCGGGTCGGATCCAAGCGACTTCGGTTGGTGGAGCTCTGTTTGGAGTCGACTAAGAGAATGCGCACGGGCATGCGTTAGGGTTATAGGGGCCCATTCGTCTGCATGCGTTCGATGCGCGATTGTGCAGCGGCACGGCAGTGACTTCCCCTCTCCCTCGATCCCTTTCTCTCCCTCTGCCGTTGAGTGGCTCTCCAGCGGACGTGGTCTCTCGCGGCAGCGATAGTTTCCCTCCGTTTCCTAGTGGTGTGGGCATGGAGGTTTGGGATGCAGCGGATCTGGCTCTCCTCCTTCCTCTTCGGCATCGCCGGTGGTGGAGCCGGCGGCAGACGTCTGCCGAGGTACTTTTCTTACCTCCTCCCGCTCTGGCTTCGTCCGGCGGGTAGGCTTCCGTCGGCGTCGCCAACTCATGTTTTCCTTCCCTCCGCCGCCTCCTCCTTCTTCTCCCCGTTTCCGGTGAGAATGTGGACGACCGGCGAGGCTAGGGGCTTCGGCTCCCCTTTTTGGTGTCATCCAGCGAAGTAAGGCACGCGGCTTCCCCTTTTGGCTGGCGTTTGGCCACTTCTGTGACTTCACTAGCACCTCCTTTCATTTCGTCCAGTAGTGGTGGCCTTGCTGGCATCTCCTGCAGTTCCGGTGGGATAGGGTTCGCCCGGGGCAGCTGGGTCCGTCCAGCTTCGTCTCGGTGTGCGTTTAGGATTCATCGACCATCTCTTGCTACTCCGACATGTTCGGGCTCATCCGACAAGGTTGGGCTCGTTAGTGAGCCTGCGTTTATATGGCTCTTTTCCTGGGCCCCGACGAGCCTCTGGTTGCCGGCCCACGACTTCTCCTTTGTGCGTGCCTTCTAGCAGGTTCCAGATGCGATTCCCATTCCTGGCCGGCTAGCTGCTCTCGGCCAGTGTTCTCCCCTCTGCGGCTCTACACGCTTTGCGCTCCCGACCGAGTTGTCGTTCTCAATCAGTGACTCCTCCCCCCTCTCCGCGCTCTGGTCACATACGCCGGCCTTGTGTGTTGTGTTCCCGGGGTGTGCTAGTTGAGTGTGTTAGACATCTGCGAGATGTCCATTTGGCAATTTGGCGAGTGAGTGAGTCGAACCGCTTGTGTGTGATCCATTTGGGAATTGGTCGTGTGTCTGGCGTCCTTTGTGACATTGTCCTTTGCACATGTGTGTGCTACCGCCTGCGTGCGGAACTATAGCTATTCCGGTGAACCGGACTCGTACGTGCACTCTGCATCGAGTCTCGGGATTTGTATTTAGGTGTACGTTGGAACTGGATCGTGCAGCGATCTTCGGCAAACACGTGGCTGTCCTTGACTCATCGAGACGAGTAGCTAGGTGGCCATATTGGATAGGCTGAGGTGCTCCTACCGGTCGCGCCCGGACCAATGATTTCGACCACTTAGCCCCTGCGTAGGCATGCTTGGGTGCGAGTCAAGCGTTGACTCACTTATAAATATTTAAAAATTTGTTAACCTGATTTAGGGCGTGATAGCTTGGTATCAGAGGCCAGGGTCTGCACATTCCAAATTGTATACTATATTGTACCTTATTTGGTGGCAGTGGTAATTATGATGATCACAACATTGAGATGCTGGTAGAGACTATCGGATATGAGAGCTTCGCTCCAAAGATATCGACAAAGTTAGCTTCGTCCAACAAGAGCCTCACGGCTTAGGTTGCTCGTCTCTCTAGCAGAGACAAACATTATGGAGGTCGCATGGCTGAAGTGCGTTATCGCGACTTCTACAACACCGACGAAGGCCAGTGGTGGCCATGGGATTGTCGCGCGATGACATGTCCCAAAGGGTAGTCAATGGTGGCCAGGGGACAGTCGTGCAATGGTATGTCCCGAACACTAGTCGACGATGCCATAGGACTATTATGCAACGACGTGTCCTAGAGAGAAGTTGTTGGTGGTCAGGGGACTGTCATGCGACGATGTGTCCCGGACACCAACTGATGTTGACCATGGGGACCGTCATGCGACGACGGATCCCAGAGAGTAGTTGTTGGTGTCCCGGGGATAATCGGGCGATGATGCATCCCAGACACCAGCCGATTGTGGCTACAGGGTTGTCGTGCAACAATATGCCCTCAAGACAGAGGCTAATTGTGGCCTAAGGAATGTCGTGTAACGACATGTCCTAAAGATTGGCCAAAGGATCGTCGGGCGATGAAGCATCCAGTAGCGAGCTCCCCTTTCGTGGGGTATGCTGCGCGAAGGAGGTTGCGAATTTCCATTAGGGCATGGAAATGTGTTTCCAAAAATGCCCAGTCCTAGAGGGGAAACAAGCCTACGGTTTGCATTGGGTATCTCTTCGGAGATGCCAGACTGTGGTGGTGGACGCAGGTTGCACCATGTTATGTTGGGATTGATCAAACCCATAAGCTCTTTGGAAGAGTTTAAAATGAGATCAAACTAGTTCTTTATGGGGAACTTATTGTAGGCTGCTACGGGAGTCATAAGAAGACACGAGCACATTTGAGCATTTGGGACAATGTCCAATGATATGCTCAGTCGATGTTTGAGATCGACAATATGTCGGTTAAGGATTGACTTTATCACCTTATAAACAACCTTTAGGGTTGTGCACAGGTTAAGCTGTGCTACCAGAAGGTTAAGATTTCAACGCAACTATTGAGATTGAGGATGTCTAGTAGACATCGAGGGGCCAGAGGGCTACCTCACATGATTGTATTTCATCCTTGTGAACGTAGTTCATTAGAAGAGGTAAGAAACCCTTTTCAAGGGAGAATCAGCATGCGATGCCAAAAACCTGAAGTCGATTGGGATACCGACCCTCTCTCTACCCAAGTGGTGGGTCACGACCAGGTGTAGATGGACAAAAGCAAAGTCTAGGCCTTTATGGATGGCAAACTCTCTCAAATCAAACCAAGTTATATTGGTGATATCATGCATATATATGATATATTGTGGCTTAATTCTATTATTATTTTGGAGCAAAATGCATGCTTTGTCTCATTTATTTCATAAATACTTTATATTATTCAGAATCTTCACTTTTCCTTAGTTTCATTGAAATGTAGGAATTTCGCCTTAAAATTGGTGGAATTTGGAAGATTTGAAAATATGGGACGATTCCTCATGATGAAACGAAGCTACATGTCAAATTTCAACTCAAGCGGAGTTTTCTACGCTCTTCACAGGCATGGCCGTGCATCCATTCACGGCCATGCATGACCCTGCTTTCCCAGACTGCACCGAGCTCTTCACAGGTATGCCCGTGCATCCATGCACGGCTGTGAAGGACTCGACTGACTTTTTCAGAATTCGACGAGACGTTCACGGGCACCCATGAACCCATACATGGCCGTGAAGAGTTAGTTTTCTAGAAATTAAAGATCGCCGAACCGTTCAAGTGCACTTGCGGACAACCTATTATGTTTTTGGCGCCGTTGCCGGGGACTAAGTTTGCCAATATTAACACAATCAGGAAATTGATAGACTAGGTTTAGTTAGATTTCATTTTTTTATTTTGTTTATTTACTGTTTAGTTATTTTAGTTACTTTTTGTTTTAGTTGTAATTTTTATTTGGTGCTAGTGCTGCTAACCTCTTTTGTAAAGATAATTGTTTATGCCCAGGAACAGTCTTCGAATAGGGAAACTTGAAGAAACTTGAAGAGACTAAAACTTTCTAGAGATTTTACAAATAGTCGGACCATGGAAACGAATGCGAATCGCTCTCTTAAGGATTTTGCAGTACCCACCATCTCTAGTATGCATTCGAGCATATCACGTCCGGCTATTGAAGCTAACAACTTCGAGATCAAGCCGTCTCTAGTACAAATGGTGCAATAGAACCAATTCAGTGGAGTAGCCACAGAAGACCCTAACCTTCATCTCTCTATTTTCTTAGAATGCTGCGACACTTTGAAAATTAATGGTGCTCCCCTGATGCTATTAAACTAAGACTTTTCTCATTTTCTCTCAGGGACCGAGCCAGAGCATGGTTACAATCTCTACCGTAGCGCTCCATCACGACGTGGGATCAACTATCACAGGCCTTCTTGTCAAAATACTTCCCACTGAGTAAAACAGCCCAGCTGAGAACTCAAATTACAAACTTTGCTCAGCGAGATGGAGAGTCCCTCTATGAAGCATAGGATCGGTTCAAGGAACTACTAAAGATGTGTCCACATCATGGTCTACAGAAATAGGTAATTATACATACTTTTTATAGTGGTTTACTATATCAGACCAGACTTTCTGTAGATGCTGCTGCTAGTGGGGCACTGATGAATAAAACTTATGATGACGCCATGTAATTAATTGAAGATATGGCCCTCAACCATTACCAGTGGTCAGGAGAGAAGAGCCAGCTAGTGCAAAATTCAGGGTTGTATGATCTGAACATAATTAATTCCGTGGTAGCAAAACTAGACTCACTTTCATCAAAAATTGATTCTATGAATGTTTCTACTTCTAATGTTGTGACTTGTGATGTTTATGGAGTGTCAGGACATGCTGCTGATGATTGTCATATTTTGATCACTCCATCTGAACAAGTCAATGCTATCAGGAACTTCAGAAATCAAAACGATCCCTACTCGAGCACGTACAACCTAGGATGGAGAAATCACCCGAATTTCTCCTACAGGCTTAACCAAGGGCAAGTCCCTCCTGCAAATTTCTCTAAGCCAAATTCTTCTTCTAATTTCAGGCCTCCTCTTGAAACACAACATCCATCTGCCAATCAAAGACAGCCAGACCTGCCTCACAGGTCAAGATTAGAATTGATGATGGAGAACTTTATGGTGAATCAGATGAAGCAAAATGACAGCATGAATGAGCATATTCGCCAACTGAATTTGAAGGTGGACTTATGTCCACACACTCTAAAATGTTGGAGACTCAGATCACACAACTAGCCCAGTAGACCAATTCATCTTCAAGAGCTGTGTTGTGTCCACAAGTGCATGGATACTCGAAGTAATAAATAAGATATCGAACCACAGAGACCTCGTTTATAAAGTACCGAATAATCAATTTCTCACTAGCTAGGCAATCGAAAATGATGAAAGCAAACTATCGAAAATTACACGAAAAAGTTAGAGAGAGAAACTGGAACTAGGGTTTCATCCATCTTAATTTCTATGACCAGATATAAATAAGTGCTTGTCAGTTTAATTTTATTATGATAAAGATATAATTTACTTTAAAAAGAAATCATCACGCTTTCGCGCAGACAATTTACAAAGAACCAATCTTCACTTTCGCGCAGGATTTATTCAATGCTAAAGATAAGTAAA
This sequence comes from Costus lasius, assembly GCA_027563935.2. Taxonomy (NCBI): domain Eukaryota; kingdom Viridiplantae; phylum Streptophyta; class Magnoliopsida; order Zingiberales; family Costaceae; genus Costus; species Costus lasius. The sequence continues at coordinate 105,518,717 of CM050448.1, forward strand.
TTATTGACCTGCTGTCTTCAAGTTTTATCTATGAGGAAGATGATTTTCTTGGAATGACAAGACCCCAAGTCACAGTGTTAGAAAGTTTCCAATTTGATGAAGAAGACTATATCTTAACTAATGAACGATTAGCCATGACAAATGATGAAGCCAGTAGTGCTATGATACCGTCATCCAGAGTCACTGGTAACTCGACTTTTCGTCCTCCTACAAATGTAGATACCACTCTGCCAAAAAGAGTGGCGGAGGTGTTTCCAGAAACACAAACATTGAAAGGCAAATCGCCTACTTCGAAACCCTTAAAGCCAGATTCTTTACCAACACTTCCTTCTGCTAATACCACTAGTGGTTCAATGCTGCAATTGGGACATGATATATCCCAATGGGAGGATATTCTAAGCGTTGGAATCAAATACGATTACCCACTGTGCATCAAAAACGTTTTGAGGAAATACGGAAAAGGTTATGTACATTGAAAACTTGTTAGGAGAAACTGCAAAACTCTATTTCCAAAGTTGGAGAAGTGCCTTTGCAGATGAATTCCAGCAATTATGTATAACTGCTGATGAGACATCCAACGTAACTACACAAATTAGGCAGATCATCTTGGGTTATGATGAATATAGAGGTTTTACGCAGATGCAGAACCAGGCTGTTTTAGATCTTGATCGGTTAACAATTTCAAATATGAAGGACTTTTCACAGTATGCCCATCAATATTTGTCTTTAGCTTCGAAGTCAGGGACAACTTTTTTAGAAGCAGAGACCTTTGAAAAGTTTTTTCGAAAACTCCCTCCACCATTTAACACACAAATACTAGAACTATGGAAGGAGAAATACCCAAGAATGTCTATAGGTGTCGCACCATGTATTCATTTTACGTATCAGTGTTTACAAGAGGTGTGTAAGTAGAATGTGATACAAAGACAGGCTAAGGATTTTTCGTTCTGCCAGAACATAGTAGTTCCTGGATACTACTCACAATCTGCAAGACCTAGGAAGACACTAAGAAGATCTTCAACATATAGGTCACATCCCCATAAGAATCATGTCAGAAAATTTAAATAAAAAAAGCTAGGATCAACGAAATGTAAATGTTTTATTTGTGGAGAGTATGGACACTATGCGAACAATTGTACAAACAAAAGAGTCAATAAGGAAAGGTTAGCCAACTATCAGGATTTAGAATTATTGCGCGAATGGGATATTGTCAGTATGGATGAAAATGAGGATCCTGATGACTCCGATATTTGCTCGTTTTCTGATGACGAACTAGATAAGGTGTTGATGATAACTTTTAAGGATTGGAATGCACAAAGAGCTAATACAGAATTACCTGAGTTTATGGCACAATGTTCACATAATTGGGAGTATTACACAAAGGTACCACCTTTTGCAAATAAGTGTTTCTTATGTCCGATTAAGACCATCAGACAAGCTCATGCTACCTGTAAAGTGTGTTCCCTTTTGCTATGCTCGTTTTGTATAAAGGTGAAATTTGGTATAGAAATACCGATAGAGGTTCCTCACAAACAAACTACTGACTTGCGGAAATTAATAGCAGAACAAGCAAAACATATTGTTAACCTAGAAGAGGAGTTAGGTCAGAATAAAAAGAAATCTGATAAAGGAAAAGGTATAGTAATCTCTGATGCTGAAGAAGTTGTATATAAAGTGGAGGAAAAAACTGTGCAATATGCTAGTATAAGTAACAATCTCTTAAATTTAGTTGCGACTTTAGAGATAGATGACAAAAGATATAATGTATAGGCTATCCTAGACACTGGGGCATCTAAGTGTTGCATTACCCTTGATGCTTTACCCTCATCATGTTATGAAAATACATCAGAATATACAATCTACGGGGTGAATAGCATACAAACAACACATAAGAGACTAAGGAATGGGTATTTAATTTTAAACAAGGAAACATACCCAATGCCCTTTACTTATTCATTACCACTATGAATAGGAGATAGAACACAATTGATCATCGAAATGAACTTTGTGTATGGGTTCCGCGGAGGAATCAGAATAGAAGAAGGGACTTTGACCTTTTACAAAAAGGTTGAGGTAATTCAAACAACCCCGATAAGTGCAAAAGTTCGGATTAGTGCATTACAAGAGGAAGAGGAAATCAGTTATGGTGAAATTCAAACTATTCAAGAACTCTGTTACTATTCATTAGGTCAATTAACTGATTACGAAGCAGAAATTAATCCTATCTTGAAGGATTTAGAAGACATCCAAATAATTGGTAATGACCCAAAAAGACATTGGGAGAAGGACACAGTCCGGTGTGACTTAGAAATCATTAATCCTGATCTCACCATTTAGGATAAACCAATTTGTCCCACTCCAGAAATGAATACAGAGTTTAAGAAACATATTGACGAGTTATTGGGAATGAACTTACTCAGACCTTCGAAGAGCTGCCATCGAACAGCTGCTTTTATTGTGAACAAACATTCTGAAATAGTCAGGGGAAAGTCAAGAATGGTGCATAACTATAAACGGCTAAATGACAATACGCATAAGGATCAGTACACACTCCCCAATATTGATTATTTAGTGCAGAAAATACACCACAAGAAGGTCTTCAGCAAGTTTGACCTAAAATCCAGGTTTCACCAAGTGTTAATGAAAGAAGAAAGTATCCCGTGGACGGCTTTCATTTGTCCACAAGGTCACTTCGAATGGCTTGTGATGTCATTTGGCCTAAAAAATGTGCCTTCTGTGTTTCAGCGAAAGATGGATTCTATATTTAGGCCATTTGAGGACTTCATCATCGTCTACATAGACGATATTTTATTTTTTTCTAACAACATCAAAGAACATGTGCAACATCTCAAGAAGTTTTTTGCCACGTGCAAGAACAAATGTCTCATTTTGTCGAAAACCAAAATGAAAATTGGAGTGGCACAAGTAGAATTTCTGGGCCTTATCATCGAAGAAGGCAAAATCAAATTACAAGATGATATAGTTAAGAAGATTCTAGAATTCTTAGATCAAGAACTTGAAAGTCTTAGAGGCTTAGAGAGGTTTCTCGGTATTGTAAATTATGCACGCCACTATATACCAAACTTGGGAAAATACACCGGGCCTCTATATAATAAATGCTCTCTAACAGGAGAAAGGAAGTTCAATCAACAAGACTGGGTTTCCGTAAGAAAAATCAAAGAATGCATTAAAACTCTCCCGCCTCTCAAATTGCCACCAGCATGCGCATATATTGTAATAGAAACAGACGGCAGTTTAACTGAGTGGGGCGGAATCCTGAAATGGAAAACATCAAATATGAATCCCAGGCAAAGGAAACAATAGCACGATATTGCTCCGGCAAGTATAAATCCGCCATCTCTGCTATAGACGCGGAAATTATGGCCTGTATATTTGCATTAGAAAAATTCAAGATCTTCATCCTCAACAAAACAGAATTTACATTGAGAATAGACTGTCAAGCAATAGTCTCATTTTTTCAGACAGTATATGCAAACAAGTTGTCTAAAAACTGCTGGGTAAATTTTGTTGATTATGTTTCTCAGACAGACATCCAAGTCACCTTTGAACACATTAAGGGAAAGGACAATACTGGAGCTGACAAATTATCGCGCTTGTTATCCACTAATGCAATTTGTGTTTTGCAGGATTCATTAAGCTTTGAGGATTTTCAAACAAGAATGACATTATTGCCATCTTTTCGCCAACGATTCTTATAACAATTACCACCAAATATCCAAAAAAATATTTATGACAAAGCAAAAGATGCGTTGAGGGTTGATCTAATACCATTGGTGGAGTATTATCATTTTGGTTGTGAAAATAATATGAACGGGGCATATATATATACATATATGTATACATGTATGCATGCATGCATGCATACATGTATACATGTACATGTATACATATATGTATATATGTACATATATATACATATGTTACCCGAACTCAACTGGGGTAGCATAGCATATATACTACACATACCCTAATCGAACCGAATTAATAGGTACTCGTTTACCTATAAACGGATTCGGGTAGGCGGGTACCCGCGAAATTTCTATTCAAAGATGGCACTTAAAGATAAGTAGTTGTTGTTCTCTTCTAATCTTACTTAGGTCTTCTTTAAGTTCTCCCAATACTATTAGGATCCTTGGTTGAGATTGGTTAATCAGAAGAAGGTTTAATTGGTCCTATCACAAAAAAAAAATGCTAGGAGGAAAACCTGTGATATATAGCCACTTAACCAGTACAGAAGGAAGCAATATAGTTCGTGTGTTGGGACAACCCTAGTATTTCAAGAATAAAAAGACTCTATATATATATATATATATATATAGATTTTAACAGTAAAACCGCTGAATGTATGAGAAAATACCAAGCAGGGGCATATAAGTTGAGTTACATTGAGTGTACCTTTCGCGCATGTCATATGTCAGATGCTATCTCACTTCGATCATGCGTCACACATCTGCATATATTAGAAGACATCTAATATGTAACATGCACATCGGATAATAAAGAAACATACCCTGCATAATGTTACATGTAGGCATAGGATCTATACTCGAATCTTTGTTCACAGATTTGCTTGTATTTTTCTGGAATGTACGCGACAGAACGGAACCTAGAGCAGCATTTACTGCTCAATCTGGGCACAATTTGAATCTGAGTAAATTTAAACCAAAGAATTAAAGCCACTTTCCCTCAAGAATTATTTCCATAAGAATGATACAAAAGATGGTTTCTGACCAATCAGATGACTCAAATAGGATAAAATTTCAACATACATATACCTTCAAACATCAGAGCATTCGTGGGGCGATCCTTCTCCATACAAAAAAAAAACAAAAAAAAACTATTTAAATAACAAAACGTGTGAAACGCAAAGCTATACAGACTTGAGATATCAAGCCACCTCTTCAAACTAATGGATTGTAATCTTTTTCAAATATTGCCAAAGCTAACAACCGACAACTTTTTGGAGATGGCATAGATAACGGCATATTTTTGGCAGCAATTATCTTCATTACACTGGTATGACGTCAACATTTGAAGTGTCTTCGCATCTCAATATTATTCCTTCGAGGTTTGCAGGAAGTATGCACTTTGGCCATTGGCATCCAGTGGAAAAGGGCTCGGAAGGAGGAACTATCATCAAAACGCTGTCAGTCTTTCGGACAATCCCCATTATACTTACAGTGCTTCCCTCTTTAACATAACTGCAAATTCAAACATTTTAGTCAGTTCTTTTGGTAGGTTGGAGTTATGAGCACATGCAGAGGAATTCCGAGTGGAAGCCGGTGTTAGAATTAGAAAAGGGAAATATTCACCTATCTAACCAAACAAGATGAAGCAAGTTACTGACATCTTGCTTCTTCACTTGTACTAGTGGAAGTACGAATAACGGAAACAAAACAATACCATTGATGAAATAAAAGCAACTAATTTTGAATACCCTTCTTTTAGGCGCATCTCCCGATCATCACTAGAAAGGTTCCTTTCTTCCAACCATCGGTGAAATTCAGGAGATAAGTCCTTGTTGCTTGGATTGATGTCGACAACAACAGATTCATCAACATATGAAGTCACCTTGGAACCATAACCAGCTTTTACCAGAGCTCTTAATCCCGATTGAAAATCGGATATGTAAAAGTCAACTACATGCCTCTGCAACAATTAAAACAAGATGATTGAAATAGCCTGATCAAGGTAAGTATCTGAGTCTAACATATTACTCTTGTTTCGTTTAAAAAGGTTAGGCTCCGGTGATTCCTCCATTTCAAATATATTTATTTCAGGAGAATATTGCATACCTCCATTGATCTTAATCCCCAGGTAAATCGTCGATGTTGGGAATTGACAGTCTTAGAGTCCCAGCCCCTATATTCATATAAGCCAGTGGATGTGTAGACACATCTGGGAACCTTATGATATGATGATTCGAGTGGAAAATTTCCACACGTGACAACCTACAAAGGGGATTTAGCTAAAGACATTGAGGAGAACGAAGGCCGGAAGCAGAAACAAAGGTTTAAAGATTGCAGAAAACAGAATCAAATGACATTAAAAACCGATTGCATTTTGATTTGACCCTAGGTTAAACAACAATATTTAAAGAAGAAAAGGCGATCAAGCATTACTTTTCTCCATAACCAAGAAAGTAGTGATCAGAAATTTCATAACATTTGCATTTATATAACACGTCCATAGCATGCTCAGAGGAAAATTTCCACACGTGACAACCTACGAGGGATTTTAGTTAAATACATTGAGGAGAACCAAAGCCCGCTGCAGATACAAAGGTTTAAATATTGCAGAAAACAGAAAATCAAATGGCATGAAAAACTGAATGCATTTTGATGCGACACTAGGATAGACAGCAATAGCTAGAAGAAGAAAACGTGATCAAGCATTACTTTTTTCAACATGAAAGAAAGATGTGATAATTAAAAATTTCATAATCCTTGCATTTAAATAATATGTCCAGAACGTACTCAGAAACTCATATCAAAGCAAGTAAAAACATGAAAGCAATTCTAGGCCCATTATCTGTATCTTAAGCATGTAAAACTTCTAGACAGCTTCCATTCTTATAGAGGGGAAAGCCAGTATTCTTGAAGTTTACATACCCCAGTGATCAAGCATTATTATTCTCCACATGCAAGGAAGCAATACTAGTTAAATTTTTACAATATTTGCATTAAAATAAGATGTGCAAAACAAACTCAGAACACTTGTTAAAGCAAGTAAAAGCGTGAAAGCATTTTAAGTCCATCATTTGTATCTTGAAATTTACGTACCCCAGTGACCTTGACATACTGCCCGTCTTTTGCAACCCTCAAATCAGCATCAGGATATCGAGCAATGAATCCCAAGATTGCTCTTTTTCCAAAACAAGTATTCCAAATTGAAATCACAACAACAACTCCAAATATAGCAACCACAACAACAAGAAGAATGGGATTGTGAACAGCACCAAGAATGAAGCCACCAGCAATGAAACCCATTACAAACAACAAAATCACAGACCACAGGATGGGCTTAGGCAAGCTTCCCTGGAACAAATGATCATTCTCCTGACTGAGATTAGTGACAGTTTGATTATGAACGAGGGAGGTGCTATGTAGTTTAACTGATTTATTAATGTCAAGGGGACCTGATACTTTTTTGGGGGCAGCAGACGAGTTAAGTGGGCCACAAGAAATTGGGCCAGAAGTGATGAGACCTGTAGTTGGAAGTACAGGTGGCAGAGGACCAGAATTTTGCCTAGCCATTTGAGTGCCTCCAGATTGAGGCCCAGATGACTTTTTAAGTGAATCCATATGTTTAAGTGGTCCAGAATTGGACTTTTGCCTACCAGAACCACCAGTGACTAGTGAAGAACCTGAACCAGGAGTTGCATAAGGCACAGAACCAGGATAGCTTGACTGAGCAGAGCCATTAGGCATGATAGGCCCCGAGTTGGAAGTAGCACCGCCAAATGACCGATTTCTTGAAGGGCCAGTAGCAAGAGGCCCAGATTTTCTGGATTTTTCCACATAAAGATCAAACATCTTCCCCAGTTCTCCAGATTTTTTAATATCTCCACCTGTGTATGGCATGGCTGTGGAGCAAATCGTTGGGGCCTTCTCCTTCGGTTGCTCAGGCCGACCAGAAACATAGAGGCCATTGCTGAGCTGGTGAGATGGGAACCTAGAACCCATCATGTTCCAGATGGTTCAATTAATCTTGGAGGGTGGCAGATATCTATGATAAACTACAGGTATCAGCATGAGAAGGAACATTAGAGTCATGATATTCCTAAGATTTCAAGTTTTGAGCAGATGCACAATTACTCCAACAAAGCACCAATGAATCAAGTCAGTAATATAAGATTCATTTCCAGGCACACTCATGAACTGTTTTTGTCAGAAATGACAGAAGATAAAAGAAACAAGATAAAAATAATAAACAAACCAAGCAGAGTTACTAGCATATATCAGGTATGACAAAAAAAACAATGCTAACTATGGTGACAGTAGAAATTCAGTATTAATTATGGAAAAATATCAACACCCTTTTTTCTCTATCAATTAAGACAATGTTCGTAAGATCATCTTACAATCTTGTCACGGAATCTTCAATCTTATCTTTATTTAAACTTCTCTAATAATCACTTCCATTCTCGATCACCCACAGTCAAAATTAAGATACTGACGTAAAACACCAAGCTTATGTTTCACGTATGTAAATCAGAACCCTTTCTTAGTAAAAACTTTGTAGCCAGGAAATTCATCAGGCTAGCAAAGATGAGTTATCGTGTATATTTGTATAGAAAAGAAAAGAGTTTGCCCAATGAAGAAAGAAGAGCAAATCAAATTAGTACGTCATCAAATAGATAAATTCATGTTTCTTTAATTTTTTTTGAAAACTCAATAGAAGAGAAAATAATGTAGAAATCCCAAACAAAAAAGAAAATGTTTCAAATTCTCGGATTTACATTACTCTGAATTAAAGAAGAATTATGAATACACTGATCAAGATATGTACGAGAAGCAATAGCAATTACAAAGGCAAATCTCAAACTCATTCACCAATAAGGGAGTGCAAAGAGACCAACAATTATGAAAGCAGAAGCTTACATGAGAAAAGGTGCGGAAGACAAAACTATGCTCTTCACTCAGAAAACCATGCAGATGGATGAAACTCAGTACCCATGTAAGCAAAATTGGAGAATTTAGAAATGATCCAGGGTCTAGAACTTTAAAAAGAAGTTGCATACATACAGGGAAGCATGGTGTCTTTAACTAGAGAGAATAATTTGGCACAAAATAATAAATTGGTAAAAGACAGCTGACAGTGATCTGTAATATCCTAAGTTTTCTGTTATATGTTATCGTATTTATAAAATTTTAATTATATCCAAAATGATCATGAACCCAATTTTAGCACGACAAGATGTCTCATGCGAATTATCAGCATATACAACATCATTTAGGAAGAAAAAAGTAAGAAAAACATTGGAATGGAAGTAACATGAAAGATCTTCCCTGTGGAAGTAATTATTTTCCATCCTTGAGCATCCCCTTGTTGCAATTCAATGTACTTGGCTTACATAATTAAGAGGCAATACGTTGCATATACCAAATACTACCCAATAGGACATTTCCTAAATGGCTCTCCAAAATCAATGTGAAGACACCGAAAAAAATAAGATGCAATCCAACATTATTTTTGTCGTCCTCATTGGTCAGGATTTATTCATTCACATCCAGAATACTTGAATACATATATTTCAATTTAGTTAGACCAAGCCAACTAACTATATGCATAAACAAAAGTATATGTAAAAACACACATGGGGCAGATTATTAGAAACTAAGATGTAATTGCTTCATGGCTAAGAAACATGATTACAAAAATAATATTTGCAAATTCAAGCAATTTTTATTATTCTTTGTTGACCATTATGAAGAATTATTTTCAACTTACGACTGATTAACATAAGTGCATCTCATAGTGTATAAAAGGTTAAATATTCTTATTACATAGCTAAGAAACATGATTACTAAAATAATGTTTGCAAATTCAAGCAATTTTTATTATTCTTTGTTGATCCATTATGAAAAATTATTTTCAACTTAAAACTGATTAACATAAGTGCATCTCATAGTATATAAAAGGTCAAATATTCTTATTACCTGCCACTTTTAATCCAAATATTGGCCTTCAACCAATGGGCTCATGACCATAATTCCCAGGGAGATCTAATATGCCATTAGATGAGGTGTCAGTAAATTAGAAGGTCAAAATTCCACATGCGTCAAACGAATTGTCTGTTTGATGTCCTCACTCGAGTGCTCTAAGGCACCTAAGTGGCCGTTCATGACAATATTGAGAAATATATGGCTACTGCCTAGAGACATTTGGATCGGATCGTAGATAAGAAGATTGTCACAATGTGACTCACGCTAACTGCCTTAGCGAGGATAGGTAACTGCTACTTATTTTGGATTGATGAACCTTTCTCCTGTAACAAGACGCTCTAAAAGAGAAGGTGTGTTTCTGAACTACTCCCCTTTACGCTTACAGGCAGGTTACAGAAGTGATCATCTCCATTGACTATAATCAAACAGCAGAATCCACTGGGAACACGCGCGCGCAAACACTCAGAATTTTGGTTAAAAAAAGGGCGAGGAACTATGAAAAAAAACCTCCTTTTTACGCAACTCCATAATCAAAATAGGATTCCGAGTCGATAGGCCAAACAGTACAAAGCTACACCACTCCGACGTTTCAAATTCAGGCAGAAAAAAAAAAACAAGATCCCAGCCCTTTAACCCACTTCAACAAAACCAAGCTCCCAAAACTTCCAGCAGATCGCAGTTATCCTCCGCATCAACCATTACTTGTAATTTCACGCTTCCGTCGAAACTTTCCTCACAAAATAACCCAGATCCAGTGACAGGCCACGAAACACCTAACAATGAGACAAACCAACCACCTTTCCATTTTCCACTACTTCCAATGACTTTAACCAGCCAATTCCATCCCGCCAATCTCTCCACCCGCGTGGAAATCAAGCATCGATCCAGAACTTACAAGCTTCAACACCTCATCCTACACCCACCAACAGAAGACCAAGAGTCCCAACCCCGTCAGATCCAACACCAGAGGGAAGGCTGAAACCCCGCATTTCCCATTCCAAACACAACAAGCAAGAACCGATTACAAGCCCCGGCTCTCAGATGCCAATGTCGCAAGAAAACAAAAAAGGAACCAGAGAGAGAGAGAGAGAGAGAGAGAGAGAGGATACCTCAACGAAGCATCAGGAGTCCACAAAGCGCGAGAGTTTGAACTGCTCTCAAATGCCTGCGGGAAGAGAGGAGAAAAATGGAGCGTGAGGCGGAAATAATGGAGAGAGAGAGAGCGAGACAGAGAAGGGAAGCAGACTGTACAGCTGCCGGTTTCCGTTCTCTCCGGTTAATGCAAGACTTGGATTGACTTTAATACCCCTACGTTTTCCTTGGTTTTTTTTTCCTTCTTTATGATGGAAATAATTAACACTTTTTTAAAAAAAATAGTTTAATTATCTTAAAAATTTTCCCGCCTTTTAAGAGTTAAATCCTTTGTGCAGGGTGTTAATCTAAAATAAATTATTTTCAACCCATTTGATAAGAGAGTTAATAATAATAATAAGTATGTAAAATGTTTTAGAGAAAATAAATTTTAATATGCTTTATTTTATAGCTTTTATATTAAATTCAAAATTTTTAGTTTTAAAGGTAATATATTTTTAAATTTATAACGTGAATTAATCTTATTTAAATATAGATTCAAGCACATTGGCAATTAGCACTTAATTATTGATTATCAACTTGTCCAACGATTAAATTTGACTTTAGTTGACTCCATTGAACCGAGTTAAGTTAACTTAAATTGTTAAATCAATTTAGCTAGAACTGACCACAGCTATCTAAAAAACATTTTATTTTATAAATTATTTACAGAAGAAGTTTATAGTGTAAATATGGCATCATTTCCTTTTTTTATATAAATGAAGTGCTTTAAGGTAATATAATTAAAAGTTAGAAACATGAATTTGAAAATTCTAATTAAAAACTATCATTCTATTCTGACAGATTAGACTAAGATAAAAAAAAATAAAGATACTTGGATTAAAATAAAAAAGGACAATAATAATATTTTTTAATAATTAGGAAAATACTCTATTAGTAGTAACAACCGACTTTTATATTTAGATAAAATTTCTATCGTAATCCTATTTTTTTTATAAAAAAAAATTACTAGTTGTAACAACTATCCTAATGTTTTAAATTTGAATTTTGATGCTCAAAGTTTAAATTTTAAATAGGTTTCAGGTGCCCTTTACAATATTTGAAAATTTTAAAATAAGAGTATAAATATATTTTAATTATAGTTTTACCATTTTGACCTTTTTATAGTTAAAAAATAGAATATATAAATTAAGCTCAATTCATCTATATAAATTCCCACTCTACCATTCTTCCACATTAAAAAAATTATTCTATTAATTTTACTTAAATTTGTTCAAAGTTCATAAACTTAGTTTCATTTTATTTGATAATTTTTACCTCATTTTATTTGTTTTTCCCTAACTAATTTTTTCCCATAAAATTATACTCCAACTTGTTTAAATCTCATAAGTAATCTAACCTAGTTTAGTCACTATCATGTAATTTTTAATTTTTAATTTCATTGATTGGATGATCTCTAATTTTATTTTATTTTTTCTTAATCATCTAAAAAATTTTCTTAAATTATATATGGGTTCGGTTTGTTGAAAGCACATAACTAGACTCATTTTATTCATTTTAGTCAAGTTATGACATTAATCTCTAATTATAAAAAATGAAATTGTAAAATAAACTTGCAAGCTTAGCCTCAAATAACCCTAATATTATAACACGTCAAATCAACAATACCGAACCCTATCGAACCAATATAATTTAATACTTATATTACATTTGGTAGGAAGAAAATACAATGGTAACATTTGGAGAGGATAAGATTTGAAATTATGAAGGACAAAGAAAGACCTAGTTACAAAATAAATAAATTAAATTAAATTAAATTAAAATAAATGATAATTCTTGCATATCAACCAATGAAACTATCTACTTAGCTCCTACTTCAAAAATAACTATAATTAATTTGCATGTCAATATGCTACACGAATATCTTATGCAAGAGATAATTCTTGTCCGTGCCTACATATGTATATATAAATATGCACTAGTATACACCTATCTAGTACTTTGTTCGCGTAAACAATAAAGGAGGAGGATAATAACTTACATATGCATTGGTATAGAGAGAATTTTTTCCAAAATTTCTACTTTCATTTTTTTTTTGCGCAAATGACCTACAACCTCGCTGATGTACTGGCAACAAGATCATCACCACATGGCTCCTCATGGTTTCGGTGACACCACGAGACCTAATATATCATCTGCAAGTTGCCCCCCGAAATCTACAAATCTATTCTAATCCAACCAAACCTGTCTCTGCATTAAACAAGAACCCGGACCGGTGTCTTTGTCTTCAGCAAGGGCAAATTTGGTGCCTTCAACTAAACCATGCACTGCCCGTCACCGCCCTCAAATGGAGTTGGCACACAGCACAGGAATCATTTTGAAGCTGAGGGTTGCCCACCATGAGCTACAGTGCTATCTCATCATGGGTGGACTCCACTTTCAATTTCAGTTCATGCATAGGCTCCTCCGCCACTTGGATGCATGATTGTACTGGAAAATACTTCTGAATGCCACACCAGCAAGCGTTACCTCACAAAAGAGGTTAGTCCTAATCAAAATTGGAGCATACATTAGCTGGATTGAGTACAACAAATGTGGTCAACAGAACTAAAAGTCATGGAGAGAAAAAAGGATTGAGCTGTCAGCTACTGATGAGTATTCTTTAATCCTCGCAGTCAAATTTCCTGTCAAACTACTGTTCAGAAATAACATTATCTATTTCCCAGATTCTTCCCCCCCAAAAAAGAGATTGTTGTTGTTTCAGCAGCTTGGCGTAGCATCTGTGTGAGAAGAATCAAAGCCAGAGTTGTTTGCACAAATGGAAAGAAGGAATGTAACTGTTATAAATAAATTTTGATATATTAGCTGGAATGAATATAACAATTAGCGACAAGATGTAGAATGAAAATTTGATAATTCCAATAACAGATGCAAAAAAAGCAAGTTGGTATGGAGCTCCTACATGTAAAATCTAAAGATCATATACTGACTCAAGGAACATGATTTCAACATGCTTTTTGCTTGTGTTTGATCAACACTAAATTCATGATTTTCAGTAAGCAATAAGATATGCAGTTTTACATATTTTCTTCAGACTAAAGCAATCCTTTTGAAGAAAACATTCCAATTGACTTACTTGCTTACAAGTCAGTATTAGGGACATGTCTTTTGTGATGTTACATGCTCCTTTCCTGCAATGGAATGCCTTACATGTGATTGGTACTGCAAATATATTTATTTCAAAACACAGAAGTAAATGCTACCAAGAAACTAAACTAATTAATCTCATTACATTGCAATCTAGAAGAAAATTTGACTAATAACTTAACTGGATGATTAGTAGTAGATAATGAGATTCAGAAACTTGAATTTAGCTTGTCTTGATCCATGAGTAACATCAGTTGTTATGATCATTTTTCCTTTTATTTAAGATCTTATTTAGATTTCTCCTTTATTTCACCTATAAATCACATGAAGGTGAAATACATAGTGTTATTACTCCCCTTTTCAAACAGAATAATGATATTCCCATCCTCACATCGGAAGTAAAATGAACTTTTTTTACCTCTATGCCTACACAAAAAATTCAAAGAAATTGATAAGGGTCTACGATTAATTGTATGTGTTGTTGCTACATATATATAGAACAAACGATATGTCCAATATCTCACTCCATTCTTCTAGGAATGAACAGATATGCGCAATCAAACTTCTACCACCTACAAGTAGATAGTGTGACTAGATACAAGAAAACACAAGAAATATATAATTCAATGCATGCGCTGGTGGTACTTATAGATCAACTGATCTGTACAAATTTTGCTACAATAAAGTCCATCCATAAGATCAGATTATCATATTGACAAAGACTATCCGCATCAATGTGCTCTCCTTTTGACTCATTTGGAGTTTTACAGGTACATCAGCAGATGTAAACAGCACTATGTTTCACACAAGAACCAGTCAGTCTGAAATTTGTCGGTTTACATTTACTGAATCAATGGAGATAGAAAGCTAATCACAAATATTTCCTACTCACTCAAGTTTCGCAGTTAACCTCGTCTGAGAAAGACAAAGAGTGAGCCTCTGGAACCCATTCCAAGTCTTATTTTATCGTCAATGTATGTTATTTGCAGCTTGACCTCGCTCTCACCACCATAGGAGAACTCCAGTGAACCCACCTTCAACTGTGGAGGCTCAAATATAACTTGGATCCACTTATCATCCAAGACTATCAATTTACCTGGAAAACCATCATGACTTCATCTTACTCCACTCAAAGGATTAAAATTGCTTACAAAATGACAAGCATATGGTAACAGATTGGATCCTTACCTTTCAAAGATACTTCTCCGTCGAGGAAACCAAAAGCTGAAAAAGAAACTCTGTTTCTAACGACATCTGGAGCTTCGACAGCCTGAACCATCTCATTTGTCTTGAAGATAAGTCTTCCAATAGCACTTCGGTAGCCTCCACCAGGGGATGTTGGCACGGAGCAATACACCACATCCCACTCTGAGTTAGATGTCAAAGGAATGGCTTCATTACCATCACCAGCCATTTACTGAAATAACATATGAATCTAGCCTTTCCTAAAACTTAACTCATTGGAATAAGTGTCCGTTCAATGAATTCTTAACACTTATCGTGTAATTCTAAGAAATTAAGAGCAATTTGGAGTGCTTGAATGTTCAATTTCTGAGAAATCTCAAGCAAGTATAGTGATTGCTGCCAAGTGGAACTTGGACTTACCACCAAATATGAGAGGGGACTTAACAGGCTCGTCAATGCAATACTTTGCGAGCTGATCTGCCACATTGGCCACTTCTTTATGGCCGTCTGAGTTAAGTGAGACTCCCCGATCAGTTCCATCTACCTACAACCATCGTATCCTACATATTATTCGCTCATATGCCCTAACAAAGCTTCACCTTCTACATAGGTAGAGGACAAAAAACAAGAAAACACTACTTTTTTTTAGAATTTTTACCCTATTATTTTATGAATATGATAGTGTGAGGAGAAACCTTGGAGAGGATGGAGGTGACGAGATCGCCGGGTGCCGGCGCCACGAGAGGCTGCGCCGAGACGGCGGCACGGATGGTAGGGATCTTACAGCGGCGCGCTTTAAGAGCGACGGGCGCCGGACACGCTGGCGGAGGGCGAGGGGCGAGTGCAGCGGAGGAGAAGAGACCGATGGAGGACGCCATGGATTGGCCGCCGACGGCTTGGTTGCTTGCAGGTTTTCCACGGACAGGAATGATTTATACATTCTAATCTATCTATATTATTAGATATTAATATTGGAAAAATTTAAATCTATACATAATAAAAAATTATCTTAAATATTTCTTATATAGTAATTTTTTTTATCTTTTATATTATAATATTTAAGACGATTTCTTATTATGTATAGATCTAAACTATCCTAATATTAATACCATTGGATAAATTTAAATGTATAGATCATTTCTTAAAAAAAATTTAAAAAAAATTACTTTTTAAATAAAAATTAAGCCGACTACTGCCGGTTCTGAGGATTTCTATCCCTTTCCATAGGCACCAGTGGCACCTCTCTCTCTCTCTTCTTAATTTTCTCTTTCTTTTTAATTTTATGATTGGTCCAATTTAGATTTTGGATGACGAGTGGGCCCAGAAGCCCAATTCATTCTCCACGTGACTATTTGTGCCACCATGACTGAAGAAATGGCATAACCTTAGTACCCAGTAGCGATTTTTAAGGTGGGTGCCCTAATCACCGTCCGATCCAAATCAGGATGGACATGGATCTCATAGCAAATATTCCCGTTAGCTGCCCCGTTACCGCCGCTTGCGTAACCCAGGTTAAGGTTTTTTTACTGTTGCTTTTTTATTTCCCTCCAAAACCACGTGGTTAAAAACTCTTTTTTCTTTTGTGACATCTGCTTTATGTTCTCCAGCAATTCGTGTCTCTCTCCGGCGAAACTCTTTAAGCTTCCATCTTCGGCGAATTTCCTGTAACACTTCCGACATTCATCTCCAGTCACTTCATCTCCGACTAACTACCAAGCAGCAGGTAAAGATTTGTCAAAAACTACATACGTTTATGATTGATGCATATAGACATTCATCAGGATGAACAGTTTACATTTTCATTGACGAAATAGACCAAATGTCTTTATACACTAAATGTGTTTATGCACTAAATGGGTTGATGCACATAAACGTTAGGGTTGATGAACTGAGTTTACTCTGCGTTGATGTGTATAGAATTTAATCATTGAATTTGATATTTTCCTAGTTCATACTCATTGACACACATATTAATTACCTAGATACAATTAAATTTGACATGTTAGAGATTAAATTAGGGTTAAGACACAAGTATTTTGGGTTGATGCATAGACATTAGGGTTGATGAACATAAACATCATGGTTGATGTGCATTGACATTAGGGTTGATAAACGTAGACATTAGGGTTGATGCGCGTAGACATTAGGGTTGATGAACATAGTCATTAGGGTTGATGTGCATAGACATTAGGGTTGATGTGCATAGATATTAGGGTTGATGAACATAGACATTAGGATTGATGAACATAGACATTAGGGTTTATGAACATAGACATTAGGGTTGATGTGCATAGACATTATGGTTGATGTGCATAAACATTAGGGTTGATGAACTGAGTTTACTCTACGTTGATGTGTATAGAATTTAATCATTGAATTTGATATTTTCCTAGTTCATACTCATTGATACACATATTAATTACCTAGATACAATTAAATTTGACATGTTAGAGATTAAATTAGGGTTGAGACACAAGCATTTTGGGTTGATGCATAGACATTAGGGTTGATGAACATAAACATCAGGGTTGATGTGCATTGACATTAGGGTTGATGTGCATAGACATTAGGGTTGATGAACATAGACATTAGGGTTGATGTGCGTAGACATTAGGGTTGATGAACATAGTCATTAGGGTTGATGTGCATAGACATTAGGGTTGATGTGCATAGATATTATGGTTGATGTGCATAGACATTAGGATTGATGAACATAGACATTAGGGTTTATGAACATAGACATTATGGTTGATGTGCATAAACATTAGGGTTGATGAACTGAGTTTACTCTGCGTTGATGTGTATAGAATTTAATCATTGAATTTGATATTTTCCTAGTTCATACTCATTGATATACATATTAATTACCTAGATACAATTAAATTTGACATGTTAGAGATTAAATTAGGGTTGAGACACAAGCATTTTGGGTTGATGCATAGACATTAGGGTTGATGAACATAAACATTAGGGTTGATGTGCATTGACATTAAGGTTGATGTGCATAGACATTAGGGTTGATGAACATAGACATTAGGGTTGAGACACAAGCATTTTGGGTTGATGCACATAAACATTAGGCTTGATGAACTGAGTTTACTCTACGTTAATATACATAGAAATTATTCATTGATTTTGATATGAATGAACTTGATACAATTAAATCTTACATGATAGAGATTAAATTTTTTTGAGATAGAGATATTTTGGGTTGATACACATATAAATTAGCGTTGAGTTTACTTTGCCTTGACATATAATTTTTCATCATTGACATACAGTTGTATAATTGTACTATGGGGGTCAAATGATAAATCTTGTGAGGAAGATGATGCATGTGCATCCACAAGAGTTGGGGAAACTAAATCTTCATCTGTTGTTCCAAATGTTGGTATGGTCTTTAATAGTGAAGATGCAGCATATGATTTTTACAATCAGCATGCGAATAGACTGGGATTTAGTATCAAAAAATTATACCTAGAGCGTAGAAAGGATGGTTCATTGAAGTATTAGACATTTTCTTGTAGCAAACAAGGTTTGAAAAAAACTCACCCCACACATGAGACTAAGAAACCACAAGCTGAGACAAGAACAAACTGTATGGCCCGGGTGGATTTAAAATTTCAATCAACAATGTTTGGACAATATCCAAAGTTCAGATCAACCATAACCATCCAATGACTAGTCCAAATAAGGTCAATTAGCTTAGATCACATAGAAAAATACTACCTTACCAACGTTCTCTTATAGACCAAATGATTGCATCTGGTATGAAGGCTCATAATATTCATAATTATTTTCAGTCCGGGGTAGGTAATATGGATGTTGGATTCATAAGAGATGATACTACAAATTATATTAAAAAACAGAGACGGAAAAGATTGGATGGGCTGGAAAAGAAGGGTATTTTGAATTATCTAACGGAGAGACGAGTCAAAGATCCTTCTTTCTTTTCTACTATTGAAGTTCATAGTTCAGGCGAGATTGCTAATTTTTTTTGGGCTGATGGTAGATCATCGTAGATTATTCTTATTTTGGGGATGTTATTTCTTTTGACACCACATTTCAAACTAATGAGTATGATATGCCGTTTGCTCCAATTGTTGGTGTGAATCAGCACAAGCAGATAATTCTTTTTGGTGCTGCATTATTATATGATGAGACAACTGAATCATTTATTTGGCTGTTTGAAACCTTTTTGAAAGTAATGTCCAGCCGGCATCCTGTGACCATTTTTACAGATCAATCGGCAGCAATATCGAAGGCAATAGAGATTGTAATGCTAAATACAGCACACCGTTTGTGTTTATGGCATCTTTTTAATAATGCAGTAACACATTTAAGCCATGAGATTCATAGTAGTGCTGGATTTCTTGAAGATTTGAGACATGTGGTATATGAAAGGTGTAGCATAGATAGATTTGAGGTACTATGGACTAGTCTAGTAAATAAGTACCAACTTAGTGAGAATAATTGGATACATAATTTTTACAAAATACGTACTAAGTGGGCTGCATGCTATCGTGCGCAGACATTTTGTGCAGGTATCAGCACATCACAACGAAGTGAGAGTATAAATGGTCATTTTAAACATTTCTTCAAGAAAAAATTATCCCTGTTTGAATTTGTAGAACAATATGATAAGGCAGTCACATTCTTTCATGAGAAAGAATTAAAAGAAGATTTCAGGAGTAGAAACAACACACCAGTAAATGCCTTCTGTAACATGTTAAGAGAAGCAGCTTCGGTATACAGCATAGTTATGTACATAGAGTTTGAGGAAGAGTTTAAGATGAGCTTTGATTCTAGTATTACATTCATGTCAGCAGATTCTGATGATGGTTGTTTGGCATTCAAGGTCATTCTTCAAAAAAATGGTAGAGATGAGTTCGTGATGTATAACCCTTCTTCTGTGACTGTCAACTGCACATGTAAACTCTATGAATTGAATGAAATTTTATGTGGTCATTGTATAAAAGTTCTTGCAATGAACAATGTGAATTCAATACCACACCATTATATATTAAATAGGTGGACAAAGTATGCTAGACAAGGTCACGGTTATCATATAGGTTCACCTATCAGGGAAGGTCATGGAAAAGAGAGTTTGACATCTATATATAACTGAGTCTGTCAAAAGCAATTTTGTATGTCAACAAAGAGTATACATTCTCGAAAAGCGCTTGAAATGATAAAAGTTGCAACTAATCAGCTAATACAAGTTGATGAATTATTGCGCACCGAGCCTATAATTATTGACTCACAATTTGAAAGCAATGAAATTAGTGAAGCTGATATAATTGAAGAGCCGATTATCACCATCAAGCCCCCTATTGCCAAAAAAGGACCAAAGGAGAAACGAAAGAAGGGTCTTCTAGAGAGAATAAAAAAGAACAAAAAAACCACAAGTGGGAGTTCTAGCTTACCTTTGAGTAATTTAAATCCAGTTCCTGCATTCAATCCAACTTCTATGTATGCAAATACACAGGTAATAGTTATTTTTGAAGTAGTCATAAATATCATTGATATACTCATATTGATTTGTACATTTGATAGGTCCCTCAACCTTCTACAATGTACACTCCTGGTAATCTCAACACTGCTCTTCCGGTTTCTGTTTTTTCATGTGTACAGTTGGATGCACAAAGCTATACTCATAATGATCCACCACCAGTGTTTTCATATAGTCAAATGATGATGGAAAATACGTCGACATATGTAAGATACTTCACATTATCATATGTTTTTATATTTTTGATATCAGCTTATACTAATTAATCTTAATTCATATCCAGTTTTCAGACAAAGCATCATAGGTTGCTCAGCCACAACTATCATCGCAGGAAAACGAGCCATCTACTTGGTGATAAATAGTCCAAATAGTGTTGATGTACTATTTATGATGTAGACATGTACTGTATAAATATATTTGATGTTTATGTATTTAGGGTTGATGTGCTGTATTAGGGTTGATGTTCTGTACAATGTGCGTTGATGTACATGAACTGGGAACATATCTTTCATACATACATATCTACACTCCTGGAAATTGGTTGATGTGAATGCGTTAGCGTTGATGTGCAACCTCTGATTTTACTTTCTAATACGTAAATATGTAAATCTGGTTAACATCATACAAATTAGGGTTGATGTGCATTATTGAGTTATCGTTGATGTGCATTAGGGTTAGCGTTGATGTGCATAGAATTTTTTAAGTACATCAACGCTAAGTCAGGTTGACATCATACAAATTAGGGTTGATGTGCATTAGGGTTAGCGTTGATGTGCATAGAATTTTTTAAGTACATCAACGCTAATTCAGGTTGACACATACAAATTAGGGTTGATGTGCATTATTGGGTTATCGTTGATGTGCATTAGGGTTAGTATTGATGTGCATAGAATTTTTTAAGTACATCAACGCTAATTCAGGTTGACACATACAAATTAGGGTTGAGGTGCATTATTGGGTTATCGTTGATGTGCATTAGGGTTAGTGTTGATGTGCATATAATTTTTTAAGTACATCAACGCTAATTCTGGTTGACACATCAACCCTAAACACATGAACATTTCAGCATATCACTTTCTAATTCATACACAAGAAATGCAAAATAGTACATCAACGCTATTTGAAAGCACATCAACGCTAACACATTGCAGCATATCACTTTCTAATTCTGGTTGACACATACAAATTAGGGTTGATGTGCAGCAATTTAAATGTGTACATCAACGCTATTTGAAAGCACATCAATGCTAACACATGACATGAACCATCAATGTATTCACGTATTTACTTTCTAATACATAAATATATAATTCTGGTTGATACATTCAAATTAGTGTTCATGTTCAGTATATTCACTTTCTAAGCATACTCTAAATAATTCCATGCTGGTAATAGCTCCTAATCTTGGCATATCTGCCTGCGAGAAATCAAACTTGGTCTTCCTACATATACAATCCATATACATCATTACAAAAACTCCACAATCCTTGGACTCATACTGTTTAGGGCAGTTAGCATCCCATATTTTTTGGTACTGCATGAGATCCCAATCAGCCGCACATTTCAACCCTTCAGTCTATTTGTTGAAATGAGAATTTAGTAGTTTTATCTGCATCAACAAAACCAGAAATGACGTAAGTTTAATAGCATTGAAATTTAATTGAAAAAATAATACAACAGGTAGGTGAATTAAGATACTTACATAACCATCTACATAAGACCTATCTGCGGCTGTTGGTTGTAATAAAGAATTAAAATATGTTATGCGTTTCTGCTCCCTTTCTATGTACATCAGAAACCAATGGTGGTCTCGTCCAATTGGGCAGAAAATTCTTTTTATGTTTGGTAGCGTCTCTCTATGGAAGTTATTCAAGTATTGATGAGACATTCCATATTGACGTGCTACATCCAACTGATAACAACTCTCGGAGATGTAGGCAAATGTGAGATATTTTCTTTGCTTCACATATCTTTTACTATGGTTGTGAAGTAGGAGTGCATATGCGTCAATCACCTACAATGAATATGTAAAACAATCAGGAAAATTACGAATATGCATATCCAGTTGGTACTGCAGATGTTGGTACTTACATTATCTTGCACCATTTCGCTAAAAAATAGATCACAAAGGGTGATCTTTTTTACTTCACAACCGTCCCCAATAGTGACCACGTCTATTGGCGCTTCAAGATGGAAATTTATTTGCTGGCGTTGAGAATCAGTTATTAAATTGTGTCCACAATAATCTCTTCTACCAATATACTGTCATACGAAAGCCAACAGTTAAATATATTTAAATATAAGTACATAATTTACATGGTTTAATAAAAGCAAGGTAACTCAGTATGAAGCTATGTACATGGTTTAATAAAGTTATGTACATGGTTTAATAAAAGCAAGGGAACTTAGTTCATCAACGCTAATGTCTATGTTCATCAACGCTAATGTCTATGTTCATCAACCCTAATGTCTATGCACATCAACCCTAATGTCTATGCACATCAACTCTAATGTCTATGTTCATCAACCCTAATGTCTATGCACATCAACCCTAATGTCTATGCACATCAACCCTAATATCTATTGTCATCAACCCTAATGTCTATGCACATCAACCCTAATGTCTATGCACATCAACCCTAATGTCTATGCTCATCAACCCTAATGTCTATGCACATCAACCCTAATGTCTATGCACATCAACCCTAATGTCTATGTTCATCAACCCTAATGTCTATGTTCATCAACCCTAATTTTTCTATCTCAATGATAAGTTAATAAAGGTCTCAAGTCAAATTAAAGAAATGTACATGGTTTATTAAAAGCAATGTGAAATAATGCCATGTTATAAAGCACTAACCTCCTGGAGTTGCTTAGATGGTGGCACATCAACTCTCTTCTTTTTTATATCCATCTCGGTATAAGGAGAGGTTAGGGCTGCAGAGGCCTTTCTTATTCTTTTCCCCTTACCCATCTCGGGATCATCTCCACCTTCAGCTGGATTGTCATCATCTGACCATTCCAATTCTTGCTCAGTCTCTTCTGTCAACTTCTCATATGCAGCCGTAAGTTCATTGAACTTCTTTTCATATGAATCTTTAAGCTCCTTTAATTCAGATTCATACTCTGCAATCTGGTTACGACATGATATCTCTAGAGAGAGTTTCTCTTCAGTTAAGCTCCTTACTCTGGCCATAATATCCTCTAGTGCATTCTTCAGCTTCGTTATATCGGCCTTCAAAAGCTCATTCTCAAAAAGTACAGTTCAACTTTTGAACTTCTCTTCAGTTAGCCTTGATTCCAAGTGATGACATTTATGTCCAAACTTATTTCTTTCTTTTTCCACCTTTTGCAATATAGCTTTCAACCTCTCTAATTCCTCTGCAGTCTCTGATTCATGTGTACCAACTGAATCTTCTAGCAATTCAGTGTTTATCTACAAGAAATAAAACCATCTATTAATTTAAGGACAAAAAATGGAGATAATTACTCATCTCATAAAATAGTTAGAAAGAAGAATACTCACATCTTTAGCAAAGGTCACTGGGACAGAAATAACAGTCTTGGTATGTACATGAGCATTTATTTCTATATCTACAGGATGATCTTCTTCAATATATACAACAGCAGCATCTTCTTCACTATCTACATGGTGATCTTCTTCATTATGGGAGTCTAAATCTTGTCTCCCTTCATCTTGTGCAGCATCATCTTGTATGACATCTTCGATATCAAAAATTATCTTGCATAGATAATAACCCATATGGTTAGAGCTAAGTATTAACATCATTTAATGAGAAAGACATGATTCAGCTACATACTTGAGAATTATCTAGCTTTTCTAAGTTCTTTTCAAACGTCGCTCTTCTTCCAGCAGGCATTTTCGCCCAACGAAATAGGTGAGGCTGAACACCCTCCACCTTGATATCATTCCATAATGGGCAGTGTTCATATAACTAAACCTATAAAATAAAATGATTTTAATGTTAATTATCAGCAATCCTTTGCTTAATAGTACATACTTATGAAAAAAGACTTCACTTACACAAAGGAGGATGCCACACCCCGCAAATGATGTAGTATTTTTGCTGAAGCTTCGAGTAATACCATGTGTCAAATATCTATGTATAGCCTCAGCCCAATTGTATTTACTCAGATTCATCACATCATCCACATATTCGACAAAAAGTGGATCCAAGGTGTAGTAAACACCACAGAATAAGAAAGTGCAAAATAAATACAAAATACTGAGCTTCTTCATTTTCTCCTCATCCAATATCTCGCAATTTGGGACCACATATGTATACATTTTATCCTCTATCATTTGCCTTCTTGGAATTTTCCCTTTAAAGTCAACTTTATATAAGCTTGAATCAGGAGTTCGCTGGTGAAATTGCAGTAATTCTCCCATGTCTGGTAATCCTAAAATAGCCGATACTTCCTTTACCGTAAAGTCCAAAAATACTCCATTAATGAGGAAGCCGCATCTATGCTCGTCCCATCTATTTCTCAAGTATTCCAAAGCCAACATAGATACAGTTGGCCCTATGAATAAATGGCCAAAAGGGGTGGCCTGCAGCAACTCAATCAAATTATTCCCCTCTGCTATTTGTCCAATGAAGCTGTGTAATCTCGACATTGAACATCTATTAAAATTATCGAGTTATCTTTGCAGGTGCTCTTCCCATTTTTCTGACCATGAATATCAACAACAAAATGAGTATTAACAAGGAAAATATATGAATGAATGAATAATAATGCAGATCAACGCTGAGTAAACTCAGGTCATCAACCCTAATGTTCATGTGCATCAACCCAAATTCCTTAGGTCTCAACCCTAATTTAATCTCTAACATGTCAAATTTAATTGTATCAATGAGTATGAACTAAGAAAATATAAAAATCAATGAATAATTTCTATGTACATCAATGCTGAGTAAACTCAGTTCATCAATCCTAATGTCTATGCACATCAACCCTAATATCAATGCACATCAACCCTAATGTCAATGCACATCAACCCTAATGTCTATGTTCATCAACCATAATGTCTATGTTCATCAACCCTAATGTCAATGCACATCAACCCTAATGTCTATGCACATCAACCCTAATGTCTATGTTCATCAACCCTAATGTCTATGCACATCAACCCTAATGTCTATGTTCATCAACC
This sequence comes from Costus lasius, assembly GCA_027563935.2. Lineage (NCBI taxonomy): Eukaryota > Viridiplantae > Streptophyta > Magnoliopsida > Zingiberales > Costaceae > Costus > Costus lasius. Next base: position 105,544,518 of record CM050448.1, read on the forward strand.
CTAATGTTTATGCACATCAACCCTAATGTCAATGCACATCAACCCTAATATTTATGCACATCAACCCTATTGTCTATGTTCATCAACCCTGATGTCTATGCACATCAACCCTAATGTCTATGTTCATCAACCCTAATGTTTATGTAAATCAACCCTAATGTCAATGCACATCAACCCTAATGTCTATGCACATCAACCCTAATGTCTATGTTCATCAACCCTAATGTCTATGCACATCAACCCTATTGTCTATGTTCATTAACCCTAATGTTTATGCACATCAACCCTAATGTCAATGCACATCAACCATAATGTCTATGCACATCAACCCTAATGTCTATGTTCATCAACCCTAATGTCAATGCACATCAACCATAATGTCTATGCACATCAACCCTAATGTCTATGTTCATCAACCCTAATGTTTATGCACATCAACCCTAATGTCAATGCACATCAACCCTAATGTCTATGCACATCAACCATAATGTCTATGTTCATCAACCCTAATGTCTATGTTCATCAACCCTAATGTCTATGCACATCGACCCTAATGTCTATGTTCATCAACCTTAATGTCTATGCGCATCAACCCTAATGTCTATGCACATCAACCCTAATGTCTATGTTCATCAACCCTAATGTCTATGATCAGCACATCCCTACAGTCTATGTTCATCAGCCCTAATGTCTATGTTCATCAATCATAATGTCTATATTCATCAACTCCACAATCTATGTGCATCAATCCTAATGTGTATGTGAATCAACCCAAACTTTCTATGCGCTAATTTAAATTCTACCAGGCAAAATTTAAGTAATTTTTGTTTGTGTATAAATGATAGTTTACCTGTTTCGCAGTTAACTAAAGATGACTCGAGAGTAGACTCTCATTTTCCTCGGAGGCGACACAAGCTTTACAATGAGAATGTTAGAAAGAAGAAAATAATGTTAGAGAAATGCGACAATGAAGCAGCTTCAACATTAAGATTTGTGTCGAAGACGACATAGAACAAAGAAAATATGCAACTCACCTGCTTTAATCTATTGCCAGGGAGTTAGTCGGAAATCGCCGGAGAGCAAGCGGCAGGAGATTCGAAATCGCCAGAGAGCAAGCAGCAGGAGATTCGAAATCGCTGGAGAGCAAGTGCCAATCGCCGGAGAGCAAGCAGCAGGAGATTCAAAATCGCTGGAGAGCAAGCGCCGGTTCGTTTCGGATGATTATGGAGATGTCGGGTTAGGTTAATTAGGGTTGATGTGCAGGGTTTTGGGGGGAAATGAAAAAGCGATAGTAAAAAAACCTTAACCTGGGTTACGCAAGCGGCGGTAACGGGGCAACTAACGGAAATGTTTGCTGTGAGATCTGTGTCCATTCTGATTTGGATCGGACAGTGATTAGGGTACCCAGCTTAAAAATCGCTACTGGGTACCCAGGTTAGGCCATTTCTTCACCATGACTCCAGTTGAAATCAAAGGCTAGGTGTCACGCCTGTACCGAACCGGCCCACCGATGAATCTAGGGCTGTGTCAAATTCCTAGATTTAGTCCTAATTTTATCCCTAATTTGATTCCGTCGAGTTCGATATCGCATTCCACTAACGTAACCATGCGTCAGCCGCCAAAATCAAACTTTGGCACTTCTTGTCAAAATCGCACGCTGCCTCGAATTCATTCTGCTAATGTCGCATTTCGTCAACCATCCCAAATCGCTTGAAGTTGCCGTTTACCCGTGCCACGTTGACCCACCTCGAAACAAATGCTAAAATGCGTTCGTCTTCTTCGCCCGTTCTTCTCATGCGAACGCTCGCCGCGTGCGTCGTTCGCCGTCATCGGGAAGGGGAAGCTACCGGAGCTTGGGCGTGATGGCAGGGAGGACCTCAGCACCTCCTCCCTCAACCTTCGCTGCTGCGGGGAAGTGTCGCCGCTGCTGCTGTTGATAATGGTGAAGGTGACGAAGAATAGCTAAGATATCGCCGGAACAGATGACAGATATAGGGGAAAGCTTCCTCTTTATTTCTCTATAAATCAAAGAGTACAAAACCCCTTCCTCACCTCTCTCGTTCCCTCACGTCGAAGATGCCCTCGTCGCCGATTGCCAGCACTCAAAACTCTCGCTCGCAAATCACCCTTCTCTCGCTCTACCGCTCTCGATCTTCGTCACCCTTACATGAACTTCTCTGCCCTTGCTCATCGTAGAACTCCTTTGGATTTAAAGGGAAGATAAGCTTGCGTCGCCTCCTATTTCTTCACCCGCGTTGTTTGCTTCTCTCGGGTGGAGATGCCGATCTCCCTGCCTCCGTAGGACTCGCATGCGTCCGAAGGTCTTGCTGAAGAAGGGGAAGCCGCTGCCTCGACGCCGCCTTTGCGTACGAAGGAGCTGCTTCCAAAGATCTCGTCGCGCCGCTTGCGTCCGATTTGCCCGGCGAGGAGCTCGCGTTTGAGTGATCCTGGGAAATCGAAGCTGGGTTTCCTGAAATCCTACGTCCTACTACCGATTTCCTCGCTTCTGGGTCAACATTGCTTGTTGACTAGGCGGCTTCGGTGTAAGTGTAGCGTGGGCTCGGGCTATGGCTCAGCTCATATCTCTCTGGGCCTAACACTAAGGGTATAAGGATCTAGATGGACTGGGCTTTATTATTTATACGGGCCATTTGCAAGCCACATCAACCCCGGTGGCCGGATTCAACTATCTTGTTCAATAATCTATTCATTTTAACCACAAGAGCCATGACCAACTAAATTACTTATCTTTATAAATGTGTTTTAATTTTACAAGTCATAAGTATATTTTGTTATACTTATCTAGTTTACGTGGTATTATGAGCGTTCAAATAAACTAGTAAACTATGATGAATCGACTGAACCAAATCGAATTGAATAATTCTAATCGAGCAGTTTTTTTAAAAGAATAAATAAATTTAGATTTGGAACTAAGTTCGACTCTACACTGAACTACTGATTAACCATACAAATCAATTATATATATATATATATATAAAAGAGACTTCCGTTATGGGCCGATCCAATTCGAACACTGCGGCCCGTACAAGAGACAAATCAGGCCACTGATCGATGGACAGCGCCACGGACGACTCGCGATTCGGCGATCACAATAAACCTCGCGGGCACTCCCGAACAAACCTCAAGCCGCCGGAGCGCCGCCGCGATGCTGCTCCGCGCCGACTCCAACTCCGACTCTCCTTCCTTCCTCGCCAATTGCTTGACGGCGAACCACATGGCGGCCGCGAGGACCACCCGCTCCGGCAACTTGCCGATCACGCCCTCGCACGCTCCGATCACGCGCACCGCTAGGGCTACACATCGCCTCCCGCTCCTCAGCCCCATTCTCCGGCTCCAGATCCCCAACACACGCTCCGCCTTCGCGTCCGCAAAGGGGCGCCGCCCCCGCTTCGAGGTGCGCCGTCTCCGCGGCCGCGATTCCGTCGTGGACTCGGCGGCGGAGAGGCACGAGCTGGAGCACGGCGAAGCTGGTTCATCGGGGGAAGGAGAGTTGGCTTCCGGAGGCGGGTCGCAAGAGCGGCAGATTGCGCGGACGGGCCGGGATCCGGCGCCGGAGACGAGCCACGACGCGTCGAAAGCGCAGCATGCGCCGCAGGCCACGAGGCGGACGTGGCGGGCCACAAGGAAGTTGGCGCCGTGAACGGCGGCATCGCAGGCCCAGCAGAGGAACGCGTCGTCCGATTCGCAGTAGAGGGAAGCGGCGCCGCCGCAGAGCTCGCATTGCTTCTCCATAGGGGCGGTGGTGTGGGAGCAAAGAGAGGGGAGGCGGTCTTCTCTTATAAGGTGCAAATTGCTGTTTTCCTATTAAGAAATCGCCTGCAAGAGAAAAACCGGGCGGCGGTTTGCGGCGCAATTGGGGAAACCGGTGGGATTGAGCTTGGGAGGGGCTCGTCCCCATCCCCAATTGCGCTACTTTATTTAATCCTCTAATATTCGTTTATTATTTTAATCTCGATGGAAAAGGAGGGGGAAAATGGGCTATTCGAGTTGCGTGGCCGCCTCGCCGGCCACACAAACCTCGTCGGCCTCGAATTTATTAGTGATACGAATTAAGCGTGACGATTAAGCCATGCGTCAGCGGTTTAGTGTGTGGCGGTGATAATAATTTAGTGTTACAGATGCGTGACACGTTGAAATGAGGCGGTCCATTCGGTGGGTTGGGTGGATTTGACATTTTACTAGATTTCATATTCGGGAACCGCTGGTGTGGGCCAGGCCTGCGGGAAATGGGCCCATATGAGTGCAGGTGCAGAGTTTGTCAGGCAGGGGTAGGTGGTGAGGAGAGCAGGTAGGGCGGTTTGTGAGTTTTGTGACACGTGGAAGAAGGAGGAGGTGCAGCGATGGATGGCAGTGCATGGCGTCGTGTGGGAGTGAGCAGTCCGGTTGGCAATCAATCATTATAATGAGGATGAGTGGCTGGAAAACGGTCTGGCATTGCTAAGCACAACCAGGGAAACTTAGAAAAAAAAAATGCACGTATCTCAAAGTATTTTTAATGGTGGTTTACTATCGTGCATAGCTTTCTAGGCACGACCCGTCCCTAGAAATTTTCTCAAACATTGTTTGTTGTCCTGTCGATCAGGGTTCCATGTATACAATCAATCATTATAATGAGTATAGATTTTCATGCAATGCAACTAGATTTTCATAGAATAGTTATAAATTTTCATGAAATAACTATAAATTTTCATATAATGAAGGTAGATTTTTATAAAATGGCTATAGAACACTATCAATTTTCACACCCCTAGAGATAATATTTATTCTGTTTAGCATGAAATTCTCAAGATTCAAAATTAAATCGAACAAAATTTGAGAACAATTTTGTTAACATAGTCCTAGGTGAATGACAATTCATGTAATCAAATTATTAATCATCAACCAATCACAAAGATAGATTAAACATCAAACTTCATTTACACAACTAGGTCATAAGTACAATGTGATATTATATCCAAAATTGCTCAAACATCTTCTATACACAAAATATATATATACATGAGCATATCATGCTATGCATCACATTACTATATCAACTAAACAAGAGCATATTAGTAAAAATTTTTCTTAACACTTCCTTCATTGCCCCAAGGAAAAGCAACCAAAGCTAACTTGTATTATATAAAGCCAAAAGAGAGAGCTATAAAACTCAACAAGATCTACTTTGCCCAGGCAACAAAATACGTTTTCATTACTTTTTAAATAAGTCTTACATGCAAAAGAGAAGCATCAATACAGAATTTATCAAATCGATATTTAAAACTCATACCATAATGACAACCTAAACATAGAGCTTAAGGATGATATCAAGAACCCAAGTAAATCATGATAAGTTAGAATTTCTAACTTATAAGTATCAAAATCATTATGGATACAAAAGATGAACTCATCCCATAAGTACCAAAATGTCACAAAGGAACTAGTGATAGCATTATTAATTCATGAATATCAATATTAAAGTATCATAGACAGAGTAGTAGCAACAAAGCAAAACAAAGTCTTCCACATCTGGAAGCAAGACTTAACCCATGTCTGGGAAAGCCCATAAAGCAAAAGCCGGCAAAGGCTCGCCATGACCCAATCAAATGTGAATGGAGGGACTGTAGAGATGGCTCCCATACACTTAAGAGGTGGCCCCTCATTATTTCTAATGTGGCACTTTGCTCCATGTATCACTCAGTTCCATATCCATCACATAATTCCCATAAATGGGATCAAATCATTTTCCCACTAAAGTTGTAAGAGCAAAAAAAAAATAAATAAGTCATGATATAAGCAAAGTTATCAACTTAGGAATATTGTTGTATTCCAAACAAATGCCCTTACAACATGATCATAGCTAAAAATACCAAAGGTTTACAATGATAGTGCCCATGCATCAACTAATACTCATAATTTTATAAAAGGACAATCAATTCACTAAAATCAAGAGTATGGAATGTTGCATAAGGATAACTAGAAATTCTACCATAAGAGTTCAAAGGCTAAGAGAAGGAAATATCAATTTGATCAGCTCAATTCGTTCAACTTATGCATAAGGATAAACTGCATAAAACCATACACAAAAGGATTCATTGAAACCATATTTGAGACTACTTTCCAATAAAATTGGTTTGATTTCATTTGACAAAGTACACAAAAAGATATTAGGGTTAAAGTACCAAAGGGTCAAACTGTCATGTTTTCAGAAATTCCAGGGCATTGGACTAGATAATGCAATTGGTTTACGGATATGAAGCATATCAAATATATACAATATATGATCCGTTGGAAAGATATTTGAATCTCCTTTCATTTAAAATAAGAATTAGTCAAAACCGCCTATCAGAAGTTATAAGCAAAACCACACAAGTAGGTCAATCTAGTTTTACAGCAAATATATACTAAATGATGCTACATAATTGATGCTCTAGCTCCGATTAACTATATACAATATTGGATGTGTTGGAAAGGTTTTCAAGTCTTCTTTCACACAAATCAATTCTTAGTGATAAACCATTTGTGTGTTGATGACATGCATATATATGATATATCGTGGCTTAATTCTATTATTATTTTAGAGCAAAATGCATGCTTTTGTCTCATTTATTTGCTTAAATATTTCATATTCTTCAGAATCTTCACTTTTCCTTGTTTTCATTGAAATAAAGGGATTTCGCCCTAAAATTTATGGAATTTGGAAGATCTAAAGATATGTGATAATTTCTCATGATGAGACGAAGCTACACGTCAAATTTCAGCTTAAACGGACTTTTCTATGCTCTTCACTGGCATAACCGTGTATCCATGCACAGCCGTATATGAGCCTTCACTCCCGTATATGAGTCTGCACTCCCAGATTGCGCTGAGCCGTTCACGGGCATGCCCGTGCACCCATGCACGGCCGTGAAGGGATCGGCCGACTTTTTCAGAACTCGATGAAACATTCATTCACGGGCACACCCGTGAATGCATACATGGCTGTGATAAGTAAGTTTTAGAAAATAACCTTCGACGAGCCGTTCACGGGCGTGGTCATGCATCCATGCACGGCCGTGTATCGTCCCGCCAGATTCGACACCTATTCGGTTTTTCATTTGAAATTTTGTGGAGATCTTCTTAACTTACACACGGATATTTTGGGATTGGAATCACGTGATTTGGGCGAACGGTTGGGGAGAACGAGGCAAAATGGCGAGACCTAGGGTTTGACGGCGATTTTGGCGACAAAAGGCTATTCCGGCGAGATTTCTTTCTCATTTTGACACTAAAAATCGTGCCTTGGCCTCTCTCAATGTTGATATAGTCTTCCTTCTAGTTTGTATTAATTTATTTGAGAGATTTCGATGTATTTCATGATGAACATTGTAGCGTAACTTCTTTTCGGGGTTTGGGCGTAGCCCACTGTAAGAATATTGGATATTAATGCTTGATCTATATATTTTTCATATTTATCTTTGCTCTTATTCATGTCTAGGAAGTTTTAATCCATGATTATGTACTGGACATACATATTTATGTTTTAGACGTTGTGGGAAGGACTGAGAGGTGAACCATAATCGTTGGATCCCCTTTGACTGGACTGGTGATTTCGGCCACGAGAGTTATCAAAATCACCCAAGGAACTCTAATTCTTCACAAAACCCATTGGGTCTAACTTAACCCGGTAAGCCACAAGAGTAGGAGACTTGGGTTAAGTTAGGCACTGGACCATGTCCTAAGAGGGAGCGTGCCTGTACCTTAGGAAGAATTACCTTAAGAATTTTGATGAAAACTTATCTAAAACATCAGCTTTAACTTTCTTTCATGCTTCAGTGTGATGAAACCCAAAACCCCGATCTTCTCTCAAAGATCTAAAACCCTGATCTTCTCTCAAAGATCTAAAACCCCGATTGCATTGCTCTCTTTTTACTTTCTTGCATTAGGAATTTAGTAACACTCCTTCATTTGTTAAATCACCTAGCTATTAGTTAACTGATTAGTTAGTACTTGACCCCTAGTCCTCGTGGGATCCATACTTTTTATTACGCGATAGACTGTGCACTTGCGGTATGACATCTATCAAGTTTTTGGCGCCGTTGCCGGGACTAGGTTGCCAATATTAACACGATCAAGAGATTAATAGACTAGATTTAGTTAGATTTTCTCTTATTTTCATTCTATTTGTTCACTGTTTAGTTACTTTTAGTTATTTTTCTTTTTAGTTGTAGTTTTTATTTGGTGCTGGTGCTACTAATCTCTTTTGTCAAGGTACTTGTTTATGCCTAGGAATACTGTTCGAACAGAAAAACTTGTACCTGTAGACCCGGAGATAGAACGTACCTTTCGTTTGGTTCGAAGGAATCTGAAGAGACTTAAGCTTGAAGGACAATTTTATAACGACCGAACAATGGAAGCTAACCGCTTTCTGAAGGACTTTGCAGCACCCACCATCTCTGGTGTGCACTCGAGCATATCGCGACTGGCTATCGAAGCTAACAACTTTGAGATTAAGCCGTCCCTTGTGTAAATGGTGCAACAGAATCAATTTAGCGGAGCAGCCACTAATGACCCTAACCTTCACTTATCTATTTTTTTAGAATGCTGCGACACTCTGAAAATTAATGGTGCTCCCCCTAATGCTATTAAGCTAAAGCTTTTCCCTTTTTCTCTCAGGGACCGAGCCAGGGCATGGTTGCAATCTTTCCGCAAGGATCTATCACGACATGGGAACAACTATCACAGGCCTTCTTGTCAAAATATTTCCCACCGAGTAAGACAGCCGAGCTCAGAAATCAAATCACAAACTTTGCCCAACGAGATGAAGAGTCCCTTTATGAAGCATGGGTCCGGTTCAAAGAACTACTGAGGATGTACCCACACCATGGTCTACAGAAATGAGTAATTATTCATATATTTTATGGTGGTTTATTATATCAGACTAGGCTTTCTGTAGATGCTGCTGCTGGTGGGGCATTAATGAACAAAAACTATGATGGTGTGATGGAGTTAATTGAGGACATGACCCTTAATCATTATCGGTGGTCAGGAGAGAGGAGCTAGCTGGTTCGAAATTCAGGAAAGTTTGATATGAACATGATTAATTCCCTAGTAGCGAAAGTAGATTCACTTTCCTCTAAGCTTGCTTCTCTGAATGTTTCTGTTTCTAACTCTATGACTTGCGTGTCTGTGGAGTGACAGGGCATCCCGCTAGCGATTGCCACATATTGAGCACCCCTCCTAAACAAGCCAACGCTATCGAGAACTTCAGGCTTAACAAAGGACTGACATAACCACTTCATGGGTCGAAACTAGAGTTGATGCTGGAAAAATTCCTCGCTATGCAGATTAAGCAACAAGACGACACCCATGAGTATATGCGCCAACTGAGCCTGAAAATAGATTCTATCTTCACACATTCCAAGGATCTCGAAGATCAGTTTACTCAACTTACTCAACGAGTCGATGCATCCTCAATAGCTCAAGAGAAAGTCGACCCCCATGAGCATTGTAATGCGATCACGACGAGGAGTGGAATCCAGTTAGAAGACCCCAAAATGCCCGAACCTAAGGAAAGAACAGTGCAAGCTTCGCCCGAAGGACTTCCACCTGAAGAGGACTCACCGGTCAATCCAAAGCCAGAGTAGCAAAACTCGAATGCACCAAAGGAGCATGTTTACATTCCACCTCCGCCATACAAACCGCCCATCCCTTTTCCTCAGCGTCTAGCTAAGGCTAAATTGGAAAGCTCTATATCAATATTCCCTTTACTGACGCTCTTTCACAAATGCCAGCATATGCTAAGTTCCTAAAGGATATCCTATCCAACAAATGAAAGATTGAGGAGCAAGGAACAGTTGCTCTAACTGAAGAATGCAGTGCCATCATCCAGAATAAGCTTCCGACCAAACTCAAAGATCCAGAAAGTTTTTCCATTCCATGTCAAATTGGAAATATGTCATTTGATAAAGCTCTTTGTGATTTAGGAACTAGTGTTAGCCTAATTCCATTGTCTATTTGTAGGAAGTTGGATATAGGTGAGATGAAGCCTACTTCCATGTCTCTTCAGTTGGCTGATCGATCAGTGTGCCGACCAGTTAGAATCATTGAAGATGTGCCAATAAAGGTTGGAGAATTTTTCATCCCTGCAGACTTCATGGTGCTAGAGATGGAAGAGGATACACGACTATCCATCATCCTGGGGTGCCCCTTTCTTGCAACTGCCGACACCATTATTGATGTGAAAAATGAGAAATTGGTGCTAAATGTTGGTGAGGAGAAGTTAGGATTTGACTTGTCTTCTACTCTAAAAAAACCGTCTTTTGCAGGATCTTGCTACAATATGGAAACAACGGAAGACAACATTGAACCTACCTCACCGACCGCCGAAGACACCTTGGAGGTCTATTTGCTGAGTGATGAACACGAGAATGCTACTGATGAACCTCAGGACCAAGTACAAATTTTGGGGATTGCCTCCACTGAGAGATTCAGGAAACCACAATTCGAAAGTCTTGGAAAGGTTAAGTCTAACCCTTCTGAAAAGAAGGAATTGGAATTTAAGCCCCTCCTAGATAATCTTAAATATGAATTTCTTGATGCTAACTCTACTTGTCCTGTGATAGTTAGTGCTGACTTAAATGCAAAGGGAACTGAGAAGCTACTGAAAAAACTGCGTCTCCATAAACAGGTAATTGGGTACTCATTAGAGGATATCAAGGGAATTAATCTTTCGTTCTGTATGCACAGGATCTTTTTGGAGAACGATAGTAAAGCCTCTGTGGAATTCCAGCGCTGTTTGAATCCGAATATGAAATAAGTGGTTAAGATGGAGATATTGAGATTACTTGATGCGGGGGTCATTTACCCAATATCAGATAACGAATGGGTGAGTCCGGTGATGTTGTGCCAAAGAAGGGTGGAGTCATTGTAGTGAAGAACGAGAACAACGAGCTCATCCCCACCCGCACCGTAACTGGATGGCGTATGTGCATCGACTACAGGAAGCTCAAGAAAGACACGCGCAAGGATCACTACCCACTTCCGTTCATTGATCAAATGTTAGAGCGGTTGACAAAGAATTCTCACTTTTGTTTCCTTGACGGTTACTCAAGATTATTCCAGATCCCTATTCACCAAGAGGATCAGGAAAAGACTACCTTCACCTGTCCTTATGGGACATTTGCCTACCGCTGAATGCCGTTTGGGCTTTGTAATGTGATACGCACCGCAAGCGCACAGTGTTATCGAAGTAATATAAAAGATTGTCGATCCCACAAGGAGCTAGGTCAAGTACCAACTATTCTGATATTTAGAAGCTAAGCAATCTAATTTTTTAGTGTTTTGGGAATAAAGTAAACTAATTCAACTATAAATAAAATAGGAAAAGCAGTGACAGAAATATGGAGGGTGTCTAATTGAGAGATATCAGGACTACGGAATTTGCCACATTGACTGATCTATTTGAACTGTAATTTATTTGATACATGAGTTCATCATTTTGCAAAAGGAATCTTCCCTAAGTTACAGGATGCCCCCTCTAGGTGGTACACCCCGGTGTTTATCCGGAACGGTCTCCTACTCTCTCGGTGGATCGTTCCAGATAAACCCAATGAGTTCTATGGAAAATTATATTACCCTCGAGCAAAAACTAAGCACTCTCGTGTCATGGATTCACAAGTTTTGCCTAGGGGTTCCACCTCCACGACCCTCCTCTCGATATGAATCGCGTCGGCTAAAACACAATACTACTTGATCAAAGCAATATTATGAAATAAACACAACTAGATAAAATTTGCTCAGATAAGACTCAAAATATCAAATAAGTTCAATTCATACAAAAGATCAAGTCAAAGAAAATGTTTAAGATAGAAAAAACATATAAATCCACATAAATCTCTCAAATCGACAAAGAAAACTAGAAACAAAGATAAAGGAGAGGTAGGAGAAGATGATGCAAACGTTTCCTCCAAGTTTGATGAAGATCCGTCTCGAAATCGCCCCAAAATCCTCTCCGAAAACCCTTGTCGCCGGTCCACTCGCCTCTGCTACTTTGTCCCTCGATTGCTCTCCCGTTTGGAAATAAAAATTGGGGCTTTTATATTCCTTATGTTCTCCTTCGAATTAGATTTCCAAAAAGTCCTCTCTTGCCAAATTTGGATATCAATCGGATTGAAAATCGCCAAAATTCTGAATGGGTGTCGGTCAATTCGCCCTAACTCGCCTTTTCCTTGATTGCTCCCCAAATATGGCACGAAAAAGAGGAATTTTATACCCAAAAGATTCGCCTCTCTGTTAGCTTTCCAAAACTTTTTTTTCCATATTTTTCTGATTTTTATTGGGCCCGGAATCGAAGAAAAACCGAGTGTGGGTCGGGTTGCCCAATTTTGATCGCGAGTAGAAGCCTTCTTTACGTTTTTGTCCAGTAAGAATTACCGGTGAACCCCGCGGGGTTCACCTACCAGTGAAGTGCACTGTTTCTGCACAAACTTCCTCCGAGAGAATCACGGGTGAACCCCGTCGGGTTCACCAAGCTGTGAAGTGTTCTGTGGACTTTCAGACATCCGGTGAAAGCACCGGTGAACCCTATGGGGTTCACCTGGCCGTATTTTTCAAAAAAAGCTCTGATTGATCCCAAATTTTTTGTGTAGCCTTGTCTCATCACTAGAAATCACTCCATGGCTTTCGAATTTTCAAATAACCTCTAGAAATGTGTGATTTTACTTGAAATTGCATAAAGACAAGGAAAAGTAAAAGTTCCGAACAAAGTAAGTGAATAAGCCTGAATATTACATAAAAGCACCAGAATATGCCTTGTTTTAAGATAAAATGATATTAGAAAATACTACCAAAATGCAAGGTATCAAACATTCCTAGACTTAAATCTTTGCTTGTCCTCAAGCAATAAAATACTATGAAACACATAACAGGTATGAAAGAAGTTATTCAAGTTGAAAGCATACAACCAAGACAGATATTTCTATGAGCTAACCATCATCCAATTTGACAAAATCAGATGATGAGTCTATTAAGAATAGTTGAATCAAGCAGGTGCCACAATCTTTAAATAATAAAGCATTCAGTTATGAGCATAGAAAGAATCCAGTCTAGCATACATACTACATTCACCAATTTAATTCATCCAAAATCAAATGTTGGGGCCAGACACAAATTTGTTATTGCAAGATAAACTTTATCACCTCTCACAAGACAAGCTACCAAAACTGATGATAATCTTTTGTAATGCTCCCAGACTTAAAGCTGTGCTTGTCCTCAAGCAATAAACAGAGATGAAATGCATGACAAGTGTGAAAGAAGTTATATTAGTTGAAAACATGTATCCAAGTTAGAGAATATCTATAAGAAATTCATGATCCAGATATGAGAAATCAAATGATGAGATATTGATCAAAAAGTTCAGCAGATAGATCCCACAATCTCTAGAAATCAAGGCATTCAGCTAGGGGCATACAATAACTCAATTTAGCACACATACTACTTATGCAAATCCAATTCATCCAAAATCAACTTGTTGGGTCAGACACAAATGTATTATTGAAGAACAAGCATGATTACCTCTCAATGTATTCAAGTAGTGACACTAGCTTTCAAAATAGAAGGTGATATTAGATTTCAACTCATGTCTTAGGTACTACTGCCAATTTTTCGCGGTGCCAAGTAGAGGAGTCTTTAAAACAGAGGATGATTTTAGACTTCAACTCATGTCTTAGGTACCATTGCCAATTTTACATAGTGCCAAGTAGAGGAGTCTTTATTTTTCTTTTTTTTATATTTTTTATATTTTTTTTCTTTTTAATATCATGCTCTATAGATCACACTTATGATCATTTCCTAACAAGTAGTATAAAATCATGAAATGAATAAGTAAATATGTACCTCAATATGAAATCATATAAACTACTAGCTTGTCATCCTTGAACATTCACAGAAATGTGTAACACACTAATCAACAGTTTCAATCATTCCAATCAAAAGATTTCAGAATCATAGAACAAATGGATATGATCATAGAATATATTTGTTAAGTAGTTTTTATATAGAGATTTATATGCTATTTCCATTGTTATATCTTTACTATTTCGGCATTTACACCTAATTTACATGGATTTATTGCATTATCTTCGGAATCTACACTCGTTGGTGTTTTTACATTATTTCAGAGAAAAAGCGAGGGAATGCGACTATTTTCAGCTGGATCAGTATTCTAGGCAAGAACCACAGACAACCCAGTGATCGGAATCACACCTGTGGCTTCTGTGTCGCCCGATGTTGATTTTTCCAGACTTTACCCCTCGCCTTATCCACGTCAGATAGAGGGCTCCAAACGGGCAGAAGAGGAATTCGACCAAGAGGGAGGAGAAAATGACAAAACCCCTATTCACGTAAGGAATAGAGGAGATTGTACGGACGATTTTTGAAGCACGTAAGGAAGGAAGTGGCGGCTGAGCGTCAGGAGAAGAAGACAACTCTTCAATGTGAGGGCGTGAAGGAGGACAACGACTGGAGAGAGGAAGAGGAGGCTACTTCAGGCGGCTCCTTCCTTCTTGAGGGAGTCTTGTCTTCTCATCCCTTATCTATTTGATCGCCCCATTGTTAACCATGGATGTATTGACTGAACTAATTTATGCTTTACTTTGGAACATGAGTATTGTAGTTTAAACTTGTTTCAGGGCTAGGAAAAGCCCCTTGTCTGTTCTATGTGTGGATTATAATGACATTTTGCAAACCCTAGATTGTCTTACCTTGCCTAGTTGCACCTCTTGAATGAAGATTACCTTGTTGCTTTTTTCATGTTTTAGATATCTAGTATTGCCGAGAGGCACATCTAGATATTTGATAACCTAGGCGAGAGTACCTCAATCATCGCACGAGAGTAGTTGATTAGGTACGGGTAGTTCATACAATTTTGTGCTCATTGGGTTTATTCGGGTAGGCGTACTACAAAGGTAGGCATTGAACCGTACAAACACCTTATTGCATCACCCAAGAGGGGACAACATGTACAAATGATGGGATGGTATGTACGATCCGGCACTCAATGAGTTTATTCGGTTTTGCGTCCTACGACGGTAGACGTTAAATCGGGTAAAGCTCCTAGTGGCAAGTTACATCGCTCAAGAGAGGACGACTTGTGCACTCTTCGATCACCCTAGGATATTAAAAGGAAATTGCATGTTGTTATTTCATCCATGCATAACACATCAAGGTGGTGGACCCTAGCCCTGATCTCTTGCATCCTTGGATCCTTAGTTGTGCTATTACATTGCTTTCCTCTTGAGTTACCTTGCTTTGTTCTTTAGTTTTGATTTATTAACCGTTTCATAACCATCAAACGATCGTCTAGCTTGTGATAATCTAATCAGTCGGTACTTGGTATTTGGTCCCTGTGGGATCGATACATTTATATTACTTCGATAGTCCGTATACTTGCGGAAGGGCTATCAAGTTTTTGGCGCCGTTGCCGGGAACCAAATTTATCAATATCGACACGGTTGCGTTATTGCTAGACTAGACATTTTTTCTTTCTTTTAGATTATTTGTTTTTAGTTATTTAGTGTTAAGCTCTTTTAGATATTTGATAATCACTGCTTATCTTTTTGTTAATTGGAAAGGTTGCCTTTGAATTCACTTGGTTTATGCGTAGGACTCTACAGACGGGAGAACTAGTACCTTCAGATCCTGAAATTGAAAAGACCTTCCGGCGCCGTAGAAAAGCTAAGTTCAAGGCAGCTATTTCTGAAGAATCTCTTGAACAGCTCAAGATGGATAACCGCCGAACTCTTAGGGACTTTGCTTCACCAAACGCACAAGGGCTTCATACCAGTATTACTCGGCCTCCGATCGAGGCAAATAATTTTGAAATCAAGCCGGCGCTTGTGAACATGGTGACCCAACACCAATTCGGAGGTTTGCCACTTGAGGACCCGAATTTACATGTATCAATCTTTCTTGAAGTATGTGATACACTGAAGATGAATGAAGTATCAGATGACGCAATACGGTTGAGGTTATTTCCATTCTCACTGCGGGACCGTGCTCGTGCTTGGCTGCACTCTCTATCATCTGGATCTATTTCAACATGGAGTCAGCTCTCCACAGCATGTATGATGAAGTCATCAGTAGAGTAATCCTCACATCAAAGTGTCACAGTATCACCACAGCATCATCATCACAAAATCAGAGTCAAATAGAGCATAGTTCTTCCTCTTAGGCTTAAAGTCCTCATCATCATAGTTCATTTCAGTACCTTCCTTCTGGGGGGTCGTCTTCATCATCATCACCATCTCCTCAAATCTCATCATCTCTTCATGAAGTTCACCTTGGCACCTTTACTCTTCCTTTAAAAGTCCATGATGAATCAAAAAGCTCCAAAACTTTGATTTTTAGGTATTCCTACAGTGATAAAAAAGCAAAATCATTAGCATTCTAATATAAAATAAAATAAACTACATAACTTCAAAATAAAAAGATTAATTAAATAAAACACACAATGCAAAAGTAAAGCAGAAAAGACTTGGGTTGCCTCCCAAGAAGCGCTTGTTTAAGGTCATTAGCTCGACCGTAGTGTTATTCATAGATCAGAATGTAGATGTAAACACCAAGGAATTGATACCTTAAAGCATCAGAAAATGATTTTAGGTCTATGTTTCCTTCATCAGTTACCTTGGTTGTTTCCTTATGCAAATTTTTAAATTGTACCTTCCTCAAGTTGACTGGTTCAATTGAATCAAGGAGTATAGCAAAATGTTGAGCTTTTTCATTGTCCTTCACCTTCTCTTCAACTGCAAAATAGATATCTATAGGATCCACAAGCAATTCAC
Source organism: Costus lasius (assembly GCA_027563935.2). Lineage (NCBI taxonomy): Eukaryota > Viridiplantae > Streptophyta > Magnoliopsida > Zingiberales > Costaceae > Costus > Costus lasius. The sequence goes on from CM050448.1 coordinate 105,561,338, forward strand.
TAATCATATTTTGGTTAACCACTTCCTCAACAACATCAACATTATGACAAGACCCTACAAAAGAAGTTATATCTTCAGGTGATTTCTCATGTTCCATCTCCTCAATTGATTTTTCAGGTTGAAGTATATCAGGAGATCTAATCTTAGTGTCATGTGTAGACATCATAGGCTCCTTAAGTTATTTCCCATTGCAAGTTATAATTGCATCACAATATTCTCTTGGGTCTATTTCAAGTTGGGATGAGAGTTTACCAGAGGCTATTGTAGAGGTGCTAGCTTGATTAGCCAGTTGGGTTTCCAACATCTTATTATGGGCCTCGAGAGCATCTACTTTAGATGTTAGTTGCCTAATGACTTCACAAACACTCTCATTTTCCTTGGTTTGTACTACCACAATAGTCTCTAGTAGTGACTCAAGGTTAGACTTTTGAGGTGACACAAACTGCCTCGATTGAAATGCAAGAAGTTGCCTATAGCTAAGTCGGGAAATTGTGTTGGGATGGTTCTCATAGGAAAAATTTTCATAGTCCCACCAACTTGGATTGTATGTATTAGAATATGGGTCTAACTGTGGTCTAGGGTTGAGGTTCCAAAAGGTATTGGCTTGCTCTCCAAAAGATTCAGGTTGTGAGATCCCTAATTGGCATTCAACAAATTTATGTCCTGAAATTCCACAAAATTTACAATAAGCATTAGTGGCTTCAACTGAATTGACAATAAAAGAGTCTAACTTCATGATAAATTATCTACCTTCACAGCTAACAAGCTCAATTTATATAAATCATACTTACCTAGAGTTGCAGCTCTATATGAGTTAACTCTCTCACCTGACCATTGACTCTGATTGAGGGCCATATCCTCCAGCAGGTTCATAGCATCATCCACAGTCTTGTTCATCAAAGCCCCGCCAGCAGCTGTATCAACAATACGCCTCGTGTTATAATTTAGACCATTATAAAAAGTGTGAACAATTACCCATTTTTGAAGTCCATGATGTGGGCATATTCTTTGAAGTTCTTTAAATCTGTCCCATGCTTCATAGAGTGATTATCTATTTTTCTGAGTAAAGCTTATAATCTGGTTAGGAAACCACACAGTTTTGCTTTGAGGAAAGTATTTGGAAAGGAAAGCTTGGGAGAGTTGGTCCCATGTAGTGATTAATCTTGATGGTAAAGAGTGTAGCCATATCCTTGCTTGGTCCCTAAGAGAAAAACGAAAAAGTCTTAGTCGGATTGCATCATTGGAGACATCATTTAATTTCAAAGTATCACAATATTCCAAAAATATGACCAAGTGCATATAAGGGTCTTCTAGGGGAGAGCCTCCAAATTGGTTCTGTTGAACCATCGACAGTAGTGCAGGCTTGATCTCAAAATTGTTGGCTTCCACATTCGGGTGAGCAATGCCTGATTGTAAGTGTTGTAAAGATGAAGCAACATAATCTCTCAAAGTCCTGTTGTTGTTGTTCCTTGTAGCTAGAGGTACTTGGGCATTTTCCATGTTAAAAAGTGAAGGTTTCAAGATCTTGGTCATACAAATCACCTATTCTTAAGCTTCTTTGCATAAACAATTATAAAAAATAGTGATAAAACTTAAGAAAGGGAATAGCAAAAATAAAAATCTAAAATAAGAAAAAAATGCTTAGTCTCCTAACTTTCAAAAATTTGTTAATATTGACCCAAGTTCCCCGGCAACGGCGCCAAAAGCATGATACACACCGCAAGCGCACGGTGTAATCGAAGTAATATAAAAGATTATCGATCCCACAGGGAGCTAGGTCAAGTACCAACTATTATGATATTTATAAGCTAAGCAATCCAATTTTTTGGCGTTTTCGGAATAAAGCAAACTAATTCAACTATAAATAAAATAGGAAAAGCAGTGATAGAAATATGGAGGGTGTCTAATTGAGAGATATCAGGACTACGGAATTCATCACATTGATTGATCTATTTGAATTGTAATTTATTTGATACATAAGTTTATCATTTTGCAAAAAGAATCTTCCCTAAGTTACAGGATGCCCTCTCTCGGTGGTACACCCCAGTGCTTATCTGGAACGGTCTCCTACTCTCGCGGTGAATCGTTCTAGATAAACCCAATGAGTTCTATGGAAAATTATATTACCCTCGAGCGAAAACCAAGCACTCTCGTGTCATGGATTCACAAGTTTTGCCTAGGGGTTCTACCTCCACGACTCTCCTCTCGGTATGGATCGCGTCGGCTAAAACACAATACTACTTGATCAAGGCATTATTATGAAATAAACACAACTAGATAAAATTTGCTCAGATAAGACTCAAAATATCAAATAAATTCAATTCATACAAAAGATCAAGTCAAAGGACTTCATCCGAGCCCCGAATAAAGGTTTAAGCTAGAAAAATCATATAAATCCGCACAAATCTCTCAAATCGACAAAGCAAACTAGAAACAAAGATAAAGGAGAGGTAGGAGAAGATGATGCAAACATTTCCTCCAAGTTTGATGAAGATCCGTGGCGAAATCGCCCCAAAATCCTCTCCGGAAACCCTTGTCGCTGGTCCACTCGCCCCCGCCGCTTCGTCCCTCGATTGCTCTCTTGTTTGGAAATAAAAATTGGGGCTTTTATATTCCTTATGTTCTCCTTCAAATTAGATTTCCAAAAAGTTCTCTCTTGCAAAATTTGGACATCAATCGGATTCAAAATCGCTAAAATTCTGAATGGGTGTCGGTCAACTCGCCCTAACTTGCGTTTTCCTTGATTGCTCCCCAAATATAGCACGAAAAAGAGGGTTTTTATATCCAAAAGATTCACCTCTCTATTAGATTTCCAAAACATATTTTTTTTCATATTTATTTGATTTTTATTGGGCCCGGAATCGAAGAAAAACTGAGTGTGGGTCGGGCTGCCTAGTTTTGATCACGAGTAGAAGTCTTCATTATGTTTTTGTCCTGTAAGAATCACCGGTGAACCCCGTGGGGTTCACCTTCCAGTGAAGTGCACTGTTTTTGCACAAACTTCCTCTGAGAGAATCACAGGTGAACCCCGTCGGGTTCACCAAGTTGTAAAGGTTTCTATGGACTTTCAGACATCCGGTGAAAGCACCGGTGAACCCCCCAGATCATATTTTTCAAAGAAAGCTCTAATTGATCCCAAATTTTTTGTGCAGCCTTGTCTTATCACTAGAAATCACTTCATGGCTTTAGAATCTTCAAATAACCTCTAGAAATGAGTGATTTTACCTGAAATTGCATAAAGACAAGAAAATGTGAAGGTTCCGAACAAAGCAAGTAAATATGCCTGAATATTACATAAAAGCACTAGAATATGCCTTGTTTTAAGATAAAATGATATTAGAAAATACTACCAAAATGCAAGGCAACATAATGCCCCTGCTACTTTTCAAAGATGCATGGTTTCAATTTTCTCTGATTTTATAGAAAATATAGTGAATGTTTTCATGGATGATTTCTCAGTTTATGGTACTTCTTTTGATATCTGCCTTGCTAATCTCTCTAAAGTGCTGCAGAGGTGCGAAGAAGTTAACCTCGTCTTAAACTGGGAGAAGTGTCATTTTATGGTGCATGAAAGAATAGTGCTTGGACACCTAATCTCAAAGCGCGACATCGAGATCGACTGGTTCAAAGTGGATGCCATTGAAAGAATGCCCCTACCTTCCTCTGAAAAGGGAGTTCGTAGTTTCCTTGGGCATGCTGGCTTTTATCGCCATTTTATAAAAGACTTCTCTAAAATTGCTAAACCCTTGACTAATCTGCTCGCTAAATATGTTCCTTTCTCTTTTGATTAGGATTGCATGGTATCTTTCGAAAAATTGAAGAAAGATTTGATCTCAGCCCTAGTCATGCAACCACCAAATTGGTCCCTTCCATTCGAGCTCATGTGCGACGCCAGCGATTTCGCAGTTGGGGCAGTCTTAGGACAACGGGAAGACAACAAATTGTACGCCACGGAAATGGAGCTCAGATCAACTACGCTACCACGGAAAAGAGCTCCTCGCTATTATCTTTGCTTTTGACAAATTTAGATTCCATGTCATTGATTCAAAAGTAATTGTTTACACTAATCACGCAGCTATTAGGTATCTTCTGGCTAAGAAAGACGCGAAGCCACGGTTAATTCGTTGGATCCTCTTACTTCAAGAATTTGATCTGGAAATCAGCGAGAAGAAAGACTCAGAAAACTTAGTGGCTGATCATTTATCACGATTACCACATGATAAAAAGAAGAAAAGGGCTGCCACTTAGACATTAATGACTATTTCCCTGATGAACAACTTTTAGCTCTGACAAGAATCAAAGCTCCCTAGTATGCCGACTTCGTCAATTATTTGGTATCTAATATCCTTCCTTTTGATCTTTCATGGCAGCAAAAGAAAAGATTTCTACATGACATCAAACAGTATTATTAGGATGACCCTTTGTTATTTCGATGATGTGCTGATGATCTTTTCCGGCGCTGCATACCTGAAAAGGAAATCCAAGATGTTTTATATCATTGCCACTCATCTCCTTATAGGGGCCATGCTAGTGCTTCGAAGACAGCTCTCAAAGTACTACAATCCGGACTTTACTGGCCCACTATCTTTTGGGATGCCTGGTGATTTATCGCCCGTTGTGACCAGTGCCAACGATCGGGGAACATTTCCAAACGAGATGAGTTACCATTAAATTACATCCTGGAGCTGGAGATCTTCGATATATGGGGAGTAGACTTCATGAGACCATTCTCATCATCTTGTGGACATCGTTTCATACTAGTTGCTGTGGATTATGTCTCCAAGTGGGTGGAGGCCTCAGCTGAACACACATCTGATGCTAAAGTAGTAACCAAGATGCTCAAGCGCACCATTTTCCCTAGATTTGGTGTACCGCGAGTATTGATCAGCGACGGAGTGTCCCACTTGCTGAATCATAAGTTGGCCTCCTTGTTAAAGAAGTATGGGGTGAATCACAAAGTTGCGACTCCTTATCATCCACAGACTAGTGGGCAAGTGGAAATCTTTAATAGAGAAATAAAGAATATCTTGTAGAAGACGGTCAACTTTTCACGAACTGATTGGTCATTGAAGCTAGTTGACGCACTTTGGGCTTATAGGACAGTCTTCAAAACCCCACTAGGAATGTCTCCCTATCAACTAGTGTACGACAAGTCATGCCATCTACCAGTTGAAGTTGAGCACAAAGCCTATTGGGCAGTCAGAAAGCTGAACTATGACCTCCAAGCGCTGGAGATAAGAGGAAGCTTCGGCTCAATGAACTTGATGATATCCGCCTGTCTGCCTATGAAAATGCAAGGATCTATAAAGAGCGAACAAAGAAATGGCATGATAAGCATATTGTTATAAAGAATTTCCAAGTGGGAGATCAAGTTCATCTTTTCAATTCTCGATTGAAACTCTTTCCCGGAAAATTAAGGACACGATGGTCTGGACCATTCATTGTAAAGAAGATCTTTCCACACGGAGCTGTTGAAATATGGAGCCAGCGAATAGGAGACTTTAAAGTGAATGACCAATGGTTGAAACTCTACTTTGAAAGTGATATCATCGACAAGGGCATCTCTTTGCAAATCTCGGACCCCCCACCACTAGACCCACCATAGGCATCTTGCTGGTCAAGCTAGTGACCTTAAAGAAGCGCTTGTTGGGAGGCAACCCAACCTCTTATTTACTTTCTTTCTTATTTATTTTCGTCATTTAGTCTTTGTAGTTTTTCAGTTTTTCTTTCATATTTATGCTTTCTAGGCTGTACCCTGTTGATGGTAATTTTTCTAGAATTTTTTAGGTATCTGCGAGCCATGCACGGTTGCACTCGTGCATCCATGCACGGTCGTGCATGGCTTGTCAGACTTGTTTGTGAAGAGCGCCGAAGCATTCACAGGCAGGGGTGTGCAGAGACGCACGACCGTGACGCGTAGGTGACTTTCGCGTCCACTCCGCGCCGTGCCATGCACGGGCGCAACCATGCATCGATGCACGACCGTGCATAGTAAGTGAAGACTAGATTCATTTGTGCTGAGACTTGCATGGGCCCGGCTGTGTACCGATACTTGGCCGTGCAAAGTTTCGTTTTAAAGGTGCGCAGTGTACACACCCACCTACATACCCGTGTAAGGAACCCTAGCTGCCGCCGCCGCCACCGCTCCGCCACCTCCGACACCCGATGGACCTCCGGCGACCCTCCACCGTCTTCTCCTTCCTCCGACGACTCTTTCCCCCAAGTTTCCAGCGCCGATTCGTGCCTCCCATTGCCGATCCACCGTTGCTTTGAATCCCACCACCACCTACAGTTCTATCGCCGCCGACCGCACTTCTTCGCCGCCGACGCCTCTAACGCCTCCTCTACACTAGCTACTCCATTCCCATCACCGTCCTACACCACCAGCATGTCCAGACGCAAGCAAGTCACCTCCAAACGTCGTGCGTCTTCCTCCAGTGCCGCCACCGATCAGCTAGCGCCTGCTCCTCCGTCTACTCCATATGGTATAATCTGTCGTGATCCAGAGTAGTTGATGAAGCTGAATGCATTGACGCACCGCCAAGTGGTTACCACCAGATACCTCGATCATTCCACACTGAATACTCAGGTTTCTACGAAGACGTACAATGGTTATTCCAGCGCGTGGGATGGGACTAGTTCTTCACGATCTCCAACCCCACGTATATTCCTATTGTGCTAGAGTTTCTATCTTCCATGGAGCTTCATGCAAACACCTATACCAATGAAGATGACAACAACTTATCTTTCCGGCTCAACAACACCGAGTTCGTGGTTACTTTGTCAGAGCTGAATCAAATCTTTGGCTTTCCTACTAATGGGACGCGACTGATCCCTAGAATTTAATACCAGTACCTTCTGGAAACTTCTTACTAGAGTCCGACCTTTTGATACAAGGATTGCCAGAGCTACCTCTCTCGGCAACCCAGTATTCAAGTATGTGCACCGAGTCATGACGCATACTATCTTTGGTCGAGGGGAATCCGACGGTCTGGTTCGTGCATCTGAGCTTCTATACCTGTAGGCCATGCTGCATGGAGTCTGCCTCAACATAGCCTTCTACTTTGCTAGGCAACTCGAGAAAGTTTCTAGGGCGCCGAAGGGTGCCATTGCTCTCGGGGGACTTCTTACCCCACTTGCTCTTGCGGTTGGGATCCAGCCCTACCAAATGGAGCAAGCCCGTGAGAACTCCTACCTTGACCTTGACGCTTGCATCTCGATGCGGATGATAGTCAAGGAAGAAGAACTCTACAGTCTGCTCTTCCCTGGAGCGATGTCAAGCTACCATTGCCGAATCCTACGCGCACCACAGTCCGCGAGCAGCAGAATTGGAGAGTTGAGGCAGTTGAGGATCATGATGTTCCTCTTGAGACTGAGCCACCACCACCCTCTTAACGACCTACCACCAAGCTTGATCGGATGGAGGCTATGATCTGGTTTGTTCGGGACACCCAATAAGAAACTCACCTTACCGTCGATGAAGGGCTTGATCGGCTTCGCAACCTTGAGACAGAAGTAGAACACCAGGGACGAGTACAGTCCTCTCTCTTAGAGTCTGTTCATGACCTTCAGGCGAGGCTGTGTCGACATTGGGGATGAGCATCTTTGGTTTCACCATCACTCGGTCAGCTTTCTATGTTTCCAGTAGTTTATTTCAGTTGTTAATTTTCTTTTCCAACTCTTTTAGTTTTCTTTTGCCAGATTGTCATTTCTTTTTTTTTTTTTTTGCATGTTTTACTCTTCTAGTAGTTTCAACATCATAGGTGTCTAGCCCACCCCGTATCTATGATATTTGTTTTGCCTTTGGGGATTGATTTGTTCTTTGAACACTTGATTTATTTAGATGAGAATCTTGCATGCCTCGTTGTCTATATTGGTTATAGTTTGCACACATAGCTTTTTGTTTGGTGCAGTTGAAATATTAATTAATTCAATCAATTATTATTCATTCATAAGAGGTGCACTTATTTTATTTCATATTCTTTAGAATCTTCACTTTTCCTTGTTTTCATTGAAATGTAGGGACTTCGCCCTAAAATTTGTGGAATTTGGAAGCTCTGAAGATATGGGACGATTTCTTATGACGAGATGATACACGTCAAATTTCAGCTCAAACGGACTTTTCTATGCTCTTCACGGGCATGGCCGTGTATCCATGCACGGCCGTGTATGAGCCTGCACTCCCAAACTGCACCGAGCCGTTCACGGGCATGCCTATGCACCCATGCACGGTCGTGAAGGGATCGGCCGAGTTTTCCAGAACTCAACGAAATGTTCACGGGCACACCCGTGAATGCATACATGGCCGTGATAAGTAAGTTTTCCTGAAAATAACCTTCGATGAGCCGTTCACGGGCGTGGCCATGCATCCATGCACAGCCATGTATCATCCCGCTAGATTCGACACCTGTTTGGTTTTTCATTTGTTTCTTACTATTTTGGAAGCAGAATTTGCTGAAATTTTGTGGAGACCTTATTAACTTATACACGAACGTTTTGGGACTGGAATCACGCGATTTGGGTGAACGGTTGGGGAGAACGAGGCAAAATGGCAAGACCTAGGGTTTGACGATGATTTTGGCAACGAAAGGCTATTCCGGCGAGATTTCTTCCTCGTTTCGATGTTGAAGATCATGCCTTGGCCTCTCTCGATGTTGATCTAATCTTCCTTCTAGTTTGCATTAATTTATTTGAGAGATTTTGATGTATTTCATGATGAACATTGTAGCGTAACTTCTTTTCGGGGTTTGGGCGTAGCCCGCTGTAAGAATGTTGGATATTAATGCTTGATCTATATATTTCTTATATTTGTATTTGCTCTTATTCATGTCTAGGAAGTTTTAATCCATAATTATGTACTGGCCATACATATTTATATTTTAGACGTTGTGGGAAGGATTGAGAGGTGAGCCACAATCGTCGGATCCCCTTAAACTGGACTGGTGATTTCGGTCATGAGAGTTTTTGAAATCACCCGAGGAACCCTAATTCTTCACAAAATCCATTGGGTCTAACTTAACTCGGTAAGCTATGAGAATAGGAGACTTGGGTTAAGTTAGACATCGAACCGTGTCCTGAGAGGGAGCGCGTCTGTACCTTAGGAAGAATTACCTTAAGAATTTTGATGAAAACTTAACTAAAACATCAGCTTTAACTTTCTTTCATGCTTCAGTGTGGTGAAACCCAAAACCTCGATCTTCTCTCAAAGATCTAAAACCCCGATTGCATTTGCTCTCTGTTCTGTTTGCTTTTTACTAGCATTAGTTTACTTTCTTGCATTAGGAATTTAGTGACACTCCTATATTTGCTAAATCATCTAGCTATTAGTTAACTGATTAGTTAGTACTTGACCCCTAGTCCTCGTGGCATCAATATTTTTTATTACGCGATAGACCGTGCACTTGTAGTACGACACCTATCATGTGTACAAAGATATATATGAAGAACCCTAACAAGGTCAGATTTGCATACTCATATCACCTTAACCATTCTTTTAAAATTCTCCACATTAGTTTATCAAAAACTTCAAAATTCATTTTGATTTCAACAAATCAGACTATAAACTAGATCTCCAATTTCTTCTTCTCCAAATTCACCACCCTACTTTGCTCTCCCAACCTAAACGTGAATGGCAAGTGAAAAGACCTCTTGTCCCTTTCTTTCCTTCATTTTTACCTCATTAGTCATCCCTAAGAATGAGGTGTCTTCACCTTATTCATCTTCACCTTATGCAAGCTTGAGGTGGCTTGAAAGACAAGCATGAGGTGTTTTTCACTTTATTCATTTCACTTAAGTAATTATATCGTTTCTCTCTTATTTGTTTTGACTTTACAAAATAATGAGAAATCACTTATTCAAATTCCCAATTAAGTGATCAATATGCATCCTAAATGATTGAATTTACACTTTAGTCTTTTTTTGATGCATTATTACTCTTGAGTTAATATGAGTATTATCTATAATTACTTAATACTCTTCATAATGATGTTAGAAGATAAATCATGGATATCATATTCTCCCCTCCTTAAAAAGAAATTTAGTCCTCTAAATTTTATACTTGATTCATGGAAAAGATATGGATACTCCTTTCTCATTTCTTCCTCCAACTCCCATGTTGTCTCTTCCATTGAATGATGTTGCCAAATGACCTTCACCAAGGGAATAACACGATTTCTTAAAATCTTATCCTTTTTATCCACAATTTGTTTTGGCTATTCAGAGTAAGACAAATCTTTATCAATTTCCAAGGGTTCGTTCTCAATAATGTAGGAGGGATCTGGATTATACTTCCTTAATAAAGATACATGGAAAACATCATGAACATTGGTTAAGGCTGGTGGAAGTGCAACCCTATAAGCAACAGATCCAATTCTTTCAAGTATCTCGAAAGGACCAATCAATCTTGGGCTTAATTTTCCCTTCTTACCAAATCTTATTATTCCTTTATAAGGAGATATTTTTAAAAATACATGGTCTCCAACTTGGAATTGAATGTCCCTTCTTCTATTATCAACATAACCTTTTTGGCGACTTTGAGCAGTTTTCAATTTGTTTTCTTGCACTTCATCTAGGGTCAATATCTTTCTATCACCGACTTCTTCCCAACAAAGTGGTGTCCTATATTTTTTTCCCATATAAAGCTTCATAAGGTGTCATTTGTATGCTTGAGTGAAAACTATTGTTATAAGTGAACTCAATGAGGGACAAGTCACCATCCCATTCACCCTTCCAATCCATGATATATTCTAAGAAGGTCCTCAAGTGTTTGAATTGTTTTTTTTAGATTGTCTATCAGTTTGAGGATGATAAGCAGTGCTAAATTTCAGTTTAGTTCCCAATACCTCTTGTAGTCTTTTCCATAATCTAGAAAGAATTCTAGGATCTCTATCTGATATAAGTTCATTTGGAACTCCATGAAGTCTTACAATCTCATCAATGTATAATTTCACAAGCTTATCAAGGGAATATGTCATTTTAATTGGCAAGAAGTGTGTTGAATTAGTTAACCTATCAACAATTGCCTAGATAACATCATGCTTCTTTGATGTTCTTGGCAAGCCTAAAACAAAATCCATAGTAAAACTTTACCATTTCCATTTTGGTAACTTTATTGGTTGCAATGGTCCTCCTGGCTTTTGATGTTCTACTTTTATGAGTTGGCAAGTTAAACATTTAGATATATAATTTATAATATCTTTCTTCATGTCATTCCACCAGTAATTACATTTCAAGTCCCTATATATTTTGGTACCACCTGGGTGTAAGGAATATTTAGATTTGTGTGCTTCTTCCAATATCTTATTATTCATAGTTGGATCATTTGGAATACATAGTCTACTTTGAAATTTTAAAATCCCATCTTGAGTAATTTGGAAATCAAGCATCTGACCCTTCCCCAACTTTGCTTCTAATGGATGATAACATTGGATCTTCTAATTGCTTCTCTAGTATTTGTTGATGAAAATCAGATTGGGCTTTTAATGAAGCAAGCAACATCTTGATATTTTGAATTTTTACATCAATGACAAGATTGTAAAACTCTTCTAATAAGTTTCATTGCTTTACCATTAAATTCGACAATTTACCACTTAATTTTCGGCTAAGTGCATCAGCCACAACATTTGCTTTACCTACTTGATAATGAATGGTATAATCATAATCCTTTAGCAATTCTATCCATCTCCTTTGTCTCATATTTAATTCTTTTTGAGTAAATATATATTTAAAACTTTTATAATCAGTATATATTTCAAATGTTTGTCCATATAAATAATGTCTCCATATCTTTAATGCAAAGATGATTGCTGTCAATTCTAAATCATGAGTTGGATAATTTTATTCATAAGGTTTCAATTGTCTTGAAGCATATACAATTACTTGCCCATTTTGCATGAGAACACAACCAAGACCTTTATTGGAGGCATCAGTATAAACTGAAAAACCATTATTGCCACATGGAATTGTGAGAATTGGAGCACTAGTTAACCTTTTCTTCAATTCTTGGAAACTACTTGCACATTCTTCATTCCATTCAAACTTGACTTCTTTCCTGGTCAATCTAGTAAGAGGACTTGAAATTTGTGAAAAATCCTTTAATAAATCTTCTTTAGTAACCCGCTAAGCCTAAGAAACCTCTAATCTCTACCACATTTGTTGGTTGCTTCTATTGTACAATAGCTTCTACTTTCTTAGGATCCATAGAAATGCCATCTTTTGAAACTACATATCCTAAGAAATCAATTTGATTTAGTTAAAATTCATATTTGCTAAATTTTTTTTTTTTTGCCAAAACATATTTGCTAAATTTAGCATACAACTTTTCGTCTCTTAGTATTCTCAGCACCTTCCTCAAATGTTCTTCATGTTCATTATTACTCCTTGAATAAATGAGCATATCATCAATAAAAATAATAACATATATGTCTAATAAAGGTTGAAAATCTCTATTCATTAAAGCCATAAATACTGCTGGATCATTTGTCAAATCAAATTGCATCACTAAAAACTTATAATGGCCATACCGAGTTCTGAAAGCAGTCTTAGGAATGTCATCCCTCTTAATCTTTAATTGGTAGTAGCCCGACCTCAAATCAATTTTAGAAAAGACTTGTGCCCCCTGTAATTGATCAAATAAATCATCTATTCTGGGAAGTGGATACTTATTCTTAACTGTCACCTGATTCAACTGCCTATAATCAATACAAAGTCTGAATGTTCCATCTTTTTTCTTCACAAATAATACTGGTTCCTCTCGAAGGTGAAACACTAGGTCGGATGAAGCATTTATCCAATAATTCTTGTAGTTGATTCTTTAGCTCTACCAATTCTGATGGTGCTATTCTATAAGGTGCTTTCGATATGGGTGTTGTACTAGGTATGAGATCAATACCAAAATCTATTTCTCTATTAAGTGGCAACCCAGGTAAATCATTCAGAAAAATATCAGGAAACTCTTGTACCACTAGTATCACATTCATATTCATTTCTTTAGGTTGACAATCCTTGATATAAGCTAAGTAACATACACAACCTTATTGAAGTAATTGATGAGCATGCATAAAAGATATGAGATGGGGATATGATTTTTGTACTATTCCCATAAAATGAAATGATGGTTGATCTGGCAAATTAAAAGTCACCTCTTTTCTATAGCAATCTACTGTTGCATGATAAGAGGAAAGCCAATCCATACCGAATAGGATATCATAGTCTTGCATATCTAAAAGAATCAAATTTGTAGGAAGCTCATATTCCCCAATTGAGATCGAACAACAATAATACACAAGAGAGGCAGTTATAAAATCTCCAATTGGTGTTGTCACATGCATAGATGGCAATGACTCAGGTTCCTTGTTGAAATTGTGAGCAAAATGATGAGAAACAAAGGATAGATTGGAACCAGGGTCAAATAAGACTTTTGTAGTTCTTTTAGAAACATAAATAATACCTTTAACAAGTGATTTAGAAGCTTTGTCATCTGGTTTTGTTGTGATAGCATGGACTCGTGTATGACTTATAGGCTTTTGAGGCATTGGTGCTTTCCTTTTTTATTATTAGGGCAATCTCTCACTTGATGTCCAAATTTTGCACAAGCAAAACAGGCTCCTGTTGTCCTATAACACAGCTTGGTATCATGTTTCCCTCCACAATTACTACATGATGGATATTTGTCTACTACTTGTCTCTTCATGTCAGTTCTTTACAACTTTGCTCGTTTATTTTCTCCATCCCCAAACTCTCTCTTTTGCTTTTGGAAATTAGATTTGAGCTTTTCTCTTTTGTTTCTTAGCTCTTGCATCTCCTCCATATCCATCTCAACTATGGCTTCTCGATCAACAACTTTATCATATGTTCTCAGCTTTAAGGCTGAAATTTTACCTCGAATACTTGGTCTTAACCCCCTTTCAAACCTCTTTGCCCTTCTAACTTCATTTTCAACTAGATGTGGAGCAAATCTAGATAATTCAAAAAACTTTGCATTATACTGTGCAACCGAAAGTTTTCCTTGTAACAAGTTTATAAATTCCATCTCTTTTTGTCTCTCACACATTCTCGAAAATACTTTTCATGGAATTTGTTTTGAAGGACTTCCCAAGTTATTGTTTCTTGCTTTGCTTCTGCTACTTGATGCCTTGCATTTTAATAGTAATTTTCCTTAATATTTCATGATAAATCTAGGCTTATTTTGATATTTTCACACTCTTTATAGGCTTATTTCCTTAAAAGCTTCGGAATCTTCACTTTTTCTTGCTTTTGTGGAATTTCAGGTAAAATCACCCAATTTTGATGTCTTTTGAAGATTCTAAGGCCATGAGGTGATTTCTTATGCAAAAACGAAGATACCTGTCAAATTTGGCCTCAATCGGAGTTAGCCTGAAAAATACGGCTAGGTGAACCCCGTGGGGTTCACCGATTCTTTCGCTAGATGCATGGTTACTTCACAGAATGCTTCATGGGCAGGTGAACCCGGCGGGGTTCACCCGTACTTCTCTCTGTTGTGCAATACTCAAATTGGCCAAAACACTTCACAGGCAGGTGAACTCGGCGGGGTTCACCCATGCTTCTTTCGGCCAAAACATTCCAGAGCAAATCACGGCCAGGTGAACCCAGCGGGGTTCACCTGTGATTTCGACCCAAGCGAACGCGAACCCAAGTCCCATTCGGATTTTCTCTGATTCCCAACCCGTTTGAAGTCCAAATTTGGCAAGGAAGGATTCTTTGGAAAGCTTATTCGAAGTCGAACGCATGGAATATAAAAGCCCTAGTTTTCGTGCGCTAGGCATTAAGGAATCACGTGATGAAGCGGCTAGAGTGGAAGAACACGGCGATGAGGAGTTTAGGAGGAGATTTTCGGAGATTGAGACATTAGATCATCACGATTTCTTGAGAACACTTTTGGTTTAGCGTCTCCTTCCTCTTAGATTCACTTCCTTGTAGTTTTCTTTCCCTTTAAAGAGAGATTTTGAACGTTTCAATGACAATTGTAGCGTAAAACCTTTTTCGGGGCTCGGTTGAAGCCTATTGACGAATCTTAATTGCAATTTTTGTTTTAATTTAGCTGTTTGAATTATATTGTGAGCATATTTTACTTTGATGTGCAAATCTCATGATTTTACCTTGGCCGAGTATTTTCATGTTTTAGTCGTTACGATTCATACCGAGAGGAGGATCGTAAAGACGGATCTTCTTAGTAAAACTTGCGAGACCTCGACACGAGAGTGCTTGGCCAACGCTCGAGGGTTTCATAATCTTCCATAGAACTCATTGGGTTTGTCTAAAATGATCCACCGCGAGAGTAGGAGATCATCTTAGTCCAACACCAGGGTGTACACTCAAGAGAGGGCACCTTATACCCTAGGGATAGATTCCTTGTGCAATATCATAAATCCAGACAATTGATATTATTAAGCGCGATTAAGATCGTCAGCGTGGTGGAAACCATAGCCTTGATATATCTCTCTCATATTTATTCTCTACCGACGTAGCTTTGATTCCTTGTTTTCGATTTAAGTTCTCAAAACCCCGTTTCGATTCGCCTAGCTATTGAAACTTGGATTTTCTAGTACTCAACCCTGTTCCCTGTAGGATTCGACATCTTTTATATTATTTTGACATAACCGTGCACTTGCGGGATGTGTCACTACTCTCTTAATCATTTTCCACCAGTGCTCAGCTTCTCTGTCCAACATAAAAGAGGCATAAGAAACTTTTTGTATATCTAAACAATGAAACACATCAAATATCTTTTCGATCTGCATCATCCACTTTTCAGCTATCATAGGATTTGGATCACCAATAAAAGGAGGAGGATTCATTTTCTTAAACTTCTCAAATCCCATATCCTCTGAATTGGCTGGACTACTTGTTCCAACATCAAAAGACTTTTCTCCCTGAAACATTTGTTGTTACATTAAACTTGTCATAGTATCCAAAGCTTTCAAATCACCACTTATTTGTTTTTCAGAATCCTCCAAAGATTGAGAAGACCTCGTCATATTATATCCTTAAGTCAACGAAAATAAACTCCCATTAAGCATCAGCTATATAAAAAATCATTTCCTAAACATAAACATAACATATTCTCAAATCATGCTTTGATACCACCACTTGTCACACCCCAAGGAATAATATTTATTGTCTTTTCTGTTTAACACAAAATTCTCAAGATCCAAAATCAAATCGAACAAAATTTAAGAACAACTTTATTAACATAGTCCTAGGTGAATGACAATTCATGTAATCAAATCATTAATCAACAACCAACCACAAAGATAGATTAAACATCAAACTTCATTTACACAACTAGGTCATAAGTACAATGTGATATTATATCTAAAATTGCTCAAACATCTTCTATTCACAAAATATATATATGCATGAGCATTTTATGCTATGCATCACATTACTACATCAACTAAACAAGAGCATAATAGCAAAATTTCCTCTCAACACCTCCTTCATTGCTCCCAAGGAGAAGTAACCAAAGCTAACCTATATTATATAAAGCCAAAAGAGTGAACTATAAAACTCAACAAGATCTACTTTGTCCATATAACAAAATACATTTTTCATTACTTTTTAAACAAGTCTTATATGCAAAAGAGAGCATCAATATGGAATTTATCAAATGGATATTTAAAACTCATACCATAAGGACAACCTAAACATAGAGCACAAGGATGATATCAAGAACCTAAGTACATCATGATAACTTAGTATTTCTAACTTATGAGTATCAAAATCATTATGGACACAAAAGATGTACTCATCCCATGGGTACCAAAATGTCACAAAGGAACTAGTGATAGCATTATTAACTCATGAATATCAATATCAAAGTATCATAGACAGAGTAGTGGGAACAAAGTAAAACAAAGTTCTCCACGTTTGGAAGCAAGACTAACCCACGTCTGGGAAAGCCCACAAAGCAAAAGTCAGCAAAGGCTCGCCATGGTTTAATCAAATATAAATGGAGGGACTCTAGAGGTGACTCCCATGGACTCAAGAGGCCCTATTATTTCTAATGTGGCACTTTACTCCATATAGCACTTAGTTCCACATCCATCACTTAATTCTCATAAATGGGATCAAATCATTTTCCCACTAAAGTTTTAAGGGCCAAAAGACAAATAGGTCATGATATAAGCAAAGTTATCAACTTAGGGATATTATTGTATTCCAAACAAATGCCCTTACAATATGATCATGGCTAAAAGTACCAAAGGTTTACAATGACAATGCCCATGCATCAACTAATACTCATAATTTCAGAAAAGGACACAATCAATTAACTAAAATCATGAGTATGGAATGTTGCATAAGGATAACTACAAATTCTACCATAAGAGTTCCAAGGCTAAGAGAAGGAAATATCAATTTGATCAGCCCAATTCGTTCAACTTATGCATATGGATAAACTGCATAAAACCATACAAAGTAGGATTCATTGAAACCATATTTGAGTCTACTTTCCAATGGAATTGGTTTGATTCCATTTGACAAAGTACACAAAAAGATATTAGCGTTAAAGTACCAAAGGGTCAAACTGTCCTATTTCCAGAAATTCTAGGGCATTGGACTAAATAATGCAATCGACAGGTATGAAGCATATCAAAGATATACAATATATGATCCGTTGGAAAGATATTTGAACCTCCTTTCATTTAAAATAAGAATTAGTCAAAACCAAGTTTCCTATCAGAAGTTATAAGGAAAACCACACAAGTAGGTCAATCTGGTTTTATAGTAAATATATACTAAATGATGCTACATAATTGATGCCTTAGCTCCAATTAACTATATACAATATTTAATGTGTTGGAAAGTTTTCAAGTCTTGTTTCACACAAATTAATTCTCAGTGATAAACCACTTGTGTGTACAAAGATATATATGAAGAACCCTAACAAGGTCAAATTTGCATACTCACATCATCTTAACCATTCTTTTAAAATTCTCCATATTAGTTTATCAAAAACTTCAAAATTCATTTTAATTTGAACAAATCAGATTATAAACTAGATCTTTAGGATTTGAATATCATTTTATTATCAAATTATCATATTTATGAAACCATGAATTTAGGGCATAGGGTAGAGACTTGCCTTATGCAAAGATTTGCTTTCTCCAATTTCTTCTTCTCCAAATTTACCACCCTACTTTGCTCTCCCAACCTAAACATGAATGACAGGTGAAAAAACCTCTTTTTCCTTTATTTCTCTCATTTTTACCTCATTAGTCATCCCCAAGAATGATGTGTCTTCACCTTGTTCATCTTCACCTCATGCAAGCTTGAGGTGACTTGAAAACAAGCATGAGGTATTTTTCACTTTATTCATTTCACTTAAGTAATTATATCCTTTCTCTCTTATTTGTTTTGACTTTACAAAATAATGAAAAATCACTTATTCAAATTCCCAATTAAGTGATCAATATACATCCTAAATGATTGAATTTACACTTTAGTCTTTTTCTTTATGCATTATTCCTATTGAGTTAATATGGGTATTTATCTATAATTACTTAATACTCTTCATAATGATATTAGAAGATAAATCATGGATATCACATCATCAATTTACAAAAGGTTATATATAATAGGAATTTACAGAAATACTATCAATTTACATATATAACAATTTACAGAAATACTATCAATTTACATATATAACAAGAATTTATAGAACACTACCAATTTATATATGACCAAGTTATAAAAGGTCATATATAGTTGGAATTTACAAAAAAAACTACCAATTTAGTCTATTGTTATCTCATCCACAATAAGAGTCAAGTAGATTTTACGAACAATAAATCAGATTATGCAATAAATAAATTAGATTCTACGATAAATAAATTACTTTTATGAAAATCTTATAACATTTTACTAAAATCTTATTACTTTCTAAGGAAATATTATCAGATTCTATGATAAATAAATTATATTTTATAAAAAAAATAAATCACATTCTAGGATAAATAAATCACATTCTAAGAAAAAGAAATCATATTTTATGAAAATCTTATTATATTATAGGAAATCTGGTCAGTTCTATAAAAATTTCAGAAGATTCTATAAAAAAAACTTATTCTACAACGCAAAAATTGTTAGCACGAGAGTAGATCAAAATATTTTATCTAATTAACGATAATAACAGAGTTAAAACAAGAATAAAAGAACCTAGAGGCACGGAGAATCCTGTTGCCTTTAGGTGAATTTTTAGGCTCTCATGCGAGTGTAATCTAAATAGAACACCTAAGATATAACCAATATCCTTCTCCTACGGGTCACGACTGTGGAGAACTTGATCGGCTACCTTTGGACCTTGAGTAACAAAAATAAGAAAGAAGACTTTTGGGGATCTTACAAATACTAATAGCTATGCAATTTCTATTGTGTCTATACCCAGTGGTCATACACCAATTTATAGGGTAAACCCCCATGGTTAGAACCGTTGGATTAAATCTGATGGCTACCACAAATGTGCCACTAACAGCATTGCTAAAATTAAAATTGCAAATGAAATAAATAAAATATAAACTCAGTAAAAATAGAAAAATAAAAATAAAAAATTTTAATTTTAAAATCCCAACATAAATCATATTCTATGATAAATAAATCACATTCTATGAAAATTTTATTATATTTTTCAAAAATCTTATTACTTTCTACGGAAATCTTATCTGATTCTATGAAAAATGAATCAAATTATATGATAAATAAATCATATTCTATAATAAATAAATCATATTATATGAAAATCTTATTCCTTTCTATGGAAATCTTCTCACATTCTATGAATATTTAAGGAGATTCTATGAAAAATAACTCATTCTACGAAAAATAAATTAATTTCTATGATAAATAAATCACATTCTATAAAAAAAAAATAAATGACATTCTATGAAAGATAAATCACATTATACAAAAATCTTATTACTTTCTATGGAAATCTTACAATATTCTATAAACATGTAAGGAGATTCTAGGAAAAATAACTCATTCTACGAAAAACAAATCAATTTCTATAAATAAATCACATGCTATAAAATATAAATAACATTCAATGGAAAATAAATCCTATTATACAAAAGTCTTATTACTTTCTATGGAAATCTTATCTGATTCTATGAATACTTAAGGAGATTTTACGAAAAATAACTCATTCTATGAAAAATAAATTAATTTCTACGATAAATAAATCATATTCTATAAAAAATAAATTATATTCTATGAAAACTAAATCCTATAATATGAAAATCGTATTATATTCTACGAAAATCTTACCAGATTTTATAAAGATTTAAACAAATTCTATGAAAAATTACTTATTCTAAAAAAAAATAATAAAATTCTACGATAAATAAATCAGACTCTATAATAAATAAATCACATTCTACAAAAAAAAAAAAATCACATTATACAAAAATTTTATTACATTCAACAAAAATTTTATTAGATTCCATGAAAATTTAAGTAGATTCTACATAAAACTTATGCAGATTCTACAAAAAATTTATACAGATACTATAAGAAATTAAGACCATTATACAAAGATTTCATCAGATTCTACAAAAATCATATCATATTATACAATTTAATCACATTACATGAAGATCTAATCACATGCTACCAAATTTAATCAGATTATACAAAATATCATTAATCAAAAGAAGTACAGTGTGCAATGTGTTAAATATTAAACAAGAATGAAAGACCGAGCTGGGCTGATGCTTCCTTCTTCTGCTCTGGTGTCCAAACAACATAACCATCTGCCGCAAGTGAGATGCCCTTCTCACTTTTATTCCCGACCTGCAATTCAATTCAGGACCCACTCTATATAACATCACCTTCAAAAAAATTTAAAAGTTTTGTTCCTCATGCCTCGTTGAAAAAAAAATGTATTTTATCAAGGGTTTGTGGATGAACATTTGCTACCACTGGTAAATAAAAAATATTAATTCAATTAGAAAAAAATATGACAATTTTAACCTAAGTTGATACGATCACAGTTAAATTGACAAGTATAACAGAATGAACCACAAATGACTATTGATTCATGAATAAAACTGGTATGCCCATCCACCATCAACTGCTTATTGGGATTTATGTTTTCACAAATCTCTAAGTATGAAAAACAAATATTGATAGTGGATGAGACCACCGCATGCTGCGATGGCCCCGCATACCAATTTTTTTTTTTATTCATGCTAATATGATTGCAGGACCTTGCCGATGATTGCTAGGCAGAGTCCTTCTTAGTTTTTTTTCCTTATTTATAGGTCAAGAGAACCGATGGCAGATGGAAATTTTTTTACAAATTATTATATATTAAAGTAAAAATCGATTTAATAGTTTAGTAATATAAATTATTGTTATTACTAGCGATGATTTTTTTTTTCTTTTCTATCTTATAATTGCTGTAAGCTTTGTAAGTTATAACTTTCGAGCAGTAATTTTAGAGTGTTTGGTTACTTAATATTAGACCCTCTGCTTAAGAGTCTTTGGTTCTTTCTCACTTAACATTTAGGCTGTCATGGTGCATTTAGACATTTAATTATTAATTAGAAGAGTATATTTAAGTCAGTGGTGCACATAATCTTAAAGACTTGATCACTTAACTATTGTCAATAAAAAGAGTAAACCTAAGCTGTGTATATAGTCTAAAGACTCAAATAATTAGATAATGTTGATAAAAGGGAGTCAATCTAAATTACGTCACTTGTAAGTTTGAAGACTTATCTTAAGCTCTTAGCTATTATCTAGTAAAATTAACCTAAGTCATATTATCCATAAATTTGAATACTAAAAATTTTAACTATTATCAATTGTGCGAGTAAATTTAAGTATACCACCTATTGAATGTTTAGAGATTATAGATTATGATAGTTAATTTAAGATACGCCGCCACCCACAAATACAAAAACTCAAGAGCTTAGCTATTGTAGATGGAGGAGAGTACTTGATATAAGTTACACCACTCATAAGTCAAAAAATTTGAGTGATAACCTATTATTGATTGAGAGTCTATCTAGAATATGTCACCCACAAAAGAAAGGTGCATGTACATGACAAAGCTCGCGAGAGTTACACCACTCATAAGTCAAAAAATTTGAGTGATAACCTATTATTGATTGAGAGTCTATCTACAGAATGTCACCCATAGAAGAAAGGTGCAAGTATATGACAAAGCTCGCGAGAATTTATTCCCAAAGAAGAGCACATCTCCCTTGTAGTTTTAATCAAGGAAGAGGTTGAAGAATCACTAACACCGTGAAAACCCAAGCTGATAAGTGCTAGTGAATACATAACTCAAATTGAGTAATGATTGTGTTTAAGTTCCACAAATTAAATGGTATAACCTAGACAATCATGCTTGAATAACAAAGACTTTGTACCTAATTCCTTGAATATATGGTTATCATTGCTTAGGTTAACATAATTTATAAATGCTAAAGCTAATAAGACTTAAAGCCTATGCAACAACTAGTAAGCCATATTGCTAATTTGAGCTAATAAGTTTTCAAGCCAAGATAAAACGAGTAAACCTTAATGCCAAACTTAATCTAGTAACACTTGAATCAAAGATACAACTAAAAAGCCTTAAGTTAAAGCTAGAGCTCAAAACTGAAGCATCCTATTTGATTTAGTCATGAGCAATTTAAGTTATTCGCACACTATATTTATTAATTAAAAATTTCATTTGTCACATGACTTTCTTGAACGAAGGCTAATTCATTTGATTGCTGAAATCCTTGGCAAAAGCCACTTGACCACTAAAAGCCTCATAGTCAAATTCAAGATGACTATAAGAAAAACAAAAGCTAAGGTCAACTCTCTCAAGTAAGAAGCAAACTCTTGAAACTAACCAAAAAAAAAGTGATAATATCAAGGTTAAAATATTCTTCTAACCAATGATAAACACATACCTCAATTTAACAAGACATAACTGTTTACAATACTATAATCACTATTTATTTAAGCTCTTGGCTTATTGGTTATATACCTAGGTTACTCATTTCTAATTGATAATAGTTATATACCTAACTTGTTGAACATTTGGCTAAGTGGTTACATAGCCTAGGTTACTCATGTTTCATTGATAATAGTTATGCATCAATAAACATATACATAATACAACTTGCACCAACATCACAAATCAATAACAGGAATTACAACCCCTAAATCATATATAATGTATCAACACTAGAAAGCTGCATCCAGAATAGCTCCAACAAGAGACCAATTCAATCCACTATAGATTCAAATGTTATGACTTGGAATTCTAACTTCTGAACTCAATAATTAAGCAAAATTATTACATATGATACTTTTTTTAGATAATGGTTGTGTGTTTGGTATAACTGAAACTTTTAACTTTTGCTGATTAAAAAAATATTAATTAAAAAGTAGCTAATTGGAAAAGTTAAAAAGTGTTTACCTAAACTATTATGCTGGTCAATTTTTTTTTAAAAAAAAATTAAATTTAATATTTTTTGTTAAAATAATAATTTTGTTATCGTAAAAACTAAAGACATACAAATATAGGTGCCGACATGGGATGCAAGAAGAAAAATAGTTAGAAAGTAGCTAAAAACAGTTTCCTCTCAACTTTTTCAAACTCATACTACTTCTAGGTTTGGAACCTAGAAGCAACTTTTCAAATACTTTAACTTTTCAAAAATAGCTGACCAACTATGCCAAACAAAGCTAATGTCACACAAAGTCAATAGTTTTTTTTATGATATTATAATCCTTCAACCAATAGCTACCAACTGCCGACTTTAAAAATATCTCTAAAATTATATTTATGTAATAAAATTCCATCTAAGTTTATTGTGGAAGTTTAATTTACTAGCATTATCAGAAATTTAAAGCAATAAAAAAAATTAAATAAATAAAAAGAGTATAAAAGATAGTATCAGTAGGCAGATTAAAGCTTGTTCTTAGATTAAAATCTAATCTTTTGTGTAGGTTAAACATATATTAAACATCCAAGAATACAATCCTACAAGAAACGATTGTGAAGAGGCTAATTCCAAAAGATGCATTGAGGTATCTTCTAGCCAAAAAAAAATGGATACCTTTTTACAAATATGTCCAATGCTAGAATTAATTCTAAAATGGTCAAAATTATTGTGCATTAATGCACAATGACCCGTATTATGCATGACATACTAATACATGCAATTAGTTAAAAAAAATTTAAAAATTTTCTCTGGACAAATTTAGATGTTCATTTGAAAAGCCATATCTCAGTGTGCAACTGAACAATGCATAGTCAGGACCACGTAAAAATTCTTTCTTAAGTAATCAACTGCATTTTTTGTCAGTCAGATGAGCCCTATCAAGACCGAGCTCCGTACAGAAAAATCAAGCTCACCCAAGCCGTGCACAAGCTACAAGTCATACATAATGAGCCACTTTTGCAAGTCGCACGCGTAATCTCACGATTACGATCAATATCTATAATTATAAAAACACGGATGCATTAGTAAAATAAATAAAATATTAACATCTAATAATGGGCAAATTTTGCCACGAGGATGAGATAGAGCTCGACAGGTCCCTCCAACAGCGAATTGATTACTACGATCAAATCCAGGACTGGCCAAACTCTCGCTAGAGAAATTTACTTCATGAACTGACAGTAAAAGAGATCAGCGTAATCCAACTCAAATTCACGACCTGCTTGCCTAAATTTGCTCTGCTAGTGAAACTTGATAAACCTGCATAAATTTATCCACTGTTGCTGCATTGATAGTCAACAAAAGTACCACGAAGAAGAAAGCGACCTGAGCCCAAGAAACACATGGCTGCTAAAACTTTACTGAACATTAATGTAGATGGAGATGATGGTAAATGACACCACGTTAAGGACTGCATACTAGAAAAATCTTTTCGTTAGCTCGTCCGCCCAAACGCACACGGAGAACCAGAACGGTAGAGACATGCTTCCAAACAAATTAACATCGAATAGATAAGAAAGCACCTTGTTCAAAAGTGTTAGACAATAGATGCGCTCCTTTGCAGTTATCAAAAGGATTACATCATCTCGCCCTAGCCTGAATCAATCCCTTTTTTCTACAAACAAGATTACTAGCCAAAAGAAAAGGCTAGCCCTAGTCAAGAAGAGACTAACCGCCGAAGCCGTAGAGGGTACGGCCCTGGCGCTTGAGCGCATAAACGACGTCCATGGCGGTGACGGTCTTGCGGCGGGCGTGCTCGGTGTAGGTCACGGCATCGCGGATGACGTTTTCGAGGAAGATCTTGAGCACCCCGCGAGTCTCCTCGTAGATGAGCCCCGAGATGCGCTTGACACCTCCACGGCGGGCGAGGCGGCGGATGGCCGGCTTGGTGATGCCCTGGATATTGTCACGGAGGACCTTGCGGTGGCGCTTCGCACCGCCCTTTCCCAGGCCCTTGCCGCCCTTTCCGCGCCCTGACATGGTCAATATTGAGCAAAAGCTAAAATCGTTGAAAGGAATGAAGGTTTGAGAATGGGACAAATGGGAAGATAAGGGGGAAATTTATAGTCACGGATTTGGGGAGGGGGGCTGGAATTTTGAACTGGGGAAGATCTCGGGAAGGGCAGCGTGTTTTACGTGTTACCAATTGACAGTGTCTAGTGGCGTTCGGATTTTACATGGACGGTTGGGATTGGATTAGTGCGTTAGGTTTGGATAGGTGACGTGGCCCAGTGCGATTAAAGATAATTAAATGAGCATTGTAAATTTATTATTAGCATTAGACTTCTACTACTACACTAGTATAACTAGGCCTGGGCTGGGCTTCGATAGGCCTATCCACTGTAGCAGTTTAATCAAAATAGGTTTACACAATTTCAGCTGGGTTTGTATGGGCCCATTTTAAAGTTTCTTCACCAATGGAGTGTTGTTTTTTTCCTCACAACATAAAAATAATTATAATTGATGATATGATAATCATTCCACCATTGAAAGAAAGTTGACTCCGACAAATTAAACTAGCACAAAATTTAATTTCATTAAAAATCGGTTAACACTGGTTTCCTTGAGGAGAAGAAAAAAGAAAAAAAAGAAAATATAGGAGTGAAGGAAAAATAGAAAGAAACAAAAAAAATTAAACAGTAAAAGTTATTCCTAGGCAGCAAGTGTGAGCAGGCTAAAGGCTGGAGGGCGACGATGGTGATGGCGAGCAGCCGAGCGGCATATATATAAAAGTGCGCTGTTGATATCACGGTATAAAAACCGATTCGGTAGCTAGATCCGATTACCTGCCGGAGTGGTATAAACAGTTTATACTAATATTATACTATAATAAAAACATAGTATCTGACATATGCGTAAAACTAGAATCATATCGGTCCGACTCATATCTGTCCAAGTACAAATCAAAAATTTCAATCCAATTTAGACTAAAATTTCAAACACTGATATTATTAAACTTCATTGTCGTGCCTTCAGAACGAATGAAATTTGGATCAAACAAATAACTAGACAGAATCCATTTCGATAAGATAAAATAGAAATCCTCAGATTAGAAGATAAATTTACAAGTCCTAAACCTAACTACATGAGCGACTAGCTCATTGTAATACACTAAGTTAAGTTGGTTAGAATTAATTGATTATTTACGAAGATAAATCCATATACAAAGTGCGGTATAGATAAATATCTCATTACTAGCTCATGCACTAGTAAATAACTATAAACAGTGTGCTGCTGTTAGTGTTGCAGATAAATTGAATCAGGATTGACGTCTGTAGTCTCATACCATTCCACATTTTCAGATATTGTTGTAGAATGATTCAGTCCTCATCATGTACATCTAACAATATCTATTGTCCGCAACCATACATACAGGTTGATCACACGAACATGCGGACTGGCTTCTTATAGCATAGGGCCTGCATTATCTGCTCAATGTAGTACAGAAGATGACATTAGAAAGCGCCCATGAATAACAAATCATAAGAAAAAAAAGAAACACCAGCTATTTTGCATGTTGCCACCACAATTATAGCTCCAATCAGTTGGCCAAAGCAAATACGCACTAGTTTTCTAATTGGACAATATTATACATTCTTCTGGGAACCATATAAAAAATTGAAATTCTAGAAATGCTGAGACAAAAAAAAAAAAACAAAAGGATACCACCAAAGACATTTTTATGTAAAAAAAATTATTCTAATGCATATTTATCAATTGATAAACGACAATCAAACAAGTATATCTGCGTCAAATCTTGCTGTTCAAACTAGAGTTGTGATGCATATGCTGAAAATGTTTAGATGACATCGTTTCCCTTCTCCATGATCAAGTTCAGTAATCAAACTAGACCTTTGATCAGTTCACTTCATCAGTCAAGCAAGAGTTTTAGCATTGCATTTTCCTGAATTTCACAAGGCCCAGAAATCATATCAAGGGCATATATCTCAAGCAGTGATAATTGCATTTTACTGAACTTCACAAGGCCCAGAAATCATTTCAAGGGCATATATCTCAAGCAGTGATATGGTCTGTATAGAACTTGGATAAACAGATTTCTTCATGAATAAGAAGATACAGGAACAACTGACCAAGTTAACATAACCATTATTCAGACGGTTAATATAATATCCAAATTTCTATAGCAAATTACACCATTTGTAGTGAAATAGAATTTTAGCAAATTTTGTCAAGATGAAGGAAAATCTAACTATATATAAAATAAATGTCCATTTATGAGCAAACGGACTTAAAATAATTATCACGAGGAAAGATGGAAAAAGTGTTTCTTCTCACCATTGAGGTATGTAATATTAGTCCATGATGTTAGGAGCATTAGCTCTAAAACACAACCACATCATTGTTGTTAACCGGGCTTCAAACTACCAGACCTCAAGCTTTTAGAATACAATATCGAGAAAGTAAGGCTGGTTGGCTGGATTCCTTTATTTAGCATTTCCTCTACCAGGCTTTCAATCTTATCTCTGTCTCCCTGTTTACAGTAGCCAGAAATTAGAGCAGTATACGTGTAGGCATCTGGTATCAACCCCTTTTCACGCATCTCATCAAATAGTTCATGAGCATCCTGAAGACAATCCATCTTACAATGCCAATCAATCAATACTGTGTAAAAGACTGTATCAAATTCGACTCCCATAGTTTTCATACTACTTAACAATTTTGAGTACTTAGCCCTAAGTTCAGTTTTCCATATTTCCTTATCATGACCTGACCGACTTTTGTGCAAAATTTCTTTTAAATGTCCATCCAATACTACCGTGTAAGCAACAACATCGGGTTTGATACCTCGTTCTATCATCTGATCAAACAACACACAGGCTTCTTGCAATCGGTTTGCCTTGCAGTATCCACTTATCAATGCAGTATATAATATGACATCTGGTGAATGACCTCCATATACAAACTCATTAAACAAATCCTGGGCATTATGCATATCACCTACCCGGCAATATTCTGCTATAAGATTATTATAATATACATCATCAAGAGCAATTTGCATCTCCTGCATCATCCTGAAGGCAGAAGATGCTCTTTCAATGTCCCCCTCCCTACATAGTTCATTTATAAGTCTATGACGAGCAATCTCATCTACTACAGTCCCCTGCTTACAAAACTTAACAAAAAACCCGTAAGCTTCATTGATACAACCACATTCCAAATAACCACAAATCATTGCACTAAAAAGAATAGCACATTGTGCAATTTTCCTCTCCTCCAGTATGGCGAAAAGTATCTCTGCCTCCTTTAGCTTGCCAGCCTTGCACAGACCTTCAATAGCCACGCTATAGGTGAGAGCATTGGGCTCTACGCCTCTATCCAACATATAGTCTAGAAGGTCAAATGCTTCTTTAACAAAACCATTCCGACAAAATCCGCTGGCAAGTACATTGTAAGTGAGGATATCAGGCTCAACATCATTCTTCACCATTTCTGCGAACACCTTCTGAGCGTTATACATTTCTCCCTTGCCACAATAACCACTCATTAAGTTTGTATAGTGGGACTTGTCAGGAGTCAACCCCTTCTTCTTCATTTCTTGAAGCAAGTCTGCTGCATCTATCACACTCCCCAGCTTGCACATAGCTACTATAGCAATATCATACAGAATTTCATCAACATAAAGCCCTGAATCTTTAAACCTCTGAAAGAAGTCCAATGCTTCCATATTCATATCCAACTTACTGAAGCAACTGAGGATGAAGCTTACAATGATAGCATCTGGTTCCATGCCCTTCACAATCATTTCCTCGTAAAAATCGAGAGCTCTTATTGGATTGCCTACTTCACAGTAACCCTGAATAAGAGTTCCATAACTGTATGCATCAGGAAGCACACCTCCTTCTATCATCTCCTTCAAAATCTGTTCAGCTTCCTCTAACCTCTTCTCTTTAGAAAAGCCACAGATCACCTTATTATAGGTCCAAACATCCACATTGATACCAAGTCTTAGGGTCTCTTCAAGAATTGCATAACCGGCGTCAAATCTCCCACAGGAACAGAGGCCTTCTATAACGGTAGAGTAAATAGCCGGCGACGGTCCTAGTCCAGTTTCCTTGAGTTCACCCAATACACGAAGTGCCCCATCCACCTCCCCTGCTTGAAAGAGAGCATTGATCACCACTGCGAATAAACTAGCATGCAAAGGAATCCCTACCTTCCTCATGCAATTGTGGGCTGCCATCATTGTCTCCAAGTCTCCGTTTTTGGCAATAAACTTCATAAGAATGTAGCAGGACCATGAAGACGGGATTAGCCCTAGTGAATTCAACTGGAAGAACACATCCGCAGCCTCCACAGGTGTCTGACAAAAAGTGCAGGCTTCGATCATTGAATCCATCACAAAATTTAACGAACCAGGGCCATCCAGTTCGTGCCCAAGGTCGTCGAACAGGGCCGACACCTCGAAACCATTCTCCCCGCCCGAAGAAATCAACCCACGGAAGACATTCACCAACTGTTTGTAACGGCGAGATTCCGCCAAAATATTTACGATCACAGAATAGGTCGTGTGGTCATGGCGAAACCCAAGAGATTGAATATATTTGAAGTAAGCAAGTGCGACGTCTGGCTTCGAGCTTAGAGATCGCAGCCTCGGCGCGACGAGAAGAGAAGCAGACTCGGAGGAAGTCGAAGAAGAAGACTGAGGAATGGTATGTGCGTCGGATTCGATTACCGCGTCGGCGAAGGCGAGAGATGAACTGCAGTTCCAGATCTTTGGGAATCCAACCGCCGGCCACCGGAGAAGCGACACGGATCTGCACACCCGGAGCATGAAGAGAATAAGGACTGCGATGTGGCGAGGGAGAGAGACAAGGATTAGGGTTCGGGCGGGGTTTTACCGGCCTCATGAAACCCTAGCGGTCGATTGGTAGCTTTGGCTGTTCGCTGTTGTTAACTGGTTGACTGGTCCAGCATGCGAAATCGATTAAACGAGGTCATCCTAAGTGTCACGCCCCGGTCGGAACGGTCTAAAAACAACGCTTATCCGTTGTCTCAGGGCCGTCCGACGGAACACCGGAACGTGATCGCGCTAGGGTTTCCGGACCGAATTTCGTCCCCAACTTCGAAACCCTAGTTCCCGCTCACTCTTTCTTTCCCAAATTACAATTCTCACGGATAAAACCCTAACCCTAATTAGGAAATCCGAAAAGAATCGAAAACCCTAAATAAAAATACCTCAATCTGGATTTTGACCGAAGTCAAAATCATACGCTTGCTGACGTCGGCATGACGTCAGCCCTCCTGAACGTTGCCGCGCGTAAATCTTCTCATGGTGACGTCACGCTGACGTCACTCCCGAAATCGAAATCTTGCCGCGCGCTCCTCTCGATTTCGGCCGCTGACGTCCGCCTGACGTCTGCCGCAAAATCGAATCCGCCGTTGCCAATTTCACGAAATCAGCGTTGACCGGCTGATTTCGCTGACTGCCTCGTTTCGAACGCCGCCGCGTTCGAAAACTCGTCGCTCGCCTTCGTCTTCTTCCATCCCGCGACGCCGCCGTGCCGCTTCATCCGCCGAGCACCGTGGTGCTCGCGAGCTCACCGGAGGAGCGTGCCGGCAGGGGAAGACACCCTCGTCTTCGCCCCCAGCCCCTCGTCGCCGACCGGCAACCGCCTGTTGCCGGAAATCTGCTGGAGGTATCGCCGTGAACCGAGAACAGGGGAAATGATGGAAAAGCTTCCTTTATTCCTTCGAACAGGTTACAAGCTCTCCGGGCCGACGACCACCGTCGCCGGTGCCCCTCTCCCTCTCTCGCCGACCATCGTCGGCTACAATCTCTCGTTCATCTTTCTCTCGCCTCGACGTTCGTCGTCGCCGGCTCCCTCGATCTCACCGCTGGTAATGGGCTCTCGCCCTGGAGGGGGCGCCCTCCCCGACCCGCCGGGAGAGCCGCTGTACGTCGCGCGCTCCCCTTTGTGGTGTCGCCTCCGCGCACCCCGATCGCTGCCGCCCGACGCTTCCTTTATAGAGGAAGCTGCCTCTGTTCGCGTCCGTCTTCCTCGCGTGACTCCGCGTCTCCCGCTGTGCCGAGTAGCCGCCTCTTCACGCGTGTTGACGAAGCCTCTGCTTCGCCCGTTGAAGACACCTCCGCTCGCGTCGGAAATCGCCGCCTCTCGTCTCCGCGTCCGGTTCTCGCGCCTGAAGACTCGACGCCGCATCCGTCGCCCATTAACGAACGCTTCGCTCGCGTTCGTCTCTTTTTCGTCCGACGCCGTAGACGCCGTCTCCCGAATCTCCCGTCCGAGAAATCCTCCGGAGACCGCGTCACGCTGCCATCCGCGTCCGCGATCTTCGTTCCCATCGCGCGCTCGCGTCCGAAGCTCCCATCGAAGATCACGCTGCGTCGTCCGCTTTCAGCGTCCCGATCCCGAGTCAACATCGAACGTTGACTGCGTAATTTCCCCTCAATCGGCTCCCTTAATGCAGGTGGGCCTCCTGTTGTGGGCCTGGGCTTGGGTTGGGCCGAACCGGCCTGACCCAGGCCTGACACTAAGTTTGGCGCGATCCAATTCCGGGTCAAAAAAGCTCAGTTTTCGAAGGCCGCTCGACGCTTCCCCCTTCCTTCCTCTTCACCCTCTCCCATCGATCGATTCCCAACAACAAATCTTCTTCGCTTTCGAGTTCTTACGATGAACTTCCACTTCTAAATGGGCAACGCTTGCCGTGGCGGATCCTCCCTCATAGGAAGACGGTACTTTCCCAGCTACAGCGAGGCCACCGACCACTCCTTCTCGTCCGTCTCCTGCTCCTCTAGCGGCTACGACTCGCCCGACCATCTCGACCCGAGCGAGGCCCCCATGCCGGCCGCGAAGCCCGACCGCAATGCCGCCACGATGTGGGTGCTCGGCCACCGGACGGCGAACGTCCGCGACCTGTACACGCTCGGGCGGAAGCTGGGGCAGGGGCAGTTCGGTACGACGCACCTGTGCAAGGAGATTGCGACGGGGCGAGCGTACGCGTGCAAGTCGATCTCGAAGCGGAAGCTCGTCGCGCAGGAGGACGTGGAGGACGTGCGGCGCGAGATCCAGATCATGCATCACCTGGCGGGGCATCGGAACGTGGTGACGATCAAGGGAGCGTTCGAGGACGCGCTGTACGTGCACATCGTGATGGAGCTGTGCGAGGGAGGGGAACTGTTCGATCGGATCATACAACGAGGGCACTACAGCGAGCGCAAGGCGGCAGAGTTGACGCGGATCATTGTGGGGGTGGTGGAGGCGTGCCATTCGCTAGGGGTGATGCACAGGGATCTCAAGCCAGAAAACTTCCTGCTGGCGAACGAGGACGACGATTCCTCGCTCAAGGCTATCGACTTCGGCCTCTCCGTCTTCTTCAAACCCGGTGAGTAGGAAGAATGTTTATCTTTTCCATTCATAAATGACTAGAATCAGCAAGTTTTTCGCTTTATTCAACTCTTTGCCCTTCAAACCTTCTCAAATTTCGTTCTTTGTCCTTCGAGTCATTTAACTTTCCAATGCGTATCATCTGGTTTCTGCCAACTCGACAAATTAGAACTCGAGAATAACTCAAGTAAATCCTCTTACACTATTGGTTTGCGTTGAAAATTGACTTTGTTTTATTCTATTTTGACGATAAATTTGTTTCTCAACTCAGTTTCTTCTTCCAATTTTTCAGGTCAAATTTTCACAGATGTGGTTGGGAGCCCATATTATGTAGCTCCAGAGGTCTTATGCAAGCGCTATGGACCAGAAGCTGATGTGTGGACTGCTGGGGTGATAGTATACATATTGTTGAGTGGAGTGCCTCCTTTCTGGGCTGGTAGAGATCTGATTTGTACACTTTTGCAATTTGGTTGATTCCTGATATTGAACTTTGTATGTTCTTCAGAAACACAGCAAGGAATATTTGATGCAATTTTGAAGGGAGTCATTGATTTTGCCTCAGATCCATGGCCAATGATCTCTGGCAGTGCAAAAGATCTCATCAGAAAAATGCTCTGCTCTCATCCTGCAGATCGCCTAACTGCTCATGAAGTACTTTGTATGTCATCTCTTTACACAACTATGAAGATGTTGACAGTTGTATGTTTTTCTGCTAAATTCTCACAAGCTAGTAGTGCTTCAGCATATACAACAATTAATATACAACAACACTCAAAGTTTTATTAATCAATCAGATCTTGCCTCTTTATCACCCATTTTCTAGTCATTGTTTATTCTTTCAAGTGCAATATCCAAAATTAAATCTATTGTGACTCGTGAGGAGTTTTAATATAGTATGGAGGAATTAGGTGAGAAGTTCTTGTGTGTAAGTAAGTCAATTGGAGCCTCACATCAGGTGGAATCTTCTCATGCGAAGTAACCTTAAATATCTATTGAAACTTGTCCAAAGAATAATACTAGCACCATTTTGCATGTGGAATCTACTGACCCCGAAATCCTCTTTGTGCCTTTGAATTGTCAATTTTATCAAGGGATTGATTTGTTTTAACTTTGAGCGGAATTATCTTCCACAACATGTTAATCTTTACTTGTTAAATTGCAGTAACCAGGAAAAGAAATGGAAAAACTGGCTGCAATTCTTTTCAATGACAGTTGAGAAAATTTCTCTCATGCTTAGGTCATCCATGGATATGTGAAAATGGGGTTGCACCGGACCGAGCACTGGATGCAGCCGTTCTGTCCCGCCTGAAACAGTTCTCAGCAATGAATAAGCTGAAGAAGATGGCTTTGAGAGTATGTTTACCTGTTCTTATGATTTATATTCTTGGATGAATTATCTTTAAATATATATAAGTACAAGATAAGAACAGGGATGAAAATGCTCTCTTATTTATGATAATTATACCAGGTAATAGCTGAAAGCCTCTCAGAAGAGGAGATTGCAGGTCTTAGAGAAATGTTCCAAGCAATGGATACTGACAACAGTGGTGCAATCACATTCGATGAGCTAAAAGAGGGTTTAAGACGTCTTGGATCTAACTTGAAAGAATCAGAAATCCGTGATCTCATGGATGCTGTAAGCATTATCTACACTTTTCCTCCGTAACCATCTGGTATGTAGTTGATAAAGAAAGAAAATAGTAGTGAGTTGACATTATAGATTACATTTCTCCCATGATCTCATGGAAGTTGTAAGCATTATCTACACTTTTCCTCCGTAACCATCTGATATGTAGATGATAAAAGGAAGAAAATAGTAGTGAGTTGACATTATAGATTACATTTCTCAGACAAAACCAGTGGCTCTGTAACGTCCACTTCAACTTCCAATTATCAAATTGAGTAATTCACACAAAAGTATTTGAGGTTTTGGTTGTTTACTTGTATGTCTAGGATTTTGAAACTTTTACAAAGTTGCAACTTTTGATCCTTAAAGCAACCTGAAACTTAGAGGAATTCACACAAAATAAGTTGTTTGCGTATTTACTTATTGTAATTTAAATGACCAACTCATTTGTAACTTAGGCTGATGTGGACAAAAGTGGCACCATTGACTATGGCGAATTCATTGCTGCAACAATGCATCTCAATAAACTTGAGCGCGAAGAGCATCTTGTGGCAGCATTTTCTTATTTTGACAAGGATGGAAGTGGTTATATCACGGTTGATGAACTTCAGCAAGCTTGTAAGGAGCACAATATGACTGATGTTTTGATTGAGGATATTATCAAAGAAGTTGATCAGGATAATGTAAGCAATCCTTCTGTGAATTGTACCTAACAAAAGCTGTTGTTTGCAGGTTGTACTTTTAGGTAAGGTGATTGATTATGGACATGATTACATGAACTTTTTTTGCTTGTGGATTCTTTTCTCCTTCTACAGCTTCAGCAGCAGCTCATTTCTTGGGGCTTCAAATAAGATATCATCATTATTTTATATGTCTAGCATTTGGAAATTGTTCATTGTTGTCTCATCTACTTTCTTTTTTATTTTGAATCTGTAAAACATAATAATGTTATGCACTCACTGAAAAATGACTATTCTAGCCATCTTCAAAACCGAATCTAGATTTAGGAATAGGCTTAGTTAGGTGGACATTGCCTTCTTTATCATTTTCTCTGGTCTGATCATGAGATTATGACTTTCCCTATTTTGCATGCTAGATTTGCAGAATTAAAGCTAAATAATACCCCTTTTATGAATTTCAAATGCTCCTTTATGTGTTTTG
The DNA here is from genome assembly GCA_027563935.2 of Costus lasius. Classification (NCBI taxonomy): domain Eukaryota; kingdom Viridiplantae; phylum Streptophyta; class Magnoliopsida; order Zingiberales; family Costaceae; genus Costus; species Costus lasius. The sequence goes on from CM050448.1 coordinate 105,596,959, forward strand.
ATGTTCTCGATCTGAAAAACTTTAGTCATACACACTGAGAATTCTACGGACACTTCATTTCATGTCTCAGGATGGTCGGATCGACTATGGCGAATTTGTTGCTATGATGCAAAAAGGCAATATGGGTAATGGAAGATTCACAATGCGGAGCATGCGGAATAGTTTAAACATTAGCATGAGAGATGCACCAGCTGGTCACTGATTCAAACCAGATAAAGGTTATGTCAAACTCAATTTCTTTCTTTATCAATTGAATGAAAGTAGAAAGAGAAACAACTACATAATGTAATTGTATCCTTTCGGTAAGTTCAGGAAAAAGAAAGCTAAAAATTGTCAAACATTGAACTTAATATGAAGAAATTTTGATGGAAGTAAGATCTGTGCTCATTTCATAGAAACTTAGTGAGTTTTATTCTAATTTCAGTTTGACACCATCTGACGCTGAGTTCAATCTCCAGGCTACTGTTTTGGCAGTGACTTCCAGCTAATGTCGATGCTCTCAGCCGTCAAGGAAAGAGGAGTTGAACATATACATATATACACACATGAATACTGATGTCTAGCCTAATTAGTTCAAATTCACAGATTATTGGTCGAAGGACCTCAAAGGAACTGGTTGTTCTTGTCCAGCAATGTGTTGTCCAGGCGTCTTCCCCTCCTCCGTTTTGTTTCTCTTTACATTCACTTGATATTTTATATACATGGTCCTTAATGTCTCTCAACCATGTAAAAGTGCCTGAATGATACACAATTACTTATTCTCCAAAATGTAGGTACATGTAAATAATTAATACTTATTGAATCTATGAATTGTTGTCTTTGCAGTTCCTTTTTCTTTACATTTCTTTTAGGCCTTGTCGTTGCAGTTAAAACCAGACTGCCCCTTTTTGTTCTAATTTATTTGCTTAGTATCATTTGCCATCAACTTAGATAATTAATTTAATCAGGAGTTGAGAGAAATAACAGGTTTTAGACTATTTTTTCAAGTTGGTTTGAATTTTATCATTCACCATGCTTTCACAATAAAAAATGAATTCCTTGCAATCAACTAACATATCTATTAATTAATAGCTCTAGTTAAAATTGGGTGCAGCTCATTTTTTCAATTATATTGGGTACTATACAAAAGGTGCATAGGCTATGTAAATAGTATATGATTGGGGTCAGATGTGTCATCCAAATTAAGATTTCTAATGTAACTTAGCCAAGATAAATAGATCTCCACAAACAAATTGTCACTCCTCACTTTCTAACAAAAAAAAGGAATACTCAAGGTGTGATAGGATGCCCTCCCTCCAACGCTAAAACTAATGACCACTTCAAAGAAGAGCCTTTTAGCATGATTAAAATTTCTTAGATCACTTGCCTAGTCTTGCATCATAGGAAAACTTATATTTGTGCAATAGAGAGGGATTGTTGCTTGATCGTGGTTTATAACAATTTGGGGGAAATCAATAACGAAGTCGAGTCTTTTGGCTTTTGTTTAAACTCAATTTTTTAGATCAAATCATACAATCGATGGGCCAATCGATAAAATTGGAATAAGGGAACAGATTATAAGGAGGAGAGGATTCATTTAAGGTATCGCGTGCTCTCGAGAAAAAACGAGAGAGAAAATCTAGCAGTGGTGGCTACTAGGTTTTTAGCTTCGCAGAGAGCTTAACGATCACCTTTGGCTACAAACTTTGGAAAGAAGCTGCATCTAAGGGAGGAAAAGACACACATGAAATTTTGGAAAAAAAGGAGTAAAAATGCGGGAGAAAATACAATCGGCATCGGTAGGGTTCTTTCTTTTGCTGAGAGGCGTACAAGGCATCTTTGGTGATGAAACTCGGTGGAAAGTTGCACCCAAAGGAGGAGAGGACGCACGCAAAATTTCAAAATGAAAGGAGTTCAGGATTGGGAGAAATCAAAGATGAAAGTTTTAAAAAAATCATCGATAACACTGTACCAGCGTTGGTGGAATTTCTTAGAATCACAGGGTTATAACGAGTTGAACTACGACCGTTACACCCTTGTGATGATAGTGAAGTCGAACTAAATTACTTTTATTTTATTTTTATTTCATGTCTCGAATCCGTAATAACTCTTTCTTATGAACTATTCCTGTGAAATCATATCTCTGGTAGCGTAAACTTTTCTTCGGGATTAAGGGAGTAACCTTTTAATTATTTAATGATTTAATTATTTTTTTTATATTGTCATTTGTTTGAGTATTGTTAATTCAATTTAAGTGATTCATTGCACTTACAATTATCTAGATTTAGATTATTGCATGACTAAGCAGTTGTAATAAGGACCGAGAGGTGACTTACAATCCTAGAACCCTTTAACTAGACCTATAAAATTAGACTACAATAGTAACTAGATCTTAGCAACCTGATTATTGAAATTAATCATACATGTACTAACTCTAGTTTATGTAATTATATAGTTTCAGACGAGATAATTACACTAAGAAATGAATTATATTGTTAGAAACCCTTAAGTTGAACTTGTGATTTAAACTACGAGAATACTTTAATAACACATGAAAGTAGGTGATAGGGCCTGAACGGCTGCTACCGCAAGTGCACGGTCTATCGCGTAATACAATAAGTATCGATCCCACGAGGACTAGGGATCAAGTACTAACTGATCAGTCAACTAGTAGCTAGGTTAACAATTAATGGAGAAATGACTAATATCCTAATACAAGAGATTAAGCTAAATCAAACTAAAATCAAGCAGAGCAGAGAGCAAAACAATCGGAGTTTTAAGTCTATGAGAGAGAATCGGGGTATCGGGTTTTACCGCACTGAAATGTGAAGAAATATTAAGGCTTGATGTTCTAATCGAGTTTTATCTAAGTTCTCAAGGTAATCCTTCCTAGGGTACAGACGCCCTCCCTCTCAGGACACGGTCTGGTATCCGACTTAACCCAAGTTTCCTACTCTCGTGGCTTACCCGGTTAAGCGGATCCAATGGGTTCTGTGAAGGATTAGGGTTCCTCGGGTGATTTCGAGTGCTCTCGCCAAACAAAATCACCAGTCCAGTCTAAGGGATTCCGATAACTGTGGTTCACCTCTCAGTCCTTTCCACAGCATCTAAGACATGCATACGTATGACCAGTACATAAACATGAGTGAAAACCTTCCTAGGCATGAATAAGAACAAAGATAAGTGGAGAAATATATAGATCAAGTCATAATATTCAACATTCATACAGTGGGCTACGCCCAAACCCTAAAAAGAGAGTTTACGCTATCATATACATCGTGAAATACATCAAATCTCTCATAAAAATCAAATTAAACAAGAGGGAAGGGTAGATCCTTGATGGAAGAAGGTTCAGCACGAAGATCCACGTCGGGACGAAGGAAGAATCGCGCCAGAACAGCGTTGTTGCCCAGAAAATCGCCCCAAACCCTAGGTTGTTGCCATTTCACTTCGTTCTCCTCAACCGCTTGATCAAATCCGATGATTCCAATCCCAAAATGTTCGTCTGTGAGTTAGGAAAGTCTCCCTAAAATTTCGTTCAATTCCGCTTCCAAAATATAAAGTTATGGGCGAAAAACCAGATGCCTATTGAAATTGTGCGGGACGGTACACGGCCGTACATGGCTCGGTGAATGGAAAACTTACTCTTCACAGCCGTGCATGGCTGCACGGCCATGCCCGTGAACGTCTCATCAGAGTTTGGGCTGGTTAGCTCATGCACGGCCATGCATGGATACACACCCATGACTGTGAAGAGCGTAGAGGACTCCGATTGGGCTGAAATTTTACGTGTAGCTTCGTCTTATCATGAGGAATCATCCCATATCTTCAGATCTTCCAAATTCCACCAATTTTTTAGGCAAAATACCTATATTTCAATAAAACAAAGGAAAAGTGAAGACTCTAAGGAATATGAAGCATTTAAGTGCATAAATGAGACAAAGCATGCATTTTACTCCGAAATAATGATAAAATTAAGCCGTGATATATCATATATTTGCATGTCATCAAAATACATCGGACTTAAAGTTTTGCTTGTCCTCAAGCAATTGAATTGTCTAGAACACAGTGATGACATGAAATATGGAATCTCAAATAGCTTAAGTAGGTCTAGTGAGGTTGTAAGTTAATCACAACAAGTCTTTAGGTTGTAATGCAGTATGGAAAACAAATTAAACCAATTATCATGAATGCAATCTATTAGAGCATGCAAAGTTACCTTACCAAAAACCTCTACAATACATCTCACGCAAGTAATATAATTGATCAAGCATTTAAAAGGAAATAGTTGTGCATTAAGTCATGGGAAAATAGCATCAGTACCACATAGTCCCTATGTGGTGCCGTTTTTTTTAGAACAAATGAAATATGTAGATAGTGCCAAGTGCCAAGCTTTGCTTCGGTACCACTTCAGTACCACTGTCTCTACTTCTGTTGAAGTGCTATGAGTAGTGCCAAGTGCAGGTACAATGTGCAATGTACAAGAACACTTTGGTACCACTATTATTATTTCTTATTTCCATGACAAAGTGCACAAAGAAAGTAGAGTTATGAAGCAAGATTCAATCAATCATTACACCTAAGATGTATGTCAAGGATAAGGTATAATAACAAGCACACTCTACAAGATCGTACCAACAATGAACTGGGTTAATTAATTTAATCAACTGTATTAAACTAAAGAATCGTATGTGCAACTAGAACCATGATAGACCGTTGGCAAGTAAAAGTCAAGATTTTCATCCCAAGCAATCAAGTAATCTTAGAACAATGCAATACCATAGAACAAAGCAAATAGCATAAAGAAAAGTAGGGGTTGGGCAAGACACTAAAGATGTTGATACAACTAACTAACAAGGCATGCAGAAAGTAGAAATGGCAATCTTAAAACTAACAAAAGTTGACTAAAAAAAACAAACAACTAACAACTAAAGTAAACTACTGGAAAAACAGAAAGCTGACCGAGAGATGGGTGAAACCAAATATGCTTATCCCCAGCACCGACACAGTCTCGCCTGAAGGTCATGGACAGACTCCAAGAGAGAGGACTGCACTCGTCCCTGGCGCTCAACCTTAGTCTCAAGATGTTGAATCCGGTCAAGCCCTTCATCAACGGAAAGGTGAATCTTTTGCTGGGCGTCACGGAAAAACCAGATCATGGTCTCCATGCGGTCAAGCTGTGTGGTGGGTCGCTGCGAGGGGGGTGGTGGCTCTGTCGCAAGAGGCACATCATTATCTTAAACTGCCTCAACTCTCTAGTTTTGCTGCTCGCAGACTGTGGTGCGCGCGGGATTTGGTAGTGGTAGCTTGACATCGCTCCCAGGAAAGAGTAGACTGTAGAATTCTCCCTCCTTGGCTATCATCCGCATGGAGATGCAGGAATCAAGATTGAGTCGGCTGTTGCCCCGAGCTTATTCCATCTGGTAGGGATGGATCCCTACTGCAAAAGCTAGTGGGGTAAGAAGTCCCCCGAGAGCAATGGCACCCTTCGGTGCCCTCGACACCTTCTAGAGTTGCCTGGCAAAGTGAAAGGCATCGTTGAGGTGGACCCCATGCAGCATCGCCTAGAGAAATTGGAGTTCGGATGCCCGAACAAGACCATCAGATTCCCCTTAGCCAAAAATAGTGTGTGCCATGACACGATGCACATACTTTAATACAGGGTTTCTGAGGCAAGTGACCCTGGCTGTCCTAGTATCAAAAGGTCAGAAAATTGGTCAAGTCGGCCCAGAAGTTGCTTCCTTTAAATTCAGTTGGTGTGAGTCTTGTCCCATCCGTAGGAAAGCCATATATCGAATTCAGCTCTGTCAACATAAGCACAAACTCAGTATTGTTGACCCGGAAGGATAGGCTCCTGTCATCGTCATCGGTGTGGATGCTAGCATGAAACTCTATAGAGGATATGAACTCAAGTATAATGGGAATGTAGGTGGGGTAGCAGATGGTAAAGAACTGATCCCAACCTACACGTTGAAACAGCCAGTGCACATCCTCGTAGAAACCCAAGGTGTTCAGAGTTGCATGATCCAGGAATCGTGTGGTCACCACTGGGCAGCGTGCGAGGGCAGTGAGCCTGGTAAGTTGCTCTGGATCTGTGCAAATGATCTCATATGGAGTGGGCGGCAAGGCTGGCGGCGGATGAGACTCGACGGCGGCCTGAGAGGTGGATGCGCAGTGCTTGGAGGTAGCCTGTTTGCATCGAGACATCCTGGAAGTGTGGGAAGATGACGGGAAGGTAGTTGGTGTTGTAGGGGAAGCTTCAAAGGTGCTGAAGTTGAAGGAGGAAGGTCGGCGGTGGCAGAATCACAGGCGGCGACCGGAATTAGGGTAGCGGCGAGTGGCGGCGGAAGACGCAGATCGACGCCGGTAACTTGGGGGAAATACTCGCCGGAGGATGGAGAAGATGGTGGAGGGTCTCCAGCGGTCGATCGGGCACCGGAGGCGGTAGATCTGGATGGCGGTGGCGGCGGCGGTTAGGGTTTGGTACACGGGTGTTCAGGCGGCTCCTCTTATAAAACATCGTGCACGGGCGTGTATTGATACACGACCGAGCCTATGCAGGTCTTGGCCTCGGCATGCATCTAAGTTCACTTATGATGCATGGCCATGCGTGGGTGCACGGGCATGCCCGTGCACGTCTTGGTGAAAGACTGGTGCAGAACTTGGTACGTGTCACGGCCGTGTATCCCTTCACGCCCTTGCCCGTGCAGCTTTCGGCCTCGAGTGTAGAAGAGTTTACCGAGCCGTGCACGGGTGCGAGCGTGCATGGCTCGGTGATTCCTGAAAAATTCAGAAAAAATTTCCATCAGCATGGTACAACTTAGAGAGCATGAATATGAAATAAAAACTGAAAAATAACAATGTCTATATGATGAAAAGAAATAAGAAAGTAAAAGAGTGAACAAGAGGTTGGGTTGCCTCCCAACAAGCGCTTCATTAAGGTTACTAGCTTGACCATTGTGATGCTCATGGTAGATCTGGTGGTGGGGAATCAAAGATGTGCAAAGAGAGGCCCTTGTCGATGATATCATGTTCAAAGTAGAGTTTCAATCGTTGGCCGTTTACTTTAAGATCCCCTGTTCTTTGGCTCCATATTTCAACAGCTCCATGTGGAAAGATCTATTTTACAATGAATGGTCTTGACCATCGAGTCCTCCATTTTCCAGGAAAGAGTTTAAGACGAGAGTTGAAGAGAAGAACTTGATCTCCCATGTGAAAGTTCTTTATGATGATATGCTGATCATGCCATCTCTTTGTTCGTTCTTTGTAGATCTTCGCGTTTTGATAGGCGGAAAGACAGACTTCATCTAGTTCATTGAGTTGAAGCTTTCTCTTTTCACCAGCACTTTGGAGATCATAGTTCAGTTTTCGGATTGCCCAATAGGCTCTGTGCTCGACTTCAACCGGCAAATGACATGATTTTCCGTACACTAGCTGATAGGGGGACATCCCCAGTGGGGTCTTGAAGGTTGTCCTATAAGCCCAAAGTGCATCATCTTGCTTCATTGACCAATCAGTTCGCGAGAAGTTGACTGTCTTTTGCAGGATGTTCTTTATTTCTCTATTGGAGATTTCTACTTGCCTGCTGGTTTGTGGATGATAAGGGGTTGCAACTTTATCGTTTACCCCATATTTCTTCAACAAGGAGGCTAACTTGTGATTCAAAAAATGAGATCCCCCATCGCTGATCAATACTCATGGTACACCAAATCTATGGAAAATGGTGCGCTTAAGCATCCTGGTTACCGCCTTCACATCAGATGTGTGTTCAGCAGAGGCCTCCACCCACTTAGAAACGTAATCCACAGCTACCAGTATGAATCGATGTCCACAAGATGATGGGAATGGTCCCATGAAGTCTATTCCCCATACGTCGAAGATCTCTATCTCCAGGATGCTATTTAACGGTAATTCGTCTCGTTTGGAGAAGTTCCCTGACTGCTGACACTGGTCACAACGGGTGATGAATCGCCAGGCATCCCGAAAGATAGTTGGCCAGTAAAGTCTGGATTGTAACACTTTAAAGGCCGTCTTTGAAGCACTAGCGTGGCCCTCATAAGGAGATGAGTGGCAATGATATAAGATATCCTGGACTTCCTCTTCGGGTATGCAGCGTCGGAAAAGCCCATCAGCACATTGTCGAAATAAGAGGGGATCATCCCAATAATAGTGTTTGACGTCATGCAAAAATTGCTTCTTTTGCTGCCATGAAAGATCAAAGGGAATGATATTAGATACTAAATAATTAACAAAGTCAGCATACCAGGGTGCTTCGATTCTTGTCAGAGCTAAGAGCTATTCATCTGGGAAATAATCATTAATGTCTCGGCAGTTCTTTTTTTCTTTTTCATCATTTGGTAATCGTGATAAGTGATCAGCCACTAAGTTCACTGAGCTTTTCTTGTCGCGGATTTCCAGATCAAATTCCTGAAGCAAGAGGATCCGGCGAATTAATCTTGGCTTCGCGTCTTTCTTAGCCAGGAGATACCTGATAGCTGCGTGGTCAGTGTAAACAATCACTTTTGAATCAACGATAGAGGATCTAAATTTGTCAAAAGCAAATATAATAGCAAGGAGCTCCTTTTTCGTAGTAGCATAGTTGATTTGAGTCTCGTTCAACGTCCGACTAGCATAATAGATTGCGTGTAGCTTGTTGTCCTCCCGTTGTCCTAGAATTGCCCCGACCGCGAAGTCGCTAGCGTCGCACATAAGCTTGAATGGGAGTGACCAGTTTGGTGGCTGCATGGTGGGGGCTGAGGTCAATGCTTTCTTCAATTTTTGAAATGATGTCATGCAGTCCTGATCAAAAGAGAAAGGAACATCTTTATCGAGCAGATTAGCCAATGGCCTAGCAATTTTAGAAAAGTCTTTTATAAAACGATGATAAAAGCCGGCATGCTCAAGAAAACTTCGGACTCCCCTTTCAGATGAAGGTGGTGGCATCTTTTCAATGGCATCTACTTTGGACCGGTTGACCTCGATGCCGCATTCTGAGATTAAGTGTCCAAGCACTATCCCTTCTCGTACCATAAAATGGCACTTCTCCCAGTTTAAGATGAGGTTGACTTCTTCGCACCTTTTCAACACTTTAGAGAGGTTAGCCAAGCAAACGTCAAATGAAGTACCATAAACTGAGAAATTGTCCATGAAAACATCCATTATATTTTCTATAAAATCAGAGAAAATTGAAACCATGCATCTTTGAAAGGTAGCTGGGGGGTTGCATAGCCCAGACGACATTCGGCGATAAGCAAATGTCCCATAAGGACAGGTGAAGGTAGTCTTCTCCTGGTCTTCCAGATGAATAGGGATATGGAAAAATCCTGAGAAGCCGTCAAGGAAACAGAAGTGAGAATTCTTTGCTAGCCGCTCCAGCATCTGGTCGATAAATGGAAGTGGGTAGTGGTCCTTGCGTGTGGCTTTGTTTAGCTTCCTGTAGTTGATGCACATGCGCCATCCAGTCACAATGCGGGTAGGGATAAGCTCGTTGTTCTCATTCTTGACTACAGTGACTCCAACCTTCTTCGGCACAATGTGCACTGGACTCACCCATCCGCTGTCTGATATTGGGTAGATGACACCCGCATCAAGTAGTTTCAATATCTCTTTCTTGACCACTTCTTTCATATTTGGGTTCAAACAGTGTTGAAACTCCACAGAGGCTTTAATGTCGCTCTCCAAAAAGATCCTGTGCATACAGAACGAAAGATTAATTCCTTTGATATCTTCTAATGAATATCCAATTACCTATTTATAGAGACGCAATTCTTTCAGTAACTTCTTAGTTTCCTCTGCATTCAGATCAGCACTAATTATCACAGGACGAATGGAGTTAGCATCAAGACACTCATATTTAAGATTATCCGGAAGGGGTTTAAATTCTAACTCCTTCTTTGCAGAAGGGCCGGACTTAACCTCTCCAAGACTCTCAAACTGCGGTCTTCTGAATCTCTCAATGTTGGCAGTCCCCAAACTTCTCACTTGGTCCTGAGGTTCATCAGTATCAATCTTGTGTTCATCACTCAACAAACAGACATCCAAAGTGTCTTCGGTGATCGGTGAAGTGAGCTCAATATTGTCCTCCATTGTTTCCATGTCGTAGCAAGCCCCTGTAAAAGATGGTTTTTTCAGGGTAGAAGACAAGTCAAATTCTAACTTCTCCTCACCAACATTTAGCACCAATTTCTCATGTTTCACATCGATAACGGCTCCAGCAGTCGCGAGGAAGGGGCGCCCCAAGATGATGGGTAGTCGAGTATCCTCCTCCGTCTCTAGCACCACGAAATATGCAGGAATGAAGAATTCTCCAACCTTTATTAGTACATCTTCAATGATTCCAACTGGTCGGTGCACTGATCGGTCGGCAAGCTGAAGGGATATAGAGGTGGGTTTCATTTCGCCCATACCTAACTTCCTATAGATAGACAATGGAATTAAGCTAACGCTAGCTCCTAAATCACATAGAGCTCTATCAAAAGACATATTTCCAATTTGACATGGAATGGAAAAACTCCCTGAATCTTTGAGTTTGGTTGGAAGCTTATTTTGGAGGATGGCATTGCATTCTTCAGTTAGGGCAACTGTTCCTTACTCCTCAATCTTTCGCTTATTATAGGATTTCCTTTAAAAACTTGGCGTATGTTGGCATTTGTGAAAGAGCGTCAGTAAAAGGAATATTGATATAGAGTTTTTTTAATACCTCCAAAAATTTTCCAAACTGCCGGTCCAGTTTGGCCTTAGCTAGCCGCTGAGGGAAAGGGACGGGCGGTTTGTATGGCAGAGGTGGAATGTAAACATGCTCATTCGGCGCATTTAAGCCTTGCTATTCTGACTCTGGATTAATTACAGAGTCCTCTTCAGGAGGAATTTCCTCATATGAAGTTGGCCTTGCTCTTTCCTTAGGTTCGGGCACCTTAGGTTCTTCTAGCTGGATTCCGCTCCTTATTGTAATCGCATTACAGTGCTCACTAAAGTTGATTCTCTCTTGGAGTGAACTGGTTCTTTGATCCAGTTGCGTGATCTGATTTTCATCATTTTCGAGTAAGTGGAAACAGAGTCCACCTTCATGTTCAACTGGCGAATTTGTTCACTTGTAGAATCATTGTGCTTCATTTGACTCGCCATGAAATTTTCCAACATCGACTCTAATCTGGATTTCTAAGGAAGATCTTATTGTCTTTGATTGGCAGATGGATGTTGTATTCCAGGAGGCGGCCTGAAATTAGAAGAGAAATTCTGATTAGAAAAGTTTGCAGGAGGGACTTGCCCTTGATTTAATCTGTAGGAGAAATTGGGATGATTTCTCCATCCTAGATTGTATGTGTTTGAGAAAGGGTCGTTCTGATTCCTGAAATTCCCAATAGCGTTGACTTGTTCAGAGGGAGCATTCAAAATGTGGCAATCATCAGAGGAATGTCATGTTACTCCACAAACATCATAAGTCATAGAATTAGAAGTAGAAACATTGATAGAGTCAAACTTAGAAGAAAGTGAATCTACTTTTGCTACTAGGGAGTTAATCATGTTCATATCAAACTTCCCTGAACTTCGAACTGGTTGGCTCCTCTCTCCTGACCACTGATAATGGTTGAGGGCCATGTCCTCAATCAACTCCATCGCTTCATCATAGTTCTTGTTCATTAGTGCCCCACCAGTAGCAGCATTTACAGAAAGTCTGGTCTGGTATAGCAATCCACTGTAGAAGGTATGAATGATCACGGTGCGGGCACATCCACAATAGTTCTTTGAACTGATCCCATGCTTCATACAGGGACTCTCCTTCTCGTTGGGCAAAGTTGGTGATTTGATTTCTGAACTAGGCTGTTTTGCTCGGTGGGAAGTATTTTGACAGAAAACCTTGAGACAATTGCTCCCACATTGTAATAGAGGCCTGCGGTAAAGATTGCAGCCATGCCCTAGCTCGATCCCTGAGAGAGAAAGGGAGGAGTCTTAATTTGATAGCATCAGGATGAGCACCATTAATCTTTAAAGTGTCGCAGCATTCTAAAAAAATAGATAAAGGAAGGTTAGGATCGTCAGTGGCTGCTCCACTGAATTGGTTCTGTTGCACCATTTGTACAAGTGACGACTTTATCTTGAAGTTGTTAGCTTCGATAGCCGGTCGCGATATGCTCGAGTGCACACCAGAGATGGTGGGTGCTGCGAAGTCCTTCAAAGAGCGGTTGGCTTCAATTGTCTGATTGTCAGAAAATTGTCCTTCAAGCTTTAATCTTTTCAAATTTCTTCTGACCAAACAGAAAGTACGCTCTATCTCTGGGTCTCCAGGTACAAGTTTCTCTGTTCACACAGTATTCTTGGGCATAAACAAGTACCTTGATAGAAAAGATCAGTAGTACCTCACTAAATAGAAACTTACAACTAGAAATAAAAAACAAATAAGCAACAAATAAATAAAGTAAGAAGGAAATAAAATCTAACTAAACCTAGTCTACAAATTTCCTGATCATGTTAATATTGGCAACCTAGTCCCCGGCAACAGCACTAAAAACTTGATAAGGCCTGAACGGCTGCTACCGCAAGTGCACGGTCTATCGCGTAATACAATAAGTATCAATCCCACGAGGACTATGGGTCAAGTACTAACTGATCAGTCAACTAGTAGCTAGGTTAGCAATTAATGGAGAAATGACTAATATCCTAGTGCAAGAGACTAAGCTAAACCAAACTAAAATCAAACTAAAATCAAGCAGAGTAGAGAGCAAAACAATCGGGGTTTTAAGTCTATGAGAGAGAATCGGGGTATCGGGTTTCACCGCACTAAAACGTGAAGAAATATAAGGCTTGATGTTCTAATCGAGTTTTATCTAAGTTCTCAAGGTGATCTTTCCTAGGGTACAGACGCGCTCCCTCTCAGGACAAGGTCCGGTATCCGACTTAACCCAAGTCTCCAATGGGTTATGTAAATGATTAGGGTTCCTCGGGTGATTTCGAGTGCTCTCGCCAAACGAAATCACCAGTCCAGTCTAAGGGATTCCGATGACTGTGGTTCACCTCTTAGTCCTTCCCACAGCATCTAAGACATGCATACGTATGACCAGTACACAAACATGAGTGAAAACCTTCCTAGGCATGAATAAGAACAAAGATAAGTGGAGAAATATATAGATCAAGTCATAATATTCAACATTCATATAGTGGGCTACGCCCAAACCCCGAAAAGAGAGTTTATGCTATCATATACATCGTGAAATACATCAAATCTCTCATAGAAATCAAATCAAACCAGAGGGAAGGGTAGATCCTTGATGGAAGAAGGTTCAGCATGAAGATCCACGTCGGAACGAAGAAAGAATCACGCAGGAACAGCGTTGTCGCTCAGAAAATCACCCCAAACCCTAGGTTGTTGCCGTTTCACTTTGTTCTCCTCAACCGCTTGATCAAATCTGATGATTCTGGTCCCAAACATTCGTGTGTGAGTTAGGAAGGTCTCCCTAAAATTTTGTTCAATTCCGCTTCCAAAATAGAAAGTTATGGGCGAAAAACCAGACGCTTATCGAAACTGCGTGGGACGGTACACAGCCATGCATGGATGCACGGGCATGCCCGTGCATGGCTCGGTGAATGGAAAAATTACTCTTCATAGCCGTGCATGGCTGCACGGCCATGCCCGTGAACGTCTCGTTAGAGTTTGGGCTAGTCAGCTCATGCACGGCTGTGCATGGATACACACCCATGACCGTGAAGAGCGTAGAGGACTCTGATTGGGCTAAAATTTTATGTGTTGCTTCGTCTCATCATGAGGAATCATCTCATATCTTCAGATCTTCCAAATTCCACCAAATTTTGAGGCAAAATACCTACATTTCAATAAAACAAAGGAAAAGTGAAGACTCTGAGGAATATGAAGCATTTAAGTGCATAAATGAGACAAAGCATGCATTTTACTCTGAAATAATGATAAAATTAAGCTGCGATATATCATATATTTGCATGTCATCAGTAGGAGCTATAGATTAAGCCATGAGAGTGAACCTTAATTTTTTTGGATGTAAAAATAAATTACCATAAAACTTAATTACTAAAACAACAATTGACAAAAGTGAAGATTGGTTTAGTAAAAGTTGGACATCCGAGAGGAGGCAACTCTATCTTAAGGTAATTTTTCTTTAACAAGAGTTATTTTTATCATGAGAGTTATTTTTATGTACTTTTACTTATTTTTAAATTAAATTTGATCAATTTGTTCGGAATCTATATTTTTCTTATTTTTTAGGTAAAATATACTTATTTTCATAGATTTCTGAGGATAAATAGACCAAAGGCTAAACTGAAAAGAAATTTTGAGCTCAAGAAGCAATTTTGGAAAAAAAAAAAAAGTTGCGATCACACCCCTGTGATGAAATGAACTGCTAGTGTCACACCCTTATGATTATAACAATTTGGGGGAAATCAGCAACGAAGCTGAGTCTTCTAGCTTCCGCTTAAACTTGATTTTTTTTAGTATAAATCATGCAATTGATGACCTAATCAACAAAATTGGAAGAAGGGAATAGATTATAAGGAGGAGGTGAGGATCAATACAAGGTATTGGGCGCTCTCGAGAAGAAACGAGGGAGAAACCCTAGTAGTAGTGGTGATGCGTTGCATTTACATCGTGTTTTTGCCTATGTTTTAGATAATATTTTGGGCTTATTTGCATGATTTTGTGTTACTTTTAGTGTTTTTATCTTACTTTGCACAAAATCTTCACTTTTCTTGGTTTTTTATGAAAATGTAGGTAAAATGGCATTAAAACGAAGGATTTTGAGAGTTTTGAAGTTAAGACATGATTACCGAGGAGATCATGAGCCTACATGTCAAATTTGGAGCAAAAACAGTGAAGAACGATACATTTATGGCCTTGGTCGTAATTGTGGATTCAGCCGTAAAAGCGACGACGAGCAGGAGGTGAAAATCGGCTAAATGTCAGAATGAACAGAAACTTTCAAGGGTGAGGCCGTAACTCCATCACGGACCGTGAAACTTTCTGTGACCAAAGACCATTGAGCACAAAACATTCACGGCCTCAGCCGTGAACTCATCACGGGCCGTAAAAATTTCCACCCGACGAGTTTTTTGCTTGTTTCTCACTTGTTTCCAACCGGATTTGAGCCAAACTTTGTAGAACCGTTCTTTGATGGGTTCCAAATCGGTCCAGCTATAAAAGATCGAATTTTGATCGGGTTTAGGGGGCTTTTCAGACGAAGACAAGCGGCGGCGACGATAGAGGCGACAACACGATTTCTAAGGATATTCCGGCAAGATTCTCTCTAAAAGTGACGATTGATCGACTAATCCTCATCCTCAGATTAAGGAGAAGGCGGTTCTATAGTCTTTTTAGCGATTTCTTGCAATTTTTCATGAGTTCTTACTTGTTCATCAAAAACATCATGTATTTTTTTAATATCATGAGTGAGTAGATACTTTTGTCGGGATGATTGGGCGTAGCCCATTGACTTTCATGAGTTAATCCATGCTTTTACTGCTTTCATTAGAACTTATCTTCATGATTTAGTTGAAATCGCACTTATTTCGTAATTTACCCTGGCCAAGTAAGTTTACGTTTTAGGCATTGCGAGAAGGACCGAGAGATAAATCGCAACGTCCGACCTATTTCAATTCGACCTACGAATCCAATCACGAGAGTAGTTTAGATTCGTCTGAAGGGTTTAACCAACTCTTCATAGAACTTAAGGGGTTTAATTAGGTTAACTGTCACGAGAGTAGGGAGTTAATCTAATTAAATACCGTACTACGCTCTGAGAGGAGGTAGTATGTATCATGGGAAGAGTTTCTTTCATGATAGATAATTTCTGTGATTTAGTTATTCTTTTTAACAACTCATGACTGTCAATGTGGCGAACCCATAAAATCCCAATTCTTTAGAAATCGAATCTCTTAAAAGCTGTTTCCGAGTTTGTTCGTGCGTAGAAGTTTAAATAGACCATTGAATTAGTCTACTTAGATTCGAACAATTCAAGAAGTCAGTACTTAGCTTCGTAGTCCTCGTGGGATCGATAACTTTTATTACTTCGATAAATCCGTGCACTTGCGGATCGCTATCAAGTTTTTGGCGCCGTTGCCGGGGACTATGGATAGTTAATAATGACTAATTGATAAGTTTGGAGATTAGGCATTTTTCTTTTGCTTTATATTAGTCTTTGTAGTTTTCTTTTTTATTGGTGACTTACAAGAGGAATCAAATCAAGAGCAAGCAAATGTTGTGGGGAATTACAATCAGAGACCTGCGAATGACCCATTTTCTGCAACATACAACCCAGGATGGAGGAACCACCCAAACTTGTCTTACAAGCAAAATCAAGGGCGAGTACCTCCTCAATATTCTCAGCAGAATAATAGGCCACCACCGGGTTTCCAGCCAAGACAATATGGGCAGCCCCAAAAGTCGGATTATGAGACTATGCTGGAGGTTGTTATGACACAACAGAAGAGAACTGATGACCTTTTGACCAGATCAAGCAACTGACATCTAGTGTACAAGCCCTGACTACCCACAATAAGATGTTGGAGAACCAGATTGCACAGCAAGCCAGTACTGCTAGCAGACCCACAGGGTGACTACCAGGACAGCCTGAGATGAATCCCAAGGAGCACATCAACACGGTCACAGTAATGAATGCCGAATATAACGAGACACCTGAAGAACCTATTGAGGAGTCTATTGATCACTCTGCAAGCATTGTCTTTGATATGGAGTACTGGAAGGAGAAAAGGGAAGAAGAGAAATATGTAGGCCCGCCTGCATATTGATGCGTTGCATTTACACCATGTTTTTGCCTATATTTTACATCATATTTTGGGCTTAATTGAATGATTTTAAGCAATTTTTAATGTTTTTACTTCACTTTGCATAGAATCTTCACTTTTTCTCATTTTTATGAAAATGTAGGTAAAAAGGCACAAAAATGATGGATTTCGAGAGTTTTGAGGCTATATTATGATTCCCAAGGAAATCATGAGCTTACACGTCAAATTTGGAGTCAAAATAGTGAAGAATGCGAAAATTACGGCCTTGGCCGTAATTCTGAGTTCGAGCAGAAGGCGAAAAGCGGCTAAGTTAAAAAGCTCACAGAAACTTTCACGGGTGAGGCCGTGAATCCATCATGGGCCGTGAATATTTTTGTGACTTAAGTGCTGTACACACAGAGGCTTTTACGGCCGTGGCCGTAAACTCATCACGGACCGTAAAAACGTCCGCTTTTCGTGTTTCTCACTCGGTTCGACTCCAAATTGAACCAAACTCTCGAGAAACCTTCATAGATGGGTTCTATAGGAATTAGACTATAAAAGGAAGGGTTTTGGAAGGGTTTCGGGGACTTCTTGGCATGAAAACATGAGGAGGTAGCGGCGACGGCGAGAATTGATTCTAGGGCAAAATGACGGTGAGAGATCACGCAAAGAAGAGGATTTGACGCTTCATCTTCATCATCAGATCAAGGGGAATAGTTCTAATTACTTTCCTAGTGTCTCTTTGCTTTATTTTAGAGAGATTACATTTTTAATTCATCGATGAACATGCTGTTTATTATGAACATGAACGTGTAAACCTATCTTTGGGATTTGGGGATAGCCCGTTGACGATTTATGGATTGAATATATTGTTTTAAATCTTTTACGTGAATTCTATAGATTTGATTTGATTAGAATTGTGTTTATAACGTAATTTACCCTGATCAAGTAATTTTACGTCTTAGACGTTGCGAGAATGACCGAGAGGTGAATCGCAATGTTAGATCTATTCTTTTCAAACCTACGAATCCAATCACGAGAGTAGTTTAGATTCGTTTGAAGGATTTACATGGTTTTTCATAGAACTTAAAGGGTCTAACTATGTTAACTGTCACGAGAGTAAGGAGTTAGCATAGTTAGATACCGGATTATGCTTCAGGAGGAGGTAATCTGTGCCTTAGGAAAAATCCCTTTCAAAACTATATTTTTCTATTCAAGGATTTATTTTTATTAAATTCATATTTGTCAACGTGGTGAAACCCTGAATCCTGAATTTATCCAAATTGATTTTTAGCCAAAACCCTAAAACCACCTTTTTGTTTTCTTGCATTAGAAGTTTCCAAAACAAAAACCATCATTTGAATCGTCTACATATAGATCAATTGTGTAATTGGTACTTGACCGTCAGATCCTCATTGGGAACGATAATCTTTTTATTACTTCGATAAATCCGTGCACTTGCGGATAGCTATCACATATGTCCCTCCAATTCCTTTTCCCCAGAGGTTGTTTAGGACAGAACAGAGAAAACATGATATTGGTAAGCCAAAGACAGAGAAAGACCAAGTAAGTCAGAACATTGAAATAACAAAGGTAAGAGATCCTGGAGATATTTCAATTCCATGCAAGATTGGCAAATTTTCTGTTGAACATGCTTTGTGTGACATAGGAGCTAGTATTAGCTTGTTACCATCATATTTGATTGAGAAAATAGGAAGCGGGGAGTTTAAACCCACCGACACTTACGTTCAATTCGCTAATGGTTTTAATCAGCAACCGATTGGTATATTAGAAAATGTAACAGTTTAAATTGATAAATTTTCTATTGTTACTAATTTTATAGTTGTTAGCATGAAAGAAAATGTTAAGTTTCCTGTCATTCTAAGAAGACATGTTGCAAGAAAAGCTTCTCTGAATTTGAATACTAGCAAGTTGGTCTTTGATTTTTCATCAGAAACTAATAGAATTAATTTTGCAGGTTCCAATCAATTTCCAGAAATGAAGGAGGACAATTTTGATAGAGGAAGTGATTTTGAAGTTGACAGACATCTCTCAGAAAGTCGGGAAAAGCATAAAAGTGATGAGTTGAAGGAAGCCAAGACATGGACGCTACCTAAAACTTTAAAGTTAAATCTGTATAATGAACTAGAAAGGCGTGAGGAGCAACAATTGTCAATTATTCACTGCGCCTCATATCCACCAGAAGATTCATGAGCATTGCCTTGGTCGAGCTAAAGACCGTAAACTAGTGCTACCTGGGAGGCAACCCAAAGGCTTTGAATTTTCATTAACTTTAGTTTGTTTTTCTTTTGAGCGTGAATTTCTTTTTCATTACAGTTCATAGGGTTTATTTCTTAATTTTTATTTCATACTTTGTTGGTGTTATCTGATGAACTCTTTTATATGAAAATTTTTCTAAAACTGGTGTTTTATGTGCAGGAATGTTTCAGGGATTTTTTGATGATTTTTCTGATGAAAAACCAAGTCAAAACGCGAACTTTACGGGTGAAGCTGTAATTCTCGCGTAGCCGTGATTACATATGTGACTAAGTTTAATTGGATACTGTTCACTAAGGAAGGTTTACAGCCGAAGCCGTGACACACTTACGGACCGTAAGTTCTTACGGTTTAAACTTGACGGGCGACTTAGGGTTTACTGCCATGCTCATAACTCGCCGATTTTCGACGATTCCTTCTACGAGCGGCGACGAAACCTTTCCATCTGCCTTCTTCTACTTCCAGCGAGTGATTTCCAACCATCTTCCACCGGATTCCCGTTGGATCTTTTGAAGAACCGTCGTGCGTCCGCCGACCCGCCAGAACTCGTCTTTGTGCCGATTCGAGCCTGATTTTCACCCAGATTTATGAGTTTTCTTCACTCTGGCTTGTGATTCATTAGTTGTACTTAGATTACATACACATAGCACCGATTTGGGGCCGTTTAGATCAGACTTTTGAGGCGATTTCTCGCCTGGTCCTCATGGGCGATTTTCAAAAATACTGTAGCACTTCGATTTTTGGATTAAAATCGCATATTTGGATTATTTGGATTGTCTGATTGATATTATGCCACCAAGGAGATCAGTTAGGACCAGACCTTATGGGGCGGTGAGGAAGGAGTGTGTATGAGGATCGTACCCTCCTGCTTATCCTAGGTATAGGATGGTCCATGGAATACTCCCGGAGAGATTTGAGCTGCATCAGATGTCGACAGTGTAGTCTTCGATACCTTTTGACTTATTTCCTCCCTCCGACATGCCTTGGGAGTATCCCAGTGTTTCTGACGAGCTTGGTACTGAGAGGACATCACCAGCTCCTAGCATGTCTTCTATTCCCAGTACATAACAAACAGCAGCACCAGAGCCCGTTAGTTCTCCAGAGTTGGAGATTATTTCAGAGAGGCCTGCCGATAGGCCAGAGAGCCGAGATCAGAGGATCGCCAGACGGTACGCTAGGAAGCGTACTGGTCGAGCCACTAGTACTTGGGGGAGGAGGACCACCAGACCTTTATCACCAGTTGTGGAGACTGTAGAGACTCCAGTGGTACCCCCAGTATCTGCACCTGTAGATCTAGAGATAGTGCATTTGATGGAGATGCAGACTGACGCTGTACCGATGGATGTAGAGGGTTTAGCCACACTAGCACCTTTCACAGATATACCAGAGTCTGATATTCCTGCCGATACTCAGGCTATGGAGGTGGATTCTCCATAGGACACAGTCCAGACTCCAGAGATTGCATCACCCTCCTCAGCCTAGGGAGATTGCATCACACAGTCCCTGAGGTTGCTACGCCAGTATTGCCAGATCAAGAGGAGGGATCGCCTAAGACATTTGCAGATTTACCAGAGATATCCGTGGACATACCAGAGCTCCATTCTTCACCATCGGTAGCACTTGAGTCCTCTACGACTCCTGAGACAGCCCCACCACCAGTTTCTGAGATACCATCAGGACACTCACCAGCTGCATCACTTGAGCCATCATCACCCGAGCCGTCTCCTGCTATACCCGAGCCTATTATACTAGAGGGGAGGCGAGCTCGCTCACGACCTCCAGCTCTTACGACTTATCCACGTCATATCCGCCACAGGGGTAGAGAGCAGGAGAGGAGATATCGTTCTTTGTCCGCTAGAGGAGTGCTCAGCACACGCTATTGGATGACCAGACACTGCAGTCCCTAGGATTGTCCGACGACGTCTAGTGGATGTTCGCGAACATAGGGTGGCAGGATTTTTATCACCAGAGGCATCCTACCTATGTACAGCTGACTTTGGAGTTTTTCAGCTCTGTCCAGATTACGTTGAGAAATTATGATGATAGTGATCCTGGCAGCATGACGTTCCGGTCGGGGAACTGGGACCATGTACTGACACTTGACCAGTTTGGTCATATATTTGGTTTCCCCTCGGACGGGACTAGATATCGCCCATGCGAGTTCACAGAGAGGACCTTTTGGCAAGAGATCACTGGCAAGCAGAGATTTGACCGTAAGACTGCCAGGGCCACGCATTTGTCTAGCCCAGTTTTTAGATACATACATAAAGTACTAGCGCACACCATCTTTGGGCGAGCGGAGAGCGATGACATGGTCAGGTCTACAGAGCTATTCTTTCTATGGGCCATGCTGAGAGGTTTTAGAGTTAGCACTTCATTTTTCCTGATCAAACAGATTCAGAAAGCTGCTAGAGCACGGAGAGGAGTCCTTGTGATGGGAGGCATGATTACCACGATTGCCCTTGCCCTCAGTTTTGACCCCTCGGGGTTGAACGAGGCAAAGGGTAATCTCAGATTAGACATGGATGCATGTGTTGCCATTAAGATGATTACGAGGCTTGGGAGCTCGTATCATCTGATGTTCAGAGGCTCAGATATTATAATGAGATTGCCGAACATGGACCGCACTACGGTTTGTGTTTAGCAAAATTGGATCATGGATCCCACACGTGGGAGAGGTCCTAGAGAGGTAGCTTCACCTCCATCACCGCTGAGATCTACAGAGCATATTCATCCAGTCGACCTATCAGCCGCTGATCGGCCGTCTTCATCTGCCAGACCATCCACTTCAGCACGATCAGATCCTTCATTGGAGCAGATGCGAGCCGAGCAGAGGAGGATGCGTGATAGCGCCCACAGATATAGTAGGCGTTTCCCACAAGTGCACAGGTCTATCGAAGCAATAAAATATCGATCCCACAGGGACTAATGGGCAAATACCGACAGATCTCGAAATGGCTAGCTAGACGATGTCGAAATTGGTGAAGTTCAAGATAACGAAATAATTAAAAGTGCAGGAATGTAAACAGAGGAAATCACACGGGAGGATTCTAATGAGGAGATGCATCAGGATATGGGTTCACCACTTTGACTCCATACAGTTGAATAGTTAAATTCTATTACCAAAGTCTTGTCTAGTTCAAGGGGGCACAGCTTCCTTGTCACGTAGGTAGCTCCCCTCCGAGAATCTCGTCCGCTCCCACAAACTAGATTGTCGATCCAATTCATAGGGTTCCGACGCGCGGTTGGACTAGAGTCTCTCCAACGCGTCTAAGCTCCTTATAATCCCCTTAAGTAAGCACAGATCCACAAACGAGTAGAAACTCCTAGAGATACTGATTAACAAACCTCACTTAAGGTGATTAAAGGCTCAAACACTTCCTTTCGGGAAGTATAGGCATAGCACACCAACGAAATGGATAAACTCTCAACCAAGTGGGTCTGACGCGCGGTCGGACAAGAGGCTTTCCACAGCGTCTAAGCTCCTTAAAATCTCGCGAGCGAGTACAGATCTGCGAGCGAGTTTTTCTCCCTAAGATCTAATTTACAAACCTCACCTTGGTGTTTGTTCCTAAGTGAGTACAGACCCGCAGGCAAGTTTTCTCCTCTAGATCTGATTAACAAACCTCACCTTTGCGACTCAAGGCTCAAGTTTACCTTTCAGGAATATGCTTTCCCTTAATCCTACGGGTATGTACATCTATGCAAGCAAGCAAACCGCTAGAAAAGCTGATTAACAAACCTCATCTGAGGGATTAGAGGCGTGAGCGTATCCTTTCGGGTAACGCATGCATTATACATGCACAAGGCCAAGCAAGGACTTTTGCTAATAAACTTAACTATTACAACTAGTAAATCATTAAGGGCTACCCCACATCTTGATGTAAAGAGTTTTAGCCTACCATATCAACTATGAAATTACAAACAGGCAATTCTACCATCATGCGCATATTTAGATCTATGTAAGGATTACCAAAATGACTTGAGATCATGCAATGTTTTTACATTCGATTACAAGATATGCAAGGAAACTAGATGTAACTTCAAAGATCTCTCTTACAAACTATTCTTGAGGAAATCTTACGCAGAGATGTCTTTAATGAAGTTTGATGCGCAACCTCTCCTCTTTGGCGTAACAAATCTCCACCTCTTTTCACCGTGCGAATCCTCTCTTCCCTTTTCCTTCAAGGTTTCTTTTATCCTCTCCTCCCAAGTGGATGCTGCTCCCAAGTTTCCAGGTTCTGCAAAGCCGCTGCAGCTTTTCAGTAGAAAAAGAAGTCTCCGCTGCACTCCCCATACCCTACAAAGCTTCAGCCGCCCAACCTTCACGAAATCATGATTTCGTGACCAAAATGACTGCTAAAAGCTGCTCCATGCCTTCTTTGTCAACGGGGGAGAAAGTTCCTTAACGCCCTTCAGCCTTCCTTTAGGTTAGATTGAAGAAATCTGGGATAAAATTGCGATTTCGTAACAGGCGGGTCCGCGATCTCGGGCGAGAATTTGGTCGTGACCCGGTCGTGATTTGTCAGTTTCAGCTTTCAGGTATAACGATGATCACGGGCATGATTCTGATTGGGACCCGGTCGTGATTTCCGACAAAGGCCTCAATAAATTTGAAAGCTTCTGGTTAGGATCATCTTGAGTCAGGATGAACTCCTTTGCCATAAGAGTGCCAGAATCTACCCTTTTGTGGTCCTTTTGACCTGAAAACGTGAAAAATACCGAAACAGGTGTAGATTCCATAGATGTATCCAAATATAGGCAATTGTAAGGCTTAAAGTCATGAAATAGGTATGATTCTATGAGTAAATTGACATGCAAATCTCTATATAAATCTGTGTCAACAATGCGCGACGACATATCGCGACTTGAGCAGGGACAGTCGAGGGCACTCGACTCTTTACGCGCGATAGAGGAGTTATTACGGAGTCGTCTCCCATCATCATTGACTAGACGTACCAGAGACGAGGAGGATTCTGAGCACACAGAGACTGATTGATTGATTTTGTGAGTATTATACTTCATTTTTACGCGCTTTGCAGCTATGGTTTGATTTTATGCATGTGATCTCACAATTATCTCATCTATGCACAGGATCTAGTAGACTCGTTGCCGATGCGACCACACACAGCTCTTTTATGATTTATTTGTGTGTGTGCGTTGTATTGGGATAGTATGTAATTCATTTTGGTATTTTCTAGATGATATTTGATATTTGACTTGATATTGTATATATTAGACGGTATTGGACCTTAGGTTGCTGAACCCGACTTGGATGTGATGGTTTTGAAGATATTTGGTACCCATGATGTGTCTGGTATGTTATGTGATGATTTTAGATGCTGTGTTGATGAGTTTATGCATTTTAGAGTGATTTTACTATATACTTTGATATTTGAGGTGAATAGTAGCCTGAAATGGTAAACTATGTTTCTACTGATAAAACTAGATGGTATTTGAACTCTGGAAGTTGATTACCATGTAAAACTTGACTATCTTCGATTTGGTACATTTTCTGGATTTTTCTAAGCTATATTTGATGCTTTTGATATAACTAATCAGGGTTTCGCCAACATTATAAGGGGAATTCTTGCAAAATTTTTCTGAAATCTATCATTCATTGTTTTTAATGCTTATGTATATGCAATAATTTAAGTCTAGGGTGTCCTTCATGATATGCTTATCCTTCAAGGCTTTATAGTTATGTATTTTGAATGTTTATGGTTTTAAGGATACAAAAATTTATTTAATCCTTAATTTTAAACTTAGGAAACATTTTTGAGTGATTAATTTGATGACTTAGGGAATTCTTGAAATTTCATGTGGACTTAAATTGTAGAGTAAATTCAATTCTGGTATTGATAAAATGCATATGTGAATTGTTATGAGTTCATACGACACATGCATAGTATTTTGTTACTTGAAGTTTAATTTACCTATTTTTGCTTGATGGAAATTTTTATGAATAGAAAATTAGTGATATATCTTTAAATTGAGATTTGCTCCAACTCCTCTGGTAGCATGATCTGAGGTCATAAGTTAACACTGACCGGCTTTCTCCAGAAAAAAAAAGAGAAAAAAAAAGACTCCTCTACTTGGCACTGCGAAAAATTAGCAGTGGTACCGAAGACATGAGTTGAAGTCTAATAAAAAAAATTATTTTGGAGAAAAAGAGAAAGCTGTAGGTTATGTGGACAACTCTGCTGACTTTCATGATTGAGACTACGAGTTAAATTGTACTGCTTTGTGGTATACTTTAAATAATGTTATGATGCTAACAAGAAAGTGCATATAACCGTTTAAAGACCAAATTGCTTTAAAAATCTCTTATGTTTAACATCACCGAGATTCTTGAAATAAATTTTTGTCTATTGAGTAAGATGGATTTATTAAGTTGAAAGTATCTGATATTTAGTGTATGAAGAATGAATATTATGACATGAAATATGAATTTTATCTTTCTTGGATTGTAACATCTTGAGAGTTTATTTCTATTATGATTTTTCTTGAATTACTTGAGTATGAAAGATTGATTGCTTAACTTGTGAACTAAGGATGTTATTAGAGACAAAAACAAATGAGTGTTTCTTATCTTTACATTCTTTATTCATATTGATATATTGCTTGAGGACAAGCAAAATTCTAAGTCTAGGGTATTTTGATGTGTTGCATTTACATCGTATTTTTGCCTATGTTTTAGATAATATTTTGGGCTTATTTGCATGATTTTGTGTTACTTTTAGTGTTTTTATCTTACTTTGCACAAAATCTTCACTTTTCTTGGTTTTTATGAAAATGTAGATAAAATGACATTAAAACAAATGATTTTGAGAGTTTTGAAGTTAAGACACGATTACCGAGGAGATCATGAGCCTACACGTGAAATTTGGAGCAAAAACAGTGAAGAACGAGACATTTACGGCCTTGGCCGTAATTGTAGATTCAGCCGTAAAAGCGACGACGAGCGGGAGGTGAAAATCGGCTAAGTGTCGGAATGAACAGAAACTTTCACTGGTAAGGCCGTAATTCCACCACGGACCGTGAAACTTTCTGTGACCAAAGACCATTGAGCACAGAAACATTCACGGCTTTAGCCGTGAACTCATCACGGGCCGTAATAACTTCCGCCCGACGAGTTTTTCACTTGTTTCGAACCGGATTTGAGCCAAACTTTGCAGAACCGTTCCTTGATGGGTTCCAAACTGGTCCAGCTATAAAAGATCGAATTTTGATCAGGTTTAGGGGGCTTTTCGGATGAAGACAAGCGGCGGCGGCGATAGAGGCGACAACACGATTTCTAAGCATATTCCGACGAGATTCTCTCTGAAAGTGACGATTGATCGACTAATCCTCATCCTCAGATTAAGGAGAAGGCTCTATAGTCTTTTTAGTGATTTCTTGCAATTTTTCATGAGTTCTTACTTGTTCATCAAAAACATCATGTATTTCTTTAATATCATGAGTGAGTAGATACTTTTGTCGGGATGATTGGGCGTAGCCCATTGACTTTTATGAGTTAATCCATGCTTTTACTACTTTCATTAGAACATATCTTCGTGATTTAGTTGAAATCGCACTTATTTCGTAATTTACCTTGGCCAAGTAAGTTTACATTTTAGGCGTTGCGAGAAGGACCGAGAGGTGAATCGCAACGTCCGACCTATTTCAATTAGACATACGAATCCAATCACGAGAGTAGTTTGGATTCATAGTTTGGATTCGTCTGAAGGGTTTAACTAACTCTTCATAAAACTTAAGGGATTTAATTAAGTTAACTGTCACGAGAGTAGGGAGTTAATCTAATTAAATACCGTACTACGCTCCGAGAGGAGGTAGTATGTATCATGGGAAGAGTTCCTTTCATGATAGATAATTTCTGTGATTTAGTTATTCTTTTAAACAACTCATGACTGTCAATGTGGCGAACCCATAAAATCCTGATTCTTTAGAAATCGAATCTCTTAAAAGCTGTTTCCGAGTTTGTTCGTGTGTAGAAGTTTAAATAGACCATTGAATTAGTCTACTTATATTCGAACAAGTCAAGAAGTCAGTACTTAGCTTCGTAGTCCTTGTGGGATCGATAACTTTTATTACTTCGATAAATCCGTGCATTTGCAGATCGCTATCAAGTGGCTACTAGGTTTTTAGGTTTGCAAGGGGCTTAACGATCATCTTTGGCTAAGGGAGAAGAAGGCACACGAAATTTTGGAACGAAAGGAGCAAAAATGAGGGAGAAAACGCAATCGGCGTTGTTAGGATTCTTTCTTTCGCCGAGAGGCGTATAGGGCATCTTTGGTGATGAAACTCGGTGAAAAGTTGTGCCCAAGTGAGGAGAGGACACACACAAAATTTCAGAATGAAAGTAGTTTAGAATTGGGAGAAATCAAAGACAGAAGTTTGAAAAAAAATCACAAACACTATAGCAGTACTATAGCAACCTGGGAAGAATTTCTTAAAATCACAGGGTTGCAACAATTTGAACTGTGACCATCACACCCCTATTGTCACGCCCCGGTTGGATGAGTCTTAAACTAGTGTCTTAGGGTTGTCCGGCGGAACACCAGAGCATTAACTCCCTAGGGTTTCCGGGTAAAATCTTACCCCGAATAAAAACCCTAACTTCCCCGAGCAATTTTAATTCCCAAATTACAAATCGCACGATGAAACCTTAACCCTAATTTAGAAAATAGGATCTCTAAATTAGAATTACCTCCTCTGGTCAACGCCCCCAAGTCAAAATCATGCTGCCGCTAAATTAATTCGGCTGTGTTGACGTCACGCTGACATCAGCCCTCCGATCCGCCGAATTAGATTTCGAAATCGAATTTCGCCGTCGATTTCACGTGATGCTGACGTCGCCTCTGCGTCAGCCAAAATTTCGTCGCATTCGCCGATTCTGATTTCAATGTTTAGATTTTGACCTAGTCAAAATCGGAACAATCGTCCGCTCTGTCGTCTTCGTCTCTCACGCGAACGCCTGCCTGCGTTCATTCGCCGCTCACCGGAGAAGATGGTCGGCAAGGAGAAGACCCCTTTTTCCCTCTCGTCGCCGACCCCGAAGCTGTCACCGTTGGCTAGCGGTCGTCTGCCGCCAAGAGACCGTCGAAATGCTGCCGACACGTTGCAAAACAGGGGAAGAGGAATAGCGGAGGAGAAAGCTTCGTTTTATTCCCGCAGATAGCTATAAAACTCCTCTCTACACCGACGACCCCTGCAGCCGCCCGCTTCCTTGTTTCCGTGTATGCTGCTCGGGTTCGAGTCAACATCACACGTTGACTGCTTGATTTGGGTTTCGCTGCATTGGTTTCCGTGCGGGCTTTGGTGTTGGCGATGTGGGCTTGGGTTGGTACTTGGCCCACTAGGCTTTGGATCGAACCGACCTGAACCAGGTCTAACAATTCTCCCCTACCCAACTTGGACATCGCCCTTGATGTTCGTGATGGGCAGATCTCTGGCCACCATTGCTCCGATCCTCAGAGCACCGATCCTCACCTCTTCGGTGCTGTCTTCAGCTTCCTCAGCTAATTCCTGCGCCATTATTGTCATGAGTTTCTGTCTGTTGGGGCAATCCTTCATACAGTGAGGACCAGCACACACGAAACAACCCTGCAATTTTGGCTCTCGTCGTCCCGGGGAACCTCTGTCCTACCGGGGAAAAGGTCTACCCCTATCTGGAACTCTAGGCCTCGGTGGAGTCCGCGGGGAGCCACGCTTCGGTGGTGACTCCTGTTTCTTTGGTGGTGTTGATTTAAAATTTCTGTTATCCATCAAGGACTCTGCCACCGCCACAGCCGCCCTCCAGTCAAGTGGGGAGTGCCGTCGGACCTTCGCTTCTGCCCATGGCTGAAGGTTCCGGATGAAGAGATACCTCCGGTCACCCTCCGCCATGTCTGGTAACTCCAGCATCAACGCAGAGAATGCCCTGACGTACTCCTGGATTGACCCAGTGTGCCTCAGTCGATCTATCTTTCCACGAGCTTGGTCCACTGAATTTCCGGGAAGAAACTGCCGCCGCAGTTCCTCATGGAAGGCCTCCCAAGGCCAGCTAGTAGCCCCCGATGTAGGGCTAACTTTGGTCCGCCACCAAAGTTTCGTGTCATCTGTGAGATACCCGCACCCGATCTTCCTCTGGAACATAGTTAGCAGAAAACAATTGTTCTATATCCCAAATAAAATTTTCTACCTCAATCGACGATTGAGCACCCCCCCCCGGGGGACGTCGTTGGCTCAGGCACGCGTACCCTTGGTTTGGGAGCCTCCTGCTTCGCCGGTGCTGTCGATCGTGATACTTGTGTTAGGGCCAAACGCAATACCACGTTCTCTGCTTGCAGCTCCTCTCTCATGCGTGCCATCTACCTTGGCAAGGTGATCAGACTGTCTATAGTCTGCTGCATGAATTCAATTTGCAACCTCTGATGCTCTACTGTCTCCCGAAGAAGTTCCATCTGAGGAATAATCGTGGTGTCTCTATCCCCCATCAATCCGAGCGTATGCTCGATGTGTGCTATGCAATCTCCCTGGTTTGCCATGTCTTTAGGTTTAGCCTCCATTTTGGCTTTACCCTTCTCCTGCTTGGGCTAGACGTCCTCTGAAGCTCCTTTGGCTATGTGGGTGATCTTCTAGAACTTCAAACCTTTCTTCACCTTCACGGGTCAAGGTGCTGTGTTCGCTGTAACACGTTAACCCTTCCACGTGTCCTTCAACCTATGGGTATGGGCCCACAGTCTGACTCTGATACCAATTGTCACGCTCCGGTCGGAATAGTCTTAAACTGGTGTCTTAGGGTTGTTCGGCGGAACACCAGAGCGTGAACTCCCTAGGGTTTCCGGGCAAAATCTTACCCCGAGTAAAAACCCTAACTTCCCCGAACAATTTTAATTCCCAAATTACAAATCGCGCGATGAAATCTTAACCCTAATTTAGAAAATCATAACTCTAAATTAGAATTACCTCCTCTGGTCAACACCCCTAAGTCAAAATCACACCACCGCTAAATTAATTCGGCTGTGCTGACGTCAGCCCTCCAATCCGCCGAATTCGATTTCGAAATCGAATTTCGTCATCGATTTCATGTGTTGCTGACGTCGCCTCTGCGTCAGCCGAAATTTTGTTGCGTTCGCCGATTCTGATTTCACTGTTTCGATTTTGAATTGACATAGTCTGCTGCATGAATTCAATTTGCAACCTCTGTCGCGTTCAACCTCATGAATTCAAATTGTTGTCTATGTCAATTGTTTAGGTCTTGTTAATAATATCGTTCGCTCCGTCGTCTTCGTCTCTCACGCGAACGCCCGCCTGCATTCGTTCGCCGCTCATCGGAGAAGATGGTCGGCAAGGAGAAGACCCCTTTTTCCCTCTCGTCGCCGACCCCGAAGCTATCGTCGTCAGCTAGCAGTCGTCCGCCGCCAGGAGATCGCCGAAATGCCGCCGACTTGTTGTAGAACAGGGGCAGAGGAATAGCGGAGGAGAAAGCTTTGTTTTATTCCCGCAGATAGCTACAAAACTCCTCTCTACACCGACGACCCCTGTTGCCAGTGCCCTCGTCCCCTCCCTCGCCGTACAAATCTCTCCCTCACAAACTCTCAACACAAACCATCCGCGTCTGCATCTGAGCTTTGCGGAGAATACTTGCAGCCGCCCGTGTCCTTGTTTCCCCGTGTGCTGCTCGGGTTCGAGTCAACATCGCACGTTGGCTGCTTGATTTGGGTTTCACTGCACTGGTTTCTGCATGGGCTTTGGTGTTGGCGATGTGTGCTTGGGTTGGTACTTGGCCCACTAGGCTTTGGGCCGAACCAGCCTGACACCTATGACAACAGGGAAGTTGAACTAAATTTATTTTATTTTATTTTTATTTCATGCCCTTGACCCGTAATAACTCTTTCTTATGAACTATTGCTATTAAATCATATCTCTGGTAGCATAACTTTTCTTCGGGATTAAGGGATAACCCTTTGATTATTTGATGATTTAATTAATTTATTTTACATTGTCATCTGTTTGAGTGTTAATTCAATTTAAATGATTTATTGTACTTGTAATTATCTACATTTAGATTATTGCATATCTTAGAGATTGTAATAAGAACCGAGAGGTTACTTACAATCCTAGAACCCTTTAATTAGACCTATAGGATTAGACTACGAGAGTAGCTAGATCTTAGTAACATGGGTATTGAAGTTAATCATGCATATAATTACATAGTTTTAGATGAGATAGTTGCACTGAGAAGTGAATTATATTGTTAGAAACCCTAAGTTGAACCTATGATTTAAACTACGAGTGTACTTTAATATCACTTGAGAGTAGGACTTATGAATTAAGCCACGAGAGTAAACCTTAATTTATTAGGAACTAAAAATAAATTACCATAGAAGTTAATTACTAAAACAACAAGTCATGAGAAGTAAAGGTTGGTATACTAAGTGTCATGCCCCGGTCGGATCGGCCTAAAAACAGTGCTTATCCGTTGTCTTAGGGCCGTCCGGCGGAACACCAGAGCGTAAACTTCCTCAGGGATTAGGTTTTTCCCGGGTGTAGAATCACCCCCAAATTGAAAACCCTAACCCTAGCCGTCCAGAAATTATCCCCAAATCAGAAATCTGGAACCCTAATCTCAAAAGTCAAAATTCACCTTCGAGTCAACGCCAAATTGAAATCGCCGTGCCGCACGATTTCTTCCGATGCTACTCTCTTGTGTCGATTTTCACCGGGTCAAAATCGACACAGCTCCGTCTTCATGCTTCGTTGCAGAACAAAGCCGCAGCGCTCGTCCTATTCGCCTCCGATGCTGAACGCCGCATGCACTCGGACTCGCTGAAGAGGAAGCATGCCGAGCGGGGAGAAAGGCCACCTGCCATTCTTCCCGATCCTCGTCGCCGTCCGGCGTCGACCGGAATCCTAGCAGCCGCCCGCTGCTGTCGTCGTGTTGAGGAACAAGAACAGGGAGATCAGGGGAAAATGGAGATAGCTGATAGCTTCGTTTTATTCCTCAAGTAAAGCTACACAAGTCTTCTTCTCCGTCGTCGACCCCTGTCGCCGACGTCCCCCTTCCCCTCCCTCGCCGAAAACCAGCTACAAATCACTCAACTCTCTCTCTCTCTCGCCTCGATGCTCGTCGTCACTGGCAAAGGGCTCTCGCCCTGGAGGGGGCGCGAGCCCTCCCTCTGGCAGCTCCGTACTCTATTATTGCTGCTGCAAGTGCACCTCCTTGTGCCTGTGCCAATGCCATCTGCGTCACCGCGAGATCTGCCAACACCTGCTGCTGAGTGGCAATAGCGTTGGTAACTTGTGCCGTTAGGGTTGCCACCTGTGCTTGCAAGTCTGCTACTTGCTCCTGGAGCACTGCCGTCTCTTCAATGTTCTGCTGGGCCTCCACCACTCCGGCCAGAGTTTGTTGAAGAGCAAGGATTTGCAACCTCTATTCTTCTATCGTGCGATGGAGGTCCTCCACCTGAGAAACCACCGCATCTTTGCTGTTTCCCGTCAAACTGAGCACCTGCTCGATCCGTGCAATGCGATCGCCTTGATTCACCATGCTGATGAATCACTTTGCCTCTGATACCTTTGTCACGCCCCGGTCGGATTGGCCTACGACAATGGATAAGCACTATTTTTAGGCCGATCCGACCGGGGCGTGACAACAGGTATCAGAGCCAAAGATTCAGCCATGATGGTGAATCAGGAAGATCCAAGAGGGAGCAACACCACCACCGGCGACAAGGAGTGTCGTCTTTCCAGGGCAAGGGCCCTGATGCCAACACCAAGGGGGGTTGATGCCAACGCCTAAGAGTGTTGATGCCGGAGCCAGGGGGCGTCGATGCCGGTGTCAGGGGACATCGAGGGAGAGCTCTGTAAGAGCTGAGTGATTGTAACTAGTGACAAGATTGCTGTGGGCCCATGACCCATAGGTCCGAGATTATCCTTGACAAGTTTGTTGATGCAGGTTGCTGTAAGCACGATGATCCAGTGCGTTAGACCGTGAACTCAACGATTGCAGGTTGAGCGGAGCATCTGGGGAGATGCATTATGGATGTGACCCTGCTCGTATTGAGTTGGGCGGAGCACTATGGCGTGAGATGGCTGGGACACAGGAGGTCAAGCAGAGTACCAGAGGGTGCGATAGTATGCGGCCTGGTTGTGTCAAGTCAAAGGCATGCCAATTCCATGCAACGTGGTTCAGTAACATTCATCATCGAACTGGAGATAGGAGATGGAGGACATGAACATTGGAGAGTCGG
Source organism: Costus lasius (assembly GCA_027563935.2). Taxonomy (NCBI): domain Eukaryota; kingdom Viridiplantae; phylum Streptophyta; class Magnoliopsida; order Zingiberales; family Costaceae; genus Costus; species Costus lasius. The sequence continues at coordinate 105,630,201 of CM050448.1, forward strand.
TGTTCAACGCGTATCGAATATCGAGGACGATGTTCAAATCAGGTGGGGGAGAATTGTCAGGCCCAGGTCTAGCCGGTTCATCCCGGAGCCCACTGGGCCAAGGACAAGTCCAAACTCACGAAGGAGATCCAATGTGCAGACCCAAATCAACTGGGTCAATGCCATATCGGAAGACTTGAGGCGTGGACGCGAGCCTCGTCTCCTTCAGCGGAAGCTTCGGATGGCGAGTGACCGATTCCTGTGGAGATGGACGCAGACGCGAGGAAGACGCACGCGCTCTGGAGGACGCGAGGCGGGCGGCTTCAAAGGCGGTGATGAAGAACTCGGCTGGCACGGGAGACCCGGACGCTGGGTGGCTTCGAGCATCGAGCACCCTTCCCCTTTAAATCACTAGGCGGGTGATCAGAGGAGGGGGGGGGGGGGGGACAGAGGGCGACACCAAGGAGGCGGGCGCTCGGGAGCGCCACCACCGGCGACGACGAGGGAGCCGTCGTCCCATCCAAAGCATGGGCTTTGATGCCAACATCCACCGACGTTGATGCCGGCGCGGAGGAGCGCCGACATACATCAAGGAGGTGGGTGCTGGGGAGCGCCACCACCGGCGACGGCGAGGGCACCGTCGTCCCATCCAGAGCATGGGCTCTGATGCCAACATCCACCGACGTTGATGCCGGCACGGAGGAGCGCGGATGCCGGCGCTGATGATCGCCGATGTCGGCGTTTGTGGGAGCGTCGACGAAAAGTGAGGGTTGAGCCTTGAGAGACTGTAACTGGCGCCTGAGGGGGCGACCGGCGAGGGAGGGACGGGGGCACCGGCGACGGGGTCGTCGGCACCGAGAGTTTGTAAGCTTCTGAAGGTGAATAAAAGCTGCTTTCTCTCCACCGAGGTTCCCCTGTTCCTTCCCCTATTCTCGGACAGTCGGCGACGACAATTACCCCGGATGACGACGGAAGGCGCGGTGGCACCTCTCCTCTCTCCGGCGAGGTTCCGAGCACAGGCGGTGCTCGACAACAGCGGCGACGCGGCGGCGTCGCGTGGTGAGGAAGACGACGAGCTGCGCGGAGATGAGAATGATTCGGGCATTCGAATCGAGGTGTGTCGAAGTCAAAATCGGCCGGGTCAACGAAGTCGAAATTGGGAATTCGATTTCGGCAAAGGAAATTGGAACGGCTGACGTCGGCGTGACATCAGCACAGCAGAGGATTGAATCGGCAACGGGTCAAAATCGTTGACCAGAGAGGTATTTTGGGATTTAGGGATTCGATCCTCAAATTAGGGTTAGGGTTTTGAGCGACCTTGTAATTTGGGGATAAAATTGGAGCGGAGAGTTAGGGTTTCTAATTTGGGGAAGAAATTCTATCCGGAAGATAGTTGCGTTCCGGTATTCCGTCGGACGGCCATAAGACAACGAATAAGCGCAGTTTTTAGGCCGATCCAACGGAGGCGTGACACTAAGAGTTGGGCATCTGAGAGGAGGTAACTCTATCTTAGGATAATTTCTCTTTAACAAGACCTAAACAATTGACATAGACAACAATTTGTCATTAAAAATTAGAGTGATGAAATCTTATCCCGAGTTTTCTCTTTTAAAATTTTATTAAATCATTAGTTTTTGTTTATTTAATTCTCATTTTAAACATATTATTTTACTTATCTAGTTAGAACATAATTATTTGCTACTTAACATATAGGTCTATGCGAGTTTGATATTTATTTTATTACTTCGATATATCCGTGTACTTGCGGACACATTGATATATAAAATTTATTTATTTTAAGTAGGTATAGAATACACTACAATTAATATTTCAAGCAAATAATCTATTTATTTGTCCCATAGGATCATTTGGTTACTATAAAATTATTATATTATTATTATATCCATTATACCTTTGCATCTCAAAAAAATCATAATGATGGCCCTTGATGAAAATATATACTCGTCAGAATTGTGGATATCGAATTGAAATAAAATGAAATTTATGTATCAAATGAAATATCTATGGGTAACTTGTATAGAACACATGAACTAGGGAAAAGATCAAAAGGAAATGTTTCTTTTTAGGAAAAATATGACATTTCTTTCTAAGTGCAACTAAAAAAATCTGTGCACATTCATACGGATGATCTTGTAGAAAATAATATAAAGACACAGCCAGAAGCATTATACTAAGTATCCATCCATTATATTACCATCCTTATAATATTTATTATGTCATATACAAGTTACAGTTCTGATTTTATCTCTACATGAGACCACCAGTATTCCACATCAGAAGGCCAGGGCTGAAAGGTTTTCTCAGCTGTTTGCCTGTTCCATTGACTGTCCTGCTGCCTCGGATGAATTGCCCGGAGAAGAATTGCCAAGGGATGAAGAACCAGAAGTGAATTCCTTCACCTTCAAGTTGGATAGCAGGAAATGGGAGCTCCAACGAGGGAAATTCACTGCAGTTTGAGTTCCATTCTCTGCAGGTTGGGACTGAGGAACACTGGCTGCATTGAAAGGCTTCTTCCAGTTTATGATGTCATATATGCTCTTCATTGGAGTATATCCCCGGCACATAGGTGCAGTGATGTTTCTGATGTCATGTATGCTTGGCCTGCGCTTCCCCTTGCAATGATTTTCCAGACGGTTGAAGTATTTTTGGGCGTGGCTAGCCACTTGGGTTGCGGTTCTAGAGGTGACGAAGTACTTCGATATGTTCCTCCAATCACCTCTGCCGTATACACTCAAACCCATCAGGAATTTCCTGTGTAAAGAGCAGAATTTCATCAAACTTCATGCTTCCATGCATTTGTTAAAAATGAAGAAGGAAAGCATGGCATCCGTTCGCTTGAACTACTAACAAGCAATTGATGAAAATTTGTATTGCCTAACAACTTGCTAGGTTTCTGATTTAATACATTACATAGATGATCAGATATATGTTATATGCAAGTATAGAAATGAAACCTATAGCACAATTTTATCTTCAGTGGTTTAGTGTAGTTGGTGTTCAAAAAAGTATCAATGAATGTATCTCTTTGAAAAAACAAAACTCAATCTATTTCTTCGTTACTAAAAGATGAAGCATGTTGCTGCAATTTAAGCTACTAAATGAACAAATATGCCTATGTGCTAAGCTATGGAAAAGTATCAAATATGTCTATGTGCTAAGCAATGGAAGAGTATCAAATATGCTTACATAACTTGATTAGGCAAGTCAAAAGACAATTAAGTCTTCTAGCCCTAACACATGCCCTCAATTACTACATCGCTTCCAAACAACATAAGCTTCAAGAGGAAAATTTTTCATTGGTGAAGTATGTTTTTTTCCATAAAACAAATTAAAACAACCATGCAAGTTTAACGAACAAATTGTCGTTTGTAAGCTATTATCAACATGTCCGAACAAGCGAATTGATGATGGAGTATCTTCATAATTGTCGTATTGAATGTTCGAATATAAACTAAATGGACAAACCATGACATGTAATGCGACAAAAATTTTGTTTTTAAACTAATGTATAACTTCATGTAAACTAACATATATACATTAATGTATTATGACATTTTTACATGTTCAAAGAAATGGAGTGGGCCATTAGGAAATCTAAATCCGATCACTTGTATCATTGAAGAATAGAGAATTCATAGAGCACCATATTGATTAGGAACATATATGAGACATAATGATACATAATAGATTTACAGAGATAATGAGACATAATAGATTTCTCGGGGAAAAAAACTGTAAATTTTCTGATATTACATATTTAGAGATGAAAACAGAAGTCTGATATTTGATATTTATATATGATCTGAATTTAATAAAAACGTGATAAAAATTGATAATATTAAACAAAATTTATTGAATACTAAAGATAACATATGGAATAAAAGAGTTGAATTGCTGGCACTGACATGAATGTTGCAAACTTTAAAGATTATAAATACAGTAAATAGTTTTTTTGGATTTGTTCATTTATAAAAGGAAATTCATGCTCGGTTTGCAAGAAGTTTATATATGAAATTGTTCTAGATTCATGATATTATATACTATAAGAATTTCGCCCTTTTCTTTATCAAAACGTATGAGATTGTTCCTTCTGACAGTAACTAGTGCTACATGCATCTACTCTTTTCAATTATCACTAACACATCATGCATGCATGTGAGAAGAGAATCAAATGAATTTCTTAATTTGTATACCAAAACATTTTACGTACTGAGTCAGAAGATACATGAGATGGATATACAAAGAATCATGAAGAATTTGATGATTGTCTACACAAAATCAAGAATCATAGAAATATCAACATGCACTACGAAGTCAAAGCATTATGAAATACGTTGCATCTTAGGATCGATTTCTAATTGGTTCCTTCCGATGCATGTAAGAAAAAAAAATCACTTTTGTTAGAATTTCATTGGAAGTATGGAGACTTAACAAATGAACATTATGCTAATGACGAGAGAGAGAGAGAGAGTGTCGCTGAATTTAGATCAAACAAAGACAGAGAGAGAGAGAGAGAGAGAGAGAGAGAGAGAGAGTCGCTGAATTTAGATAAAACAAAGACGGGTTTCAAATAAAGAAATAAAAAAAAAAAATCAGTATTAAATCGAAGTTGTCCTGTAAAACAAGAATTTCGAGCAGATTCTATCAAAGTTTTTACAAAAAACATTCGATTCAAGTCACTCAAAGGCATGAACCAGCTACTTTGTGAGTGGAGAAAAGTAAAAGAGAGGGGAAGAGGTGTTCATGCACCAAATTAGAACAGAAAAGCCCCAAAAAGATTATCAGAACCACTTTTGGAAACAAAGTCAATCCGCACCAATTAACAACGACAAACCTGTGCTCCTCCTCCGTCCAATTCACCCCCTTCTTAGGCGCACCTCCTCCAGCTTTAATCGTCTTCTTCTTCTCCACCTCCTTCTCCACTCTCTTGTCCACCTCCGCCGCGGCCTCCGCGGCCACCTCTTTCCCGTCTTCATTCTCCAGAATCATCATCACCTCTTCAAACTCCGAAATCGTCAGCTCCGCCCCGATGTCGAGCTCCGCATCTTGATTCTCCGAGGATGAAAACCCTATATCTCCGGAAACATTCTTACCTTTGTCGCTGCCTCTTGCGGAGCAGTGATCGGTGTACTGGCAGTGCACGAAGAAGCCGGAGTGGATGAAATCGATGTCGACGACGAGGTCCAGGTAGTGGTCGCGCACCTGGTCGATGGTCTTCGTGGGGAGGCACGCGGTGAGCCGCTCGAGCCAATCCGGGCCGTCGGGGTCGAGCAAGCCGAGCGCCACCTCGAACCGCTTGTTCTCTTGCGTCGTCCACTCTCCGGCGACAAGGCAAGCCATCGATTGAAGACCGAAGCAGCACAATGAAGACGGCGATGGCGACAGTGGTGCGGCGCTTCTTCTTCTTCTTCCACTACTACTACGGTGGGGGAGAGGTAGGTGAATGGAATGGTGTGGGCATGCTGGAGACAAGGAGGCTTTTATAGTGGTTTGGATGAGGGCCAATGGGCCGGACCGCCAAGTGGATTAATAAAACAACGGACTTGCCCGTTCTTTTGCTCTTTTTCGGTGAGAATATTGATTTTTTTCTTGTTTGCCACTTTTCTTTGTCCATACGTGCACAATTAGATAAAGAGGTCAATTTTAATATAATTACAATTTTCTAGTAATAAAAATATTTTTTTTTACATTTTTTATTTTTTACTATAATTTATTTTTTAAAAGAATAGATTAATTTTCTTAATTAGCCTCTATTATTTGATTTTTTATATATATGGGAATATATGCATAGGTAAATAAATGCAGTAGGAAGAAACAATTTCTGGAGGCCATATATTTGAAGCACACGTGTCAGTGGCGCATATCGACTCTATCTTGTTTTGATTTCGTTAAAAGTAATTTGGCTCTATTTTCTTTAATTAAATGGTCCGTTTCCAGTTACACGTGTCAGTCGGTCGGTGCGAGAGAGGGGTGCACTGCAATAATTTTAAAGCGACAAATAAATAGATAATCATTACAATTTAAATTCAAGAAAATTAATTAATAAATCTCTGAGCAGAAAAATAATGGAGGGAGAAGACAAAAGAAGAGGTTACTTAGTCGGTGGAAAATCAGCCCATGCACGGAACGTGTAAATTAGAAGCTATGCAGCGTGCCTGCATGCATGCATGATCTGAGGGTACGGACAAAAGGAGTCACATCTGACTTCTGACGTTTTAATTACCGTGTCAGATGCACGTGGAAATTAATTTTATTTGGGCATTATTGGAATAAAATTATCAATAAAATCATATAAGTGTTAATTAAATTCAAATACGTTAATACGTTATGTTTAGTACCAAGATTGGGCTTCTGCTACGATCTTATCAGGCTGTTCACCCATTACTAAGTTATTCATGGGCTTACGATCCTCTCATAAATAGGCCCACCATCCTCTCACTTTCTCTAAGTATATGTATTAGTCACATGAATACTAACATTAAATTAACATTAATACTAATTTTAACCACAAAAGAAAGCTGACTTTTAATTTAATTTAATTAACTTATTTTTTTATTATTTGCCTGGATGAGGTGACTGTTATCCGAGTAGGATCAAAAATATGACTATTAATTAATTAATTTCCTTCACATCTGTCTTCCAACTCAAAAACAGACATAATTAGAAAAAAATTGAGCAGGAATATTCTATAATTAATTTTATATACGTAAAAAAAAAATAACATCAACTATTCCTGCAAAAGGACTGACTGCTAGCCTAAGTAGGAAACTTAATCCATATATCATAAAAAAAAAAAAAAAAATTAAAAATTCAATTATTTAGATCTTGCACCTCGTTGCCATCCTCAAATTTGTATTTTTTTTAAGGAGTAAAATATTAAATTAGAAAAGAAAGTGGAGAGAATGCAATTTTGTGGTGTGGAGTGATAAATTTACATGTGAGCACGAAGCATGGCGCACGATAAGGATTCATGGGGGCGACTAAGTCACGTTCATTTTTACATATAGGTTCTCATATTTAAGTTAATTACAGAACAATCAAGTCATTAAGCATGCAGCAGGCACTATTGAATTTGTTGTTAAGCATTATAAGTAGATTCTTCTATGCATCCGAGCACGCTGAAGAACAATTAAATTGATTTTTAAAGAATTTTCGTGTAAGATAAATTGGACCTTGAATTCTCCTTGCAAAATGGATGAATAATTAACGACTCAATCCATATACATTGTGTCAATAACACGTCAGATGAGCATGCGCATTGTTTTTTTTTTCTTTTTTTTTTTCGTATAATTAAGTTATTCTGCTCAATAATTTCAGTTTGTTGATGTAGAACAATCACATCCGCTTTGATTGAGATCTGGGTAGTGAAAATTATCTCTTTTTTTTTGTTCAAGATTTTCAAAGAGTGAAACACGGACGTGTTGTGTTGGGTATAGGAAATTAAATTTGCATTTGATTCAACAAATAATCGGAATAAAGTAAATTTGACTTGTTTCTCATTGCATAAATTTTCAATCCTTGTGAAAGTTGAAATGGGTTGAGCAATTCTTTTCAAATTTTAAAATGAAACAAAAGGATCATTTGAATAGATCTCTCATCGTCTTCTCTAGTTGCTATAAAAAAGGGAAGCGGGGAGAGATGCATTATACAAGTGGCGATTTTTTCTGCCGATTGTTTGATTTTCTTGGAAATTTGGCAGGTTTGATAGTGGCTGATCACAACAGTGAGTACCCTTTTTCTCCCCCCGCGTTCTCTTTTCTTCTTCTTACTGCATTTTGAATCAGTATGAAAAATCTTGTGATTCCCAGAGGCAAAAGGAAGCGGTTGAAGAAGCGGCAAGTTCTCGGGCCGATCCGAAGATCCGGGAACATAACTTGTGCGGCGGAGCTGAGGTTGAAACCTACTCTGTGCTATCATTAGGTCTTGAATGTTCCATTGTGCGATATCCGGATCACTTCCGCTCCGCTCCGCTTGTAGGAATGTTTGATTTGGTATTGGGGAAACTCGGGGTCTTTCTTTGCTTCTTGGCGGGTCTCAGCTGAAAGTTGCGATCCTTGTTATTGGTCATTTTGTACACTTTCCATCAATGATCAGTAAATCGTATACCAATGATTCAATGAGCCTCATTCAGGGAAGAGTAGTGCAACTGTAGAATGATGATGAGTGCAGACGAGAACTATCCTGTTCGATTGTAGGTTCTCGATGTGATTCTCGATTAGGTTTTGCACATATATTAGGAATAATTCATATATTTCGCCGATTGGTAAGATCTTTTCCGTTTCTTTGCTCAACTTTAAACGTTCCTGTTACTGTCTGACATTTTCTAAACAGCTTGGATCAAAGATTTAAAACTCTTTGGTTAGTATCAATTCTCCTTGCTCTCTTCTCCCATTCTTTGATGAGCTTCGATCGGATAAAGAGGACCAGAACAGTTTGTATGTAGGTTAATGAATGGCTGACTATAGGGATTCTTTTAACGAGTAAAAATCTTGACTTAAATTTGCCTTGATCTCTAGGTTTCCTATGGAACAAGTTTTAAGTTTGTAGGTTGGATGTTTTTTTTTTTTTGCTGAAAGACGTTGCTTCTTTTATGTTTGATATAATTCCGGTATATGGAAATTTATCTTCTGTCTGATGTGATGCTTGTTGTTTGACTTAGATCACATAATTAAATGTCGAACTAAGTTCCTTGTTTGAGTTTGTTTATAGCTGGCTTTGTTTGGTTTGCTAGAAATCTTACACCATTATGATAAATCTATTTACCCTGAATAATTGTACCATTGCTTGCTCTGAATCATCATTTAATGCTACTTTGAAATTCAACACATGGTGCAGAGCTACGGAATCCTTTGTCGAAAATGAAGGGAGCCGTTTTGGTTGCCATTGCTGCTGCCCTTGGCAATTTCTTACAAGGATGGGATAATGCAACAATTGCAGGTAAATTTCCTTCAGTGTGCCCTTTAAACTTTCAGATTTTAAATTTTATATCCAAATGCTTACACCTCAGTATTTAGCTCCTCTGCTTGAAACTTGAAATTGAATCTCATCATACAGTCTACTATTTCTTGTGTATTAGTCGTTGCGTTTTTCTTGTTTTGCATGTCAAAGCCAGCACAACTCATTTTGCATCTTGTTTATGTTTCTCTTAGGTTCTCTTCTTTACATAAAGAGAGAGTTTAATTTGGAAGGCCAGCCTACTACTGAGGGACTCATTATGGCCATGTCACTTATTGGTGCCACAATAATCACAACATTCTCTGGAACAGTATCAGATGGGATTGGCAGAAGGCCCATGTTAATTATCTCATCAGTTCTCTACTTTATCAGCGGCCTTCTGATGCTGTGGGCTCCAAATGTGTACACACTGCTCTTAGCAAGGCTTGTAGATGGGTTTGCAATTGGTTTGGCTGTCACTCTAGTTCCTCTGTACATATCGGAGACAGCTCCATCTGATATAAGAGGTTTATTAAATACTCTTCCACAGTTCACAGGTTCTGGAGGAATGTTTCTGTCCTATTGTATGGTTTTTGCAATGTCATTACAGATTCAACCTGACTGGAGATTGATTCTTGGAGTTCTCTCCATCCCTTCGCTTCTGTATGTTGCATTAACTATATTCTTCTTGCCTGAATCGCCAAGATGGCTTGTTAGCAAAGGGAGGATGAGGGAGGCGAAACAGGTTCTGCAGAGATTACGAGGCACGGAAGATGTCTCAGGTTTGTTCTAAGAAAAAAAAGAAATACTAGCAAGAATCTTTCCCATGGATAGAAAATCACCTTGAGTTTTCTATTGCAGTTTGTGTTTTTTATGAAAGTTACCCATGACCAATTCTTTACAAGACCGTACTTTTGCTAGTCTGGATCCATAGTTAGACATCTAGCATCTAATGGCCATAAGCATTATTTTTACATTCACGAATCACCATAATCCTGACTTCATCTTCCATTACTAAGTTGAGGTCTTTTTTTCATAGCCTTTCTAGGGAAAAACTTATAGCAGCATAATGTGCTGGGAACTAGCAAAGGCTTTCTTTATCGTCTGAAACCACAAACCAAACTCCTTATACCAGAATAATTCCGAAGTAATTAATGAAAGAAATTGTTGTAAAATATTTGTAAAATACTGATTTCAGTCTTGAGATAGTGCTCCGTCATGACTTCGTTTATTCAAAAGTCTTCCGAAGCAATGCTAGATAGTTTGATCGCTAGAAAACTATACTTCTGTAGTATTTAGCAATTAGAAAGAAAAGGTAACATTACATTAGAAATTGATTCTGTAACTGCTTGACTTGTACAATCTTCTTGATAGGGAAGTATGACAAGGGTGGTCTGATAGAGAATAAAATTCCAAGAATATCCTAAATTTTAAATTTATGTTATTTTGGACAAAATTTTAAATCAAAAGCTGATATGAGTAATCTGTTGAAGTATTGATATTTTATTTCCTCTTTTCTAATTTTATTTTATTTCACCATTAACATCCACTAAATTCTGTCGGCACAAAAATCTATAGTTAAAAATATTTTCAAAGGACTAAAGCGAATTTAAAAGATATATTTATCTAATGCTGAACTTACAGGCTACCTGTTAGGATTGAGGTTTTTTAAGGGGAAGGGAAGCTAACTTGATGACAAGGATGCTCTTATCAATTCCATCCATTTCTTTTCCTTCTCATAAAATTGAGAAAATTACCACCTCCCTTCCTTCCTGTTTTCCCCTTTCATCATGTTTATGTTGTAAATTCCCAAACCATAAAAATGCCCCCCCTCCTCTCCCTTCTCTCCACCCTTCGCCTCCCTCCTCCTTTGTTAGATAGCATCCAAACGGATTTCATAGTTCAGTTTTTGGCTTACATCAAATCAAAATCAATCCACTTTCTATCATTGTTAGATTAACCTGTTTTGATTGTGCTAATGTTGATTCTAGTTGATTCTGAATTATTGCTTATGTGACACAATTGTTGATATTTTGTAGAATTTTTTATTACTCAAATTGACAAATCTTTTTGTGTAATCTGATTTGAGGTTGTTAAATTCGAAAAATGTTGATAAAAGCAGAAAAGATAAAGCATGTTATATACGCTTGTAACAACTAGCTAGTATAGCATATTAGAATAGATGTTTAACATTTCCATTTGTAGACTACCCCAATAGTCAAGCAAGATTCTACATTTACACTGAGATGCTATGCTGTATTATGAAGAGCACTAGTTCTGATTTTATAAGATTTGTCCCAGTTAATGGATGAAAATCTACACGGATGCTTCACGGTATTACCATTTTCCCGGTTAATGGAGAACATACAAAACTACTTTTCCCATGGACAATTCGCGAATGTACTGCTTACATTTCTTGTGCTTCTAATTTATCATGAAAGTTACGCAATGGTTTTTTCTCTATTTCAGGGGAAATGGCACTTCTTATTGAGGGCTTGGGCATTAGCACAGATACAACTATTGAAGAGTACATAATTGGCCCTGCAAATCAACTCCTTGATGAACACGATCCAACTGCTGAAAAGGAGGAGATCATGTTATATGGTACAGATGAAGGCCTTTCATGGGTTGCCCGGCCAGTGACTGGGCAAAGTATCCTTGAAAGTGCCTTTGGCCTTGTCTCACGCCAGGGTAGTATTGTAAACCAGAACATCCCTCTTATGGACCCAGTAGTTACGTTATTTGGTAGTGTCCATGAGAAGTTTCCTGAAATGGGAAGCATGAAAAGTACTTTATTTCCCAATTTCGGCAGCATGTTTAGTGTGGCAGAGCACCAGCATAAACTTGATCAATTGGACTTGGAGAAGGGTCAGGAGGATGATGCTATAGATGGTGGTGCAGGAGGTGATTCGGATGACGGTCTCCGCTCGCCATTGCTTTCTCGCCATGGAACAGGCATGGGAAATGCTGGGGAGGTAATCAGTAGTATGGGCATAGGGGGAGGTTGGCAGTTGGCTTGGAAGTGGACTGAGAGAGATGCTGCTGATGGAACAAAAGAGGGAGGCTTCCAGAGGATTTATTTGCACCAAGAGGCTGTACACGAGTCAAGGAGAGATTCCATTCTCTCAGTGCCTGGAGGTATCCCTGAAGAAGGTGAATTTGTTCAAGCTGCAGCATTGGTGAGCCAATCTGTTTTGTATACCAAGGAAGCAAAGAACCAGCATCCAGCTGGGCCAGCAATGGTTCACCCGTCTGAGATTGCTTCTAAAGGGACAAACTGGGGAGATCTTTTACAGCCAGGAGTTAGGCATGCATTAATAGTCGGCATTGGTATACAAATTCTTCAGCAGGTATGTTTAAGATTTGTCATTTTATAACTTGGTTCAAACAAGGAACTAACATGCTGTTCTAAACGATTTTTAACTCTAATAGTGTACAATACAAGTGCGTGGTTCGCATCATATAATTAGAATATGTTCACGGATGCAGTTTTCCCTTGTTGCGTACCATTTATTGCTTAGGAACAATAGCTTTATTAATAAATCTTGAGTAGATGTGGATTTCACTAGTGTTCATGAATGCCATAGAAATTTCCTAATTTATCGAATATATGGGCATGAAGCAAGAAGAGGTTTTTATGTGTTACTATATTAGTTTTGGAAATCATAGAATTTGATCATAAGAAGAAATGAGTAAGTCTAAAATCTAATATCTGTCTACTTGTGGATTGTTCGAGGTGGACTCAAGTGGAATGTGATACTTATAATTGCCAAATTTTAGTCCTTGCTTTAGTGTTACACGTGCATTTCAAATTATGATTTTATCAACGTTGTTAACGAATGCATATGCTTTGGTCGGAGGTTTTTGTACATACTTTGCATATGTTAGTTTCTGTCTCTGCTATAAATAATAACCTATTTTACTATTTCTTTTATACCCAGTAGTTGAAGAGAACCAGTCAATAAGTCAATGTAAATTTAGCTATGATATATTTCATTAGATTCCATCTAATCAGAAAATTAATTAATTGATTTGATGAGCCTAAAAATAATATCATATAATTTTAAAATACTTCAACGTAAATTAATGGTAATTAACTCATTAGACACTATGTACCGCGTTAATTTTACTCTCTAAGTGGAAGTAAATCATAATATCACAATATATTTCTTAAAGATGTTTAATGTTATACATTTGCGCTCTTCATACTTCCATTATCTAAAAATTCAATTCTTCGCAGTTTTCTGGCATCAGTGGAGTTCTTTTTTACACCCCTCAAATTCTTGAGCAAGCTGGTGTTGGAGTACTTCTTAAAAATTTGGGAATTGGTTCTGATTCAGCATCAATACTTATAAGTACTTTGATAACTTTGTTGATGCTCCCATGTATTGTTGTAACTATGAGGCTCATGGATGTCTCTGGAAGAAGGTAAAACCTCATGTTATCACTACATCTTCTGAAGTTATATTTGTGATACCACTTATTAGGATGTCCTGTTCTCTTACATTAGTTATTTAATATTTTTATATATTTTCACTGAAGTGTTCATACTTTTCATTTATCATATATAACATATTTCTTTTTTTTTTTTTCACTTTTGCAGGAGTATTTTGCTAGCTACAGTTCCTGTTTTGATTATATCGCTTATTGTTTTGGTTCTGACAAATATTGTGGATCTTGGTTCTGTTGCTCATGCTGTGCTCTCAACCATTAGTGTTGTTATTTATATTTGCTGTTTTGTCATGGGTTTTGGACCCATCCCCAACATCCTCTGCTCCGAGATCTTCCCAACTCGGGTTCGTGGCGTGTGCATAGCCATATGCTCCCTCATCTTCTGGTTCAGCAACATAATTGTCACTTACACTCTTCCTCTGATGCTCAACACTATTGGTCTTGCCGGTGTCTTTGGAATCTTTGCTGTTGTCTGCATCATTGCTCTGGTATTTGTCTTCCTCAAGGTCCCTGAAACAAAGGGTATGCCCCTTGAGGTTATTATTGAGTTCTTCAATGTTGGGTCAAAGCAGATTGCAAAGAAAGATTGATTTTGCATTGTCAAATCATTCGATATGTCAACTTGGGAAACAAAGAATCCAACAAGTGTTCAATTACAAGGAAGATTAACAAAGCTTGATGCCAATGATTGGAGTTGAGAAAATTGAAAGCAAGATATTTTTTTTTTAAAAAAAAAACATATATTTTTCTTCTTTTTTCTATTTCCGTGAGATTATTTTCTGCTATATACATGCAAAGTTTAGTTGTTTTTTCCCTTTGGATTGTACTTGTTCTTTTGAAACGAATCAAAGTACATTTAAATCTTTCTTACGTGCTTCTTTGAAAACTCAGAATTTCACGTCGCCAAAGTTGATCTGTTTATAAAACTCACATAATCTCACATCACCCTATTGGATATTTATGAGGATACTAAACTAATATTTTTTAAAATAGAATTTAATTAAAATTTATCCTAAGGTATATATTAACTTTCCTTGGGTGCCTAATTCGGTATTTACTTGATTTAATCTTTTACTCTGGTGATTTATTAATTTAACTGGACCCTTTGAGTTATGTAATAAATTATTCAATCCCTCAAATAAGATAGAACGACTTTCATGCTCTAACCTACAAATTTGGCTAAAGATTTTCTAATAATATAGTCACTTCTCAATCATTCTCATATTGTTAGGCCATCCTGCCCAGCCCCCTACGCCCAAAACCGGCGCCTTGACGAAGCGAATCGGGCATCGCCCGAATCCGCTTCCACGTCAACGGGAAATTCACGCGCCGAAACTTTGCATGCGATTGATGTGCAACGTGGGTTGTTGACAATGTCCCATCGCGTCAGGGGGCTGGTGGCTGACCCGGTAGGGGGACGACAATCGAGGCTAAAGAGAGAGAGAAAAAAAAATTGCAAGGAACGACGCCATCGTTCCATACAAACGTTACTCGTTCAAGCCTCCGCTTCCTCTCGCTGTCCGCCCGCATCTCTTACTTCCCTCTCCGGTACTGGCCACTCTGTCGGACGTCTCCCCTCAGCTCTCCCCGCATTTTCGGTGGTGTGGGCAGATGATTCAGTTTGCGGCGAGCTCCCTCCCCTTTCCGTCGTCTTCTCCACATTCGACGTCGCCATTGCTTCCTTCGCCCTCGACGTCGTTGCCGCAGCCACACTGTCAGATCGCCTTGGAAGGCGCATCCCATATCCACGTCATCGATTAGAAGGAGCCGACTCTCTGCCGAGGTACTCCCCGCGGGTAACAGCTATCTTGCTTGGTCTCCGTCCCGAGGCGCCTCCTTCTTCCCTGGCGACGCCTCCTCTCCATCTTTTCCCCGTCCTCCTCTCTCCCGCGCTCCCCGGCGAGCCCCTCCTCCTACTCCTTCGGGTGCCGGCTCGCTTGCGTGCGAGAACTGCCGGACCCGGCCGCCTGCACACGTGCTTTCCAGGGGTCGACGGCGACCTTTCGCCTATGTGCGACTTGGGCTGTCTGGTCTTCCCCTTTCACCTGCATGCGAGCCTACCTCCTTTCCCCCTCTCTAGTGGCCCCGGCGCTCACGTATCTCTCTCTCCCGTTTGGCTTTGCGAAGGTGTCGCCCTCGCCCTGCGCTATTATAACCTAAAATTGAAATTTTCTATTATTAATATTAAATTTTAAAATTTTAAAATTCAGAAATTATATTTTAAAAAGTCCATATAACACTTCACTACAGGAAGTTTCAGCAGAGATGTACAGTACGCTTCACCAGCTAGTGAACCCGGCGGGGTTCATCGGTGCTTTTCACCTGAAAGAACTGCACAGTAAACCTCACCACTTGGTGAACCTCACGGGGTTCACCCGTGATCGTAACCCTGCAGTCTAACCTTCACTCGGTTTTTTTTTGATTTCGAGCCCTAGAGAAGTCCAAAAAAGGCAAAAAGATATGTTTTGGAAAGCTAACAGAGAGGCAAATCCAAAGAATATAAAAGCCTCTTCTAATATTTCCAAATCATCGAGAAATCGGAGCACGAAGCAGCTAGGTCAAATGGAAGAGGTGACAACGTGTTTCGGGGATCTTGTTTGGTTTATCCTCTCCTTCCTCTCAAAAACGCTTTGTAGCAATTTTCCTGACATTTTAGAGAGATTCTTGTGAGTTTTCATGAATTCTGTAGCGTAAAACTTTTTTCGGGATGTGGTTGAAGCCCACTGACGATTTTTTTCATGCTATCTTAATTCAATTCTGTTATTTGGATGTTCATATGAGTATATTTTATCTGGTTGCATTAATTCCGTGATGTTGCTTTGGCCACGTAATATCATGTTTTAGCCGACGCGATCCATACCGAGAGGAGGATCATGGCGATGGAATCCCTAGGAAAAACTTGTGAATCCATGACATGAGAGTGCTTGGTTTTCGCTCGAGGGTAATATAATTTTCCACAAAACTCATTGGGTTTATCTGGAAAGATCCACCGTGAGAGTAGGAGATCGTTCCGGATAAGCACTAGGGTGTACCACTGAGGGGGGCATCTTGTAACTTAGGGGAGATTCCTTATGTAAAATTATAAACCCTTGTAATAGATCACTTTTATCACATGTTAGATACGTTAGTGTGGTAGATGCCGAAGTCCCAATCTTTCCTGTATAGATACTTCCCTTGTCGTTGCGTTTGATTTCTTGTTTTCGACTAAAGATTGCAAAAACCCCGTTTTGGTTCGCTTAGCTATTGAAACTTAG
This sequence comes from Costus lasius, assembly GCA_027563935.2. Taxonomy (NCBI): domain Eukaryota; kingdom Viridiplantae; phylum Streptophyta; class Magnoliopsida; order Zingiberales; family Costaceae; genus Costus; species Costus lasius. The sequence goes on from CM050448.1 coordinate 105,646,841, forward strand.
ACTTTCTAGTACTTAACCTTATTCCCTATGGGTTCAACAACCTTTTATATTACTTTGATATAACCGTGCACTTGCGGAACGTGTTAAGTTTTTGGTGCCATTGCCGGAGAACAATGGTTATATTAGTATATTTCTAAGGATTGGTAGACTAAGCTCTAGTTTGTTCTTTTACTTTACTGTTATTTTTCGTTACTTCCTGTTGTCATTTGCCTTAGAGCTTTACAATTGTATCTGACATCTTTTTATGCAAAGAAGCTCCAGGGTAGGTGAATTCTTTGAAATAGATCTTGAGATAGAGCGGTGATGCATCCGCAAGTGCACGGATTTATTGAAGTAATAAAAATATTATCATTCCCAACGAGGATCTGGCGGTCGACTACACAATTGATCTATATCTAAACGAATCAAATTTGTGGTTTTTGTTTTCGGAAACTTCTAAGTACAAATAAAAAGAAACATATATAGTGTTTTGGGTAAAAATTAATTCGGATAAAATCAGAACTCGGGGTTTCACCACATTGACAATTATGAATTATAGCAAAATAAATTCTTTGAACACAAAATTATAGTGTTAAAAGGGATTTTTCCTAAGGTATAGATTACCTCCTCCCAAAGCGTAATCCGATATCTATTCATATCAATCCCCTACTCTCGTGACAATTAACATGAATAGACACATTAAGTTCTGTGAAAAATCATGATAATCCTTCAAATGAATCCAAACTACTCCCGTGATTGGATTCATAGGTTTGAATAGAATAGTTCTGACATTGTGATTCACCTTTCAGTCCTTCTTGCAACGTCTAAGATATAAACATACTTGATCAGAGTAAATTACGGAATAAATACAATTCTAATCAAATCAACTTTATAAAAATCATGAGAAAGATTTAAAACAATATATTTAATCCATAAATCGTCAATGGGCTACACCCCTAATCCCGAAAATAAGATTAAGCGAACATGTTCTTCAAAAAACAACATGTATAATGATGAACTCAACATAATCTCTCAAAAATAATGCAAAAAGACACTAGAATAGTAATTAGAACTCTTCCCCTTGATCTGGAGATGAAGAAGAAGCGTCCAAATCCCTCCTTTGCATGATCTTTCGCCGGAATTCTGCCCAGAAAGTGATTTTCACCCTAGCCGCCACCTCTATTGGTGTTCGTGCGTAGAAGCCCCCTTAAACCTCTAAAATCTTTCCTTTTATAGTTTAATCAGTGTATAACTCATCTAGAAAGGTTTCTGCAAAGTTTGGTTCAATTCCGACTTGATTCGGGGTCAAATCGAGTGAAAAACGTGAATGGGCAGAAATATTCACGGCCCATAAACTGTTTACAGCCACAGGTGTGAAAGTTTTTTTTTATTGCTGATGACACCAAAATTCATAGTATATTTTGTGTCATTTCATTAGTCTTTTTGTATCATATTTATGCTCTTTTGCTTGTTTTTAAGCCTTATTTGTCAAATATTATAGAATCTACATCATTTCTTGTTTTTCATCATTTTTAGGTAAAAGTGCCATATTTTGATGGATTTTGAAAGATTTGATCACACCAATAGATTCCAGACGTCGAAACGAAGCTACCCGCCAAATTTCAAGTCAAAACGAGCTTTTCAGACAAATTACAGCACTACCGTAAATTTGGGCAAAATCTTCACGGTGCCGTACTTTCAGACAATTTTAACTAGGAAGTTTTTGAATTTTTGAAGAAATTACGGTACTGCCGTAATTATTTTTACGGTACCGTAATCTGCACCCAGTTTTCTAATTTTTTCGCCGCAAACTTCAAAAGACCATATCTCGAGATTTCGGGTACCAAATTAAGATCTGAAAGAAGCTATGGACTCGTCTCAACGAGGAGAAGACAAAGGGACCAAAAGCCCCAATTTGTATCAAGAATCCAGAGAGTAATTGAGGGAGGCGTCCTTAGGGTTCGGCCTCACGCCGAGAGGCGTAGAGACCACCTTAGGCCACGATTTTTACAAGGAAGCTTCGCCTGGAGGAGGAGAGGATACCTCAGAAGTTTTAGAGCATAAGGAGATCGATCGGACGAGAAATCAATAAAAGATCGGGCACCGGCACTGTTCACACACGAAATTACGGGATGCAATTTTTATTACTGCCGTGTTTTGTAACTTTTCCTCTTCCCTTTCAATTTCTGATCGTTCTAATCTATGGACTACTGTATTTCTTCTTCCATGTTAGCTTAGATTTCTTATGGGACATGGGGGTGTAATTCCCTTAATTTCTTAATGACTAGACATTGAATATTTTTGTCATGATAATTCTACTTATGTGATGACTTTCCTTTAATTCACCTTAGTTTTATAAATATCAGCATGTTTTAGAATTTTGCGAAATAGACTGAGAGGTTGATTATGAAATTTAGAACCCTAAAAAATCATTGAGTTTGGAACTTATCGTAAGAGATTAGATTTGTTCTTTGAATTCTGATTTTTAGTGATTTTATTGCCATGTTGATTTTTTGATTCTTTGGATTGAGTTAATGTGTTAGATTTGATTCGAAATTGTAAGAGATTAAATTTATGATCGTTGGAGAACCTTAAGTACAACTTGTGATGAGTTTCAGGATGCACGAGAGTGATCCTTGAGTTACCACATGAGATGTTTGACTTAAAATTCGGATGCACGAGAGTGATTCTTGAGTTCTTTGTTCAATGATTTACTTATTTTCAGCATCGGATAGATCTTGCACGAGAGTGAGGATTGGTCCTTTGTATGATTGTCTGCGCGAGAGCGAGATGATCCTTTTATGAAGTAAATTAAATCTTTATCGTAATGAAATTTATTTCCTTCTAGTCATTAGAATTAAGATGGATGAACCCCAAGTCCCAGTTTCTCTCTGATATACTTTTCCGTGTTCTTTTTGATCGATTGTTTAACACTATTCGGTTTGCTTAGCTAGTGAGAAAACATCTATTTGGTACTTAACACGTAGGTCTCTGTGGTTTGATAACTTTTTTATTACTTCGAGTATTCGTGCACTTGTGGACACAACAAGTTTTTGGCGCCGTTGCTGGGGACCTTAGTTTTGTTAATATCAAAATAGCTGTTAGTATTGCTAGACTAAGTTTTCTTTGTTTTAGATTTAACTTTGTTTTCTATTTTTGCAGGTTTTGAATTTTCACAAGTTGTGACAGAACTGTGATTTCTGAAATTTATGAATTTGCTTGTGTTTTTCTATATTCTTTATATATTCTGAAAAAAAAAATTGATTGATTGGTGTTGGGTAATCTTTTTGTTTATACACAGGACTCTTAGATCTTGATATATTTTATTTCCTGTGAACTTTGAGATAACAATTTTTTTTTAGTTCAGTAGAAAACTTTGATTTGAACATATGTCTTTTAATCACAACTCGTGGGCAACTGAAAGAGGTGAGGTATACATGCCACAAGGTAAGTATGAAAACAATTAATTGAGCACACTTGAAGATAAGTTTAACTCTTACATGCGCTCTCTTTCCTCTAATATATGTGATATTTGTGGACGTCTTGATCATTATACCTCTAATTGCCAATTTTTAAATTCCAATTCACCATGGTATTAAGATGATCAATATGATTATAGATCTTTTTATGATGATTGCTCAAACTATACTTCTGAACCATATTTTGAGGATACTGAAAAATCTAGCTTAGAGATAATGTTTGAAAAGTTCATGAGTGCACAAGCAAAACAAAATGAAGATGTGAATGAGACCCTCAAACAAATCAATTCCAGGTTGGATGACATGGTTGCACACAATGAAATTTTAGAAACCCAGTGATGTAGGAGCATACAGCATGAAAGAAGGGGAAAATTTGGCCCCGACGGTGCCCCAAAAATTTTCCACAGAAAGTTCCTCGGGGTACCCAGTGACGGAAGCCACGCCCCGTGAGTCTTGCGGACAACTACCCGATTCGGGGGCGGCTTCACATGCACAAGTCCGATTTTCCACAGAAAGTTCTTCGAGCTACCACGCGATGAAGACCACACCCCGTGAGTCTTGCGGATAACTACCGGGTGCACAAGTCCAATTTTCCACAGAAAATTCCTCGGGGTACCCAGCGATGAAAACCACGCCCCGTGGGTCCGGCGGACAACTACCGGGTGCACAAGTCCGATTTGCCACAGAAAGTTCCTCGGGGTACCCAGCGACGAAAACCTCGCCCCGTGGGTCCTGCAAATAGTTGCCCGGAGAAATCTTGGAATCAGAGGCGGAGCCACATGCACAAGTCGGAACTCCCACAGAATGTTCCTCGGGTCACCCAGCGACGAAAGTCACACCCCGTGACTTCTGCAGACAGCTACCCGAAGCCGCAGAACTGCCCCGGTGACCCCATTTCAACGTATACAACCCACCCTACCATGTTGCTCCACCTCATGAAAACCCAAAGGAGCCCAACAAGGTGGTTATTCGGCGATCTGAATGCCCATCTCACCACCCACCGGACCGCTTCGTGGGTGTTATCAACTCGCTCTCCATCCACACCGAAGTGACCAGGCCCAAGGACACTACAAGACAACCCCTGAAGAGCCCAAGTCCAGATGCGCCTCACAACCACATTAGCAACACGGCCTAAGAGAAGGCCGCGACGATCGTTACGCAGCCCAATACTTCAAAATTCTGCTGCTTTGTCGCGGTTTGCTCCGAGCGTGTCTGATCGCCTAACCGCCTGCGTATGAAGACCAGAAGACCATGCGACCAGCTTCAAGAATATTAGGTAGAAGTTTATTTCTCTTTTGTCTTGTAGCTGCAGCTTGACTACTTTATGGGCTGCAAGAGTAGGTAGTTGTTAAAGTAGCTTGTCTTTTCCTGCTATGTCTTGTTCCCTCCCCTCTTGTTCTATAAAAGAGGAGGCTGGGGTGTTGTATTCCTTAGTTCTCTTAGAGGTAGAGTTCTCCTGGTGAGCAAGAGTGCCTCCAGTTTGTGTGGAAGTCGAAGTCGGTGCTTTGCCTTCAAAGTTTGTAAGAGTCGTGGTCGGTGCCTCGACTCCGAAGTGTTTCCTTTCTGGTTTTCAAAGAAGTAAAGTAAATCCCACCACCTCCGGTGGGTCAGGTTCATCTGTCTTTTCATTTCATCATGTTCATTTCCGTTACGATTTCTGATCTCCCACGGGTATCCATTCGTCGGAGATGTGGACGTTCCACTGTTCTTTGGTTTGTTTCAGGCGCATAGGCATGCAAGCTGTGTGCTGCGAATCCGCTACTTCCCATTGCGACGTGTTGAGCTTAAAATTTGCTACATGAGAGTGCTAAATTGCTATGAGGTTAGTGTGTTACATTCTGTAGTTACGTGTCGTTGTGTTCTTTTGCATTCGTGTTGCCCCGATCGAACTCGACGCTGATTTCATTGTGTTTTTTGCTGAATTTCCGAAGCGATTTTCACTTCCCTCGTCTAAAGACCCTCTCCCGTTTCACGTGCATTATGTAAATCCTTAGAGTGCGGTTTTAAGGACCATCCCCCCTATAGTAGCTACATCAATTCTGGTATCAGAGGACGTTGCGCGTTCGATTCTTATCGTTCGCACGGTCCAACTCCATTGCATCACATATTTCCGCATTGATTTCGCATTTTCAGCATCCTGCACTTGTTCATTTTCAGCCTTGATTGTGCATGGTGACCACAAGGTCGCAACTCATGTCTTCCCAATTCCCCGACACTATCCCGGAAACCCAAGAGTCGGTCCAACCTTCAGAGTGGACTAGCCCCCCTTTAGACTCCGTAGCCACACTTACTGCACGAGTGGACGCGCTGACTACACCGCTCGCTGCGTATAAGCAGTCCACGGATACCGCCATGTAGCAACTCAAGCTGTCATCGGAGACTATGTTCCAGCAACTTTTGGCTGGTTTCTAAGACCTTACTGATGTCGTTAACGCGTCGGGGTAAAGGCGCCCCAACTTGAGTCAACCCCCTCAATCCGCTCGGACTGCTCTGACTAGGGAGTTACCGCCGGTAGTTGCGCCCGTTCGGCGCCAACCCCTTGTGGACGGATCTGGCCGCCATGGGCCCTACATGGCTCATGAAGGCCCAGGTTATGAGGATGAGCCATACGATGAAGATGATGTTTGGGCTGCAAAAAGGCCCCCAACCCAGCCTAGGTTTGAGCGACAGCGAGCCGATGTCGATGTCCATCGTTTTATCCATGAGACCCCCCCCCCCCACACACACACACTTTGCGGGTGGTCTTGATCCTACTAAGTTCCTAGATTGGGTCGCCTCGGTGGATACCTACTTTGACTTGAGTGACACTCCTCAATACATGCAAGTTCGCATAGTCCGCACCTTACTAGATGGTCCCGCGTGCCTACATTGGCAGAATGTTGAGCACCAATACGAATAGAATGCTCTCCCTCCCATTACCCGATGGGAGGAGTTGAAGTATCGCCTCCACGAGCGATACGTCCCACCCTCCTATAGGCAGTGTCTCCTTGACCAGTATAGCAGCCTTCAGCAAGGATCTGGCTCCGTTGTGAAGTACCGTTTGACCTTCGACACATTGCAACTCCGTTGCAATTTGCAAGAGGATCCTGAACTGGTTTTGTCTAAATTTAAGAATGGGCTTCGATCGGATATCCGATGAGCTTTACTTGCGTATGGGTCCGAGTCCCTTGATCAAACCTACCAGCGTGCGTTGGACATCGAGCAGGACCTCCGCGTAGCGACCTGTCGCAGCGAGTTTGTCCCTCCTCGGCGTCCGCACAATAGTGGACCACCGCATTCCCACCATAGGACTGAACGCAGTGAACCACGTTCGGACCCTCGTCCCGCGCCTAGATCTCAAGGGTCCCCTCGGTGCCCAGCCCAGACGGTTGCGCCTTCTCGCCCCACTTGGGAGGAGAAGGGCAAGGCCCCTGCCGTTGGGCCGGTCGAGCGCGTCCATTGCTACAATTGTTTGCAGCCCGGCCACTATTCTAGGGATTGCCTAAAGAAGTCCACCACCGTGGACAAGACCCGTGTAGCCACTATTACCCGCGAGCGCGAGGAGTGTGATGTAGAAGCTGAGTGTTACATGAGTGGAGAGGAGTCGGGTCATCCCACACTTGCGGTTGTGAGGTGCACCCCTGGTCCAAACCCCGCCCTCCGAGGACTGGAGACGCACGAGCATCTTCACAACTTACATTAAGTGCAACGGGCACTCATGTAAGATTGTCATCGATGGGGGTAGTAGTTTGAACGTGATCTCCCGGACCGCGATCACTCACTTTGACCTTCCCTTAGAGCCCCACCCCAAGCCCTACTCGATCGCATGGGTTGACACGTCGAACCTCCCGGTTACGCATCGTTGCTAAGTCCCCATCGCATTTGGGGACTATCGTGAGAAGGTGTGGTGTGACGTGGCAGCGATGGATGTTGCCCACTTCCTTTTAGGGCATCCCTGGCTCTATGATCGAGATGTGGTTCATTATGGCCGGTCGAACACCTATGTGTTTGACCACGTGTTGTATCCCAAGTTGTTTGGCATGTACCTTGGACTAATCCCCGGCAACGGCGCCAAAAACTTGTTGTGATCCACAAGTGCACGGATACTTCGAAGTAATAAAAATATCGAACCACAGAGACCTTATTGTTAAGTACCAAATAATTGTATTCTTACTAGCTAAGTAAACCGAATATGATGCAAGTGAACGATATAAAGGGTGAAAAGATAAATCAGAGAGATATACTGGGACTAGAGTTTCATCCACCTTGATTCTAATGACTAGACATAAATAAAAGGTCGTCAAACTAATTTTATCATGATAAAGACTTAATTTACTTCATAAAGGGATCGTCTCACTTTCGTGCAGATAATCATGCAGGGATCAATCCTCGCTTTCGCGCAAGATCTATCCCAACATTAAAGATAAGTAAATCATCAATCAAGGAACTCAAAGATCACTTTCGTGCATCCGAGTTCTAAGTTGATTGTCTCAAGCGGAATCTCGAGGATCACTTTCGTGCATCCGAGACTCAACACAAGTTCTACTTAAGGTTCTCCAACGTTCCGATCTTTACTTTCGTACAAGATCTCCACGTTTGACAAATAGACTCGATCTATAGATTCATGTTATTATCATGGCAATTAATCTACTAAAATAGATCAAGTTGGATCAAACCTAAGGAAGGGTTCATAACATGCAATTCTAGGGTTCTGAATTCTCAAGCAATTACCTTTCAGTCAATAGCGAAAATTCTAAAAACATGATTAGTAACATGAATCTATAGAGAGTCTAAGCACAAAACATTCACATAAGTAAAATTATCATGATAAAATTATCATGACGAAAAAGAAGATTATCTAATCATTAAAAATCAAGGAGAACTACTTCCCCATGTCCCAAAAGAGTATTAAGCTAGCATGAAAAAGGAAATACAATCAACCATAGCTTCAAAGTGGAAGAAATTGTAGAAGAAGAAGAAAACAACTTCACAACACGGCTGTAATATAAATTACAGCTGTATTTTCCGTGATGAACAGTGTTGTCACCGCTGTTTCATTGATTTCTCCTCCACCTAAACTCCTTTTGATCTAAAACTTATGTGGTGTCTTTCTCTCCTCTAGGCGAAGCTTCCACGTGAAAATCAAGGCCTGAGGTGCTCTCTATGCCTCTCGGCGTGAGGCCAAACCCTAGATGCCTCTCTGATGATTTCTCTCTCGATACTAGATAAAAATTCCTCCTTTTAGTTCGTTGTCTTCTCCACTTAAAGACGAGTCTGCAGCAACTTTCGGATCTCAATTTGGAGCTCTGGATCAAAAGTTATGGTCCGCGGAAGAATCGGACTCCGTAAAAATCGCATTTTTGAGTGTAATTACGGTACCGTTAAATATATTACGGTAGTGCCGTATTTTCTGGGCAACTTTCTGGTCAAAAATTGCTCAAAATACGGTACCATAAAATAATTTATGGCTGTGCCATAATTTTAGCAATGTATTCTATTCTGAATGCGCTCCAAAATACAACAGTGTAATATGTCACGGCAGTGCCGTAAAATCGCTTGCTTTCTCTGGTCTGAAGTGTCTGGAAAATACGGCCCGTGTAATTTTTTACGGCAGTGCCATAAAATCACAAAATCTTCTGTTCCAAAAATCCACCAAATAACGGCAGTGCTCTTGATTTTACGGTAGCGTACGAAAATACGGTACCGTAAAATAGATTACGACACTACCGTATTTTGATGAGTTACTCCGTTTTGCGTGAAATTTGTCAGGTGATCTCCTCTTGATGATGGTAACTCTTCCATGTATTTGATTTTTCTTGAAAACGCCTCAAAATAGTGCCTTTTTACTTGAAAATCATGAAAAACCAAAATAGAAGTAGACTTTGCACTATTTGATAAAGTCAGCATGAAAATAAGCAAAAGATTTTCAATTTAGCATGAAAAGGTATAGAAAATGATACAAAATATACTATATATTTTGGTGTCATCAAATACATAAGGCTCAAACTTTGCTTGTCCTCAAGCAAAAATCAAAAATTGATTAAAAGATAAACCTTTTCATGCTCAATAAATTTCTAAAATACAACCTATCAATGAAAAATTCCACCAATTGATTTACAAAACTTCAAATAAACATATCATCCTTAAAACTCAACCCTCTAGATCCACAATTCAATCAAATAAAACTTTGCAACTTGTATAATAAATAGAATATTCAATCTCATGATTTCACCCAGTTTCAGTTCAAATCTATCATGCTTTTGTTTACAAGAATTAGGTTTCCAAGAACTTTTTCCACACATGATTTTTTTTTCCTTTTTTTAATGTATTTTGTTTGTTTTTGTGAAGATGACATGTACCCACTTAGATACACAATTTTTATTTTTGACTTCAACTCTTGTCTTCGGTACCACTGTCAATTTTACACAGTGCCAAGTAGAGGAGTCTTATTCTTTTAACCTCTCATTATTTTTCATGCATAGACTTCAACCCATGTCTTAGGTACCACTATCAATTTTACATAGTGCCAAGTAGGGGAGTCTCTCACTTTTTTTATGGATCTTAGATTCTTATTTCCCAACAAATAGTAAAATAGACTAAACATCTACTAGGTTGATCAATTGATCTCAATTCTCAAATCATACTCATATACTCATTTTATTCAAAAGAATAGGTTCACCTTAGATCTTATTCCTCAAATAATACATCTACCCAAAATTTCATGCATCAACCAATGTCAAATTTCAAAAATAGATATGTATTGAAGAAATAAATCTAACATGATTGGGTTTTTCTCTAATCAGAAGTATAAATACTCACATCATCAAGGAAGACATTTTATCAATAGAAATTTTATCAATAAATCATGCCATCATATAGTAGAAAGTGGATCATATGCTTTCATCAATTTAACAACAAATTTGAATAATATCATCATCAAAACAATGAGTTCCATATATCCATAAAATCATTTTTTCAAGAGAAAACCAATAAGTAGTGTAAATATGATAAAGTCAAGGATGCACTATAAGAAATAGTCATTAATAAGAGAGTGCACGTGATACTCACAAAACTATATAGATCATGCTCAACATTGTCAGGCCAATGCAGCTGGGTTCAAAGATGTGCTTTTTGAAAATTTTCTGCAAAGTTTAAGGTACATAAGGCTCACATAAGGCTCAGATCAAAAACAGTCTAAAAAATAATAATAAAAATAATTCTCTCAATGGAGAATCAGAGATGTCGCCGGAGGTCTGAAAAGGATGCCGGTGGAAAGTGTCGAGCAGGCAGATGCAGTGGTAGCTAGAGATGGAAGACAGTTGCTCTTGAAGATTTCTGAATTTGGAGTCAAAAGAAGCAACAAGAAGTAGAAAGCAAACCAAGCAGTTTTTGAATTTTTTATGAAAAGTAGCCATACCCTAGAATTAAATTTAATGATCCAAATAGAAAATGGACAAAACCATGTAAAAGAATAAAACTCGTTATTTCTAGGTGTATAAAAATCAAGGGATCAAAATCCCTCAGGAATTTAGGGTATCAATAGAAAGAGGGCTACTTAGATTACAAAACTGCAAAAACTGCACAAAAGTTAATCAAATTCGAAAAGTTGCTATGTGTCCTAGAATGATCAGAAAATATTTTCATGAAAATAACTATTCCACAAGATAGAACGACACATGTTCTTTCAATTCCAAGTGAAAAATCTAGGTTTCAAGTCACTGAAACATCTTAAAAAGTGGTAGCAAAAGTGCTAGTCAGAACAGTCAGAAAAAACTGCTGCAGAAATTAATCATAATCAAAAAGTTGCTTGGTGTTTTAGAAAGATCCATGGACTTTAAAATTCAGCAAAAATATCCAGATGATAGACAAAGATGAGTACTTCCATGTTGTGCCAAAGATAAAAATTTTCTCAACCTAGTTTCTTAAAATCGCAGCGAGAAAACACCTACTCAAATAAGCAGACTGCAGCTTTAAAATACGGTACCGTGTTATCCCTTACGGCAGTGCCGTAGTTTTCAAAAGACTCTCAGGGAAGAAATTGTTGGGGTATGCCCTTAAGGCTAATGTTTGAGGCCTTGGGTTATTATCAGTATCATGTATAAACTGAGTATATGTTTATAAAGGCAATTGTTGTTATTCAGATTGTTGCATTGTCTGCTGCTGTATGTATACCTCTGAGTAATGTCTCAATGATGTTCAGCTTTGCTGACATTCAGAGTTGTCCTTAGTCGAGATATCTTGGTGAACATGAGACAGCCTTGATATGATTGAGACTAATATGTGTTCTGGTCTTATAGGATGCTACGAGCATGGAATAAGATTTAGACACATAGGTGCATTGGATGTACTGGACTAACCCTACTTAGGATATTCAATTGTTTGTCACAATGTGAATAAGTCCTTATAAGCAAGCAAGTGGTATATTCCCTCTGACTTGAGATCACTTGTGTTACTAAGTGATGATTGGCATTGTCTTGAGGTACTTCAATATCATTTGAAAGATAATGGTTAAGGATTATCTTGGATAGTGGGCATGAGTCATGTTAGGACACTGGTGATAGATAAAGGATTGCCTCTCCTAGTTGGAGTGTGATGTTCTACTGGGGCCCCCTCCGGATGAGATGGTTGAGAAAGTATATGGCCATACCCAGATGACTATGTTCATCTGATCTAACCATTCTCATCATGTTGGAATTACAGGCTTGACAGGCTTGTCCAACGAGAACATCCAGTGGCAAAGGGAACATGTATACTGAGTGAATTGGATTCACACTTGTGCTATGGTTTGGGAGTAGTCTTGGAAGACTCTTTCCTTCATATCGGGAGACAGTGATGTGTTGCTAGATACCCCTCTCTGATCGTGATAACATATGTTATCGTTACCGACATTGAAAGAAACCCTTAGGGTCGCACAATTTGATGATGTGGCTTACTTATGTCAGATCGTGTGGACTGAATTGTTCTAGTTCAGTTTAAAGCAATTTAAACTCTGATCGGAAGTGAGATCTAGTCTGATCATGTTTGATTGATTAGGGCATGTGATCGGTAAGCTTCGATCGGGAGAATTGATGCTTGATCGAAGAGATCAAGAGGGTCAAGAGATGTGTGGTTAGATCTTGAGCCATTTGGTTCAAAGAGATCATAACCAGAGCTGGTTCGATTTGGTCCTTGAACCAAATGGAATTGAACCGGTTCACTTAGTGAACGCATGGTTCAATTAAGAGACAAGTTTCGGTTGGTTCAATCGATGGCTTCATGGGGAGTTAAGTGCTTACTATTTTTGGAAGGCGTTTTTCTTTTTGGAAAAACCTCCCACATTTTCGAATGTAAGAACGCCGCTCGCCCCTTGTTCTCTTGCTCTCGTCTTTGGTTTGTCTTCACGCCAAGAGAGGGAGTTCGCCCAGCAAAGAAAGAGACATCTCTTCACACGACAAAAGAAACCTTGGTGACTTGCTAGCACAAGGAGCGCAAGGAAGGAGGCCTGTCTCATCCTGTGTGTCATAGAAGTTTTCAATCAAAACATCATCATGCGCGACCCTCACCTAGATCTATCTAAGCGCCTACTTCAAAGACTTAGACGGGTTAACAATGTTGAAGTCGTCAGTCAAGTCTGGACCCAATAGCCTAATCAGACCATCTGACAGCCTAGATGGGTCGGCCGGATAGCACCTGTGCGCAAGCAATACAGGTGGCTATAGGCCGACTGCAGAAGGGCGTGTAGCGATGTCTGATTGAGGCACCTAGTGAACGATCATGATTAAGGCACAGGGTCACACCCGTTTGCCAGAAATCATGTGGGACGTTCAGCCCTTAAGGCATGCATAGTTGACCATGTGGTCAACGCAAGTCGGTCATGACTGGGTGCATGCAAGGGCAGTGGGTCTGACTTGGTCTAACGAGTGGATACCTGTTAATGGACCGTTGTAAGGTAGTAGGGTACATAAGGAAATAAAATTGATGCCATGGGTTTTTTCAAAAATTTTATTTCTATTTGGATCACATGTTTGCATGTTTAACATGTTGAATGGGTGTTTATTTAATCTTATGTGGGCTGCCCTTATTTTGTGTGCTGTGCTGGGGCCTGCGTGCCTGGAATTAAATATAATTTTTGTTGTGATCTGCGAATCACACTTTATTTTATGAAAATGTGTAATTGACCTGCGTGTCAAACCATGTCTAGATAGATTAAAATGTAATTTGATCAGACATGAGCACATGAGCACACATGGCAGAGGCACTTGCAGTCAGTGGCTTCACCAGGTGGGAGGTCTAGAGTTCGACTCTAGAGCAGGGGCATACTGCCTGGAGGGCATTGGGCCTGAGCTGGGCCAGATGAAGTACAAGACTCCCATAAAGAGCTCAAGTGAAGACTTTTGTGAAACTAGGGTTTTACTTAGGTTTTTATGGGCGTTTACCACATAAGATAATGGTGCTTTCATTTACTGTTTTAAGTAATATTAGCACAAGCATGTTTTATTCTTCTGCTATCACTGTTGAATTTGCATGATAGTAAGAAGATAAAAGACCGATAAAATCCAACGTTAATATCAAGCTCGATTGCCTTCTGACGCGAAACCTCACTGTTCTGACTATCGTTGGGGCCGTGTTGTACCCACTCAGTGGGCACGCCCAGCTATCTTCAGACGGTGCGTGATTACACCTACATGCTACAGAGAAGGGATTTATCGCTTCTCGTTGCTCAGCATAGCACGTGGTGGTCCAGGAAGTAGGTCAGGTCAGCTTGACCATATAGGCTACATATTGAGCATATGATAGCCAGATGGAGGTAGCCATCTGAGGAATCAAAGACCGTGTTGTACCAACTCAGTTGGCACAGTCTTCTGGATTGCCTAGATGAAGGGGAATCGCACGGGATGGCGATTGGCATGGATAGCCTACCAGTGACTAGTGCTTGAACTCTCTGTGTATCTTATCTCGCCTGAGCGGGACGCGGAGATCAAGTATGAAATCTGGATCCCATCTCACTAAAAGAGTTTCACTCTTTCGGGCTGTTTTATTGGATTTTTCAGTCAGATAAAATAGTGAGAAAAGAATCACTCTTAAGTCCTGGAATGATTCTAACATGGATACTGACCTTGTTGTTCTTGCTATGTTGTAGATTCCTGCAGCAACGAACACCACATGGCTCAATTTGCGATCCATATTGGAAAAGGAGAAGTTTGCTGGGCCAAACTTCTCAGACTGGTACAGACAGCTTAAGATTGTACTTAAAGCTGAGAGGAAGCTGTATGTCCTTGAGTCGGCAATACCGGCTCAACCCGCTGCGAACGCCGCAAGGGCGGTTCGGGATGCTTATGAGAAGCACGTCAGTGATAGTACTGATGTCGCTTGCCTTATGCTTGCGTCAATGACGCCCGAGCTTCAGCGTCAGCATGAGGATTTGTCTGCTATTGATATTATAGCAAATCTCAAAATGCTGTATGCTGCACAGGCAAGGACTGAACGCTATAACTTGACAAAACTTTTCTTTCATAGCAAACTGACTGAAGGGAGTCCAGTGGGAGCTCACGTACTCAAGATGATTGGGTACAAAGAAGCTCTAGAGAAACTGGGACATACCATCAATTCAGAACTTGTTGTTGATATTATCATGCAGTCTCTCCCGGCTTCTTTCGATTCGTTCATTATTAATTTTAATATGAACAAAATCGACTGTACTCCGGCAGAGTTACTGAACATGCTCTGCACCACAGAGCAGACTCTTGAGAAGGGAAAGCCTTCATCCTCTGTCTTAATGGTTCCTCCAAGGAATAAGAAGAAGGGGAAGAAGGGCAAAACCCCTATCAAGAGCTACAACAAGGCTTTGAAACAAAAGATAAAGCAGTCAAAGGACAACAGATGTTTCCATTGTGGCCAGCTGGGTCACTGGAAGAAGGACTGTAGAGCGCTCCAAGGAGAGAAGAAGGGAAGCAAGCCTTTCACTTATGGCTCAGGTATTTACGTGACTGAAGTCATGGTAGCTTCTTCTATTTCATGGGTGTTGGACACTGCATGTGGAGTTCACATTTGTTCAAATGTGCAGGAACTCAAGAGAAGAAGACAGGTGGGACAGCATGAGGTGGACCTACGAGTTGAAAACGGGGTACGGGTTGCTGCTGTTGCTGTAGGGGAATATAACATCTCTTTACCATCTGGTTTTGTATTAGAACTTGACAATTATTATTTCGTACCAAGCATAACTAAGAATATTATCTCTATTCCTGCTCTTGTCAGGAAGGTTTTTCTTTTGAATGCAAAACTTCACAGTGTTGTATTTCATATGATAATATTGTTTATGCAACTGGGTCGATTAACAATGGGTTATACATGTTGGACATGGAATGTTCTGTACAACAAGTTGATAACAAGAAAGCCAAGTATGCTAATGACAGCACCTTATTATGGCATAGTCGTTTAGGCCACATTAACAAGAAGCGCATTAAGCGGTTGCATGATCATGGACTGCTGGGATCATTCTCTTATGAGGAGTTTGATACATGCAAAGCTTGTTTAATGGGTAAAATGACGAAGACTCCTTTTTCTAATAAAGGTGAAAGGGCTTCAGGTTTACTTGACCTTATTCACAGTGATGTGTGTGGGCCGTTTAGTAAACATGCCAGAGGTGGCTATTTATACTTCATTACTTTTACTGATGATTTCAGTAGGTATGGTTATGTCTATCTAATGAGACATAAGAGTGAATCTTTTGACAAGTTCAAAGAATTCAAAAACGAAGTACAGAATCAGTTAGGCCGTAATATCAAGGCACTTCGTTCAGATCGAGGTGGAGAATACTTGAGTCGTAAGTTTACTGACTATCTGAAGGAGTGTGCAGCTCACTCCGCCAGGAACACCGCAATGGAATGGTGTGTCCAAAAGGAGAAATAGAACCTTATTGGATATGGTTCGTTCTATGATGAGTCAGGCTACTCTACCTTACTCCTTTTGGGGACTTGTACTGGAAACAGCTGCAAAGGTGCTAAACCGAGTGCCATCCAAGGCCGTTTCAAAGACACCATATGAATTGTGGTATGGGAAACAGCCGAGCTTGACATTTATTAAAATCTGGGGTTGCGAGGCTTATGTCAAAAAGCTCGCCTCTGGGAAACTGGAGAGCAGATCAAATAAATGTATATTTGTCGGTTACCCTAATGAAACTAAGGGTTATTATTTCTATGATCCCAAGGAGAACAAAGTATTTGTTGCTCGAACGGCTATTTTTCTTGAGAAGGAATTTCTTCTGCAAGAGGCAAGTGGGAGAGAAATAAAGCTGGATGAAATTCCAGAAGTGGGACAAAGTAGTCAAGCTCAGTTGGATGAGCCTGAGCAAATAGATCAGGTTGATCTTCAACCTGAGACTCAGATGTCACGGGAACCGCGTAGATCGGGAAGGATCCGTGGTCAGCCTGAGCGCTATGACGGAGTCTACATCATTAATGATGAACCCCTTACTTATGCGGATGCGGTCAGTGGACCGGAGTCAGCAAGATGGCTTGAAGCTATGCGAGCTGAGATGGACTCCATGTCAGACAACCAAGTCTGGGATTTGGTTGATCCGCCTCCGGGAATAATCCCTATAGGCTGTAAGTGGATCTTCAAGAAGAAGAAAGACATGGATGGTAACGTGGTCACCTATAAGGGCAGGCTTATTGCGAAAGGTTTCAAACAAATCTACGGGATAGATTATGATGAATCTTTCTCTCCTGTAGCCATGTTCAAGTCCATTCGAATTATTCTCGCGATAGCAGCATATTATGGTTATGAGATCTGGCAAATGGATGTGAAGACCGCTTTCCTTAATGGAAAACTGGAAGAGGATGTGTATATGACACAGCCTGAAGGTTTCATCAATCCATCAGAACGTCATAAGATATGCAAATTAAAGAAGTCCATTTATGGACTAAAACAAGCATCGAGAAGCTGGAATATTCGTTTTGATGAATCAGTTTCTGAATTTGGTTTCATCAAAAATGAAGATGACCCGTGTATATATAAAAGGTTTAGTGGGAGCGTGATTACTTTCCTAGTCCTCTACGTCGATGATATCTTAATCATTGGAAACGATATTCCTGAACTGCATGCAGTCAAAGCATGGTTAAGAAAATGTTTCCAGATGAAAGATTTAGGAGAAGCAACCTATATATTAGGTGTGAAGATCTTTAGAGATAGATCTAATAGGCTTCTCGGGCTATCCCAGAGTACTTACATCGATAAGGTCCTGGAGAGATTCCATTTAGAAAATTCTAAAAGAGGATATCTTCCAGTCAGACATGGTCTGAATCTTTCAAAGAGCCAGTGTCCTCAAACACGGTCTGAGAAAGATGAGATGGACAATACGCCTTATGCTTCGGCTATTGGGTCTATTATGTATGCGATGTTATGTACTCGCCCAGACGTCGCTTATGGGTTAAGCGTAACCAGTCGGTTCCAAGGTAATCCAGGGAAGGCACACTGGATTGCAGTCAAGAACATTTTAAAATATCTTCGGAGAACCAAAGATATGTTCTTGATCTATGGAGGTCAGGGAGAACTCAGTATTGAAGGATATACTGATGCTTCGTTTCAATCTGACCAAGACGATTTCCGATCGCAATCAGGCTATGTCTTTAGCTTGAATGGAGGAGCAGTGGTGTGGAAGAGTTTCAAACAATCAATTGTTGCTGATTCCACAACAGAAGCCGAGTATGTTGCATCCTCAGAAGCATCAAAGGAGGCAGTATGGATTCGTAAGTTCATTCAAGAACTTGGTGTTGTTCCTTCAAGTGCAGATCCATTGGTTATCTTCTGTGATAACACTGGAGCGATTGCACAAGCAAAGGAACCACGGTCACACCAGAAGTCCAAGCACATACAGAGAAGGTTTCATTTGATCCGTGAGATCATAGATCGAGGAAAGATCAAGATCTGCAAGGTACATACAGATGACAATCTAGCTGACCCGCTTACAAAGCCTTTGGCGCAGCAGAAGCATGAGAAGCACTGTAATAATATGGGTTTGAGATTTCTCAACCATTAGTTTAAGTGCAAGTGGGAGATTGTTGGGGTATGCCCTTAAGGCTAATGTTTGAGGCCTTGGGTTATTATCAGTATCATGTATAAACTGAGTATATGTTTATAAAGGCAATTGTTGTTATTCAGATTGTTGCATTGTCTGCTGCTGTATGTATACCTCTGAGTAATGTCTCAATGATGTTCAGCTTTGCTGACATTCAGAGTTGTCCTTAGTCGAGATATCTTGGTGAACATGAGACAGCCTTGATATGATTGAGACTAATATATGTTCTGGTCTTATAGGATGCTACGAGCATGGAATAAGATTTAGACACATAGGTGCATTGGATGTACTGGACTGACCCTACTTAGGATATTCAATTGTTTGTCACAATGTGAATAAGTCCTTATAAGCAAGCAAGTGGTATATTCCCTCTGACTTGAGATCACTTGTGTTACTAAGTGATGATTGGCATTGTCTTGAGGTACTTCAATATCATTTGAAAGATAATGGTTAAGGATTATCTTGGATAGTGGGCATGAGTCATGTTAGGACACTGGTGATAGATAAAGGATTGCCTCTCCTAGTTGGAGTGTGATGTTCTACTGGGGCCCCCTCCGGATGAGATGGTTGAGAAAGTATATGGCCATACCCAGATGACTATGTTCATCTAATCTAACCATTCTCATCATGTTGGAATTACAGGCTTGACAGGCTTGTCCAACGAGAACATCCAGTGGCAAAGGGAACATGTATACTGAGTGAATTGGATTCACACTTGTGCTATGGTTTGGGAGTAGTCTTGGAAGACTCTTTCCTTCATATCGGGAGACAGTGATGTGTTGCTAGATACCCCTCTCTGATCGTGATAACATATGTTATCGTTACCGACATTGAAAGAAACCCTTAGGGTCGCACAATTTGATGATGTGGCTTACTTATGTCAGATCGTGTGGACTGAATTGTTCTAGTTCAGTTTAAAGCAATTTAAACTCTGATCGGAAGTGAGATCTAGTCTGATCATGTTTGATTGATTAGGGCATGTGATCGGTAAGCTTCGATCGGGAGAATTGATGCTTGATCGAAGAGATCAAGAGGGTCAAGAGATGTGTGGTTAGATCTTGAGCCATTTGGTTCAAAGAGATCATAACCAGAGCTGGTTCGATTTGGTCCTTGAACCAAATGGAATTGAACCGGTTCACTTAGTGAACGCATGGTTCAATTAAGAGACAAGTTTCGGTTGGTTCAATCGATGGCTTCATGGGGAGTTAAGTGCTTACTATTTTTGGAAGGCGTTTTTCTTTTTGGAAAAACCTCCCACATTTTCGAATGTAAGAACGCCGCTCGCCCCTTGTTCTCTTGCTCTCGTCTTTGGTTTGTCTTCACGCCAAGAGAGGGAGTTCGCCCAGCAAAGAAAGAGACATCTCTTCACACGACAAAAGAAACCTTGGTGACTTGCTAGCACAAGGAGCGCAAGGAAGGAGGCCTGTCTCATCCTGTGTGTCATAGAAGTTTTCAATCAAAACATCATCATGCGCGACCCTCACCTAGATCTATCTAAGCGCCTACTTCAAAGACTTAGACGGGTTAACAATGTTGAAGTCGTCAGTCAAGTCTGGACCCAATAGCCTAATCAGACCATCTGACAGCCTAGATGGGTCGGCCGGATAGCACCTGTGCGCAAGCAATACAGGTGGCTATAGGCCGACTGCAGAAGGGCGTGTAGCGATGTCTGATTGAGGCACCTAGTGAACGATCATGATTAAGGCACAGGGTCACACCCGTTTGCCAGAAATCATGTGGGACGTTCAGCCCTTAAGGCATGCATAGTTGACCATGTGGTCAACGCAAGTCGGTCATGACTGGGTGCATGCAAGGGCAGTGGGTCTGACTTGGTCTAACGAGTGGATACCTGTTAATGGACCGTTGTAAGGTAGTAGGGTACATAAGGAAATAAAATTGATGCCATGGGTTTTTTCAAAAATTTTATTTCTATTTGGATCACATGTTTGCATGTTTAACATGTTGAATGGGTGTTTATTTAATCTTATGTGGGCTGCCCTTATTTTGTGTGCTGTGCTGGGGCCTGCGTGCCTGGAATTAAATATAATTTTTGTTGTGATCTGCGAATCACACTTTATTTTATGAAAATGTGTAATTGACCTGCGTGTCAAACCATGTCTAGATAGATTAAAATGTAATTTGATCAGACATGAGCACATGAGCACACATGGCAGAGGCACTTGCAGTCAGTGGCTTCACCAGGTGGGAGGTCTAGAGTTCGACTCTAGAGCAGGGGCATACTGCCTGGAGGGCATTGGGCCTGAGCTGGGCCAGATGAAGTACAAGACTCCCATAAAGAGCTCAAGTGAAGACTTTTGTGAAACTAGGGTTTTACTTAGGTTTTTATGGGCGTTTACCACATAAGATAATGGTGCTTTCATTTACTGTTTTAAGTAATATTAGCACAAGCATGTTTTATTCTTCTGCTATCACTGTTGAATTTGCATGATAGTAAGAAGATAAAAGACCGATAAAATCCAACGTTAATATCAAGCTCGATTGCCTTCTGACGCGAAACCTCACTGTTCTGACTATCGTTGGGGCCGTGTTGTACCCACTCAGTGGGCACGCCCAGCTATCTTCAGACGGTGCGTGATTACACCTACATGCTACAGAGAAGGGATTTATCGCTTCTCGTTGCTCAGCATAGCACGTGGTGGTCCAGGAAGTAGGTCAGGTCAGCTTGACCATATAGGCTACATATTGAGCATATGATAGCCAGATGGAGGTAGCCATCTGAGGAATCAAAGACCGTGTTGTACCAACTCAGTTGGCACAGTCTTCTGGATTGCCTAGATGAAGGGGAATCGCACGGGATGGCGATTGGCATGGATAGCCTACCAGTGACTAGTGCTTGAACTCTCTGTGTATCTTATCTCGCCTGAGCGGGACGCGGAGATCAAGTATGAAATCTGGATCCCATCTCACTAAAAGAGTTTCACTCTTTCGGGCTGTTTTATTGGATTTTTCAGTCAGATAAAATAGTGAGAAAAGAATCACTCTTAAGTCCTGGAATGATTCTAACATGGATACTGACCTTGTTGTTCTTGCTATGTTGTAGATTCCTGCAGCAACGAACACCACATGGCTCAATTTGCGATCCATATTGGAAAAGGAGAAGTTTGCTGGGCCAAACTTCTCAGACTGGTACAGACAGCTTAAGATTGTACTTAAAGCTGAGAGGAAGCTGTATGTCCTTGAGTCGGCAATACCGGCTCAACCCGCTGCGAACGCCGCAAGGGCGGTTCGGGATGCTTATGAGAAGCACGTCAGTGATAGTACTGATGTCGCTTGCCTTATGCTTGCGTCAATGACGCCCGAGCTTCAGCGTCAGCATGAGGATTTGTCTGCTATTGATATTATAGCAAATCTCAAAATGCTGTATGCTGCACAGGCAAGGACTGAACGCTATAACTTGACAAAACTTTTCTTTCATAGCAAACTGACTGAAGGGAGTCCAGTGGGAGCTCACGTACTCAAGATGATTGGGTACAAAGAAGCTCTAGAGAAACTGGGACATACCATCAATTCAGAACTTGTTGTTGATATTATCATGCAGTCTCTCCCGGCTTCTTTCGATTCGTTCATTATTAATTTTAATATGAACAAAATCGACTGTACTCCGGCAGAGTTACTGAACATGCTCTGCACCACAGAGCAGACTCTTGAGAAGGGAAAGCCTTCATCCTCTGTCTTAATGGTTCCTCCAAGGAATAAGAAGAAGGGGAAGAAGGGCAAAACCCCTATCAAGAGCTACAACAAGGCTTTGAAACAAAAGATAAAGCAGTCAAAGGACAACAGATGTTTCCATTGTGGCCAGCTGGGTCACTGGAAGAAGGACTGTAGAGCGCTCCAAGGAGAGAAGAAGGGAAGCAAGCCTTTCACTTATGGCTCAGGTATTTACGTGACTGAAGTCATGGTAGCTTCTTCTATTTCATGGGTGTTGGACACTGCATGTGGAGTTCACATTTGTTCAAATGTGCAGGAACTCAAGAGAAGAAGACAGGTGGGACAGCATGAGGTGGACCTACGAGTTGAAAACGGGGTACGGGTTGCTGCTGTTGCTGTAGGGGAATATAACATCTCTTTACCATCTGGTTTTGTATTAGAACTTGACAATTATTATTTCGTACCAAGCATAACTAAGAATATTATCTCTATTCCTGCTCTTGTCAGGAAGGTTTTTCTTTTGAATGCAAAACTTCACAGTGTTGTATTTCATATGATAATATTGTTTATGCAACTGGGTCGATTAACAATGGGTTATACATGTTGGACATGGAATGTTCTGTACAACAAGTTGATAACAAGAAAGCCAAGTATGCTAATGACAGCACCTTATTATGGCATAGTCGTTTAGGCCACATTAACAAGAAGCGCATTAAGCGGTTGCATGATCATGGACTGCTGGGATCATTCTCTTATGAGGAGTTTGATACATGCAAAGCTTGTTTAATGGGTAAAATGACGAAGACTCCTTTTTCTAATAAAGGTGAAAGGGCTTCAGGTTTACTTGACCTTATTCACAGTGATGTGTGTGGGCCGTTTAGTAAACATGCCAGAGGTGGCTATTTATACTTCATTACTTTTACTGATGATTTCAGTAGGTATGGTTATGTCTATCTAATGAGACATAAGAGTGAATCTTTTGACAAGTTCAAAGAATTCAAAAACGAAGTACAGAATCAGTTAGGCCGTAATATCAAGGCACTTCGTTCAGATCGAGGTGGAGAATACTTGAGTCGTAAGTTTACTGACTATCTGAAGGAGTGTGCAGCTCACTCCGCCAGGAACACCGCAATGGAATGGTGTGTCCAAAAGGAGAAATAGAACCTTATTGGATATGGTTCGTTCTATGATGAGTCAGGCTACTCTACCTTACTCCTTTTGGGGACTTGTACTGGAAACAGCTGCAAAGGTGCTAAACCGAGTGCCATCCAAGGCCGTTTCAAAGACACCATATGAATTGTGGTATGGGAAACAGCCGAGCTTGACATTTATTAAAATCTGGGGTTGCGAGGCTTATGTCAAAAAGCTCGCCTCTGGGAAACTGGAGAGCAGATCAAATAAATGTATATTTGTCGGTTACCCTAATGAAACTAAGGGTTATTATTTCTATGATCCCAAGGAGAACAAAGTATTTGTTGCTCGAACGGCTATTTTTCTTGAGAAGGAATTTCTTCTGCAAGAGGCAAGTGGGAGAGAAATAAAGCTGGATGAAATTCCAGAAGTGGGACAAAGTAGTCAAGCTCAGTTGGATGAGCCTGAGCAAATAGATCAGGTTGATCTTCAACCTGAGACTCAGATGTCACGGGAACCGCGTAGATCGGGAAGGATCCGTGGTCAGCCTGAGCGCTATGACGGAGTCTACATCATTAATGATGAACCCCTTACTTATGCGGATGCGGTCAGTGGACCGGAGTCAGCAAGATGGCTTGAAGCTATGCGAGCCGAGATGGACTCCATGTCAGACAACCAAGTCTGGGATTTGGTTGATCCGCCTCCGGGAATAATCCCTATAGGCTGTAAGTGGATCTTCAAGAAGAAGAAAGACATGGATGGTAACGTGGTCACCTATAAGGGCAGGCTTATTGCGAAAGGTTTCAAACAAATCTACGGGATAGATTATGATGAATCTTTCTCTCCTGTAGCCATGTTCAAGTCCATTCGAATTATTCTCGCGATAGCAGCATATTATGGTTATGAGATCTGGCAAATGGATGTGAAGACCGCTTTCCTTAATGGAAAACTGGAAGAGGATGTGTATATGACACAGCCTGAAGGTTTCATCAATCCATCAGAACGTCATAAGATATGCAAATTAAAGAAGTCCATTTATGGACTAAAACAAGCATCGAGAAGCTGGAATATTCGTTTTGATGAATCAGTTTCTGAATTTGGTTTCATCAAAAATGAAGATGACCCGTGTATATATAAAAGGTTTAGTGGGAGCGTGATTACTTTCCTAGTCCTCTACGTCGATGATATCTTAATCATTGGAAACGATATTCCTGAACTGCATGCAGTCAAAGCATGGTTAAGAAAATGTTTCCAGATGAAAGATTTAGGAGAAGCAACCTATATATTAGGTGTGAAGATCTTTAGAGATAGATCTAATAGGCTTCTCGGGCTATCCCAGAGTACTTACATCGATAAGGTCCTGGAGAGATTCCATTTAGAAAATTCTAAAAGAGGATATCTTCCAGTCAGACATGGTCTGAATCTTTCAAAGAGCCAGTGTCCTCAAACACGGTCTGAGAAAGATGAGATGGACAATACGCCTTATGCTTCGGCTATTGGGTCTATTATGTATGCGATGTTATGTACTCGCCCAGACGTCGCTTATGGGTTAAGCGTAACCAGTCGGTTCCAAGGTAATCCAGGGAAGGCACACTGGATTGCAGTCAAGAACATTTTAAAATATCTTCGGAGAACCAAAGATATGTTCTTGATCTATGGAGGTCAGGGAGAACTCAGTATTGAAGGATATACTGATGCTTCGTTTCAATCTGACCAAGACGATTTCCGATCGCAATCAGGCTATGTCTTTAGCTTGAATGGAGGAGCAGTGGTGTGGAAGAGTTTCAAACAATCAATTGTTGCTGATTCCACAACAGAAGCCGAGTATGTTGCATCCTCAGAAGCATCAAAGGAGGCAGTATGGATTCGTAAGTTCATTCAAGAACTTGGTGTTGTTCCTTCAAGTGCAGATCCATTGGTTATCTTCTGTGATAACACTGGAGCGATTGCACAAGCAAAGGAACCACGGTCACACCAGAAGTCCAAGCACATACAGAGAAGGTTTCATTTGATCCGTGAGATCATAGATCGAGGAAAGATCAAGATCTGCAAGGTACATACAGATGACAATCTAGCTGACCCGCTTACAAAGCCTTTGGCGCAGCAGAAGCATGAGAAGCACTGTAATAATATGGGTTTGAGATTTCTCAACCATTAGTTTAAGTGCAAGTGGGAGATTGTTGGGGTATGCCCTTAAGGCTAATGTTTGAGGCCTTGGGTTATTATCAGTATCATGTATAAACTGAGTATATGTTTATAAAGGCAATTGTTGTTATTCAGATTGTTGCATTGTCTGCTGCTGTATGTATACCTCTGAGTAATGTCTCAATGATGTTCAGCTTTGCTGACATTCAGAGTTGTCCTTAGTCGAGATATCTTGGTGAACATGAGACAGCCTTGATATGATTGAGACTAATATATGTTCTGGTCTTATAGGATGCTACGAGCATGGAATAAGATTTAGACACATAGGTGCATTGGATGTACTGGACTGACCCTACTTAGGATATTCAATTGTTTGTCACAATGTGAATAAGTCCTTATAAGCAAGCAAGTGGTATATTCCCTCTGACTTGAGATCACTTGTGTTACTAAGTGATGATTGGCATTGTCTTGAGGTACTTCAATATCATTTGAAAGATAATGGTTAAGGATTATCTTGGATAGTGGGCATGAGTCATGTTAGGACACTGGTGATAGATAAAGGATTGCCTCTCCTAGTTGGAGTGTGATGTTCTACTGGGGCCCCCTCCGGATGAGATGGTTGAGAAAGTATATGGCCATACCCAGATGACTATGTTCATCTAATCTAACCATTCTCATCATGTTGGAATTACAGGCTTGACAGGCTTGTCCAACGAGAACATCCAGTGGCAAAGGGAACATGTATACTGAGTGAATTGGATTCACACTTGTGCTATGGTTTGGGAGTAGTCTTGGAAGACTCTTTCCTTCATATCGGGAGACAGTGATGTGTTGCTAGATACCCCTCTCTGATCGTGATAACATATGTTATCGTTACCGACATTGAAAGAAACCCTTAGGGTCGCACAATTTGATGATGTGGCTTACTTATGTCAGATCGTGTGGACTGAATTGTTCTAGTTCAGTTTAAAGCAATTTAAACTCTGATCGGAAGTGAGATCTAGTCTGATCATGTTTGATTGATTAGGGCATGTGATCGGTAAGCTTCGATCGGGAGAATTGATGCTTGATCGAAGAGATCAAGAGGGTCAAGAGATGTGTGGTTAGATCTTGAGCCATTTGGTTCAAAGAGATCATAACCAGAGCTGGTTCGATTTGGTCCTTGAACCAAATGGAATTGAACCGGTTCACTTAGTGAACGCATGGTTCAATTAAGAGACAAGTTTCGGTTGGTTCAATCGATGGCTTCATGGGGAGTTAAGTGCTTACTATTTTTGGAAGGCGTTTTTCTTTTTGGAAAAACCTCCCACATTTTCGAATGTAAGAACGCCGCTCGCCCCTTGTTCTCTTGCTCTCGTCTTTGGTTTGTCTTCACGCCAAGAGAGGGAGTTCGCCCAGCAAAGAAAGAGACATCTCTTCACACGACAAAAGAAACCTTGGTGACTTGCTAGCACAAGGAGCGCAAGGAAGGAGGCCTGTCTCATCCTGTGTGTGATTCCTTTGGAGAAGAGGCATTCGCCCCTTTCTTCTTCCAAGCCGCCTCTCATGGCCATGGTAACATCCTCACTTGTTCTATACAAGTTGTTAA
Organism: Costus lasius; assembly: GCA_027563935.2. Taxonomy (NCBI): domain Eukaryota; kingdom Viridiplantae; phylum Streptophyta; class Magnoliopsida; order Zingiberales; family Costaceae; genus Costus; species Costus lasius. Next base: position 105,673,866 of record CM050448.1, read on the forward strand.
AAGTTGATCATATGTTTAAGTCATTCGATTTTGGACCTAGTAAAGCAAGAAAACTTTTATATGCGTATGTGACCTAGGGTTACTTACAGAAATCACTCAAAATTATGGCACGTGAAAGACGTTACGGCCCTGCCGTAAAAATTACAAAACCTTCTGTCGAAAACGGTCTGAAAATACGGTACCGTAAATTGGATTACGGTGGTGCTGTATTTTGCACAAAATTTTATTTCTCCTGCAAAACGAATAGAAAAATTAATTCTAAAAATAAACTAAAATAAAAGAAACTAAACTAAGCAAAACTGCTTCGGTTGCCTCCCAGAAGCGCTAATTTTAGGTCTATAGCTTGACCAAAACTCAAAAATCATGGTGAAGCAAGTGAATCGGTACCAAAATATATAGCATGTAATTTCTTTCTTTTCCGCTGTCCAAAAAGTTCAGCCACTAATCCAAATATCCAAAATTTCAAGTAAATCATAATTGAAGTGGCTCTCTCAAATATGCGAAAATCAAAATCAAAATTTTCAATGATCTTCCTATGTTTATCATTAAGCAGAATCATTAGTCCTTTTTTCAAAATTATACCTTCAATCACAATAGGACTTATATCAAAATATTCAAGCATTGGATCATCATAATAATTTTTTTGTCTTTCATTAGGCTCCTCAATAAAAATCAAATTTTCAAATTCATCAAAAGATTCAACAAAAGATAAGGGCAAAACATCAGAGTGAGATTCATCAGTGTTTGTAACATTCAAATCTTTTTCAATTTCCTCATGTTCATCATCAAACAATTTTTCAATATCAAAATTATCAACAAAATCAAGATGAGACTCTTCAAAATCAATTTCCTCATACCTCTCCACAAATAATTCATCATCAGAAGAGTCAAAATCAGAATCATATGAAAAAGAATTAATAGAATCAGAATTAACCACAAGAGATTTATCATTAATTTCAAAAATATCACCAAAATCACAGTGGGGTTCATTAATGTCTATAATTTTTGAACCATCATCATGCTCATCAGATTTAACCATAAATAAGTTTTCATCAAAATCAGAATTATCATCAAAAGAAGGTTTTTCAATTTCAATTTTCTCAAACTTTTCCTCAAATAAATTATCAGACGAATCAGTATCAAAAGCAGAGTGAGATTCATTAATGTTCACATAAGGCTCAATCTCAAAACAATCATAATCACAGGGGGATTTTTCTAGTTCAAGTTCCTCAGTATCAAATTCAAATAAACATGCTTTTTGTGCAATCTGGGTTTCTAGCAATTTAGTATTAGCAGTCAAAGATTCTTCTTGAAAATTAACCAAACCCTTAAGATCCTCAATTTGCTTACTTTGATTGCTCACCCTTTGGTTTTGTTTTTTCAAAATTTGATTTTGTTTTGCCAGACATTTTTCTTGATTAGCTATCAATCTTTTTAACATAGTCTCTAAGCTAGATTTTTCAGTATCATCAAAGTATGGTTCGGAAACATAATTTGAGCAATCATCATACAAAGAAGTTTGGTTTTCCCATCTAGAATACAATTGATCAGATTCTTTCCATGATAAATTAGGATTTAAAAATGGACAATCAGAGGAACAATGATCAAAATTGTTGGGGTATGCCCTTAAGGCTAATGTTTGAGGCCTTTGGGATTGTATAAGTATCATGTAATAAACTCTTGTGTTTATAAAAGGCATGGTTATTATTCAGGTTGTTACCTTGTCTGCTGTAATAAGTGTACTTCTGAATAATGTCTCAAAGCTGTTCAGCTAGGCTGACAGGCTATATGTCCTTAGTCGAGATATCTTGGTGAACATGAGACAGCCTTGATATGATTGAGACTAATATGAGTGCTAATCTTATAGGATGCTTCGAGCATGGAATAAGATGTAGACTCATGGGTACATTGGATGTACTGGACAGACCCTACTCGGATATTCCATTGCTTGTCACAATGTGAATGATCCTTGTGAGCACTAAGTGGCACATGTCCTTTGACTTGAGATCACTTGTGTTTCTAAATGATGATTGTCATTGTTTTGAGGTAGTTCAATATCATTTGAAACATAATGATTATAGACTATCTTGGATGGTGAGCTTGAATCAGGTTAGAGCACTAGTGATAGACATAGGATTGCCGTCTCCTTGTTTAAGGAGTGTGATGTTCTAATGGGCCCCCTATATGAGATGATTGAGATAGTGTATGGCCATGCCCAGATGACAATGTGCATCTGATCTAATCATGCTCATCATATTGGAGTTACAAGCTTGACCCGCTTGTCCAATAAGAACATCCAGTGGCAAAGGACACATGTATGCCTTGTGAATGGAGTCACACTTGTGCAATGGTTTGGGAGTAGTCTTGGAAGACTCTTTCCTTTATATCGGGAGACAGTGATGTGTTGCTAGATACCCCTCACTGATCGTGATAACGTAAGTTATCGTTACCGACATTTAGAGGAAACCCTCAGGGTCGCACAATTTGATGATATGGCTTACTTGAGTCAGATCGAATGGACTGGATTCTTTGAGTTCAGATTAAAGGGATTTTATCTCTGATTGTAAGTGAGATCTGGTCTGATCATGTTTGATTGATTAAGGCTTGAGATCGGTAAGCTTCGATCAAGAGAGATGATGCTAGATCGGAAAGATCAGGGGCATCAGGTGATGAATGGTTAGATCATGAGCCTTGGGGTTCAATATGGTCTAGACCACATGGCTTGAGCCATTTCGGTTTGGTTCATGAACCAAAGTTGAATCGAACGGTTTAGCTTGAACCGGTTCACAATTGTGAACGCATGGTTCAATGCTCAAATGCGTTTGGGTTATGGCTTGAGCGCATGCTTTGATGAGCTTCCATTTATGGAAAGTCATCAAAGGGGGCCGGTTTCACTTAACGCCAAAAACGCTTATGCGTTGGAACTCTTCTCATCAACGCCTTGGACATTGGTTGAGGTGTGGTTGACGACGAGAAGGAGAGCTTGGGCAAAGAGGAACTCTCGGCAACAAGGAAGTTCATCATCCCTTCCATTCGACAAGTGAAGATTCCTTGAGTGACTTGCTAGCACAAGCGACCCCAAGGAGTGAGCCAACTTCATCTTGTGTGTGGCACACTTTGGAGGAGACCTATCTTGATCTCTTCTTCCAAGCCGAGATCCAAGTCCATGGCATTGGTATGATTTCTAGTTTCAAGTTGATCATATTGTTTCATATCCGATCTTGACTTGAAGCCCTCTTTCCGCTATGCATGATAGATGAGCATGCTTAGGGTTTCTTCCCCCTTAGTTAGGGGTTCCTTCAATTGGTATCAGAGCTAGGCTCATGATATGATCGATATGATTGCTTTAAGTATTGGTGATCCATACATGATGTTGCGCTTACTGTTTCCTTGAGGCATGCTTTGTTTTCATGATGTTGCGCTTATATGTTCATGATGTTGCGCTTGTATCATATGTTCATGATGTTGCGCTTATATGTTCATGATGTTGCGCTTGTATCATATGTTCATGATGTTGCGCTTATATGTTCATGATGTTGCGCTTGTATCATATGTTCATGATGTTGCGCTTATATGTTCATGATGTTGCGCTTGTATCATATGTTCATGATGTTGCGCTTATATGTTCATGATGTTGCGCTTGTATCATATGTTCCTGAAGTATGCGCTCCCCCTTGAAGGGGACCTCCTAAAGTATGCGCTCCCCCTTGAAGGGGACCCCCTTAGATCTAAGGGTTATCAAGCATGTTGTTTGTTTGTAACATTGCGCATGTTATAAAAGTTTTCTAAAACTTACCTCTTGCGCGCTTCATTAGATCTAAGGTGCCACTACATTAAACCCTTAGATGGGTTGATGAGGTTGAAGTCACCACTAGGTTGGATCCAAGTCTGATCAGACCATCTGACAGCTCAGATGGGTTGACCCAATAGCACCTATGCGCAAGCACAAGGTGGCTATAGGTTGACTGCATCTAGGGCGTGTAGCGAGGTCTGGTTGAGACAACTACTGAACACACTTGAGTTAGGCCCGGGGTCACACCCGCTTGCCAAAACTCATGGGGTGGTTCAGCCCTTGGGGCATGCATGGTTGACCATTAGGTCAACTCGGGTCAGTTAGGACTCGGTGCATGCAAGGGCAAAGGATCTAGCTAGATGGATGAGTGGATCCCCATCAATGGACCATTGTAAGGTTGTAGGGCTCATAAGGAAATTAAATTGATGCCATGGGTTTTTCCAAAATTTAATTTCTTGAATGGATCACATGTTCATTGAATCATATGCTTGTTTATTTAGTCTTATGTGGGTTGCCCTATTGTGTGCTGTGCTGGGGCCTGCGAGCCTGGATAAGTTGTAAATTAATTTGTGATCTGCGAATCACATTGTACTTAATTTATAATATGTAGTTGACCTGCGAGTCAACCTTGTCTAGATAGATCAAATGTACTTTGATTAGACAAGTGCACACATCCAAGAGGGGCATTCATCTGGTGGTGCACCTGAGGTGCTCTTGGCGCTAGGGCACTGGGTTGGACCAGATGAGATGCAAGGAGCTCAAGTGAAGACTTAAGTAAATTAAGGTCTTACTAGGGTTCATGGGCTTTTACCACATAAGATCATGCTTTCTTCTTATTGCTTATAATTAGAATTGCATGTTTAAGTTTATCTTCTGCTATCACCATAGGACTTGTATGATAGTTAAGAAGATAAAAGACCGATAAAATCCAACGCTAACATATCAAGCTCGTAAGCCTTCTGACGCGAAACCTCACCTTTCTGATTATCGTTGGAGCCGTGTTGAACCCACTCAGTGGGCACGTCCACCTATCTTCAGACGGTGCTGGATTTCACCTGCGTGTTACAGAGTTGGGATTTATCCCCTCTCGTTGCTCAGCATAGCACGTGGTGGTCCAGGGAGTAGGTCAGGTCAGCTTGACCATGTTGGCTACATATGTGGCGCATATGGTAGCACATGGAGGCAGCCATCTCTGGGATCAGAGACTGTGTTGTACCAACTCAGTTGGCACAGTCTGCTGGATTGCCAAGATGAAGGGGAATCGCACGGGTTGGCGATTGGCTGGCACAGCCTACCAGAAATTAGTACTTGTCATCTCTGTGCATCTTATCTCGCCTGAGCGGGACGCGGAGACCAAGTATGAAATCTGGATCCCATCTCACTAAAAGAGTGTTACTCTTTCGGACTGTTTACTGGATTTTTCAGTCAGACAAAATAGTGAGAAAAGAATCTTTCTTAAGTCCTGGATTGATTCTGAAACATTGATACTAACCTTGCTGTTCTTGCTTGTTGTAGATTCCTGCAGCAACGAACACCATGAGCTTCAATGTGCGATCCCTACTGGAAAGGGAGAAGTTTGCTGGGCCGAACTTCTCTGACTGGTTCGGACACCTTAAGATTGTTCTTAAGGCAGAGAGGAAACTGTATGTCCTCGAGACGGCGATACCGCCGCAGCCCGCTCCGAACGCCGCAAGGGCGGTTCGGGAAGCCTACGAAAAGCACGTCAATGATAGCATTGATGTCGCTTGCCTGATGCTAGCGTCTATGACGCCACCGCTGCAGCGTCAGCATGAGGATATGTCAGCTATAGAGATTATAGCAAACCTCAAAATGCTGTATGCTGCACAGGCGAGGACTGAACGCTATAATCTGACGAAGCTCTTCTTTCAGAGCAAACTGGCTGAGGGGAGCCCAGTGGGAGCTCACGTGCTCAAGATGATTGGGCACAAGGAGGCTCTAGATAAACTGGGGCATACCATCAACCAGGAGCTTGCTGTAGATATTATTCTGCAGTCTCTCCCGCCTTCTTTCGATGCGTTCATTATTAACTTTAATATGAACAAGATCGATTGTACGCCGGCAGAGCTGCTGAATATGCTCTTGACAACTGAGGAAACTCTGAAGGGTAAGCCTTCAACCTCTGTCTTGATGGTTCCTTCTAGGAACAAGAAGAAGGGGAAGAAGGGCAAGGCCCCTGTCAAGAATTACAGTAAGGCCCTGAAACAGAAGGTGAAGCGGTCGAAGGACAACAGGTGTTTCCACTGTGGCCAGCTGGGTCACTGGAAAAAGGACTGTAAAGCGCTCCAAGGAGATAAGAGGGGAAGCATTGCTTCTGGCTCAGGTATATACGTGACGGAAGTCATGGTTTCATCTTCTTCTATATCATGGGTGTTAGACACTGCATGTGGAGTTCACATTTGTTCAAATGTGCAGGAACTCAAGAGAAGAAGGCAGGTGGGACAGCATGAGGTAGACCTACGAGTTGGAAACGGGGCACGGGTTGCTGCTGTTGCTGTAGGAGACTATTTCATTACTTTACCATCTGGCATTGTATTAGAATTAAACAATTGTTATTTTGTACCCAGTATTACCAAGAATATTATCTCCATTCCTGCTCTTGTCAGGAAAGGATTTGCCTTTGAATGCAAGATTTCAAAGTGTGTTTTAACTTATGATAATATTGTGTATGCAACTGGTTCAATTAACAATGGGTTATACATGTTGGACATGGAAAATTCTATACAAAACATTGATAATAAGAAAGCCAAGTATGCTGATGACAGCACCTTGCTATGGCATAGTCGTTTAGGCCATATAAACGAGAAGCGCATTAAGCGGTTGCATGAACATGGACTGCTGGGATCATTCTCCTATGAGGAGATTGAGACATGCAAAGCTTGTTTAATGGGTAAAATGACGAAGTCTCCTTTTCCTCACAAAGGTCAAAGGACTTCAGGTTTACTGGACCTTATACACAGTGATGTGTGTGGGCCTTTCAGTAAACATGCCAGAGGTGGCTATCAGTACTTCATTACCTTCACTGATGATTTCAGTAGGTATGGGTATGTCTATTTAATGAGACATAAAAATGAATCTTTTGACAAGTTCAAAGAGTTCAAGAATGAAGTACAGAATCAGTTAGGCCGAAATATCAAGGCACTTCGTTCTGATCGAGGTGGTGAATACCTGAGTCATGCGTTTACTGACTATCTGAAAGAGTGTGGGATTATCTCACAGCTCACTCCGCCAGGAACACCGCAATGGAATGGTGTGTCCGAGAGGAGAAATAGAACGCTACTTGATATGGTTCGTTCTATGATGAGTCAGGCTACTCTTCCATATTCCTTTTGGGGTTTTGCACTGGAAACAGCTGCAAAGGTACTAAATCGAGTGCCATCCAAGGCAGTTTCAAAGACGCCATATGAGTTATGGTATGGGAAACAGCCTAGCTTGACATTTATCAGGATCTGGGGTTGCGAGGCTTATGTCAAAAAGCTCGCCTCTGGGAAACTAGAGAGCAGATCTGACAAATGTATCTTTGTCGGTTACCCTAAGGAAACTAAGGGTTATTATTTCTACGATCCCAAAGAGAACAAGGTTTTTGTTGCTCGGACGGCCATATTTCTTGAGAAGGAGTTTCTTCTGCAAGAGGCCAGTGGGAGAGAAATAAAGCTGGATGAAAATCCAGAGGAAGGACAAAGTAGTCAAGCACAGTTGGATGTGCCTGAGCCAGTAGATCAGGTTATTGAACAACCTGAGGCTCAGATATCACGGGAACCGCGAAGATCGGGTAGGATCCGTCGACAGCCTGAGCGCTATGACGGAGTCTACATCATGGATAATGATGAACCCCTAACTTATGCGGATGCGGTCAGTGGACCGGAGTCAGCTAGATGGCTTGAAGCTATGCGAGCCGAGATGGACTCCATGTCAGATAACCAAGTCTGGGATTTGGTTGATCCGCCTCCGGGAGTAATCCCTATAGGCTGTAAATGGATCTTCAAGAAGAAGATTGACATGGATGGTAACGTGGTTACCTATAAAGGCAGGCTAGTTGCGAAAGGTTTCAAACAAATCTACGGGATAGATTATGATGAAACTTTCTCTCCTGTAGCCATGTTTAAGTCTATTCGGATTCTTTTCGCGATAGCTGCATATTACGATTATGAGATCTGGCAGATGGATGTGAAGACAGCTTTCCTCAATGGAAATCTGGATGAGGATGTGTATATGACACAACCTGAGGGTTTCACTAATCCATCAGATCGTCATAAAATATGCAAGTTAAGGAAATCCATTTATGGATTGAAGCAAGCATCAAGAAGCTGGAATATTCGTTTTGATGAATCAATCTCTGAGTTTGGTTTCATCAAGAACGAAGATGACCCGTGTGTATATAAGAGGTTTAGTGGGAGCGTGATTACATTCCTAATCCTCTACGTCGATGATATCTTGATCATTGGAAACGATATTCCTGAACTGCATGCTGTTAAGGCATGGTTAGGAAAATGTTTTCAGATGAAAGATCTAGGAGAAGCAGCCTATGTATTAGGTGTGAAGATCTACCGGGATAGATCTAAGAGGCTTCTCGGGTTGTGCCAGAGTACCTACATCGATAAGGTCCTGGAGAGATTCCATTTAGAGAATTCTAAACGTGGATATCTTCCAGTCAGACATGGTCTGAATCTTTCGAAGAGTCAGTGTCCACAAACACAGACTGAGAAAGATGAAATGGACAATACGCCTTATGCTTCGGCTATTGGGTCCATTATGTATGCGATGTTGTGTACTCGCCCAGACGTCGCTTACGGGTTAAGCGTGACCAGTCGATTCCAAAGTAATCTAGGTTTGGCGCACTGGATTGCGGTCAAGAACATCTTAAAATATCTGCGGAGGACCAAAGATATGTTCTTGATATATGGTGGTCAGGAAGAACTCAGTATAGAGGGATATACTGACGCTTCGTTCCAGTCGGACCAGGATGATTTCCGATCGCAATCAGGCTATGTTTTTAGCTTGAATGGAGGTGCTGTGGTGTGGAAAAGTTTCAAACAGTCAACTGTTGCTGATTCCACAACAGAAGCCGAGTATGTTGCAGCCTCGGAAGCATCCAAGGAGGCAGTGTGGATTCGTAAGTTCGTGAGAGAACTTGGTGTCGTTCCTTCGAGTGCAGATCCTTTGGTTATCTTCTGTGATAACACTGGAGCTATAGCACAAGCAAAGGAACCGCGGTCACACCAGAAGTCCAAGCACATACAAAGACGTTTTCACTTGATCCGGGAGATCATTGATCGTGGCGAGATCAAGATTTGCAAGGTTCATACAGATGACAATCTGGCAGACCCGCTTACCAAGCCTCTGGCGCAGCAGAAGCATGAGAAGCACTGTAATAATATGGGTTTGAGATTTCTCAACCATTAGATTAAGTGCAAGTGGGAGATTGTTGGGGTATGCCCTTAAGGCTAATGTTTGAGGCCTTTGGGATTGTATAAGTATCATGTAATAAACTCTTGTGTTTATAAAAGGCATGGTTATTATTCAGGTTGTTACCTTGTCTGCTGTAATAAGTGTACTTCTGAATAATGTCTCAAAGCTGTTCAGCTAGGCTGACAGGCTATATGTCCTTAGTCGAGATATCTTGGTGAACATGAGACAGCCTTGATATGATTGAGACTAATATGAGTGCTAATCTTATAGGATGCTTCGAGCATGGAATAAGATGTAGACTCATGGGTACATTGGATGTACTGGACAGACCCTACTCGGATATTCCATTGCTTGTCACAATGTGAATGATCCTTGTGAGCACTAAGTGGCACATGTCCTTTGACTTGAGATCACTTGTGTTTCTAAATGATGATTGTCATTGTTTTGAGGTAGTTCAATATCATTTGAAACATAATGATTATAGACTATCTTGGATGGTGAGCTTGAATCAGGTTAGAGCACTAGTGATAGACATAGGATTGCCGTCTCCTTGTTTAAGGAGTGTGATGTTCTAATGGGCCCCCTATATGAGATGATTGAGATAGTGTATGGCCATGCCCAGATGACAATGTGCATCTGATCTAATCATGCTCATCGTATTGGAGTTACAAGCTTGACCCGCTTGTCCAATAAGAACATCCAGTGGCAAAGGACACATGTATGCCTTGTGAATGGAGTCACACTTGTGCAATGGTTTGGGAGTAGTCTTGGAAGACTCTTTCCTTTATATCGGGAGACAGTGATGTGTTGCTAGATACCCCTCACTGATCGTGATAACGTAAGTTATCGTTACCGACATTTAGAGGAAACCCTCAGGGTCGCACAATTTGATGATATGGCTTACTTGAGTCAGATCGAATGGACTGGATTCTTTGAGTTCAGATTAAAGGGATTTTATCTCTGATTGTAAGTGAGATCTGGTCTGATCATGTTTGATTGATTAAGGCTTGAGATCGGTAAGCTTCGATCAAGAGAGATGATGCTAGATCGGAAAGATCAGGGGCATCAGGTGATGAATGGTTAGATCATGAGCCTTGGGGTTCAATATGGTCTAGACCACATGGCTTGAGCCATTTCGGTTTGGTTCATGAACCAAAGTTGAATCGAACGGTTTAGCTTGAACCGGTTCACAATTGTGAACGCATGGTTCAATGCTCAAATGCGTTTGGGTTATGGCTTGAGCGCATGCTTTGATGAGCTTCCATTTATGGAAAGTCATCAAAGGGGGCCGGTTTCACTTAACGCCAAAAACGCTTATGCGTTGGAACTCTTCTCATCAACGCCTTGGACATTGGTTGAGGTGTGGTTGACGACGAGAAGGAGAGCTTGGGCAAAGAGGAACTCTCGGCAACAAGGAAGTTCATCATCCCTTCCATTCGACAAGTGAAGATTCCTTGAGTGACTTGCTAGCACAAGCGACCCCAAGGAGTGAGCCAACTTCATCTTGTGTGTGGCACACTTTGGAGGAGACCTATCTTGATCTCTTCTTCCAAGCCGAGATCCAAGTCCATGGCATTGGTATGATTTCTAGTTTCAAGTTGATCATATTGTTTCATATCCGATCTTGACTTGAAGCCCTCTTTCCGCTATGCATGATAGATGAGCATGCTTAGGGTTTCTTCCCCCTTAGTTAGGGGTTCCTTCAAAAATATCCACATATATCACATCTAACAGGAGAACAAGATTTCATAACAGGGTGCATATTAAAAGTGTCTAATTTATGAGCCAAATAATCTGACTTATCTACAACAGTGCACCATGAATCATCTTCATACCTTCCTTGTGGCATGTATACCTCATCTCTTTCTGTTGCCCATGAGTAGTGATTAAAAGACATCTCTTCAAAACTATCAAAAATAGAGAGATAATCCAACACCAATCAATAAATTTTGTTTTCAGAATATATAACAAAAATAGAAAATCTATAACACAAGTAAATTCACAAATTTCAGAAATTCTCAATTCTATCACAACTGTGAAAATCCAAAACCTGCAAAAACAGAAAACAAAGTTAAATCTAAAACAAATAAAACTTAGTCTAGCAATACTAACAACTATTTTGATATTAACAAACTAAGGTCCCCGGCAACGGCGCCAAAAACCTGTTGTGATCCGAAAGGACACACTTATAAATACAAGTAGGTAGACTTATTTAACGTGTCACGGCCAAGACCTAAGTGTTGGCGCACAGGGCTATTGTCACTCCCTGACACGGCTCCAAAAACTTGTTGTCCCTAAACTTGTAGTGTCCGCAAGTGCATGGATACTCGAAGTAATAAAGAAAAGTATCGATCCCATAGAGACCTTATTGTTAAGTACCAAATAATTGTATTTTCACTAGCTAAGCAAACCGAATATAATGGAAGTAAATTATGAAAGAAAAGTATGCTAAAAGTTAATCAGAGAGAAAACTGGGACTAGGGTTTCATCCACCTTGATTTCAATGACTAGATATGAATAAAAGGTCGTCAGTCAAATCTTGTTATGATAAAGACTTAATTTACTTCATAAAGGGATTATCTCACTTTCGTGCAGATAATCATGCAGGGACCAATCCTCACTTTCGCGCAAGATTTATTCCAGGCTAATGATAAGTAAATCATCAATCAAAGAATTCAAAGATCACTTTCGTGCATCCGAATTCTAAGTTGATTGTCTCGAGCGGAATCTCAAGGATCACTTTCGTGCATCCGAGACTCAACACAAGTTCTACCTATGGTTCTCCAACGTTCTGATCCTCACTTTCATGCAAGATCTCCATGTTGGACACACTAACTTAATCCTAGGTTCATAATTATCAACATGGCAATCACGTCACTAAAATAAAAAAAAAAAGAACTTTAACCTAATCTCTTACGGTGAGTTCCTATTTATCAATTTTAGGGTTCCAATTCTCAAGCAAGTCACCTTTCGGTCCTTATTGCGAGAACTCTAAACATGATGACAAGAAGTAAACTAAGGAGAAATTTAGAGCAATAATCACATAGGTAAAATTATCATGGCAAAATTATCTTGACGAAATAAAAAGTTATCTAATCATATAAAATCAAAGGGATTACACCAATGTCCCAAATATGTTTAAGCTTGCATGGAGAAAGAAATATAATCAACCATAGTTTCAAAGTATCAAAAATTAAAGAGAAGGAAGAAATAAACTTTACAACGCGGCTGTAATAGAAATTACAGCCGTAATCAAGCGTATGAACAATGCCGGCGGCGTTCTTTCCTTGATTCCTCCTCCAATCGAACTCCTTTTGCTCTGAAACTTCTGATACATCCTCCTCTCCTCTAAGTGAAGCTTCTGAGTGAAAATCACGGCCTGTGGTGCCCTCTATGCCTCTCGGCGCGAGGCCAAACCCTAACCACCTCTCTGTCGATTGCTCTCTCAATAGTGGATAAAAATTCCTCCTTTAGTGCGTGTCTTCTCCTCTTAAAGACAAATCTGCAGCAACTTTCAGATCTTAATTTAGAGCTCTGGATCAAAAGTTATGGTCCGCGCAAGAATCAAACTCCGTAAAAATCACGTTTTTGAGTGTAATTACGGTACCGTAAAATATATTACGGTAGTGCCGTATTTTCTTGGCAACTTTCTGGTCAAAAATTGCTCAAAATATGGTACCATAAAATAGTTTACGGTCGTGCCATAATTTTAGCAATGTATTCTGTTCTGAATGCGCTCCAAAATACGGCAGTGTAATATGTCACGGCAGTGCCGTAAAATCGCTTGCGTTCTCTGGTCTGAAGTGTCTAGAAAATACGGCCTGTGTAATTCTTTACAGTAGTGCCGTAAAATCACAAAATATTCTGTTCCAAAAATCCACCAATTTACGGCAGTGCTCTTGATTTTACAGTAGCGTACGAAAATACGGTACCGTAAAATAGATTACGGCACTACCGTATTTTGGTGAGTTACTCCGTTTTACGTGAAATTTGTCAGGTGATCTCCTCTTGATGATGGTAACTCTTTCATGTATTTGATTTTGCTTGAAAACGCCTCAAAATAGTGCCTTTTTACTTGAAAATTATGAAAAACCAAAATAGAAGTAGACTTTGCACTATTTGATAAATTCAGCATGAACATAAGCAAAAGATCTTCAATCTAGCATGAAAAGGTATAGAAAATGATACAAAATATACTATATATTTTGGTGTCATCACCACGGTGACCAGAAGATCCATTTGATCTCAGCTGCACCCAAGGAACTGTGCGCGTCCACCTCCAAAGGTGTACTTGTCCCTACTGCGGCTGCTCCGCCGGCACCCGCTCTCGTGTCCCTTATGCGCACCTTGACACTTATGCGCGCGGCCATAGAATCTAAGGTTGTTTATGCCTTGATGCTGCGCGAGTCCCCGGAGTCCTCCCCGCAGTAGATACGACACCACCCTCGGTAGTCTCAACCCTTTTAACTGAGTTTGCTGACATTAGTCTAGAGGACTTGCCCCATGGTCTCCCTCCGGCTAGGGAGATTCAGCACGCCATTGATCTTATCCCGGGAGCGCCCCTCCCAAATCTGCCCCATCATCGCTTGAACCCAACTGAACACGCTGAACTGTAGCGTCAAGTGGATGACCTCCTCACTAAGGGGTACATCCGTGAGAGCCTAAGTCCATGCGCAGTCCCTGCATTGCTCACACCCAAGAAGGACGGGTCGTGGAGGATGTGCATCGACAGTCGCGCCATCAACCGGATCACCATCAAGTATAGGTTCCCTATACCTCGTCTTGATGATATGCTGGACTTCGTCTCTAGGGTCTCTTGGTTCTCTAAGCTGGACCTTCGCAGCGGATATCACCAAGTCCGCATCCGCGAAGGTGATGAGTGGAAAACCGCATTCAAGACCAAGGACGGTCTTTATGAATGGCTTGTCATGCCATTCGGGTTGTCCAACACCCCGTCCACTTTCATGCGGCTCATGAGCCTAGTTCTCAAGCCCTACATGGGAAAATTCCTGGTCGTCTGTTTTGACGATATCTTGATTTTCAGCCGGACCCCAGAAGAACACCTAGAGCATCTTCGCTCCACGTTTGACCTCCTGCGAAAGGAGTGCCTCTTCCTTAACACAAAGAAGTGCTCCTTCATGACCAACCACGTCCACTTCTTAGGCTACATTGTATCCGACGTCCACTTCATGACCAACCGCATCCACTTTCTGTTGAACCGGCCAAAGTTGAAGCCATCCGGCATTGGCTCGAACCCCGTACCATGTCTGAAGTCCGCAGCTTTTTGGGCCTCGCGGGCTTTTACCGTCATTTCATTCAGGGTTTTAGCACGATTGCAACCCCCCTGACCCAGTGTTTGTCCAAGGAGGACTTTGAGTGGACCGCCACCACTCAACGTGCCTTCGAGACCCTTAAGGATGCCATAACCACAGCCCCTGTTCTCCGACTCCCAGACTTTTCAAAAGTCTTCGAAGTCATGTGCGATGCCTCCGGTACCGGTATCGGAGGAACCCTTAGTCAAGAAGGCCATCGGGTCGCCTTCTTCAGTGAGAAGTTGAACGTTGTCCACCAGCGTTACTCGACATACGACAAAGAATTTTATGCCATTGTCCAGTCGCTTCGACAGTGGAGGCACTATTTCCTCCACTGTGAGTTTGTCCTTTATAGCGACCACCAAGCCTTGTCCTTTCTTAGCGCCCAGAAGAAGTTGGGTGCCCGCCATGCGAAGTGGGTCAAGTACATACAGTAGTACACCTTTGTGATTAATCACAAGGCGGGCAAAGAAAATGTCGTCGCTGACGCCTTAAGCCGAGTCCGCACCCTCCTTTGCATGATGAGGACACGCATCAACACCTTCGACCATGTTAAGGAGGAGTACGCCACTTGCCCTGACTTCACCACCGTGCATGCCGCATTGACCCTCACCCCTGATCCTGAGTCTCTCTACCAGCTCTGTGAGGGCTATCTCTTTTTGGGGAATCGCCTGTGTATTCCCCACACATCGCTTCGAGATCATCTGTTGCTCGAGCTGCATGCGGGTGGGGTCGCCAGCCACCATGGCCGAGACAAAACTCTTGACATGGCAGAGGAGAGTTTTTTCTAGCCCTCCCTTCGCAAGGACGTGGAGCGCATCGTGCGCCACTGTGGCACTTGCCAACTGGCCAAGCCACGTCCCCCGAACACTAGTCACTATACTCTGTTACCTGTCGATGATGGTCCTTGGCGCCACCTCAGCATGGATTTCATCCTAGGACTGCCCCGCACTGCATCCCACTTCAACTCCGTCTACGTGGTTGTAGATAGGTTTTCAAAGTTGGCACATTTCATACCCTGTTCATGCACCGCGGATGCGACCCATGTCGCCCACCTTTTCTTTCGGGAGATTGTCCGTCTCCATGATCTTCCCCACACCATCGTGTCCAATCGTGACACGCGCTTCGTGAGCCACTTTTGGCGCTCACTCTGGGCCCTCTTGGGCACCACCCTGAAATTTTCCACTGCTTACCACCCTCAAACTGATGGACAAACTGAGGTGGTTAATTGTAGTTTGGGTAACTTGCTCCGGTGCCTTATCGGTGATCACCCAAGGTCTTGGGATTCCATTCTCCCCATGGTGGAATTCGCGTATAATAGCGCCGCTAATAGGTCTACGGGTCTTAGTCCCTTCCAGATTGTTACGGGCCGTCAACCCCGGAAACCCATTGACCTGAATGACCAACCCATGGAGTCCCATCCGTCTGAACATGCATATTCCTTTGCCCAACATATAGCTAGTTTGCATGACGAAGTTCGGCATCGTTTCTTTTTGGGCAACACTCATAATGCAATGAAGGCCAACGAGCACCGTAGGCCACATCATTTTTCTGTCGGTGAGTTGGTTAGGGTGCGCATCCACCCCGAGAGAGTTTCACAGAAGGCTCATTTTAAGCTCCGGCCACGTTACATGGGGCCATATGCGATGGTGCGGCGAATCGGCTCCAACGCCTATGTACTGGACCTACCTAAGGACATGGGCATCCACCCCATCTTCAACGTCTACTACCTTTCTACGGTCCATTGGAGGAGCCATCGGACCCCGACGAGCCTCTAACCCCTAGTTCTCCGGAGGAGAACTCCTCAGAGTGGAAGATGATGCAGGAGCATACAACATGAAAGAAGGGGAAAATCTAGCCCTGACGGTGCCCCAACAATTTTCCACAGAAAGTTCCTCGGGGTACCCAGCGACGGAAGCCACGCCTCGTGAGTCATGCGGACAACTTACCGATTCGGGGGCGGCTTCACATGCACAAGTCCGATTTTCCACAGAAAGTTTCTCGGGCTACCCCGCGACGAAGACCACACCCCGTGAGTCCTACGGGCAACTATCGGGTGCACAAGTCTAATTTTCCACAGAAAGTTCCTCGGGGTACCCAGCGACGAAAACCACGCCCTGTGGGTCCTGCGGGCAACTACCGGGTGCACAAGTTTGATTTGCCATAGAAAGTTCCTCGGGGTACCCAGCGACGAAAACCTCGCCTCGTGGGTCCTGCAAATAGCTGCTCGGAGAAATCTTGGAATTAGAGGCGGAGCCACATGCACAAGTCGGAACTCCCACAGAATGTTCCTCGGGTCACCCAGCGACGAAAGTCACACCCCGTGACTTCTGCAGACAGCTACCCGAAGTCGCAGAACTGCCCCGATGACCCCATTTCGACGTATACAACCCACCCTACCATGTTGCTCCACCTCATGAAGACCCAAAGGAGCCCAACAAGGTGGTTATTCGGCGATCTCAATTCCCATCTCACCACCCACCGGACCGCTTCGTGGGTGTTATCAGCCCGCTCTCCATCCACACCGAAGTGACCGGGCCCAAGGACACTACAAGCCAACCCCCGAAGAGCCCAAGTCCAGATGGGCCTCACAACCACATCAGCAACACGGCCCAAGAGAAGGCTGCGACGATCGTTACACAGCCCAATACTTCGAAATTTTGCTGCTTTATCACGGTTTGCTCCGAGCGTGTCTAATCGCCTAACCGCCTCCGTACGAAGACCAGAAGACCATGTGACCAGCTTCAAGAATATTAGGTAGAAGTTTGTTTCTCTTTTGTCTTGTAGCTACAGCTTGACTACTTTATGGGCTGCAAGAGTAGGTAGTTGTTAAAGTAGTTTGTCTTTTCCTGCTTTGTCTTGTTCCCTCCCCTCTTGTTCTATAAAAGAGGAGGCTGGGGTGTTGTGTTCCTTAGTTCTCTTAGGGGTAGAGTTCTCCTGGTGAGCAAGAGTGCCTCCAGTTTGTGTGGAAGTCGAAGTCGGCACTTTGCCTTCAAAGTTTGTAAGAGTCGTGGTTGGTGCCTCGACTCCGAAGTGTTTCCTTCCTGGTTTTTAAAGTAGTAAAGTAAATGCCACCACCTCTGGTGGGTCAGGTCCGCTTGTCTTTTCATTTCATCGTGTTCATTTCCGTTACGATTTTCGATCTCCCACACGTATCCGTTCGTCGGAGACGTGGACGTTCCATTACGATTTTCGATCTCCCACACAGCTCGCATAGGCGTGCGAGCTGTGTGCTGCGAATCCGCTACTTCCCATTGCGACGTGTTGAGCTTAAAATTTGCTGCGTGAGAGTGCTAAATTGCTACGAGGTTAGTGTGTTACATTCTGTAGTTGCGTGCCGTTGTGTTCTTTCACATTCGTGTTGCCCCGATCGAACTCGACACTGATTTCATGTGTTTTTTGCTGCATTTCTAAAGCGATTTTCACTTCCCTCGTCTAAAGATCCTCTCCCATTTCACGTGCATTGTGTAAATCCTTAGAGTACGGTTTTAAGGACCATCCCTCCTACAGTAGCTACATCACCTAGTAAGCACAACAAGATTGTTTATTTGAGTTTGATTTGGAAATTGAGAAAATTAATTTAGAAAAGTCCCCCTCTGATTATGATTGTTTTGAGATTGAGCCTTATGTGAACATTAATGAATCTCACTCTGATTTTGATAATTTTGAAATTGATTCATCTGATAGTTTATTTGTGGACAAGTTTGAAGAAATTGAAAAATCTCCTTCTGATTCTAGTGATAGTCATGAAATTAATTCTTTTGATGATATATTATTTATGTTTAAATCTGATTCTTGTAATTCTGAGATTGATTCTTGTGACTCGTCTGATGATGAATTATTTGTGGAAAAACATAAGGAAATTGATTTTGAAAAGTCTCACTCTGATTTTGATGGTAATTTTGAAATTGACAAATTATTTGATGATGTGCATGAGGAACTTGTAAAAGATTTGAATATTACAAACATTGTTGAATCTCACTCTGATGTTTTGCCCATATCTACTGTTCAATCTTCTGATTTATTTGAAAAATTGTGTTTTATTGAAGAATCTAATGTGTGACAGAAAGACTATTTTGATGCTCCAATACTTGAATCTTTTGATCAAAGTCCTATTGCAATTGAAGATATAAATTTGAAGAAAGGACTAATGATTTTACTTTCTGATAAATATTGGAAGATCATTGAATACCCTTGGAGTAGAATTGAAGATTTTGATTTCCGCATATTTGAGAAAGCCATGTCAATCTTGATTTATATGAAATTTTGGATGTTTGGATTAGTGGCTAAACTTTTTGGACAGCAGAAAAGTAAATAACTATATGCTATTTACTTTGGTATTGATCCACCTGCTTCACCGTGATATTTAATTTTTGGTCAAGCTAATGACCTAAAAATTAGCGCTTCTTGGGAGGCATCCCAAGCACTCTTACTTAGCTTAGTTTCTTTTATTTTAGTTTATTTTTAGAATTAATTTTTCTTTTCTTTTTGCAGAGAAAATCAAATTTTGTGAAAAATACGGCGCTACCGTCATCTCTTTCACGGTGTTGTAATTTTGGTCCGATTTCATCCCGAGAGTTTTGAGTCTTTTATAGCACTAGCGTAATGTTGGGCTAAAATTTTATGGTGCCGTAATTTTGGATAATTTTTGTATAGAAGGTTTTATGGCTTTTACGGCAGTACCGTAATTTTTTTCACGGTATCGTATTTTTGAGTGATTTTTGATCCGAAAGTTTTAAGATTTTTGTGAAAAATACAGCAGTGCCGTATCCATTTTTATGGTGCCGTAATTCCAACATATTTCTGACCAGAGAATTTGTGTAAATTACGGCACTGCCATAAAGAATTTCATGGTACCATAATTTCAATCTTGCATTCTACTTATTTGATTAGGTGTTTTCACGTAGTGATTTTAAGAAACTGGGTTGGGAAAAATTTTGATCCTTGACACATCATGAAAGTACTCATCTTTTACTATCATCTGGATATTTTTTCTAAATTTTAAAGTCCATGGATCACTCTAAAACACATAGCATCTTTTGGTAAATGATTAATTTTTGCTGTAGTTTTTTTGACTAATCTGATTTGCACTTTTGCTGTAGATATTTAAGATGCTTTAATAAGCTGTAACCCTGATCTTTCACTTGAAATTAGAAGTACATATTTCGTTCTATCTTGTCGATTAGTTGTTTTTATGAAAATATTTTCTTAACATTCTATAACACATAGCAACTTTTCGAATCGGATTAACTTCTCTACAGTTTTTGATTTAGTAATCTGAGTAGCATTCTTTCTATTGATACCCTAAATTCCTGATAGATTTTGATCCTTCAATTTTCATACGCCCGGACAGAACAAGTTTCATTCTATTACACGGTTCTGTCCATTTTCTTTTTGGATCATTAAATTTTATTCTTGGGTATGACTACTTTTCATAAAAAATTTAGTTGCTACTCTGTTTGCTTTCTACCAGTTGTAGCTTCTTTTGCCTCCAAATCTAGAAATCTTCAAGAGGAACTGTCTTTCACCTCTAGCCAGCACCTGCCATCATCCTCAGCACCACTAGCAGCCTCTTACTTCTTCTGCTACCTCTGTTTTCATTGATTTTATTTATTTATGTAGCAGACTCTTCATTAGTAACTCTGATTTTTTTTTTGCAGTGCTATCTCTTGTACCTACCAGCCAACGATCTCACATCCAGGACTATAGTCTCTAGCAGGCCACTAGAGATTACTCACTCTACTGTCGACACCATCTTCATTGCTAGCAGCTTTTCAGCTAGCATCTGTTCCACCTCTGCTTCTCGGCTGCATCAGCTTTTTCCATCGGCACCCTTCTGGACCATCGATGATATCTCTAATTCTTCTTTGAGAAAACTATTTTTATCATTATTATTTTTTAAAGTTAGAGACTATTTTTTGATCTGAGCCTTATGTATCTTAAAATTATGCATGTAAAATTTTCAAAAAGCACATCTTTGGACTTTGCAACATTTGCCCCAACACTATTTTTGGTCTGAGCCTTATGTATTTGTGGTCTGAGCTTGCTATATAGTTTTGTGAGTATTGTTAGCACTCTTTTGTATTCATGATTATTTCATATGGTTGCATCTTTGATTTGCTTTTGATTTGTTCACTGAGATTTCTACTCGATGTGGTCTCTTGAATCTATCATTTTACACTTTTGACCTTGATTGTTTGAGTTTTATGCTTCACACCTTTTACATTGATATTAACATTTTTAATGACTTGAATCCATGTGATGAGTAGTGTATTAGATTTTTCTATGATTATGAATGTTCATGCATGCCTGTGAATGAAGATATACCTATTATGTTGAATTTATTTCTTCAATATATATCTACTTGTTGAAATCCTACATTGATTGATGCATAAGGTTTTTGGGTAGGTATGTTGTTTGATGAATGCAATCTAAGAGTGAAGCATCTTTCTTGAATAAAGTGAGCATATGAGTGTAATTTTTGAATTGATGTCAATTGATTAACCTAGTTGATGTTTAGTCTATTTTATTATTTGTTGGGAAGAAAGAATCCAAGATCCAAAAAGAAAGAAAATGACTCCTCTACTTGGCACTATGTAAAATTGACTGTGGTACCGAAGATATGGGTTGAAGTCTATAAAAAAAAGAGAGAGAAAAAGAAAATGACTCCTCTACTTGTGTAAAATTGGCAGTGGTACCAAAGATAAGAGTTGAAGTCCAAATAAAAAGTATGTATCTATGTGGGTACATGCCATCCAAAAAAAAAAGTTATGAGTGGAAAAAGATTTTGGATATTCTATTCTTGTAAACAAAAGTATAGTAGATTTAAACTGAAAATTAGGTGAATTCATGAGACTGAAATTCTATTTATTATACAAGTTGCGAAGTTTAATTTGATCAAAGCTGTGAATCTTAAACATTGTTTTCAAAGGATGATGTATTTATCTGAAATTTTGTGCAAAAAGTTGATGGAATATTATTTCATGAGTGATTATATTTTAAAATTTTATTTTTCATATAAAAGCATATTTTCCATACTTAGCTTTATTCTTTATTCTATTTATTTGCTTGAGGACAAGCAAAGTTTGAGCCTTATGTGTTTGATGACACCAAAATTCATAGTATATTTTGTGTCATTTCATTGGTCTTTTTGTGTCATATTTATGCTCTTTTGCTTGTTTTTAAGCCTTATTTATCAAATATTGTAATATCTATACCATTTCTTGTTTTTCATCATTTTTAGGTAAAAAGTGCCATATTATGATGGATTTTGAAAGATTTGAGCACACCAATAGATTTCAGACGTCGAAACGAAGCTACCCGCCAAATTTCAAGTCAAAACGAGCTTTCCAGACAAATTACAACACTACCGTAAATTTGGGCAAAATCTTCATAGTGCCATAATTTCAGACAATTTTAACTAGAAAGTTTCTGAATTTTTGAAGAAATTACGATACTGCCGTAATTATTTTTACGGTACCGTAATTTGCACCCAGTTTTCTGATTTTTCCGCCGCAAACTTCAAAAGACCATATGTCGAGATTTCGGGCACCAAATTAAGATCCAAAAGAAGCCACAGACTCGACTCAACGAGGAGAAGACAAAGGGACCAAAAGCCCCAATTTGTATTAATAATCCAGAGAGTAATTGAGGGAGGCGTCCTTAGGGTTCAGCCTCACACCGAGAGGCATAGAGACCACCTCAGGCCGTAATTTTTACAAGGAAGCTTCGCCTAGAGGAGGAGAGGATACCCCAAATGTTTCAGAGCGAAAAGAGATCGATCGGATGAGGAATCAATAAAAGAGCGGCGCCGACACTGTTCACACGCGAAATTACGGGCTGTAATTTTCATTACAACCATGTTTTATAACTTTTCCTCTTCCCTTTCAATTTCTGATCGTTCTAAACTATGGATTACTGTATTTCTTCTTCCATGTTAGCTTAGATTTATTATGGGACATGGGGGTGTAATTCCCTTAATTTCTTAATGACTAGACATTGATTATTTTTGTCATGATAATTTTGTTATGATAATTCTAATTATGTGATGACTTTCCTTTAATTCATCTTAGTTTTATAAATATCAGCATATTTTAGAATTTTGCGAAATAGACTGAGAGATTGATTATGAAATTTGGAACCCTAAAAAATCCTTGAGTTTGGAACTTATCGTAAGAGATTAGATTGGTTCTTTGAATTCTTATTTTTAGTGATTTTATTGCCATGTTGATTTTCTAATTCTTTGGATTAAGTTAATGTGTTAGACTTGATTTGAAATTGTAAGAGATTAAATTTCTGATCGTCGGAGAACCTTAAGTAGAACTTGTGATGAGTTTCAGGATGCACAAGAGTGATCCTTGAGTTTCCACATGAGATGTTTGACTTAGAATTCGGATGCATGAGAGTGATCTTTGAGTTCTTTGTTCAATGATTTACTTATTTTCAGCATCGGATAGATCTTGCACGAGAGTGAGGATTGGTCATTTGTATGATTGTCTGCGCGAGAGCGAGATGATCCTTTTATGAAGTAAATTAAATCTCTATAGTAATGAAATTTGATTGATAGCCTTTATTTCCTTCTAGTCATTAGAATTAAGGTGGATGAACCCCTAGTCCCAGTTTGTCTCTGATATACTTTTCCGCGTTTTTTTCGATCGATTGTTTAACACTATTCGGTTTGCTTAGCTAGTGAGAAAACATCTATTTGGTACTTAACACGTAGGTCTCTATGGTTCGATATCTTTTTTATTACTTCGAGTATCCGTGCACTTGTGGACACAACAAATGCACATAGTGTATTCACAGCCCGTGAATATATTCACGGCCACGGGTGTGAAAGTTCCGTTTGACCTCTAATTTGGCTCAAATTTGACGTACAGCCTCGTCTTTTCATCACGAATCACCCCGTGTCATCAAAGCTCATAAAATCAATCGTTTTGAGTGATATTCATGGGTGCAACCGTGAATATTGAGTCTGGCCTCCGTTTCACTCCAAATTTGATGTGCGACCTCCTATTTTCTTTGGGAACCATGCTATGGGTTGAAAAATCTCAAAATCCATCATTTTTATGCGATTTTACTTATATTTTACTTAGCTTAGTTTCTTTTATTTTAGTTTAATTTTATAATTAATTTTTTTTCTTGTCTCTTTGTAGGGAGAAACGAAATTTTGCGCAAAATATAGCACTGCCGTAATCTACTTTATGGTGCCGTAATCCTTATCCGATTTCATCCGAGAGTTTTTAGCATATTACGGCAGTACCGTATTTCTGGATATTTTTTACCCGAGATTTTTTGTGTACATTACGGCACTGCCATAAAGAAATTTACACCCGTAATTCTAAATCTGCAAATTGCTTATTTGAGTAGGTATTTTCTCGCTGTGATTTTAAGAAACTGGGTTGGAAAAATTTTTGATCTTTGGCATCATCACGAAGTACTCATCTTGGTCTATCAACTGGATATTTTTTCTGAATTTTGAAGTCCATGGATCATTCTAAAACACCTAGCAACTTTTCGATTTTGATTAGTGTCTGCAGCAGTTTTCTTCTGACTAATCTGATTAGCACTTTTGCTGCGTATTTTTAAGGCACTTCGGTGACTTGAAACCGTGAACTTTCACTTGAAATTGGAAGAACATGTTACATCCTATCTTGTGGATTAATTGTTTTCATGAAAATATTTTCTGATCATTCTAGGAAACATAGCAACTTTTCGAATCTGATTAACTTTTGTGCAGTTTTTGCAGTTTTGTAATCTGAGTAGCCTTCTTTCTGTTGATACCCTAAATTCCTGACATTTTTTGATCCTTTGATTTTCATACGTCTGAAAAGAACATATCTTATTCTACAACTTGGTTCTGTCCATTTTCTGTTTAGATCATTAAATTTTATTCTTGGGTATGACTACTTTTCATAAAAAATTTTGTGGATACTTTGTTTGCTTTCTACCTGTTATAACTTATTTTGCCTCTAGATCCAGAAATCTTCAAAAACAACTGTCTGCCTCTGACACCACTGTTTCCAGCTGTCGACACTGGATTCTACCACCAGCAGACTCTTATTTCTTTTGCTGCCTCTTATTCCATGATTTTATTTATTTTTGCAGCAGGATCTTCATTATTGACTCTAATTTTTTTTATCTACATAGCATTATTTGACACCGCTTACCAGCCGACGATCTCACCTCCAGGACTGTATTCTCTAGCAGGCGACTAGAGATTACTCATTCTACTTGACATGGGTTGAAGTCTATATAAAAAAAAAGGGAGAGAGAAAAAGAAAATGACTCCTCTACTTGACACTATGTAAAATTGACAGTGGTACCAAAGAAAAGAGTTGAAGTCCAAATAAAAAGTATGTATCTATGTGGGTACATGCCACCCAAAAAAAAGAATAAAGGGGGGGGGGGGGGGGCTTTTGTGTGGAAAAAGATTTTGAATATCCAATTCTTATAAACAAAAGTATGATAGATTTAAACTGAAAATTAGGTGAATTCATAAGACTGAAATTCTTTTCATTATGCGAGTTGCGAAGTTTTATTTGATCAAAGTTGTAGATCTTAAAGATTAATTTCAAAGGACGATGTATTTATCTGAAATTTTGTGCAAAAAGTTGGTAGAATATTTCATGAGTGATTATATTTTAGAAATTTATTTTTCATAAAAGAGCATATTTTCCATACTTAGCATTGTTCTTATTTATTTACTTGAGGACAAGCAAAGTTTAAGCCTTACGTGTTTGATGACCCCAAAATTCATAATATATTTTGTGTCATTTCATTGGTTTTTTCGTGTCATATTTATGATCTCTTGCTTGTTTTTAAGCCTTATTTGTCAAATATTGCAGAATCAACACCATTTCTTTTTCTTTTTTTTTTTTTTTATCATTTTCAGGTTAAAAGTGCCATATTTTGATGGATTTTGAAAGATTTGAGCGCACTAATGGATTCCAGACGTTGAGATGAAGTTCTCTATCAAATTTCATGAAAATCAGAGCCAATTTGGCAAAAATATGGCACTACCGTATTTTTGGAACTAACTATCACAGTACCGTATTTTTAGAGGATTTTGAACAGAAAGTTTCTGAAATTTTGCCAAAAATACGGCACTACCGTATTTTTATTACGGTACCGTAGTTTTGTCCCAGTTTTCCGCTTTTTTCGCCCGAATCTTGCATGGACAATATCTTTTGATCCAGAAGTCCAAATTGAGATCTAAAAGAAGTGGCAGACTTGTCGTAATGAGGAACAGAGAAAGGAACCAAAAGCCCCAATTTTTATCAAGAATTCAAAGAGGAATCAAAGGAGGCGTCTTTAGAGTTCGGCCTCGCGCTGAGAGGCGTAGAGACTACCTCAGGCCGCGATTTTTACACTGAAGCTTTACCTAGAGTAGGAGAGTACACACCAGAAGTTTCAGAGCATTTGGAGTCCGATCGGAGGAGAAATCAACAAAACAGCGGTGACAACACTGTTCAAAGGCAATTACGGTGCTGTAATTTCATTACAGCACCTGTTTTGTAACTTTTCTTCCCTTTTTCGATTTCTAATCCTCTGAAATTATGGTTTATTGTAATCCTTTCACCATGCTAGCTTAGATCTTTTTATGGGATATGGGGTGTAATCCCCTTAGTTTGTTAATGACTAGAAAACATTAACTTTTGTCATGATAATTTTGTTATGATAATTTTACTTTTGTGATTGATTGTTCTTTGATTCTTCTTAGTTTTATAAACATCATCATGTTTTAGAATTTTGCAAAATAGACAGAGAGGTTGATTGTGAAATTTGGAACCCTAAAAATCATCGAGTTTGGAACTTATCGTAAGAGATTAGGTTTGTACTTTGAATTCTGATTTTTAGTGATTTTATTACCATGTTGAGTTTCTGATTCTTTGGATTGAGTTAATGTGTTAGACGTGAAGATCCTGCATGAGAGTGAGGATCGGAACGTTGGAAAACCTTAAGTAGAACTTGTGATGAGTTTCAGGATACATGAGAGTGATCCTTGAGTTTCCACATGAAATGTTTGACTTAGAATTCGGATGCACGAGAGTGATCCTTGAGTTCTTTGTTCAATGATTTACTTATTTTCAGCATTGGATAGATCTTGCACGAGAGTGAGGATTGGTGCTTTGTATGATTGTCTGCGCGAGAGCGAGATAATCCTTTTATGAAGTAAATTAAATCTTTATCGTAATAAAATTTAACTGACAACCTTTATTTCCTTCTAGTCATTAGAATTAAGGTGGATGAACCCCTGTCCCAGTTTCTCTTTCAGATATTTAATTTACTTTCTGTTTGTGTTTTCATCATATTCGATTTGCTTAGCTAGTGAGAAAATAATTATTTGGTACTTAACACGTAGGTCTCTGTGGTTCGATATTTTTATTATTTCGAAGTATCTGTGCACTTGCGGACACAACAACCATGCTATGGGTTCAAAACTCTCATAATCCATCATTTTTATGCGATTTTACTTATATTTTCACAAAAACAAAGAAAAGTGAAGATTCCATACAAAGGAAGATAAAAACACTAAAAATCGTATAAAATCATTTAATTAAGCCCAAAATATCATGTAAAATACAGGGAAAAATATGGTGTAAATGCAACTCATCAGAATACCCTGGACTTAAAATTTTGCTTGTCCTCAAGCAATACCGTAGTATGTAAAGAGAATGTAAAGATAAGGAACAATTTTATTATTTTTTTCTCCTTAATAACGTCCCTAGTCCACAATTCAAGCAGTCGATCTTTCAGAACTCGAGTAATTTTTAAAAAAAATCATAATAGAGATAAATTCTCAAGAGTTTAGTATCCAAGAAAGATAAAATTTATAGTTCATGTCATAACATTCATTTTTCACGCACTAAGTATCAAATACTCTTAACTTAATAAATCCACATTACTCAATAGACAAAATTTCTATTTCAACAATTTTAGTGATGTTAAAGATAAGAGACTTTTAATGCAATTTGGTCTTTAAACGGTTATACGCCCTTTCCTATTAGCATTATAACATTGTTTAAAGTATATCACAGAGCAGTATAATTTAACTCATAGTCTCAATCTTAAAGTTAGCAGATTTGTCCACTTGACCTATAGCTCCCTCTTTTTCTATGCTTTTTATTCTTTTCTTTTTTTTTTCTTCTATTCATTTTTTTTATTTCTGGAGAGAGTCGGTCAAGGGCATGGTACTTAAATCGTTATCGATCTTTCTACATGAGGGATAAATATTTACTTTTAAGATTTTCCTTCTATTACTTGATCGCAACAGACTTAAAATATATCAATTTATATTATAATATAACTTATGACTTTAGATTCCTCAACCAGAGGAGTTGGAGCAAGTCTCAGTTAAAGAAATATCACTAATTTTCTATTCATAAAAAGTTCTCCATCAAGGAAAATTAGATAAATTAAACTTCAAGTAAATTCTACTATGCACGTGTTCTCATGAACGTATAACAATTCACATATGTATTTTATCAATACCAGTATTGAATTTACTCAACAATTTAAGTCAACATGAAATTTCAAAAATTCTCTAAGTCATTAAATCAAATACTCAAAATGCTTCATAAGTTCAGAATTAAGGATAAAATAAACTTGTATACCTTTAACAATCATAAACATTCAAATTACATATCTATAAAGCTTTGAAGAAAAAGCAAAATACATGTTGACACCCTAGACTTAAATTGTTGCATAAACATAAATATTAAATCAATACATGGCAATTTTCAGAAAAAATTTGCAAGAGTTTCCTTTAAAATATATAGTGATTTCCTATTCAATTATATCAACACATCAATCCACTTATGAGAAAAGACCAAAAAACTATTCTACATCCTAAATATTATCAATTATTTTACAATATAATCAAGCTTCAGATACCATTTGCCGTCGCATTTCATTGTTCAAATCACATTTACCATCTCTAATATCAAAATTCAGTATAATACCAAAATACATCCCAAATCAACATCATGCATCCAAATACATCAAAAACCATCATATATGTCAAATAAGCAATCACAAATGTCAAATACCAACACAGAACTATAGATATTTTGCAAAAATCGTAAAGCTACAGTAACTCAATCAAATTTTCAACCATGATTTTGCATAAATCTCACTCAAGAATCAAGTAATCTAGCTCCAAATCAATGCAAAAAAATGTAAATCGAGTGGAGAAACCAAATGTAACAGCTAGGTAAGAGACTCTCACAAATTTGAGCAAAAATCAGGCTAAAATCAAGCTTCGGCTGTGAACTCATGTTCTTGCGAACGTCTGGCACTTCCTGGTGATATCCGGCCAAAATCTCGTCGGAGGATCAACGGAAATGGCTGCTGGTGATGAAGGAAGGTCTAGAACAAAGATCCATCACCTGAGGTGGAAGGAATCAATGAGAAATTGGGTTTTCATGGTTTGTAAGCCGTTCACGGCTGCGGCCGTGAATATTTCTGTGACTTAAATCCCTTTGCAAAATGAAATTCACGGTTCATGAGTGACTCACGGCTGTGACCGTGAAACTTTCTGTGGACTTTTGGCCTTCTCGTGTTTCCTTCAGACGCAGTTTTCACAGCCCGTGAGGGACTCATGGCCACACCCGTGAATGTGTCATTTGGCACCTATTCTTCATATAAAAAATTCCAAAAATTTTCTACACATAAAACAACTTATTAAAAAAATTTTCATTAATAAAAATTCATTAAAACATGCTGCAAAAATTTTAAAAAAATTAGAGAAAATTTGAAACTAAAACTAAGAGTAATAAAAGTCAAAAATTTGGATGGCCTCCCAAAAAGTTCTTGTTTAAGGTCATTAGCTTGATTATAGCTTCATGTCATGGCGGAGTTGGTGAATTAGTGGCATAGTAGAGAGCATATAGTCTTCTGCTTTTCCTCCGTCTCAAGAGTATGCCCACCAAAGTATATATCCAGTTAAACAGGTGGATCCATGTCGTAGCGGCCAGTACGTGCATACAAAAAATAAAAATTAAAGTCATACAAAGAATACTTAATAATTTTTCTTCATTTATCCAAAAGTAATATCATGCGTTCTTCCTTTAGATTTATATCAGCAATTGGAAGAAGACTGAAATTAAGATAAAAAAATTCATGCCTTAGATTGCTCAAGAAGTTTTCAAATTTCACATTGGATTTGGTTGGATTTGAATTAAATAATATTTCAGCTACCTCATCATCATTATCCTCTCCACCATTTATCATGCAAGTCCCTAATGATTTTTTTTGGAGAAAAGGAATTGATGGTTCATATGGTGGTGGTGGTAGAATATGCACAGGATCCTCTTCCTCATTTTTCTCCTCAATTTCTTTCTCTTCAATGGGGTATTACATCCAAACATTATCAAATTCATCCCAATCTATCTCGATAGTTCTTACTTGAGGCTCCTTAAATTCATCATCTTTCTTCTCATAAGTCTCCAAAAGTTCAATTTTTTTTTTCAAATATGTACCAAATATTTGTGTTGCAAGGCACTACATTATGTGAGAGGGGACTGGATGGCCGGTAAAGTGCTGAGGAAGGGTTAATGGAGTATTTAGAATTTTCAAAATTATTAAAATTTGAAGAAGGAGATCATAATCAGGAGTCATGACTAATGACTATTCCGACTCTACAAAATTCTCAAATTCATCCTAGATTCCTTCCTCTATGTCATTTTTATCAGTGCAATAAATCATACTTTGAAATTCCTCACTTTGTTTGGTCATATCAGCTATAGAGTTTTCAAGCATGGCTTTTAAGTTGGATTCTTGACGTTTACTAAAGTTTAACCGTGGAATAAATATTCGGTCGTTCTAATAAAATAAGTTTTGATGGTTCTCCCAACTTAGATTGTAGGTACTAGGGCATGAGTCAAAGGATGCAGGAATCCCTAGTTGACATTCAATATAATGATGCCCATGATATCCACAAATATTGCAAGTAATAGATTTCAATATAGAATATTGCATACTTAAATAATCAGTTTGTTGAATAAAGGAATTTACCTTTACTGAAAGTGATTGTAATGCATCCGTGCCATATTCTCTTGTCATTATCGGTGGTACATACCTTTGATTTGACCATTGACATTGGTTAAACATCATATTTTTAATTTATGCAATAAAAATTCAAAAAAACACAGTGTAAAATAGGAATTGCAAAAAAAAATAAAAAAATAAAAATAAAAATAATAAAAAAAAATGTCTAGTCTATAAATCTCATGATTAAATCGATATTGGCTGGCCTGATCCCCGGTAACGACGCTAAAAACTTGATGCGTCCGCAAGTACACAGATTTATCGACGTAATAAAAAGATTATCGTTCCCAACAAGGATCTGTTGGTCAAGTACCGATTACATGATTGTTCTATATCTAGACGAATCAAATTTGTGGTTTTTGTTTCGGAAACTTCTAAGTACAAATAAAAAGAAAAAGATATAGTGCTTTGGGTAAAAATCAATTCGGATAAAATCAGGACTCGAGGTTTCATCACACTGACAATTATGAATTATAGCAAAATAAATTCTTTGAACAGAAAATTATAGTGTTCAAAGAGATTTTTCCTAAGGTATAGATTACCTCCTCCCGAAGCGTAATCCGGTATCTATTCATATCAATCCCATACTCTCGTGGCAATTAACATGAATAGACCCATTAAGTTCTATGAAAAATCATGATAATCCTTCAAACGAATCCAAACTAGTCCCGTGATTGGATTCGTAGGTTTGAATAGAATAGTTCTGACGTTGCGATTCACCTCCTGGTCCTTCTCGCAACGTCTAAGACGTAAAGATACTTGATTAGAGTAAATTATGGAATAAATACAATTCTAATCAAATCAACTTTATAAAAATCATGAGAAAGATTTAAAACAATATATTTAATCCATAAGTCGTCAATGGGCTACACCCCTAATCCCAAAAATAAGAGTAAGAGAACATGTTCTTCAAAAAATAGCATGTATAATGATGAACTCAACATAATCTCCCAAAAATAATGCAAAAAGACACTAGGATAGTAATTAGAACTCTTCCCCTTGATCTGGAGATGAAGAAGAAGCATCCAAATCCCTCCTTTGCGTTATCTTTCGCCGGAATTCTACACAGAAAGTGATTTTTGCCCTAGCCGCCGCCTTTGTTTGTGTTCATGTGTGGAAGCCCCCTTAAACCCTCTAAAATCCTTCCTTTTATAGTTCAATCAGTGTAGAACCCATCTAGGAAGGTTTCTGCAAAGTTTGGTTCAATTCCAACTCGATTCGGGATTGAATCGAGTGAAAAACGTGAAGGGGAAAAAATATTCACGGCCCATAAACTGTTTATGGGCACGGGTGTGAAAGTTTCTGTTTACTGCACATAGTGTATTCATAGCCCGTGAATATATTCATGGCCATGGGTGTGAAAGTTGTGTTTGACCTCCGTTTGACCTCTAATTTGATTCAAATTTGACGTATGGCCTTGTCTTTTCATCACGAATCACCTCATGTCGTCAAAACTCATAAAATCAATTGGTTTGAGTGATATTCACGGCTCATGAATGATTCACGAGTGCAACCGTGAATATTGAGTCTAGCCTCCGTTTCACTCTAAATTTGATGTGCGACCTCGTATTTTCCTTGGGAACCATGTTATAGGCTCAAAACTCTCAAAATCCATTATTTTTATGTGATTTTACTTGTATTTTCACAAAAACCAAGAAACTTGAAGATTATATACAAAGAAAGATAAAAACACTAAAAATCGTATAAAATCATTTAATTAAGCCCAAAATATCATGTAAAATATAGGAATAAACATCGTGTGAAAGCAAATCATCAAGCAGACATTCAGAAGAAGGAGAAAACAAAAACAACTTTAGCAAAAAGTAGATCAAAACCAGATGGAGCACATCCCACTAGACCTGAACAATAATCAAGCACCCCAACCTGCGGGGAATAACAATAATAGAACACTGAGAGACTATACTGCTCCCTACGTTCATGGCTTACAATCAGGAATTGCTCGGCCTACTGTAGAGGCCAATAATTTTGAGATTAAACATGTTTTACTTTCTATGGTTCAACAACATCAATTTGGTGGTTCTTCTCTTAAGGACCCCAACATTTATCTTGTTATATGTTTAGAGTATTGTGATACATTAAAAATTAATGGTGTTTCTACTGATGCTATCAGGTTGAGATTGTTCCCTTTCTCTTTGAGAGACAGAGAAAGAGCATGGCTTCATACAATACCTTCAGCTTCCATAAGGACATGGGGAGAATTGTCTCAAGCCTTTCTTTCTAAGTATTTCCCTCATTCCAAGACAATTCAACTTAGAAATCAGATCACCAGCTTTATGTAGAAGGATTGGGAATCCTTATATGAGGCTTGGGAAAGATTCAAAGTGCTGTAAAGAATGTGCCCGCACCATGGCATAGAGACTTGGGTTTTAGTTCACACATTCTGCAATGGATTGGACTACAACACAAGTCTCACAGTTGATGCTGCAGTTGGAGGAGCCTTAATGAACATAGTAGTTGAAGATGCTATGAACCTCCTGGAAGACATGACAATGAATCATCATAAATGGACTTCAGAACGAGGTACACCTTCCAAGCAGACAGGTAAACTCGAACTTGATACTTTAACTGCTCTTACTGCAAAGGTGGATATTTTAACTAGAAAAATTAATTCTAGGTTTGTAATTTGTTGGATGCTAATTCTATATCTTGTGAGGTGTGTGGAGTTGCAGGCCATGTAGGTACTGAGTGCCAGTTGGGAGATGGGTAGTTGACTCAAAGTAATCCTAAACATATCAATGCAGTTGGAAATTTGTATCCCATGAATAATCCATACTCCAACACTTACAATCCAGAATGGCGAAACCACCCAAACTTCTCATATAGAACTACACAACTAGTGCAACCAGGGCTAGCACCTCCTCAAGGTCAATCTCTATAGGGGAATTACAGACAACCACAAGGATTTCAAGCTAGAAATTATAATCCACCACTGAAGCCAAACACTGATTCTCAACTGAGTAAGCAGATTGAAGGATTAACTGATATGATAAAACTCTTGATGACAATAATGGATTCCTTGAAAACTCACAATAAGATGTTGGAGAATCAGCTAGCCCAACAAGCTAGCTCATCCTCTAGGGCACCAGGGAAACTTCCATCATAACCTGAAGTCAACCCGAGAGAGCATTGTAATGCAATCTCTACTAGAAGTGGCAAACAACTTGAAGATATGAAGATGCCTACTGGCGATGGAGAAGAAGATGCAACACCGGACATAAAAGATTTGAACCATGGATCAACACCTGTCACACATGAGCAGACTGAGGAAGAACGGCCCTATGTGGGACTGCCAGCTTACAAACCTCCAATTCATTTCCCACAGAGACTTGTCAAAGCCAAATTAGACAAATAATTCAGTAAGTTTTTGGAAGTTCTTAAAAAGCTATATATTAACATACCTTTTGTTGATGCCCTTTCACAGATGCCAACCTATGCCAGATTTCTAAAGGACATCTTGTCTAACTAGAGGAAACTGGAAGAACAAGGAACAGTTGCACTTACTGAGGAGTGCAGTGTGATTATACAAAACAAACTCCCCCAGAAACTCAAAGATCTAGATAGCTTTTCTGTACCTTGCCAAATTGGGGAGATGACTTTCCAATGAGCCTTATCTGATTTAGGAGCAAGTGTCAGCCTTATGCCATTATCTTTATGTAAAAGGCTAGATTTGGGTGATTTAAAAACTACAAATATTTTTTTATAGCTTGCAGATGATGCGTTGTATTTACACCACATTTTTGCCTATATTTTATATCATAATTTGAGCTTATTTGCATGATTTTGTGCTTATTTTGGTGCTTTTACTTCACTTAGCACGGAATCTTTACTTTTCTTGGTTTTATTAAAAATGTAGGTAAAACGGCGTAAAAATAAAGGATTTCATGAGTTTTGAAGTCAGAGCATGATTCCCGGGGAGATCACGAGCTTACACATCAAATTTGGAGCGAAAATGGTGAAGAAATCAACATTGACGGCCTTGGCCGTAATTATGGCTCAGCCGTAATTTTGATGTCGAGCGAAAGGCGAGAAAAATGGCTAAGTGTTGGAATGCACAGAAACTTTCACGGGTGAAGCTGTGAATCCATCACGGCCTGTGAAACTTTCTGGGTACAAAGGGCTGTACACATAGAGACATTTACGGCCTCAGCCGTAAACTTGTTACGGACTGTGAAAACGTCCACACGATGAGTTTTTCACTCGATTCTCCACCGATTTGAGTCGGATTTGAACCAAACTTTGCAGAACCGTTCCTTGATTCCACGCAAAAGCAACGATTGATCGACTCTTTCTCATCTACAGATCGAGAAGAAGACGGTATTATTGTTGACTTAGTGAATTCTTTGCGATTTTTACTAGATTTATACTTGTTCATTGTACAAACATGTATTTCCTTAAGAACATGAGTGAGTATATCCTTGTTTCGGGATTTAGGGCTTAGCCTGCTGACTTTTATGAATTAATCTTTATTCATACTCTATTTATACGAATTTATTATCATGATTTGATTGAAGTTGTGTTCATTTCGTAATTTACCTTGGCCACGTATAATTGCGCATTAGACGTTGCGAGAAGGACCGAGAGGTGAATCGCAACGTCCGATCTATTTCAATTGAACCTTCGAATCCAATCACGAGAGTAGGTTAGATTCGTCTGAAGGATCTAAACAGCTTTTCATAGAACTTAATGGGTTTAGTTAGGTTAACTGTCACGAGAGTAGGGAGTTAACTTAATTAAATATCGTATTACACTCCGAGAGGAGGTGATATGTACATTAGGAAAAGTTTCTTTTATGATGGATACTTTCTATTGATTGAGTTATCTTTATAAGATTTATAATAGTCAGTATGGTGAAACCTAGAAATCCTGATTCTCTTAGAACTTGAATCATCTAAAAAGCTGCTTTTGAATTGTTCGTGCTTAGAAGTTCATCATAACCACTCATTTGTTTTGCCTAGATTTAAACAAGTCAAAAAGTCAGTACTTAACTACGTAATCCTCGTTGGGAACGATATCTTTTTATTACTTCGATAATTCCGTGCACTTGCGGAAAACTATCAAGTTTTTGGTGCCGTTGCCGTGGATTACAGCTAGTTAATATTGACTTATTAGATAAGTTTGGAGACTAGGCACTCTTTCTTCTTTGCTTTAGCATTAGTTTTTTACTTTTCTTTCCATTTTCATTGTTATTTTATTTTCCATCTTGACTTACACATTGTATGCCCAGAAATTCTTGAACAGGTACTTTAGTTCTAGGAGACCTAGAAATTGAGCATACATTTTGCCTTCGAAGGAGATTGCAGTTTCAGACTCAGAAGATTTCTGAAGAAGGTGCAATGGTGGCAAACAATCAATCTTTGAGGGACTTCGTTGTACTGAACATACAAGGCTTTAATTCAAGCATAGTCTGACCCAATGTAGAAGTGAACAACTTTGAACTCAAACTAGCGTTGATGACGATGGTCCAGCAAAATCAATTTGGGGGATCCCCAAATCAGGACCCTAATCTACATCTAGCTGTCTTTATAGAATATTGTGATACTATCAAAGTTAATGGAGTTTCATCTGACGCTATAAGACTAAGATTGTTCCCTTTTTCTCTCAGAGACCGTGCGAGAGCTTGGCTATATTCGCTGCCAGCATGATGTATTACTACCTGGGACGAGCTTTCCAAAGCCTTTCTGAACAAATACTTCCCACCTAGCAAGACTGTTCAGCTACGCAACAGGATTACATGTTTTGCACAACAAGAGGGAGAATCACTGTATGATGCCTGGGATCGATTCAAGGAGCTCCAGCATATGTGCCCACACCATGGACTCCAAGCATGGGTTTTCATCCACATCTTTTATAATGGATTGGATTATAACACCAAGTTGATGGTGGACGCTGTGGCTGGAGGAACAATCATGAGCAAAGGCGTGGAAGAGGCGACAGCTCTACTTGAGGACATGGCCATGAACCATAACCACTGGTCAAGTGAGCGAGGTACTACTTCCATGGGATTTGGTAAGTTCCGTAATGATTCCTTGACATCTCTAGCGGCAAAGGTAGATTCATTGACACAGAAGTTAGATTCCTTTTCCTTTCCCTCAGTTGTCCTTAATGCAGTTTCCTGTGAAGTGTGTGGTGTAATAGGGCACGATTCATCTGACTGTCAGTTATTGCTTCATCTCAAGAAAATCTTAATCAGGAGCAAGTTAATGCCTTGGGGAATTTCAATTAGAGACTAGTGAATGGAGGATGGAGGAACCACCCCAACTTGTCCTACAAGAACAATCAAGGGCAAGTTCCTCCTCAGTATCCCCAGCAGAATAACAAGTCACCACTGGGCTTTCAATGAAGACAATATGGACAGCCCCAGAAGTCAAACTTGGAGACCATGCTAGAAGGATTTCTCATGAAATAGTATTAGAGCACTGATGACCTCGCTTATGCGGTCAAGCAGCTGACATCTCGTGTGGATGCTTTGGCAACCCACAACAAGATGTTAGAGAATCAGATTGCTCAGCAAGCGAGTTCTACTAGTAGACCCACAGGGAGACTTCCGGGACAACCCGAGATGAATCCTAGGGAGCATTGTAATGCGGTCACTATTGTGAGTGGCAAAAACAATGACTCACCTAGAGAATCTATCGAGGGTTCTATGGACAAACTTGAGGACATTACTCCTGAATTAGAAAACAATGAGGAGAAATGGGAGGAGTTAAAAAATGTAGGTCCGCATGCATATGTTCCTCCAATCCCTTTTCCCTAGAGGTTATTTAGAGCAGATCAAGGAAAATCTGATATCAGAGAGTTTGAGGTGAAAGGCGACCAGGTAAGTATGGACATAGAAATAACAAAGGTAAGAGATCCTGGAGACATTTCAATTCCCTGCCAAGTTGGTAAGTTTTTTTTGTTGAGAATGCTTTATGTGACTTAGGATCAAGTGTTAATTTGATGCCTTCATATATGATTGAGAAAGTAGGTAGTGGAGAATTTAAACCTACTATAACTTGCCTTCAATTTGCTAATGGATTTATTCAGCAACCTCTAGGAATTTTAGAAAATGTGTCTGTCAAAATTGATAAGTTTTCTATCTTGACTGATTTCATGATTGTTAAAATGGAAGAAGACACTAAATCACATATTATTCTAGGTAGACCATTTTTGGCAAGTACAGGTGCTATAATTGATATGCTGCATGAGAAGCTAACATTGAATTTAAATGGCATCAAATTTGTTTATGATTTTTCTTTAAGGCCTGAGAAGCTTTATTTTGCAGGGTCCCATCAATCCCTTGAAGTGAAGGAGGATAAATTCAAAGAAGGAAATACTTTTGAAATCGATAGACGTCCCTTAGAATATCGGGCAAAGCATGAGAGGGACAAGAAGAAGAAAGATGGAACATGGGAGTTATCACAAACTTTAAAGTTAAACCCATGTAACGATCTAGAAAGGCGTAAAGAACAAATGCTGCCTATTATTCACTGTGCCTCATATCCACTTGAAGGACAATGAACATTATTTTGGTCAAGCTAAGGACCTTAAATAAACGCTACTAGGGAGGCAACCCAGAGACTTTGAATTTTGTTAATTTCTGCATTTTGTCATTAAGTTTTTGAATTTTTTGTGATTAGTTATTTAGCTTTGAATTTTTGTAATCAATTTTATCTGCATGTTATGATGAACTTGTCTATAAGAAAAACACGCTAAATTCGTTGTTTTGCGTGCAGAAATTTTTTAGAAATTTTCTGTGATTTTTCTAAAAATAACTTATGCAACTCCTTTTGTGCTCAACATCACAATTGTCAGGAATATAGCTAGAAAAAAAACTCAAATGTCTCTAATAAATATATTGCCTTTTAATTGATCTAACTTCTAAGCTTTGGTTGAAATTATTTGCTTATATAAAATTCGTTTTGAATTTGTTACACTTATTGAATTTGTTACACCATGAGATTTGGTAATTGTACAAGATTTTCTTTATTGCTTATATTGCATTTCAATTTTCATATGTAGATGGCTGATGTTAATTGCTCCAATGAATTAAGCTCTCAACCAATTGAAGATGCATCTCAATCACTTGGAATAGGAAGTTCTAATGCACAACCACAAGGTCCACAAGACACCACAAGTCAAATGGATGCAAGCACACAAGGAGGGAAACTTAAAAGTGTGGTGTGGAACCATTTTAAGAAGATACAAGTAAATGGAGAGGACAAGGCTCAATGCAACTATTGTCGAAAGTTTGGAGGAAAATCTAAAAATGGTACAAAACATTTACACCAACATATGGATCTTTGTTTTCAACGAAAGATTAGCATGAGAGGGCAAACAGTTTTGACATCTCAGATAATAAAAGAC
The DNA here is from genome assembly GCA_027563935.2 of Costus lasius. Classification (NCBI taxonomy): domain Eukaryota; kingdom Viridiplantae; phylum Streptophyta; class Magnoliopsida; order Zingiberales; family Costaceae; genus Costus; species Costus lasius. The sequence continues at coordinate 105,712,815 of CM050448.1, forward strand.
AAAAGCTGAATTAACATTTAAAACATATAATTCTGAAAATGCAAAGAAGGAGCTAGCAACAGCAATTATATTGCATGAATATCCACTTTCAATAGTGGATCATGTTGGCTTTAAGCGGTATTCAAATGCACTTCAGCCATTGTTCAAAGTTCCTTCACGAAACACTTGTTGGGGTATGCCCTTAAGGCTAATGTTTGAGGCCTTGGGATTGTATAAGTATCATGTAATAAACTCTTATGTTTATAAAGGCATGGTTATTATTCAGGTTGCTACCTTGTCTGCTGTAATAAGTGTACTTCTGAATAATGTCTCAAAGCTGTTCAGCTAGGCTGACATGCATATGTCCTTAGTCGAGATATCTTGGTGAACATGAGACAGCCTTGATATGTTTGAGACTAATATGTGTTCTAATCTTATAGGATGCTTCGAGCATGGAATAAGATGTAGACTCATGGGTACATTGGATGTACTGGACAGACCCTACTAGGATATTCAATTGCTTGTCACAATGTGAATGATCCTTGTAAGCACCAAGTGGCACATGTCCTCTGACTTGAGATCACTTGTGTTTCTAAATGATGATTGTCATTGTCTTGAGGTAGTTCAATATCATTTGAAACATAATGATTATAGACTATCTTGGATGGTGAGCTTGAATCAGGTTAGGGCACTAGTGATAGACATAGGATTGCCGTCTCCTTGTTTAAGGAGTGTGATGTTCTAAAGGGCCCCCCTATATGAGATGATTGAGATAGTGTATGGCCATACCCAGATGACTATGTTCATCTGATCTAATCATGCTCATCGTATTGGAGTTACAAGCTTGACCCGCTTGTCCAATAAGAACATCCAGTGGCAAAGGACACATGTATGCCTAGTGAAGTTGATTCACACTTGTGCTGTGGTTTGGGTGAAGTCTTGGAAGACTCTTTCCTTTATATCGGGAGACAGTGATGTGTTGCTAGATACCCCTCACTGATCGTGATAACGAAAGTTATCGTTACCGACATTTAAAGGAAACCCTCAGGGTCGCACAATTTGATGATATGGCTTACTTAAGTCAGATCGTGTGGACTGAATTGTTTGAGTTCAGTTTAAAGGGATAGAGGCTCTGATTGTAAGTGAGATCTGGTCTGATCATGTTTGATTGATTGGGACTTGAGATCGGTAAGCTTCGATCGAGAGTATTGATGCTAGATCGGTGAGATCAAGAGTATCACGAGATCAACGGTTAGATATTGAACCATTGGTTCAATGAGATCTAGACCATGGCTTGGGCTGGTTTAATTTGGTTCTTGAACCAAATTGAAATGGATTGAAGTCGCTTGAACCGGTTCACAAGGGTGAACGCTTGGTTCAAGGGGTTAGGCGTTTTGGTTCGGTAATGGGCGCATAGCTTCATCTCTTCCATTTATGGAAAGTATTGAAGGCGACTTCACCTTAACGCCAAAGCGTTTTGAACGCTCGACTTCACTCCTCTCTTCTCAACGTTCATCCTTGGTGGTGATGGCATTCGGACGAGAAGAGGAGGAAGGTTGCTCTCGCCAAGCTTGATCCAAAAACTCCTTCACGCGACAAGGGATACTTTGGAGCCTTGCTAGCACAAGGGACGTTCAAGGTGTAGGCCTTCTTCTTCTTGTGTGTGATTCCTTTGGAGAAGTTCTCTTTGAACTTTGCTTCCAAGCCGACATCCGATCTATGGCATTGGTATGATCACATTCTTGATCTAATGAAATATTATAGTTGATCATATGAGCACATAAGCGATTGAATTCTTGAAACCCTAGCAAAATGCATGCGCCCCCTTGTCTAGGGTTTTCGGCCCCCCTCTTGAAAGGGGTTTATCCGCTTGCGCTCCCCCTTGAAGGGGACCCTTCAACACTAACAAGAAGGAAATTATGAAAGTTTATGATGCTGAGAAATCAATGGCATTGAAATTACTTGATAGTAATGAAGGAAGGGTTGCAATTACATCAGACATGTGGACTTCTAGTAATAAAAAAAGAGGATATATGGCGATCACTGCCCATTATATTGATTCTTCCTGGTGTTTACAAAGTCAAATTTTGAGGTAACTATCTATTAACTATTATAGTTACATAATTCTTTATGATATCATATATACTTGATGAATGATTTGCTAAAGTTAGTAAGTTACATTATTCTTGTTCATGAATAGATGTTGTTTTCAATAATAGTAATTGTTGTTTGTTTTATATTAGGTTTATTTATGTTCTAGCACCTCACACGAGTGATAGACTTAGTGTTGTTCTAGTAGGGTGTTTACTAGACTGGAATATTGATACTAAGTTGTCTACAATTACTTTAGACAGTTGTAGTACTAATGATGCTATGGTTCAGAAAGTGAAAGATAAATTTAATTGTAGTACTCTGTTAAGGGATGGTTCTTTACTCCATATGCGTTGTTGTGCGCATATATTAAATCTAATTGTAAAGGATGGGTTGGAAGTGGTCAAAGATGAGGTAGAAAAAATCCGAGATAGTGTAGCTTATTGGATTGCAACCCCTAAAAGGGTAGAAAAATTTAAAGAGACAGCAAAGCAATTGCGAATGACATATACAAAAAATTTATGTTTAGATTGTCCAACAAGATGGAATTCAACATATAAAATGCTTGATATTGCTATATTATACAAGGAAGTATTTTATAGGTTGAAACAAAGAGATGATAAATACACTTGTTTGCCATCAACAACACATTGGGAATTTGCAGCTGAAGTTTGTGGAAAGCTGAAAATTTTTAATACTATTATAAAATTATTTTCTAGAACAAGTTATCCTACTGCAAATCTTTATTTTCCTAAGATTTGTGAAATTAATATAGGAATATCAGAATGGTTGACTTCTCCTAACCCAGTTATTCAAAGAATGACAACAAAATTGATGGATAAATTTAAATGCTATTGGAATGTGATTCATGATATAATGGGAGTTGCTACAATGTTGGATCCTAGGTACAAGATGAGCTTACTTCAATATTATTACCAAAAATTATATTGTGTTGATGCTTCAGTTGAAGTTCATAGGATTCAACAACTTTGTTATGATTTAGTTTCTGAGTATCAATTAAAAACAAAAGAAACTAATATCAATCCAGCTGATGAGGTTGATAATTCTGCAATAGATGACTCATTAAATGATTTTGATGCATTTGTAATAAGTCAAAAAAGAGCAAGAACTTCACATCTCAAAACAGAGCTTGATATTTATTTAGAAGAAGACATACTTCCAAGATCAACAACTTATGATATTCTTTTATGGTGGAAGTTGAATGGTATCAAGTACCCAACACTGCAAGCAATTGCAATAGATGTGCTAGCAATTCCTATATCCACTATGGCTTCTGAATCTGCATTCAGCACGGGTGGCAGAATTCTAGGCCCACATAGTAGTCGATTACATTGGTATACTTTAGAGGCATTGATGTGTGCTAGAAGCTGGCTGTGGAGTTAAGAGAACAAAGGTAAAATTATATATTAATAATTAATAATTGTTTACTTATGAACTTATATCATTATATATTTTTATCATTTTGCAGGAATGAGTTCTAAAGCAATTGATGAATTTGCAAATATACTTAATGAGATAGATTCTGAGGATGAAGGTATGATTGATAATTGATATCTAATTAATCATAATTTATAAAAATAATATACTCTATTTTGTTCAATGCAGATGATTGTAGTCAAGTGGATCCCGAGCAACTTTTGGATTAGAAGATGATTGATAGCAATTTATGATTATTTTCTCGGTGATTTTGTTGATGTTGACTTGTTTTAATTGCTTACTTGGTGATTTTGTGGATGTGGAAATGTGGAAATGTGGATTGTGAACTGTTGCATACTTGCATTGATGTGGATTGTGGAACTGAACTATAGACCATGCTACTAGCTATTATGTAGTTGATTTACTTTCTATTCACTATTTTATATTAGTGCAGCTATGTTTCATTAGGTAGGGACTCAGTTTTGGGATGAAAATTTAAATAAAGAACTCACAGAAGCTATGTTCTCCATTACAACTTGCAACTTTGCAAGTGTAATTTATAGATTGCATCTATATTTTCCTTATAGTTCACTAACAAATAACTTTTATGTTCTCCACTTTTTGCAGATATGCATTCTCAATTAGGAGCATGTCTCAACTCAAGGTTCATGCTTTTAGAGTTTAAACAGTTGATATTGTTTCTTCTTCTTCCTGTTATTGGCGCTCGTGAGAAATGTATATCAGACTGATGTTTCAAAATCTATCTAGTTATATATATTGTGAATAATTATTGTAAACTTTATATATATATATCGTCGAACTTGGTTATGTTTGAACTAGTTCGGCAATATATATACCAAGTTCGACAATAATTATCAACAAACTTTGTATATATATCGTCGAACTTGGTTATGTTTGAACCAGTTCGACAATAGATGTACAAGTTCGACGATAATTATTGTCGAACTTGGTAAATATATTGTCGAACTTGGTTATGTTTGAACCAGTTCAACAATAGATGTACAAGTTCGACAATAATTATTGTCAAACTTTATATATATATCGTCGAACTTGGTTATGTTTGAACTAGTTCGACAATATATATACCAAGTTCGACAATAATTATCGTCGAACTTTGTAAATATATCGTCGAACTTGGTTATGTTTGAACTAGTTCGACAATAGATGCACAAGTTCGACGATAATTATTGTCGAACTTGGTATATATGTTGTCGAACTTGGTTATGTTTGAACCAATTCAACAATAGATGTACAAGTTTGACAATAATTATTGTCGAACTTTATATATATATCGTCGAACTTGGTTATGTTTGAACTAGTTCGACAATATATATACCAAGTTCGACAATAATTATCGTCAAACTTTGTATATATTCATCGAACTTGGTTATGTTTGAACCAGTTCAACAATAGATGTACAAGTTCGACGATAATTATTGTCGAACTTGGTATATATATTGTCCAACTTGGTTATGTTTGAACCAGTTCAACAATAGATGCACAAGTTCGACAATAATTATTGTCAAACTTGCTATATATATCGTCGAACTTCGACAATAATTATTGTCGAACTTTGGTTTAAAAAAGTTTGACAATAATTATCATTGAACTTTGCTATATATTAACTAAGTGCAGCGGGTCGGGTTTCCCTGCGGGGTCAGGTGTGGGGTGTGGTTTTTTAACCCCGTTGGGTTCGGGGTTAGATGTAGAAAAATTAGGTTCGGGGCGGGGATGGCAAAACCCGCCCTCGACCTGCCCCGCTGCCATCCCTACTGTAGTCCCTAGGATTGTTCGATGATGTGATAGCACCCACTGGTATAGGTAGGCATCACCCGCAAGTGCACGGGTCTATCGAAGTAATAAAATATCGATCCCACAGGGACTAACTGGCAAGTACCGATAGATCTCAAAATGACTAGCTAGACGAAGTCGAAATTGGTGAAGTTTAAGATAACGAAATAATTAAAAGTGCAGGAATGTAAACAGAGGGAATCACACGAGAGGATTCTAATGAGGAGATGTATCAGGATATGGGTTCACCTCTTGACTCCTTACGGTTGGATAGTTAAACTCTATTACCAGCGTCCTGTCTAGTTCCAGGGACTCAGCTTCCTTGTCACATAGGTAGCTTCCCTCTAATAATCTTGTCCGCTTCCACAAACTAAATTACCAGCCCAATCCGTAGGGTTCTAACGTGCGGTCAGACGAATGTCTTTCTACAACATCCAAGATTCTTATAATCCTTGCAAGTACGCACAGACCCGCAAGCGAGGTTTTTACCCTCCTAGAGGTGCTGGACTGCACCTGAGGTGATTAAAGACTCAAACGCCCCCTTTCGGGCAACGTAGGCAAAGCGTGCAGACGGAATGGGAAAACTCTCAATCTAATGGATCAGACGCGTGGTCGGACTGGGGTCTCTCTGACGCGTCTGAGCTCCTTTTAGTCACGCGAGCGAGTACGAATCTGCGAGCGAGTTTTTCTTCTGGAGATCTGATTAACAAACCTCACTAGGGTGTTTCCCTAGGTGAGTACAATCTAGCAGGCAAGTTTTCTCCTCTAGATCCGATTAACAAATCTCACCTTTGCAATACGAGGCTCAAGCATACCATTCAGAATAATGCTCCCCTTTAATCCTACGAGTAAGTACAGCTATGCAAGTGAGTAAACTCCTAGAAAAGCTGATTTACAAACCTCACACGAGGGATTAAAAGTCGAACATATTCCTCCGGGTACACAGGAAAAGCACGCACACTGGGTCAAGCAAGGATTTTAACAAGTAAATCTAACTATCACAACTAATAAATTGTCAAGGGCTACCCCACATCCTGACTTAGTGTTTAGCCAAGCATTCTTATGGTAACAATGTAAGCAATGTATTCAGCCATGCACATTACAAGTGGTAACAATTCTTGCGCAAGAGTTGCTAAGGGGAGATGGATTATGCAATATTCTCTTAAGATCTTACAATAGATACTGCAACTCAAAGATAAATGCTAGGTATTACAGGTATGCGTTTAAGAAGCTTACGCAACAGATGGTTTTTGCCAAGAGATGCAAGTTGCGCAGCTTCCTTCTCCTCTCGCCTTTCACCTCCTCTCGTTTCCTTGCCCGTGCGAATCCCCTGATGGATCGAACCCCCCTCTCCTCCTTTGGAACAAAGAAAGCCCTTTTATACTCTTCTCTTCTGAACCTTCTTCTCTTCCCCATGCCCTGCAAAAAGAGCTTGCTAAAAAGCTTCAGTCGAAAGAGATTTCTGCCAGCCTGCAACGCTTCAGCCGCCCATACCTCACGAAATGATGATTTCGTGAGCAAAACCTCCCCTAAAAGCTGCTCCACGCCTCCTTTGTCAACGAGGGAGAAAGGTCCTAAGTGCCCTTCAGCTTCCCCTTAGGTCAGATCAAAGAAACGTGGGAGAAAATGATGATTTTGTAATAGGCGGGTCCGCGATCTCGGGCAAGAATTTGGTCGTGACCCGGTCGTGATTTGTCGATTTCAGCTTCAGGTATAGCGACGATCACGGGCATGATTCTGATCGGGACCCGGTCGTGATTTCCAATAAAGGCTTCAATAAATCCGAAAACTCCTGGTTAGGATCATCTTGAGTTAGGATGAGCTCCTCTGCTACCAAAGTGTCAGAATCTACCCTTTATGTGGTCAATTTGACCTGAAAAAGTGAAAATACCGAAACAAGTGTAGATTCCATAAATGTATCCAAATATAGGCAATTGTAAGGCTTAAAGTCATGAAATAGGCGTGTTTCCATAAGTAAATTGGTATGTACAACTCTATATAAGTCTGTGTCAACAGAATACCTACGACTTAAACCTTTGCTTGTCCTCAAGCAAAAAGAAAGAAATGAAGTTCCATGAGGATTGTTCAACAGAAGTTACACTCCCTTAATGATCCATAAATGTCAAATAATCACAGCTAGTCACAGGATACACAGATCACCGTAGACTTTAAAGATGTCAAGATGAAAAGCAAAGTATCCAGGTTAAATCTATAGACAACAGTTGCACGATAATACTGGATAGAAAATAGTTCCTTACCACATGAGACACCAATACACTCAAAGCACCAAATGGGCAAACTCTAAGGTGGTAGTAAAGGCCTTACTCATGACTTTGGTACCACCGCACTTTTTCTTTCTGTTTCTGCAGTGCCAAGCCGAGGCTTTGGTACCACTGCTTTTTTTTCCTTTTGAATTTCAGTACCAAGTTACAACTTCGGTACCACTGCCCCTCTTTTTTTTTTCATTTTCTTTTCTTTTGACGGCAGTGCCAAGCCAAGGCTTCGGTACCACTGCACTTCTTTTCTTCTTCTTTCTTTTCATTGGGCAGTGCCAAGTCGCAACTTAGGTACCATTGTTTCTTGTTTTCCATTTTTTTCTTTTTTTTTCTATATTTTGTACGATGCCAGGTCAGAGGAGCTTGAACCAAAACTAACACCAGGAGTTACCGAGGGTGGTAAGTGTGTATCAAGTGGTTTGGTCTATAATCTTCCAAATAATAGCACTCATGTTGATATAGATCCTTCCTAGACCCAAAGCTTATCAAAGTTCAATCCCCAAGTTTTTAGTGTATAAGGAATCGAGTGACTAGTTGTTCAATCATGAATGTGATCTAAATGTAGTGTGGGGGACTAAATCAGTCATAAATCGGGCCAATGAACAAGTATCAATCTCAAATGAGAAAATATCAAGTAAGAAAATCTCAGCCAGGACCTACGACTTAGGTCCTTACGTATTTGGGAGGTAACCATCAATCATGGTTCAAAGTGTATCCACAAAGTTATGAAGAAAGTGTAGCAAAAAGATGTGGGCATGATAAGTGTGCTACAGTATGGATGTCCTTGCAAAGCTGAAGTGTCTAAGAGATGAATAAAGCATCAAGAAAGCAAGTCATAAAGAATGTTACTCATGTTCTACACATGTTCGGCAATTGTAGTTTGGAGTCATGGTAAAATAGTCAAAGCATCACATCAAGCAGCAATAGTCTAATGATATACACAACATTAGAAAGCTGAAATACTATTTCCTGTACAACTATCTCATCATCAAAACATGTGCAGTCAAGGCATTATAAAAGTGAAGCACATTAAAGTTCAGCAATGGAGCAGGTTAGCGAGTTTGGTACAATAGCACAGCATAAAAGACAGTTCATCACAGCATAAAAGTTTACCGTCACAGTCATAAAAAATACCCTCGTACAACATCATATCATAAGAAGTAGAAGTTAAGACGACCCATCAAAATGTGTAAGTACCCTCACCCTAAGCAAAAGATGCATCATCCAGATGCATATAATATAGGTATATATCAAAAGGGGTGAGGGAGAACTTACTAGAGTGCAGCCCTACTCACTGCACTCAGCCGGGTCATCATCGTCATCGTCGTTGGCTGGCTCGGAGGAATCAGAGACATGGATGGTGTCGTCGACGTCTTCATCCTCGTCTCGCGGTGGTGGTGGAGCCATGTTGCTGTGGAGGAAAACTTCAATGCAGTTCACCGTATCCATCAGGGTTGCTAGCTGCTTCCCTTGGTGGATCTGGTCTTGGCGAAGAAAGTGGAGCAAATCTTCCGTAGAAGGGCACGCGGCAGTCCAAGGCTGTCCACCAATAGAGGAACCGGTGTCCATGTCGAGAGGTGTAGCCTAGTTGTCCGGTGCAGTAGAGTCGGGATGAAGGCGCCAGTTGGCGCTATCTCTGATGTCAGTCCGCGCGGTATTTGGTAAAGCCATGGTGATAGTGGTGTCCGCGAAGGTCAGATGATATATGTCACCTCGCCAAACAATCATCTTCATTGAAAGAAGATGCTCAAGATCCAAGCAGCGGCTTCCAACTGCTTTAGGTTGACGATAGGGGTTATGTCCAAGGGAGAGAGCTATCATTGTGATCATCCCGCCGATACAAATGACTCCTTTTTGCGCATGGGCTACCCGCATAAATTGCCGGGCGAGATGATAGCCGGCATTAATCTGGAAATGGTGCAAGAGCCCCCATAAACATAGCAGCTCGGGCGAGCGTACAATTCCGTCTCCATCCCTCACGAAAATCGAATGCGCGAGTAACCTATGTGCATAGCGGATGTAGGGGTTGGAGAGTGTCGAAGCTCTGGCATTCCTGGGCGAGTAAGCGGACATGGAGGAGATGCACCTCCAGAAAATGTCTTCATTGAAGTCCGGTGGTCCGATCCTGGAAGCGTACGCAAGAAACCCAAAGATGTCGTTAAGATCAGCAATGGTAAGGCGATACTCTGTGTTCGCTAATCTGAAGGATAGCAGTCCAGGATCTGTGTCTAGAGCAGAGACTTTTAATTCAACCGAGCTTAGAAATTCAAGCGTGAAAGGGATATATGTTGGATGGGCGTATTGCAGAAAGCGTGCCCAGCCAAATTAACGAAAAACCCAAAGCAGATCATCGAAAATTCCGAGAGTAGCTAATGCTGGTGGGTCTATGTACCTTGTGTTGATTATCCACCGGTTGGATAGGACTTGATACCTCGCCGCTTGGTGATTGTCTCGCATCTGAATTTCCAGCAGTGAGGCTTGCTGTTGAGGTGCCGGTCGAGGGGTTGAGGTTCTTGCCGGTCGCTTCCCAGTGTTCTTTCGACGTGGTGGCATGGTTGCTCGAGCAGCAAAGTGCGGACACAGAAGTATCGGCAGTTGATTGCGGAAGACCTCGCGGTGAAATAAGGACTAAAATCCTGGAATGAGAGCTCGCCTGAGATGATCGGAGAAGTTGCCAGAGGGTTGGCGGTCGACGGAGCTAACGGCGGCGAATGGTGGGGCAGAGCGGTGGGGTTGGCACACCGTACGGAAGTGGAAAGTTCAAAAGATCAGGAACCCTAGACGGAAAGCTTGGGCGAGCTGCTTAAGTGAAACCCTTAACGTGTTGCTTAACGGGTCGGGCTGGCTAGGCGGATCCGCTAAGGTGTTAAGGTTCAGAGATCTCGCCAAAGATTTTCATCAGGACTCGTTCGTGATTCTCCTGCAATCTTTTAATCCAAATCTTCATGGCTGTGCCTTCATTCACGGGGTAGCCGTGATGTTCTCGTCAAATTTTATAAGCATTCTATCTTCTGAAAGATCTTGCTCGTGATTTTCGTCATGACCCACCCCTGATTGTCCTCCGTTTGATTGTGCGCGAACCTCACGGCCGTGCCTCTAGTTACGGGTCTGCCGTGAACCTTTCGACGGATAATAGTCTGAAAACTCTTCGGAAAGATCTCGGTCATGACTTCCATCGTTCCCCGGTCATGATTTCCTCACGAAATCCTTTATTACTGTTTACGGCCGTGGCTTTAATGTCTTCATTGCCATAAAGTTCTCGGCGAATTTTCTGATGTTTGAGTTGAGTGAGAATCATGGTTGAGATTTTTGTCGGGACCCGCCCGTGATTTTGGAGAAACTGACAGAAAATGCCCCCTTTCCACTGCATCAGTTTGCGATATTCCTGTGTCATTCAAGATCAAGTAAAATCATCAATATCCACAGCTAAACAAACAGAGATATAGCAAACAATGCAAGTAGTGAAGGGGCACATCAAGGCCCAAATCTCAGTTTCAACTTCAGTTTCAATTTCATAGGAGTCAATAGGCAATGCTAAAGATAAGTTTCCGAATAGAACGGTTTAACATCGATTGGCACGATCATAGCTTGCATTGTTCTTGTGATTGTTTCTTGTTGAGGATCTCCTCGCCCTACTCTAGAGTTTGATATTCCGCGCCGATATTTATAGTTCGAAATAGTGCATGCGCATTTTCTGCAAAATTTGCCATTAGTGGTAGATATCAAAACCATGCATTTAGAACAAAATGACTACAACTAAGAGATGAAATTCCAATTCATTACGAAGGAAGTTAAGATATTCTAAAGCTGGGTTGGTGTGTCCTAGCATGCGATCACTAAGGTTTTAACTCTAATTATCAAAAGAGTTCCTAATAATATACAAACTAACTGAAGTTTTAACAAAAATATGAAAATGGAAAAGTAAGATGCTGAAAATTAAATTAACTAAAGTAAGATGCTTGGGTTGCCTCCCAAGAAGCGCTGATTTAATGGTCCGTCAGCTTGACCATAGTCTGTGTTATCCTGGTGGAGGAGGGTCCATGAGGAGCAATGCAATGTCCTCCGGTATCGGTTCATGGGAGATGTAGTGCTTGAGTCTCTGTCCGTTGACTTTGAATATACCGGTTGACTCTCGGTAAATGTCTACAGCACTGTGAGGGTAAACCTTTTGTACTACATATGGTCCTGTCCATTTGGTTCGAAGCTTCCCAGGAAAAAGTTTGATCCTGGAGTTAAACAATAGTACCAATTCACCTTCGCGAAATTCCGTCTTCATAATTCTTTGATCGTGCCATCTTTTGGTACGTTCTTTATAGATCATGGCGTTCTCATAGGCTTCCTGTCTAAATTTGTCAACGTCATTAAGTTGAAGTTTTCTGAGTTTCCCAGCTTGGTTCCCATCAAAATTTAGTCGTCGTATCGCCCAATAGGCTTTGTGCTCAATCTCAACCGGTAAGTGGCATGATTTACCGTATATCAACTGGAATGGGGACATACCTATAGGGGTTTTGAATGCCGTACGGTATGCCCATAAAGCATCGTCGAGTTTAAGTGACCAATCGGTGCGAGTGCGCGATACCGTTTTCTCAAGTATGTGCTTAATCTCCCGGTTTGATATTTCAACTTGTCAGCTAGTTTGAGGGTGGTAAGCGGTGGCAACTTTGTGTAATACTCCATATCTCTTGAGAAGTGATTCAAATCCTCGCTCAATAAAATGAGATCCCCCATCGCTGATTACCATGCGAGGCGTTCCAAATCGTGGGGGTATTAACTTCTTGAAAAATCTAGTTACCACCTTCGAGTCATTTGTCGTTGCAGCCAAAGCTTCTACCCACTTGGATACATAATCGACTCCAACTAAAATGAATTTGTTACCACAAGAAGGTGGGAATGGTCCCATAAAGTCAATCCCCCATACGTCAAAAATTTTGATTTCAAGGATGGTATTCAGAGGCATCTCATTCCTTTGTGATATTCCACCCATCCGTTGGCAACGATCACAAGACTGTACATAGTCCCTTGCGTCTCTGAATAAAGTTGGCCAAAAGAAACCACACTGGAGAATCTTATGTGCTGTCTTCTTACCACTGAAATGTCCTCCATAAGAAGAAGAATGGCATTGGAACAGGACATCTGGAATGTCCTCTTCCGGTAAGCATCTTCGGATGATACAATCAGCACAACGCTTAAACAAGAGTGGTTCGTCCCAATAATAGTGTTTTGCCATAGACATAAACTTCCTTCGCTGTTGGTACGTGAGCTTCAGAGGCATAATACCGGCTGCCAAGTAGTTTACCAGATCGGCATACCATGGTGCTTTCACAGCAGTGACAGCTAGTAATTTCTCGTATGGGAATGTATCATCGATCTCTTCTTCCAAATTGTTTTTGCTAGTAAATCTCAGACGGGAGAGATGGTCTGCTACTAGATTATCGGCTCCCTTTTTATCTTTGATCTGAATGTCAAATTCTTGCAACAATAGTATCCATCTGATTAGCCTTGGTTTCGCGTCTTTCTTCTCCATGAGATATCGGATTGCTGCATGATATGTATAAACGATAACACGCGAGTTAACCAAATATGATCGGAACTTATCAAAAGCAAAAACTATAGCTAGAAGTTCTTTTTCAGTTATGGTGTAATTGCTCTGTGCTCCATCTAGTGTTCGGCTGGGGTAGTAAATGGCATGTGTTCGGTTGTCCTTCCGTTGTCCCAATACAGCTCCTACCGCATAGTCACTAGCGTCGCACATAATTTCGAAGGGCAGCGACCAATCCGGAGGTTGTATTATCGGAGCAGAAATCAAAGCCTTCTTCAATTTCTGAAACGCATCCATGCAGTTCTGGTCAAAAACAAATGAAACATCCTTAGCGAGTAAAGATGTCAAAGGCCTAGCCATTTTAGAAAATTTTTTGATGAAACGCCTATAAAGGCCTGTATGGCCTAAGAAGCTTCTTATTCCTCTGACAGAGTTTGGAGGCGGCATTCCCTCTATCACACTGATTTTTGCTTTATCGACTTCGATACCACGCTCCGATATCAAATGACCAAGAACAATTCCTTCCTTTACCATAAAATGGCATTTCTCCCAATTCAACACCAAGTTTGTCTCTTCACAACGCTGCAAAACACGAGTCAGATTAGATAGACAAGAATCAAAGCTAGACCCGTATACTGAAAAGTCATCCATAAAGACGCCCACTATGTCTTCAATCAGGTCAGAGAAAATAGCTGTCATGCAACGCTGAAAGGTAGTTGGTGCATTACATAAACCAAACGGCATACGACGATAAGCGAAAGTACCGAAGGGACATGTAAACGTGGTTTTCTCTTGGTCGTCCGGATGTATCGGTATTTGGAAACATCCTGAATATCCATCCAAGAAACAAAAATAAGAGTTAGTGGCTAATCTTTCAAGCATTTGATCAATAAAGGGGAGAGGAAAGTGATCCTTGCGGGTAGCCTTGTTCAGTTTTTGATAATCGATACACATGTGCCACCCGGTAACGGTTCTCTACGGGATCAATTCGTTATTTTTGTTTTTTACCACCGTTACTCCTCCTTTCTTTGGTACCACATGTACTGGACTTACCCATTAGCTATCCGAAATGGGGTAGATGACCCCAGCATCTAATAGCTTCAAAATATCTTTCTTAACTACCTCTATCAAATTCGGATTCAAACGTCTTTGGTATCGATAGATGGTTTGCTGTCCTCTTCAAGGTGTATCCTGTGCATGCATAAAGAAGGGTTAATACCTTTTATATCATCCAAAGTGTACCCAATTACCTTCTTATATTGTCGAAGCTTATCTAGGAGAAGGCTTGTCTGCTCTGAATCAAGATGATTAGCTATGATGACAGGATAAGTAGAATTCTCACCCAAAAATTCATACCTGAGGTTGCTCGGTAAGGATTTGAGTTCTAAGTTAAGTTGTTTACAGACCTCGGATGTCGGCGCAGATGGTTCTGCAAGCTTTTCTTCCTCTGGTTCAATGGTTGTACTTGAGTCAAGAATATCAGCATAGGCACGGACTTCTTCTTCCTGCTCTTCGTCATAGTCGCCTAGTAGGCAAAATTCGAGAGGGTTGACATTTGTCTGAGGGATGTAAGACGGGTCAAATTCATCGTCGACGACTCCGATACTATAGCAGGAATCTACAAAAAGAGGTTTCTTTAAGCTCTCGGTAAGATCGTACAGAACGGTCGGCCAATTGCAACGAGATGTTCGTTGGTTTCAAGTCTCCGATATCCAGTTTCTTGCATAGAGAGAGTGGCATCAGACTTACACTGGCGCCAAGATCGCATAAAGCGCGGTCAAAAGGTGTGTCTCCGATCAGGCATTGAATGGTAAAGCTGCCTGGATCCTTCAACTTTGGCGGTAACTTATTTTGGATGATTGCGCTGCATTCCTCAGTTAACGCTACTGTGTCATGTTCCTCCATTTTTCTTTTATTTGATAGGATTTCCTTCAGAAACTTAGCATAGGATGGCATTTGTGACAAAGCATCGGTAAAAGGTATGTTAATATATAGTTTCTTTAAAATTTCTAAAAATTTACTGAATTGATGATTGAGTTTTGCTTTTGCCAACCTCCGGGGAAATGGAATTGGTGGTCTGTATGGTGGTGGAGGCACATAAACAGGTTCTGTTTCCTTCGTTTGTGGTTCACTGTCAACAGGTTCATTCGGTTCTTCAGATTCAGGGGTTCTGATCTCATTCTCACAATGGTCATCATTTGGCATTTCTGGTTCTTCAAGTTGCTTGCCACTGCGTGTGGTAATGGCATTGCAATGTTCTTTGGGATTCGTCTCAGGCTGTCCAGGTAATCTGCCCGGCGGTCTAGTAGAAGTACTAGCCTGTTGGGCAATTTGGTTTTCCATTATCTTCTGGTTTGTGGTTAAATTTTTGATTGCCTCTAACATGCAGTCCATTACTTTTGTTTGCGCTGACACGAAGCTGTCAAAGCGCGACTCTAATGTTTGTTCTTGTGGTACTGTGTTGGTGCTTGGTTGTGGTGGTTTGTCAAATTGTTTAGGCTGATACCCAGTGTTGGATGAATGAAATCCAGGGGGTTGCCTATAGTTCGATGGTTGAGCTGCATTGTTGTTTCTATAGGAAAAGTTGGGATGATTTTTCCACCCAGGGTTGTAGGTGTTGGAATAAGGGTTGTTTTGGACCCTTTGGTTAAAGTTCCCTATAGCATTTACCAAGGTGGGTGGGGTGTCTTGTGATACTAAATTTCCTAATTGACAAGTGTCAGAAAGATGACCTTCCACTCCACAAATTTCACACATAGCAGTATTATGACGCATGTTCATGGAATCAAGTTTATGAAATAATGAATCTACTTTCGCAGCAAGAGAATTAAGAGCGTCAAGTTCATATTTACCGGCTTGTAGAGAAGAAGTACCTCTTTCGCCCGACCATTGGTAGTGGTTGAGCGCCATTTCATCGATTAAATTGTAGGCTTCATCGACTGCCTTGTTCATCAAAGCTCCTCCAGCGACTGCATCAACGGTAAGATGAGTATTATAAAGCAGTCCGTTATAAAATGTATGTACCAGTACCCATTTCTTGAGGCCATGGTGAGGACACATTCGCTGCAACTCCTTGAAATGATCCCACGCCTCATACAATGATTTGCCTTCTCTTTGAGAGAAATTGATAATCTGGTTCCTTAATTGCGCAGTTTTGCTCGGAGGAAAGTATTTTGCAAGGAAAGCATGTGAGAGTTGTTCCCATGTGGTAATGGATCCATATGGTAATGAATGTAACCAAGCTCGTGCCATGTCTCTAAGTGAAAAAGGAAAAAGTCGTAGCCGCAAAGCGTCAGTGGTTACACCATTCATTTTAAGAGTGTCACAGTATTCAAGAAAAACAGATAAATGCATATTTGGATCTTCAGTCGGCGATCCACCGAATTGGTTTTGCTGTAACATTGATAAAAGTGACGGTTTTATCTCAAAGTTGTTCGCTTTTATTGGTGGACGTGCGATGCTCGAATGCAGTCCTTGAACATTTGGTGCAGCGAAGTCACGAAGTGATTTGTTACCGTCCATTTTTGATGTTTGTGAATTCTTCTTTGGTTGATATTTCTGAATATTTCTACGATGCCGGAACGTTCGTTCAATTTCCGAATCAAATGGTATTGCAGGTTTTGGTCGCGGAGATCTATGCATAAACTAAAATTCTATCAAGTAGATGTTTCGTTAAATGAAGAAAAGTGTAAAATGAAATAAAAGAAAGTATATTCATAAACTAAAAATGTCTAGTCTAATAACTTCTTAATCTAGTCAATATTGCCAAAATCAGTCCCTGGCAACAGCGCCAAAAACTTGATAGCACCCACCGGTATAGGTAGGCGTTACCCCGCAAGTGCACGGGTCTATCGAAGAAATAAAATATCGATCCCACACGGACTAACTGGCAAGTACCGATAGATCTCGAAATGACTAGCTAGATGAAGTCGAAATTGGTGAAGTTTAAGATAACGAAATAATTAAAAGTGCAGGAATGTAAATAGAGGGAATCACACGAGAGGATTCTAATGAGGAGATGTATCAGGATATGGGTTCACCTCTTGACTCCTTACGGTTGGATAGTTAAACTCTATTACCAGTGTCCTGTCTAGTTCCAGGGACTCAGCTTCCTTGTCACGTAGGTTGCTTCCCTCTGATAATCTTGTCCGCTTCCACAAACTAAATTACCAGCCCAATCCGTAGGGTTCTAACGTGTGGTCAGACGAATGTCTTTCCACAACGTCCAAGATTCTTATAATCCCCGCAAGTACGGACATACCCGCAAACGAGGTTTTTACTCTCCTAGAGGTGCTAGACTGCACCTGAGGTGATTAAAGACTCAAATGCCCCCTTTCGGGCAACGTAGGCAAAGCGTGCAGACGGAATGGGTAAACTCTCAACCTAATGGATCGGACGCGTGGTCGGACTGGGGTCTCTCCGACGCGTCTGAGCTCCTTTTAGTCACGCGAGCGAGTACGAATCTGCGAGCGAGTTTTTCTTCCGGAGATCTGATTAAGAAACCTCACTAGGGTGTTTCCCTAGGTGAGTACAGTCTAGCGGGCAAGTTTTCTCCTCTAGATCCGATTAACAAACCTCATCTTTGCAATACAAGGCTCAAGCATACCTTTCAGAATAATGCTCCCCTTTAATCCTATGAGTAAGTATAGCTATGCAAGCGAGTATTGCTGGAGTGATGGGCACATGCTTCTCAGTACTGATTTACAAACCTCACACGAGGGATTAAAAGTCGAACATATTCCTCTAGGTACACAGGCAAAGCATGCACACTTGGTCAAGCAAGGATTTTAGCAAGTAAATCTAACTATCACAACTAATAAATTGTCAAGGGCTACCCCACATCCTGACTTAGTGTTTAGCCAAGCATTCTTATGGTTACAATGTAAGCAATGTATTCAGCCATGCACATTACAAGTGGTAACAATTCTTGCGCAAGAGTTGCTACGGGGAGATGGATCATGCAATATTCTCTTAAGATCTTACAATAGATACAGCAACTCAAAGATAAATGCTAGGTATTATAGGTATGCGTTTAAGAAGCTTACTCAATAGATGGTTTTTGCCAAGAGATGTAAGTTGCGCAGCTTCCTTCTCCTCTCGCCTTTCACCTCCTCTCGTTTCCTTGCCCGTGCGAATCCCCTAATGGACCGAACCCCCCTCTCCTCCTTTAGAACAAAGAAAGCCCTTTTATCCTCTTCTCTTCTGAACCTTCTTCTCTTCCCCATGCCCTGCAAAAAGAGCTTGCTGAAAAGCTTCAGCCGAAAGAGATTTCTGCCAGCCTGCAATGCTTCAACCGCCCATACCTCACGAAATGATGATTTCGTGAGCAAAACCTCCCCTAAAAGCTGCTCCACGCCTCCTTCGTCAACGAGGGAGAAAGGTCCTAGATGCCCTTCAGCTTCCCCTTAGGTCAGATCAAAGAAACATGGGAGAAAACAGTGATTTCGTTACAGGCGGGTCCGCGATCTCAGGCGAGAATTTGGTCGTGACCTGGTCGTGATTTGTCGATTTCAGCTTCAGGCATAGCGACGATCACGGGCAAGATTCTGATCGGGACCCGGTCGTGATTTCCAACAAAGGCTTCAGTGAATCCGAAAACTCCTGGATAGGATCATCTTGAGTTAGGATGAGCTCCTCTGCTACCAAAGTGTCAGAATCTACCCTTTATGTGGTCAATTTGACCTGAAAATGTGAAAATACCGAAACAAGTGTATATTCCATAAATGTATCAAAATATAGGCAATTGTAAAGCTTAAAGTCGTGAAATAGGCATGTGTCCATAAGTAAATTGGTATATAAAACTCTATATAAATCTGTGTCAACATGATGTCCAGTGGATGTTCACGAACATAGGGTGGTAGGATTTCTATCACCAAAGGCGTCCGACCTACGTTCAGCTGACTCTGGAGTTTTTCAGCTCAGTCCAGATTACATTGAGGAACTATGATGATAGTGATCCTGGTAGGATGATGTTCCGGTTGGGGAACCGGGACCATGTACTGACACTTGACCAGTTTAGTCATATATTTGGATTCCCCTCGGATGGTACTAGATATCGCCCATGCGAGTACACTGAGAGAACTTTCTTGCTAGATATATCTGGTGAGGGAGGATTCGATCCGAGGACCGCCAGAGTTACACGCCTATCTAGCCCAGTTTTCAGATATGTGCATCGAGTACTTGCACATACTATTTTTGGGAGAGCAGAGAGCGACGGCATGGTCAGATCCTCAGAGTTATTTTTCTTATGGGCTACATTGACTGGATTCTGCCTCAGCACCCCGTTCTACCTCATGAAGCAAGTGGATAAAGCTGCTAGAGCACGGAGAGGAGTCCTCATGATGGGAGGCATGATTACCACCATTGCCCTTGCCCTCGATTTTGACCCCTTAGGGTTGAACAAGGCAAAGGGCAATCCCAGACTAGATATGGATGCATGCGTAGCCATTAAGATGATTACGAGGCTTGGGAGCTCGTATCATCTGATGTTCATAGGTACTGATGTTACGATGAGGTTGCCGAACATGGACCGTACTATGGTTCGTGTTTAGCAGAACTGGATCGTGGATCCCACTCGTGGGGGAGGTCCTAGAGAGGTAGCTTCACCTCCTTCACCGCCGAGGATTTCAGAGTATATCCCTCCAATCAAGCCATCCGCCGTTGATAGACCATCTACATCTCCCGGGCCATCTACGTCAGCACGGCCAGACCCTTCTCTAGAGCAGATGCGTCCTGAGCAGAGGAGGATGCGCGATGACATATCACGGTTGGAGTAGGGACAGTCGAGGGCACTCGAGTCTTTACGCATGATAGAGGAGCTATTACGGCGTCGTCTCCCATCTTCATTGACACGACATACTAGTGACGAGGAGGAGGATTCTGAGCATATGGAGATAGATTGATAGATCTTGTGAGTATCTCTATTTCGTTTGATGTATTTACAGTTATTCTTTGATATTACGTAGGAGATCTCACATTTATCTTATCTATGTACAGGATTTAGTAGACTGATTGCTGATACGACCACACACAACATTTTTATGTTTTCTTTGTGTGTGTGCGTTGTATCCGGATATTATGTGGTTCATTTTGGTATTTGACATTAGGACTGATATTGTACATTCATGATGGTATTAGACCTTAGGATGCTTAACTTGGTACATATAGGATGGTTTTGTATATATTTGATATTCATCATGTGACTGTGATGCTTTATGATGGTTTTGGATGCTTGTTTGATGAGTTTGTGAAATTTTAGACTAATTTTGATACATGCTTTGATATTTTGAGTGAATAGTAATTTGATATATAAACTGTGATTTGGTTGATAAAACATGTCGGTATTTGACATTTGAGACTTGATTACCATGTAAAATTTGAATATCTTTGATATGGTATATTTTTTGGATTTTTCTGAGCTGTATTTCACACTTTTGATATAACTATACAGGGTTTCGCCAATAATATAGAGGGAACTCTTGCAAAAATTTTTTTTGAAATCCTTCACTAATTTAAAGTGTTTATACATATGCAACAATTTAAGTCTAGAGTGTCCTTTTTCATGATTACTAATCCTTCAAAATTTTCTAGATATGAATTTTGAATGTTTAAGATTGTTAAGGCTTAATCAGATTCATTTTATTCTTAATTTTGAACTTAGGAAGCATTTTGGGCATTTAATTTGACGACTTAGAGAATTTTTGAGATTTTCATGAAAACTTAAATTGCTGAGTAAGATCGATTCTGGTATTGATAAAGTTTACATAAGAATTGTTATATGTTTAAAGAACATGTGCATAGTGATCCTTGTACTTTAAGTTTAATTTATTTTCCTTTGATTTAATAGTGATTTTTATGGATAGAAATTTGGTGATTTATATATTTAACTTGAGATTTGCTCCAACTCCTCTGGTAGCATAATATGAGGTTATGGGTTGACACTGGCCGGCTTTTTTCCATATTTTTATTCAAAAAAAAAATTTTACTCCTCTACTTGGCATTGCAACAAATTGGCAGTGGTACCGAAGACATGAGTTGAAGTCTAAAAAAAATGAGAAAAAGAGAAAGCTGTGGGCTTAGTGGAAAATTCATCTAGCTTAAGATCGAGACCATGAGTTAAATTATACTGTTTTGCAGTATACTTTAAACAATGTTATGATAAATAACAATTTAAAGACTAAATTGCATTAAAAATCTCTTATCTATAGTTTCACCAAATGATTTGAAGTAAAACTTTATCTATTGATTAAGGCAGATTTATTAAACCAAGAAGTATTTGATTGCTTGATATGTGTTGACTGAACATTATAACATGGTTTGTGAATTTTATCTTTCTTGGATTGTAAACTCTTGATGATTTATTTTTACAATGACTTCACTTGAATGATCTAAGTTCTAAAAAGTTGCATGCCTGAAATGTAGACTAAGGACTTTATTGATGGTAAAACTGATGAGCATTCCTTATCTTTACATTCTTTGTTCATATTGATGAATTGCTTGAGGACAAGCAAAATTCTAAGTCTAGGGTATTTTGATGCGTTGTATTTATACAACATTTTTGCCTATATTTTAGATCATATTTTGAGCTTATTTGCATGATTTTGTGCTTATTTCAGTGCTTTTACTTCACTTGGCACGGAATCTTCACTTTTCTTGGTTTTATTGAAAATATAGGTAAAACGGCATAAAAATGAAGGATTCCATGAGTTTTAAAGTCAGAGCATGATTCCAGAGGAGATCATGATCTTACACGTTAAATTTGGAGTGAAAATGGTGAAGAAATCAACATTCACAGCCTTGGCCGTAATTATGACTCAGTCGTAATTTTGATGTCCAGCGATAGGCGAAAAATGGCTAAGTGTTGGAATGCATAGAAACTTTCACGGGTGAAGCCGTGAATCCATCACGGCCCATGAAATTTTCTATGTACAAAGGGTTGTACACACAGAGACATTTACGACCTCAGTCGTAAACTTGTTACGGACCTGAAAACATCCGCACCACGAGTTTTTCACTCGATTCTCCACTGATTCGAGCCGGATTTGAACCAAACTTTGCAGAACCATTCCATGATGGGTTCCAAACCAATCTAACTATAAAAGATCAGATTTTTCAAGGGTTTAGGGAGCTTTTTTGGATGAACACGATAGGCGGCGGCGATAAGAGTGAAATTCAGGTTTCAGAGCATATTCCGACGAGATTCCACGCAAAAGCAACGATTGATCGACTCTTTCTCATCTACAGATCGAGGAGAAGATGGTTTTATTGTTGAATTAGTGAATTCTTTGCGATTTTTACTAGATCTATAGTTGTTCATCGTACAAACATGTATTTCCTTACAAACATGAGTGAGTAGATCCTTGTTTCGAGATTTAGGGCTTAACCCGCTGACTTTTATGAATTAATCTTTATTCATTCTCTTTTTATATGAATTTATTATCATGATTTGATTGAAGTTGTGTTCATTTCGTAATTTACCTTGGCCACGTACAATTGCTCATTAGACGTTGCGAGAAGGACTGAGAGGTGAATCACAACGTCCGATCTATTTCAATTGAACCTTCGAATCCAATCATGAGAGTAGGTTGGATTCGTTTGAAGGATCTAAATAGCTTTTCATAGAACTTAATGGGTTTAGTTAGGTTAACTGTCACGAGTGTAGGGAGTTAACTTAATTTAATACCGTATTACACTCCGAGAGGAGGTGATATGTACATTAGGAAAAGTTCCTTTCATGATAGATACTTTCTATTGATTGAGTTATGTTTACAAGATTTATAATAGTCAGTGTGGTGAAAGCTAGAAATCTCGATTCTCTTAGAACTTGAATCCTATAAAAAGCTGCTTTTGAATTGTTCGTGCTTAGAAGTTCATCATAACCACTCATTTGTTTTGCCTAGATTTAAACAAGTCAAAAAGTCAGTACTTAACTACGTAATCCTCATTGGGAACGATATCTTTTTATTACTTCGATAATTCTGTGCACTTACGAAAAACTATCAGCAGACAGATCTGTTCGTCGTCCTGTTGGTATCTTAGAGGACGTTCCTATTAAAGTTAGAGATTATTTTGTTCTTACAGATTTTGTTGTCTTAGAAATTGATGAGGATGATAGACTCTCTATCATTCTAGGGAGACCTTTTCTTGCTATTGCTGGTGCTGTCATTGATGTCAAAAACAGGAAACTGGATTTGAACATCAGTGACAATGTTGTACAATTTGATTTATTTGACTCTTTGAAAAAACCTTCTCCTACAAGTACATCCTGCAGTGTGGACATTGTTGAGAAATCTGTGCAGTAAATTATGCCCTACAGGAAGGAGGTGGATCCGCTTGAGTTAACCTTGACCAACACTGAAGAACAAGACATTGAGGGTGGAGCTAAAGAGTACACAGCACTTCTTAATTCTGACCCAACCATGGATGCGACACCAGCTAATAACCAGGAAGAAGAAGGACAAAAGAAGCTTGAATTCATAAGTCTACCTATAGCACATTGAGATATGAATTCCTAGGTGACAATTCCACATACCTGGTAATAGTTAGTGCAGAATTGGACAAAGAGCAAACTGAACTA
Organism: Costus lasius; assembly: GCA_027563935.2. Taxonomy (NCBI): domain Eukaryota; kingdom Viridiplantae; phylum Streptophyta; class Magnoliopsida; order Zingiberales; family Costaceae; genus Costus; species Costus lasius. The sequence continues at coordinate 105,736,525 of CM050448.1, forward strand.
CTCCTGGGAGAACTCCGTCTTCACAAGAAATTAATTGGCTATTCACTTGATGACATTAAGGGAATTAACCCCTGTATTTTCATGCACAGGGTTTTTTTAGAAGACAATAGCAAGCCTTCTGTGGAATTTCAGTGCTGACTTAACCCACTTTTGAAAGATGTTGTGAAGAAGGAGGTACTCAAACTTTTGGATGCTAGAGTCATATATCCGATATCAGATAGTTCTTGGGTGAGCCTGGTACATGTTGTACCTAAAAAGGGAGGTGTTACGGTAATTTAGAATGATTCAGAAGAGTTAATACCCATACACACAGTTATAGGGTGGAGGATGTGCATTGATTACAAGAAGTTGAACACTGCTACAAGAAAAGATCACTTTGTTTTACCATTCATTGATCAAATGTTAGATATATTAGCTCATAATTCTTATTTTTGCTTTCTGGATGGATTTTCAGGTTTTTTCCAAATTCCAATCCATTTGGACGATCAGGAGAAAATAACTTTACTTATCCCTATGGTACCTATGCATACAGGAGGATGCCCTTTGGACTTTGCAACGCCCCTGCAATATTTCAACGGGCAATAATGGCGATATTTGCAGATTACAATGAAAACTTATGGATATATTCATGGATGACTTCTCTGTGTATGGCTCTTCTTTCAACGATTGTTTATCTAACCTTTCTAAAGTTTTATAGAGATGTGAAGAGGTGAACTTGGTGTTGAACTAGGAGAAGTGCCACTTCATGGTCTGGGAATGTATAGTTCCTGGATGCCTGGTCTCTGAGCATGGAATTGAGGTGGACAGAGCAAAGGTTGAAGTAATTGAAAATCTGAAGCCACCTACAATAGTGAAAGGAATTAGAAGTTTTCTGGGACACGCCAGTTTTTATTAAAGATTTATCAAAAACTTCTCTAAAATAGCTAGTAGTCCTTTAACTAATCTTCTAGCTAAAGATTCTATCTTTTGTTTTGAGAGAAATTATGAAAATGCTTTCATGAAACTCAAAGAAGATTTGATTACTGCATTTGTAATCCAACCTCCAAATTGGTCTCTACCTTTTGAACTCATGTGTGATGTTAGGGACCAAGCCATGGGGGTGGTTTTGGGGCAACGGAAGGACAAAAAGCTGTATGCTATATACTATGCTAGTAGAACACTTGATGATGCACAGATGAATTATGCCACCACAGAAAAAGAGCTACTTGCAATTGTTTTTGTTTTCAATAAGTTTCGTTCATATTTAGTTAATTCAAAAGTAATTATTTTCACTGATCATGCAGCTATCAAATATCTGGTTAACAAGAAGGATGCCAAGCCAAGACTTATTCAATGGATTCTCCTTCTACAAGAATTTGATGTTGAGATTAGAGATAAGAAGAGGAGTGAGAACCTTGTGGCTACAATCTTTCCAAGCTAGAACGTGATGCTGAAAAGAATCCTGGAGAGGAGTTGGAAATTCATTGCCTAAAGAACATCTATACGCTCTATTCGAATAGCAAGTGTCATGGTATGCCGATTTTGTGAATTATATTGTTTCTAATATTCTTCCCCCTGATCTCTCTTTTCAGAAGAAGAAAAGGTTCTTGCATGATGTGAAATTCTATTATTGGGATGAACCTTATCTATACTGGCGATGCACCGATGGATTATACAGACGATGCATACCCGAGGGAGAGATCCATGATGTGCTGACCCATTGTCATTCTTCACTATATGAAGGACACGCTGGGGTGGCCAAAACAACCTTCAAAGTTCTACAGTCAGGTTTATTTTGGCCCTCTTTCATGACGCCAGACATTTTGCTTTGACTTGTGATAGTTGCCAAAGAACTAGAAACATCTCAAAGAGGGATGAACTTCCACTAAGCGATATATTGGAGGTGGAGATTTTTGATGTATGGGGGATTGATTTCATGGGACCCTTCCCATCTTCATGTGGTAAATGGTACATCCTTGTTGTCGTCGACTACGTGTCTAAGTGGGTTGAGGCATCCGGAGAGGCTACTAATGACTCCAGGGTTGTTATGAAGCTTATGAAGCTAAAGATTTTCCCCCAGTTCATGTATTCTGATAAGGCTACTAATGACTCCAGGGTTGAGGCATCCGGAGAGGCTACTAATGACTCCAGGGTTGAGGCATCCATGTATTCTAATAAGTGATGGAGGATCCCACTTCATCGAACAGAGGTTTGGAGCGCTATTGAAGAAATATAGTGTAAAGCACAAAATTGCCACACCCTATCATCCTTAGACTAGTGGTTAGGTTGAGGTTTCTAATAGAGAAATCAAGCAGATACTTGAGAAAACTGTATCTCGATCACAAAAGGATTGGGCATTGAAATTACCTAATGCTTTATGGGCCTACAGAACCACCTACAAGACACCCATAGGTATGTCTCCTTTCCAACTCATTTATGGGAAATCCTATCACTTACTTGTTGAACTTGAGCATAGGGTGTTTTGGGCTATCAAACAAAATCAACTATGACTGCAAAAGCGCCGGTGAGAGGAGAAAGTTGCAACTTGACGAGTTGGATGAGATGCGCCTCTATGCATATGAGAATGCCAAGATCTACAAGGCACGCACTAAACATTGGCATGACAAACGCATTGTGAAGGAGTTTCATGTAGGGGACAAAGTGCTACTTTTCAATTCAAGACTTCAATTATTTCCAGGGAAGCTTTGAACAAGATGGTCCGGCCCCTTTGTGGTACAACACGTGCAACCTTATGGCAAAATCACTATTTGGACAGAACGCACCGGAAGTTTCATTGTCAATGGGCATCACCTCAAACATTACTTCGAGGATGAGCAGGTTGAGAAAGGGGTTGTTCTTGCCCTTTCAGACCCCACGGACTTGGTGACTTGATAATTCCTTGGGTCGAGCTATTAAGCTTAAACTAGAGCTCTTGAGAGACAACCCAAGTTCTTTCTTGTTTAGTTCTTGCTGCATTATTTCCTATTACTATTAGATAGACTTCTTAGTTTATTAGTTTTGTTTAGTTTTTGTTAATAGTATGAGAATTTTTTATGATTGTACATCCTTTTTGTGCTGTAGGAACCTATCTGGAGAACGGGGTATTCGAGACAAAATTTTTGAGCTGTATAGAGAACTTTACGTCTAGGTGAACCCCAAGGGGTTCACCCATGAAGTATACTATGAGTACTGAAACATTGGGTTTTCATAGAAAAATTTGCGGCAATAGAGTGGATTCGGCATTACTGGATGGAGTATAACAATTTGGGATGTTCAACTTCTTTCAGAAAGCTTCATAGCCAGGTGAACCCCATGGGGTTCACCCGTGAAGTCTTCTGTACTAGGACGGAGCACTTATTTTCTAGAGAGTTTCACGGCTAGGTGAACCCCATGGGGTTCACCCGTATTTCTATATATGCAAAACAATCCAGAGGACTTCACTGGTAGGTGAACCCCATCAGTCCACCTATATTTTCGATAGAGCCAAAGTTTCCAGATAGCTTCACAGGTGGGTGAACCCCATGAGGTTCACCCGTGCTTTTGATTATTAATCACCTGTATTTATGGATGCACACGGGTAGGGTTTCCCCCAAACCCGCGCGCCGCTGACTTCTTGCGACAGAACCCCATCCCTCCTAGTGAAATCTCTTCTACTCAGCACTCAAAGATGATTTCTCCTACCCAAATCTGAGTTTCCCCGAAGGTTTGGGTCCGCATCACCTCTGATTCGTGACAAGTTTCTGATTTTCTTTTGCACGAGAGTTTTTTCACCGCCTTCTCTTTGTCTCACCGCCAATCTCCGCCATTTCTTCTGATCGGCATTTTCCTTCTTGGCGACTTCATCACAGATCTTGGACGAGTTCTCTTGTTCATTCATGGCACCTAAGCACAAGACACTAGTTTCTGAAAGTTCCCTAAAGGGGCGAAACCCTAAAGCATGCGCATATAAAAAAATTTGCATGGGCGGAATCTAGGGTTTCCTAGGATCGCATGCATGTCATATGATCAACTTAAGAGTTTGTATAGATCAACAGAGAGATCATACCAGTGCCATTTCTTGGATGGCGTCTTGGAAGAAGAGGGCGATGTGGCTCTCCTCCAAAGGTGGCGCACACAAGATGGGTGATCGCCTACTCCTTGTCGATCCTTGTGCTAGCAAGGCTCCAAGGTCTCCTGATCGCGTGAAGGGAGAAGAGATGATCTTTCTTGCTTGGTCGAATCCTTCTCTTGTCGTCAACACTCACACACGAGAGAGAGTCGTCGTGAGCAAGGGGGCGAGAGGCGAGAATAGGGAGACCTCTTCGAACGTGAGGCGTGGTCTCATTTTGAGATCATGGCTTCTAAAAATAGCAAGCCACCACATGCGACCATGTGTTCACACCAAGTGAACGATCGCAATTTCCTCTCCCCTTGAACCATGCGCTCACTATGATGAGCCGGTTCATTTCATTTGGTTCAAGGACCAAATTAAGCCAAGCCTTGATCCAGATCACATTAAACAAAAAGGCTCAAGATCTGACCATTCATCTCTTGATGCTCTTGATCTCTCCGATCTAGCATCAATTCTCTCGATCGAAGCTTACCGATCTCAAGCCCTAATCAATCAAACATGATCAGACCAGATCTCACTTACAATCAGAGTTTAAACTCCTTTAAACTGAACCAAAACAATTCAGTCCACACGATCTGACTTAAGTAAGCTATATCATCAAATTGTGCGACCCTAAGGGTTTCCTTTAAATGTCGGTAACGATAACTCACGTTATCACGATCAGTGAGGGGTATCTAGCAACACATCACTGTCTCCCGATATAAAGGAAAGAGTCTTCCAAGACTACACCCAAACCACAGCACAAGTGTGAACCCAAGTCACTTGACGTATGTGTTTCCTTTGCCACTGGATGTTCTTATTGGACAAGCGTGTCAAGCCTGTAATTCCAATACGATGAGAATGATTAGATCAGATGAAACATAGTCATCTGGGTATGGCCATACACTTTCTCAATCATCTCATCCAGGGGGCCCCTATAGAACATCACACTCCAATCAAGGAGACGGCAATCCTATATCTATCACTAGTGCCCTAACATGACTCATGTTCATTATCCAAGATAGTCTATAACCATTATGTTTCAAATGATATTGAACTACCTCAAAACAATGCCAATCATCATTTAGAAACACAAGTGATCTCAAGTCAGAGGAAATATGCCACTTGTCCGCATATAAGGATTATTCACATTGTGACAAGCAATTGAATATCCTAAGTAGGGTCTGTCCAGTACATCCAATGTACCCATGAGTCTACATCTTATTCCATGCTCGAAGCATCCTATAAGACTAGAACACATATTAGTCTCAATCATATCAAGGCTGTCTCATGTTCACCAAGATATCTCGACTAAGGACAAAACTGCATGTCAGCCAAGCTGAACAGCATTGAGACATTATTCAGAAGTATACATATTGCAGCAGATGATGTAACAACCTGAATAACAACCATTGCCTTTATAAACATAGAGTTTATACATGATACTGATATAATCCCAAGGCCTCAAACATTAGCCTTAAGGGCATACCCCAACAATCTCCCACTTGCACTTAATCTAATGGTTGAGAAATCTCAAACCCATATTATTATAGTGCTTCTCATGCTTCTGCTGCGCCAGAGGCTTTGTAAGCGGGTCAGCTAGATTGTCATCTGTATGAACCTTGTAGACTTTGATCTCGCCACGATCAATGATCTCCCGGATCAAGTGAAACCTTCTCTGTATGTGCTTGGACTTCTGGTGCGACCGTGGTTCCTTTGCTTGTGCTATTGCTCCAGTGTTATCACAGAAGATAACCAAAGGATCTGCACTCGAAGGAACAACACCAAGTTCCTGAACGAACTTACGAATCCACACTGCCTCCTTGGATGCTTCTGGGGCTGCAACATACTCGGCTTCTGTTGTGGAATCAGCAACAATTGACTGTTTGAAACTTTTCCACACCACTGCACCTCCATTCAAGCTAAAAACATAGCCTGATTGCGATCGGAAATCATCCTGGTCAGATTGGAACGAAGCGTCAGTATATCCTTCAATACTGAGTTCTTCCTGACCTCCATATATCAAGAACATATCTTTGGTCCTCCGAAGATATTTCAAAATGTTCTTGACCGCAATCCAGTGTGCCTGCCCTGGATTACTTTGGAATCGACTGGTCACGCTTAACCCGTAAGCAACGTCTGGGCGAGTACACAACATCGCATACATAATGGACCCAATAGCCGAAGCATAAGGCGTATTGTCCATTTCATCTTTCTCAGTCTGTGTTTGTGGACACTTACTCTTTGAAAGATTCAGACCATGTCTGACTGGAAGATATCCTCTTTTAGAATTTTCTAAATGGAATCTCTCCAGGACTTTATCGATGTAAGTACTCTGGCACAGCCCGAGAAGCCTCTTAGATCTATCTCTGTAGATCTTCACACCTAATACATAGGCTGCTTCTCCTAAATCTTTCATCTGGAAACATTTTCTTAACCATGCTTTAACCGCATGTAGTTCAGGAATATCATTTCCAATGATTAAGATATCATCGACGTAGAGGACTAGGAAAGTAATCACGCTCCCACTAAACCTCTTATATACACACGGGTCATCTTCATTCTTGATGAAACCAAATTCACAGATTGATTCATCAAAACGAATATTCCAGCTTCTTGATGCTTGTTTAAGTCCATAAATGGACTTCTTTAATTTGCATATTTTATGACGATCTGATGGATTAGTGAAACCTTCAGGTTGTGTCATATACACATCCTCTTCTAGTTTTCCATTAAGGAAAGCGGTCTTCACATCCATCTACCAGATCTCATAATCATAATATGCCGCTATCGCAAGAATAATCCGAATAGACTTGAACATAGCTACAGGAGAGAAAGTTTCATCATAATCTATCCCGTAGATTTGTTTGAAACCTTTCGCAACTAGCCTGCCTTTATAGGTAACCACGTTACCATCCATGTCTATCTTCTTCTTGAAGATCCACTTACAGCCTATAGGGATTACTCCCGGAGGCGGATCAACCAAATCCCAAACTTGGTTATCTGACATGGAGTCCATCTCGGCTCGCATAGCTTCAAGCCATCTCGCTGATTCCGGTCCACTGACCGCATCCGCAAGTGAGGGGTTCATCATCAATGATGTAGACTCCGTCATAGCGCTCAGGCTGTCGACGGATCCTTCCCGATCTTCGCGGTTCCCGTGATATCTGAGCCTCAGGTTGTTCAGTAACCTGATCTACTGGCTCAGGCTCATCCAACTGTACTTGACTACTTTGTCCTTCTTCTGGATTCTCATCCAGCTTTATTTCTCTCCCACTGGCCTCTTGCAGAAGAAATTCCTTCTCAAGAAAAATAGCCGTCCGAGCAACAAATACTTTGTTCTCTTTGGGATCGTAGAAATAATAACCCTTTGTTTCTTTAGGGTAACCGACAAAGATACATTTCTCAGATCTGCTCTCTAGTTTCCCAGAGGCGAGCTTTTTGACATAAGCCTCGTAACCCCAGATCTTAATAAATGTCAAGCTCGGCTGTTTCCCATACCATAACTCATATGGAGTCTTTGAAACGGCCTTGGATGGCACTCGGTTTAGTACCTTTGCAGCTGTTTCCAGTGCAAATCCCCAAAAGGAGTAAGGTAGAGTAGTCTGACTCATCATAGAACGAACCATATCCAGTAAAGTTCTATTTCTCCTCTCGGACACACCATTCCATTGCGGTGTTCCTGGCGGAGTGAGCTGTGAGATAATCCCACACTCCTTCAGATAGTCAGTAAACTCATGACTCAAGTATTCTCCACCTCGATCTGAACGAAGTGCCTTGATATGTCGGCCTAGCTGATTTTGTACTTCATTTTTGAACTCTTTGAACTTGTCAAAAGATTCACTCTTATGTCTCATTAGATAGACATAACCATACCTACTGAAATCATCAGTAAAGGTAATGAAGTATGAATAGCCACCTCTGGCATGTTTACTAAATGGCCCACACACATCACTGTGAATGAGGTCAAGTAAACCTGAAGCCCTTTGACCTTTGTTGGAAAAAGGAGACTTCGTCATTTTGCCCATTAAACAAGCTTTGCATGTATCAAGCTCCTCATAGGAGAATGATCCCAGCAGTCCATGGTCATGCAACCGCTTAATGCGCTTCTTGTTAATATGGCCTAAACGACTATGCCATAGCAAGGTGCTGTCATCAGCATACTTGGCTTTCTTAATATCAATTTGTTGTATAGAACATTCCATGTCCAACATGAATAACCCATTGTTAATCGATCCAGTAGCATAAAGAATATTATCAAAAGAAATATAACACTTTGAAATCTTGCATTCAAAGGAAAACCCTTTCCTGACAAGAGCAGGAATAGAGATAATATTCTTAGTTATGCTCGGTACAAAATAACAATTGTCCAGTTCTAATACAAGACCAGATGGTAAAGAGATGTGATAAACTCCTATAGCAACAGCAGCAACCCGTGCCCCGTTTCCTACTCGTAGGTCCACCTCATGCTGTCCCACCTGTCTTCTTCTCTTGAGTTCCTGTACATTTGAACAAATGTGAACTCCACATGCAGTGTCTAACACCCATGAAATAGAAGAAGATAACATGACTTCAGTCACGTAAATACCTGAGCCAGAAGCGAAAGAGTTGCTTCCCTTCTTCTCTCCTTGGAGCGCTTTACAGTCCTTTTTCCAGTGACCTAGCTGGCCACAATGGAAACATCTGTATTCCTTTGACCGCTTGACCTTTTGTTTCAGAGCCTTGTTGTAGCTCTTGACAGGGGCTTTGCCCTTCTTCCCCTTCTTCTTGTTCCTTGAAGGAACCATTAGGACAGAGGATGAAGGCGTTCCCTTCTCACGAGACTGAGTTTGCTCAGTAGTCAAGAGCATATTCAGTAACTCTGCAGGCGTACAGTCGATCTTGTTCATATTAAATTTAATGATGAATGGATCGAAAGAGGCCGGGAGAGACTGCAGGATGATGTCTACAACAAGCTCCTGATTGATGGTGTGTCCCAGTTTCTCTAGAGCCTCCTTGTACCCAATCATCTTGAGCACGTGAGCTCCCACTGGACTCCCTTCAGTCAGTTTGCTCTGAAAGAAAAGTTTCGTCAAATTATAGCATTCAGTCCTTGCCTGTGCAGCATACAGCAGCTTGAGGTTTGCTATAATTTCTATAGCTGATAAATCCTCATGCTGACGCTGCAGCTGTGGCGTCATAGACGCTAGCATAAGGCAAGCGATGTCAATGCTATCATTGACATGCTTTTCATAAGCTTCCCGAACCGCCCTTGCGGCGTTCACAGCGGGTTGAGGCGGTATAGCCATCTCGAGGACATACAGTTTCCTCTCAGCCTTAAGAACAATCTTAAGGTGTCCGTACCAGTCTGAGAAGTTTGGCCCAGCAAACTTCTCCCTTTCCAGTAGGGATCGCACATTGAACGCTGTGGTGTTCGTTGCTGCAGTAATCTACAACAATGCAAGAACAGCAAGGTCAGTATCAATGTTAGAATCAATTCAGGACTTAAGAATGATTCTTTTCTCACTATTTTATCTGGCTGAAAAATCCAGCAAAATAGCTCGAAAGAGTAAAACTCTTTTAGTGAGATGGGATCCAGATTTCATACTTGGTCTCCGCGTCCCGCTCAGGCGAGATAAGATGCACAGAGAGTACAAGCACTAATTTCTGGTAGGCAATCCCTGCCAATCGCCAACCCGTGCGATTCCCCTTCATCTGGGCAATCCAGCAGACTGTGCCAACTGAGTTGGTACAACACAGTCTTTGATCCCACAGATGGCTGCCTCCATATGGCTACCATATGCTCAATATGTAGCCTACATGGTCAAGCTGACCCGACCTACTCCCTGGACCACCACGTGCTATGCTGAGCAACGAGAAGCGATAAATCCCTTCTCTGTAACACGCAGGTGTAATCACACACCGTCTGAAGATAGATGGGCGTGCCCACTGAGTGGGTACAACACGGCCCCAACGATAGTCAGAACAGTGAGGTTTCGCGTCAGAAGGCTTACGTGCTTGATATTTTAACGTTGGATTTTAACGGTCCTTTTATCTTCTTACTATCATTCAAACCCTATGGTGATAGCAGAAGAATAAATCATGCAGTTATTAAATTACTTAAACAGTAAATTAAAAGCATGATGATCTTATGTGGTAAAAGCCCATTAAGCCTAAGTAAGACCTTAATTAACTTAAGTCTTCACTTGAGCTCTTCTTGGGTCTTTTGCATTTCCTCTGGCCCAACCCGGGCCCAAGCGCCCACTGCAGCTCAGGTGCGCCCACCAGGTAAAATGCGCCTGTCCTAGAGTCGAACCCTAGACCTCCCACTGGTGAAGCCACTTGCTGCATGCGCCTCTGCCAAGTGTGCTCTGTGCTCATGTCTGATTAAATTACAATTTAATCTATCTAGACATGATTGACACGCAGGTCAATTACACTTTATAAATTAATTAAAATGTGATGCGCAGATCACAATAATAATTTACAAATAATACTCCAGGCACGCAGGCCCCAGCACAGCACACATTAAAATTAGGCAGCCCACATAAGATTAAATAGACAATCATCACGTTATACAAACATCATGTGATCCAATCAAGAAAATAAAATTTTTGAAAAACCCATTGGCTTCATTTTATTTCCTTATGTGCCCTACTACCTTACAACGGTCCATTAATAGGGATCCACTCATCAGACCTAGTCAGACCCACTGCCCTTGCATGCACCAAGTCATAACCGACTTGAGTCGACCTCATGGTCAACAATGCATACATGAAGGACTGAACGTCCCTCATGAGTTTAGGCAAGCAGGTGTGACCCCGGGCCTTAATCATGGACGTTCATCTGGTTGTCTCAATCAGACATCGCTACACGCCTTTCAGCAGTCGACCTATAGCCACCTCATGCTTGCGCATAGGTGCCATCTGGTCGACCCATCTAGGCTGTCAGATAGTCTGATCAGACTGTCGGGTCTAGACTGGACGATGACTTCAACCCTAATAACCCGTCTAAGTTTTTACAGCAGGCACTTATAGATCTAGTGAGGGGCGCGCAAGTAAGTTTTGAGAAAACTACAACAAGCGCCAACTTGCATGCATGCGCCAATGTAAAACATACATGAAATTTACGCATGCTCTTTTAGATCTACTATTAGGCGCAAACATGGATCACAATAAGCAATCATATGAAACATACAAGGAACTAGCTCTGATACCAATTGAAAGTTCCCTAAAGGGGCGAAACCCTAAAGCATGATCATATAAAAAAATTTGCATGGGCAGAATCTAGGGTTTCCTAGGATCGCATGCATGTCATATGATCAACTTAAGAGTTTGTATAGATCAATAGAGAGATCATACCAGTGCCATTTCTTGGATGGCGTCTTGGAAGAAGAGGGCGATGTGGCTCTCCTCCAAAGGTGGCGCACACAAGATGGGTGATCGCCTACTCCTTGTCGATCCTTGTGCTAGCAAGGCTCCAAGGTCTCCTGATCGCGTGAAGGGAGAAGAGATGATCTTTCTTGCTTGGTCGAATCCTTCTCTTGTCGTCAACACTCACACACGAGAGAGAGTCGTCGTGAGCAAGGGGGCGAGAGGCGAGAATTGGGAGACCTCTTCGAACGTGAGGCGTGGTCTCATTTTGAGATCATGGCTTCTAAAAATAGCAAGCCACCACATGCGACCATGTGTTCACACCAAGTGAACGATCGCAATTTCCTCTCCCCTTGAACCATGCGCTCACTATGATGAGTCGGTTCATTTCATTTGGTTCAAGGACCAAATTAAGCCAAGCCTTGATCCAGATCACATTAAACCAAAAGGCTCAAGATCTGACCATTCATCTCTTGATGCTCTTGATCTCTCCGATCTAGCATCAATTCTCTCGATCGAAGCTTACCGATCTCAAGTCCTAATCAATCAAACATGATCAGACCAGATCTCACTTGCAATCAGAGTTTAAACTCCTTTAAACTGAACCAAAACAATTCAGTCCACACGATCTGACTTAAGTAAGCTATATCATTAAATTGTGCGACCCTAAGGGTTTCCTTTAAATGTCGGTAACGATAACTCACGTTATCACGATCAATGAGGGGTATCTAGAAACACATCACTGTCTCCCGATATAAAGGAAAGAGTCTTCCAAGACTACACCCAAACCACAGCACAAGTGTGAACCGAAGTCACTTGACATATGTGTTTCCTTTGCCACTGGATGTTCTTATTGGACAAGCGTGTCAAGCCTGTAATTCCAATAAGATGAGAATGATTAGATCAGATGAAACATAGTCATCTGGGTATGGCCATACACTTTCTCAATCATCTCATCCAGGGGGCCCCTATAGAACATCACACTCCAATCAAGGAGACGGCAATCCTATATCTATCACTAGTGCCCTAACATGACTCATGTTCATTATCCAAGATAGTCTATAACCATTATGTTTCAAATGATATTGAACTACCTCAAAACAATGCCAATCATCATTTAGAAACACAAGTGATCTCAAGTCAGAGGAAATATGCCACTTGTTCGCATATAAGGATTATTCACATTGTGACAAGCAATTGAATATCCTAAGTAGGGTCTGTCCAGTACATCCAATGTACCCATGAGTCTACATCTTATTCCATGCTCGAAGCATCCTATAAGACTAGAACACATATTAGTCTCAATCATATCAAGGCTGTCTCATGTTCACCAAGATATCTCGACTAAGGACAAAACTGCATGTCAGCCAAGCTGAACAGCATTGAGACATTATTCAGAAGTATACATATTGCAGCAGATGATGTAACAACCTGAATAACAACCATTGCCTTTATAAACATAGAGTTTATACATGATACTGATATAATCCCAAGGCCTCAAACATTAGCCTTAAGGGCATACCCCAACAGTTTCTCGGTGCTGCAATCCACACACCATGTTTGACTCGTCGACTGAAGACGAGGAATATACACCTTCTCCGATGTCAGGATCTCCTCCGCCTCCGCCCATTGTGCACCGAGTAGCTCCATCATCCTCCAGACAGCCGCATGCTTCAGGTCCTTGCAAGGTGTGCCACCAAGAGGTGCGCCCCTTTTGCTTGGATGTGCCATCAAGCATCATTGGCGCCCATTGTGCACCGAGTAGCTCCATCATCCTCCAGACAGCCACATGCTTCAGGTCCTTGCAAGGTGTGCCACCAAGAGGTGCACCCCTTTTGCTGGGATGTGCCATCAAGCATCATTGGCGCAAGACCTTCCTCCATCAGCCCATGAACTTAAGAAGCGTCCAATGGACCTTCAAGCTCTTGGCTAATGATAGAAGATCAGCCCTTTGCAAGCTTGGAGCGTCAATCCTCTTCCTCAACCCTTGAACCTCAATATGCGCCACTAGGAGACCTAGAAGGCATCAAGGTTCGGTCAAAGAGTTAGATCAGCCCCCTTATGTGGATTTTCCTTTATCATCAGCCCTTGAACCCATGCATGCGCCACTAGGAAGCCTAGAAGCCATGTGGATTCGGTTGAGGATGAAGGTCAGCCCCCTTTGCTTGCTTGACTAGGTTGCACCATCTCCTTATCCAACCATCATCCCTTAAGTGAACCAACTAGGTAACCCTAGAAGTTACTTCAAGGTTAGGTCAAACAAGGGGATGCGCCACCTTGGGAGGTGAGGTGTGCCAAACCTAACCCTAGCCGCCACCCCCTTAGATGTGCCCCTAGGTTTAACCCTAGAAGCCACCCTAGGGTTCGGCTAGGTGAGAGTTGCGCCACCTTGAGTGATGTGCAAGGGAGAGAGAGAAGAAAACGCCATAGAATGTCATCAAAGCTTTCTATTTGATTTACAGTGTAGAAATCAAAACACAAGATTGAAAGTCGGCACGCAGGCCTCACATTAATACATCACAAGCATGACAATAGGGCTTGTCTTTGATCATATCAAATGCATAAGGAAAAACACTTAAGACATGCTCTTCTATATGCAATGAAAAACTACAGAACCAGATTTTAGTTTTTCATTATAAAACATGTTCGTTAAATCTCCGCGATCTTATCAAAAATTCAAATCTTTCTTTTTCTCTCAGGAGTCTACAAGTGGCCATATATACCCCGATTATTGATGCCACTTGCAATCCCTAACTTATAGGGATTAGGGCAATCACCCAGTCCATGCCCCGAAATCTAGATACAAGTCTCACATCGTGGGTCTATCCCATGAATATGAGGAGAAATAAATTCTCACACATAGGGTCTATCCCCATGTGTAGAAACCGAAAATCATGAATTTCATAAGAGCGAGAAAAAACAAACCTACTATTTTTCTACACATAAAACATGGCATAAAGATTTTTAAAAAATTTCTATGACATGCACATGCTAGAAAAAACCCATACACCGATGTATCTCGTAAGTTGCCTCTGATACCACTATTGGGAATCCCCGAGCTATAAGAAAATGAAAAACAGCGGAAGCGAGCCCGAAATGAGATTCCTAATTCAACAAGGACCGACTTACGAAGAATACAAGGGATGTGATAGGGGCAGTACCTTATCAAGCAACTTTTAGAAGCGGCCGATGATGAAGACGCGCAAGGGCCCGTCCTCTGCAATCGCGCACACACGGACTCCTCGAATCCTCTCCAATCTCCGCGCTAGGTGCTAGCCCCGGAAGATGAGATCCACGCCTCTAGCCTTCTCAACTTGTGCCATTGCCAAGGAGAAGAAGGGATGTTGGCGACAAGGAGTGGGTAGCACTGCCACTTGTCCCAACCTTTGATGCTGAAAAAATTTTATTGTTGTTACCTCCTAGACCCTCATGCCAAGAGCAGAGGGGAGGCGACAACTAGAGACAAGAGAAGAGTCTGGTACAAAAGAATCTCCCAGGTGGGCCTCTCTATTTATAATAGCAGAGCCAGACGCACACTGGAGATACTTCCCATGTGGGATAGAGAGCATAGGCGCCTACTCACAATTACGCATCATGGGTTCGAATCCCCACATACGCAATTAATTATAAATGCGCCCAAGCATAGGCGCCTACTCACAATTAAGCGTCATGGGTTCGAATCCCCGCAGACATAATTAATTGTAAATTACGCCCAACTAATAAAATACCATCTCCTCTATAAAAGTCTCAATGCATCAGTTCCCCAAAAAGATCCAAATCACACAATTATTCGATCAGAGGCTAAACGATCAGTATGAGAACTTGAGTGTCTAGGTGTGCGACCCTGTAGGTTCTTCAGACGTTGGTAGTGATGACTAAATCATCACAAGCAATGAGTGGCACCTAGCAGTACATCATTGCTACCCAAGTCATCAGAATGGTGTCATTATCGACATCCCCTAAAACTGCGACAAAGTACAAGTGCAGCCTTGTCCTTTTGCCAATTGATGTCCAGATTGGGCAAGTGTGTCACACTTGTTAATCCCAATAATATGACATGACTAAATCAGGTTCTCACCTGGGTATGGCCATACACTTTCAGTCATCCATATAGGGCGCCATGGACAATCAAGCTTCCCCGTAAGGAAGGGGCAAATCCTCTATTGGCACATTGAATCTCTCATACGGCTTATGACATACCCAATGACAACCGTTATGACTTCCCTTTTACGGTGAAGCGTTAGGTTGCATCAAAGTACATCAATCACTATATAGAGATACCAATGCCCTCAAGTCTAGGACAAGCGCAACTCTGTCACTATGATTTTCATCTCGTGACACTAAGATGAATCCTCACGGCGGGTCGATCTAGTATATCTCCCTTGATATACTCATATGCCTGCGTTAACAACCCGTGCTCAACTAGCACATATACTAGTCTTAAGCAAATCATAGCTGTCCCATATCCACCATGATTCTTGACCAGGGATAAACACAAAGACTAGATAAAATCTATCTCTTAGGGACATTGTATATGCAAATGTACATATGCACAGATGTACAACTCTGCATAACAACGACAATGCCAGGATAACTCATCTATCAACTAGATGTGATACACATATCCCAATGGACCATCTTGAGGTCCTAGGGCATAAACACTAACAATCTCCCACTTGCACTAGGACCTTGCATTGAGCAACCTCAACACCGTGTCCTAAGCACGACCTGCCACGCTCCTGCTGCACCAGAGCATCGGTCTATGGGTCTATCACGATTGTATCAGTGTTCATATCAGCTATATATCAAGTACCTTAGTCCCCTGGGACTATCACCGTGTCCTAACCCGTTTGCATTTCTGTCTGTTCTTGACTTGCTTAGTTTAATTTGTTGCATTAGGATTTAGTGACACTCCTACACTTATTTGATCGCCTAACTATTAGTTAACTGATCAGTTAGTACTTGACCCCTAGTCCTCGTGGGAACGATACTTTTTATTATGCGATAGACCGTGCACTTGTGGTACGCACATATCAAGTTTTTGGTGCCGTTGCCGGGGACCAGGTTGCCAATATTAACACGATCAGAAAATTGATAAACTAGGTTTAGTTAGATTTTTGTTTGCTTTTTATTCTATTTATTTACTATTTATTTTCTTTTTTTTTTAGTTGTAATTTTTATTGGTGCGGTTGCTGCTAACTCTTTTGTCAAGGTACTTTGTTTATGCCTAAGAACACTGTTCGAACAGGGAAACTTATACCTGTAAACCTGGAGATAGAGCGTACCTTCCGTCTGGTATGAAGGAACCTAAAAAGTTTGAAGCTTGAAGGCAAATTTTCTAATAACCAGACAATGGAAGCCAATTGCTCTCTTAAGGATTTTGTAGCACCCACCATCTCAGGCGTGCACTCAAGCATTTCACAATCGGCTTTTCTGTCAAAATATTGCCCACCGAGAAAAACAACCCAGTTGAGAAATCAAATCACAAACTTTGCTTAGCGAGAATGAGAGTCCCTCTATGAAGCATGGGACCGGTTCAAGGAATTACTGCGCATGTGCCCACGCAACGATTGATGACACAAAAATTCATAGTATATTTTGTGTCATTCGATAGATCTTTTGTGTCATGTTCATGCTCTTTTGCTTATTTTTATACCTTATTTATCAAATATTACGGAATCTACACCTTTTTGTATTTTTAATAATTTTTAGGTAAAAAGGCATTATTTTAAGGCGTTTTCAAGCAATCCAAATGTATAAACAAATTTCCATCATCAAGAGAAGATTACCTATCAAATTTCACGCAAATCGAAGCTTCAGACCAAATTACGGCAGGGCCGTAATCAATATTACGGTACCGTGGTTTTACTGAACCTACAGAATAAACAATGGCACTGCTGTAATTTATTTGTCTGCCGTAATTTTGGTCAATTCTGTCTAGAAAGATTTGCAGATATTACAGCACTGCCTTAACGAATATTACGATACTATAATTTGGGGTGAATTCTTTCTAGAAGGTTTTGCGCAATCACGGTACTGCCGTGGTTGTTTTTACGGCACATAATTATTCCAGAATTTTCACTATAACACATTACGGCACTGCCGTAATGGAAATTATGGCCGTAATTGTATCCCAGACAGCCGATTTACCTGGTCATATTGAAGCCCGATTTTTGCGCGGATGATTACGGATGATTTAGACCACCAATTCGAGATCCATAAAAAGGGGAATACTCGTCAGAACAAGAAGAAAATCAGCGCACCAAAGGCCCTAATTTTGATCAGCGTTTCAGAGAAAAAAATTGAGTTCTTCGCCGCCACCCTAGGTTTCACCACCGGGAAGCGTACAGAGCATGTCCGGTTGTGAAATTTGAAGAGAAGCTATGTTTGAGGGAGAAGAACATACACCAGAAGTTTCAGAGCGAGATCGAAGGAGAAATCAACGAAAGAGGCATCATCGACACGGTTCATACGAGAAATCATGGGCTGTAATTTCCATCACAGCACTGTGTTTAGTAAAATCTCCCTTCTTCTCGATTTCTAATTGTTCTAAAATATGGCATATTGTAATTTCTTCATCATGCTAGCTTAAACACTTTTTGGGATAGGGGGTGTAATCCTCTTAATTTCATAATGACTAGATGATCTTTATTACATCAGAATACTCCTGTTATGATAATTCTACTTAAGTGATGATTGTCTTTAATATCTTCTAGTTTCATATTGTCAACATGTATTGGAGTTTTTGTGATATGGACTGAAAGGTGACTTGCAAAAACTTGGAACCCTAGAATCGTGATTTAGAAACTCATCGTAAGAAATTAGGTTTGTTCTTGTTTCTAAATTTTAGAAGTTTATTGACTTGTTGATAATTTGTCCTAGGAGACATTAATGAGTTAAACATGAAGATATTGTAAGAAATTAAGTATCGAATCATTGGAGAACCTTAAATAGAACCTGTGAATCTAAAGTATGAAAGTATTTAGTTTTCACTTGAGATGATTGACATAAAGATTGGATGCATAAAAGTGATCTTAAATCTTCTTGTCAATGATTTACTTATCTTTAGCATTGAATAAATCTTGTGTGAAAGTGAGGATTTGTTCTTTGTAAATTGTTTGCGCGAAAGCGAGATGATTTCTTTATTAAGTAAATTATATCTTTATCATATTAAGAGTAAACTAACGATCATTTAATTATATCTAGTCATTGAAATTGAGGTGGATGAAACCCTAGTCCCAGCTTTTCTCTCTAATATTTTGTGTGATTTTCTTTTGCTGCTTACATCGTATTCGATTGCCTAGCTAATAAGAAATTACTTCTTTGGTACTTGACAAATGAGGTCTCTGTGGTTCAATATCTTTTTTTATTTCAAGTATCCGTGCACTTGCGGACACAACAACAGTCTACAGAAATGGGTAATCATATATACTTTTTACAGTGGCTTATTATATCAGACTAGACTTTCTGTAGATGCGGCTGCTGGTGGGGCACTGATGAACAAAAACTATGATAATGCTATGGAATTAATTGAGGATATGGCCCTCAATCATTATCAGTGGTCAAGGGAGAGGAGCCAACTAGTTCACAATTCAGGAAAGTTTGACATGAACATGATTAATTCCCTAGTAGCAAAAGTAGATTCACTTTCATCTAAGCTTGATTTTATGAATGTTTCTACTTCTAACTCTATGACCTATGTGTTGGGGAATGTCGGGTGTAATTTAAAATTTTTGCAGTCCCAGGACGCAGCGGAAGAAGCATTACACCCGAAACACATTCCTTTCCTAAGGATCCATGCGAGAGGGAGAACACAAGGATGTGTCAGAGATTATACCTCTCTTGCTCGTTTGGTTGATGATGCCATGTTGAAGATGCTCAAGTGTTAGTCCTCTACAAGTATCCATGCGTCGACCTTCTCAACATTGCTCCCTTCCACGCTTGGTGCTAGCCTCGAGAAGAGAATCAAGCCTTGTTCACCCTCTTCAAGTCTTGCGCCACCTCCAAGGTAGATGCGCCAAGAGAACATGAGGAAGAAGATGATGTCACCTAGCTCTTATCCTTCTTGTGCCAAGAAGAGGTAAGGATGAGGGCTTGCGGCCTATGGAAGAAGATGAAAGCACCAAGCAATCTTCCTTCTTGCGCCAAAGAGAGAAGAAGAGGAAGTTCCTTGCGACTTCAATGTGGAAGAAGAAGACTTGCGCCAATGCCTTGCTCTCTCCCTCCTTGTTGTTTGTTTGCGCCAATTATCTACCACTAAGTGCCTCACGCATGCCTCCAATATATATAGAAGCAAGAGGCGGTCAAGCAAGAGGGAGTGGGGTGCAACTCTTCATGAGGAATTCGGCTAAGGTTAAAGGGGAGTGAGCAGTTAGGGTTTGAAGCAAGGAAAGACTCCAAGGTATTTCCATAAACCCATAGCCCTCTACCATATGTGCTCAAGTCTTTCCATAGAAGTCCAATAAGCCATATCAGCCCCAAGACTTGCCAAGAAAGCAAGCATACCATGAAAGGATGAAGGGGGAGGCGCTAAAAGCTTCCTAATGAAGCACTAGGCACCCATTACACCCCATTATGCCCTTCATGCGCCTATGGGGATGATTTCTCCCCATTATACCCTTTTAGCCAATTCTCTTCTCATGACAACTAGTTATTGGGCCTCATTGGGTAATAAGTTGGCTCAAACTTCATTACATGGGTTGATTAAGCCATTGGATCCAATCCAATGCAACCCTAATCCAAATGTGACCATTCTAGGTCAATTTTGGGTCAACCTGCCAAAAATGAAGTTTGGCTCCAATAACTCTCTTCCAACTCATCAGGCCCATTGGCGCTAATGAAATCTTCCAAATAGATCCAAGTTATCCAATAACTTAATCATAAGGCTTCTGATTAATGCAACGTCAAGAGTCTATTGCATGTGACCCCGTAGGATCCAAATGACGATGGCAATGATGATAGGATCATCATAAGTAGTGAGAGGTATCTAGCAACACATCACTACTACCCAAGTCAGTGGACTTAAGTCATCTGACAACAACTCCTAATTGAGCAACGAGGATTCCCATTGCATTATGTATCCTTTTGCCTAAACTGATATCCTACCATTGGATTAGTCTTAAGTTTATCAATCCAATTCATTGGTCATGACTCAAACAGTATGGCCATACATTCCTATCATGCACCAACGAGGTGGGGTGCCCCAAAGTGTATATCATGCTTCCAATCAAGGAAGGGGCAAATCCTACTATTGGTCATCCATATCTCTATATGACTTATGATGTGCCCGATGACAGTCGTTTTGATCACCCAATTACGGAGAGACGTAAGACTATATCAAAGCATGCCAATTCTCTTCTCATGACAACTAGTTATTGGGCCTCATTGGGTAATGTGCTGGCCCAAACTTCATTACATGGGTTGATTAAGCCATTGGATCCAATCCAATGCAACTCTAATCCAAATGTGACCATTCTAGGTCAATTTTGGGTCAACCTGCCAAAAATGAAGTTTGGCTCCAATAACTCTCTTCCAACTCATCGGGCCCATTGGCGCTGATGAAATCTTCCAAATAGATCCAACTTATCCAATAACTTGATCATAAGGCTTTTGATTAATGCAACGTCAAGAGTCTATTACGTGTGACCCCATAGGATCCAAATGACGATGGCAATGATGATAGGATCATCATAAGTAGTGAGAGGTATCTAGCAACACATCACTACTACCCATGACATCACTACTACCCATGTCAGTGGACTTAAGTCATCTAGCAACAACTCCTAAACGAGCAACGAGGATTCCTATTGCATTATGTATCCTTTTTCCTAAACTGATATCCTACCATTGGATTATTCTCAAGTTTATCAATCCAATCCATTGGTCATGACTCAAACAGTATGGCCATACATTTCTGTCATGCACCAACGAGGTAGGTCGCCCCAAAGTGGATATCATGCTTCTAATCAAGGAAGGGGCAAATCCTACTATTGGTCATCCATATCTCTATATGACTTATGATGTGCCCGATGACAGTCGTTTTGATCACCCAATTACGGAGAGACGTAAGACTGTATCAAAGCATACTCATCATCATATTTAGACATGAATACCTTAAGTCTAAGGATCAATGCAAACCTCTTGCATGTGAGATTAACCTGTTGACTAGACAAGTCAAGTCTCACAATGGGTCACTCCAGTGCAACCAATGCTGAAGCACCTGTATGTCTGTGTTACTGTGCCCTGCACCTAACTAGCCCATACACCAATCTCACATGCACCAAAGCTATCCCATATCGGCTAAGGCACCTTCACTAGGGATTACTTATGAGAATGGATCCAACCAATCTCCTGGGACATTATTTATGCAATTGAATATATTATCGCTGGTAAAGCAATCTGCATAATAACGACCATGCCTTTATTAAATCTATCAAAGTACATTCAAATAATGCCGGACCATGTCCATACATTGGTTTATAGGGCATAAATACTAACACTATGATGTTTGTGGAGTGACAGGACATTCTTCTAATGACTGCTACATCCTGAATGCCCCATCTGAACAAGTCAATACTATCAGGAATTTTTCAAATCAGAACGACCCCTATTCGAGCACGTACAACCCAAGATGGAGAAATCACCTGAATTTCTCCTTCAGGTTGAAT
Organism: Costus lasius; assembly: GCA_027563935.2. Taxonomy (NCBI): domain Eukaryota; kingdom Viridiplantae; phylum Streptophyta; class Magnoliopsida; order Zingiberales; family Costaceae; genus Costus; species Costus lasius. The sequence goes on from CM050448.1 coordinate 105,758,613, forward strand.
CAAGGGCAAGTTCCTCCTCCAAATTTTGCTAACCCAAATTCTTCCTCTAATTTCAGGCCTCCTCCCAGAATACAACATCCATCTGCTAACCAAAGATAGTCAGACCCTCCTCAAAGGTCTAGAGTAGAGCTGATGATTGAGAATTTTATGGCGAATCAGATAAAGCAAATCAACAGCATGAATGAGAAAATTCGCCAACTGAACTTGAAGGTGGACTCCATGTCCACACACTCGAAAATGATAGAGACCCAGATCGCACAGTTAGCCAAGTGTACCAGTTCATCTTCTAGAGCTATAGGCATGCTTCTAGCCCAACCAGAGGCAAATCCGAGGGACCAATGCAATGCTATTATGACATATCACAACGAGCAATCAGTGGACTCTGCAGCTGAGAGTATTGATAATGAAGAAGAAGAGTCTGAAAGCCAAAAAGAGAGATCTCATCCGGCAATTTCTGAAACACCAAACAACAAGAAGATGGTAGCCATGACTGAAGACTCTACAGATTGCACGCATAGCTAGCTATCTCTCAAACTCGAAGGCCCTGGTAGTTTCGATATACCATACATGATTGGTAGTACTTCATTTGATAGAGCGCTCTTGGATTTGGGTTCTGGCGTCAACATCATGTCACTCCTTACCTTCAGGAAGTTGGACTTGGGAAGTCTTAACTCCTCATCTAAAGTTCTCCAACTTGCAAACAGCTCTAAATTTCACCTGCATGGAATTGTCGAGAATGTGCCTCTGCAAATTAAAGGATTCTCTGTCTCAGTAGACTTTGTGGTTTTAGACATGATTGAGAATTCTACATTTCCTCTTATATTGGGTAGGCCACTCCTTGATACAATCGGAGCCATGATTGATGTTCCACACAGAACGATGAGCTTTAGCATTGATGGGAATAATTTATCATTCGATCTTTCTGATAATAATAAAGAATTTTCTCTTTCAGGCTCTAGGGGTAGCGGAGCGGTAATGGAGGAAAGCACTGCGCAGTCGAGCAGCAAGATGGAACTCTTCCCAGGTGCTTTTCCCAAGCATTTCCAAGATAAGCTCGATAACCCCATTGGTCTAAAAATAAATGAGATGGTAGCTATGATGATTCCAACTGAAGATGCCACGGGAGCTAACCTCAAGAAAAGAACTTTAGGAGTGTTTGAAGATAAAGTTTTGAGTGATTCTGATAAAGCTCATGTGTTTTACCAATTTGTTGTTCCATTTTATGTCAAAACAGTTGTAGAGAAACTTTTATATCTTGTGCTTATTTTAATAGGTGCAATTCATGGGCAACAATGAAAGCAGAGGCTCCATGCTACTTACTTCACCTCTGCTACACCAGATATACCATGACACTCTTCTATGGTCAAGCTAGTGACCTTAAAGAAGAGCTTGGTAGGAGGCAACCCAACCTCTTGATTGAACTCTTAGTTTCTTACTTATCTTTTGTTGCTTAGCCTTAGTAGATTTTAGATTTCTTTCATACTTACGTTTTATAGGTTGTGCCCAGCTGATGGTAATTTTTCTAGAATTTTTTAGGTACTTGCAAGCCATTCACGGTTGCACCCATGCATCCATGCACGGCCATGAATGGCTCGTAACACTTGTCCGCGAGAACGCCAGGGCATTCACGGGCTGGGGTGTGCATTCATACACGGCTGTGATGGATATATGCAGTTTGCGGCGACGCGTGCATGGGCGCACCCATGTATTGATACATGGCTGTGACGCGAAACCCTAGCTGCACCACTGCCATTCCGATCCACCACCTCCGGCACCCGATCGACCTCCGGCGACCCTCCTCCGTCTTCTCCAGCCTCTGGCAACTCTTCCCCATAATTTTTTGGCACCGATTCATGCCTCCTGACGCCACATCGCCGCTTCCATGATTTACGCTGCCACCTGCAGATCCGTAGCCGTTAGCCTTATCTCTTCACCACCGATGCCTCCAACGACTCACCCACACCCTCTTGTCTTTTTCCATCAACCTTCTACGCCACCAGTATGTCTAGACGGAAGTAGGTGATATGATCCGCAAGTGCACGGATTTATTGAAGTAATAAAATAAGATATCGTTCCCTACGAGGATCAGGTGGTCAAGTATCGATTACACGGTGGATCTATATCTAGATGAATCAAATCATGGTTTTTGGTTGGAAACTTCTAAGTACAAATTAAAAGAAACAGAGGTAGTGTTTTTGGTAAAAATCAATTCGGATAAAATCAGGATTTGGGGTTTCACCACGCTGATGATTATGAATTTAATGAAAATAAATCTTTGAACAGAAAATTATAGTTTTGAAAGGGATTTTTCCTATGGTACAGATTACCTCCTCCCGAAGCGTAATGGTACCTAATTACGTTAATTCCCTACTCTCGTGACAATTAACGCAATTAGATCCTTTAAGTTCTATGAAAAATCATATAAATCCTTCAAACGAATCCAAACTACTCCCATGATTGGATTCCTAGGTTTGACAAGAATAGATCTGACGTCACGATACACATCCCGGTCCTTCTCACGACATCTCAAACGCAATAAGACTTGTCAAGAGAATTAAAGTGGGATACGTACAATTCTAATCAAATCAATTCAATAATATTCTTAATAAAGATTCATGCAAAAGATAAAATCCATAAATCAATCAACAGGCTACTTCCCAAATCCCGAAATAAGGTTTACATGTTCATGTTAAAAGCAAACAGCATGTTCATCGATGAAAATTGCATGAAAACCCTAGAAGATTATAAGAAATCACTAGACAATTAATTAGAAAATCTTCCCCTCGATGTGGAGACAAAGATGAAGCATCCAATTCTTCCTTCCCGCGGCTTTCCTGATTGAATTCTACCCTGGAATTGATTTTCGCCATCGCCACTGCCGCCGTTCATTTTCGTGTGTAGAAGCCCCCGAAAACCTTCCAAAACCCTTCCTTTTATTGTTTGATCAGTATAGAACCCATCTAGGAAGGTTTCTGCAAGGTTTAGTTCAATTATGGTTCAATTTGGAGTCGAATTGAGTGAGAAAACCCGACGGGCAGACGTTTTCACGGCCCATAATGAGTTTACGGCCAAGGCCGTTAATCCTTCTGTGTACAGCCCCTTTGTACACAGAAAGTTTCACGGGCCGTGATGGATTCACGGACTCACCCATGAAAGTTTATGTGCATTTCTATACTTAGCCATTTTTCGCCTTTCGCTCGAACGCAGAATTACGGCTGACCTAGAATTACAACCAAGGCCGTGAAAGTTGAATTTTTCACCATTTTTACTCCAAATTTGACGTGTAAGCTCGTAATCTCCTCAGGAATCATGATATGACTTCAAAACTCATGAAATCCATCATTTTTGAGCCATTTTACCTATATATTCATAAAAATTAAGAAAAGTGAAGATTCTGTGCCAAGTGAAGTAAAAACACCAAAATTAGCATAAAATTATGCAATTAAGATCAAAATATGATCTAAAATATTGGCAAAAATATGGTGTAAATGCAACTCATTAGCAAGTTACCTCCAAGCGTCGTGCGTCCTCTTCCAATGCCGCCGCCAAGCAGCAACCAGAGTCTGCCCCTCCACCTACACCTTATGGCATCCTCTACCATGATCCGGAGCAGCTGGCTAAGCTGAATGCCCTGGTGCGCCACCAGGTGGTTACCATCAGGTTCCTCGATCATTCCGTGCTAAACACTTTGGGTTTTCATGATGATGTACAATGTCTATTCCAGCACGTGGGATGGGAATAGTTCTTCACGATATCGTACCCTACATATATCCCCATCGTGCTGGAGTTTCTATCTTCCATGGAGTTTCATGCTAACATCCACATCGATGAAGATGACGGTAGTTTATCCTTCTGGCTCAACAACACCGAGTTCGTGCTTACTTTGTCAGAACTGAACCAGATCTATGGATTTCCTACCAAAGGGACACGGCTGACCCCAAGAGAATTCAATGTCCATACCTTCTGGGGCAACTCATCGGCCTCCCACCTTTTGATACTAGAACTGCTAGGGCGACTTCTCTCAGCAACCCTGTCTTAAAGTATGTGTACCGCGTCATGGCACATACTATTTTCGCCCGAGGAGAGTCCGACGATCTGGTACGGGCATCTGAGCTCTTATTCCTCTAGGCGATGCTGCATAGAGTTCACCTCAACACTGCCTTCCACTTTTCCAAACAACTACAGAAAGTTCCTAGGGCACCGAAGGGTGTCATTGCTTTCGGGGGACTTCTCACCCCACTTTCTCTTACAGTTGGGATCCAGCCCTACCTGATAGAGCAAGCCCATGGGAACTCTCACCTTGAGCTTGACTACTGCATCTCGATGTGGATGATAGTCAAGGAAGGAGAACTCTACACTCTGCTCTTTCTTGGGAGCGATGTGAAGTTACCACTGCCGAATCCTACACGCACTACAGTTCGTGAGCAGCGGAATTGGAGGGTGGAGGTAGTCGAGGATCATGACATTCCTCTTGATACTGCTCCACCACCCCCTTTGCAATTACCTACCACCCAGCTTGATCGCATGGAGGCTATGATCCGGTTTGTCCGGGATGCTCAGGATGATACCCAGCATACTGTTATTGACACATTAGCACAACTCCGAGACCTCGAGACCAAAGTAGGACATCAAGGACGAGTCCAATCTTCCATACTGGAGTATGTCCAGGAGCTTCGACAGCAGCTGCGTCGGCACTGGGATGAGCACTTTGGTTTTACCATCACTCGGTCAGCTTTCTCTTGTTTCAGTAGTTTCGTTTATGTTTTTAGTTTTACCTAGTTAGCTTGTCATTTCACTTTTTATTTGCCTTTACTTCTCTAGTTGTATCAAGATCTTAGGTGTCTCACCCACCCCTTCTCTATGCTAATTTTTGTGAAATCTTAGTTATATCAACTTTTTGCTTTGCCTTTGGGATTGATTTGTTCTTTGAATACTTAATTGGTTTGGGATGTAAATCTTGACTGTTTTTAGAGGTCTATATTTGTTATAGTTTACACATATGGCTCTTTGGTTTAATACAGTTGAATGATTTAATTAACTCAGTTCGTTATTTTTATGATCCTGGAGAGTATGCTTGTTGCCTTCATCTTAAACCTAATATACGTCACATGCATAATGATTCCTTATATCTTGACTTCATATTCCATTCTTATTTGTATATTTTATCATGGGAATCAGAAACAATAACAATGGTACCGAAGTGTAATTGTATATTGCACATTGTACTTTCACTTGGCATTATTCTTAGCATACTTACAAAATATGACAGTGGTACCTAAGTGATCATGTTTATCTAGCTTAGCACTGTCTCCCATCCAATAAAGAAAACAGTGGTACCGAAGCTCTCTCATCATTCATCTAGCTTGGCACTGTGTGTTATTCAAAAATAAATAAATAAATAAAGGCACCACATAGGGACTATGTGGCACCGAAGCTATTTTCCCATGAATTGATGTACAACCACATGATTTGTGAATACTTCATCAAAAATATCATTTGTATGAGATGCATGATAAAGGTTTTTGGTATTGTCAACATTGCATATTTCAATGGATTGCATTAGTAATACTTGATTTAATTTGCTTTCAATACTGCATTATAACCTGAGGCTTGTTGTGACCAAATTCTAACTTTGTTAGACTTATTTAAGTTGATTGAGATTTCTTATTTCATTTCATCACTGTGTTCTAGACAATTCAATTGCTTAAGGACAAGCAAAACTTTAAGTCTGATGTATTTTGATAGCATGCATATATATGATATATCGCGACTTAATTTTATTATTATTTTGGAGTAAAATACATGCTTTGTCTCATTTATTTGCCTAAATACTTTACATTATTCAGAATCTTCACTTTTCCTTGGTTTCATTGAAATGTAATGATTTCCCCCAAAATTTGGCGGATTTTGAAAGATCTGAAGTTATGGGACGATTCCTTATGATGAGATGAAGCTACAGGTCAAATTTCAGCTAAAACGGAGTTTTCCACACTCTTCACAGGCATGGCCGTGCAGCCATGCACGGCCGTGTATGACACTGTTTTCCCAGACTACGCTGAGCTATTCACAGGCATGCCCATGTATCCTTGCACAGCCATGAAGGGATTGGCCGACTTCTCCAGAATTCAACGAGATGTTCACAGGCACACCCGTGAATGCTTGCATGGCCGTGAAGAGTAAGTTTTTCAGAATTTAAAGTTCACCGAACCATTAACGGGCATGGTTGTGCATTGATACACGGCCGTGAACGGTTCTGCCCTGTTCGACACCTATTTGGATTTCGTGCAGCGGCTGTGGAGAACGGACGAAAGAGGCGACAACTAGGGTATGAGGGCGATTTTCTTGACGAGGAGACTGTTTGGGCTCGATTTCTCCCTCGTTTCGACGCTGAGGATCGTGCTCTACCTTCTCCCATCAAGGATCTACCTTTCCTCTAGTTTGATTTGATTTGTATGAGAGATTACATGTATCTAATGATGAATATTGTAGCGTAAGCTTATTTTCGGGGTTTGGGCATTGCCCGCTGTAAGAATATTGGTTTTTAATGTTTGATCTACACTTTATCTAAATTTACTTTTATTCTTATTCATGTCTAGGAAGTTTTAATCCATGATTATGTACTGGCCATACATATTTGTGTTTTAGACACTGTGGGAAGGACTGAGAGGTGAACCACAACGTTGGATTCCCTTAGACTGAACTAGTGATTTCGGCCACGAGAGTTGTCGAAATCACCCAAGGAACCCTAATTCTTCATAGAACCCATTGGGTCTACTTAACCCAGTTTGCCATGAGAGTAGGAGACTTAGGTTAAGTTAGACATTGGACCGTGTCCTGAGATAGAGCGCGTCTGTACCTTATGAAGGATTACCTTAAAAACATAGGTAAAACAGGTTTAAAATATCAAATTTAACTTTCTTTCATACTTCAGTGTGGTGAAACCCAAAGCCCCGATCTTCTCTCAAGATCTTTACAACCCCTTCGCATTTCTGTCTGTTCTTGACTTGCTTAGTTTAATTTGTTACATTAGGATTTAGTGACACTCCTACACTTATTTGATTGCCTAGCTATTAGTTAATTGATCAGTTAGCACTTGACCCCTAGTCCTCGTGGGATCGATACTTTTTATTACTAATGAACACATCTATTTGGAACGTGTCGCTCGGGCGTCCATCATTTGCAACCCGGCTATTCGATACGTCCACCGCATCCTTGCTCACACCATTTTTGGCCGCAAGGAGTGTGATGGTATGGTGCACCAGTCTGAGTTATTTTACTTATGTGTATGCTCCATTGTTTCAGAGTCGAGTTGGGATACTACTTGAGAAAGCAATTTAGTCGCGTCGCCCACTCTCGCAAGGGGGCGGTCGTCATGGGAGGGTTGATCACTCCACTGGCTGTCTCCCTAGGGGTTATTCCCTATGGTACTATGAAAGTGAGTGGAAACAACTGGCTCGAGATCAAGTCATGCGTTTCCATGAAGCTTATTATATGCCAACATGATTCCTATTGCCTTACATTCAAGGGACGTCAGTTCTCCCTCCCACTACCGAACCCTAAGCGCACCACCGTGCACGTGAGAGCGAATTGGCGCATACAGCCTATCACAGACCCCCAGCCAGACCCCGTAGACACTGCACCTCTAGCCCCAGACGCCTTCCATTTCGGCGGCTCCTCCACTACCGGGTCAATGATGGCCATTTTGCAGGAGATACGGGAGGAGCAGCTTCATTAGCAGGCGGTGCAAGACCAGATGGACTCCACTCTCTCCTATATCTGCCAGGAGCAGTCCACGCGTTGGGAGACCATGGAGGCAGGCATGCAGAGACAGCATAAGATGATGGGTTTCTTCTGGGAGAACTATCTGCTATGGATGAGCAGCTAGCCTTTCTCTCCGAAGAGAACATGGCACGTATGGCCATCTCTTCGGATGAGGAGGACGAGCTAGACTATATCTTTCGCGGTAAGGGCAAGAACTCTAGGGCTTCTGGCTCTAAATCGTGACGGAAGAAGTAGCTTCCCCTGTGCCCCACATTCCACCAACTCCTCTCGGATACATGGCTTCGCATAGAGGACTATGCAACATTTAGAGTGGGTGAGCTGTCTTTTCTCTAGTTTCCTATCTCTTGTTGCCATGCTTTTTTCTGCCCTACTATGGTTTGTATTTCTGCTACTTGTTCTTGATTGACTGGATATTCATTTGGCATTGTATCTATATGCCACCATTTGAGGGCCTGGTCCCATCTTCCAGGCCCCTTCACTGTGAGGTATGACATGTCTGGATCTGTTTTATGCATTATCTCAGTATTTTGTTATGATCCTTATATTGTTGTGTTAAACTGTGAATAAGTTGCACATATGGTCATCTTGATATATTGTGATATTGTGGTTCAGAGTTTAGTCACTTGTTTACTATGCTTGAGTAAGATAATTTTGATCCTATGATAGCTAAGCCTAATCCTTGAAGTTGAATTCATGCTTGGTTAGAAATAATCAAGATCTGTTGAATGCATCACCCAATTAGAAATATTCTATGATCATATCCATGTGCTCTATGATTTTGAAATCTTTTGATTTGGATTGCTTTAGACCGTTCATTAGTGGGTCGAATATTTCTATGATTGTTCAATTAACTTACGCTTGTAGTTTACATGTGATTCACATTAAGATACCATCTATTTATTCGTTCCTTGAGTCCTTTTCTCTTGTTGGGAAATCACTACATTTGTGAAGAGATGAAATACTCTGTTATTTAAAAAAAAAACTCTTAGATTCCTCTACTTGGCACTACGAAAAATTGGCAATGGTACCTAAGAACATGAGTTAAAATCTAAGAGAGAATCCTCTACTTGGCACTGCGAAAAATTGGCAGTGGTACCTAAGGACATGAGTTGAAGTCTAATATCATAATAAGCTATTGTAGTTTTGTATCCTGAGTAATACACTTGAGTTGATCCCGACGAGTTGATTTGGATGAATTGGAATAGCATGAGTAATGTGTATGCTTGATTGAATTCTCTGTTTACTACTGGGTGAGTTCCTTGGCTTCTACAAATTGTGGGATCAAATTGTTGAACGTTCGAAACACTCAATCATTTGATTTCCTCTGAGTAGATCTTGGATTACTAGTAGATATTTTTCTAATTTGGATGTTCGCCTTTAACCAGAATGATTACTCTCATACCTTTCATGTAATTCACTTTATTTTATTGCTTGAGGACAAGTAAAGATTTAAGTTTGGGAGTATTTGATGTCTTGTATTTTAACAGTAATTTCTAGTTCTATTTCATCTCAAAATTTTTTTAGTGTTTTTATACTCTGTTTAGACTTTTTAGCTTGATTGCTTCGGATTCTTCACTTTTTCTCTTCTTGTAAAACTATAGGTAAAATCGCCCAATTTTGAAGTCTTTTGAAGATTTGAAAGTCATAGGGTGATTCCCTATGTGAAGACAAAGCTACACATCAAATTTGGGCCCAATCGGAGCTAATTTTAAAATATGGCTAGGTGAACCTGGTGGGGTACACCGGTGTTTTCGCCAGATGACTAAAAGTCCACATAACACTTCACTAGTAGATGAACCCCACGGGTTCACCCGTGGTTCTCTTATAGGAAGTTTCCGCAGAGATGTACAGTACGCTTCACCAGCTGGTGAACCCGGCAGGGTTCACTAGGGCTTTTCACTCGAAAGAACTGCATAGTAAACTTCACCACCTAGTGAATCCCATGGGGTTCACCTGTGATCGTAACCCTGCAGTCCGACATTCACTCGGTTTTCTTTCGATTCTAAACCCTAGAAAAGTCCAAAAAAAGCAAGAAGACACGTTTTGGAAAGCTAACAGAGTGGCGAATCCAAAGAATATAAAAGCCTCTTCTAATATTTCCAAATCATCGAGAAATCGGTGCACGAAGCGGCTAGGGCGAACGGAAGAGGCGACAACGTGTTTCAGGAGCGATTTCGAGAGATTGGAGGTCAGATTTTCATAATTTTTGGGGATCTTGTTTGGTTTATCCTCTCCTTCCTCTCTAAAACACTTTGTAGCAATTTTCCTAACATTTTAGAGAAATTCTTGTGAGTTTTCATGAATTCTGTAGTGTAAAACCTTTTTCGGGACGTGGTTGAAGCCCGCTGATGATTTCTTTCATGCTATCTTAATTCAATTCTGTTATTTGCATGTTCATATCAGTATATTTTACCTTGTTGCATTTATTGCGTGATGTTGCTTTGGTCACATAATATCATGTTTTAGCCGACGTGATCCATACCGAGAGGAGGATCGTGGCGGTGGAACCCCTAGGTAAAACTTGTGAATCCATGACACGAGAGTGCTTGGTTTCGCTTGAGGGTAATATAATTTTCCATAGAACTCATAGAATTTATCTGGAAAGATCCACCACGAGAGTAGGAGATCGTTCCGGATAAGCACCAGGGTGTACCACCGAGAGGGAGTACCCTGTAACTTAGGGGAGATTCCTTATGCAAAATTATGAACCCTTGTAATAGATCACTTTCATCGGATGTTAGATACGTCAGTGTGGTGGATGCTGAAGTCCCGATCTTTCCCGTATAGATACTTCTCTTATCGTTGCGTTTGATTTCTTGTTTTCGACTAAAGATTGCGAAAACCCCATTTTGGTTTGCTTAGCTATTGAAACTTAGACTTTCTAGTACTTAACCTTGTTCCCTATGGGTTTGACAATCTTTTAAATTACTTCGACATAACCATGCACTTGCAGGACGTGTCACACATCCTTCTCCTGGCAAGTGGAAAATAGTCCTAACATCCTTGAGCGTGAGGCTCCTCTCAATATTTTCAAGTTTAAAAGTGAGGCGACCCTTCTCTTCTTGATGGTGGAAATCAATGAGCTTGACCTCCAAACTGCTAAAAAAAACTCTAAAACCAAGGGGATTAATGTCTGTGGCTGAGTTTGGAAAAACCTTGAGCATAAAATTTGCTCGAACATCCAATTTACATCTTCATCTAGTCCAAGGATTTCTAAAGTTCACTTGTCTGCATATTTAGTATTCGCAATCTGCCTTGTAAGAAGGTGGTTATATCTGGCTTCTTGTGCAGCATTCCTGAAAATAATGTCGAAAGGATTTAGAGGTGGTGCTGCTGCAAAAGCTGATGTTTTACCCTTTCCTTTGCTCACTATTTGCTTCTTCTTGGGTGCCATTTCAGGTAATAGAGATGAAATAAGTGAAACTTCAAAGTTTGAAAATAGAGTGGTTACCCATAATTGAAGCAGGGAACCAGAAACTGAATAGCTCTTGAATGCAACGCCTAAATCTGACCTTTCGAGATGAAATCAGACTTTGAAATCTTCAGGGGAAAGAATCTGTTGTTAAATCAACACCTTTGGAAGAGAAACGGCAGCTCTAACGAAGCTTGGACAGCTAAAAATGAAGCTCGGCGGAAATGGACGGAAACCAACTTTCTAGACCAAATGGAGACTTCAACCCGCTGGAATGTGGCTCGGAGAAGGTCGTCGGACGATTTGGAGGGTCGGAAGAAGTTTCATTTGAAGAAGCGACGCAAATGCGAGAAGAAAACGGGAAGAAACCCTAGAAAATACAATTGGGTATATATATAGGCAAATAAAAATACGGCCTATGAAAACAAATACGACAGTGCCATATAACATTATGTAAAGAAAGCTAACAAAAATATGGCCGTAAAAATAATTACGGCATCCCACGTGAAATATTCTGTGCCGAAGATCAAAGAAAATACGAGCTGTGAAAATAATTATGGCACTGCCATAATTAATAATTTTTTTTTTGAAAAATGCAGGGTTTGAAAATAACTACACCCCACCCATAAAATATTCTATTCCTTTAACACTTCAAAAATATGGGCATGACAGAAAATACACCCCTACCGTCAAAGCTTCTGGTTACTTAGAGCATAAAAATACGGCATGTGAAAAGAAATACCGTAGGGCTGTATTTTTTTTCGTAAACTTCCAAAGTCACTGTATTGACGTGAAATCAACTTAGAATACTCCTACAATATAGAAAAACAAGAATTAGTACTAGAAAAACTCAAAAATAAGTAAAAACGAATCAAATCAAATAAGAAAAACAAGAGTAAGAGTGCTTGGGTTGCCTCCCAAGGAGCGCTAAGTTTAACGTCACTAGCTCAACCAAAGATAAATCCTGATCAGTTAACGGCACCTCGAGTCGTTTCTCCTTGCTTTCCTTGTTTTGTTATTTGATCTCTGAATATATAAGGCTTATCCCAAAAATAGTATTTTACTTTAGCAAAGAATTTCTTTCTTCCCTTATCTGCATCAAGTAATTTCAACCCCTCCTTTCTTTTTCGTCTCTTCCTTTGAATTTACTGCTTCTTCAGAAGTAAATTAGTCTCCTCCTTATTAAGCTGGCATTCTTTATCATTAAAATATGCAATACAATCCATAAAAGCATAACCTTCAGAGTCAAAATGTTCAGCAAACAATTTATGTACATCAGTCAAAATGTCATTCACAATACTATTACGACAGGAAGACCCATTATATGATGGGTTTTTTGTAGTTTGAGAAGCATCAAGATTTACATTAATAATTATAGGAAAAGTAGAGTTCTCTCCAAGAAATTCATACCTATGGTTGCTTTGGAGAGTTTTAAATTCATACCTCTTTCCTTCATCGGGTTTACCTTCTTGCATGCTCAACTGTTCCTCTTTCTACTTTTTGAACTCAAGTGGTGATGTAGAATTTTACAATATAGAATATGAACTTACCTCTTCTTCATCACTATCATCACCTTTGATATAAGACACACTTCGAGCAGATCCTTTTCCATCCTAGAATTAATAATCATAGGTGAAGTGTCTTCCAAGACTTCTACACTGCAACAAGATCCTACAAAAGAAGGCTTCTTTAGATTTTTCTGTCAGATCAAAATCTACACAATCCTCACCTATCTTAAAAGTGAGCTTCCCATTTTTCACATCAATACTCGCACTAGTAGTCGCCAAAAAGGGGCGACCTAATATTATGGGAAGTCTAGAGTCCTCCTCCATCATGAGGACAACAAATCAACGGGTATAAAAACTTACCAACCTTAATAGGCACATCCTATAAAATACCTACTGGATGCCGTACAGAGCGGTCGGCTAGCTGTAGAGAAACAGAAATAGAAAAGCACGGTTAATAGTGTGGCATCAACCTTAATAGGCGCATCCTCCAATGTTCAGCTTCTTACAGACAGAGTGTGGCATCAAGCTGACACTAGCCCCTAAATCACACAAAACACGGTTAATAAACATATCACCAATCAAACAAGGAATAGAAAAGCTCCTTAGATTCTTAAGCTTCGGTGGCAATTTATTCTGAATTGTTGCACTGCACTCTTCAATGAGTGCGACTGTTCCATGCTCCTCCAACTTTCTCTTATTAGACAATATCTCTTTTAAGAACTTGGCATACGAAGGCATCTGTGACAAAGCATCAGTAAAAGGTATATTAATATAAATCTTTTTAAGTACCTCTAGAAATTTTTGAAACTGTTTGTCAACTTTAGCCTTTGTTAATCTTTAAGGGAAAGGTACTAGCGGTTTGTAGGGAGGTGGTGGTACATAAACTGGCTCCAGCTTCCTATCCTGTAAAGATGTTTCGCCATTGTTTCCTTCTTCCTTTGTGGACTCAGAACTCTGCACCTCCTGATCTTGCCTTGAGTTTGGTGCTCATGGCTCCTCCAATTGTTTTCCACTTCACGTGGTAATGGCATTGCAGTGCTCATGTGGGTTCATCTCTAGCTTCCCTGGTAGTCTACCTGTAGGCCTGCTTGAAGAACTAGCCTACTGAGCTATCTGAGTTTGCAACATCTTTTGATGGGTCTTCATAGATTCCATCTCATAAGTTAGATGTCTAAATTCTTCCCTAAAATCATCGAATCGATGTCTGAAATCATCATTCTACTTTGTCTGTGCGGCAATAAATGTCTCCATCATCACTTCCAAGTTTGACTTCTGAGGAGCTTGAGGCTGAGGCTGGTTGTACTGTTTTTGCTAAAATCCAGAGGGCTGTTGATTATTACCCTGAGGTGCTTGATTTTGATTGCTTCTCCAAGAGAGATTGGGACAGTTCCTCCAACCAGGGTTGTATGTGCTTCAGTATGGGCCATTCTAAGGTCTTCCATTAAAATTCCCAATTGCATTTACTTGTTCAAAGTCATATTCACCATGTGTAGAGACTCCCAACTAACAATTCTCTGTGTAATGTCCTGCATTACCACAAATCTCACACGAAATAGCATTAACAGAGGTAGAATTAAGACTCAAAGAATTTATTTTGTTGGTTAGAGAGTCAACCTTGGCAGCAAGCGAAGAAATAGCATCTAAGTCATACCTACCTGACGCCTTAGCAGATGGCCCTCTCTCACTTACCCATTGACAATGATTCAAGGCCATTTCTTCAAACAAATTAATAGCATCATCCACACTCTTATTCTTGATAGCGCCTCCAGTGGCAGCATCAACTATCATACAAGTATTATAATTCAATGCATTGTAGAAAGTATGAATGAATACCCACTTGTCGAGCCCATGGTGCGGGCACATCCTCTAAAGCTCTTTAAACCGATCCCATGCCTCGTATAATGATTCTCCTTCTTTCTGAACAAAGATCATGATCTGATTCCTAAGCTGTGCAGTCTTACTTAGTTGGTAGAAAATATTTTGCTAGGAAAGCATTGGAGAGCTCCTCCTAAGTTGTTATGAAACCTAGCTGATGGGAATGAAGCCATGCATGAGCCCTATTCCTGAGAGAAAAAGGAAAGAGTCTAAGCCTCAGAGCATCATTAGAAATACCATTCATCTTTAACGTATCACAATATTCAAGAAATATTGATAGGTGCATATTAGGATCCTCAGATGACAAGCCTCCAAACTGGTTCTGCTGAACCATTGAAAGTAGAGGTAGCTTGATTTTAAAATTGTTTGCCTCAATATTGGGACGAGCGATACTAGAGCGAACCCCTTGCAGGTTCGGGTGGGCATAATCTCTTAAAGATCATGCGTCACCCATCTTAAATTTCAAAATTTCCTTTGCTAATTGCTTTATGCGCAGACGAAAGGTTCGTTCTGGTTCAAGATCTTCCTCAAATAGCTTTTTGGAACACCTAGGCATAAACAATCAACAAGTTAAACTAAAGATGGAAGACAGGCAATAAATTCAAAGAAAAACTGCAAATAAATAAAGTTAGATTGCAAAGAAAAGAAAAACAAAGGTCTAGTCTATCAATCCTTAAATTAAGTCAATATTGATAAAATTGGTCCCTGGCAATAGTGCCAAAAACATGATGTATCCCGCAAGTGCACGGACAAATCGAAGTAATAAAAATATCGATCCGATAGGGACCAATGATCAAGTACTGACTCTACTGTATATTGTTAGCTAGACAAATCTAAATAGAAGGATTTCTTTATCTTCACTAAATAGACGGAACAGTAAAACAAACTTTGGTTGTAATCGATTTGATGGAGAATTTAGGATTTTGGGTTCACCACACTATGTCTCATGACTTTCTATAATTCAAGGTATCCTAAGAAAGATTTACTGTGTTGAAGGGGATTTATCCGCATGTACAGATTGCCCCCTCTCAGCAGTACAATCCTGTGTTTATCTGAACTAACCCCCTACCCTCATGGTTATTAACTCAAGATAAACCCAATGAACTCTTGATAAATCTAGAGATCCCTCAAGCCAATTTAAACTACTCTCGTGTTCAAATCAACTTGTCCAAAATTGTAGATCCGACATTGCAATTCACCTCTCAATACTTCTTGCAATGTCCAAAACATGCAAATCATGGCCAGTAATCAACATGTAAATAAACACAATAATAATTGGATCTAACACAAGTAAATTACTTCATAAGAAAGAAATCAATGATTAAGTCATGAAAACTTAGAGGGTTATTCCCTAAAACTTGAATAAAAGGTTTACGCTGACATGTTCAATATGTCTACGTTATAGAAATCCATGTTTGTGATTATAAATTGGCAAATAAATATGAAATCGACAAAGAAAGACAAGTATTAAGGCTCCCTAATGAAGATCGACACCAATAATCTGGGAGATCGAAGCTTTTCCAATGAAGAATCGTCGTTCACTGCCTGTCGCCCTAATTCTCGCCTCTTCCTCAAATTCACCTTGAAAATCCACCGAAACGGTCCTAATAATCAGTCCAAAGCCTCCTTATATAGTTCTCCACCCGCATAATAGGTTTTCCCCAAATTTCAATGTGAAAAGGAATCGAATCGAGGGAAAAACAGAGTGAATCGCGAGTTGGGTGGATGAAAATACAGCTGTGATAATAAATACGGCCCTGCCGTATTTTCTTCTGTGTCTTCTGGGATTAACACCTAATAGAAATACGACCATGAAAATAAATACGGCGCTACCGTATTTCTTTCTGTATATTTTCTTTCACAAAATACGGCCATAATTTCTATCGCGATACTACCGTATTTCTTTCTGTGGATTCCTGGTGTTTTTGTGCTGATAAAAATATGGCTGTGATAAATATGACAAGCGGTGTGGTATTTCCTTCTGTTCTCTTCCAAAAATATGGTTGGAATAATAAATACGGTAGTGCCATATTTTGCAAATAAGCTCCAAATTGCATGAAATTTGATGGACAGCTTCGTCTTGACTTGTATAATTCATTTGTACACTTGGATCTTCAAATTCTATCAAAATTTTGTCATTTTTAAAGGATATGAGTCGAAATAATTGAAAATATGATAAGAATAGGAGAAATTATGCATGAAAAGTATAGTAAAAATACTATATAAAAACAAGACATCATCCGGCCACCTGCTATTATTTCTTCCGATGCACTAGCGCATCACCTTCTTTGCCTCCGTTGAATGTGCTTTCAAAATGTCCGACGTCGGCGTAAGGAAGTGATACGATGGTGTTCGTGGTGGACCCATCCGACGTGGTCAGCCCTGAGTGGGTCCCCAATTTGGTCTGGACGAATCCAGTTCAGCTCGATGACACTGACCTTCGGCGAATCACGAGCATGGATCGGAGTTCTATTGGGATGGCATAGATCTCCGCTGAGTCCTTGGTCGGGCTGGGGGTCGATTCTAGCAATCGTCCCCACCAGTCGCGCCCAACCTTGCGGATTTGACCATGGTGCCCCTGCGTGGGCGTGTTTGGACTCGAGTCAAGTGTTGACTCACATGTAGAAATGTTAAAAAAAATGTTACCATAATTCAGGTCGTGACAGCTTGGAATCAGAGCTTAGGGTCTACGCATTCCAACTTGTACAAGCATTGTACAATTGTTTTAGACTTACCCTGCTGCTTGATTGCAAATGGTGCATACGACTGACAGCCGCATTTCGTCTCTGGAGGACATTGTTGGAGTTGGGTCCTTGGCACCCAAGACCCTGGTGGAGTTGGTCTCCACGTTGCTGTCTCAAATGAGTGCCTTGCAGCTTAGGTGACTCAGCTCACCGAGGAGTTGGAGGCAAGCCAGGTAGAGGTCGTGCTCCTTAAACGCATCACTGCAACTATTGGTGTATATGCCCTGAAACCTATATTTGGTCAACTTATGTACTACTTAACTTGGTATTTATATCAATCTGGCATTGTCATTATCATTGTTTGCCTACATCTGCGATTGTGTACTTACATGATAATGTCCCTGGAGACAGATTGGATCTGTGCTCAAACTGTTGTCCCCAATCGATGCACCTTAGTGGATATGGGACAGCTATAGTACTTGTGAGACTGGTATATGGGCTGGTTAGGCACGCGGTGCTAACGCAGACATATGGGTATATCAGTGGTGGATATACAAGACTGACCCGCTGTGAGGCAATGACTTAGTGTCAAGAGTTATCCTCACAAGTGATAGCAGATGCATTGATCCTTGGACTTGAGGTCATTGACTCTTCTATATGGTTAAGGACATACTTTGATGCAACCTAATACCTCGCTGTAATTGGGAGGTTATAACGGTTATCATTGAGTATGTCAAGACCCATATTAGAAGATCAATGTACAGACAAAGAATTTGCCCCTTCCTAAGGGAAGCATGATATCCATGGAGCTCCTCTATGGTCTATGACTGAAAGTGTATGACCATACCAAGGTGAAGACCTGATTTAGTCATAGTCATGTGATTGGGTGACAACAAGTGATGACACACTTTTCCAATCGAATATCAGTTCGGCAAAGGGACTATAATGTATCTGTACCTAGTCGCGATGATGGGGATGTCGATGTCGATATCCATTCCAATGACTTGGGTAGCAGCGATGCACTGCTAGGTGCCACTCATTGCTTGTGGTGACCTTTGGTCAGCACTGCCAACGTCAAAGGGACCTACAGGGTCACACACGAAGATACTTGAGTTCTCGTATTGATCGAGAAGCCTTATGATCGAGTTATTGGATAACTCGGATCTATTTCAGAGATTTCATCTGCGCCAATGGGCCTGATGAGATGGAAGAATCTTATTGGAGCCAACTTTCATTTTTGGCATATTGACCAATTTAACCATGGTTAGCCTCATTTGACCTTGGGTTAAGTTGGATTGGATCCAATGGCTTGGTTAACATGCATAATGGACTTTGGGCTAGGCCCATTGCAAAATTGGACTTGCTAATAAGTTGTCATGAAGAGAAGAGAGGCTAAAAGGGTATAATGGGGAGGAATTATCCCCATAGGCGCATGAAGGGTATAATGGGGTGATGCTTTGCGCCTTTGCTTCATTTGGAAGTAAAGGGCTCCTCCCCCTCATCCTTTCATGGAATGCATGCCTTTATGGCATTGCTTGGGGCGCAAGGCAAGCCTTGGCACATATTGTAAAGGTGTAGAGGTTTTTGGTAAGGTCTTGGAGACTTTCCAAAACCACAAAACCCTAATTGAACCAAGCCCCATACCCTAGCCACATACCCTCTTGATTATTGGAGCCACCCCCCTCTTGCCACCGCCTCATGCCTCTATAAATATAGAGGCATGTGTGAGGCTCTTGACACACAATTTCTTGGAGACGTGAGCAAGGGCAAGGGCGAGAGCAAGGAGAGGGTGGCGCATACTTTTCTTCCTCTTCCACAGCCACAAGTCATCTTCCTCTTGGTTTCTTCCTGGTGCAAGAAGGCTTAGAGTTGGTGGCTTCTTCTCCATCCTCCCTCTTCTATTGGTGCAACCTCTCTTGAAGTTGGCGCAAGGCTTGAAGAAGGAGAGCAAAGGCTTGGATCTTCTTCCCGAGGCAAGCACCAAGCGTGGAAGAAGAGAGCTCGAGGAGTCTGTGTGTGTGACACTGCAGAGGGCGAACACTTGGGCGCCTACTTCGACATCGGCTTCTCATATTGCTTTAAGGTACTTTCTATCACATCGTGTCGATCCCCTCACTTGACGATCTTCACTCGGTTTTTGGGACTGGCCTGTTTTGAGGATATTCTTCCGCTGCGCAATGTAATGTATGATGTCTATCTCTAAAAAATTTATAAAATATCCCCAGGGTTTCCCAACAGTGGTATCAGAGTGACTTGCGAGCCTCGAACGATGTTTCTTTCATGCTTTTCTATGCTCACATGCCATGTTTCAATTTTCACAAATTGCATATAACATGGCGCATGTTTTTCTAAATTAGAAAAATTGAAGTTTCTTGTTCCTATCCTCTTTGTCAATCTCTTTTGGATTTTTGGATTATTTTTCTTGATTGATTTAAGATCAAAGGTGCACGTAGTTTTGTCAAGTAGAACGAGCATTGTGTCTTCGGACTGGCCGAGTCTCTTGATCTGACAAAATTGCCAGTCGGCAGGATCCATAAAATCATCATGAAAAATTAATTGCAAATAACCAAAAGATTTGTGATAAAGAGATGTGGAAAAGAGACTTGTTTTATGAAAAAGTAAAATCTTAGATTTTATGTTTTTCATGAGCATGTAGAATTGCATGAATAAGTACCTTGATTGTGCATAATGTTGTGATCATGGGTCAAGCCCCTTAGCATGCCTGTGATGTATTCTTGTGAGGCCTGCGTGCCGCCCATCTTTTTTCCTTTTATTTTGTAAAATTCAAGATGATGATTAGGGGGCGCATCCTACATGAATCTTGGCGCATGCATGAAGCTTGCGCACCTTGATTGGTGGCACAACAAACTTCATCAATGGTGGCGCATATTTGCTTGGTGGCGAAAGTTAGGGTTTGGCCGAGCCTTGTGCTTGTGTGCTATCCCTCTTGTGGCTTACAAGATGGCGATTCACCCTTGGAAGACCTTGGAGCCAACCTTGAAGATCAATCTAGAGGTCGGCTAGGCTAGGTCTAGTTTTAGGGGCTTGAGTCCTAGGTCAAGAGTTGAACCTCCTTTTGGCATGGGTTGGTTCAATGTCTTGAATAGGCTATAATCACATCATTCTTTTACTGCTTTCAATATCTGCAAAAGCATGCCTGTGATGTTTTATCGTTATGTTATCACTATAGGATTGCATGCCTGTAATGTTAGACATAAGATAAAATAGAGTTGGTGAGATCTCAAAAACCCTCGAATAAAATATCAAGTCTAGTAGCCTTCTAATGCGTAGCTCTCATCAAACTATCGATCAGTGGTGTTGTGAACTATTTCCCACCCTCGTGGGACACACCCACTTATCTTTTGTAGGTGTGTGGTGGCAATGATTTCCCCAGTCCATTTTAACCGGGCGCGCCTTCGCAAGGAAACTCGTTGGCCCTAGGCATAACGATTAGGAATGAACTTGACTAGATTTTCAAACGTGCTGGGCACATGATGAAACTATAGAGGCATCATTCAGAGGTTAGGATTTCATACCCAGCCCTCGCTGGACATGAAATGCTTAGACTGTCTCGATAAGGGGAATTGCTTGGAGCAATCGGCCTGTGTGCCCACCTTAGGAAGCGTGGGTCACTTTGTGCATCTCATCCCGCCCTTGTGGGACGCGAAGCCCTATGTGGAATAAGGATCCCATCTCACTAGGAAATCTTAAATTTCTCGATTGACTTTATGGGTTGTCAATTCGATTAAAATAGTGGGAGCCACAAGTCATTTAAAATAAGTCCAGTTTAAATGACTTCAAGTAGTACTAATCTGCTGATTCTTGGTTGTTGTAGAACAATGGCAGATGGTCACTGCGATCTACCCCTGGAAAGGGATAAATTGGTTGGATCCAACTTAATGGATTGGTATATGAACTTGAGAAATGTGCTCAAGCTCGAGAGGAAGCTCTATGTCCTTGAGCAGCCAATTCCTGAGCCACTTCCATGCTCGGCCTCAGCGACTGAGAAGGATGCTTATGATAAGCATCAGGCTGATACTTTGGAGGTTGCACAATTGATGCTAACTAACATGTCACCCGAGTTAAGAGGGCACTATGAATCTAAGAGTGCCACTGAGATTATTTCTAATCTAAGGCAGCTCTTTGATGAATTGGTTGAGCTCAACCCTCCTAAAGCAGACATTCAATGTATTGAGCCAAAAGGCTTAACTAAGACATTGAAGATAAAGATGGAAAGAGTCAGGAATAATAAGTGCTACTCATGTGGAGGACCACCTCACATGATAAAGGACATGGTGCGACTTCAGAATGAGAAGAAGAGAGGCAAGGCTTCATCTTCATGCTCAGGTATTTATGTTACTGAAGTCAACCTTTCTACTTCTATGACATGGGTATTGGATACCGCATGTGGAGCTCATATTTGTATAAATATGCAGGGGCTCAAGAAAAGTAGATCGGTACGGCCTGGGGAGATTGACCTACGAGTTGGTAATGGGGCACAAGTAGCTGCTGTTACTGTAGGAGTTTTGATTCTCTCCCTACCTTCTGGACTTCAGTTAGAGCTAGATAATTTCTATTATGTGCCTTCACTTACAAAGAACATTGTATCCATTCCTTGCTTGGCAAAGAAAGGATTTAAGTTTGAAATAAATAAGAATTTCTGTTCTTTTTCATTTGCAAATATGTTCTATGGGAAGGGTACTTTATGCAATGGTTTATATGTCTTGGACATGGATAGCTCTATTTGTAATATAAATAATAAAAGGACCAAACTGAGTGGTTCAGTTGGTGCTTTCCTATGGCATTGTCGATTAGCCTATATAAATAAGAATTGCATCTAACTACTCCATGCAAATGGGTTGTTAGATTCAAGTTCCTTGGAGGAATTTGAAACATGTGAGCCTTGTTTATTAGGGAAAATGACAAGGGCGTCATTCACCAAAACTGGTGAAAGGGCAGGAGGTTTATTGGATCTCATACATACTGATGTGTGTGGGCCATTCAATAAACAGGCCAGAGGAGGACACAACTACTTCATTACTTTTACTGATGACTTCAGTAGATATGGTTATGTCTATTTGATGAGACATAAATCTGAATCCTTTGAGAAATTCAAAGAGTTCAAAAATGAAGTAGAGAACTAGCTTGGTAGATCCATTAAAGCTCTTCGATCCAATCGAGGTGGAGAGTACCTGAGCGGTGAGTTCTTTGACTATCTTAGGGAGTGTGAGATCATATCCCAACTCACTCCACCTGGAACACCTCAATGGAATGGTGTGTCAGAGAGGAGAAATCAAACCCTGTTAGACATGGTTCGATCTATGATGAGTCATGCAACTCTACCACCCTCATTCTGGGGTTATCCACTTGAGACAACTTCTCTTATACTGAATAACGTTCCATCAAAGAGTGTCTCAAAGATTCCATATGAGGTATGGAGGGGGAGACGCCCTAATCTTTCCTTAATCAAGATCTAGGGATGTGAGGCTTATGTCAAACGTCAGGATTCTAGCAAGCTAGAACCTAGATCTAATAAATATATTTTTGTGGGGTATCCTAAGGAAACTAAAGGATACTACTTCTATGTTTCCACCGAGAATAAAGTTTTTGTTGCTCGGAGTGCTGTCTTTCTAAAGAAAGAATTTCTCATGAAAGAAGTCAGTGGGAGCAAATTTGACTTGGACGAGGTCCAACTGCAACCACAAGACAAAGAGATGGAACCTGAGCCGCCTGCACCGATTGCCGGGCAACCTAAGGCTCAGACACAGGTCTCACGTAGGTCTGGGAGGATTCGTCGTGCACCTGAGAGGTATGGGTCGCTGCCGACCCGACACGATGGGATCTTCATCATTGAGGATGAACCCATAACCTATGATGAGGTGGTCAGTGGATCAGACTCTGAGAGATGGCTTGAAGCCTTGCGATCTGAAATGGATTCTATGTCGGCTAACCAAGTCTGGGATTTGGTTGAGTTGCCTGATGGGGTAAAACCTATAGGGTGTAATTGGGTCTTCAAAAGGAAGACTGACATGGATGGCAACATAGTTACCTACAAAGGTAGACTAGTGGCTAAGGGATTCAGACAGGTCCACGGGGTGGACTATGATGAAACCTTTTCGCTAGTTGCCATAATCAAATTTATTTGGATTCTGCTTGCTATAGCTGCATATCATGATTATGAGATATGGCAGATGGATGTTAAGACAACATTCCTTAATGGAAAGTTGACAAAGGATGTGTACATGACACAACCTGATGGATTCATCCATCCTGCAGACACAAGTAAGGTCTGCAAGCTGAAGAAATCCATTTATGGATTGAAGCAAGCATCTCGCAGTTGGAATCTTCAATTTGATGAAGCTGTGAGAGATTATGGCTTTATTAAAAGTGAAGATGATGCCTGTGTATGCAGAAAATTCAGTGGGAGCTTGGTGACTTTTCTGGTCTTGTATGTCGATGACATACTGCTCATCGGAAACGACATCCCTAGTCTTCAATCTATGAAGACATGGTTAGGGAAGTGTTTCGAGATGAAAGACTTAGGGGAGACCGCCTATATTCTAGGCGTAAAGATCTACCGGGATAGATCCAAGAGGCTCCTCGCCCTTAGTCAAAGTACCTACATTGATAAGGTCCTGGAGAGGTTCTATATGGAGCAATCCAAAAGAGGATACCTTCATATAAGACATGGCCTTACTCTCTCAAAGAGGCAATGTCCTACCACCCAGGCTGAGAGAGATGAAATGAGTCGAGTTCCCTATGCTTCGGTAGTGGGATCGATCATGTATGCAATGTTGTGTACTAGACCAGATGTGGCTTATGCTGTGAGCATAACCAGCCGATACCAATCCAATCCAGGTCTGCAGCACTGGGTGGCTGTAAAGAACATCCTAAAGTATCTGAGAAGAACTAAGGACCTGTTCTTAGTCTACGGGGGACAGGAAGAGCTCAGTGTTCAGGGCTACACTGATGCGTCATTCCAGTCTGACCCTGACGACTTCAGATCGCAGGCCGGCTATGTGTTCAAATTAAATGGAGGAGCTGTTTGCTGGAAAAGCTTCAAGCAGTCCACCATAGCTGACTCTACAACAGAGGCCGAGTATGTTGCTGCTTCTGAAACAGCCAAAGAAGCTGTTTGGATAAGGAAGTTCATATATGATCTTTAGGTGGTTCCAACTGTTGTGGATCCCATTGAGCTCTATTGTAACAACAATGGAGCCATTGTACAGGCAAAGGAACCATGGTCTCATCAAAGGTCCAAACACAAACTCAAGAGATTTCACCTAATCAGAGAGATCATTGATCGGGGTGATGTTAAGATTAGCAGAGTTGATACAGAGAACAATATAGCAGATCCACTGACCAAGGGTTTGGCCGAGCAGAAGCATGATGGTCATGCTAGGGACATGGGGTTGAGAATTCTCGACCTCTAGGTCTAAGTGCAAGTGGGAGATTGTTGGTGTATATGCCCTGAGACCTATATTTGGTCAACCTATGTACTACATAACTTGGTTTTTATATCAATCTGGCATTGTCATTATCATTGTTTGCCTACATTTGTGATTGTGTACTTACATGATAATGTCCCTGGAGACAGATTGGATCTGTGCTCAAACTATTGTCCCCAGTCGATGTACCTTAGTGGATATGGGACAACTATGGTACTTGTGATTCTGGTATATGGGCTGGTTAGGCACGCGGTGCTAACGCAGACATATGGGTATATCAGTGGTAGATATACTAGACCGACCCGCTGTGAGGCAATGACTTAGTATCATGAGTTATCCACACAAGTGATAGGAGATGCATTTATCCTTGGACTTGAGGTCATTGACTCTTCTATATGGTTAAGGACATACTTTGATGCAACCTAACACCTTGCCATAATTGGGCGGTTATAACGGTTATCATTGAGTATGTCATGACCCATATTAGAAGATCAATGTACAGACAAAGGATTTGCCCCTTTCTAAGGGAAGCATGATATCAATGGAGCTCCTCTATGGTCTATGACTGAAAGTGTATGGCCATACCCAGGTGAAGACCTGATTTAGTCATAGTCATGTGATTGGGTGAAAATAAGTGATGACACACTTGTCCAATTGGATATCAATTCGGCAAAGGGACTGTAATGTATCTATACCTAGTCACGATGATGAGGATGTCGATGTCGATATCCATTCCGATGACTTGGGTAGCAGCGATGCACTGCTAGGTGCCACTCACTGCTTGTGGTGACCTTTGGTCAGCACTGCCAACGTCAAAGGGACCTACAGGGTCACACACCAAGATACTTGAGTTTTTGTATTGATTGGGAAGCCTTATGATCGAGTTATTGGATAACTCAGATCTATTTTGGAGATTTCATCAGCGCCAATGGGCCTGACGAGATGGAAAAAACTTACTGGAGCAAACTTCTGTTTTTGGCATGTTGACCAATATAACCATGGTTAGCCTCATTTGACCTTGGGTTAAGTTGGATTGGATCCAATGGCTTGGTTAACATGCATAATAGACTTTGGGCTAGGCCCATTGCTAAATTGGACTTGCTAATAAGTTGTCATGAAGAGAAGAGAGGCTAAAGGGTATAATGGGAAGGAATTATCCCCATAGGCGCATGAAGGGTATAATGGGGTGATGCTTGGCGCCTTTGCTTCATTTGGAAATAAAGGGCGCCTCCCCCTCATCCTTTCATGGAATGCATGCCTTTATGGCATTGCTTGGGGCACAAGGCAAGCCTTGGCGCATATGGTAAGGGTGTAGAGGTTTTTGGTAAGGCCTTGGAAACTTTCCAAAACCACAAAACCCTAATTGAACCAAGCCCATACCCTAGCCACATACCCTCTTGATTATTGGCGCCACCCCCCTCTTGCCACCACCTCATGCCTCTATAAATATAGAGGCATATAGAGGCATGCATGAGGCTCTTGACACACAATTTATTGGAGGCATGAGCAAGGGCGAGGGCGAGAGCAAGGCGAGGGTGGCGCATACTTTTCTTCATCTTCCATAGCCGCAAGTCATCTTCCTCTTGGTTTCTTCCTGGCGCAAGAAGGCTTAGAGTTGGCGGCTTCTTCTCCATCCTCCCTCTTCTATTGGCGCAACCTCTCTTGAAGTTGGCGCAAGGCTTGAAGAAGGAGAGCAAAGGCTTGGATCTTCTTCCCGAGGCTAGCACCAAGCGTGGAAGAAGTGAGCTCGAGGAGTCCGTGTGTGTGAGATTGCAGAGGGCGAACACTTGGGCGCCTACTTCGACATCGGCTTCTCATATTACTTTAAGGTACTTTCTATCACATCGTGTCGATCCCCTCGCTTGACGATCTTCACTGGGTTTTTGGGACTGGCTTGTTTTGGGGATATTCTTCCGCTGCGCAATATAATGTGTGATGTCTATCTCTGAAAAATTTGTAAAATATCCCTAGGGTTTCGCAACACCAACTTCACCGATTCCTACTACGGTCGATTCCGGCCAGGAGATCGTCATGCGACGACATGTCCCGGAGCCTGCCTCCTTCAAAGAGGTGCGTTGCTCTAAGCAAGTTGAGAACTTCCTTTGGGACATGGAAATGTATTTCCAAAATGCCCAGATCCCCGCGGGGGAGCAGTCCCAAGCCTGTATTGCATATCCCTACGGAGATGCGAAGTTGTGGTGGCCGACTCAAGCTGTACCCAACTTGCTCGGGGCTGATCCTACCTGTAAGCTCTCCTAGGAAGAGCTTAAAATAGAGATCAAGGCTCAATTCCTTCCGGGGAAGTCGACCTGGTTTGCAAGGGATGCCCTCAAGAAGGTCCGACACACGGGGAACATTCGTGACTATGTGCAGAAATACTCCTGCTGGAGATGGACGACATGTCAGAGGAGGGCCGACTCTACACCTTCATGGACCACCTCCAGGGCTGGGCTCGCGAGGAGCTGCATCACTAGGAGGTGA
Source organism: Costus lasius (assembly GCA_027563935.2). NCBI lineage: Eukaryota > Viridiplantae > Streptophyta > Magnoliopsida > Zingiberales > Costaceae > Costus > Costus lasius. The sequence goes on from CM050448.1 coordinate 105,785,803, forward strand.
AGACCCTGAAGGCCGCTATGTAGGTAGTCGACGCCTTGGTGGACCGCAGGAATCCGAGGGGACAAGCCCCTCATGCTACTGCTGCTGCCACTACTAGGGATTCTACCTCAATGGGTGAGAGCCCATTCGCCGCGAGGGGTAAGAAGCCCTTCACCAAGAAGAACCGACCTGTGCACCGAAGCCACTGAGGTCGATCAGGGACCTCCCGCCCACTCCAACGCTAAAATGGACAAGTGCTACCATGGAGTGCTATATCTGTAGGGGCCCCCATATGATGAAGGATTGCCCCAAGAGAGAGAGAGAGATAGATAGTTGCTGCCCTAGTGGCAGCTGATGAGAGCATTGTAAAGAGTGAGGAGGCGCTCTCAACCCTATTGTACTTGCCATGCAAAGATTCTTGACCTCATAGACTACAAGGCTATCTTCGGCCTTGGGCTGTTAGTTAAGGTAAGGATAGCGGTAATGCTGCATCTGTATAGGATACAAATATATGATAAGGAGTCCCCTTGCATCATCCCTTGCATTGGTAGCAAAGGGGCAGAAAAGGGGACGAAGAGGGACTCCTGGGGAGTACCTCTATCAGCAAACGCTTTAGCAGCAGGTCTGCACCAAAGCGACCTAACGCTTATAATCGTCTGGATAGAGGGCCCCTCGAAAAGGAGGGAGACTCCCCTAGTGGTTTGGAGGGTGTTGGAGGAGTACGCTGATGTGATGCCTTCGGAGTTACCGAAGCACCTTCCACCTAGGAGAGTGTTGGGGTATGCCCTTAAGGCTAATGTTTGAGGCCTGTGGGAATGTATCTGTATCATGTAATAAACTGTTATGTTTATAAAGGCATGGTTATTATTCAGTTGTTTACATTGTCTGCTCCAATATATGTTCTTCTGAATAATGTCTCAAAGCTGTTCAGCTGGGCTGACATGCTGATATGTCCTTAGTCGAGATATCTTGGTGAACATGAGACAGCCTTGATATGATTGAGACTAATATGTGTTCTAATCTTATAGGATGCTTCGAGCATGGAATAAGATGTAGACTCATGGGTACATTGGATGTACTGGACAGACCCTACTAGGTTATTCAATTGTTTGTCACAATGTGAATAATCCTTGAGTGCAACAAGTGGCACATTTCCTTTGACTTGAGATCACTTGTGTTTTCTAAATGATGATTGTCATTGTTTTGAGGTAGTTCAATATCATTTGAAACATAATGATTATAGACTATCTTGGATGGTGAGCTTGAGTCAGGTTAGGGCACTAGTGATAGACATAGGATTGCCGTCTCCTTGTTTAAGGAGTATGATGTTCAAAAGGGGCCCCCTGGATGAGATGATTGAGGAAAGAGTATGGCCATACCCAGGTGACAGTGTTCATCTGTTCTAATCATGCTCGTCATATTGGAGTTACAAGCTTGACACGCTTGTCCAATAAGAACATCCAGTGGCAAAGGACATATGTATGCCTAGTGAAGTTGATTCACACTTGTGCTGTTTTTGGGTGTAGTCTTGGAAGACTCTTTTCTTTATATCGGGAGACAGTGATGTGTTGCTAGATACCCCTCACTGATCGTGATGACGTGAGTTATCGTTACCGACATTTAAAGGAAACCCTTAGGGTCGCACAATTTGATGATATGGCTTACTTAAGTCAGATCGTGTGGACTGAATTGTTTGGGTTCAGTTTAAAGGGATTTAATCTCTGATTGTAAGTGAGATCTGGTCTGATCATGTTTGATTGATTAGGGCTTGAGATCGGTAAGCTTCGATCGAGAGAATGGATGCTAGATCGGTCAGATCAGGAGCATTAAGAGATCAACGGTCAGATCAAAAGCCTTATGGTTTAATTATGATTTGGGCTAGTTGCTTGGCTTGATTGGTTCTTAAATTGAACCAAAATGAACCGGCTCACTAAATGAGCGCATGGTTCAAGGGGAGAGGAGTTGACGACATGTTCACTTGGTGTGAACGTTGGGGCGATGAGTGGTTACTATTTTTAGTAACCATGATCTCCACTTGGAGAGGTCTCTCGTCCAAATAGAGTATGCTCTATTTTCGCCACAAGTTTTTCCTCTCGCCCATATTCCTCTCGACACCTTGTGTGAGTGCGGCGACACTTGAAGGATAGAGGAGGATTCGGCCAAGAGAGATCGACACCTCATCTTTCCCTTTCACTCGACAAGGACCTCTTGGAACCTTGCTAGCACAAGGAGCACCAAGGGAGATAGCGTCATCATCCTGTGTGTGACGACAAGGAGAAGATCTCATTTGATCTTTGCTTCCAACGCGCCAGCTTGAAATGGCCATGGTATGAATTCTTTTTCATATTTTAAAGTTGATCATAATACATGCTATGCGATCTTAGAAACCCTCTTCCGCTGTTTTAAATCCCTTACTTGCGCCTATTAGGGTTTCCTTCCCTCTTTAGGGGACTTTCAATTGGTATCAGAGCAGTTTATCATGCATGTTTTTATGATTGCTTAATGTTTGATCCATATTTGCGCATATGCCTAGATCTAATTGACATGCGAAAGTTTCATGATATTATGTATCATCTTGAGAAAATACATCCATATGTATGTTTCTATATCTTGCGCATGTTTGATGTCTTGGCGCATTTACAATGTTGTTGGTTTTCTTAAAAACTTTAACACATGCGTGACTCACTACAGATCTAAGGCCTTACTGTAAACCCTTAGACGGGTTACTAGGGTTGAAGTCATCCCCTAGGTTAGATCCAACAGTCTGATCAGACCATCTGACAGCCTGAATGGGTCGACCAGTTAGCGCCTTGGCGCAAGCCTATGGTGGCTATAGGTCGACTGCAGACAGGTGTGTAGCGATGTCTGATTGAGACAACTTATGAACACACATGAGTTAGGCCCGGGGTCACACCCGCTTGCCAGACCTCATTGTGGTCGTTCAGCCCTGGCGCATGCATGGTTGACCTTATGGTCGACTCAAGTCAGTTAGGACTTGGTGCATGCAAGGGCAGTGGATCTGACTAGGTTGGATGAGTGGATCCCTAGTAATGGACCGTTGTAAGGTAGTAAGGGCGAATAAGGAAATTAAAATTGATCCCATGGGGTTTTTCGAAAATTTTAATTTTTATGGATCACATGATTGCTGATTGGATGCATATGTTTGTCTATTTAGTCTTATGTGGGCTGCCCATATTAATTGTGTGCTGTGCTGGGGCCTGCGTGCCTGGGATTTAAAATTGTAAATTAATTATTGTGATCTGCGCATCACATCGCTTTAATTTATAAAATGTAATTGACCTGCGTGTCAATCTTGTCTAGATAGTTAAATTTGTAATTTAATTAGACAAGAGCACAGAGCACACTTGGCAGAGGCGCATGCAGCAGTGGCTTGACCAGGTGGGAGGTCCAGGGTTCGAATCTGGGACCAGGCGCATTTTCCCTGGTGGGCGCACCTGTGCTGTAATTGGCGCTTGGGCCCTGGTTTGGGCCAGATGAGCAGCAAAAGACCCATGAAGAGCAAGTGAAGACTTAAGTTAGGTTAAGGTCTCACTAGGGCTATGGGCTCTTACCACATAAGATTCATGCTTTCTTTTATTTATTGTTTAAATATTAGAATTGCATGATTAAGTTTATCTTCTGCTATCACCATAGGAATTGCATGATAGTGAAGAAGATAAAAGACCGTGAAAATCCAACGCTTAATATCAAGCTCGTAAGCCTTCTGACGCGAAACCTCACTGTTCTGATTATCGTTGGAGCCGTGTTGTACCCACTCAGTGGGCACGTCCATCTATCTTCAGACGGTGTGCGATTACACCTGTGTGTTACAGAGTAGGGATTTATCCCTTCTCGTTGCTCAGCATAACACATGGTGGTCCAGGGAGTAGGTCGGGTCAGCTTGACCGTGTAGGCTACATATGTGGCGCATATGGTAGCACATGGAGGCAGCCATCTGTGGGGTCAGAGACTGTGTTGTACCAACTCAGTTGGCACAGTCTGCTGGACTGCCCAGATGAAGGGGAATCGCACGGGTTGGCGATCGGCAGGGACTGCCTACCAGAGATTAGTGCTTGTACTCTCTGTGCATCTTATCTCGCCTGAGCGGGACGCGGAGACCAAGTATGAAATCTGGATCCCATCTCACTAAAAGAGTACTACTCTTTCGGGCTGTTTTACTGGATTTATCAGCCAGATAAAATAGTGAGAAAAAGAATCTTTCTTAAGTCCTGATCGATTCTTATACATTGATACTGACCTTGCTGTTCTTGCATTGTTGTAGATACCTGCAGCAACGAACACCATGAACTTCAATGTGCGATCCCTACTGGAAAGGGAGAAGTTTGCTGGGCCGAACTTCTCTGACTGGTTTGGACACCTTAAGATCGTTCTTAAGGCAGAGAGGAAACTGTATGTCCTCGAGACGGCGATACCGCCGCAGCCCGCTCCGAACGCCGCAAGGGCGGTTCGGGAAGCCTATGAAAAGCACGTCAATGATAGCATTGATGTCGCTTGCCTGATGCTAGCGTCTATGACGCCACCGCTGCAGCGTCAGCATGAGGATATGTCGGCTATAGAGATTATAGCGAACCTCAAGATGCTGTATGCTGCACAGGCGAGGACAGAGCGCTACAATTTGACGAAGCTCTTCTTTCAGAGCAAACTGGCTGAAGGGAGCCCAATGGGAGCTCACGTGCTCAAGATGATTGGGCACAAGGAAGCTCTGGAGAAACTGGGGCACACCATCAACCAGGAGCTTGCTGTGGATATTATTCTACAGTCTCTCCCGCCTTCATTCGACGCGTTCATTATTAACTTTAATATGAACAAAATCGATTGTACTCCGGCAGAGCTGCTGAATATGCTCCTTACCACTGAGGAGACTCTGAAGGGTAAGCCTTCAACCTCTGTCTTAATGGTTCCTTCAAGGAACAAGAAGAAGGGGAAGAAGGGCAAGACCCCTGTCAAGAGCTACAGCAAGGCTCTGAAGCAGAAGGTTAAGCGGTCCAAGGAATACAGGTGTTTCCACTGTGGCCAGCTGGGTCACTGGAAAAAGGACTGTAATGCGCTCCAAGGAGATAAGAGGGGAAGCTTCGCTTCTGGCTCAGGTATATTCGTGACTGAGGTCATGTTTTCTTCTTCTGTATCATGGGTGTTGGACACTGCATGTGGAGTTCACATTTGTTCAAATGTACAGGAACTCAAGAGAAGAAGGCAGGTGGGACAGCATGAGGTGGACCTACGCGTTGGAAACGGGGCACGGGTTGCTGCTGTTGCTGTAGGAGATTACTTCATTTCTTTACCATCTGGAATTGTATTGGAACTAAACAATTGTTATTTTGTTCCCAGTATTACTAAAAATATTATCTCCATTCCTGCTCTTGTCAGGAAGGGATTTTCCTTTGAATGCAATATTTCAAAGTGTATTTTGTCTTTTGATAATATTGTTTATGCAACTGGTTCAATTAACAATGGGTTATACATGTTGGACATGGAATGTTCTATACAGCAAATTGATATTAAGAAGCCAAGTATGCTGATGACAGCACCTTGCTATGGCATAGTCGTTTAGGCCATATAAACGAGAAACGCATTAAGCGGTTGCATGATCATGGACTGCTGGGATCATTCTCCTACAAGGAGATTGATACATGCAAAGCTTGTTTGATGGGTAAAATGACGAAGTCACCTTTTCCTCACAAAGGTCAAAGGGCTTCAGGTTTACTTGACCTTATACACAGTGATGTGTGTGGGCCATTTAGTAAACATGCCAGAGGTGGCTATCAGTACTTCATTACCTTTACTGATGATTTCAGTAGATATGGGTATGTCTTTTTAATGAGACATAAAAGTGAATCTTTTGACAAGTTCAAAGAGTTCAAAAATGAAGTACAGAATCAGCTAGGCCGAAATATCAAGGCACTTCGCTCAGATCGAGGTGGTGAATACCTAAGTCATGCGTTTACTGACTATCTGAAGGAGTGTGGGATTATCTCACAGCTCACTCCGCCAGGAACACCGCAATGGAATGGTGTGTCCGAGAGGAGAAATAGAACGTTACTTGATATGGTTCGTTCTATGATGAGTCAGGCTACTCTTCCATACTCCTTTTGGGGTTTTGCGCTGGAAACAGCTGCAAAGGTACTAAACCGAGTGCCATCCAAGGCCGTTTCAAAGACGCCATATGAGTTATGGTATGGGAAACAGCCGAGCTTGACATTTATCAGGATCTGGGGCTGCGAGGCTTATGTCAAAAAGCTCGCCTCTGGGAAACTAGAGAGCAGATCTGACAAATGTATCTTTGTCGGTTACCCTAAGGAAACTAAGGGTTATTATTTCTACGATCCCAAAGAGAACAAGGTTTTTGTTGCTCGGACGGCCATATTTCTTGAGAAGGAGTTTCTTCTGCAAGAGGCCAGTGGGAGAGAAATAAAGCTGGATGAGAATCCAGAGGAAGGACAAAGTAGTCAAGCACAGTTGGATGAGCCTGAGCCGGTAGAACAGGTTATTGAACAACCTGAGGCTCAGATATCACGGGAACCGCGAAGATCGGGAAGGATCCGTCGACAACCTGAGCGTTATGACGGAGTCTACATCATTCATGATGATGAACCCCTCACTTATGCGGATGCGGTCAGTGGACCGGAGTCAGCGAGATGGCTTGAAGCTATGCGCGCCGAGATGGACTCCATGTCAGATAACCAAGTTTGGGATTTGGTTGATCCGCCTCCGGGAGTTATCCCTATAGGCTGTAAATGGATCTTCAAGAAGAAGATTGACATGGATGGTAACGTAGTTACCTATAAAGGCAGGCTAGTTGCGAAAGGTTTCAAACAAATCTACGGGATAGATTATGATGAAACTTTCTCACCTGTAGCCATGTTTAAGTCTATTCGGATTCTTTTCGCGATAGCTGCATATTATGATTATGAGATCTGGCAAATGGATGTGAAAACAGCTTTCCTGAATGGAAATCTGGATGAGGATGTGTACATGACACAACCAGAAGGTTTCACTAATCCAGCAGATCGTCATAAGATATGCAAGTTAAAGAAGTCCATTTATGGACTTAAGCAAGCATCAAGAAGCTGGAATATTCGTTTTGATGAATCAGTTACTGAATTTGGTTTCATCAAGAACGAGGATGACCCGTGTGTATATAAGAGGTTTAGTAGGAGCGTGATTACTTTTCTAGTCCTCTACGTCGATGACATCTTGATCATTGGAAATGACATTCCTGAAATGCATGCTGTTAAGGCATGGCTGAGGAAATGTTTCCAGATGAAAGATTTAGGAGAAGCAGCCTATGTGTTAGGTGTGAAGATCTACAGGGATAGATCTAAGAGGCTTCTCGGGCTGTGCCAGAGTACTTACATCGATAAGGTCCTGGAGAGATTTCATTTAGAGAATTCTAAACGAGGATATCTTCCAGTCAGACATGGTCTGAATCTTTCAAAGAGTCAGTGTCCACAAACACAGACTGAGAAAGATGAAATGGACAATACGCCTTATGCTTCGGCTATTGGGTCCATTATGTATGCGATGTTGTGTACTCGCCCAGACGTCGCTTACGGGTTAAGCGTAACCAGTCGTTTCCAAAGTAATCCAGGTGTGGCGCACTGGATTGCAGTCAAGAACATTTTAAAATATCTGCGGAGGACCAAAGATATGTTCTTGATATATGGTGGTCAGGAAGAACTCAGTATTGAAGGATATACTGACGCTTCGTTCCAGTCTGACCAGGATGATTTCCGATCGCAATCAGGCTATGTTTTTAGCTTGAATGGAGGTGCAGTGGTGTGGAAGAGTTTCAAACAGTCAACTGTTGCTGATTCCACAACAGAAGCCGAGTATGTTGCAGCCTCGGAAGCATCCAAGGAGGCAGTATGGATTCGTAAGTTCGTGAGAGAACTTGGTGTTGTTCCTTCGAGTGCTGATCCTTTGGTTATCTTCTGTGATAACACTGGAGCAATCGCACAGGCAAAGGAACCACGGTCGCACCAGAAGTCCAAGCACATACAGAGACGGTTTCATTTGATCAGGGAGATCATAGATCGTGGCGAGATCAAAATATGCAAGGTTCATACAGATGACAATCTAGCAGACCCGCTTACTAAGCCTCTGGCGCAGCAGAAGCATGAGAAGCACTGTAATAATATGGGTTTGAGATTTCTCAACCATTAGATTAAGTGCAAGTGGGAGATTGTTGGGGTATGCCCTTAAGGCTAATGTTTGAGGCCTGTGGGAATGTATCTGTATCATGTAATAAACTGTTATGTTTATAAAGGCATGGTTATTATTCAGTTGTTTACATTGTCTGCTCCAATATATGTTCTTCTGAATAATGTCTCAAAGCTGTTCCGCTGGGCTGACATGCTGATATGTCCTTAGTCGAGATATCTTGGTGAACATGAGACAGCCTTGATATGATTGAGACTAATATGTGTTCTAATCTTATAGGATGCTTCGAGCATGGAATAAGATGTAGACTCATGGGTACATTGGATGTACTGGACAGACCCTACTAGGTTATTCAATTGTTTGTCACAATGTGAATAATCCTTGAGTGCAACAAGTGGCACATTTCCTTTGACTTGAGATCACTTGTGTTTTCTAAATGATGATTGTCATTGTTTTGAGGTAGTTCAATATCATTTGAAACATAATGATTATAGACTATCTTGGATGGTGAGCTTGAGTCAGGTTAGGGCACTAGTGATAGACATAGGATTGCCGTCTCCTTGTTTAAGGAGTGTGATGTTCAAAAGGGGCCCCCTGGATGAGATGATTGAGGAAAGAGTATGGCCATACCCAGGTGACAGTGTTCATCTGTTCTAATCATGCTCGTCATATTGGAGTTACAAGCTTGACACGCTTGTCCAATAAGAACATCCAGTGGCAAAGGACATATGTATGCCTAGTGAAGTTGATTCACACTTGTGCTGTTTTTGGGTGTAGTCTTGGAAGACTCTTTTCTTTATATCGGGAGACAGTGATGTGTTGCTAGATACCCCTCACTGATCGTGATGACGTGAGTTATCGTTACCGACATTTAAAGGAAACCCTTAGGGTCGCACAATTTGATGATATGGCTTACTTAAGTCAGATCGTGTGGACTGAATTGTTTGGGTTCAGTTTAAAGGGATTTAATCTCTGATTGTAAGTGAGATCTGGTCTGATCATGTTTGATTGATTAGGGCTTGAGATCGGTAAGCTTCGATCGAGAGAATGGATGCTAGATCGGTCAGATCAGGAGCATTAAGAGATCAACGGTCAGATCAAAAGCCTTATGGTTTAATTATGATTTGGGCTAGTTGCTTGGCTTGATTGGTTCTTAAATTGAACCAAAATGAACCGGCTCACTAAATGAGCGCATGGTTCAAGGGGAGAGGAGTTGACGACATGTTCACTTGGTGTGAACGTTGGGGCGATGAGTGGTTACTATTTTTAGTAACCATGATCTCCACTTGGAGAGGTCTCTCGTCCAAATAGAGTATGCTCTATTTTCGCCACAAGTTTTTCCTCTCGCCCATATTCCTCTCGACACCTTGTGTGAGTGCGGCGACACTTGAAGGATAGAGGAGGATTCGGCCAAGAGAGATCGACACCTCATCTTTCCCTTTCACTCGACAAGGACCTCTTGGAACCTTGCTAGCACAAGGAGCACCAAGGGAGATAGCGTCATCATCCTGTGTGTGACGACAAGGAGAAGATCTCATTTGATCTTTGCTTCCAACGCGCCATCTTGAAATGGCCATGGTATGAATTCTTTTTCATATTTTAAAGTTGATCATAATACATGCTATGCGATCTTAGAAACCCTCTTCCGCTGTTTTAAATCCCTTACTTGCGCCTATTAGGGTTTCCTTCCCTCTTTAGGGGACTTTCAGAGAGGGATCGACCATAGGATAGACCTCGTGGTAGGATCCACTCCCCCATCCAAGGCTCTTTATAGGATTCCGCCGGCAGAGTTGGCCAAGCTCCGCAAGCAACTTGATGAGTTGTTGGAAGTAGGGTTTGTGCGGCCAACCGTGTCGCCATATGGAGCCCCGGTCCTATTCCAAAAGAAGAAGGACGAGTCCTCAAGGTTCTGTGTAAACTACAGAGCCTTGAACAAGATAATAGTCCAAGACTGTTGCCCTATTCCATTGATCCCAGATCTATTAGACAGATTGGGAAAGGTGAGGATATTCTCCAAGCTTGATCTGAGATCAAGGTATTGGCAGGTTCATATCGCCGAGGGTGATGAACGGAAGACAGCCTGCGTTACCCAATATGGGTTGATCGAGTTTTTGGTGATGCCCTTTGGGCTAACCAATGCTCTAGCGACATTCTGTCATCTTATGAACTAGGTGCTTGCACCTTTCCTAGATGACTTCGGCATAGTATATCTAGACGATATTGCGGTATAAATATAAGGAACATCACAAAATACTAAGATAATGCATGGAAACAGATCCAAATGTGTCGACATGTCATACATCACAGTCCAGGGGTCTGCAGATGGGACCAGGCTCTCAAATGGTGGCACATAAGAACAATGCCAAATAAATAACCATCCAGTCAAAGTCAAGTAGCAAACACATAAACTAAGTAAAATAAGTACCCAGTCAAAAAGAAACCATGACAAACAAAGATAAGAGACTAGAAAGAAGACATCTCACCCATTCTAAATGTCGCATAGTCCTCTATGTGAATGCCTGATGTGTGAGAGGAGTAGGTGGGAGACTGGGATGAGAGGCTCACTTCTTCCTTCACGAGCTAGAGCCAGAAGCTCTAGAGCTCTTGCCCTTGCTGTGGTGCGAATAATCGAGTTGGTCCTCCTGAAGAGATGGTAACCTGCTCCATATTCTCTTCAGAAAGAAAGTCCAACCGATCAACCATGGAAGAAAGCTTCTCCCAAACTGATCTCATCATCTTGTGCTGACGCTACATCCCTGCCTCCATAGTCGACCAATGTGTGGACTTCTCCTGGTGGAGGTAGCTGAGAGTGGTGTCCATCTGATCTAGTGCCTCCACCTGGCGAAATAGCTCCCCTCCCTGGTGAAGCTGCTTCTCATGCATCTCTTGTAAGAGGGCCATCATAGAGCCGATAGAGGAGGACCCACCAAAATGAAACGCGTCAGGGGCAGGAGGTGCGCTATCAACAGGGTCTGGCTGAGGGTCGGTGATGGGTATTGGGAAACCCCGGGGATATTTTATAATTTTCAGAGATAGAGATTACATACAACATTGCACAATAGAAGAATATCCCCAAAACAGGCCAGTCCCAAAAACCCATTGAAGATCGTCAAGCGAGGGGATCGACACGATGTGATAGAAAGTACCTTAAGCAAGCGTGGATGTAGATGTCGAGGTAGGCGCCCACATGTTCACCCTCTGCAGTCTCACACACACGGATGCCTCGAGCTCTCTTCTTCCACGCTTGATGCTAGCCTCAAGAAGAAGATTCAAGCCTTTGTTCTCTTCCTTCAATATTTGCGCTACCTCCAAGGTTCATGCGCCAATGAAGAAGATGGGAAGAAGGAGAAAATGCCACCAACCTCAAGCTCTTCTTACGCCAAGAGAAGAAGGAAAGTCTCACACACACGGAGGGCCATGATCATGACAAGTGGGTGGCTAGGATGAGGGGGTTTGTGGTAAGGAAAGTCTCCAATACTTTACCATAAACCTTATTCAACCTATCCATAATTGCCCAAGAACCATATCAGCCCAAGACATGCCTTAGAGGCATTCATTCCATCAATGGTTGAAGGGCTAGGCACCAATTGCTTCCTAATGAAGCATTAGGCGCCTCCTTCACCCCATTATGCCCCTTAGGCACCTATGGGGATAATTTCTCCCCATTATACCCTTTTAGGTTATTTCCTCTTCATGACAACTTATTAGCAAGCCCAACTTAGCAATAGGCCTAGCCCAAGGTCCATTATGCGTGTTAACCAAGTCATTGGATCCAATCCAACTTAACCCAAGGTCAAATGAGGCTAACCATGATTACATTGGTCAATATGCCAAAAATGGAAGTTGGCTCCAATAAGTTTCTTCCATCTCATCAGGCTCATTGGCGCTGATGAAATATCCCAAATAGATCTAAGTTATCCAATAACTCGATCATAAGACTTCTTGATCAATACGAGAACTCGAGTATCTTGGTGTGCGACCCTGTAGGCTCCTCTGATGTTGGCAGTGCTGACCTAAGGTCACCACAAGCAGTGAGTGGCACCTAGTAGTGCATTGCTGCTACCCAAGTCAATGGAATGGATATCGACATCGACATCCCCATCATCGCGACTAGGTATAGGTACATTACAGTCCCTTTGCCGAACTGATATCCGATTGGACAAGTGTGTCATCACTTATTTTTACCCAATCACATGGCTATGACTAAATCAGGTCTTCACCTGGGTATGACCATACACTTTCAATCATAGAATCATAGAGGAGCTCCATGGATATCAAACTTCCCTCAGGAAGGGGCAAATCCTTTTATCTGTACATTGATCTTCTAAAATGGATCGTGACATACTCAATGACAACCGTTATAACCTCCCAATTACGGCGAGGTGTTGGGTTGCATCAAAGTATGTCCCTAACCATACAAAAGAGTCAATGACCTCAAGTCTAAGGATCAATGCATCTCCTATCACTCATGATACTAAGTCATTGCCTCACAGCGGGTCTTGTCCAGCATATCTACCACTGATATACCCATATGTCTATGTTAGCACCTCGTGCCTAACCAGCCCATATACCAGTCTTACAAGTACCATGGTTGTCCCATGTCCACTAAGGAACATCGACTGGGGACAATAGTTTGAGCATAAATCCAATTTGTCTCCAGGGACATTATCATGGAAGCACACAATTACAGGTGTAGACAAACATTGATAACGACAATGTCAGGATGATATAACAAATATCAAAGTCAAGTAATACAAAGATGGACCAAAACTAGGTCCTAGGGCATATACACCAACAACGGGTTCATGCCAGTTGCTACCACTAGCTTCTGCAATACCATAGGGGATGACTCCAAGGGATATGGCCAGCGGGGTGATCAAATCACCCATGACGATCACCCCCTTTCATGAGTGAGCGACGCGGCTAAACAATTTTGCCAAATAGAACCCTGAATCCACCTGAAAAGAATGCAACATGGCCCATAAGTAAAACAACTGTAATTAACGGATCATACTGTTGCTTTCACCATGGCCGAACATTGTGTGTGCTAGGACATGGTCAACATAGCGTATGGCAAGGTTGAGGATGTTGGAGGCTCTGGCGACATGGACGGAGAAGTTGTGCTCGTTCGTAATAGCTCCCCAAAAGCTGTGCTCATTGTAGTCTTGGGGGATTTTGCGCATACATGGTTCCTGGAAGCCGTATTAGCTACGCAGCTGGGATAAGGTCAAAGAATGCTCAACGTTACCCATATGGAATGTGAGGCACCCCGGATCATTATCAAGAATAACACCCGCCCGAACATCGATCGAGCTAAAGAATTCGAGTGTAAGCCTGATATATGTCAAGTGGGCCATCTGGAAGAATCGGCTCCAGCTGATGTTGGAATACATGAATTCCACGTCATCTAGAAGACCAAGCATATGCAGTGTCTCTCTGTCTAGGTAACGCGTATTGGTCACTTTGCTTTGGATCAACAAGTTGTAATGGGCCACTTGATCTGCGTTATGAAAGATGATTCTGATCTCGTTCGGAGCTGGAGCAGAAGTATGTGGCTGACGAGTGATGCATCCGCAAGTGCACAGATTTATCAAAGTAATAAAATAAAGATCGTTCCTAACGAGGATCTGGCAATCAAGTACCGATAATATAACTCTTTTAAGGCTAATCGAATCGTGGTTTGTGTTTGAACTCCTAAGTACGAAAAATAATTATGAATATGTTAAAAATAACTCTTTGAACAGGAAATTATAGTTATGAAAGGGGTTTTTCCTTAGGTACAGACTACCTCCTCCTAAAGTGTAGTCTGGTACTTAGCTATGCTAATTCGCTACTCCCATGACAATCAACGTAACTAAGCCCATTGAGTTTTGTGAAATACCGTGAAATCCTTCACACGAATCCAAACTACTCCCGTGATTGGGTTCGTAGGTTTGAATTGAATAGTTCCGACGTTGCGATTCACCTCCCGGTCTTTCTCGCAACGTCTAAAATGCAAATATACTTGGCTAGAGTAAATTAAAAACTAAACATAATTCTAAACAACTAAATGCTATAAAAAAAACTTAACGAAGAGTAAAAATATAATTTTTAATTCATAAGCGTCAGTGGGCTTGATGACATGCATTTATATAGTGTTTTTAGTATACTTTTATCATCATTTATCTCTCTTTTCTATCATGTTTTCACATATTTTGGCTTAAATCCCTTTGTTTGTTTGGAATCTTCATCTTTCTTCGCTTTTGTCATATTTCAGGTGGAAACGCCTACAAATCGATTGATTTCGGTGAATCCAAGCATGCAAATGAGTTCTACAAGTCAAGACGAAGCTGCCCAAAACATTTCATACAAATCGGAGCATGTTTAGAAAAATACGCCCCCCCCCATGAAAATTTTTACGGCCGTATTTTCTACAGAAGAAATTACGGCCCTACCCATAATTTTCATCAAGGCCATATCAGAAATACACATAAGGTTTCACGGCCGGGTGTGAAATATTTCACGGTCGTGATTCTGTAAATCTAGAATTAAACAGAAAGTTTCACAACCGGGTGTGAAATATTTCTTGGCCGTGATTCTATCAGGTAAAAATTCCAGAATTGAACAGAGTGTTTCACGCCCCCCCCCCCACGTGAAATATTTCACAGCCGTAATTTCATCTGCCAGATTCGGTTTTGACCTCATTTCTCATCCGATTCGATCCGTTTTCGAACTAGATTTTGGGGGAAACCTAATACAAGGATGGGGAACTATTTAAGGAAGCTTTGGGCCAAGTTAGAGGACTTTTTGGCAAATTTTACAGCTGAAATTCGTGAAGAGGTGAGAATTAAGGCACAAAGCGGCGACCGGCGATTCTACACCGAGAAAGCTTTGATTTTCTGGATTGTTGGTGTCGATCTTCATCAGGAAACATTAATCCTTGTCTTCCTTTGTCTATTTTGATTTATTTTTCCAATTTGTAATAAAAAAAACATGGATTTGTTAGACGTGAACGTGTATAACATGTCAGCGTAAACTTTTATTCAAGATTAAGGGCGTAGCCCTCTTTGATTTCATGATTTGAATGTTTAATATCATCTTATGAAGTTATTTACTCTTGTTACATTCAATTATTGTTGTAATAATTACATGATAATTACTGGCCATGATTTTCATGACTTAGACATCGCAAGAAGTACTGAGAAGTAAATTGTGATGTCGGACCTATAATATTTGGACAAGTTGATTTGAACACGAGAGTAGTTCGAATCAGCTTGAGGGACCTTCAGATTTATCAAGAGCCCATTGGGTTTATCTTGAGTTAATAACCACAAGAGTAGGGGATTAATTCAGATAAACACCAGATTGTACTACTGAGAAGGGGCAATCTGTACATGTGGATAAATCCCCTTCAACATAGTAGATCCTTCTTAAGATACATTTAATTTTAATAAGTCATGGAACATAGAGTGGTGAACCCTAAATCCTGAATTTTTACATAAATTTATTACAACCAAAGTCTGCTTATTGTTTCTTCATTTTTAGTTGTGATAAAGATCATTTTCTCCCAGATTAGTCTAGCTAACGATTGTAAGTAAGAATAAGTACTTAACCATTGGTCCCTGTG
Organism: Costus lasius; assembly: GCA_027563935.2. Taxonomy (NCBI): domain Eukaryota; kingdom Viridiplantae; phylum Streptophyta; class Magnoliopsida; order Zingiberales; family Costaceae; genus Costus; species Costus lasius. The sequence goes on from CM050448.1 coordinate 105,801,569, forward strand.
GGATCGATATTTTTATTACTTCGATTTGACCGTGCACTTGTGGATCACATCAGGGCTACATCCCTAAATCCCGAAATAAGGTTTACTCACTCATGTTCATAGTTAACAGTATGCATATTGAATAAACTTACATTCGAACCCTATCAAAATTATAAGAATTCACTAAGAAAGTAATTAGAAAAGCTTCCCCTCATCTGGAGATGAAGAAGAAGTGATCAATCCTCTTTTTTGTGTGAAATATTTCCGAAAATCTACCCTGGAACTGAGTTTCACCCTAATAGCCACCGCCGATTGTCTTCATTTGAAAAAGGTCCCCTTTTCCCTCCAAAAATCCCACCTTTTATAGTTTAATCAGTTCGGAACCCATCAAGGAAGAATTCTAGAGAGTTTGGTTCAAATCCGTCTTGATTTGGAGTCAAATCGAGTGAAAAACTCGAAGGGGTGGAAAAACTCATGGCCCGTAAACACTTTACAGCTGCAGCCATAAATGTTTCTGTGAATAAGGCCCTTTGTATATAGAAAGAATCACGAACCATGAAGGATTCATGGCCTCACCCGTGAAAGTTTCTGTGGACTTTTTAACTTGGTCGCTTTTTTGACCTTTGAACACAAAACTCACAGCCGGCCGAAAAACTCACGGCCAAGGCCGTGAAAGTCACGTTTGACACTATTTTTCCTCCAAATTTGATGTGCGACCTCATAATTTCCTCGAGAATCATGCTATAGCTTCAAAACTCATGAAATCCATCAATTTTATGCCATTTTACCTGCATTTTTAATAAAACCAAGAAAAATGAAGATTCTATACCAAATAAAGCAAAATTACTAAAAATTGGTATAAAATCATAAAATTAGGCCTAAATATCATGTAAAACACAGTTAAAAATATGATGTAAATACAACGCATCAACGAGCTGAGGCAGACAGCTGCCTGGAAGAAGAAGATGTTCTTCGGTATACTTGAGTCGGCGGTTGGGGGGTGTGACGGCGGTGTAGGTGTGAACTCCTCGCCATCTGTGGAAGAATCAAACACAGGGTGTGAAGTATACCACCATGAAACCAAAGCCTTTCGCTTGGGTGCCATGAGAGAGTAAGAGTACTTGCGTAGGTCCCTTAGAAGTGTTGTGTAAGAGAAAGAGACAGATTGGAAATAGTAGCAGTTGCCGGCGGCAAGGGAAGTGAGCAGCAGCGGAAAAACCTCAAAGCGAGAGAGAAACTAGAAATCTGTCATAAATCATTGATCTAGAGGGCTCAAACCTTGGGGGAAATCCAGATCTGGGAGGAAGAAATCGTCTACGAGTGTCGTGGAGAAGAAAAATCGCCCGAAGAAGGAGAATCAGGATGAAAGGTGCTGGCAACACGCGGGGTTGGGCAAAACCCTACCTGTGATTTTCCATAAATACGGTAGAGTTATAATCGAAAGCACCGGTGAACCCCAATGGGTCCACTCACCCATGAAGTTCTCTGAAAAATTTTGGCTTTGTCAGAAATACGGGTGAACCCCATGGGGTTCACCTGGCCGTGAAGTCCTCTAGAAGAAACATGACATCCCCAAAGCATTATAATCCATCCTAGATCGCCGAATTCATCCCGTTGCTGTGAATATTTCCGTGAAAACCGAATTTTTTGTTACTCGCAGTAGACTTCATGGGTGAACCCCAAGGGGTTCACCTGGCCGTGAAGTGCACTGTGCTGCTAAAAAAGTCCGGCTTAAATTTTCTGTTCACCTAGTTAAACCTACATCACAAAATAATACTCTGATCAGCATAAATTCTTGATCAAAACCCACCAAAAGAGACTAAACAGAACTAGACAATCAATGGACTCATCTAAGATAAACTAGAAACAAAAAATCAACTCAATATGAATCAAGCAAACAAAAAGATAGGTTGCCTCCCAAGAGTGCTAGTTTAAGGTCAATAGCTCGACTATGAAAGGTTTATAAGTCACTAAATCTGTGGGATCTGAAAGGGTAAGAACAACCCCTTTTTCAATCCGCTCATTCTCGAAATAATGCTTGAGCCTATGTCCATTGATGGTAAAACTCTCAGTACGTTCTGTCCAAATTGTGATGGCACCATAAGGTTGAACTTGCTATACCACAAAGGGGCCAGACCACCTTGTTCAGAGCTTCCCTGGAAATAGTCAAAGTCTGGAGTTGAATAGTAACACCTTGTCTCCTACATGAAATTCCTTCTTCAAAATGCATTTGTCATGCCAATGTTTGGTGAGTTCCTTGTAGATCTTGGCATTTTCATATGCGTACAGACGCTTCTCTTCCAATTCATCAAGTTGTAGCTTTCTTTTCTCACCGGCACTCTTGAAGTCATAATTGATTTGCTTGAAATCCCAAAATGCCCTGTGCTCAAGTTCAATAGGTAAGTGACAGGATTTCCCATAAATGATTTGGAAAGAAGACATACCTAGGGGTGTCTTGTATGCGGTTCTGTAAGCCCATAGAGCATCAGGTAGTTTTAGTGTCCAATCCTTCCATGATCTCGATACAATTTTCTCAAGGATCTGCTTGATCTCTCTATTAAAAACCTCTACCTGACCACTAGTCTGAGGATGATAGGGTGGCAATCTTGTGCTTTACACCATACTTCTTCAAGAGTGCTCCAAATCACTACTCGATGAAGTGAGAACCTCCATCACTTATCAGAATACGTGGAACTCCAAATCTACGGAAAATTGTTCTCTTCATAAGCTTCATAACGACCCTGGAGTCATTAGTAGCTTCTGCAGAAACCTCAACCCACTTAGACACGTAGTCGATGGCAACAAGAATGTACCATTTACCACATACATCAAAAATCTTCACCTCCAATATATCTCTTAGTGGAAGTTCATCCCTTTTTGAGATGTTTCCAGTTCACACATGTTAGAGCAAAGTGTCGAGCATCATGAAAAATAGAGGGCCAAAATAAACCTGACTACAAGACTTTGAAGGCTGTTTTGGCCTCTCCAGCGTGTCCGCCATAAGGCGAAGAATGGCAATGTGTCAATACATCTGTTATCTCCCCCTCAAGAATGCATCATCTGTATAGTCCATCAGCACATCGCCGGTATAGATAAGGTTCGTCCCAGTAGAAAAATTTGATGTCATGCAGGAACTTCTTTTGCTGAAAAGTAAGATGGGGGGAGGGGGAATGTTAGAAACAAGATAATTCACATAATCTACATACCATGGTAAGCACATAGAGATGTTCTTCTGGGAATGTATCATTTATTTCTTACTCTTCTTCATAGCTCTTTTCAGTCTCTCTTTCCAGCCGTGAGAGATGATCTGCCACAAGGCTCTCATTCCCCTTCTTATCCCTAATCTCAACATCAAATTCTTGTAAAAGAAGGATCCATCTAATAAGTCTTGGCTAGACATCTTTCTTGTTGACCAGATATTTGATAGCTGCATAATTAGTAAAAATAATTACTTTCGAATTAACTAAATATGAACGAAACTTATCGAAAGCGAAAACTATTGCAAGTAGTTCCTTTTCCGTGGTGGCATAATTCATTTGTGCGTCATCAAGTGTTCTACTAGTATAGTATATGGCATGTAGCTTCTTGCCTTTTCTCTGTCCCAAGACAACCCCACAGCTTGGTCGCTTGCATCACACATGAGTTCAAAAGGTAAGAGGTTGGATTATAGGAGCGGAGATCATGGCCTCTTTGAGTTTCTGGAAGGCTTCTTCACATTCTCTGTCAAAATAAAAGATTGAATCTTTAGCCAGGAGATTTGTTAAAGGGCAGGCTATTTTTGAAAAATCTTTGATAAATCTTCTATAAAACCCAGCGTGGCCTAGAAAGCTTCGGATTCCCTTGACTATTGTAGGTGGTTTCAGATTCTCAATGACTTCAACTTTCACTCTGTCTACTTCTATCCCGCTCTCAGAGATTAGATGCCCAAGGACTATGCCTTCCCTGACCATGAAGTGGCACTTCTCCCTGTTCAACACCAGGTTCACCTCTTCACATCTCTACAAAACCCTAGATAAGTTAGACAAGCAAATGTTAAATGAAGAACCGTACACAGAAAAGTCATCTATAAATATGTCCATAAAGTCCTCATTATAATCTGTAAAGATTGCCGTCATCGCCCATTGGAATGTTGCAGGGTCATTGCAAAGGCCGAAGGGCATTCTCCTATATGCATAAGTACCATAGGGATAGGTGAACGTCATTTTCTCTCGATCATCAGGATGGATAGGAATTTGGAAAAAAAAACTTGAAAACCCATCCAAGAAACAAAAGTAAGAATTATGTGCCAATCTATCTAACATCTGATCAAAAAATGATAAAGGAAAATGATCTTTTCTTGTAGCAGAATTCAATTTCATGTAATCGATACACATTCTCCAACCTGTTACTGTGTGTGTAGGTATCAATTCATCAGAATCATTCTTAATTACAATGATACCTCCCTTGTTTGGTACAATATGTACCGGGCTCACCCAAGAACTATCTGATATGGGATATATAACTCCTGCATCCAAAAGCTTGAGCACTTCCTTCTTCACAACATATTTCATATGCAGGTTAAGTCAGCGTTGAAATTCTATTGAAGGCTTGCTATTTTGCTCAAGTAATATCCTGGGCATGCAAATCGAAGGGTTAATCCCTTTAATATTATCAAGTGAATAGCCTATTACCTTCTTGTGCAGACAGAGTTCTTCTAAAAGGAGTTCAACTTGCTCTTTGTTCAAATCAGCACTAACTATTACCGGGTATGTAGAATTGTCACCTAAGAATTCATATCTCAATGTGCTTGGTAGGTTTTTGAATTCAAGTTTTTTTGGTCCTTGTGCTTCATGATTGTCTTCAACTGTCGCCCCCAGCTCCATAGATGTATACTCCACGGTTGGGTCTGAGTCTAGAAGTGCAGTGTATTCTTTGGATTTCTCATCAAGATCTTAATCATCAGAACTAATCAAACTCAACTCAAGTGGATCTACCTCTCTCCTGTAAGGCTCAATGTTCTGCACAGCTTTCTCTATGATGTCCACACTGCAACATGTACCTACAGGAGAAGGTTTTTTCAAAGAGTCAGATAAATCAAACTATACAACATTATCACCGATGTTTAAATCTAATTTTCCATTTTTGACATCGATGACAACATCAACTGTAACAAGAAAAGGTTTCTCTAGAATGATAGGGAGCCTGTAATCCTCATCAATTTCTAAAACAACAAAATCTGCTAAGACAAAATAATTGCCAACTTTTATGGGCACGTCCTCTAGGATACCAACGGGATGACGAACTGATCTATCTGCCAGCTGTAAAAAAATATTAGTACCCTTCAAATCTCCCAACTCCAACTTTTTAATAAAGAAAGAGGCATAAGGCTGACACTCGCTCCCAAATCGCTTAAGGCTCACTGGAAAGTCATCTCCCCAATCTGGTAAGGTATAGAGAAGCTACCTAGATCTTTGAGTTTCTGGGGGAGTTTGTTTTGTATAATCGCGCTGCACTCCTCAGTAAGTGCAACTGTCCCTTGTTCTTCCAGCTTCCTCTTGTTAGACAAGATGTCCTTTAGAAATTTGGCATAGGTGGGCATCTGCGAAAGGGCATCAACAAAAGGTATGTTAATATAGACTTTCTTAAGAAATTTCAAAAACTTAGCGAATTGTTTGTCTAATTTGGCTTTGACAAGTCTCTGTGGGAAAGGGATTGGAGATTTGTAAGTTGGTGGCCCCACATAGGGCCGTTCTTCTTCAGTTTGCTCATGTGTTACCGGTGTTGTCTTTTGGTTCAAATCTCTTGTGTCTGGTGTTGCATCTTCTTCTCTGTCATCAGTTCACATCTTTGGATCTTCAAGCTGTTTGCCACTCCGAGTGGAGATTGCATTGCAATGGTCTGCTCCCTTGGGTTAACTTCAGGTTGTGATGGAAGTTTCCTTGGTGCTCTAAAGGATGAGCTAGCTTACTGGGCCAGCTGACTCTCCAACATCTTATTGTGAGTTTCCAAGGAATCCATTCTTGTCATTATGAGTTTCATCATCTTAGTTAATCCTTTAATTTGTTTACTCTAGTTTGTCATAAAGGAGTCAAGTTGAGAATCCGGGTTTGGCTTCTATGGTGGATTATAATTTCTAGCTTGAAATCCAAGAGGTTGTCTATAATTTCCCTGTGGAGGATGTCTGTAATTTCCTTATGGGGCCTGACCTTGTGGTGGCACTTGTCCTAGTTGCACTGGTTGGGTAGTTTGGTATAAGAAGTTTGGGTGGTTTCACCATCCTGGATTGTAGGTGTTGGAGTATGGGTTATTCATGGGATTCATATTTCCAACCGCATTAATATGTTCAAGATGACTTTGAGTTGATTGACCATCTCCCAACTAGCATTCTATACCTACATGGCCTGCAACTCCACACATCTCACAAGACAAAGAATTAGCATCTACAGAGTTTGCAAACCAAGAGTCAAGTTTCCTAGTTAAAGTATCTACCTTCGCAGCAAGAGCAATTAAGGTATCAAATTTGAGTTTACTTGACTGCCTGGAAGGTGTACCTCGTTCTGAAAACCATTGATGGTGATTCATTGTCATGTCTTCCAAGAGGTTCATGGCATCTTCAACTCCTTTGTTCATTAAAGCACCTATGGCTGCAGTATCTACTCTGGGCCTCGTGTTATAGTTCAGTCCATTATAAAATGTGTGAACCAAAACCCAAGTCTCTATGCCATGATGTGGACATATTCTCTGCAACTCTTTGAATCCATCCCAAGCCTCATACAATGATTCCCCGTCCTTCTGCATGAAACTCGTGATTTGATTTCTAAGTTCTATTATCTTGGAAGGAGGAAAGTACTTTGAAAGGAAGGCTTGTGACAACTCTCCCCATGTTCTTATCGAAGCTGAAGGTATTACGTGAAGCCATGCTCTTGCTCTGTCTCTTAAAGAGAAATGGAAGAGTCTCAACCCGATCGCATCAGTAGAAACACCGTTAATTTTTAGTGTCTCACAGTACTCTAAAAATATAGCAAGATGCATATTGGGGTCCTCAAGAGGAGAACCATCAAACTAATGTTGTTGAACCATAGAACGTAATGCAGATTTAATCTCAAAATTATTGGCTTCTACATTCGGTCTAGCAATTCCTGACTATAGTCCTCAGATTGAGGGAGCAGCATAATCCTTCAACGTCCGATTATTGTTGTTCCCCACACCTTGGGGTGCTTCATCATTGTTCAGGTTCAACGGAATATATTCCATTTGAGTTTGATCTTCTTTTCCCTGAAGTTGCTTAAGTTTCCTCCTTCTTCTGAAAGTTCTCTCTATCTCAAGATCTATCTCAAAAAATTCTCCTGCGCGCAAGCTTCTTTGAATAAAAAGATGTCAAAATTAGTTATGAAGCTCAAGTAAATAATAGATGAAATGAAAACATAGATCAGTAAAGCAACAAAAAGTAAATAAAGCTTAGTCTACTAATACTCAGAAATATACTATTATTAACCATTGCTCCCTAGCAACGGCGCCAAAAACTTGACACGTCCCGCAAGTGCACGGTAATGTCGAAGTAATATAAAAGGTTATCGAACCCACAGGGAGCAAGGTCAAATACTAGAAAATCTAAGTCTCAATAGCTAAGCGATTCAAAACAGGGTTTTGCAAGTAGTAAGCAATAACGAGAAATCAATCACAGCGATGCGGAAGATATCTATAAGAGAGAGATCGGGACTTCAGCATCCACCACACTAATGAATCTAACTGAATTAAGGGTTATTCATTACAAGAGTTCATAATTTTGCATAAGGAATCCTCCAAAAATACAGGATGCCTCCTCTCGGTCGGTACACCCTGGTACCTATCTAAAACTACCTCCTACTCTCGCGGTAGGTAGTTTTTAAACAGATCCAATGAGTTCGAAGGAAGATTATATTGCCCTCGAGTGCTAAACACTCTCGTGATAAAAATCATCAGTGGGCTTCAACCAAGTCCCGAAAAGGGTTTACGCTACAATAGTCATGAAAGCTCGCATAAATCTCTCTAAAATATCAGGAAAATTGCTACAAAACATTTTGGAGAGGAAGGAGAGGATGAACCAAACAAGATCCCCAAAAATAGTGAAGATCTGACGCTCCAAACTGTTACGCCCCAGAGCGCTAACCGGGACCCACGCCGGGAATCCCGGACCTCGGGACGCAACAACATTGTACCTGTCAAATCAACACGATAACTGAGAGGTACAGAACAGAATAAAATAACATACCAAAGGCCAACCCGGCCATAAATATCCAGATACAATAATACTGACATAAGACCGGTGTAGTGGTCAACAGAAACAACAACAACAAGACTGACGCAGCGGTCCACAAACCCAATAGATAACACGACCGGCGCAGCGGTCGACAAGTCCAACAACAACATAATATAACAATAGACAAACTGAATAAATGCAACACAAGCCCACCCAGACTGGTGGTCACCATCTAACTATCTAAGATGCTCCAGACAGAGCCACACCTGAACCTGGAGGCAAGTCAAAGGGAGTTAGCCGGAGGCTAAGTAGGGATAAAACAAATTGTATGGTGCATGATCAGATTATAAGAATTTACCAGAATACCACTGTAACTCTATATGTCCTGTATAGCATATAATCAAATAATACGCATCAATATAACATCAACGCACACCGATAAAAACTGGGAGCTGATACAGCAGTGGTCCGAGACCCGCAACTCTATAAATAGAGTGGTCCCTACTGATGGCTCCCCAAACAGTAGAGATGACTGTCCGTTGATAGCCTGCTAGTGTTGCGTCCTACACTCAGTACAACCCCTCTCATCGGGATGAATATATCCAAGACCTCAAGCCCATACACATGACTCTCTTGGTCTATCACTAGCACTAGGAGACGATCAACCGTCTCGAAATATAACAGGCAATAACTGGAGTACACTGGCATGTCTATCGCTAGACATCTAGCCCCCAATGTATGTATACATAATATATACCGACTACCAAATACTGACTATCATGCAGTACCAATACTCATACCAAGTTTCATATAAGCAAATTATGCCAACAGGAGTATGACTCGAGCAGCAAGGAATTTAGAAATGTAATCAATAGAAATAACAACAATAAGGAGGAGCCGCTAATCTACACATGCGGTTGACACCGTAACAAAGGAAAAAAGGTAGAATCCCTACCTCAAACAGCAGATAAATGGTAATACAGATCCAACCAGATAATCACGTAGTCAGTCAACAGGTCCTAGCAAGTAAATCATGTGTAAGTTCACGATATTCCATTTTAACCCCTTTTATAATAATTATCAATTAACACGCAGTTCCAAGTTCGTTAAGTGATACCGTCTCGATCTAGGTTATTTAATCAAGTTCATCAGATATACAAGTCTAGGTTAGTTCGCATGTGTTCGTATAAGTACGTATAGGGTCAGGTCGGGCTACTAACATAGTTCGCAGCCACGTGCGAACGTATAACACCACGTGAGGTCGAAATACCAAAGAACCAGCCCAAATACGCGTCGGCACAAATTTTGAGGTTCGCCGGAACAGTGCCGCCGGAACAGTACTTCGCCAGAGTTCGCAAATCGCTGAAATACAAGGGGAAAAAGCTCGCCGTTCGCCGGAGATCAAAGACGTGCACAGCAGTTCGCCGAAGGAGAGGCTGCACCGTCAGAATCACGTTTCTGGCGTGGTTTCCGTCCAAACCCTAGATCGCCAGACGTAGCAGCCAGAGGAGGTAAGAACCAGTGACGGGAGGGAAGGAAGGTAGTCGTCGGTGTAGAGGAGGTGAAATCGACGCCAGAAGAGAAGCTTGTGCCTTCCCCGAACCAAGTCACGTGAATAGAGGGAAACGACATCGGATTCCGGTCACAGGAGGCTTCAAGCTGGATGCACAACTGTCGGATCTCGCCAGACGTGAAGGAAGGTGGAGGCAAGGAGCTGAAATCGAAGGAAGGCGAGCATTTGTGCGGTGAAGCCGAGAGCACTGAGATGGGGAAGAAATAGAGAGAGAGAGATAGCTGATCGCAGCAACAAAGAGGAATGGGCGAGCGCGTGGCTTGTTCACGAGCTACAGTAGCACAACAAGAACGGATGGGACGCATGATGGTCCCATCACATCAAACCTATTAATTTATTAATATTTTAATTTATTTTTCATCCGTTCAGAGTCACGGACGTAACACAATCTCTCAAAATCGCTCCAAAAATGTTGTGTTGTTCCATGCACCCTAGCCGCTTCATGCACCAATTTCTCCTCTTTTTGGAAACAAGAAAGATGGCTTTTATATTATTTGGATTCGCCTCCCTCTTAGCTTTCCAAAACATATTTTCTTGCCTTTTTTTGGATTTTTTTAGGGCTTGAAATCGAAGGAAAACCGAGTGAAGGTCGGGCTATGAAGTCGCGATCATGGGTGAACACCGCCGTGTTCACCCGCCTGTGAAGTCTTCTGTACAGTTTCGTCAGGTAAGAATCTCGGGTGAACACCAGAATCACGGCCAGGCCGTGAAGTGTTCTATTTGTTTTGTAGAAATTTCCTCCGAGAGAATCACGGGTGAACACTGAAATCACAGGCAAGCCGTGAAGTGTTCTGTGGACTTTCGGACATCCAGTGAAAGCACCAATGAACCCCGCGGTGTTCACCTAGCCGTATTTTTCAAAGAAGCTTGGATTGAGCCCAAATTTGATGTGTAACCTCGTTTCCTCATAAGGAATCACGCCATGACTTTAGAATTTCTAAAATGCTCTAAAATTGGATGATTGTACCTAAAATTTCATAAAGATGAGGAAAAGTGAAGATTCCAAAGCAAACAAGCAAATAAGTCTAAATGAAGTCTAAAAACATCGAAATTGGCCTCTATTTAAGATAAAATAATACTAGAAATCACTGTCAAAATGCAAGGCATCACTAAACAATAAATAAACAAAATAAAAACAAGAAGAAATCTAATTAAACCTAGTCTATCAATTTTCTGATTGTGTTAATATTGGCAAACCTAGTCCCCGGCAATGGTGCCAAAAACTTGATAGGGAGCCGCAAGTGCACGATTCTATCGCGTAATAAATAAGTATCGATCCCACAAGGACTATGGGTCAAGTATTAACTAATCAGTCAATAAATAGCTAGGTGATCAAATAATGGAGAAATGACTAGTGTCCTAATGCATGTAAAACAAATAAAACAAGTGAAGAGCAAACAGAGAACAAACGGGGTTTAAAGATCTTGAGAGAAGATCGGGATTTTAGGTTTCACCACACTGAAAGTTAATTGAAAGAAAAAGCTAATATTTAAAATTATTTAATCCAAGTTCTTAAGGTAATTCCTCCTTAGGTACAGATCGTTCCCTCTTAGGCCATGATTCGGTATCTAACTTAACCTAAGTCTACTACTCTCATGGCTTACTAGGTTAATTAGATCCAATGGGTTCTGTGAGGAATTAATGACTCCTTGAGTACTGTCGACCTACTTTCATGGTCGAAACTACAAGTTCAAACTAAGGGGTTCTCACATTGTGGTTCACCTCTCAGTCCTTCCCACAACATCTTAGAAATATATATGCATGGCCAGTACATAGATATGAAATCAAGCACTTAAAATTGAATAAGAACAAAGATAAACACAATAAATGTATTAACTAAGCAATGTGAAACAACAACCTTACAGCGGGCTACGCCCAAACGCGACAATATTCATCGTTAAATACATCAAATGTCTCAAATGAATCAAAACAAACAAGAGGGAAGGCTAGATCCTTGATATGAGAGGGTAGAGCACGATCCTCAGCGTCGAAACGAGGGAGAAATCGAGTCAAAACAGTCCCGCCGTTAAGAAAATTGCCCAAAACCCTAGTTGTTGCCCTTTCACCTCGTTCTTCCCAACCGCTCCACCAAATTGCGTGATTCCTATCCAAAAATCTTCGTGTCGAAGTTAGGAAGGTCTCCACAAAATTTCAGTGAATTCCGCTCCAAAAATAGCAAGAAACAGATGAAAAACCAAACGGGTGTTGAATAGGTGGAACTGTTCACGGCCGTGCATGGATGCACGGCCATGCCCGTGAATGGCTCGGCGAACTTCAATTTCTGGAAAAATAACTCTTCACGACCATGTATAGCTTCACGGGTATGGCTGTGAATGTCTCATCAAATTCTGAACAAGTCGGTCGAGTCCTTCACGGCCATGTATGGATGCACGGGCATACCCGTGAACGGCTCGGTGCAGTCTGGGAAAGCAGGGTCATACACGGTCGTGCATGGATGCACGGTAATGCCTGTGAAGAGTGTGGAAAGCTCCGATTTATCTGAAATTTGACATGTAGCTTCATCTCATCATGAGGAATCATCTCATATCTTCAAATCTTTCAAATTCCACTAATTTTAGGGCGAAATCCCTACATTTTAATGAAACCAAGGAAAAGTGAAGATTTTGAATAATATAAAGTATTTGTGCAAATAAATGAGACAAAGCATGCATTTTGCACCAAAATAATAATAGAATTAAGCCACAATATATCATATATATGCATGATATCACACTACAAAGAGAAGGAAAAAGAAAAAAGAAAGAAGAAAGAGCAGTGGTACCGAAGTTACAACTTGGCACTGCAAAACAAAAGAAAGAGAGAAGACAGTGGTACTGAAGTTACGACTTAGCACTGCCCACAAAATGAAAAAGTTGTGGTACTAAAGTTGTAACTTGGCACTGTATAACAAAATAAAGGAAAAGAAGCAGTGGTACCTGATGAGTTGCATTTACATCATATTTTTCCCTATATTTTACATGATATTTTTGGGCTTAATTGAATGATTCTATATAATTTTTAGTGTTTTTATCTTTTTTTGTATGAAATTTTCACTTTTCTTAGTTTTCATGAAAATATAGGTAAAATTGCATAAAATTGATGGATTTCGAGAGTTTTGAAGTCATAGCATAGTTCCCGAGGAAATTACTAGGTCGCACATCAAATTTGGAGTAGAACGGAGGCTAGACACAATATTCACGGTTGCACCCATGAATCTTTCATGGGCTGTAAATATCACTTAAAATGATGGATTTTATGAGTTTTGATGCCACGGGGTGATTCGTGATGAAAACACGAGGCCGTATATTAAATTTGGAGCAAAATGGAGGTCAAACACAACTTTCACACCCGTGGCCGTGAATATATTCACGAGCTATGAAAACACTTATGTGCAGAAAAAAAAAATTCACACCCGTGGCCGTAAACAGTTCACCGCCTGTCAGTTTTTCTGCCCCTTCATGTTTTTCACTCGATTTGACCCTGAATCGAGTCAGAATTGAACTAAACTTTGCAGAAACCTTCCTAGATGGGTTCTACACTGATTAAACTATAAAAGGAAGGATTTTGGAGGGTTTAAGGGGGCTTCTACACACGAACATGAATAGAGGTGGCGGCTAGGGTGAAATCAACTTTCTAGGCAAAATTCAAGTAGGAAGATCACGCAGAGGAATTAGACATTCCATCTTCATCTCCAAATCGAGGATAAGGATTTTCAATTGCCTTTCTAGTGTTTTCTTGCAATTTCATTGAGTTTTCATGCAATTTTTATTGATGAACATGCTGTTTGCTTTGAACATGAGCGTGTAAACTTATTTTCGGGATTAGGGGTGTAGCCCACTGATGATTTATGGATTAAACTTATTGTTTAAATCTTTGACATAAATTTTATAGAGTTGATTTGATTAGAATTATGTTTATTTATGTGATTTACTCTAACCAAGTATGTTTATGTCTTAGACATTGCGAGAAGGACCGGGGGGTGAATCGCAATATCAGAACTATTCTTTTCAAACCTACGAATCCAATCATGAGTATAGTTTGAATTCGTTAGAAGGATTTCATAATTTTTCACAGAACTTAATGGGTCTATTCATGTTAATTGTCACGAGAGTAGGGGTTTGATATGAATAGATATCAGATTACGCTTCAAGAGGAGGTAATCTGTACCTTAGTAAAAATCCCTTTCAACACCATAATTTTCTGTTCAAAGAATTTATTTTACTATAATTCATAATTGTTAGTGTGGTGAAACCCCGAGTCCTGACCTTTTGCATATTGATTTAAACCCTAAAAACTACCTTTTTGTTTTCTCGTACTAGAAGCTTCCAAACAAAGAGATTGTTGGTGTATATGCCCTGAGACCTAGTATTGGTCTATCACTATACTTCTTGATACTGATATTTTTTATATATCATTCTGGCATTGTCATTATCATGGTATGTTAACATCTGCAATTGTGTTCTTACATGATAATGTCCCTGGAGACAGATTGGATCTGTGCTCAAACTATAGTCCCCAGTCAAGTACCTGAGTGGATATGGGATAGCTCTGGTACATGTGAGACTAGTATATGGGCTGGTTAGGCATGAGGTGCTAACGCAGACATATGGGTATGTCAGTAGTTGATATACTGGACTGACCCGCTGTGAGGCAATGACTTGGTGTCATGAGTTATCCTCACAAGTGACAAGAGATGCATTGATTCCCATACTTGAGGTCATTGACTCTTCTATATAGTTAGGGACATGGTTTGATACAACCTAACACCTCGCCATAGTTGGGAGGTCATAATGGTTGTTATTGAGTATGTCACGACCCATATGAGAAGGTCAATGTACAGATAGAGGATTTGCCCCTTCCTGAGGGAAGCTTGATATCCATGAAGCTCCTTTATGGTTCTATGACTGAAAGTGTATGGCCATACCCAGGTGAGAACCTAATTTAGTCATGACCATGTGATTGGGTGAAAACAAGTGATGACACACTTGTCCAATAGGATATCAGTTTGGCAAAGGGACTATAGTGCATCTGTACCTAGTTGCGATGATGGGGATGTTGATGTCGATATCCATTCCGATGACTTGGGTAGCAGCAATGCACTGCTAGGTGCCACTCACTACTTGTGGTGACCTTAGGTCAGCACTACCAACGTCAGAGGAACCTACAGGGTCGCACACCTTGATACTCGAGTTCTCGTATTGATCAGAAAGCCTTATGATTGAGTTATTGGATAGCTCGGATCTATTTGGGAGATTTCATCAGCGCCAATGGGCCTGATGAGATGGAAGAGAGTTATTGGAGCCAAACTTCATTTTTGGCAGGTTGACCCGAAATTGACCATGATTGGTCACATTTGGATTAGAATTGCATTGGATTGGATCCAATTGCTTAATCAACCCATGTAATGAAGTTTGGGCTAGCTCATTACCCAATGAGGCCCAATAACAAGTTGTCATGAAGAAATAATGAGGAAAAAGGGCATAATGGGGAGAAATCATCCCCATTGGCGCCTAAGGGGTATAATGGGGAGAAATAGGCGCATAATGCTTCATTAGGAAGCAATTGATGCCTAGCCCTTCAACCTTCGATGGTATACTTGCCTCTTAGGCAAGCCTTAGGGCTAATATGGCTTGGAGGACTTATTAGGAAAATCTTGAGCACATATGGCTAATGGGAAGGAGTTTATGGTAAAGTCTTGGAGACTTTCCTTACCTCTAACCCTAATTGCTCCAAACCCTAACCCTAGCCGCATGCTTCATGAGAGTTGCACCCACCCTTTATGTTGCCGCCCCTTGCCTCTATATATCAAGGGATATGCGAGAGGCCTAATATATAGAATTGGCATGAGCAAGCATTAAGAGGGAAAGGGCAACATCAAGTGGCGCAAGCTTCATCTTCCATCAAGATTGTCGCAACCTTTTCTTCCCTTTTCTCTTCTTGGCACATAGAGGACTAAAGCTTGGTGGTGTCTTCTTCTATTGCTTCAAGTTTCCTCGTTCTCATTGCTATTGGTGCATTTTCTTTGAAAGGTGGCGCAAGAGAAGAAGTAGGATCTCCTTGGCGGCTCCTCCATCTCCCTTTCTTTCCTTGGCGCCTTCTCTATTGAAGGTGGCGCAAGTGAAGAGGAGGACTTCCAAAGGCTTGGATCTTCTTCCCGAGGCTAGCACCGGGCATGGAAGAAGAGGACTCGAGGCATCCGTGTGTGTGAGACTACAAGGGCGAATGCTTGGGCGCCTATCTCGACATCGGCCTCCTCTTGCTCTAGGTACTTACTATACCATCGTGTCGATCCCCTCGCAAGACGATCTTCACTGGGTTTTTGGGATTGGCCTGTTTCAGGGATATTCTTTCGCTGTGAAATGTATTCTGTAATGTCTATGCCAAAAATTTATAAAATATCTCTGGAGTTTCCCAACAGTAACTCCACCTCTTATAGAGTTTATGCAAAAGAAATAATTTTTTCTGACATTGAATGATGTGTCGGCTAAGTGTGTCTCCAAGACTCCATATAGGTTATCGATAGGGAGACGACCTGACCTATTATCAGGATTTAGAGATGTAAGACTTGTAGTCATGCATCTGAGTTTTAGTGAGCTAAAACCAAGATCTGATAATAATGTGTTATGGAGTATCCTAAGAAAACTGAAGGATATCACTTCCATGATCTGACAGGAGAACAATATGTTTGTTGCTCATAGTGCTATTTTTCTTGGTAAAGATTTTCTCTTAAAAATGGCTAGTGGGAGGAAGTTTGACTTGGATATGGTCCAAGGTCAGCCATGTGACATGAAGGTCAAAGATGGAATTTGTGCCACTTGTATAGGTTGTGGGGCAACCTGAGGCTTAGAACACACAGGCTATAAAGGATTGAATGGATTCATCATGGTCTTGAGTTATAGGTCATTCCTAACTCAACATAGTGAATCTTTATCTTTGAATATGATGCCTAAGTGTACATGAAATTCAGTGGGAGCTTGATGACATCTCTAGTCTTGTATGTCAGTGATATACTAATTATCTGAAATGGCATCCCAACTCTTCACATGGTGAAGACATAGTTTGGGAAGTGTTTTGAGATGAAATATCTTCGGGAGGACTACCTGTGAATAGTTGTTAAGTCATTTTTATATAGAGATTCCTATGCAATTTTACCGTTATATCTTCACTATTCTTGCATTTACATTTGATTATACTTCGAATTATTGCAATATCTTCGGAGTCTACACTCTTTTGTGTTTTTGCCTCATTTTAGGGAAAAAGCAAATGAATGCAACCATTTTCAGCTAGATCAGTGTTCTCGGCAAGAACCACGACCTACCCAGCGGCTAGAATCATGCCCCGTGGCTTCTGTGTCGCATGACGCTGATTTTCCAAACTTTACCCCTCGTTTTCCCTACGCTGGAGAGGAGGTTTCGTGAGGGCAAATAGGGAATTCAACACAAAGGAGGAGGACTTAAAAGAAACCCCCTTTTCATGCTAGGGATTCATTCAAAAAATGAACGATACACGCACACACACATAAGGAAGAGAGGCGGCGGCTGAGAAGGAGAAAAGGGAAGAAACCCTTCACTGCGAGAGCGTGAAGGGGGCGGACGACCGATCAGCGGAAGAGGAAGGCTTCTCCAGGCGGCTTCTTCCCCCTTTGAGGGAGTCTTCTTTTCCATTTCTCATCTATTTCGCTGCCCTTGCTGTCTATGGATGTTACGTTGGGATTATCTCATGCTTTGCTTTGGACAATGATTACTATAGCTTAATCTTGTTTCAGGGCTAGGGAAAGCCCCTTGAATGTTTTATGCATGGATTGTGACTCTATTTTATAAACCCTAGATTGTTCTATTTTGCCTAGTTGCATCTTATGAATGGAGTATATCATTTTGTAATCTTCATGCTCTTAGATATCTGGTATTGCTGAGAGGCACGTCCGGATGTTGGATACCCTAGGCAAGAGTATCTCAATCATCATACAAGAGTAGTTGATTGTTTACGGGTAGTGTGTATCATCTCACGCTCATTGGGTTTATTCGGTTAGGCATACTGC
Organism: Costus lasius; assembly: GCA_027563935.2. Lineage (NCBI taxonomy): Eukaryota > Viridiplantae > Streptophyta > Magnoliopsida > Zingiberales > Costaceae > Costus > Costus lasius. The sequence continues at coordinate 105,819,377 of CM050448.1, forward strand.
GACGGCAGACGTCTTGACGTGTAAACACCTTGTTGCATCCTCGAGAGAGGACAACTTGTACAATTGATGGGATGGTATGCATAATCTGGCACTCATTGGGTTTAATTGACTAAGCGTACTACGATGGTAGACGCTTAGCCGATTAAACACCTTGTTGCATCCTTGAGAGAGGACAACTTGCACATTTATGGATTGCCCTAGGACTTAAAAAAGGGAATTCTATATTGTTATTCATCCATGCATAACGCGTCAAGGGGGTGGACCCTAGCCCTGATCCCGTGCATCCTTAGACCTTTCGTCATGCATTTACCTTGCTTTCTTCTTTAGCTTTAATTTAGCAATCATTTCACACTCATTAAACGATCATCTAGCTTGTGATAATTAAATCAGTCGGTACTTAGTATTTGGTCCCTGTGGGATCGATACATTTATATTACTTCAATAATCTGTATACTTGTGGAGCCTATCAAGTTTTTGACACCGTTGCCGGGACCAAATTTATCAATATCGACATGGTTAAGTTATTGCTAGACTAGACATTTTTTTCTTTCTTTTAGTTTACTTGTTTTTAGTTATTTAGTGTTAAGCTATTTTATATACTTGATAATCACTGCATATCTTTTTGGTTATTTGGAAAGTTGCCCTTGAACTGCTTGGTTTATGCGCAGAACTCTACGGTCGGGAGAACTAATACCTGCCGATCCTGAAATTGAGAAGACATTCTGACGCCGTAGGATAGCTTAGTCTTAGGCTGCTAGCTTTGAAGAATTTATTGAAAAGCCCAAGATGAACTACCACCAGTGGTCAACTGAGTGGGCGGTACCATATAGTGCAGGTGGTAAATTTGAACTTGATGCATTGAGCTCAATAGCTGCCAAAGTGGACTCTCTAGCTCACAAGCTTGACACTTTTGGATTAAACTCTGCGATCGTCAATAGTATCTCTTACAAGAGTTGTGGTACACCAGGACATTCTTCAGCCGATTGCCAGATGGGGCCTCCTCCATTTATGGACTTTGTACCCGATCATGTGAATGTGCTCAATAGTTTTTCATCATGGCCGCAATATGATCCATACTCTAACACGTATAATCCTAGGTGGAGGAGCCACCCAAACTATTCTTACCACAACAATAATGCAGCGCAACAAGCCAACTATAGACAACCCTCAGATTTCCAACAACAAAGGCAGTCATCTCAACCAGCAAAATCAAGTTTGGAATCCATGTTACAGAGTTTTATGGCGGGTCAGGTTAAACATAATGAACGTATGAACGAGACTATCCAGCAGCTAGCCTCTCGAGTTGGTGCATTGACTACTCATAATAAGATACTAGAAAACCAAATTGCGCATGACTTGGGGTATGAATTCTTAGGCTCAAACTCCACTTTACCGGTGATAGTGAATACAAACCTTGATGAGGTCCAAACTCAGTCACTTTTGACGAACCAATCGATGGTAAGCACCTTACCTAGTGGCAACCATGAAGGTGTTAAGTTGGAGAGATTTCCTATTTCTACCTCTTTGCCTACAGCAGCACAAGTAACTGTGAAGCCACCAATTATTTTACAAAATGAGAAATATGGCGCACCCTTGTCATCAACCCCTATGGAAATTAGCATGCCTACTGCTGAGGCAGAAACCCCTAATCCATTGAACATTGCTGCCAATGAAACTATTTCCAATCAAAGACAGATAGAGATCAACCCTAATGGGGATAGCCAGCTGCTGCTTAAATTAGACTTTGAGCAGCTAGTTTCATTGCCTGAGAAAGGCACAAATTTGACTTCTGATCCTTCTATAATCTCAGCACAGGCAACACTTTCTGAAGATTCTGAAACCACAACTACAGATCCTAAATCAGTGGCTGCTAGAAATGATGGCAGGGAAAATGAATTCGCTCTTATGTCTGATTCTTTTAATAAGAACCCGAAGAAACCAAGTGAAAAATATATTAGAACTTCTAAAGAGGGAACTGATGCCAAAAGTTTGGATGGTAACTTGAGTGTGATTAATACATATAGGGACATTAGAGGCAAGTCAATGTTGAGAGTAACCAAGCTTGAAAAATCTGAAGCATCAAAGGATTTACCACAAGATTCTTATAATGTTGAAGTACATCCATCTTTTACTGTTGCATCGAAGCAAGATAAGAGAGTAGAAACTTGTGGAGAAGTGAAATCTAGTGAGTACTATGAAGCAGACAATAGAATGCTTAATGGATCCAACTGTATTGTCAATCATAAGGTGTGGGAAGATAATACCGTGGTAAATGAGCAAAATAATGCACCTTTGGACTTGGCTGATTCTAAAATTGCAATTGCTAGTGATCTTCCTTCTACAGGTGATGTCACTGTCAAATGTGAATTGACATACAACAAGGTTGTTGGATCAACTGATTCTAGTGTGGTACACATGGACAAGCACACTGTTACAAATTCATCTCTTTCTGTGGAAAAGAAGTCAAGATCTAAAGTTTTTGATTCTTGTGATGGTTTGATTACTGCAACCCGCTTAGGGAAAAAGGAGAAGCTTTCATCTGAAACTTTAAAGCCTAAGATTACATCTAAAAAGAAGAATAGAAAAGAATTATTTTCCAAAGCTAATGCTGCTGGTGCATCTGACTTCTATAATGCATATGAGGCTCTGAAGATCAAGTCAGGAAATATGAATAATCCAACCACTATCAAAAATATCATTCCAGTAGATTTTGCAAATGAGGAAGTCAGGCTGAACAAAGTGGAGTTAGATGATTGGAAAAATGCAGCCGGTATCTCAACTGCAAAATCAAAACCATCAGAGAATAGACAGCATGACATTGGAGCAACTAAGCATCATGATGACGATGGTTTAGAAGCTACTGGTCAAAAGAAATACTCTAGAGACTTTCTTATGACTCTCTCACAGCACTTCACTCAATCCCCTGTGGGTTTTGAAATTGGTTCAGATGTACCTAATTCATTGTTTATCGTTCCTGTAGAAAGACCACCAGGTCCTGGTCCTGGGAGGATTATAGATAGGCCATCAGGTGCTTCTCGGGCAGATCAACAGATGGATGCTGAAAAATTGATCAAACCACCTGTGACTATTGGCTGTGATCATAGATTGGAAGCTAGAAATGGGACTGCGGCTGCAAGAGTTCTTTGTGGGCGGATATCCAGTCAGTTTGGGGAGATTCTATCAGGCCCAATGCGATCCCTCAGCTCTATCCTGACATGACACTAGGGTCAAGCCGAAGACCTTAAAATGGCACTTCTTGGGAGACAACCCAAGCTCTCTTCTTTATCTAGCTAGTTCTTTTAGTAGTTTGCTTAATAGTATTTTCACTTGTTAGTAGTTAGCTTAATGGTATTTCCATTTGTTGGGCTACGGTAGTATTTTGACTTATAAACCACCTGCTTAGTTTTACTCTATCTTGATTTTATTGACTATTTGCTTACTCCTACTCTTTCTGTGTAGTTTACTTAGCTGTATGTCTACTTCACTGATTCTACAAGTAGCTTACTACATTGTATCATCACTTGCTGTTTTCATCTTCTTATATTGAAATGGTATTGAGCTGCTATTTAGATTTATTGACCACTTGCCCAGCTTTCACCCTATCTATGTAGTCTACCAGCAATGTGTCAATCTTGCTCATCCTTTTGGTAGACTACTCAGCAGTATTCTCACTCTTTGCTTTCAGTTATTGTGCTGAAACGGTATTGTTGCGGTATTTTGATTTAAGCAGTTCACTCAGCTAAGCATTTGCTCTACTAATCCTTATTGTGGCCTACTGCATGGTCTCTTCACTTGCTGTTTTCATTTGCTGCACTGAGATGGTAATATGCTGGTATCTTGCGTCCATGGTATTTTGAAGATGTTGAATACCCACCGGTTTCTACTCTCCTTTGATCAATTGGTGGGGTTGAATTACCTGTTTACTCTTTCTCCATGATGAGTTGTTGACCACTCGCCTACTTTTGCTCTCTTCATGTCGTTTAGTTAGCTATGTGTTCATTTTGCTGATGCTTGGGGTGGGGTTTATTCCATGATTTTTACACTTAGCATTGTCCTTTGATGGTGTTGAGATGGCATTGTGACGGTATTTGCTCTTGCTCTATTTTGAATACATTGTGGGTCTAATTATGTATTTGTCATTGCTCAGGGATGATCTGGGTGCAACTGGGGGGCCAATCACATCATTTCTAGAATTTCACAGTAGACCCGATGATGATAGTCACACCCGTGACTTCTGGAGCTAATTCTGCCACCCGGACTCCCAATCCACATACTGTTTCATGGCTTACCCAACGATGGCGGTCTCGCCCGTGGCCTTTTCATCTGATTCTGCTACCTTAATGCTCTCAAAGTCCTATCCTACATAATGTTTCACGGTCGACCCAACGACGGGGGACGACCCGAGGTTCCTGCAGCTGCATTCCATGTTACAAGTTCTGTTCTCCACAGAAAGTTCCTCGGGCCGCCCAGCAATTAAAACTTTAGCCCGCGGAATTTCAGACCCTGGAGGCGACTCCGCAACACAAGTTAAATTTGTACAGAAAGTTCCTCAGGGGGCCATGCGACTTAAACCTCAGGCCGTGGTTCCGAGAGGCAAATCTCGCAAAGGAAGACATGAAATCCCAGTTTTTGCACAGAAACTTCCTCAAGGCACCCAGTGACCGAGACCTCAGCCCGTGGATTCCGGAGGCAGTTTTGCAGTGTGAGTCTTTAGAGTTCCGATTTTATACATAATGTATCTCAGGGCACCCGGCGATGACAACCACGCCCCGAGGCTTTCAGCGGGGCCCTCCACTTAACTTCAAAACTCACTCTGTTTAAACCCTTCTTCTGCCCGCACCACTTCATTACTCTTCCCCAATCCTTTACTCGCCCCGTGAAAACCCTAACTCTGTTTTCGCCCCTTTTCGTCGCCGCTTCTTCTCCACCACCTCGCCTGAGTTCTTCCCCCCCTTCTCTCCATGGCTCCTCGCAAGGTATGCACCAGCAAGCACCGGCGTGAGCCTTCAACCTCTGCGCCCGCTTCCGCACCAACTCCTATGAGCGAACCTACGCCCACTGCCACATACCGCCGGCGTCGGGCAGGGAAGTAGCCTGCTCACTCCCCAACCCCTCCTCTACCACATAACCCAGCCTTCCACCCTACAACTGAAGGGACTACCATTCGCTTCTGTGACACGGAACATGAAGCCTGTTATTTTGCCCTTTCCAGGCGGCGACTTGTCAATACCCGGTACATGGATACTCCGACCTTGATGCAGTTGGGACTCTTCGACGACATCCTTTGGCTTTTCTGGAACCTGGGCTAGGAGAAATTCCTGAATCAAGCTTCTCCAACACACATCGGCCTTACCCTGGAGGTGCTAAGCTCTTTCTCAACCAGCAGATTAGGGCCTAACAACGAGGTATTTCTTGTATGCTTTTGACTAAACAACATAGAGTATCGCCTCCCTCTTGAGGACTTCAATGCCATCTACGGTTTTCCCCCTAATGTCGAGCTTCACAAGCCCTATGGCACTTGGGAAGATGAATTCTGACACTCCATTTCTTCCGAAGCTTACTATTCTTCCAAGAATGCTAGAGCAAGCGCCATCTCCAACCCCTGTCTTCGGTACGCTCATTGGCTACTGTCCAACATGATCTTTGCTCGCGGTGACAATGACTGCATGCTGCGCCACGTTGAACTCATCTACCTTTAGGCAATGCTCAATCAGTTCCCCCTGAACTCTAGTTATCATCTGGCCAAACATCTAGAACATGTTGGCCGCACCTCCAAGGGAACTATCGCAATTGGTGGTCTACTGACTCCATTGGCCCTATATTTGGGGCACAATCCATATGGCACACCTGAGGCTAAAGGGAGCAGGCGACTTGACATGGAGGCTTGCATAGCGATGAAAATGATCTTCCGCCGAGGCGATGTTTACCACCTTACACTCCGCGGTAGCCTCCACACCATCCCGCTACCCAACACTGTGCGCACATCCATCAGATTTCACAACAACTGGAATATCACCCCTGAAGACGCAGATGCCCCTGCTCCCCCTTCAGCTGTACCTGCTCCCTTCACCACCGGACCACCATCGAGAGCTCCTCACGAGCCCACCACACACGATCTCCTGCAGACAATACTCCAGCAGCTTCAAACTCAGGGGAACTAGATAAACACTTTGATGGACAATGTACAGTGCATGTACACCTTCCTTCATTCTCGTTTCCCTAGTTTTTGGAGCACCACTTCCTACCAGCACCATGCAGCCTTTGATGATGTTTCCTCTGACTCTTCCGACGCTTCCATAGATGATCTCAGTGACGCGGGGGATGACTCCTGCGACTAGAGTTGTGAGTTTTCTTCAACCCCCCCCCCCCCCCCCATTTTTTGTAAGCCTTATTGCTTTTCTATTTTGGCATCGGGGCCGATGCCTCATTTTCCCATGTGGGTGGGGTACTTTTGAATTTGTGTTATGACTAGCTTCATCTGGTTTTACCATTTGGTACTCACCTTGTGACCTTGCTTAGCTTTCCTTTATTATTGTGAATTATCACTTTTATTAGTCATTTAACTGTTTCCCCTAGTTCTAGAATTTTATAGTGTACCTTACTTGTCTTTTGGCATGATGTTAAGTTGTTCTTTGCTGTTAGCATGATCCATTTGCATGATCCTGCACCTTTATCGATTTTGCTTATATCAATCTATTGTGTGTGATCCATCCCCTTGTGACCGATAACTAAAAGATTGACTCTTGTTAAGCTGCGCACCTACTTAAATTGTGGGACGCTACTAGTTTTCCATACTCATTATGATATTGACTGGTTCCTCCTCCCCCTTGCCTATTATATCTGTGAAACACCCTCCCTTCTTTGTCAAAACCAAAAACAAAAATATAGAAAAGATTCTCTAGCAAAGTCTAGAGACATGTTATCAAAAAAAAAAGGACAAAGATCCTCTCAAAAAAAAAAAAAAACAAAGATCCTCTCAAAAAAAAAAGAGGACAAAGATCCTCTAAAAAAAAAGAAGACAAGGATCCTCTCAAATCATTCTCAAACATTCGTATGTATATACACCACTTGTGGAAAATTTCAATGTTTCCCTTTTCACCTTCACCTCAAACCACTTGGAGGATTCATACTATGTAAGGGGAGGAACCAGAACATTGATTGTTGGATGTGGAAACTATGTGTGGAATGCATTTACTTTGGGTTGCAACGCTTACCATGTTGATATCTGATAGGAGTCTGCTACTTGTGGGGTGTTTTACTATTGCATGGATCGGTGCTAGCATTATTTTAGAGAGGCTAGGATTTCTGCCTTATGGATCATTCTTATAGCTTAGCTTCATTTTATCTTTGGTTGAGGACAAGCAAGAGTTTAAGTCCGGAGAATAGGCATGAGGATCTTTAGGGATTAAAGCTCCTTGCCCCAAGATAGTACCAGGTATAGCTTATGCTGTGAGCATAACCAATAGATAGCAATCCAATCCAGGTGCTCGGCATTGGATAGTTGTAATGAGTATCTTTATGGTTCTGATACGAATTAAGGAGTGATTCTTGGTCTATGGGAATAGGAAAAGCTAAGTGTGTAGGGCTACACTGCTGCTTCATTCTAGTCAGACCCTAATCACAGTTCTGGCTATGTGTTTTGGTAGTGTTAGAAGCTAGAAGAGCTTCGAGATAGACTACCATAGCTATTTCTATGACCAAAGATCGAGTATGTTGTAGCTTCTAGGAAGTATTTTGGATATGGGAGTTCATCATTGCACTTCAAGTGGTTCTATGTATTTATCGGGCTCTATTGTGAGTATATTAGAGCGACAGCACATGACAAAGAACCAAGGTTTCACCATAAATCCAAAACACATACTCAGGCGTTTCCACTTAATCTAGGAGATCATTGATAAAAGTGATGTTAAGATAGAGCAGATATTGACACTAGGAACAATTAGGTAGGCCTATTGACCAATGCTTTGGTGCAGTAGAAGAATGGTGATCATACTAGAGACATGTGGTTGAGGTTGCTCAATAACTTGGTCTCAATACAAGTGAGAGATTGTTAGTGTATGTGCCCTAAGACCAGTTGTTGGTCTGATATGTGTGCTTCATATAGATGTGATATATTTTATATCCTAGCATTGTCATTGTTGTGCATTTGGTACATGTGCGTTAAGTGTACATTTGCATGATAATATCCCTAGAGATAGATTTTATCTAGTCCCATTATTATGTTCCTAGTAGAGTACCATAGTGGATAAGGGATAACTATAGTGCATGTGAGACTAGTATATGTGCTGGTTCAGCATGGGGTGCTAACATAGACATATGGGTATATCAAGGTAGATATACTAGACTGACCGCCGTAAGATTTTAACTTGGTGTCTCAAGTTAAAACTGACATAGGTGTATTTGTTCTTCGACTTGAGGGAGTTTGTATCTCTATATGGTAAGTGGTATATTTTGATACAACCTAATGTCTTGCTATAGCAGGGAGGTCATAATGGTTGTCATTGGGTGTATTATAAGCCATATGAGAGATGCAACTAGCCAAGAGAGGATTTGCCCCTTCCTTAAATTGAAGCTTGATGTCCATGGGCCCCCCTTATATGGATGCATGACTGAAAATGTGTAGTCATGCCTAAGGTAAGCCTGATTTATTCATGACCATTTGATTGGGTTAAACAAGTGTGACATGTTTGTTTAATCTGGACATCAGCCTCACGAAGGGACTAGAATGCACAGGTACTTTGTTATGATTTAGGGGTTATCGATGATCACATCCATTCCGATGACTTGGGTAGTAGCGATGTATTACTAGGTGTCACTCACTACTTGTGATGATGAGGTCATCACTGCCAACATTAGAGGAATCTATAGGGTCGCATATCTTGACACTCGGGATCTTATATTGATTGGGTAGCCTTTCATCGAATCATTGGATAATTCAAATCAGTTTGGGAGTTTGATACATCACGGATACATCTATTGAGATAGAGAGCTTCATATAGAGTTAGATTATATTTTGAGATCAGTTGGCCCTAATTGACCTTTGGATGACTATATTTGACCTCAGTTGACTAGTCCTAGTTAACAGGTCTAGTGACGTAAATTGCACCAGATTAGTTCAATTGATTGTTGACTTGATTCAATGTAATCTAGAAGGGTCCATGGGCATAGGTGCATATTTGAATATTTATATTCAAATAAAGAATAAATTAGTTTATTTATTTGCAACTTAAGTCATAGGAACCACAACTTAACCCTCTATATATACATGGGCTTAGGGCTAGGCATAGTGTGCAATTTCTTCTTACTTTAGGCGACAAGAATACCTTAACCGTCGCTCACCCCTCTCCTTCTCTACCCTAGCTGCTCCTTGGCGCCGCCCATAGGAAGAAGTTGTCGCCCACTTCAGTTGGTGACACCTTCCTTCTTCCTTAGCACAAGTGAGGGCTTGGGGGCTCTTCCTTCTTCGTTGGCGCATCCACTTGGTGATTGGCGCAAGCATTGAAAAAGGCAACTCTCCTTGGTGCATCTCTAGGAGTTGGCGAAAGAAAGGAGGAGACTTCTAGAAGCATGGATTTCTTCCCGAGGCTAGCACCGGGCGAGGAAGAAGAGATCTTGAGGAGTTTATGTGTATGAGACTGTACAGGACATTCCCTTGCGGGTCTCATCATCCTCATCGACTCGCTCTCAAATGTTGATAAGATATCTATCTCTTTCACATCTGATGGCCCTCTCGTAAGATCGATTCTTATTGGTTTTGGAGACCTGTTTCGGGCATTGCTTCCACTGTGTTTTAAATTTTAAACTGTCTAGGATTTCCCAACAAAGAGAAGATTAGGACCAACAACATCTTGTAGGGGTTATACTAAAGGAATACTCATTTTTCATTAAAAAAAATAAGTCCATATAGTTAGGAAAATGCTACTAAAAAAATATATATTTTAAGAGATAACAAAACTTATTATTTTATTAAATGGAAAAACATATTAAGATTTGACATTAATATTTAAGAAATTTATTTTTGAATACTACAATCTCTAATTAAATAATTATTTTTTTCTTCTGGATTAGTAAAGAAATCAGTAATGTCTAAATGAGTAATGTCCATATGATCATAATCAGAACCATCATCTTCACAAACAAAATTTGTTTTTATCTTTTTCTCTTTATTTTTTAATGATTCTTGGCAAATGTTAATAAGATATTTTGGTGTACGGCAGGTACGTGACCAAAGGTCTTTGTCACCACAACGATAATATGTATTTTCAACATGTTTGCTATTCTTTATATCCTTTTCTTTATCATTATTTTTATTACTTTTCCATTACTGGTGAAAAAGAATGTTCTTGGAGTTTTTACCATAATCATATCCACGATCATGACCATGGCCACAACCACGACCACGAGTTTGCCTAAAAAAATTATTTATTGTGAGTTGCCACATTTATTTTTGGGAATGGAGCAATGCCAGTTAGACGAGACATATAATTTTTTTTTATTAAAAGCTCATTATTTGTTTAGCTATAAGAAGGTAAGAAATCAATTTATAATATTTCTTAAAACCTTTTTCTCGATATTGCTGCTATAGGAGCACATTATATGCATGGAAAATTGAGAATATTTTCTATAATATTCATCATCAGTGACCCTTCCCCATATAATTTTAATTGAGAAGCAATCCTAAATATTGCATAATTATACTCGCTTACTGTTTTAAAATCTTGTAAACTTAAATGCATCTAATCATAATGGGTTTTGGAAGAATTATCTTTTTCTGGTGGTCATATATTTCTTTTAAATTATTCCAAATAACAAATGAGTCTTTTACCATGAGATACTCAATTTTTAATCCTTCATGGAGATGATGACAAAGGAAAATCGTAGCTTTAGCTTTATCTTGATTAGATATTTTATTTCCTTCTTTAATAATATCTTCAAGACTATTCGCATCTAAATGAATTTCTACATTTAGCACCCAAGATAAATAATTCTTTCCCGTAATGTGAAGAGCTAGAAACTCAAGTTTTGCAAGATTTAACATATAAGTACTATCATAAAAATATAAAAACAAGTGAGATAATATTTAATATTATTATGATGAAAAACCAATAATTAAGAAATGAATAAAAGTAGTTAATATCATATGTTAAACACAAAACTAAAAGAAAAATAAATAAAGAAATTGTTATACCTATATCACCTCTTGGTTGGTTAGAGCCTCAATAACGTATTTTAAAATGAAACAAACTAATAATAAACAAAATAATAAAGAAATAAAATAATTAAGAGAAATCTTATTTTATTTTATTTCCAAATACAAAAACGAAAACTCTATTTATAGAGCAACCAAAAGATTTATAACTTATAATTCATAATTACATTATATAAGTTTTTAGATTATAACCAGGATATGAAAATAAAAAGAATATGAAATGAGTTACAGGATACGAAAACAAAAGGAATATCATATGAGTTGGATGATAAATAAATATCTACAATAATATTATTCATAATAATTTATATAATAACTATTTATTATTATTTTTATATTTTTAATAGTATTAAATATTTATATAATAGCTATTTTATTATTATTATTTTATATTTTAATAATAAAATATATATTTATATTTATTATTAAAATTAAATATCGGATACCGAATACCCATATTCTTAAATCTGAACCCATCTCGAACCCATTTAGGCCGGATTAGATTGTCATCTCTATGTACTGGAGTCAAGTATCTAGATGTGTTACATTTCGCTAAATAAGTGTGCAATTCTTGCCGGGTATTCGGAGACACCTATTCGACTTGATCTGTGCAATGAGATCGTGCTAAAGAGAGTTGGGGGCTTGAGTCAAGTCCATGAGGTATCACACCAACTTAGTAAGATCACATCACCTAAGTAAGATTTAATAAATAATGTTTTATGTATTCATACAAACATCTAATAAATCCATAGCACAAGAAGAATTTAAGTTAGCATAAGAACAACTGATCTTCTCAATTAAATTATAAGATTATTCTCCTAGAAAAAAAAAAAGAAAAGAAGAAATACTAATGCAAATCTCAAGAACATTACTATTAGTCATTTCTAACGCGTATCATAATTTATTCATAACTCACTAGAATATTACCATAATGCCTTTTTATGCCTCGCACTCTGTTGGACCTTTTTGGACCCAAACTGCTCTTGTTTCCAAAGTGACCCGGTCTCGCACAACGACGGCCCAATTAGTTTGTGCTATTATATTATTTTATCTTCAACCGCAAGCATAGGAGTTATCGACGACAAGCTGCGCCTGCTTTCGATCCCGCGAGCATAAAAAGAGAAGACAAACGAGAGAGCCGCAAATTACTTCTCGCCATTCATCTCCTCCGAATCCCCTCAAGTTGGACCTTGCAGCAGATCATTATGGCGGCGATTGCGAATTCCCTCGTCTCCGTCAGAGATCCCAGAATCCAGGCGCTCTCTGGTAATTTATGAGCTTTCATCTACTGAATTAGTTCGTCGATGTCAAGAAAGTTGAGATTTTTTTTTTGGTTTTATGTTGTTTTACGCCGACTTTGCTAGTCAGTAATCAGATCACTGATCAACTGTTTCTGGCTGTGTTTTAGAAAAAAAAAAAAGATGTAGGTTGTTCTCTTGAGCCGATGGTTTGTCTTTTGAGCTTGTTTTTGGTGTTTTACCAATTCTCAGTATGTCATCCTTTGAATTGCGCTATTTTTTTAATCGGATTTGTTGGGACCTTTCTCTTGCTTTGGGCAATGATGGTATTTATGTATTGGCTTTGTGATTGTTGTTTTTATGTTCATTAATTTCAGAATATCCGTTAAAGTCATCGGATAACTCTTTTGGCATTTCCTATCATTCGAGCTTGTCTCTTCCTCCTTTTCGCCGAAGGAAAGCCAGGCTTTCAACTCACAAGAGCCAATTTATTATTCAAGCTGCTTATAGGTACTTGATTACTTCACCCAAAGTGGCTATTTTGTATTATAGTTATTCGCAGCAATGACGTGTTGTTGTTTGCGGTATTATCGAGTATCTAATTCTAGGAAAGTTAGAGATGGAATTGTACTGCTAAAGTTGGAGCTAGAAAAGAGGAATCAACTATTAGAAGCACTTATATCTCTCAAATATAATTTATGATCAAACCAAAAGGAAAATTTGGAAGACTTTAGATAAAGATAATAATACAAGGTAAATATTTGGTTGAAGGTGCTAGCTAGTTCACCTGGTTTGTCTTGTTGCTGACAAACTCTTGGGAACAAATCCTGCCTTCACCACTTGCCTTCTTGCAAAAAAGGGTGGTATTCCATTTAATACATTTTTACCAGAGGAGATTTGAGAACATGAGAAATCCAATGGTCTAAATGAAAGTATTTGATACAAATACAGAATGAAAATGATAGTATTTTCAATGTCTTTTAATTGACTATTTATTTCTATTGTATTTTCACTAATAAGTGCAGGGATTGTGAAGTTATAGATGGTGAAATTTTTTTTCTTTTTTGACTAATCTACATTGAACAATGGTACTATATGTCAGTACATTGGACAAAGAAAGAGATTAGTTTCTAATTGCACTAAAACTAGATGGTGTTACATTACATATGATAGTGTGAGGCTTTTTCACAGGCAAGGAAGAAGAGGTTTTGGTGTATGTCTAGCGAATATTATTAGCATATGAATTTTGATGGCTACTAAACGAAAGAGCGAACAACAGTTAAATTAAGAGCTAACCTGGAGTATTGGATTTCTAGTTGCAATCCTTGCCATCCAACATGAAATTGGATGAATCTACAAAGAATCATCTTGAAATTCAACATTCTTAAGAAAAATCAGCTCAATGTGTGAGAGGTATCTCCCTTCCAACTGCATATTCACTTGAAGTAACTAATCACATTAAAGTCCTTGTATATTCATTACTAATGGATCCACAACCAAGTTATATAGGACTAAGGCTGAAAATATGAAACTAAATTTTAACAATACAGGAGAAAAAAAACTAAGCAGCTAAGATGAATGAAGTAGTGTTGTACTGTAGCCTATATGTAATAGTTTCATGCATCTTGATTTGCTTTTCAACACAAAGTTGAGATCACAAAGATGTTATGTATTGAAAACTAGGTGCTTAAAGTTTAGATAAATTTCTGGATGTTTATGTGATGATTGTGCATCTCTTAGATTAAGACAAAGTTTACAAGCAACTTGTGCTATGCGTATGGATCTGCATTTGACAGTTAAAAAATCTTATGGACGGAAGTTAGATTGACAGAGATAAGGATGTATAAGAGATAACATGGGCTTAAGGCCCTATGAATGTGCACAAAACCATAGACGTTGTTATAAGATCATAATTTTATATTAATATATACCATTAATTCAACTTGTATGAATTTGAGATAACGACAGTATTGTAACAGTAAATTCACTTCCAAATTTGCTTTTGCAGTGCAATTATGCATAATAAAAAGGAAAGACAACATATAGAAAGTAAATCCCCAGTGTTGAGTGCAGCATACGACGTAAGCAACTAAATTTAACTGACAAAATTTTAAGTTCTGAAGTTAAACTTTACTATTCCAGTGACATCTGAACTTTGTATTTAGAGATTGAGTTTCAACTAACAAGTAATTTTTAGATTAAATCTATTGTCTAACAATTCTATCTTTTATCAGGCACAAAATTTTCTCAAAAGAAATCACTTTCCTTGGAATTTTAGATTCATGCCTGCTATTATCAATTTGTAGTATACTAGGTTTGCAAACTTAATTAGCCTACATTACATCCGTCTCTATCAATTGCAGAATTACTCGGATCTGGCAGTAGTACTCAATGATCAAAGAGTTCATGAAATGGATAAGGTTTCATTCGAACAACTGATCATGAGTTATAGTTAGATGGTTTGTCTATTTGAGTTACATGAGATTGCTTCCTTTCAATTTTCTAGGATGCCATAACTCATATGCTGCCTAATTGGTATTATTGACTCATGTAGTGGTCTGTGATCTTCTATGGATTTAACAAAAAATCTATTAATCATATGAATGGTGGATGTTTATACTTTTCTAATGTAACGGAATTTTATGCTATTTTTTAATATAATGAATGTTCATACTAAGTTTTAAATATTGGTGGATACTAGTATACTGGTCCGGCTTATAGGTACTGGTCTATACTAATACATGGTACTAACAATATCTATCTATCTATATATATATATATATATATATATATGAGAGGTATCTGGTTGAGATACCGGTCCGAAACTAGGTTGGGTGTTTGTTGTTTGCTGGTGGACTACACTGCTGCTTGCTTCGTCATT
This sequence comes from Costus lasius, assembly GCA_027563935.2. Classification (NCBI taxonomy): domain Eukaryota; kingdom Viridiplantae; phylum Streptophyta; class Magnoliopsida; order Zingiberales; family Costaceae; genus Costus; species Costus lasius. The sequence continues at coordinate 105,834,705 of CM050448.1, forward strand.
TGCCATCGCAATTGTTTCAAGCTTAAAATTATCCTCAGTCAGCAATGTATTCTCTAAAAGATCATGATAAAGAGGGTGATGCTCAAGATCAACAGGTGTTTCATCGTACGTGACTGCTGGGTAAACAACTTCGTCCAAGGTTATCAGGATCGTGATCCTACCTAGGAACGGTAGAGGCTCCATAGGATCGGATCGTAAGATCGAATTGTAGGATCGTAAGATCCTATAATTATAATATAATAATAATATTTTATAAATTATGTGCATATATTAAAGTATACAATATAAAGATGTACTAGATACCAATTCTAAAATACAACCATAACATCAACAAGTGATTATAAAAGAAATGTGTCACAGACTCCCAGTGTATGTTTTTAAAAGTAAAATAGTAAACAATAAAGACTAAAGAGTGAAGTCTAAGCCAAAATGACATTCAAATTCCAAAATATAAAATAAAGTAAAGAACATCATTGATCACAAAAAAACTAAAATAAATTTTCCGAAGCTTGAATTTCCAAATCTTCATCACTCTCTTCATCCTCTTCATTTATCTCATCCTCATGGTCATGGCCTTCATCCAAATTCAACTCTAAGTCTTTTGAATGATTGACTTGCTCATTTTCTTCAACAATAGTATTTCCTTCCATATCTTGATCACTAAATTGCATCTCTTGATCTCCAAGTCTCAACTCATTATCTTCAGATGTGAGAATATCAAGCCAATTATTTGTTGTTGAACTTGGTTGTCCATCTTCTGTCTCTATTATCCATTCATCATCAGAAGGGAGCTCATCAAAAGTAGCTTCTCTAAATGTTCTTTTCTTATTTTGATTTTTCAGCTTCAAGTTATGCATCACAAAAACCAAATCATTCATCTTACTTTGATGCAATCGATTTCTTTTTTTCGTATGAACCTATAAAATATAAAATTATACATTAGTTATGCATAAAAAAACCAATTAATATATTGCTAAATAGATAAATTTGAGTTACTAAGTACTAACCATTTCAAATACACTCCAATTTCGCTCACATCCAGAAGAGCTGCATGTTAAACTTAAGATTCGAATTGCAAATCTTTGTAGCTCTATACAATCATCACCATAAGAATCCCACCATTTTGCAGGAAGTTTAGTCTCTCTGGCCAAGATTGCAGCTTCAATACCAAATAATCCTTTTGCTTCCTTAAAATCTTCAAGCTGCAAATCAATCTTCCTTCTTTCATCAAGAGAAGGGACCATTCTTGCTAAACAATTATACAGTCCTCTTTTCACTTCAGCATCTGGTTTGAAGTTTGAACTATAATGAAATTGAGGATTTAAATAGTATGCAGCTGCATGCAAGGGCCTATGCAATTGTACATCCCATCTATTATCAATAATTTCCCAAATAGGCTCATATCTGTTAAAAAGACAATTGAAAAAAGTTAAAGGCATAAATAATAAAACTTAGATAACTAGAATTTAAGGTTATCTCTTCTTGATATTGTTAAAATTTGATTGAATTTTTTCTTTTGCTCGATCCATCTCCTCATAAATAAAGCCCATGGCTGGTTTCTCATCTGAATTAACTAATCGAAGCACTTTAATAAGTGGAAATGCTGCTTTAAGGCATGTCAAAATGTCCCTCCAAAATTTACTATCCAAAATAACTTGCTGAATTTTTTTTCCTTCATCAAGTGTTGCAAACTTGCATGCCTTCCATTGAGTAGAAGTGAACATATTTATCAAAGAACCTTTCAAGTCACTAAGGCATCCCAAAGTTAAGTATGATGTGGCAAATCGAGTTCTTGCTGGCCTAATTAGATCTCTCCCTTTTGTAAAATGTCTTAACATTGAAATCAGCAAAGTTCTTGAATAAATAAATGAAGTAATCTTTCTTCCTTTACAAATGGTCAATCGGTGAGTGCTAATTTTCTTTTCCAAATCTTCAAGAATTAAATCTATACAATGTGCAGCACATGGTGTCCAAAATAATCTTTTTCTTTTTTGCATCAACATCTCTCCAGCAGCCTTATAATTTGCCGCATTATCAGTAATGATTTGCACAACATTATCTTCTCCAACCTTCTCAACAACCTCATCTAGCATTTCAAAAACTTTTTCAGCTGTTTTAGAAATGTCAGATGTATCAATTGAAGATAAAAAAATAGTTCCTTTAGGACTATTTACCAAAAAGTTACAAATTGATCTTCTTTTTTTATCTGTCCATCCATCTGACATAATTGAACAACCATTTTTTTTCCATTCAAGTTTATACTCTTCAAGCATGTCTGTTGTCTTCTTCACCTCTTTTTTCAAAAGTGTCTCTCTAATCTCATGATAAGATGGTGGCTTAAAACCACAACTATATTTACCAACTAGTTCAAGCATCTTAACAAACTCTGGGTTTTTAACACAATTGAAAGGAATGGCACTTGTGTAAAAAAATCTTGCAATTTGTTGACAGGCTTCATCTCTTAAATCTCTCTTGAACATGTTGTTTATTGTAATCTGTTGAGCTTAAATCTCTCTTGAACATGTTGTTTATTGTAATCTGTTGAGCTGCACTTGTTTTCACAAAAGATTCTAAGATATTTTTTCCTTTTTTGTTTACATTAGTTTCTTGGCTTTCTTCTCTAATATCTTCTCCAATGTCATGAATACTACTATGTTTATTAATTGCATCAAGTGCAAGTTTTCCAACCACATTCATCATTTGTTTTTTCACCTCATCTGGAACACTTCTACATGCCTCAACATCCTTTCTAGTGCAAGCCAAATAATGTTTAAAACGATATATTCCTCCAGTAATGATTTTTTCACAAAATTTACACTTAATTTTTCTTGAATTATTTTCAACTTCAATACCATGTTCCAAACCAATATCAGATCGATTCCCAACAGCATTCTTTCTTTTCAATTTGTTGTTGCTAGACATATTTGATGTTTCTATTAACCTACGATGAAAGAAATAAAATAATATAAAATAGACAAATAGTGGAAGACTAAGTAAGACTATGATGAATGCACATATAATAACATGCCGATTGGTATTTTATTTTCACATGAAAAAAGAAAACTAACTACGGGGAAGGCTACTGTGAATCATAACATTCATAACATGTACTACCACAAACAGAGTAAAAACAAAAAAACATACTAAAAAGCAAGTGTCGGGGTGTGTGGGGGCATCAGCACACAGTTTTTCGGAAGGGAAGGGAAGCGTGTCCCCGGCGCGGGGGGGCGGGGGGGGGGGGGGGGGGGGGGGGTAAATCACACACCTGGGTTCTGGCGGCGACACTTTCTACAGGCTGGAGCAGTTGCGGAAGCGAAGGCGGCTGGAGCAGCTTCTGGGAGCGGATCGCAAGTCCCGTGCCGTTTTCTACCAAAAACGAAAGATTGGATACGAACGAAATAAGGAATGTGAAATCTTACCTTACTCTTCATCTGTTTCCTTTTGATTTTCGGAACACAAAGCGGCTGCACAGAGTTAATAACGGTTAACTCGGTCCAACTCGTCCGATTCAATCGATTTCACCGAGTTGACTCGCGATTTTGACCGAGTTAGCCATAAAAAACGTTTTTAACACCGAGTTGACTCGCTGCTATGCTGCCAACACGTAAACTCGTTGACTCGGACGAGTCAACTCGCGATTTTGATAAGCTTGACTTCGTCATACCAGCAATTTTCTAAAAGTTCCAAATAACCAGGATGTTCGGTTAAAGGAACTGGCTCATTATCAAAAATTGGTTCATCATCACAAATCTCGTGGGTGTGAACTTCAACTTCCTCCTCCCCCCACGGATTGAAAAAGGATTCTGTCGAATCCGACCTGATTAATAAAATAACATCACGAGATTCAGGTTCAGTAGAGGGTCTATCTGAATAATTTCTAAAGGAAGCTAACATAGATGTAGAATTGGACCTCCAAAAAGATATCTGAGAGGGTATTCTAGGAGCAACTTCAGGGAGAGAGATCTTCCAATCTGCTCCCTCTAAGTCCGTAGTAGGTATACGCCTACCACTTAGAGCCTGTATGCCATGAGTGCTCAAATGTTCCAGCACATCATCTACGTGTAGCTTAAAAGTACAATTGGCTGAATTACTTATTCTAGCCACTAACCCTTTGGTAATCAATAGGTTTTGTCCTGAGACAAACTTTTCATATCCTTTTGTGCTAATTAAAATCTTAATATGCTGCACAAAATCTTTCACGGGTAACATGAAATCTGGTGTGAAGTATATCAACTCTTTGTTGGATGTCATATCCACCTCTAAAGTTCCGATTATTGCCTTTTCTAAATCAGTGAATCTTGTATCAATTAACGTAACAAGACATTTGCATCCGCAATATGCCCTGTGAAGACCATGAATACCAATAAGACATAATCCCAGATGGATTGTCTTATAATCCTGAGACAACAGTTTATGTCTAGACTCATTAGTAACAAAATTTAATTGGACCTGACTTTCTCCAGTACAGGATACCAATGATTCAGAATAGTGTTGGTAGACCTTCTGTTTGGTCTCCAATAACCGATGCTCATATAGGACCTCAGCAGGTACTAAGTCGGCTTTCTTAAATCTGCTCAGTTTCAATTGTTGATCAGGGTCTAGTAACCGTTCTAAGACCATCAACTTTTTACTGCGAAATTGTGCTAACAGACTTGAGATAGTGCTATATCTTCTAATCACATCACTAGAAGATGCTATCTCCATGTTTGAGCTTGAAGAACTACTAGCCATTGTTCTGTTTGTATTCTTTAACTAACAAAGCAGGGTCTGTTTTTACAATGAATTTCCGTGCAGGTGGCTTTACTACCCCTAAAGATAACTGATGTAAGCTCTGTTGTAACCCTTCCAAAACAGATGTATTGACTGGCTGTTGGTTTGCAGAAATTGTGTGTGACAACAGATTCTGGATTTGAATGAGTAGTTCTATAATAACGTTGTTCTAAGCAATTATGATTTTATCAGCAGATGTACCAGTTGTACTATCAGGGTTTACAAATCCCTTAGCAGGAGGATATGTATTCTCAATAGTTTCAACACTCTTCAGATAACGAACATCCTTATCCGTCATAAGATAGATTGAATTTTTTCATGCAAGATGATTAGTTTGGATTCTATTGAGTTCAAACGTAACTCAAGTTGTTCTAGTCAAAATATAGTTTTGGCTAGAGAGAGTTTGTTTTCCGCTTTCCACTCTGAGTGTGTACGAGTGTTTTAATTTGGTATCAGAGCAACGTTGCCACACTGGGAACTGAAGAGAGAAGTGAGAAGAGACCTCTGTACTTACTCTGTAAGTTTGTGACTGCGATACCTCTCTTATATGCAAGTTTGTTGTTCTTCATTACATCTTGGCGTCCTGTTATTACTCTCTAAAAGACGTAAGACATTTAAGAAGTCTGGGGACTCGTTAATGTTGAGAAGGTGAAGGGAGATTATAGCAGGAAATCTATTTTGTTATGACAGATAAAAGGCTTGCTTATTTAGATTTGGAAATTAAGCCACAGCGTACAAGTACAGTAGAGAACTTGAACTTTGCTTGTTTTTCTCTTCAACCCACTGAGCACTTGCTCCATACACCTAATTCTCCACAACTCAATTTGATTAGTGATTTGCTAGTCGCTATTCTACATAACCAGAGAACAAGGACTCCTGGTTCTCAAAGTTATCTTAGAGAGATTTGGGAAAAACTTGAGTATCTCAGATCTTCTCGAGAGGTCGTACATCTGCATAAAATAGCAAGTTGTACTGAAACATTGACCACAAGATTAGAACAACTTGAGTTACGTTTGAACTCAATAGAATCCAAACTAAGCATCTTGCATGAAAAAATTCAATCTATCTTATGACGGATAAGGATGTTCGTTATCTGAAGAGTGTTGAAACTATTAAGAATACATATCCTCCTACTAAGGGATTTGTAAACCCTGAGAGTACAACTGGTACATCTGCTGATAAAATCATAATTGCTCAGAACAACGTTATTTCAAATCCAGAATCTGTTGTCACACACAATTTCTGCGAACCAACAGCCAGTCAATACATCTGTTTTGGAAGGGTTACAGCAGAGCTTACATCAGTTATCTTTAGGGGTAGTAAAGTCACCTGCACGGAAATTCATTGTAAAAACAGACCCTGCTTTGTTAGTTAAAGAATACAAACAGAACAATGGCTAGTAGTTCTTCAAGCTCAAACATGGAGATAGCATCTTCTAGTGATGTGATTAGAAGATATAGCACTATCTCAAGTCTGTTAGCACAATTTCGCAGTAAAAAGTTGATGGTCTTAGAACGGTTACTAGACCCTGATCAACAATTGAAACTGAGCAGATTTAAGAAAGCCGACTTAGTACCTGCTGTGGTCCTATATGAGCATCGGTTATTGGAGACCAAACAGAAGGTCTACCAACACTATTCTGAATCATTGGTATCCTGTACTGGAGAAAGTCAGGTCCAATTAAATTTTGTTACTAATGAGTCTAGACATAAACTGTTGTCTCAGGATTATAAGACGATCCATCTGGGATTATGTCTTATTGGTATTCATGGTCTTCACAGGGCATATTGCGGATGCAAATGTCTTGTTACGTTAATTGATACAAGATTCACTGATTTAGAAAAGGCAATAATCGGAACTCTAGAGGTGGATATGACATCCTGCCGAATCATCCCGTGATCATAGAGGTCTTGAACAAGAGCATAATCTTCTTGTTGGACTTCATCAAATTGGATCATTGTGGTATATGTCAACCGGCCGTATTGTTGTCTGACATATATACCCGGTTTTGGAGAACCATTCAAGAATTGTAATGTTTCTTGAAGCTGAATTAATTTTTTCATTGTACTTTGTTCAGCCAGCTCTTGAATATACTGAGTAAGCGAAGACGGAAGTCTACCAAGCATATTTCTTCTATAAGATGAACTCAGTGTCATCTTTGCTGAAAACACTTCAAAAGAAGGACTGTCAATAAGCATATAGATGGAATTGTTAGCAATTATTCTCGAGAGCTTATCTGCTCCCACGTTGTCTGAACCCTTGATGTGTTTAACTTTTACGTCTACGCCTGTAGAAGTCACGTAGTCAATAAAGTTAACCCATCTATTTTTTTCCAGTTTACTTGAGGTTACCGTCTGAAAGAACGAGACAATAGCATGGCAATCAGTCCGTAAAGTAAACTCAGTCTTTGGCAACAAAAATATACGAAATTTGTCCAAAGAGTACAGGCAAGCCATAATCTCAGCGTCAATAGTCGAGATTGCTGTCTTATACTTTCCTGAGCAGTAGCGGGCTACTTGCTCTTTCCGCTGAGAATTTCCTTTAGATGGTCTCCACTTTAATATTCCACCCCATCCCGTTAAGCTTCCGTCAGTTTCTACGATCAAATATGCACTTGGTGGCGGTATTTGTAGTGGAGGTAGCTTTTTCACAATATTCTTAATGCTCTGTATTGCTTTCCAGTCGTATTTGTTGAAGCGCCTTTCTCCCGTCTTTGAGCATTTGTTGTAGAGTGGTCCTGTATACTTGCTCAAGTTGGGAATGTAATGCCGAGCATAATTTAGAATACCAAGAAACCTTTGTAATCCCTTCAAGGTTTCTAACTGATCCTCAGGAAAATCCATTAACTTCTTAACAATGTGAGGTTGTAACTGAATTTTACCCTCACCGATCTCTAGACCCAGAAACTCAATGATAGAAACACCAAGCTTGACCTTAGTTCTGTTCAAAATCAACCCGTTTGCCTTTACCAGAGAAAAGAACTTAGATAGATGTTCAAGATGATCTTTAATATTTTCGGAGTAAATAAGAATGTCATCTATATAGACGCACATAAAGTCTTCATACTCTGAAAAAATGCTATCCATTTTCTTCTGGAATACTGATGGAGCGTTTTTCAACCCAAATGGCATGACTAACCATTCATAGTGGCCTTGCGGGCAGACAAAGGCAGTCCATGGAATACTTGCTTCTGCCATGGCAACTTGGTGGAAACCTGACTTTAAATCAAATTTACTCAAAACTGATTTATTCTTTATTTTAGCAATCAACAAATCAATGTTGGGAAGGACGTAAGGATCTTTATACGTGTTGTCATTTAATCTCTTATAGTTGCAGACCATCCAGTCTTTCCTCGGATCATCTCAGAGTGTTTATTGACAATGAACGCGGCCGTCCTATGTTTAGACTTTGAAGGCCTAATCAGTTTCATATCTAACAGTTCTTTGATATGCTTCTTGAACTCTTCGTTCATTTCCAAAGTCGGAACAATCGGCTTATCTTGAATGATAAGGTCTTCATTGATAATGTCCAGATAACACTTGACAGAATCTTCAGCCCAAAACTTCTTTGGGTCTGTCCCAATATGCTGGGAGTTCTCTAAATCTTTTAAAGTTGGTAAGATTTGTTCTTCATAATCCGACATCTTACCCAGATCATATGTACACAATTCACAGATAACATCTTGACTAACATAGTCAAGATCATCCTCTTCATGCAACAAATTCAAGGCAACTCTAGCAGTGATTGGGGTTGTTTGAATAACCTCAACTTTCTTATAAAAAGTAAGAGTTCCTTGCTCAATTCGGAGTCCACCTCTAAAACTGTGGACGAAATTCATCCCAATAATCAGTTGTGTCTTATCACCTATGGAAAGTGGGAGAGCATAGGTGAAAGGCATGATATACTTTTCTTCAAAATAAGAAACCCGTTTCTCAATTTTGTGTTTGTTTTCTGCACACTGTTTACTCCGTAGATAGAGTACTCACCAGTGGCTTCATAGCAACTAGCTGGGAGGGCATCTGGTGTGATGCAACACTTAGATGCTCTAGTATCTAATATTGCCTGAACATTATATCTCTCATTGTCAATCTCAAGAGTTGCTGTCAGATTTAATAAATTGTTGCTGATACTCGCGTATCTTGTAGGTTTCTTTTCTTCTGCTTTCAAAATGATTTCTTCAGTAATCTCTACTGATTTTCCTTTTGTCTTAATAAATCTTAATTCATTTTCCAGATTTGTAATGTGCTTAGCTTGTTCTGCTGTTAATTTCCTAAAATCAACTTTTAGTTGACTGGGTGGTACCTCACCCAAAGGAATTTCTACCTGGAATTTCAATATACTGCACACAGAACAACAGACTAACTGACAGATTGCACATTGCATTCTAGCCCTCTGAACTATCTTTATTGGACAAAACAGACATTTGTTTGTGTGTGGTAGAAGGACTGGATGCATTGTCCATTGGTGTAGACATTCCAAATATTCTTTTTCCAGTTGGTAATTTTCCCTTTTTGGGTTCCAGTCTATCCTTTCTGAGCTCATCATAAACAGAAATGATTTACGCTCTTGATTATCTACTTCATCTTCAGAATACGAGCAAAGATCCGAATCATCGGGATCTTCGTCCTCACCAACGCTAACTATATCCCATTCGGGAAGTAGTTCTAGTTGGTGATAGACAGCTAGCCTCTCTCTGTTCACCTTCTTATTTTTACACTCATTAGCAAAGTGTCCCATCTCACCGCAGATAAAGCACTTACATTTTGCTTTACCAGGCTTCTTTGTTTTTAGCTTTCTTACGTGATTCTTATGTGGGTGCGACTTGTATGTAGAGGCTTTCCTTAGAAACTTCTTTGGTTTCTGACTTGATGAATATACTCCTGGCACAGCTATATTTTGGCAAAACGAGAAATCTTTTGCTTGCCTGTGCATTTCATTTGTCTTACAGATCTCCTGTAAGACTCCGTATGTAAAATTGATTCTTGGCAGTATTCCAACTGTCATCCGAGGATACTTTTCTTTCCATAACTCTGCAATCTTTGTGTTGTATGGGGCTGGTAACTTCCTAAAGTATCTATCAGACATTTCGGCAGACAAGAATGCCGCTCCGGTCTTACCTGCTAGATACAAATATTGGTTAGAAAAGGGTACTATGTCTTTCATGTTTGTGAGGACTAGTGCCTCCAGATCAAGAATCGCCTGATTCTGCATAGTAGTATAACCTCGGTATTCGTCATAGCCTAAGATCATTTGGCGTACTTGTGTGGTTATATTAGATGTATCATCAGCCGTGATCGTCAACTGTTGGTATTCCTGAGGGAATGCCATACGCCAATTTTGAAAGTAGACTTTTAAAGATTTCCCTAGCAAATTCTCAATATATACTACCTTATCGGTATTATCAACAAAGGTTTTCTGAGAACAGTGGACAATGGTGTTTGATTCCCATCGTCTGATTATATCTTCCCACTAGGAGATGTCTTCTCCTAACTGTAAGATTGATCCAGATTGTGCATTTGCTGATGGCAAAGTTGGGAGAGTGTCAGGTTTAAGTGGTCTAGGGTACTTAGGCTGGCTTGAGCCTGCTTCGGGAAACACTTCTCTAATTCTATCACGAAGAGAGGTATCTGGTTGAGATACCGGTCCGAAACCAGGTTGGGTGTTTGTTGTTTGCTGGTGGACTACACTGCTGCTTGCTTCGTCATTTGCCATCGCAATTGTTTCAAGATTAAAATTATCCTCAGTCAGCAATGTATTCTCTAACAGATCATGATAAAGAGGGTGATGCTCAAGATCAACAGGTGTTTCATCGTACGTGACTGCTGGGTAAACAACTTCGTCATACCAGCAATTTTCTAAAAGTTCCAAATAACCAGGATGTTCGGTTAAAGGAACTGGCTCATTATCAAAATTTGGTTCATCATCACAAATCTCGTGGGTATGAACTTCAACTTCCTCCTCCCCCCACGGATTGAAAAAGGATTCTGCCGAATCCGACCTGATTACTAAAATAACATCACGAGATTCAGGTTTAGTAGAGGGTCTATCTGAATAATTTCCAAAGGAAGCTAACATAGATGTAGAATTGGACCTCCAAGAAGATATCTGAGAGGGTATTCTAGGAGCAACTTCAGGGAGAGAGATCTTCCAATCTGCTCCCTCTAAGTCCGTAGTAGGTATACGCCTACCACTTAGAGCCTGTATGCCATGAGTGCTCAAATGTTCCAGCACATCATCTACCTGTAGCTTAAAATTACAATTGGCTGAATTACTTATTCTAGCCACTAACCCTTTGGTAATCAATAGGTTCTGTCCTATGACAAACTTTTCATATCCTTTTGTGCTAATTAAAATCTTAATATGCTGCACAAAATCTTTCACGGGTAACATGAAATCTGGTGTGAAGTATATCAACTCTTTGTTGGATGTCATATCCACCTCTAGAGTTCCGATTATTGCCTTTTCTAAATCAGTGAATCTTGTATCAATTAACGTAACAAGACATTTGCATCCGCAATATGCCCTGTGAAGACCATGAATACCAATAAGACATAATCCCAGATGGATCGTCTTATAATCCTGAGACAACAGTTTATGTCTAGACTCATTAGTAACAAAATTTAATTGGACCTGACTTTCTCCAGTACAGGATACCAATGATTCAGAATAGTGTTGGTAGACCTTCTGTTTGGTCTCCAATAACCGATGCTCATATAGGACCTCAGCAGGTACTAAGTCGGCTTTCTTAAATCTGCTCAGTTTCAATTGTTGATCAGGGTCTAGTAACCGTTCTAAGACCATCAACTTTTTACTGCGAAATTGTGCTAACAGACTTGAGATAGTGCTATATCTTCTAATCATGTGCTAACAGCAAGACTTATCATATTTCACACCTCCATTGGCTTGTATCCAAAAGAAACAAGAAGTTTCATATTTTGTACTTCACTGGAATGTTTTCTTTTCACTCTAAGTTATGAGGATTAGCATGTTAGTTAAATCATGGTAGATGGTTAAAATGATACAACTTGCTTTGTGGCCCAAACCTAGCATGCATTTTTTTTATTCAGCTTTAATGATAATCGATATAGAAATATTTGCATTTGATTATGTGATACACTCATATACATCAGTTTCATTGCAGGAAAAATAAGGAAAATAGTGAAGTTATCTGTTTGAATCATGCTATTTTAATGCTAGAAATATAAGCTTAGGGATGCTAGGCCAAATTTGCAATTAAATGCCACACAAGTCATCGTATTTTTTGTCTAATTGTGCATAGACTGCCACATTCACTTTCTAGCAAGGGATAGAGTTCAAAAAGGATAATTATTTCTTCTATTATGGGTTGTCAAGAGGAGTTGCTAATTTGAAGTTTTCAAGTTCTCATTGTGCATGTCCTTTAACATGAGCTGCTTCAAGGTCACATTTACTTGTAGACATTCTTGAGAACTATACTAGGTATTTGCCTATGTAACTTCATTAATTGAAATTAGAAAAGCAAATGACAATTAGGTCCTTTTTGCTTCATTTACTTTGCAATGCTTGAGATCCTAACAGATGAAAGAGTTCACCAATCACCAATATCTGCCGTTTATGAGCCAAAGTTTTAGAGAGAAAGAGATATGAACTGTTGGGATTTCTTGGATTGCAATTATAATCTACTCTGAAAATTTGGTGCAGGGATGGTGGAAGGCCGAGCAGTGCAAGCATATTCGTTGGTGGTTTTGTGCTGGGTGGAATAATAGTTGGAACTCTTGCTTGTGTATATGCACCTCAGGTACTCGAGTGATATTTTTTTCTTTAGGTCACCTTTGTGATGCTTTCCCTGTACTTTTGGGTGGCTATCTAGGCTGCTGCATGTTGGAAAAGTGCTAGTCTAGTGCTAGCCTGGGATCAACCTTTTGCATTAATTTCTTTCAATTAGACGAAACTCCATATAGATGCAAGGATTTTGTTCTATTGTGCTTTCTCTATTATCTTAAATCAAAACCACGGCAGATATAGGGACCTTAAGCTATAATCATAATTGAGTTAGTCTATCTAGTCTTTTTTAGCTTTCTGCGGAACTCTAGTTGTTAGGATGCTGGCATGCTTTTTTTTTTCCTTTCTTCTCTTTATCCATCATGCTAGCATGTGTTTTATGATGCTTGTATAGGACTGGAGTAACATAGAGTTATCCTAAAACCAAGCATGGGCATATTTAATTTTTGCGCAAGAAGACTCGGTGTATTTGTCATTCAGAATTTATCAAATAATTTGAACTGGCAAAGGTTTATCATAGCCCACCCTGTCTTCGCAGCTGAAGCTGCTATTCGTGAGCTAGACTGTATAGATGTGGAGCGTTTTCTTTTTGACTGCAAGGATACTTTGTATTTGTTGTATGCTGAAGCGTGAAGAGCACGCCAATATGTTTCTTGCGTCATATAATATACAATTTTGTCCACCGACATCTGTTATTTGTGATTATGATCATGATGTGTATGCTATGTATCCCAGATGAGCAGTTTCAATTTTGTGAAAATCCATAAAGACATTCACAAATTTCATCTATGACTATTTTGTTTTAGTATTCTTTCTGATGAATCCAATTTATTTTAGATCAGCAAAGCACTGACTGGGACTGACAAAAAGGATTTAATGAGGAGATTGCCAAAATTCATATATGATGAAGAGAAAGCTTTGGAGGTAAATATTCTGATCATTGAACATCTATGATGAAAGAACAATTTCTCACACGCAAAAAACCATTTATTACCATTTGAATTTTTTTAATCATTTCTGTCACAATTTAATACTATTTTATTTATTATAACTTGGTAGCATCACTGTCTCTTCTATTAAGTGGAAGATGCTTACTTTATCACTTTAGAATATTCTTTCTTTCAGCATGCGAGCTGTATTAGTCTATTTGGTTTGATTAAACATTGGTCTGTAATCGCCATTCATGCATGTAGTTATTTCGCGTCTCATCATGAACATGAAATTTGCCTTAGTGATTTTCAGTAAGTTTATGAATTGTCAAGTTTCAAAAGTGAATGAGATGAAACTTGATGATAGAAAACATGATGTACAAAATCTGCATGACACCATCATCCTAATTTGGAATGAGGTATTTTATTTTTCTAAAAAATATTGGGAAAAGAAAGTTCTAGTATTGTTGTTTATTTTGCGGTTGTGCATGTAGGTAGTTAGTACATTTAGGTTAGTTACCTTAGGTCATGGGTTTGATTCTATCTTATTGTGTCATCTACGCATGTGTAATTCTTGTAACAGCTAATATGTAGTAACTAAAAAAACTTGATGTGATTGTTTATTAAAATTGTGTTAAGACTCGGTACTAGTAGTCTTGTTACAAAATGCTACTTGTTGGATTAGGAAGGTGGATGAGATCTTTCAGTAGCTTCTAGCTTTTCTTTTATCCACTGTCTACTTCTCTGCAGTCAGCTAGACCTGATCCATAACCATATTTTACTGACTTAAACTGAAGTATTAGTGCTTCTGGCCTCTTCTCTCCCTACCGCCATTCATTGGTCATCTCTTAAGATTGCCATAAACAAAATGGAGGATTTCCGTGTAAGTGTAACTGGCGTTTATTCAAATGCAATTTATGGCTTGTTTAGTTGGGGGAAAGTTAGAAGGAAAAGAGAGAAAATAGGAAGGAAAGGAGTATAGGCTTGTTTACTTGGGCAGACTGATAGTTTAGAAGGGAAAGTAAGAGAAAAACTTAGGCATTATTCTGAAACTATGTCCTAACTTCATGTCTTGCTTTTCACCATACCGCTGATCATCCTTGCTCGCTATAAGCTTTCCTCGACTACTCGTCCTCGTTGTCGCTGCTAGAGCTCTCTACAAGCTTTTCTCAACTATTCATCCTCTACTTCTCAGTAGTTACTGCACCGCTGCATGTCCTCGCCGTCACTGCTCGTATTTAATATTTAATAATTCTATGATATTAATAGTATTAATATAATATAAGTAAAAAAAATAAAAATTATAGTGTATATATCAATTCTTCAAACTTTCTTTGAAAAAAAATCTATAACACATTCTATCCATCTATTTTTCCTTTCTTTCCTTCTTTTCTTCTTTCCTTTTCTTTGCACTTTCCATCTATCCAAGGAAACAGTATTAGAGTAAGGCATCACTGCCTCAGCAGTGAAAATTTTGTTCAAAATTTGTCTAAATCTAATGGCTGGTAACGGTCTATTACACATCTGATCTGGAGATCTTCACAAGTCCACGCTCCCAAGCTTTGAACATTATTTGGTATTTATCTATTTTTACGTGTTTTTAGCTGATGGTTAGTGCATACATACATGGGCAAACATTGGCCATCTCGTTTGATTCAACTTGTATTACAAGAGGAAGACTTTGTCGTTGATGCATGAGCACAAGAGGGCGACTCGTTTATTTTCTTGATTACTTTTCTATTTCCAGTCTATCTTTATGCTTGAGGAATTCTTGCTGCATATTTTTTAGGTTAGATAACTTAAAATCATCGGTATGGAGCAGCTTCATGTCTTATGGTTATTTTTCATAGCTAATGTGAGCATCGAATCTAAGTCATTTTTAAGAAGCCATCTTATTGTTTCTTTTGTTTACTTAATTTGAGTTTACTTAACAGCCAATTCTATGATGATTACAGAAAACCCGGCAGGTGCTGACAGATAAAATTGCGCAACTCAATGCTGCTATTGACGATGTCTCTTCTCAGCTCAGAGCAGATGATGAGCCAAATGGAGTCGCTGTGGCTTCCGATGAGCTTGAAGCGGCAATCTAAGATCAAAGTGGGATCATTAATTCTGCCCGTGTGTTGCGAAATAAGTTACTCATTCTGTTGGAAATTGGGACTGTAGTTGTTGACTAGCAAAAGCACTATAATGGTTTTTGAGGAGATTGAGCATATATTTCTTGGTCATTGGTTATAATCAAATATATATGCGTGCGCTGGTGCTTACGATCCAACAGTGACATGCGCCAGTGGTGGTTCGTAATTTCGTTTCACAAATTTTGGATTTTATCCCTAGAAATTTTCCTGTTTAGTCAGTTTGTAAATTCTTCAGAGATCAATTTGATCTCTGAAATCTTGTCGTCAGTCCTATCCTAAATTATGTTTGGATTCAATTAGATCTTGATTAGTATCCAAAATAATAACGAAGGCAGCGAAATTCGATGGAATAAAAAAGCTACTGTCATGTGACTCATAATAATACCGGATACATTTATTTTGCAATCTTGGACAATGGCGGCTATGGATCCAGATCCCAAGGATTTTGCTAGATTTGCGATATGTGGAAACTTTTAATTAATGCCAATTGAGTGGCATATAGTTGAAAAAAATTTACAAGCGGGAGTCCTGCTTAATTGACTTAAGCAGACCTCTCATAACATAGTAGAATTTTTTATTCATAGCGTAGAACTCCTGCAGACCTCTCATAATGAAGTAGAATTTTTTATTCATAACGTAGAACTCCTACAAGGTTTTAGCTCACATATGAGAAGTTCTACGTTACTCTAAGACACAGCGAGGACTCTTCTTATAATTTTTTTCCCCTGTAGCCGGGGGCAATACATCATATGTAGGGGTGGCCATTTACCGATTATCTATAACATAATCGTATTAAGCTAAATCTTTTGATTAACTTGATTTGGGTAAACCTAAGTATTATACTTTGTCTATTATATTTGTAATGTATAAGTGCTAAGAACCTACACTTGACTAATGTCACGTCCACGTTTACGGTAATAATTTTTTGTGGATTTCCACATGAGTCAACGCTTGACTCGAGTCCAAATACGTTAACGCAACTATTGCAACGGTCGAAATCGCTGGGTTGGGCGCGACTGGTGGGGAAGGTTCCTCGAACTGACCCCCAGCCCGACGAACGACTCAACGAGGATCGCTGCCGTTCCAACACAGGTTAGGTCAACGTCGACGATTTACCAAAAACCGGTGTCGTCGAGTTGAACCGGGTTCACCCGAACCCAAAGAGAACTCTCCCGTAACCGACTGCGTCGAACGGGGTCCCCACGGCGTCGTACACCGGTGATGGAAAATGATCCAGCCGGCTCCTCACTCACATGCCGGCGAGGAGGCTGGACGACGCTCCGTAAGCAACGTCACTCGAAGGTGACGAAAAGCTTCCGACCTCGTCCCTCTCGCACATAGGCGAGAACGACTGGGGAGGAGGTTTGCCCAAAGGCGACCTAGCAAGCCGGCGATGGCCGGAACTGAGGCGACCACGCTCGCACGAGGGCGAGCTAAGTAACCGAAGAAGGACTGAAGAAGATGGTGGCACAGGCCACCCTCGCTACTCCTTCGTTGGGAGGGAGGTGCTACCCACCTAACTGCAAGACGACGGCGCCTGGAGGATAGCCAATCGGCAAAGGGCACGGAGGCAGACAGCAGCAGCTCCCTGCTTGGCTAGCGACGATGAAGATGAAGGTCTTCGAACAACTCCCACTACAGATGCTCCAGACGGAGCTCTCCTTCCTGACTCCACCCGAAGATGGCGACAGGGAGAAGAAGCTCAACAGGTCGCGGGCAGGCGACCACCGATGCCGAGAAGGTTAGCTCGAGCGCAGGCGAGCAGGGAAAAGGGAGGAGAGGCCCTCGCACGTAGGCGAGGGGTTGGCTCCGGTAGTTCCCGCACGCAGGCGAGCCATCGACCAACAGAAGGGAGGAGGAAGAGCTCGCGGCGGAGCACGGGAGGTTGGCCAACTCAGGCAAAAAGTGAAGATGAAAAACCAGTAAACGGCGTCGCCGGGGAATAGTGCACCCCGGGACGAAGACCAAGGAGGATGCCGGACGGTGAGAGAGTACCTCGGCAATCACACGGCCACCGGCTACTCCTTTTCGATGAAATGGTGGCCGGTTGCGCCTTCTAAGGCGGTCTGGAAATGTGGACCGGCGACGGCAACGGCGAAGACGACGGACGCAGGGATGATGAAGATGAGACAAGGGGTTTCTCCGGGGCCTCCTGCCACCCTCCCACACCACCGGGGGCCTGGAGAAGTCCGCCCACGGCGGCGGCGTCCGACGAGGAACCGAAAAACCCGAGAGAGGGAGAGTGGTTCAGTGATTTTTTTCGCCTCTGGAAGACGACCTCCACATCGTCCTTTTCTTTTTTTATTTTGGCCCAAGTCCACGCGAATGTCCTGACAGCCACGCCCCTAAGCCATCCCGTCAGCGTCTGTGCCACGCGACGAAGATTGCTCGCGCGATTCATCCGTTGAGGCAAAGGATTCGGGCGACGCTCGATCCAAATCACGCCCGCCAACCCGTTCGGCAGTAAAACGTTTGGTTGGGTTTGGGCTTTGGGCTGGGTATTGGGCTGGATTTTGGGCCGCGCGCCCAAGATCCGGTCCGAAGGCCTAACATTCTCCCCCTCCGGAGTGAGTCGTCGCCCTCGACGACTCAAAGTAACGTCGGATCTCATTCTCGAACTGCCATAGTTTGAGCGCTTTATACCATGTAGCTTCTTCCAATGGAGAATCTTCCCACCGAACAAGAAATTCTGTTCGTCGGTTCACCTTGCTATGTCCTCAAAACTCGATTATCTAGGATCCTTCCAATCCTTTGGTCGGACTCCGTTCGAACCTTAAGTGGCATACGAAGCGACTGTGATCGAGCTGGATCCCCCCTAGATCCTAATAAAACCCTTTTTGGAAGTTCACATGGATTGTCGGATGGAACTTCATCCTATCGGTGAGCTTCAGATGATACACTACCGAGTCAACCCGGCTCAACCCCTCGAAAGGTCAATCGTATCTCTGTATAAGACCCCGATGTGCTGCCTTCGCAGATATCTCCTCCATATCTGTGGGATAAGTCAAAGAAGCACTAAGTCGCCTACGGCGAATTCTTCATCCCGACGTTGACGGTTTGCATAATGTTGCATTCGTCTAACCACTAGCTCGAGGCTGTCCCTAACCTCCCTAATACAAGCTCGAAGGGGCTGTGCCCCGTAGATGATGATCTATGGAGATTGTAGGCAAATTGAGCCAAATCAATCCACTTCACCCAATCCTTTGACTCGTAGTCACAAAATAACAGAGATAGTCCTCCACGAGGGTATTCACCCACTCCGTCTGTCCACATACTATCATCGGGATGTACCCGACTTGATCTGTTGAACCAATTTTCATTACCCTTCATCGAAAGTATCCGCTGCTTTTATCCTCCTAAGGAGATCTCCTTCCACTTTGGAGATTACAAAGTGGACTAAGGCGTTTAGCCTACTCAGTGCATCAGGCACTACAGTAGCCTTTCCAGGCTTGTGTTCCCACTGGAACTGGAATCATACAAGGAATTCTTGCCATCTGGCCCGTTTTGGTCGACAATTTCTTTTGAGTGGTGAAATATTTATTCGCCACATTGTCGGTCCTCACCCCAAAGGTGTTACCCAGGAGATAAATTCCCCATGTTTGGAGGCAGTGTACCACTGCCACCATCATCTCTTTTCCATGCGCAGAGTATCTCTGCTCTACCTCACTTAGCTTTCGACTATTGAAAGCTACAGGATACCCATCCTGTACCAACACATCATCTATCGTTTGATCCGAAGTGTCGGGTCTCCTTGGCGCAACCCTACAGCTAAGGCGTTCGCCGATAAGAGCACTCCCTGGGAGTCCCTCTTCCTTCCCTTCCTTGACTCCGTGCTTCCAATGCACAGCACGAGGCAAGAGAAATCCTCATCGTATCTCATACAGATAAGGCAACACAGTTATCTCTGCCTTGACCAAAAGTTCGAGGTCAAAGATTACTTCGTAGTTTGGAAGATTCAGAATCTTCATATGACAGCGGCCCTGCCAACTACCAATTACGATATCCATATCGTACGATACCCCGAAGGTCTCAGGGTCTACTGCACCGACCAACCTCACTCGATCCTGTGCTGAGGATGTTTTAAGTCCAACACCCTTAGTCATTCTCGATGAATCATTTTGTGTGACTCGACTCACACCCGAAATTTCCACTGAATTGTAGGGAGGGTCCTACAACACCCGCGATCGAATCAGATTGTATATGTTCCTAGGAGACTTGTCCAACATGGTAACTTGGCCACGCCTAAGTCTTATCCTTTTCGAAGGCATCCCATCCACCTCCATCGAAGACTAACTTAGCTCACCCCAATTACCATTTTGTCCCTGGGTCTCCTCCACTCATACAGGCATCCCTATATGCCGAGGAACCCCGAACCGTTTTCAAGGATTTTTCCTTGCTGTCCTCCCAAGCTTCCCTCACATAAGGCATCCCTATATGCAAAGTTGGCTCAGTCGGACCAAGAAGAGGGACCTCTTTTGTTTTAGTTGGACACCGTCCGCTCTTCTTGTCCCCAAATAGCAGTTTTAGAGTTTGCTAACTCGTCCTCATTTTATGTTTCCCTAGGTAGCAGTTTTAAGGTCTGCCAACCTTCCCTCAAATATCGTGGAGCAACGCACCGCCCCCCCCCCCCCCCCCCGAAAGGGTAAGCTCTGGGACGAGTTGTCGCACGACGGTCCCCTGGCCAGGATCGGCCGATATCTGTGCTATCGAAGTCAGCGTAGCGTGCTTCAGAATCGCAACCTCTGCCTGAGATGCCTCTAGCTCCCCGGTGCATCGAGTCACCTGAGCTACGAGACGCTCGTCGGAGACGAGTCGTGTGGAGACGATCTCCACTGAGATGCGGGGATCCAAAACCCTATCTCTAACCATGTCCTCGAGGGATGATAGTCTGTCTGGTGTTCGTCGCAGATCCCATCTGGGCACAATCAGTTAAGTATGACAAAACACAAGTACGACGTTCGTACGAGTTGGAACATGCAGCAACCGGCTTTGATACCAAGCTGTCACGCCCACGTTTACGGTAATATTTTTTTGTGGATTTCCACATGAGTCAACGCTTGACTCGAGTCCAAATACGTCAACGCAACTATCGCAACGGTCAAAACCGCTGGGTTGGGCACGACTGGCGGGGAAGGTTCCTCGAACTTACCCCCAGCCCGATGAAGGACTCAACGAGGATCGCTGCCGTTCTAACACGGGTTAGTTCAACGTCGATAATTTACCGAAAATCGGTGTCGTCGAGTTGAATCGGGTTCACCCGAACCCAAAGAGGACTCTCTCGTAACTGACCGCGTCGGACGGGGTCCCCACGGCGTCGTACGCCGGTGATGGAAAATGACCCAGCTGGCTCCTCACTCGAACGCCGGCGAGGAGGCCGGACGACGCTCCGTAAGCAACGTCACTCGAAGGTGACGAAAAGCTTCCGACCTCGTCCCTCTCGCTTGTAGGCGAGAACGACCGGGGAGGAGGTTTGCCCAAAGGCAACCTGGCAAGCCAGCGAACTGAGGAGACCACGCTCGCACGAGGGCGAGCTAAGTAACCGAAGAAGGACTAAAGAAGATGGTGGCACAGGCCACCCTCGCTGCTCCTTTGTTGGGAGGGAGGTGCTGCCCACCCAGCTGCAAGACGACGGCGCCTGGAGGACAGCCAAGCGGCAGAGAGCACAGAGGCGGATAGCGGCAGCTCCCTGCTTGGCGGGTGATGACTCCAAATTTCATAGTGTTTTCCATACTTAATTAGTAGTATTTTGAACCATAAAGTTACTCTTTTACTTTATTTTTGTACCTTAATTGCCAAATACTTCGGAATCTACACCACTCTTTGTTTTTGATCATTTTCAGGCAAAAAAAGGTATCATTATCACTGGTTTTCGAGCAATATCAATGCATGAATGAGTTCTAAACATCAAGAGAAGTCTACACAACAAATTTCAAGTCAAAATGGTGCTTCTAGCTAAAATACGGCACTACCGTATTTTCCAGATGAATTCTCACGGTACCGTTTTTCTCAGCGGACATTCTTGGGCGAAATACGGTACTACCGTATTTTCCAGACGATCTTTCACGGTATCGTATTTGACAACGTTTTTGACCAGAAGGTTTCAGCAGAAATACGGCACTGCCGTGGTTGTTTACATAGTGCCGTATATTCCAACATTTTTGACCAGAAACTTTTGGAATAATTACGGCAGTACCGTGAGGTTTTCGACGATGCTGTATTTTGTGCAAACTCTGACCAGGAGGATTTGGCAGAAATACGCCACTACCGTATTTTTAAGAAAAACTCTCACGGCACCGTATTTTGTGCCCGGAACTCACAGAATAAAATACGGCACCACCGTATGAATCTTCACGGTGCCGTATTTTGGAACTCAGAATTCTAATTTTTCCGCCCAATTCTTGCAAAGACCATATCTTTTGATCCAGACCTCCAAATTGAGAGCGGAAAGATGCGGTGGACTCGTCTTTAAGAGGAGAAAACACAGAAAGTGAAAGGAACGAATTTTATCATGAATCCACGGAGAAATTGAGGGAGAGGCGGAATTTCTAGGGTTCATCGGTTCTCCACCTACAGACTACCTCCGGCCACGATTTTTGATAGAGAGCTTCGTTTGGTGAAGGAGAACACGCACCTCAAGTTCCAGAGCGTTCGGAGTTGAATCGAAGGAGAAATCGACACAACAGTGGTGATGGCGCTGTTCAAAGCAAATTACGGGCTGTAATTTCATTACAGCCCTGTTTTGTAATCTTTCTTTCCTCTTTTCGATCCCTTATCACTCTGAGAACATGTTTTATTGTAATCCTTTTATCATGGTAGCTTAATCTTTTTATGGGACATGGGGGTGTAATCTCTTTGTTTCTTAATAGCTAGAAAATCCTAATTTTGTCAAACTAATTTTATTATGATAATTTTACTTTTATGATTGATTGTTCAATCACTCACATTGAGACTCACCAAGTCACTCACATTGAGAGTCACCAAGGTGGTAGGACAATTTGGATATAACAAGGTTTTAGCCATACAATCTATCATGCCTAACTAGGTCTATAAATCATAAAAGGGTTTCAGAATCTGAAAAGAACAAAGCTTTCATCATTGTTCTCAAAACGTCAATATCTTAATGACAAAGGGAGATATAAAAGGCCCAAACCAACCCAAAAGAAATGATAAGTCTGTTTCTCCTAATGGCCACACAATCACATCAAAGAAATGGGATTATCTAAGAAACCAAGCCCCTAGATCAGAGATCCAACTTGAGAGTTGTTTTCCTGATTACTCAAACTTCAGTGTCGATAATCCTTTGACTATCAAAATGTCAGTGTCTCAATGACAGAGGGAGATATAAAAGGCCCAAACCAACCCAAAAGAAATAATTAATCGTTTCTCCTAATGGCCACACAATCACATCAAATAAATGGGAGTATCTAAGAAACCAAGCCCCTAGATCAGAGATCCAACTTGAGAGTTGTTTTCCTGATTACTCAAACTTCAATGTTGGTAATCCTTTGACTGTCATAGGCCTTGCTTTTCAAGACGTCAATTATTAAACAAATCAAATCAAGCCAAAAAAATTTCTTCAAAAAAACTTCAGCCAGCTACCTGACACTGTTTTCCAATTTAGCGCACAATCCTTTCAACATTGGTTTCCACCATTAAGAACAAGAATTATATACTTGCAGAAATTACCATGACAGATTCAACCGTCTACACATTAAACAATGAATTGGAAGTCTTTGAATTTAATTCTTTAAGAGTTGACTTTAGGCTTCTTTCCCAAGCAAATGTGGAGATGTTTTGGAGGATTTCCCATCACGAATATCTCCACAAATATTCCTATAAGCCATGGGAGCAATTGAGGTTTTAGAGAAGCATAAGATCAAATGGAATGTGTCACATAATTCCTCTCTCCTACTGCGCTTGTTCTCTCTTTTATTTGCTTTGTAACAAATTTCTTTTCATTTATGCCTTTACAATGAGACAGCAATATACTCTATAGCACTGGATATACTAATAAGGCCAGTGGAGCAAATGAACAAAGATTCCTTAAATAATCTAGAGGTAGCAGTGGTCACAGTGGAATAGATATCTATGAACTGATTCAACAGCACCATGGGCTAATCATTGCCACAAAAGAAATATATTGGGATATAGGGTAGTTGTATTCTTTCCTTTGTCCAGGGTAATAGAAAAATTATTAGTCTCAGAGCAAGGGCTTGTAGAGGAAGGTGGCGCAAATAGAGAGATGACTAAAGGAGTATAGGCACGCTAGTGATAAACCAATGGGAGTGGTGGAGCCGCACTACCTTGCTCAAATAAGATGGTGAGGTCAGCTCACGAATGTAGGGAGATTACAAGAATTGAAAGTGGCAAATTGGATGGAATGATCAATGGAACTTCATTTTGCTTATATTGCTTATAGTATAGAATGGACTCAAAGAAAAAAAGACACCTATACATATGAAAGAGTGACGTGGTGGGCTTATAACAAAAATGTTGCTTTTGAGTCCTGAAGTACCTAAGAATGATACACTAGATTGTACAAGAACTAAGTTTGTATGAGCTTGACCAAATACAAGATGATAATAGAGACATCAAAAAGCTCTAAAGGTACATGGAAATGCTAGTTATGATGGAAAAAATATAGAAAATGGAGACTTGTCTTATAAATGGACATTTGGACTTAATTTATCATAAATGTGGTTGTGAGAATTGCATCCCAAAATGTGCCATGGAACATGCATATGAAAAGCAAGTATGAGAGCGACATCAAACAAGTGACTATTTTTGCCCTTAGCAATACCATTTTGCTTAGATATACAGAGACAATTGTTTGGCAGATGATACCTCGTGATGCACAAAACACATTAAAGTTTAAATAAGTAAATTCTAAAGCATTATCAGAATGAAGCATTTGCAAGAAAATACTAAATTGTGTTTTAAAGTCTTCATAAAAAATTTAAATATAGTAAAAACTTCAAAATGACTCTTTAATAGGAAGACCCCGCATACACGAGAATGATTGTCAATAAAAGTGCTAAAGTATCAATGACCATCCTGACTTGGACCCTAAGTATCTAAATGAACTAGATACAATAGAGACAAACTCCTTCTGGTATCACTAAATGGAAATGAAGTTCTATGATCTTTGCTAAGTTCACACACCTCACAATGAAATGTTGGACATGACATATTCAAAGATAAAAATTGTTAAACCTTAGCTAGAGATGGATGGATGACCTAAAACGATGTCACTGATGTGGAGATGGTTTGGATGAGATAAGTGCTCAAAAAGAAATAGAAAATGGATTCCCAGAACATATAGTTGAAGGTTTTTATAAAGGCATGTATAGAAGAAAAATCAATAGGAAATTATGGTATATAGAGAACATCATGAAGAACAAGATGAGTATCAATGCAAATAGTGCCAATGCTTACAAGAGGGATCTACTATAGACATTGGTTGAAGACCGCAGTCAAGATCTAGAGATGTAAATAGTGTCTTATTATCAATCATGTGAGACAATGCACCAAAATCAAGAATTCAAGAGTCATCCGAGAAGGCAAGTGAAGTTATATCAAATATTAAGGTGGAGCATGCCATAAAAGATAGAAAGATTTGCTAAATGAGACATTGATTGAAGAAGTCTTTGGCTCCATTTGGTGGAGCGTTCCAAAAGGTGCACAGCACGAGCCGGTGGCGGAATCTGTGTTTACCCAGCTTAGAAGAGAAGCTTTTTTCCTTACCATAAACCATAGTCAAAATGCGGTCAAAGTGAAAAGCGGGGCGAAAAGCTCCGCCAAACTGAGCCTTTCTTACATAAAGGGGAGATAGTAACCATTGTCTCAATGGGTCATCAGAGAAGTAGTAAGAGAATCAATGGCTACATTAACATAAAGGGGCTTCCCAAATTTTCACCAACCATAACATAATATATGGTTGGTTTGGTTACAATGAGTACATGGTGGAAAATTCTTTTCATGGCCATGTCCATGACTTGTACTTGAATCTTTGCCATGATTTGCAACTTGCGTTATTAACGATCCAAAAGATATTGTGGGTTTACGTTCAAGACTATTCTCTATGGCGGTAAGTAGAGAAAAGATTATAGCAAAACCTAAATGGAAAAAAAGGGAGAGTAGGGTATTTACCACAAAACTCTACTTCTCAAAGATAATCTCTCTTTGGAGAAGAAAAGAGAACTCTTAAACTCTAAGGCTTCAAGACATCAAGAGAACACTTGACATAAATTTTTTTTTGCTATTAGTGAGATCAGTTGATGATGAACAGTTCCAATAAATAGTAATGGCAACGATGTATAGTGGCGACAATAATACATCAGTTAGAGCGACAGAACCAAGAAAATCCAACAACAATCATACATTCGGTCTACCTCCATCTTGATGTCCTCATCGACTTTATCACCAAGGCCTTGGTACTAAACAAAGGCAGGCGCGTCTGTCAAAATCTTCATGCTTCTCAGCTATTTGTTGGGTTGACCAAGTTTTGGATCATTTGATTCAACTTGAACAACATGAGTGGCTTGGATGGGCAAACATGATCCAAGATGATTGATTACCCACATCTTTTGGACACCTTACGCTACATATTGCATTAACTAATGACGAAGGTTATTAGAAAAATGGACAATAAAAAAAAACAATGAATCATGTGCAAACTATTACCCAATTCATCTAGGTACCTATTGAAATGTAAAGTTAGTTGATTCTCTCTTAGCCATTCAAAAACCCAGCTTGACAATTGCTCTAAAGATATAGATTTAGGAAACTAGATCATCTGCCATATATCCTAACATAACATTTGTTGTAGGTGTAGTCAATTAGTCAATTAGTCTTAAGAAGTTTATATTCATCTAAAAGTTGCAATAAGTCAATGATATTTTTTTTTACCTTCTTTTAAGTGATACCCATCTAACCACGATGGCTGAGAAGCAAGTTCCAAACGATAAACAATTCAACTGAGTTTCATATTGTAAATTAACTGTTAGAAGCACCTTGGTGATGAAATCTACAATTTAAAAGGTTCTAACCATTCTGAAGGAAAAAAAAAGTAGTAATGCAAAGGTAAATAGTGTAGCATGATCCAAACAACGCAATTGTGCATGACACAGCTACCAGTTTAGTGTAGTTAAAATTTTCTTCATTTATCATTGTCAATTTGCAAATTGCAATAGAGTTGGCGAGAACTAAGCATCCAATAATCAAACAAAGGAATAATGTCATGTTCTAGATTGTCATCGTTAAGATGTTCAAAAGTTGAACTAATGCACGTACCAAGATCACAAGCTTGCAATGCTTAATGTTCTTGTACTGCACGGTCTCGATAGCTGAAGAAAACGAGATAATCAAAACTTAGCCCAAGCAGCTTCTCAAACACCAAGACTAGGGAGAAAAAAGAATCACCAACTCGGCATTGGGGAAACCACTTCACCTATCTGAAGCCGATCTGAGACACGAAGTTAGGAACCAATTCAGACCGGCAGATAAGCCAGCACGAACATTATGACGGCGGCTACTCACAGAGAATGGTGGGGTTTTCCAGCATTGTCGAGGATTAGACCAAGTATCCGAGTGTTACGCCCCAAAATCCACCCGGAACCCGCGCTGGGAATCCCGGACCTCGGGACGCACAACACTGTACCTGTCAAATCAATCCTGACAACCGAGAGGCACAGACTGAATAAAATAATATAACCAGAGGCCAGCCCGGTCCCGAATATCCATAATACAACACCGACAGATTAAAAAAAATAGACCGGCGCAGCGGTCAACCGAACCAACAGATAACAAGACCGACGCAGCGGTCAAAAAGTCCAACAACATAACATAATATAACAGAAGACTAATATGCATCACAACCCACCCAGACTGGTGGTCAAACTACTAACTATCTACTCTGCTCCAGGTGGAGCCGCGCTAGAACCTGGAGGCAAACCAAAGGGGGTTAGCCAGAGGCTAAGTAGGGATACCACAAAGTATATGGTGCATGATCAGATATAAGGAATTACCAGAATACAACCAAGACTCTATATGACCATATAGAGTATAATCAAATCTCAAATACGTATCAATATATATGTCCTCATATACAGATAAAAACTGGGAGCTGGTACAGTAGTGGTCCACGACCCGCAACTCTATAAAATAGAGTGGTCCCTACTGATGGCTCCCCGAACAGTAGAGACGACTGTCCGTCGACAGCCCGCTAGTGTAGCCTCCTACACTCAGTACAACCCCTTATTGGGCTGATAACAGACCTCAAGCCCATAACATCAGACTCTCTCGGTCAGAGACGATCACACAGCGTCTCAACAGAAATCTCACAGGCAGTATCTGAGGTATACTGACATGTCTATCGCTAGACAGTCAATCCTCAATGTACATATACAGAACTCATACCACCTACCAACTACCAATAAACATGCAAGAACCAAAATACTCATACCGTGTTTCATGCAACAGGTTATGTCAACAGGAATGTACTCTGAGCAGAACAGGAGTTAGAACAGTAATTAGAACAGTAATCAACAGTGATAATCAGCAATAAGGGAGGTGCCGCTAACTACACATGCGGTTGGCACCGTAACAAAGAACGGAGGTAGAATCCCTACCTCAGATGCAGACATACAGAAAAATATAGATCCAACCAGACGTACGTAGTCAATCAACAGTTCCTAGTAGGTTAATCAAGGTATAAGTCCACAATATTCCATTTAATCCATTTTAATCGTAATTACTAGTTAACAAGTTAATCCAAGTTCGTCAGGTATTTATGTCCAGATCCAGGTTCGGTTTACGCATGCATTCATTTACTCGTATACGAAGGGGGTTCGGGTACTAACCTAGTTCGCAGCCTTGTGCGAACGTAAAATACCACCGAGTCGTCGAGAATACGTCAGAACCCACCAGAACGCGTAACACGAGACGTCGGCACAAACTTCGAGGTTCGCCGGAAAGTTCACCGGAGAAGTATATCCAAGCTCACAGTAGGGTTAGAAACACAGGAAACTCGAAAGAAGGCGTCGACTCGATTCTGGATGTCGCCGGAAGATCGCCGGAACAGTGCTTCGCCGCCGGAACAGTGATCACCGGCGGAGATCGGAGCGCGCCGGAGCACCGTGGAAAGCTGACGTCGAGGTGAGTTCAATCGTACAGTCGCTTCTGCGAATGGCCGCCGGAATCGCCGGGATCGACCAAAAGAATCCGGCGGCGCCACCAACGCCTTTCGCCGGAGCCGAAGAAGGTGACAACGCGCCGGAAATGTGTCGGCTAGTGGCGGAAGTGTCCGCCGAAGGTAGAGGAAGGTTGCTGGAGACGCCGGAGACGAAACAGCGTCGCCGGAAAGAGGTTTGCGTGGGAAGAAGGGGCGACGCCGGGAATTGATCGCAGGCAGCAAATCTGGTCTCGCCGGAAAAGAAATGGGAAGAAGTCGCTGGTGCTGGAAGAACTCGTCGCCGGAAGCTAGAGCTCGTCGGAGCAGACCTACCAAAAGTGGACGCGAGTGAGGAAGGAAAACGGGCGCTGAACGAAGGACGAGGAGCTGCGTTCGTTCGTTCCGAGAGGGGAGATGCTCAGCTGGGAAGAAATAAAGGGAAGGCACGCGTGACACACTGAGATGGGGGAGATAGGTAAAAGTATGGGCACGACCACCGATGCCAGGGTGATGTCCCATCATCACATTAAATTAATATTATTTCTGTTTGAAAATTTTTCCCCGATTTGTCCGTATTCGTCACGGACGTAACATTATATCCACCTTCAAAAGAATTTGGTCCCCAAATTCAAAACAATTTCATTAACGGTAATTAAACAGAATTACAAAAGTAGTAATACGATAGTCACTCGTACATAAATCACTCGTTTAACTCCATCTCTGGAAACAGATCCGGATGTTTCTTCATAAATTCATCCTCACGTTCCCAAGTAGCCTCACTCTCAGGGTGATGTTTCCATTTGACTTTAATCCGGCTGATTACCTTATTTCTTAGTTTGTGCTCTTTGCGCTCTAAGATCTCTACAGGCATCTCGGCATACGTAGCATCTTCTTGGACATGAACCGTACCATGGCTCAACACATGAGATGGATCCACGATGTATTTACGCAACATGGATACATGGAACACCGGATGAATATAAGAGTACATCGGTGGAAGTGCTGAGCGGTATGCAACAGGTCCAACTCTCTCCAGTATCTCGAAAGGACCCATATACCTCGGGGCTAACTTACCAGCGTACCCGAATCTAGTCGTACCCTTCTTCGGAGAGATCCGAAGGAACATCAAATTCAAGCGGGCGCCGTCTCTTGTCTGCGTAACTCTTTTGCCGACTTGGGCCGCTAATAATCTCCGTCTAATAATCTGAACTCTCTCGGCATCAAGTGCTAACATCGCCGGTCCCAACACACGGCTTTCACCTGCTTCGTCCCATAGCACCGGAGATCTACACGTCCTACCATACAAAGCCTCGAAAGGTTCCATCTGGATCGTCGAATGATAACTATTATTATAAGCGAATTCCACTAAGTGCAGGTGGCACTCCCAACCATCCGTGAAGTCTAAAGTGATGGCTCGAAGCATGTCCTCTAAGGTCTGAATGGTCCTCTCAGACTGTCCATCAGTCTACGGGTGATAAGCCGTACTGAACCGCAGTTCAGTTCCCAAAGCCTTCTGCAAACTAACCCAGAACCGAGATGTGAATCGTGGGTCTCTGTCGGAAATGATGCTGGCAGGGACCCCATGCAGCCGTACAATCTCACTACAGTACAACCTTGCCAGTTTATCGATCGAATAAGTCTTCCTAATAGGCAAGAAGTGGGCTGACTTGGTCAAACGGTCAACGATTACCCAAACTGAGTCATGGCTTGTACGCGACCTAGGAAGATCCGTCACGAAGTCCATGGTAATGTGTTCCCACTTCCACTCCGGAATAGGAATACTCTGTAGGAGCCCAGAAGGTTTCTTATGCTCGATTTTCACTTGTTGGCATACCAGTCATCGCCCGACATACTCTGCCACATCTCTTTTCATGCCTTCCCACCAATAAGACTTTCGAAGGTCATTATACATTTTCGTGGCATCAGGATGTACCGCGAATCTCGACTTGTGTGCTTCTGCTAGTAATTCTTCCTTAACTACCTCGGGTACACATAACCTATTCCAGCACCTTATTACTCCTTGATCATCCTAGGTAAATTCTTCTCTCTTGCCCTTTGCGATGATAGACTGCAGGTACCAATCACTTGATTGCGCCTCAATAATCTTCTGCACCATAGGGGACTTTGCATCATCACGGCCAAACAACCATGCTCAGTGGGGCACACAATCTCAACACATAAATCTGCCATCTGTTGTGCTAATTCAATCGGTGTTATTGGCAAATGAGCTAACACCCCTGCTGTCTTCCTACTTAATGCATCTGCTACCACATTAGCTTTACCCGGGTGGTAATTAATTGTACAATCATAATCTTTAAGGAATTCCACCCATCTACGTTGTCTCATATTCAATTCCTTCTGTGAAAATAAATATTTCAGACTTTGATGATCCGTAAATATCTCAAATGTAACTCTGTATAAATAATGTCGTCAAATCTCAAGGGCGAATACCACCGCAGCTAATTCCAAATCATGTACCGGGTAGTTCTTTTCATGCTCTTTAAGTTGACGGGAGGCATACGCTATCACTTTACCATACTGCATCAATACAGCACCTAAGCCTTGGAAAGAGGCATCTGTGTATACTGTATACCCCTCGTCACCAGTCGGAAGTACTAAGATAGGGGCACTGATCAGTCTTTGTTTTAATTCCATAAAACTGTTTTCACAATTTTCATCCCAACAGAATTTAACCTCTTTCTTTGTTAAATTTGTAAGTGGACCGGCAATTTTAGAAAATCCCTCTACAAATTTTCGATAATATCCAGCCAATCCGAGGAAGCTCCGAACTTCTGCCACAGTCTTCGGACTTTCCCATTCTACAACAGCTTTAATCCTTTCAGGATCAACTGTCACACCTTCACCGGAAATCACATGCCCTAAGAAGGTAACTTCACTTAGCCAAAAAGCACATTTGCTGTACTTATCATACAGTTGCTCTCTTCTAAGGGTCTCCAGCACAAGCCGAAGATGTCTCTTGTGCTCAGCCTTGCTCCGAGAATAGATCAATATGTCATAAATAAAAACCACCACAAACTGATCAAGATAATTGATGAACACGCGATTCATCATGTCCATAAAGGCCGCTGGAGCATTTGTCATAACATGTTCGAAAGGCAGTCTTCGACACGTCTTCTCCACGAATTCTTAACTGGTGATATCCCGATCTCAAATCAATTTTGGAGTAGACAGAAGTACCCTTGAGCTGGTCAAATAAGTCATCAATCCTTGGTATATGGTACTTATTCTTCACTGTAACTGCATTCAATTGTTTGTAGTCCACACCACAACCGAAACGAACCATCCTTTTTCTTCACAAATAGAACAGGAGCACCCCAGGGAGATGCGCTGGGTCTGATAAATCCCTTATCAAGAAGCTCCTGTAATTGGACTTTCAACTCCTCAAGCTCACGGGGCGCCATCCCATACGGTGCTTTGGAGATAGGCGCCGTACCAGGCTGGAGATCAATAGCAAAGTCTATAGCCCTGTTGGGTGGCAATTGAGGTAAGTCCTCAGGAAATACATCAAGAAATTTCCTGGCAACCGGCACACGTTCGACAGGAATCGGGGTCTGATCCCCCGTATCAATAATAGACATAAGATAACCATAACATCCACTGCTAAGTAACCTCCTGGCTTGCATAGCAGAAATTATAGGAGCAATCTGACCAGATACTCCAAAAAATGTGTATGTCATATAATCATGACCTTTGAATACCACCGTGCAGTCATCGCAATCAACCACCACATAGTTATAGGACAACCAATTCATTCCAAGAATAATCTCGAAATCTGAGAATTCCAGTAACATCAGATTCGAGTATATAATCAATCCGTTGAAACTCAGAGGGTACTGTTGTACCTCTAAGTACGATCGTAACGTACCCCCAGAGGGTACAGATACTGTCAAATCATGTTGAGAGAAAACCGGTTCTAATTCCAACTTTTTCACATAAGCATACGAAATAAAGGAGTGCGAGTTACCAGTATCTATCAATAAACATGCAGGTGTACCGAATACTGAAATGATACCTCGTATGACGTTGCCTATCTCGCGCTGTGCATCCTGCTCAGTCAGCGCATAAGTCTGGCCCGTTGTGGGTGTCTACTGCGGTCTGCCCTGGGGAGTCGGCGCAGTGCGACCGCGGCGAGGAGGTCGATGCTATCCTCGTCGAGTAGGTGGAGCAGATCTCTGTGTACTAGGGGCAACCTGAGGCTGCTTGCCCCTATTTGGGCAGTGGCTCTTGTAGTGGCCCACCTCATGACAGTAGTGGCACTGAATATACTGAAGTGGGCAGCCCCGGGAAATATGGCCCACCTCCCCACACTGATAGCAGGCCCTCGTGTCCGGAGAAGATCTAACACTCGGGGGAGGCGATTGGAAAGAACGAGCAGACATGGACCCTGGGGCCCATGATTTCCGATCCGGCTGGATCGAACGAGCACTAGAACGCTATACAGGTGGACTCCGGCTGGCAGAAAACCCAGACTCCCTAGAGTGACTCGAGGCGGTTTCTTTGCCCTTGCGATGCTTCTGTTTAATAGCTTTTTCGCGCTGCTCAGTTCGGCGCGCCATAGCGACCACAGCTGAAAAGTCCTCAAGAGGAGCTAAGTTGGTCCCTCGTGAAATTTCAAAGTCCAGTCCACGAATAAACTGTTCCGACTTATCCTCAACTGTAGGGGTCACAGTAGGAAACATTGTCGACAACCGTTGAAAGTCCGCTAAGTATTCATCGACATACCGCCCATTCTGCTCCAGATTTACATACTCTTGACGCAGCGTCTCCCGAAAAGTCCTAGGAAAATACTCGGTATGGAAGGCCCCACAGAAGATGTCCCAGTCATAGCGGGCTGCTCCAATAGTCTGCTCAAGCCCTGCAAACCACGCCTTTGCGTCACCCTTGAAGAAATAAACCGCCAATTTCACCCGTTGGTCATTAGGGCACCCCAATAAATTCAGTGTGTCTGTCACACTCTCCAACCAATTTGTGGCTTCCCACGGATCTGGTTTTCTAGAAAACACTCCAAATCGTCGCTCCCCCATGGTGGTAAAGCAAGACGCTAACTCCAACGCTGCAGTCGAGGGAGTTTCACGCGCTCTACGCCGTGGAGGTTCTTGGACTGGAGGTTCTGGTGCATGTCTTCTACTTCCCACTTCACTAATATCATCATCATAAGGAACACGCGGAGCGGCTACCGATGGTTCTTCCCTTTGTTCATTTCCAGAACTAGAAGCCTTCCGCATCAAACTGAGTGGTGCACTCAATGCCCCACGGGCTAATCTAGCCATCCAACCGAAACGAGAGC
Organism: Costus lasius; assembly: GCA_027563935.2. Lineage (NCBI taxonomy): Eukaryota > Viridiplantae > Streptophyta > Magnoliopsida > Zingiberales > Costaceae > Costus > Costus lasius. The sequence goes on from CM050448.1 coordinate 105,868,782, forward strand.
TTTTCTTGAGTGCCATTTCCTGTAACACACCAACAACAGCAAGGGTCACGTTAAAAAATCATAGGTTAATATGATCATATACGATTAGCACTAACGCGGATCTTAAATCCTAGAGTTTGTCCTAAGTCCTTATGTCCCATGAGAGATCCTGAACCTACGCTCTGATACCATAATTGTTACGCCCCAAAATCCACCCGGAACCCGCACCGGAAATCCCGGACCTCAGTACGCACAACACTGTACCTGTCAAATCAATCCTGACAACCGAGAGGTACAGACTGAATAAAATAACATAACCAGAGGCTAGCCCGGCCCCGAATATCCATAATACAACACCGACAGATAAAAAAAATAGACCGGCGCAGCGGTCAACCGAACCAACAGATAACAAGATCGACGCAGTGGTCAAAAAGTCCAACAACATAACATAATATAACAGCAGACTAATATGCATCACAACCCACCCAGACTGGTGGTCAAACTACTAACTATCTACTCTGCTCCAGGTGGAGCCGCGCCAGAACCTGGAGGCAAACCAAAGGGGGTTAGCCGGAGGCTAAGTAGGGATACCACAAAGTATATGGTGCATGATCAGATATAAGGAATTACCAGAATACAACCAAGACTCTATATGACCATATAGAGTATAATCAAATCTCAAATACGTATCAATATATATGTCCTCATACACAGATAAAAACTGGGAGCTGGTACAGTAGTGGTCCACGACCCGCAACTCTATAAAATAGAGTGGTCCCTACTGATGGCTCCCCGAACAGTAGGGACGACTGTCCGTCGACAGCCCGCTAGTGTAGCGTCCTACACTCAGTACAACCCCTTATTGGGCTGATAACAGACCTCAAGCCCATAACATCAGACTCTCTTGGTCAGAGACGATCACACAGCGTCTCAACAGAAATCTCACAGGCAGTATCTGAGGTATACTGACATGTCTATCGCTAGACAGTCAATCCTCAATGTACATATACAGAACTCATACCACCTACCAACTACCAATAAACATGCAAGAACCAAAATACTCATACTGTGTTTCATGCAACAGGTTATGTCAACAGGAATGTACTCTGAGCAGAACAGGAGTTAGAACAGTAATTAGAACAGTAATCAACAGTGATAATCAGCAATAAGGGAGGTGCCGCTAACTACACATGCGGTTGGCACCGTAACAAAGAACGGAGGTAGAATCCCTACCTCAGATGCAGACGTACAGAAAAATATAGATCCAACCAGACGTACGTAGTCAATCAACAGTTCCTAGTAGGTTAATCAAGGTATAAGTCCACAATATTCCATTTAATCCATTTTAATCGTAATTACTAGTTAACAAGTTAATCCAAGTTCGTCAGGTATTTATGTCTAGATCCAGGTTCGGTTTACGCATGCATTCATTTACTCGTATACGAAGGGGGTTCGGGTACTAACCTAGTTCGCAGCCTTGTGCGAATGTAAAATACCACCGAGTCATCGAGAATACATCAGAACCCACCAGAACGCGTAACACGAGACGTCAGCACAAACTTCGAGATTCACCGGAGAAGTATATCCGAGCTCACAGCAGGGTCAGAAACACAGGAAACTCGAAAGAAGGCGTCGACTCGATTCTGGATGTCGCCGGAAGATCGCCGGAACAGTGCTTCGCCGCCGGAACAGTGATCACCGGCGGAGATCGGAGCGCGCCGGAGCACCGTGGAAAGCTGACGTCGAGGTGAGTTCAATCGTACAGTCGCTTCTGTGAATGGCCGCCGGAATCGCCGGGATCGACCAAAAGAATCCGGCGGCGCCAGCAACGCCTTTCGCCGGAGCCGGAGAAGGTGACGCGCCGGAAATGCGTCGGCTAGTGGCGTAAGTGTCCGCCGAAGGTGGAGGAAGGTTGCTGGAGATGCCGGAGTCGAAACAGCGTCGCCGGAAAGAGGTTCGCGTGGGAAGAAGGGGCGACGCTGGGAATTGATCGCAGGCAGCAAATCTGGTCTCGCCGGAAAAGAAACGGGAAGAAGTCGCCGGTGCTGGAAGAACTCGTTGCCGGAAGCTAGAGCTCGTCGGAGCAGACCGACCGGAAGTGGACGCGAGTGAGGAAGGAAAACGGGCGTTGAACGAAGGACGAGGAGCTGTGTTCGTTCGTTCTGAGAGGGGAGACGCTCAACTGGGAAGAAATAAAGGGAAGGCACGCGTGACACACTGAGATGGGGGAGATAGGTAAAAGTATGGGCACGACCACAGATGCCAGGGTGATGTCCCATCATCACATTAAATTAATATTATTTCCGTTTTAAAATTTTTCCCCGATTTGTTTGTATTCATCACGGACGTAACACCGAGCCTCGCAGTTTCCGAATTTCCGAAGAGTGAGAGAGCATCCGAGTGAAGAGGATGCCCATTGCTGTGTCGCAATCTGTCAGATCACTGATGGATTTGCGACCCAGCCGCGCGATTAGCCTATGGTAAATCCAAAACCCTACTGCCCACCAGCCGAGATCGAGGATATAAGAAGATTGAAATGGTAGAACAAAGAGTATTGTGCTGAGCCTGTTAATTTGCTAAATTATGCGGTCAAAATTTTTAAGGCTTTTGATAATTAATTTTTTAACTTTTTTTATATAATGTCATAATTTAAAATTATTTGATAAATTTTTATTTTATTTTGCTGTCAAATGTCAAAAATGGCCATACTGTACATGTACATATATACATACATATAGCGCACATATATATATATATATATAATTATTTGTATTAAAATTTAAAATTATTTTAAAAATTAATATATTTTTTTTATTTTACATATTCACATATTACTAAAGATGGACACCTGTTTAAAATAATATATAATATGTAAAAGAATATATTTAAAATTTATAATCTTATTTTGCTATAATATTATAAATAAATAATATTTTAAAGTTATTTTTGAATAAAATTATAGAGAATAAAATTACAGTAATAGAATTCTACTAAAGTAAATTTCAAATATAAAGTGAGTAACCAACTGTAGCAAATACATCCACAAAATTAAAATAAAATTTCATCAATTCATCATCTCCTATGTGCTAGTACATATATCACTCCTTTCTCTTTCCATTAAAGCTAATTTCATCATGTAATTCTTCCATCTCCCTTGAACCACTTCTAGTTGTTCCATCATCTCTTTGATAGTTTCTTTTGTAAATTAAAACATTTGTGGGAATATAATTAGGATTGTTTCGTAATAATGCAAATAGTAGATCACTCTTCGATCTTCTTAGAAAATTATATAATGCAATAGTTGCAATAACAATGTCTCTTTGCTTCTCAAATGAAAATGATAGCATGTTACGTAAGATTTTAAATCTTCCTTTCCAAATACCAATACTACACTCATTACAACCTCGAAGCGACGAATGTGCCTAGTTAAAGTGCTCTTGCATTCCTACTGGTGGACCACCGCAACGAAAATCCAGAAGATGATATAGTACTCCTTTATATTGTGTGAGATATCCTTTCACCTGAGGATAACTAGCATCAACTAAATAATAATTACCTAGGGGTGTCAACGGGTCGGGTACACGCGACTTTTGGCCAAACCCGAACCCGACCCGACTCAAACCCGAACCCGACTAAACCTGAGTCGGGTATTTAAACGGGTATCCGCGGGTACCCGTTTAAATTAAAATATTTGTTTTTAAAATTATTTTTTATAAAATATAACTATAAAATAGTAATAATAATAATAAATATATTTATTAAAAATTATTTTACTATATAAATATAAAAATTTATTTTTTATTATATATTAATCGGGTATCGGGTATCTTAATCGGGTACCTGAACCCGTGAGAGTAAACCCGAACTCGACCCGATTAGCTAATTAGGTACCCGAACCCGCCATAAACGGGTTGGGTCAGGTCGGGTACCCGCGAGTTCGGGTACCCATTGACACCCCTATAATTACTTGTAATTATACATTTTAACTAATAATGTTAATTACATATTCATGAGTAAAAAAAACTTATTTTAAATTCAAAACATATAACAAATAAGTATTTTACAAGGCGGTGCTTTTGAAAAAATTATATCTAGATGAGTGAGGGTGTAAGTCAACATATGCGAATCATGCGTTGTACCTTCCCATCCAACAAGTGCAAAAATGAATCACATATCTAAACTACAAACCAACAGTGGCCCTGTTTGGCACAGCTGGTCACTACTTACTGGTCAAAACAGTAGATTTTTGAAAAGCTAGGGTGTTTACCAAGCTGCTTCTAGGTTTGTATCTCATGTTCGTACCTACATTTGTGTGTCTTTTTTATGACAAATTTTTTTTAAAAAAAATTATTATTTTAATAAAAATTATTAAATATAAAATTATTTTCTATTATTATTTAAAATTTTCTCTTTTATAAAAAATTAATCAAAAATTAATATTATTTTAAAAAAATTATTAAAATTATTATTATTAAATTAAAAATCATTTATTACTATTATTTTATTTTTACTTTTAAAAAATTCTTTGACTTTTTTATTTTTAAAATATTATATTTAAAAAAATTGACCAGCAAAGCAGTTTAGCTAAACATCTTTTAACTTTTCCAATCAACTACTTTTCAACCACTACTTTTTCAACCAGCAAAAGTTAAAAGTTTCAGCTATGTCAAACGGAACCAATATATTTTGGGTTGGTACTCCTTTCCTCCCAATAAACCTTATTTGGTCTTTAGGGGTTACATTGTTAGAAAATTTGCATTCATAAATACAGGATCTCTTGTATAGATTTAGAACAACATAGAGAACAAAATATTAAACACTTACCTGATTGTGTCATTAATCCTATTGTGCTTTAATATCCAATGTCATGCAATAAGGATTTCTCTCAAACTTAGGATGCAGAATGCAATATCCAATAGTGATTCCTTTTAAAACCTATGGGATACACAGGCTATCTTTCACATTCAATAATAAGATGTTAAGGGCCCATTAATCAATTAACAAATGCTCTCATAAATCAACTAATGTTAGACTAAAATTCCAACATTTTCCCACTTGGTCAATGTTGATACATATTTATATAGCATTTTAAGTATGATTTTACCAACAGAATCGTCTCTATTTCTGGGTTTTCTACCTCATTATTGTCTTAATTTCTCTACATCTATGTAATCTACACCTCTTTTGGTATTTTCACGTTTTCAGGTCAAAACGACCACAAAGAGGATGTATTTTGGGCTTTTGAGACCAGAGGAACTCCTCCTAACCCAAGATGATCATAACTGAAAATTTTTGGATCCATTGAAGCCTTTATTGGGAATCACGATCGGGTCACAATCAGAATCATGCCCGTGACTCATCTCTGTGCTTGAAGGTGCAACTGGAAATCATGACCGGGTCACGACGAGAATCACACCCAAGATCGCGAACCCGCGTATTTCGAAACCACATTTTTAACCCAAGTTTCTCCAATCTAACCTAAGTTAAAGCAAGGGGGCATCCAAGACCTTTCTCCCCCGTTGACAAAGGAGGCATGGAGCAGCTTTTTAGGGCAAATCTTCTCCACGAAATGATGATTTCATGGAGATAAGGGCGGCTAAAGTTTTGTAGGACATGGGAGCAGGCTGGCAAGGACTTTTCTCGCTGGAAATTCGGCTGCAGCAGCTTTGGCAGAGCATAGGGAAGAGGATAAAAACCAAGAGGAGAGGGAGATAAAAACCTCCCATTCCAAGGAGAGAAGGGGGATCGCACAGGTAGAGAGGAGGTTGTTGCGCTTGGGAGGAGAAGGCGATTGCAAGAACCGAGGCTGCGCATCTGCATCTATTGAAGACACTTCCTGTGTGAGCACCCTAAGGATTAATTTGTAAGGGAGATCTTGCATTACATTCAATTTGTTGCACTATTTGTACAATCTTAGCAAAGTATCATACGATCTTACCTTCCTTTTGGGATTGCCGCATAAACTTGCATATGTATGTGATGTTCAATACCATAGTTTATGTTATTACCATGAACATTGTAGTCTAACCCTTGAATCAAGATTCGGGTTAACCCTTTGATGACTCACTTATTGTAATAGTCTTACTCCAAACGCCCTAGTTCTTACTTAACCATATGTGCACTCTTTGCCTGCATTACTCGGAAGAGGATGCTTGAGCCTCTAGTCGTCAAAGTGAGGTTTGTCAATCAGTATCCTAGGAGGAAAACTCGCTTGCGGATCTGAACTCACTTTTGGGGATTACGAGGGTTCTAGACGCGTTAGGGAGACCAAAAGTCCAACCACGTGTCGGAACCCTTCGGTTGAGGGTTTATCTAATCTGCATGTACTCTTTGTCTGCATTACCTGAGAGGGAGTGTTTGAGCCTAGATCTCCCCTTGCGAGGTTTGTAAATCAGGGGCTAGGGGAAACCCATTAACGAACTGTACTCACCTAGTGTGAGTAGTAGGATCTTAGGCACGTCGGGGGAGCCGAAAGGCCGACCACATGTCGGATTACCACAGTACTCTTTGCCTGTGCCACCCAAAAGGGGATGCTTGAGCCTATACCTCCTAGGTGGAGGTTTGTAAATCAGGAAATCTGGGGGAACCTCTTTTGGGAAACCTATACTCGCCTTGTGTGGATACTAGGGCCTTCAACATGTTAGGTAGGCCGAAAGGTCGTCTGCGCGTTGGAATTATTCAGATTAGACCAGTAACCATGTTCACAGGAATGGATAGGGGTGTCAGTGGGAGAGACTTAGATGTCAGGGTCTGAATCCCTTGCACTAGATAGGACTACGGCAATGGAGTTTGATTATTCAGTAGTGAGTAGTTGATGCGTTGCATTTACATCATGTTTTTGCCTATATTTTACATCATATTTTGGGCTTAATTGAATGATTTTATGCAATTTTTAATGTTTTTACTTCACTTTGCATAGAATCTTCACTTTTTCTAGCTTTTATGAAAATGTAGGTAAAAAGGCACAAAAATGATGGATTTTGAGAGTTTTTAGGGCATGTTATGATTCCCGAGGAAATCACAAGCTTACACGTCGAATTTGGAGTCAAAATAGTGAAGAATGCGAAAATTACGGCCTTGGCCGTAATTATGGATCAACCGTAATTCTGAGTTCGAGCAGAAGGCGAAAAATGGCTAAGTTAAAAAGCTCACAGAAACTTTCACGGGCGAGGCCGTGAATCTATCACGGGCCATGAATATTTCTGTGACTTAAGTGTTGTACACGTAGAAGGATTTACGGCCGAGGCCGTAAACACATCACAGGCCGTAAAAATGTCTGCCTTTTTGGTTTTTCACTAGGTTCGACTCCAAATTGAACCAGAATTGAACCAAACTCTTCAGAAACCTCCCAAGATGGGTTCTATAGGGATTAGACTATAAAAGGAAGGGTTTTGGTGGGGTTTCGGGGGTTTCTCGGCACAAAAACGTGAGGAGGTAGCGACGACGGCGAGAATTGATTCTAGGGCAAAACGATGGCGAGAGATCACGCAAAGGAGAGGATTTGATGCTTCATCTTCATCACCAGATCAAGGGGAGGAGTTCTAATTACTTTCCTAGTGTCTCTTTGCTTTATTTTAGAGAGATTACATGTTTAATTCATCGATGAACATGTTGTTTGCTTTGAACATGAACGTGTAAACCCTATTTTCGGGATTTTGGGGAATAGCCCGTTGAATGATTTATGGATTGAATTAGTTATTTAATTCCTTGATATGATTTTTATAGATTTGATTTGATTAGAATTGTGCTTATTCCGTAAATTACCCTGATCAAGTATTTTTACGTCTTAGATGTTGCGAGAAGGACCGAGAGGTGAATCGCAACATCTGAACTATTCTTTTCAAACCTGTGAATCCGATCACGAGAGTAGTTTGGATTCGCTTGAAGGATTACCATGGTTTTTCATAAAACTTAATGGGTCTATTTATGTTAATTGTCACGAGAGTACGGAATTAATATAAATAGATATCGGATTACGCTTCGGGAGGAGGTAATCTGTACTTTAGGGAAAATCCCTTTCAAAACTATATTTTTCTGTTCAAGGATTTATTTTTATTAAATTCATATTTGTCAACGTGGTGAAACCCCAAATCCTGAATTTATCGAAATTGATTTTAGCCAAAACCCTAAAACCACTTTTTTTTTTCTTGCATTAGAAGTTTCCAAACAAAATAAAAACTACCATTTGAATCATCTAGATATAGATCAATTGTGTAATCGATACTTGGCCATTTGATCCTCGTTGGGAACGATAATCTTTTTATTACTTCGATAAATCCGTGCGCTTGCGGATCGCTATCAAGTTTTTGGCGCCGTTGCCAGGGATCAGGCCAGTCAATATTGATTTAATCGTGAGATTTATAGACTAGACATTTTTTTTATTATTTATTTGTTTTTGTTTTTATTTTGTTTGTTTGTTTTTGTTTCTATTTTTTTTCTTGTTTTATTTGTTTTTCGTAATTTTTTTATATAGTTAGTCTATTTTATTTTCCTCTTTTTGGATTAACACGTTGCATGAACAGGAGAACTCAAAAATCACTTGTCTACATATTTTGCATTTCCTGTTCTACATTTTATATTTCTGAATTTTATTAAAAAAAATGATGTTTAATCAATGTCAATGGTCAGGTCAGACATATGTGCCACCGGCGATGACAAGAGAATATGGCACAGTTGCAATTCAATCACTTGCAGCAAGGGTAAATTCTTTTTCTAAATACACTAAATATTTAAGAATGCAATCTTCTGTTACTTGTGATATTTGTGGAAGATATTATCATTATGCTTCTGATTTCCAATTTGGAAATCCTACCAGTTCTAATTTATCATGGTATCAAGATGATCAGCATAATTCTAAATAGAAAAATCACCAAACTTCTTTTTATGAGGATTTCTCAAATAATATTTCAGAACCACACTTTGAGGAATCTCAAGAATCCATGCTAGAATCCATGCTTGAAAAAATTATGATAAATCAAAGTGAGAAACTTGAATATCCAAGTAGAATTTATAACTGCTAATACTAAAATGCTAGAAACCCAGATAGCACAACTGAAAGCAAACCTAGGTCATATGCGCATTCATAACATGTGCATCGGCGGAAATACTAGGTTTTTTTATAAAAATCGCATGACTTAAACATATGATCAACCTTGAAAGGATAGGTTAGAGCATTACCATTGCCATGCTTTGAGTGGCGGCTTGGAAGAAGAAAGGGGCGAATGCCTCTTCTCCAAAGGAATCGCACACAAGATGAGATAGGCCTCCTTCCTTGTTTTCCTTGTGCTAGCAAGTCACCAAGAAGTCTTTGATCGTCTCCTTCAAAGGAAAAATGTGTCTTTGCTGGTTGGCCTTCTTCCTTGCATGAAGATGATCCACACGAAAGGAGAAGAGGCGAGTGGCGTTCGAAAACGTGAGGGGTTATCCCAAAAGGAAAATTCGGCTACCAAATATGGTAATAACCGAATGCATAACTCCCTCCTTAACTCCCCATGAAGCCATCGTAACTCCTCTTGAATCGAACCATGTGTTCACAAGTGAACCGGTTCAACTCCAATTTGGTTCAAGCACCAAATCGAACCAGCCCTGGTTATAATCTCTTTGAACCAAATGGTTCAAGATCTAACCACACATCACATTGCACCCTTGATCTTTACGATCAAGCATCAATCCTCCCGATCGAAGCTTACCGATCATATGCCCTAATCAATCAAACATGATTAGACTAGATCTCACTTCCGATCAGAGTTTCAATTCCTTTAAACTGAACTAGAATAATTCAGTCCACACGATCTGACATAAGGAAGCCATATCATCAAATTGTGCGACCCTAAGGGTTTCCTTCAACGTCGGTAACGATAACTTACGTTATCACGATCAGAAAGGGGTATCTAGCAACACATCACTGTCTCCCGATATGAAGGAAAGAGTCTTCCAAGACTACTCCCAAACCATAGCACAAGTGTGAATCTAATTCACTCGGCATACATGTTTCCCTTTGCCACTAGATGTTCCCGTTGGACAAGCGTGTCAAGCCTGTGATTCCAACACGATGAAAATGGTTAGATCAGATGATCATAGTCATCTGGGTATGGCCATACACATTCTCAACCATTTTATCCAGGGGGCCCCTGTAGAACATCACACTCCAACTAGGAGAGGCAATCCTATATCTATCACTAGTGCCCTAACATGACTCATGCTCACTAACCAAGATAATCTTTAACCATTATCTTTCAAATGATATTGAACTACCTCAAGATAATGCCAATCATCACTTAGAGACACAAGTGATCTCAAGTCAGAGGGAATATGCCACTTGCTTGCATATAAGGATTTATTCACATTGTGACAAACAATTGAATATCCTAAGTAGGGTCAGTCCAGTACATCCAATGCACCTATGTGTCTAAATCTTATTCCATGCTCGAAGCATCCTATAAGATTAGAACACATATTAGTCTCAATCATATCAAGGCTGTCTCATGTTCACCGAGATATCTCGACTAAGGACAATACTGAATGTCAGCTAAGCTGAACATCATTGAGACATTACTCAGATGTATACATACAGCAGCAGGTAATGCAACAATCTGAATAACAGCAATTGCCATTATAAAAACATATAGTTTATACATGATACTGCAATTAATCCAAGGCCTCAAACATTAGCCTTAAGGGCATACCCCAACAACAACAAAGTTGTATACTTGAGTTTGATTTGGAAAATGAGAATATTCATAGTATGATTTATGGCACTGATAAAAATGACATAGAGGATGGAATCCAGGATAAATCTGAGAATTTTGTAGAGATGGATCAATCATTAGTCATGACTCCTGATTGTGATTTACCTTCTGCAAATTTTGATGATTCTTCAAATTTTGATGATTTTAAAAATTATGATGATTGTGATTTACCTCCTGCAAATTTTGATGATTTGGATGATTTTGATTTACTTTCCTCAACATTTTACCGGCCATCTAGTCCCCTCTCACATAATGAAGTGTCTTACAGCATAAATATTTGGGACTTATTTGAAGAGAAATTTGAACTTTTGGATTCTTATGAGAAAAAAGATGATGAATTTAATGATCCTCAAGAAAGAACTAGCGAGATAGATGGGGATGAATTTGATTGTGTTAGGATGGAACATCCCTTTGAAGAGAAAGAAATAGAGGAAAAAAAATGAGGAAGAGGATCCTGAACATATGGTACTACCACTTCCTTATGAACCATCAATTCCTATTCTCCAGAAAAATCCATTAGAAATTTGCATGACAGATGATGAAGGAGATGATTTTAATGATAAAGCTGATGAGGTGATTGAAATATTTTTTGAATCAAATTCAAGCACAGGTGGTATTGAAGAGATGATAACACAAGAGATTCTTGATCACATTGGCATTGAGGTAAGAGAAAAACCAAATTTGAAATTCGAAAACTTCTTTATCAATCCAAGGTATGAGTCCTTTGATTTTAATTCTAATCTTCTTCCAATTGCTAATATAAATTTAAAGGAAGAATGCATGATTTTACTCTTTGATAAATACAGAAAAATTATTGATTATTCTTTGCATGATTTTAACTCTTGTTTTTGTATGCATGTACTAATCATTGCGACTTGGATCCACCTACTAGACTGGATATACACTTTGGTGGGCATACTCTTGAGACGAAGAAAAAGTAAAAGATTATATGCTCTCTACTATGGCACTGATTCACCAACTCCACCATGACAACAAGCTGTAGTCAAGCTAATGACCTTAAACAAGCGCTTTTGGGAGGCAGCCAAAGTTTTTGAATTTTATTAATTTTTGCATTCTTAGTTTTTGGTTTTTGATTTTCTTTAAATTTTAATAAATTTTTGCAGCATGTATTGATGAATTTTTATCTTTTAATAAGTTGTTTTATGTACAGGAATTTTTGGAAAATTTTTACATAAAGAAAAGGTATCCGACGAGACGTTCACAGGCGTGGCCGTGAGTCACTCACGGCCGTAAATTTAACTTTTGCAGATGGATTTACATCACAGAAACTTTTACGGCCGCAACCGTGAATGGCTTACGGACCATGAAAACTTGATTTCTCATTAATTCCTTCCACCTCAGGCGACAGATCTCTGTTCCCGACCTTCCTTCATCACCAGCGGCTCTTTCCGAAGATCCTCTGACGAGATTTTGGCCGGATATCATTAGGAAGCGCTAGATGTTCGGAAGAACACGAGTGTGCAGCCGAAGCTTGATTGTAGCTCGATTTTTTGCTCAAATTTGTGAGAGTCTCCTTACCTAATTGTTACATTTGGTTTCTTCACTTGATTTACATGCTTTTGCACTGATTTGGAACCGAGATTATTTGATTCTTGAGTGAGATTTATGCAAAATCGTGGTTGAAGTTTTTCTACAGTTACTATAGCTTCACGATTTTTGCAAAAACTCTATATATTTGTGTTGGTATATGATGTTTGTGATTTGACATATATGATGGTTTTTGATGTATTTGGATGCAAGATATTGATTTGGGATGTATTTTGGTATTATACTGAGTTTTGATATTAAAAACGGTAAATGTGATTTAGATAATGAAACATGACAATATTTGAAGTTTGAAACTTGTTTACATTGTAAAAATTGATTATCATTAATGTGATACAGTTTCTAGATTTTTCTATGTCATGTTTTCATATTTTGATATAATTGCATAGGGAATCACTATATATTTTAAAAGGAACTCTTGCAAAATTTTTTTGAAATATGTCATTAATTGATTTTAATGCTTATGTATATGCAACAACTTAAGTCTAGGGTGTCCTTCATATATTTTTGTTTTTCATCAAAGCTTTATAGGTATGTATCTTGAATGTTTATAATTGTTAAGGATAGACAAATTTGTTTTGTCCTTAATTTTGAACTTAGGAAACATTTTGAGTGATTAATTTGATGACTTAGGAAATTTTTGAAATTTCATGTAGACTTAAATTGTTGAGTAAATTCAATTCTGGTATTTATAAAATTTATACATAGATTGTTATATGTTCATATGACACATGCATAGTATCTTGTTACTTGAAGTTTAATTTATCTATTTTTTGTTGATGGAAATTTTTATGAAGAGAAATTTGGTGATATTTCTTTAAACTGAGATTTGCTCCAACTCCTCTAGTTGAGAAATCTTAAGTCATGAGTTAAATTATACCATCGTTTGGTATACTTTAAATCTATTGTGATCAAGTAACAGAGGGAGAACTTTTAAAACAAATATTTAACCCTCTTGCAGAAAGATCAACTACGATTTAAATACCATGCCACTAACCGGCTTTCTCCACAAAAGAGAGAGAGAGAGAGAGAGAGAGAGAGAGAGAGAGAGAGAATGACTCCTCTACTTGGTACTGCTAAATTTAGCAGTGGTACCGAAGACATGAGTTGAAGTCTAATAAAAAAAAAGAGGAGAAAAGAGAAAGCTGTAGGTTAAGTGGACAACTCCGCTGACTTTCATGATTGAGACTATGAGTTAGATTATCCTACTCTATAGTATACTTTAAACAATGTTATGACATATGACAGTTTAAAGACCAAATTGCTTTAAAAATCTCTTATCTTTAACATCACCAAGATTCTTGAAATAAATTTTTATCTATTGAGTAAAATAGATTTATTAAGTTGAAAGTATGTGATATTTAGTGTGTGAAGAATGAATATTATGACATGAATTGTGAATTTTATCCTTCTTGGATTGTAACCTCTTGGGAATTTATCTCTATTATGATTCTTTTTTGAATTACTTGAGTTTGAAAGGTTGATTAATTAATTTGTGGACTAAGGATATTATTAGAGGCAAAAACAAATGAGTGTTCCTTATCTTGACATTCTTATACATATCAAGGTATTACTTGAGGACAAGCAAAATTCTAAGTCTAGGGTTTTGATGCGTTGCATTTACACCATGTTTTTGCCTATATTTTACATCATATTTTGGGCTTAATTGAATGATTTTATGCAATTTTTAATGTTTTTACTTCACTTTGCATAGAATCTTCACTTTTTCTGGCTTTTATGAAAATGTAGGTAAAAAGGCACATAAATGATGGATTTCGAGAGTTTTGAGGGCATATTATGATTCTCGAGGAAATCACAAGCTTACACGTCGAATTTGGAGTCAAAATAGTGAAGAATACGAAAATTACGGCCTTGGCCATAATTATGGATCAACCGTAATTCTGAGTTCGAGCAGAAGGCGAAAAACGGCTAAGTTAAAAAGCTCATAGAAACTTTCACGGGCGAGGCCGTGAATCTATCATGGGCTGTGAATATTTCTGTGACTTAAGTGCTGTACACGTAGAAGGATTTACGGTCGAGGCCGTAAACACATCACGGGCCGTAAAAATGTCCGCCTTTTCGGTTTTTCACTCGGTTCGACTCCAAATTGAACCAGAATTGAATCAAACTCTCCAGAAACCTTCCTAGATGGGTTCTATAGGGATTAGACTATAAAAGGAAGGGTTTTGGTAGGGTTTCGGGGGCTTCTCGGCACAAAAACGTGAGGAGGTAGCGGCGGCGGCGAGAATTGATTCTAGGGCAAAACGACGGCGAGAGATCACACAAAGGAGAGGATTTGACGCTTCATCTTCATCACCAGATCAAGGGGAAGAGTTCTAATTACTTTTCTAGTGTCTCTTTGCTTTATTTTAGAGAGATTACATGTTTAATTCATCGATGAACATGTTGTTTGCTTTGAACATGAACGTGTAAACCCTATTTTCGGGATTTTGGGGAATAGCCCGTTAAATGATTTATGGATTGAATTAGTTATTTAATTCCTTGATATGATTTTTATAGATTTTATTTGATTAGAATTGTGCTTATTCCGTAAATTACCCTGATCAAGTATTTTTACATCTTAGATGTTGCGAGAAGGACCGAGAGGTGAATCGCAACATCTGAACTATTCTTTTCAAACTTGTGAATCAGATCACGAGAGTAATTTGGATTCGCTTGAAGGATTACCATGGTTTTTCATAGAACTTAATGGGTCTATTTATGTTAATTGTCACGAGAGTAGGGAATTAATATAAATAGATACCGGATTACGCTTCGGGAGGAGGTAATCTGTACCTTAGGAAAAATCCCTTTCAAAACTATATTTTTCTATTCAAGGATTTCTTTTTATTAAATTCATATTTGTCAACGTGGTGAAACCCCAAATCCTGAATTTATCCAAATTGATTTTAGCCAAAACCCTAAAACCACCTTTTTGTTTTCTTGCATTAGAAGTTTCCAAACAAAACAAAAACCACCATTTGAATCGTCTAGATATAGATCAATCATGTAATCGGTACTTGACCACCTGATCCTCGTTGGGAACGATAATCTTTTTATTACTTCGATAAATCCGTGCACTTGCGGATCGCTATCAGTAGTCAAAGCGGTGAACCCATATCCTGATGCTCCTCCCCATTAAAATTCCCTCGTGTAAATCCTCTATTTATGTTCTTGTGCATTTAAATAGTTAAACATTTAAACTTTACCAATTTCGACGTCGTCTAGTTAGCAAATTCAAGATCTGTCGGTACTAGCCCATTAATCTCTGTGGGATTGATATTTTTACTACTTCGATAGACCCGTGCACTTGCAGGATACCTATCATGTTTTTGGTGCTGGTGCTCGAGTCAAGGATATTTTTACTAGTTTATCAGTCACTCTGAGATTTATTCTAATATTATAGCAAGAGTCTACAAAAAGAGGTTTCTTCAGACTTTTGGTTATATCAAATTTGACTATATCATCACCTATGCGTAGTGTCAACTTCCCATTTTAACATCGATTATGGCTTCGGCAGTTGCCAAAAATGGTCTGCCCAGTATTATAGGAAGTTTGGAGTCTTCCTCCATCTCAAGTATAATGAAATCTACTGGAATAAAAAATTTACTGACCTTTATTGGCACATCCTCTAGAATTCCTACCAGATGTCGTAGGAAATGGTTAGCCAATTGCAAAGAGATGTTTGTCGGCTTCAAGTCTCCGATATCCAATTTCTTGCAAAGAGAGAGTGACATCAAACTTACACTGGCTCCAAGATCGCATAAAGCTCGGTCGAAGGGCGTGTTTTCGATTAGACATTGGATGGTAAAGCTGCCTGGGTCCTTCAACTTTGGCGGTAACTTATTTTGGATGATTGCGCTGCATTCTTCAGTTAACGCCACTGTGCCGTGTTCTTCCATTTTTCTTTTATTAGATAAGATGTCCTTCAAAAACTTAGCATAGGATGACATTTGTGATAAAGCATCGGTAAATGGTATGTTAATGCACAATTTCTTTAGAACTTCCAAAAATTTACCGAATTGTCGATTAAGCTTTGCTTTTACCAACCTCTGGGGAAATGGAATGGGTGGTTTGTAAGGTGGTGGTGGCACATATACAGGTTCACTCTCTTTTATCTGTGGTTAACTCTTAATGATGGGTTCCTCAGATTCTGGAGTTTTGGTCTCACTCTCACAATGGTCATCCTTAGGCATTTTCGGTTCTTCAAGCTGTTTACCACTGTGCATGGTAATAGCATTACAGTGCTCTCTAGGGTTTGTTTTTGGTTATCCAGGCAATTTGCCCGGTGGTCTAGTAGATGTGCTGGCCTGCTAGGCTATTTGATTTTCTATTATCTTCTGGTGTGTGGTTAAGCCATTGATTACATCCAGGATACTTTCTATTGCCTTGGTTTGCATTGACATAAAGTTGTCAAAGCGCGACTCTAAGGTTTGCTCCAGTGGTATTGTGTTCGTACTTGGTTGTGGCGGCTGGTCAAATTGCTTAGGTTGATGCCTGGTGTTGGATGAATGAAATCCAGGAGGTTGCCTATAGTTCGATGGTTGAGCTGCGTTATTGTTTATATGGGAAAAGTTGGGATGGTTCTTCCACCCGGGGTTGTAGGTGTTTGAATAAGGGTTATTATGGACCCTCGAGTTAAAGTTCCCTACAGCGTTCACACAAGCAGGTGGGGGATCTTGAGATATCAAAATACCTAATTGACATGTGTCAGAATGATGACCTTCCACCCCACAAACTTCACACATAGCAGAGTTAGAAACAGTAGGACGCGCATTCATAGAGTCGAGCTTATGAGATAATGAATCTACTTTTGCAGCGAGAGAACTAAGAGTGTCAAGTTCATACTTACCGGCTTGTCGTGATGAAGTACCTCTTTCGCTCGACCATTGGTAATGGTTTAACGCCATCTCCTCGATCAAATTGAAGGCGTCATCAACTGCCTTGTTCATCAAAGCCCCTCCAGCGGCTGCATCAAAAGTAAGACGAGTGTTATAAAGCAAGCCATTATAAAAAGTGTGTACCAGTACCCATTTCTCGAGGCCGTGGTGAGGGCACATTCGTTGCAATTCCTTAAAGCGATCCCATGCCTCATATAATGATTCGCCTTCTTTTTGAGAGAAATTGATAATATGGTTTCTCAATTGTGCGGTTTTGCTTGGAGGAAAATATTTTGCAAGGAAGGGATGTGAGAGTTGTTCCCATGAGGGGATGGATCCAGATGGTAAAGAATGTAACCAAGCTCGTGCACTGTCTCTAAGTGAAAAAGGAAAAAAGTCAAAGTCGCAGAGTGTCAGTAGTCACTCCATTCATTTTAATAGTGTCACAAGATTCGAGAAAAACAGATAAATGCATGTTTGGATCCTCAGTCGGTGATCCATCAAATTGGTTTTGCTGTAATATCGACAGAAGCGATGGCTTTATCTCGAAATTGTTTGCCTCTATTGGTGGACATGCAATGCTATAATGAAGTCTTTGGACATTTGGTGCAGCGAAATCTCAGAATGACTTGTTACCGTCCATGGTTACTGTTTGTGAATCCTTTTTAGGACGCAGTTTTTGTAGTTTCTTTCGACACTGAAACGTTCTTTCAATTTCCAAATCAAATGGTATTGCTGGTTCCGGACAGTGAGTTATATGCATAAACTAAAGTTCTAACAAAGTAAGTAACTCGTTAAATCAAAAAAAGTGTAAAATGAAATAAAAGAAAGTATACTAATATAGAATTAAGCTAAAGTGTCTAGTCTAGTAACTTCTGAATCTTGTTAATATTGCCGAAATTAATTTCCGGCAACGGCGCCAAAAACTTAATAGGTATCCCGCAAGTGCACGGGTCTATCGAAGTAGTAAAAATATCGATCCCACAGGGACTAATGGGCAAGTACCAACAGATCTCGAATTTGCTAGCTAGACGACGTTGAAATTGGTGAAGTTTAAATGTTAAACTATTTAAATACACAAGAACGTAAATAGAGGATTTGCACGAGGGAATTTTAATGGAGAGAGGCATCAGGATATGGGTTCACCGCTTTGACTCCTCACTGTTGAATAATCAAACTCCATTGTCATAGTCCTAGGTTCACCACTTTGACTCCTCACTACTAAATAATCAAACTCCATTGCCATAGTCCTATCTAGTTCAAAGGATTCGGACCCTGACATCCAGGTCTCTCCCACCGACACCCCTATCCATTCCCATGGACACGGTTACTGGTCTAATCTGAATAATTCCAATGTGCAGACGACCTTTTGGCCTACCTAACACGTTCAAGGCCCTAGTATCCACACAAGGCGAGAACAGGTTTCCCAAAAGAGGTCCCCCCCAGATCCCTTGATTTACAAACCTATACCTAGGAAGTATAGGCTCAAGCGTCCCCTTTCGGGTGGCTCAGGCAAAGAGTACTGTGGTAATCCGACGCGTGGTCGGCCTTTCGGCTCCCCCGGCGCGCCTAAGATCCTACTACTCACACTAGGAGAGTACAGTTCGTCAATGGGTTTCCCCTAGCCCCTGATTTACAAACCTCGCATGGGGAGATCTAGGCTCAAACACTCCCTTTCGAGTAGTGTAGGCAAAGAGTACATGCAGATCAGATAAACCCTCAACCGAAGGGTTCTGACACGCGGTCGAACTTTTGGTCACCCCGACGCGTCTAGGACCCTCGTAACCCCTGAAAGTGAGTACAGATCCACAAACGAGTTTTCCTCCTAGGATACTGATTGACAAACCTCACTTTGATGACTAGAGGCTCAAGCATCCCCTTCCGGGTAATGCAAACAAAGAGCGCATATACGGTTAAGTAAGAACTAGGGCGTTTGGAGTAAGACTATTACAACAAGTAAGTCATCAAAGGGTTAACCCGAATCCTGATTCAATGGTTAGCCTACAATGTTCATGGTAATAACATAAACTATGGTATTGAACATCACATACATATGCAAGTTTATGCGGCAATCCCAAGAGGAGGGTAAGATCATATGATACTTTGCTAAGATTGTACAAATAGTGCAGCAAATTGAATGTAACACAAGATCTTCCTTACAAATTAATCTTTAGGGTTCTCACACAGGAAGTGTCTTCAATAGATGCAGATGCGCAGCCCCTGTTTCTTGCAATCGCCTTCTCCTCCCAAGCGCAGCAGCCTCCTCTCTACTCTTGTGATCCCCTCTCTCCTTGGAATGAGAGGTTTTTATCTCCCTCTCCTCCTGGTTTTTCTGATCTTCCCTATGCTCGGCCAAAGCTGCTGTAGTCGCTGCGAATTTCCAGCGAGAAAAGTCCTTACCAGCCTCCTCCCATGTCCTACAAAACTTCAGCTGCCCTTATCTCCATGAAATCATCATTTCGTGGAGAAGATTTGCCCTAAAAAGCTGCTCCACGCCTCCTTTGTCAAAGGGGGAGAAAGGTCTTGGATGCCCCCTTTGCTTTACCTTAGGTTAGATTGGAGAAACTTAGGTTAAAAACGTGGTTTCGAAACAGGCGGGTTCGCGATCTCGGGCGTGATTCTCATCGTGACCCGGTCATGATTTCCAATTGTAGCTTCAAGCACAGAGATGAGTCAAGGGCATGATTCTTATCATGACCCGATCGTGATTCCTAATAAAAGGCTCCAATGGATCCGAAAACTTCCAGTTAGGATCATCTTGGATTAAGAGGGGTTCCCCTAGTCTCAAAAGCCCAAAGTACATCCTCTTTGTGGTCATTTTGACCTGAAAATGTAAAAATACCAAAAGAGGTGTAGATTCCATATATGTAGAGCAATTAAGGCAATAATGAGGCAGAAAACCCAGAAATAGAGATGATTCTGTTGGTAAAATCATACTTGAAATGCTATATAAATATGTGTCAATAGTCAACATTAATTGATTTATCATCTAAAGATTTTATAAAATAATAACCAGTTGTAACATATATTAAATACAATTTTGAAAGAGAGATGCATTTGTTAATCCTGATAACATCTCATTCAATCTGGTCTAATGCAATTACCACTATTGAATCAATCATGACGAAACATTATATTAGTATGCAATACAAGTCCTCCATGGTCACAAATAGTAGTAGATTACATCAACATGAATCGCAATGTGAGTGTGTAGTAAAATAATATATACTCAATATCATTTTCTTATCAGTCCTTATGATTTCTCGAAGTAAATGAGAAATTCACCTTATGATTTCTCTAAACTAAATGAGAAATCTATAAATTTTGTAGCAAGATATATTATATATCAAATAGCCATGCTTAAGGTTACATTATCCTTAAGACTTTGAAGTTATTTAGCAAACCCTCATGCTTAAGATTACATTATCCTTAAGACTTTAAGCTTATTTAGTAAACCGCAATGCTTAAGGTTACATTATTCTTAAGACTTTAAACTTATTTAGCAAACCGTCATGCTTAAGGTTACATTATCCTTTAGACATCATATTATACAATTGCAAATGTTATGCACATAAAGAGTACAATGTAAATAAAAAGATATCATAGGAACTCAACATCACATAACATGTATCAATTCAAAATAATATATGTGCACTCTAATTGATACAAATAAGAAATTGGAATCAAATAATTGGGTTCAACATTATATTACATAAAACTCCCACTAACCAAATATATTAAAAGATTCTACAATACCCCATGTTTATAACATGGTTCTCAAATAGTAGATATTGAGCTCTTGATCAATGGATATGCAATGAAAATGTTAAAATTAATATATTTAATCACTATGTCTCCTTTCTTAATTAGATCCATGACTATATGACACTTAACCTCATGAAGTTTATTGCACATGACCTTTAATGGTCTAGGGCAAAACAATGCAAAGCAATTGTCACATAAAACTTTATAAGACTTAGAATTGGAATCAACTATCAACAAATCTTGTGATAAAATCCTTAAGCTATTTAGCTTGAAATAATTGCTTATCTTGCATCTTTTAAGACCAAAATGTATACAACTAATTGGTAAAAAAAGGGAGTAATTAGGTGATATAATATAAAATAAGATTCATCATTATTATAAATGCTGAAGTATATTATAATTAACTATAAATGAGCCACTTTGGCAACCAAACATATATAGTAATTATAATTTTAATGTATTATATAATGCTAACATGTTTATATAAAAATTATCTTATATATACTAATTAATTACCCCCTTTGGGCAGGTAAATTAATTAATATAACAAAGATAAAAATATAACCATATCCTAAATTTTGAACATATTATAATTAATCATAAATGAGTTACTTTGGTAGCCAAACATTTATAAAAATTATAATACAATATATTTATGTAATAATAATGATATGATTATGTATTGAATTTAAATCAATGTTCATAACATTATCTCTTATGACATAACTATAACAAAATTATCCTATATATACTAATTAATTACCCCCATTGGGCAGGTAAATTAATTAATATAAATGAGATCAAAAATAATTTTCTTTTATAAACAATTGAAAATATGAAATTACGCTATGAATGAACCACTTTGGTAGCAAATGTTTATAATCTAGCATGTCATCAATGTTAGGAGTAGAAAATAATTCATTAACATTGTCATAAATTAACAAACCATTATGAAATATGGCCAAAAATTGTATTACCATAAATTTACATATCAACTTAAATTTTAATAATTATGGTAAGACGTACATTTATGACATACATATAATTCAAAATGAATCTATATTGTTGCAAAACATTTTTCAAGAATTATGGATCAAGTTTTTTTTTTCAATAGCAATACCAACACAATTAACAATGCATAAAAAGTTCCACAATTCTAAAGGCATTTATGTACAACTATAAATCATAAATGTGCAACATAATACAAATTATGCAACTTAAAAAAAAAACAACCATCTCAATATTATAAAATAAATTAACTTACACAACACGCTACTTTGGTAGTCATATTGCTTCAATTAATCTATTTTATAATGTCAGGCCTTTTATTATTTAGTCAATAAATAAATAAAGACATTATTTGAATTTTATTAAAAAATTATTTTTCTTGGACTTTATAGAATTTAGAAATAGAAGTAGGCAGCAGTTGCACACAGCTAGCCAAAAAACTCTGCTACTTCTGTTCGCAGTAGAAAACATAGCCCAGATGACTGGGCCCAAACAGCACAACAGAACTGCTTCTAAGCATAGCCGCATAGCACTGTAGAGGGCACAACACAGGCCCAAAGTAAGCAAGCCAGGGCTAGGTGCTAGACCCATACAGCAGGCTCGAACATGGTCTAGATCTAGCCTAATAGCCATACCCAAAACCCGGATCTATTAAAACTAGATCCACTAAAGAAACGGATCTGAATCCAATAAAACAAATCCAGATCTGCACCAAATGTGTCTGCGAGCCATGCCCTAACGCTGCACGAACCGTGCCCAAAAGAAGCAGCCGCACGATTGCCCAGTCAGTAGCCACGTCGCACGTTTGCCCTAAACGTGCATCGTTCTCACGACCGCTGGCCGGCTCGCATGTCACACACACCGCACACGAGCTCCAAATGCCATTCGTCGCCCATCCACAATCGTCGATGCTTGAAAAGGAAAATCGTCGAGCGTCAAGCTTGGCCGAAACTGTCACCACCTTCAAATTCCTTCTCCGGCAGCGTCGAAGCCATCTCATGAAATAGTCGGCTCGCCAAAGGTTGCCTAAGCTAGAGGAGAAAAACCTAGCTGAGCGACAAGTGCTACGCGGCCGAAATCTCACCGCCAGCAATGTGCGGCATCGCCGAAAACCGCCTGCAAGCAGTGTGAGGTAGCGAACAACCAATGGCGATGACTAAAGCCACGTCGGATATATTGTCAGCGCTCGCACGATGCAGCCGACTCGCCAAAGCTGACCCGGACCGAATGGCAGCTTCGGCTCGCCGTTCTCGTTGCTAGGTGATAGGTCCAAAAGATGCTTGTTGCTAGGTGATAGCCCAAAAGATGCTTGTTAGGCTTTCTGCAAGTGCATGAGTCTATCAAAGTAGTAAAATATCGATCCCACAGGGACTAATGGGCAAGTACTGACAGATCTCGAATTTGCTATCTAGACGATGTTGAAATTGGTGAAATTTGAAGTGTTAAACTAATTAAATGCACAAGAACGTAAACAGAGGAATTTGCATGAGGGAATTCTAATGGGAAGATGCATCAGGATATGAGTTCACCACCTTGACTCTTTACAGCTGCATAGTCAAGCTCTATTACCGTTATCCTAAAAAGTTCAAGGGATTCAGCTTCCTTCATGTAGGTTGCTCCCTCCACTAACCACGTCTGCTCCCACAGACTCGGCTACCTGTCAAACTCGTAGGATTCTGACGTTCAAACGGACTGGTCGTCTTCCTGACGTGTCTAAGATCCTAATACCTTCAAGGTGGGTACAGGTTTAACAAAAGGGATCCTCCTCAAGAATTCCTATCTTAAAAACCTCTCCTGCGTAACCTCTAGCTCAAGCATACCCTCTCGGGCAATACAGGCATAGTGTTCCTAAGCAATCCAACATACTGACAGGCTTTCGCGTAGCCAGGTGCGTCTAGAATCTAGAAGCTAACACAAGGCAAGTGCAGTTCGCGTCAAGCAGATTTTCCCTAGCCCCTGATTTATGAACCCCACACGAGAAACTAAAAGGCTCAAATATTCCCTTTCGGGCAACATAGGCTTAGCGTGCAAACGGATTTGATAAACTCTCGGCCAAATGCATCCGACGCGTGGTCGGATTTTTAGTCTCCCCGACACGTCTAGGATCCTAACGACGCCTTAGTCGAGTACAGACAATCAGCGCGTTTCCTCGTGATTCTCTGATTTATGAACCTCGACTAAGGCGGGAAAGGCTCAAGCGCATTCTTTCGAATGACATAGGCAAGGCGCGCGCATAAGATCGAGTTGGGATATCGATTCTTAGAGAAAGACTACTAAGCTAATAAATTGTCAAAGGGCTACTTCCACATCCTGATGTAGAAAGTCTAGCCTATCATTTCATCATGAAATTGCAAATAAAAGTCTTCAACAATGCGCACATAGGCAGGTTTTTACAGGAATCACAAGATAAAGGTGAAATCATGCGGTATCTTGCAAAGATTATACAATAAGAGTAGCAAATTGAACGTAACTCTAAGATTTCCCTTACTAATTTATCTCCAAGATGCTTACACAGATTAGTATCTTCAATGAATGCAGGTTGCGCAGCATCCCCTTTTCCTCTTCTCCTCAAGTCTCGCCCTCGCTCCCCGTGAAAAATCCCCCGTGTCAACCCCTTCTTCTTCTTTACTAAGGCTTTTTATTTCCTCTTCATGGGCTCTCTTCTATTCCCCATGCTCTTCCAAAGTGCTGCTGCCGTTGCCCTTGTTGCACCGAAAGATCCTCTGCTAGCCTCCTTCCATGCCCTGCAAAATTGCTGCCAGCCAACTTTCTTCATGAAATCGTCATTTCGTGGAAGGATTTCACCTCCAAAAGGCTGCTCCATGCTCCTTTGTCAACCGGGGGGGGGGGGGAGACTTGGCTGTCCCCAAGCTTCCCCTAGGGTTGGGTTGCAGGGATTTGAGTTAAAATTGTGGTTTCAAAACTGGCGGGTTCGTGATCTCGGGCGTGAATTTTGTCGTGACCTGGTCATGATTTATCAGTTTCAGCTTTAGGCATAGTGACGATCACGGGCATGATTCTGATCGGGACTCGGTCGTGATTTCCAACAAAGGCTTCAATGAATATGAAAACTTTTGGTTAGGATCATCTTGAGTTAGGATGAACTCCTCTACCACAGAAGTGTCAGAATCTACCCTCTTTGTGGTCGTTTTGACCTGAAAACGTGAAAAATACTGAAACAGGTGTAGATTTCATAGATGTATCTAAATAAAGGCAATTATGAGACTTAAAATTGTGAAATGAGAATGATTTCATAAGTAAAATGACATGTAAAACCCTATATAAATTTGTGTCAACAGAATACCTATGACTTAAATCTTTACTTGTCCTCAACCAAAAAGAAAGAAATGAAGTTCCATGAGGGTTGTTCAACTGAAGTTATATTCTCCAGTGATCTATAAATGCTCAATAATCACAGCTAGTCACAGGATGCACAAATCACTGTAGACTTTTAAAGATGTCAGGATGAAAAGTAAAGCATCTAGGTCAGATCTGTGGACAACAGTTGCACGATAATATTAGATAATAATAATTCTTTACTGATGCCTTGCATTTTAATAGTAATTTTTCTTAATATTTCATGACAAATCTGGGCCTATTTTGATATTTTTATACTCTTTTAAGACTTATTTGATTAAAAGCTTTAGAATCTTCACTTTTTCTTGCTTTTGTGGAATTTTAGGTAAAATCACCCAATTTTGATGTCTTTTGAAGATTCTGAGGCTATGGGGAGATTCTTCACGTGAAAACAAAGCTGCCCATCAAATTTGGGCTCAATCGGAGTTAACCTGAAAAATACGGCCAAGTGAACGCCATAGGGTTCACTGGTGCTTTTGCTAGACAACAGGATATTTCACAGAGAGCTTCACGAGCAGGTGAACCCGGCGGGGTTCACTTGTGATTCTCTCTGTTGCGCAGCACTCAAAAGTATCTAGAGCACATCACAGGCAGGTGAACCCGGCGGGGTTCACCCGTGCTTCTCTCTCGACTGAATTGTTAAGAGCACTTCACGACCAGGTGAACCCGGCGGGGTTCACCCATGATTCCACCCTGAGCGAATGAGCGTCCGACATCTAATTGGACTTTTCTTGATTTCTAACCCATTTGGAGTCCAAATTTGGAAAGGGAGGATTCTATGGAAAGCTGATTCGAAGGAGAACGCGTGGAATATAAAAGCCCTAAATTTCATGCCCTAATCATCAAGAAATCAGGAGAAAGATGGCTAGGGTGGAAGAACGGCGGTGAAACTCAATTTTCACGGTGATTTGGCGAGATTCAATCGTCAAAGCTTCCGGATTCCTGGAGATCGGTAGTGGTTCAGCATCTCTTCCCCTTAGAAATGATTTCTTGTAGTTTTCCTATGCTTATTGAGAGATTTTTCAGTAACTCTATGTACTCCGTAGCGTAAAACACTTTTCAGGGCTTGGTTGAAGCCCATTGACATTTTGATGATTGTGATTTCTTAATTAAAACAATTATTTGGATACTTGTGATAGCATATTTTAATTTGGTTGCATATTTCATGAATTTACCTTGGCCACATATTTTCATGTGTTAGCCGGCACGATTCATACCGAGAGGAGAATCATGACGGTGGATCTTCTATATAAAACTTATGGACCCATGACACGAGAGTGCTTGGTTTCCACTTGAGGATTTCATAACCTTCTATAGAACACATAGGGTTTGTTTAGAAAGATCCACCGCGAGTGTAGGAGATCATTCTAAGTAAACACCGGGGTGTACCACCGAGAGAGGGCATCTCATACCTTAGGGATAGGTTCCTTATGCAAACCACTTGAATCCTTATAATTGATCCATTTTATCGCATATTCAATTGTCATCGTGGTGGATACCATATCCCTGATCTCTCTCATTCATATTCTCTAAGTCGTTGATTTAGTTTCTTATTTACAATTAGAGTTTGCAAAATCACGTTTTTGTTCGCTCAGCTATCGAAACTTAGATTTTCTGGTACGTAACCTTGTTCCCTGTGGGATTCGACATCTTTTATATTACTTCGACATAACCGTGCACTTATAAGACGTGTCAAGTTTTTGGCACTGTTGCCGGGGAACAACGGTTGATATTAGTATATTTCTGAGAATTGGTAGACTAGGCTTTAGTTAGTTTTTCTACGCTTTGCACTGTTATTTTCTTTTTCACTATATTTGACTGTTGTCTTAGAACTTTGAAAGTTTGACTGACCCCTTTTATGCGAAGAAGTTTTAGTGCATGTGCATTATTTGACATTGATCCAGAGATCGAGCGCACGTTCCGGATTAGAAGGAAGCAAAACCAACTTCAGAAAAAGGAAGACATGAACCATCCGGGAAGAGAAAATCAAATGGAACACATTCAGCTTGGTGTAAATAATGATCTGATACCTCAACCAGTAGGGAACAACTACAATAACAGGACGCTGAAAGACTATGCTGCTCCCTACGCACATGGGCTACAATCAGAAATTGCGAGGCCTACTATAGAGGACAATAACTTTGAAATAAAACCTGCTTTACTTTCTATGGTGCAACAAAATCAATTTGGTGGTTCTCCTCTGGAGGACCCTAACATGCACCTCTCTATTTTTCTAGAATATTGTGATATGTTAAAAATTAACAAAGTGTTTGCTGATGTTATCAGGTTGAGATTGTTTCCCTTCTCTTTAAGGGACAGAGCAAGGGCTTGGCTTCACACGCTACCTTCGGCTTCAATACGAACATGGGCAGAGTTGTCTCAAGCCTTTCTCTCCAAATATTTTCCTCCATTCAAGACAATTCAATTGCGAAATTAGATAACAAGTTTCATGCAGAAAGATGGAGAATCCCTATACGAAGCTTGAGAGAGATTTAAAGAGCTTCAAAGGATGTGTCCACATCACGGAATTGAGACTTGGGTCTTAATCCAAACGTTCTACAGCGGGTTGGATTACAACACAAGACTTACAGTGGATGCTGTAGCAGGAGGAGCTTTGATGAATAGGAGAGTTGAAGATGCAATGAACCTCCTTGAACACATGGCGATCAACCATCACCAATGGACATCTGAGCGAGGCACATCTAACAAGAAATCAGATAAGTACGACCTGGACACTCTGATTGCTCTCACAGCTAAGGTGGATAATTTAACCAGAAAGATTGATTCTTGGTCTATAAACTCAATAGATGTTAACTCTATATCTTGTGAGGTCTGTGGAGTTGCGGTCATGCAGGGGCAGATTATCAGGTAGGAGATGGGCGGATGGCTGCGAATCACTCTGAGCAAATGAACGCTGTTGGAAACTTCAATCCCAACAACAACCCATATTCCAGCACATACAACACAGGATGGCGCAACCACCCGAACTTCTCATATCAAATAACTCAGCCAATGCAACCTGGACAAACACCATCGCAACAAGCCCAGCCCCCACAAGGAAAATTCAGGCAGCCTCCACAAGGTGACTACAAACAACCACCAGGATTCCAGAACAGAAACTTTAACCCACAATCAAGACCAAACAATGATTCACAGTTGAGCAAGCAACCTGAAGGGCTAACTGACATGATGAAGCTTATGATGACAAGGATGGACTCCCTGGAGACACACAACAAGATGCCAGAGAGTCAGCTAGCCCAACAAACTAGCTCATCCTCTAGAGCACCAGGCAAGCTACCATCTCAGCGAGAAGTAAACCCGAGGGAGCATTGCAATGCAATCTCCACTCGGAGCGGCAAGCAACTTGAGGATCCAAAGATGCTGACTGATGACAGGAGAGATGAAGAGACTCCCGAGCCTGTGGAACCACATTCAAATGCAATGCCGGTGGCACTAAAACCAACTGAGGAAGAGCGGCCCTATGTGGGACCGCCTGCATACAAGCCACCGATCCCTTTTCCACAGTGGCTTGTCAAGGCTAAATTGGACAAGCAGTTTGGTAAGTTTTTAGAAGTGTTCAAAAAACTCTATATTAACATCCCTTTCGTTGATGCTCTTTCGCAGATGCCAACTTATGCAAAATTCCTGAAAGACATCTTATCAAATAAGAGGAAGCTAAAAGATCAGGGAACCATTGCACTTACTGAGGAGTGCAGCGCCATCATTCAGAACAAGCTCCCTCAGAAGCTAAAGGACCCAGGCAGTTTCTCCATACCCTGCCAGGTTGGGGAGACGTCCTTTCAGATGGTCTGGGCCTTTTGTCGTTTTAGAGATTGATGAGAATGATAGGCTCCCTATCATTCTAGGGAAACTTTTTCTTGCTACTGCTGGCGCCGTCATGGATGTCAAGAATGGGAAATTATCCTTGAACATCCGTGGCAATGTAATTCAATTTGGTCAGGCTGACACCTTGAAAAAACCCTCTCTTGCAAGGACATGTTGTAGTGTAGACATAGTGGAAAAAATTATACAGCATGTTGCACCCCCCAGGAAAGAGGTAGACCCATTGGAACTTGCCCTGACGAACTCTATCAAGAACGCCAGTGAAAAGAGAAAGCTGCAACTCGATGAGCTGGAGGAGATGCGCCTTTTTGCCTATGAGAATGCCAAAATTTACAAAGCACGCACGAAGTATTGGCATGATAAGCGCATAGTAAAGAAAGAATTTCGTGAAGGGGATAAAGTGCGTATCTTTAATTCAAGACTTTGGCTATTCCCAGGAAAGCTCCGCACGAGATGGTCTGGGCCTTTTATAGTTCAGCAAGTTCAACCATACGGTGCCATCACAATTTGGACATAATGAACGGGGAGTTTCACAGTTAACGGGCACCGTCTCAAGCACTATTTTGAAGATGAGCGGGTCGAAAAAGAGGAAGTTCTCACTCTTTTAGATCCCACAGATTTGACACTCTGATAACCCTTATGGTCGAGCTATAGACCCTAAACTAGCGCTCTTGGGAGGCAACCCAAATTCTTCATTGTTTTTTGTTTCAAACATTGTTTCTTCATGTTATTAGGGTCATTCCTTAGCTTGTTAATTTGTTTTCAATTAATTTTAGGTTTTTCTAAAGGGGATTGTGGCTAATTTAATGTCTCTTTGTGTTGTAGGACGAAGATGAGGTGCATGGCATTTATTCTAGAATTTTTCTGGCAAAACAGTGCACTTCACCACCTGGTGAACCCCACGGGGTTCACTCATGAAGGCCACTGCACTAGCACTTCTGAGGGTTATGACCAGCAAACTTCACTGGTAGGTGAACCCCACGGGGTTCACCAGTATTTCTGTACGAAGGAAGACCTCCAGAACGCTTCACGGCCTGGTGAACCCCAGTAGGTTCACCCGTGTTTCTGTAGCAACAACTCCCACCAGTAAACTTCGCGGACTGGTGAACCCGAGCAGGTTCACCCGTATTTCCAACTGGTTTTCACCCGACCAAGATTCGCCGTGCGACTAGGGTTTCCGCCGCCACCTGATCGCCCCGCCCTTTCTTCCTCTTAGCGCACGAAGGCGATACCTGCTAAGTCGATCAGATTTTCCTTGCAAACTGGACAGGTTTTCTCCCTATTTCATCCGCAATTTTGGCATCGCCTGTTCCTAGAGTTCTTTCCGCCGTCCGTCGCCGCCCCTTTTCCTCGTGTTTCTTCGATCGAATTTCTCGTCCAAACTCGCTGTCGATCTTGATCTCCTCTAGCGTTTATGGCTCCAAAGACGAAAGCCATGGCCTTCAAGTGAACCGCACCTCCTCAAGTCTTCTCCGACTCCTTAGCGACAGACGACGAGGAGTGTGCTCCGACTCCTCCTTCCTACCAGCCACAGTCATCCACTCCTAGATCTTCATCCTCTCGGCGAGGACGCACCCCTGCCAGCCGGTCGCGGCCATATGTCTCTCCCCCGAATGAGTTTGGGATAATCTTTCGCAACGCCAGCCAAGAAGAACGATATCAAACCTTGCGTCAACGTCGTGTGCTCAACACAAGGTATCTTGATAGAGGAACATTACAATTGCTCGGGCTAAGGGAAGATGTTGATTTGATGTATGTTGTTGTGGGTTGGGAGCAATTCCAGCAACTATTGTCTCCTACGTATGTTGGTGTAATGCTGGAATTTTTGAGTTCTTTAGAGGTGAAGGCATATCTGATTCTAGAGGATGATCCCGGCCGCCTAACCTTCCGCTTGGGTAATATTGAGCATACTCTTACTCTCTCTCAACTACGCAGTATATACGGGTTTCCTGAGTCATGTGCCCACAAGGTCCCAACCGAATACAGTGAGCATGGCTTCTGGGGTGCAATAACTAACAAGCATATTTACTCCGCTCGCGTGGTCCATGCCTCCAGCCTCTGCAACCCAATCATCAAGTATGTTCACCGCGTGTTGGCTCATACCATATTTGGCCGCGGTGAGAGTGACGGTATGGTGCGATAAACCGAATTGTTTTCTCTCTGGTGCATGCTTCATAGCTTCCAGGTGGATTCTGGGTATTATCTTGCTAAGCAGTTCAGCCGCATCGCCCGTTCATTGAAAGGGGGCGATTGTGATTGGTGGCCTTATCACTCCCTTAGCAGTCTCTTTGGGCATCATCCCATATAGTACATTAGAAGCTACTGCCAACAACAGGCTCGAGATCGAGTCTTGTGTCGCCATGAAGTTGATTATCCGCAAGGGCGACTCCTATTGCATGACATTTAAAGGGAGTCCATTCTGCCTCCCATTGCCGAACCCAGAACGCACGACTGTACGTGTGCGCGCAAACTGGCGTATCCAGCCTATTGATGATCCACAGCCTGACCCTGTTGACACCGCACCACCTGCACCCTGAGCATTCTCCTTTGGTAGCACTTCTTCCTCTGACTCTATGATGGCTATCTTGTAGGAAATTAAAGAGGAGCAACTCCACCAACGAGAAGTTATTGATCACCTAGACACCACCGTTTCCTACATTCAGTAGGACCATTCCTCTCGATGGGAATCTATGGAGGCACACAAGCAAAGGCAACACAAGATGATGGGGTCTGTTTGGGAAAAGATATCAAGTATGGATGAGCGACTTTCCTTTCCCTCCGAGGAGAATATAGCACGCATGGACATCTCATCTGATGAGGAGGTCGAGCCCAACTTCACCTCGCGCGGCAAGAGCAAGAGTTCTAAAGGTTCTGGCTCTCGCTTGCGCAAACGGAGGTAGCTTCCCCGGACACACCCACAACACCCGCTCCTCTCACATCCATGACATTGCATAGAGGACTATGCAAACTTTTAGAGTGGGTGAGCTGTCTTCATTTCAGTTTCTCTTATGTGATGATTTGCTAGACTTGTTATGACTATGAATGTTACTTATATTCATGATGGATGGTATGTGGCATTGTATCCTATATGCCATTCTATTCGTGGGCCTGGTCCACATCTTCAGGCCCCACTATGTGACAGTTCTGTACGACATTATTTTATTGCTTTTGTTAGTACTCTGCTATGATCCCTATGATGTTGTATGAATTTTTCCATGAGTTTGCATGTAGTACATACCACATTTGTTATGATGTTTATGATTCACAGATTTGTTCATCTATCATGATAGGAGTATAGTAGTCTTGTCCTATGATAGCCATTGCAAAATTTTTAAAGTTGAATGCATGATTGATTAGGAACAATCAAAGATTGTTGATAATACCTCCCTGTTAGGGATACTTTTTAATCATGTCCATATGCTCTATGATTTTGAAATCTTATAGTTCGGATTGACTTTGAGTTGTTCATTAGTGGGTCAAACATTCCTATGACTGTTTAACCAACTTAAGCTTGTCACTTACATGAGAATCGTATTGAGATATATATTCACTTAGTTATTCTTTGAATTCCTTTCTGTTGATGGGGGGACACTGCATTTGTTAGAAAGGATATGTTGTCACTTTGCTTGCGAAAAAAAAAAACTCTTAGATTCCTCTAATTGGTACTGCAAAAAATTGGCAGTGGTACCGAAGGATATGAGTTGAAATCTAAGAGATGTAAAATGAAACCTATAGAAAGACTCCTCTACTTGGCACTGCGAAAAATTGGCAGTGGTACCCAAGGATATGAGTTGAAGTCTAGTGTAATAATCAGTGTATCGTTCCCTGAATAAAGCATTTGAGTTAACCCCAACGATTTGACTTGGAAAGATTGGAATTGTATGAGTGTTGTGTAGACTTAATTGAATCCTATGTTTGTTGCTTACTAGGTTGTTTGGCATCTAGAAATTGTGGGATCAAACTGTTGAACACTTGCAACAACCATTTACTTGATTTCTCCTGATTAGATCTTGGATTGCTATCAAATATTTTTCTATCTTGGATGTATACCTCGGCACAAAAAATTGCTCTTGTACCCATCTTGTATTTCATCTTATTTTATTGCTTAAGGATAAGCAAAAATTTAAGTCTAGAGTGTTTTGATGCCTTGCATTTTAATAGTAATTTTTCTTAATATTTCATGACAAATCCGGGCCTATTTTGATATTTTCACACTCTTTTAAGACTTATTTGATTAAAAGCTTCAGAATCTTCACTTTTTCTTGCTTTTGTGGAATTTCAAGTAAAATCACCTAATTTTGACGTCTTTTGAAGATTCTGAGACTATGGGGAGAGTCCTCACATGAAAACGAAGCTGCACGTCAAATTTGGGCTCAATCAGAGTTAACCTAAAAAATATGGCCAGGTGAGCCCCATGGGGTTCACCGGTGCTTTTGCCAGACAACAGGATACTTCACAGAGAGCTTCAGGGGCATGTGAACCCGATGGGGTTCACCCGTGATTCTCTCTGTTGCGCAGCACTCAAAAGCATCTAGAGCACATCACAGGCAGGGTTCACCTGTGCTTCTCTCTCGACTGAACTGTGCAGAGCATTTCACGACCAGGTGAACCCGGCGGGGTTCACCCGTGATTCCAACCTGAGTGAACGAGCGTCTGACATATAATCGGACTTTTCTTGATTTCTAGCCCGTTTAGCGTCCAAATTTGGCAAGGGAGGATTCTATGGAAAGCTGATTCAAAGGAGAACGCGTGGAGTATAAAAGCCCAAAATTTTGTGCAATAATCATCGAGAAATCGGGAGAGTTGCTGCTTGACGCGGTGGATTGCTCTAGAATTATAAATTTTGATACAAATCTATTGTGAGTATGGTAAACTGTGTTTTGATTGACAAAATTTTGACGGTATTTGATATTTTAAAGTTGATTACCATGTAAATCTTGAATATCTTCAAATTGGTATACTTTCAGGATTTTTCTGAGTTGTATTTCATATTTTTGATATAACTGTACAGGGTTTCGCCAACAAATGCAAACGGGACTCTTGCAAAAAATTTTCTGAAATTCTTCATTAATTGAATATTCATGTATATGCAACAATTTATTCTAGAGTGTCCTTCATGATTTGCTTTTTCTTCAAAGATTTACAGATATGAATTTTGAATGTATATGATTGTTAAGGATAAACAAATTTGTTTTATCCTTAATTCTAGACTTAGGAAACATCTTGAGTGATTGATTTGATGACTTAGGGAGTTTTTAAAATTTCATATAGACTTAAATTTTTGAGTAAATTCAATTTTGGTATTGATAAAATACATATGTGAATTGTTATATGTTCATAGGACACATGCATAGTATCTTGTTACTTGAAGTTTAATTTACTTATTTTTGCTTGATGGAAATTTTTATGAATAGGAATTTGGTGATATCTCTTTAAATTGAGATTTGCTCCAACTCCTCTGATTGAGTGATCTAAAGTCATGAGTTATATTATACCACGATGTGGTATACTTTAAATCTGTTGTGATCAAGTAACAGAGCGAGAACTTTTAAAACAAATATTTAACCCTCTTGCAGAAAGATCAACAATGATTTAAATATCATGCCATTGACTAGCTTTCTCTAGAAAAAAAAAGAAGAAAAGACTCCTCTACTTGGCACTGTTAAATTTGGCAGTGGTACCGAAGACATGGGTTGAAGTCTTTAGAAAAAAAAAGGGAGAAAAAGAGAAAGCTGCAGGTTAAGTGGATAACTCCGCTGACTTTCATGATTGAGACTATGAGTTAAATTATACTACTCTATGGTATACTTTGAACAATGTTATGATACTAACAAGAAAGGGCATATAACCGTTTAAAGACCAAATTGCTTTAAAAATCTCTTATCTTTAACATCACCGAGATTCTTGAAATAAATTTTTGTCTGCTGAGTAAGATAGATTTATTAAATTAAAAGTATTTGATATTTAGTGTGTGAAGAATGAATACTATGATATGAATTATGAATTTTATCTTTCTTGGATTGTAACCTCTTGAAAATTTATCTCTATTATGATTTTTCTTGAATTACTCGAGTTTGAAAGATTGATTACTTAATTTGTGGACTAAGGATGTTATTAGGGGCAAAAACAAATGAGTGTTTCTTATCTTTACATTCTTTATTCATATTGATGTATTGCTCGAGGACAAGCAAAATTCTAAATCTAGGGTATTCTGATGCATTGCATTTACACCATATTTTTGCCTATATTTTAGATCATATTTTGAGCTTAATTGAATGATTTTGTGCTATTTTTAGTATTTTTGCTTTACTTTGCACAGAATCTTCACTTTTCTTGGTTTTAATGAAAATGTAGGGAAAATGGCGTAAAAACGAAGGATTTTGAGGGGTTTAAAGCCAAAGCATGATTCCCGAGGAGATCGTGGGCCTACACGATAAATTTGGGGCGAAAACGGTGAAGAACGATAAATTTACGGCCTTGGCCGTAATTGCAGATTCAGCCGTGAACACGACGACGAGCGGAAGGCGAAAATCGACTAAGTGTCAGAATGAATAGAAACTTTCACGGGTGTGGCTGTAATTCCATCAGGAATTGTGAAACTTTCTGTGACCGAAAGCTTTAAACACAGAAACATTTACGGCCGCAGCCGTAAACACATCACCGACCGTAAAAACTTCTGCACAACGAGTTTTTCACCCGTTTCTCCATCGATTCGAACCGGATTTGAACCAAACCTTGCAGAAACGTTCGCTGATGAGTTCCAAACCGGTCTAACTATAAAAGATCATATTTTTTAAGCGAGAGGGGGAACGATTCGGATGAGCACAAGCGGCGGCGGCGACAAAGGCGACAACTAGATTTCTGAGCATACTCTGGCGAGATTTCACACGAATTCGAAGATCGATCCACTCTTCCTCATCTCCAGAACGAGAAGAAGGCGGTTTCGTTGTTCTTTCTGGGATTTCATTGCAAATTCTTAGAAGATATTCACTCGTTCATCATATACATGTATTCCCTTAGCAATATGAGCAAGTAGATACCTTTTTCGGGATTATTGGGCGTAGCCCACTGATTTTCATGGAGAGATTTAAATTATTGCTCTTTTCTTATAAATTTGTCATCCTAATTTAATTGAAATTGCATGTAACCCGTAAATTACCCTGGCCAAGTAATCTTACGTCTTTGACGAAGCGAGAAGGACCGAGAGGTGAATCGCAACGTCCGACCTATTTTGATTAAGCCTTCGAATCTAATCACGAGAGTAGGTTAGATTCGTCTGAAGGAATTAACCTGCTTTTCATAGAACTCAAGGGGTTTAATTAAGTCGACTGTCACGAGAGTAGGGAGTTAACCTAATTGAATACCGTATTACGCTCGGAGAGGAGGTAACATGTACAATAGGAAAAGTACCTTTCAGGATAGATAAGTGTATTGATTGAGTTATTTTTACACGATTCATGTTCATTAGTGTGGCGAACCCATGAATTCTTGATACTTTAGAAATCAAGTCTCTTAAGAGCTGTTTCTGAGTTTGTGTTGTGTGTAGAAGTTAGAACAACCAAAGATTGATTCCACCTAAATTCAAACATATCAAGAAGTCAGTACTTAGCTACGTAGTCCTCGTTGGGAACGATAATCTTTTATTACTTCGATAAATCCGTGCACTTGCAGATACCTATCAAGTTTTTGGCACCATTGCTAGGGATTACGGCGCCATTGCCGGAGAAGCCCCCACAGACATAGCAGCTTAGGTTGGCGGACTATCCCATCTCCATCCCTCGCAAAGATAGAATGTGCAAGCAGGCAATGAGCATATCTAATGCAGGGATTTGAGAGGGTAGAAGCCCTAGCGTTCCTTGGCGAGTAGGTGGACATGGAGAAGATGCACTGCCAGAAGATGTCTTCATTGAAATTCGGCGGCCCAACCCTGGAGGCATACGCTAGGAAGCCAAAGATGTCGTTCAGATCGGCAATCATGAGGCAGTACTCGGTATTTGCAAGCCTGACGGTCAACAACCCTAGGTTTGTATCAAGAACCGAGACCTTGAGCTCAACGGAGCTGAGAAACTCAAGAGTGAAAGGTATATAGGTAGGATGGGCATACTGCAGGAAACGCCCCCATCCAAACTGACGGAAAATCCAAAGAAGATCGTCAAAAATCCCAAGCGCGGCTAGTGTAGGCGGATCTATGTACCTTGTGTTAATGATTAACCGGTTTGAGAGCACCTGGTATCTCGCCGCCTGATGGTTATCGTGCATTTGGATCTCTGGCGGTATAGGTTGCTGTTGCGGTGCTTCAGGCCGAGGGCTGGTAGCTCCAGTTGGGTGCTTTCCGGCCTTCTTCCGTCGGGGTGGCATGATTGCTCAAATGGCTGGTTGAGGATGTTGAAGGAAGACAAAGAACGAGATTGAAGACTTGGAATGAGAGCTCGCCGAAAATTGCTAGTCTCTCCGGAAGAGTCGCCGGCTGTCGACGCCCGGTGGCGAGATGAGCGGCAGCGATAGGTGGGGCACGCAGTGGGGTTGGCGCTTTGTACGGAAGGCTGAAATATCGGGAACCCTAGGCGAAAAATTAGGCGACCTTAAGTGTATAAGCTTAACGGGTTGGGCTGGCCAGGCAGATCAGTTAAGCTGCTAAGGTTCGCGCCCGAGATTCCTGTCAGGACCCGATCATGAAATTCTCGTAGAAGCATCTGCTGGGAAATCACGGTCGCAATTTTCATCGGTACCCAGGCGTGATTCTCTCACAGAATTTTGGTGTAAATTTTCACGGTTGTGACTTCAATCACTGGGCAGCCATGATGTTCTCGTCAAATTTGTATGCGCTCAGTCTTCTGGAAATCTTGCCCATGACTTTCATCATGACCCACCCGTGATTTCTTCTGTATGGATTTGCACAAATTTTACAGCCGTCGTCTGAAGGAATTAACCTGCTTTTCATAGAACTCAAGGGGTTTAATTAAGTCGACTATCACGAGAGTAGGGGGTTGACCTAATTGAATACCGTATTACGCTCCGAGAGGAGGTAATATGTACAATAGGAAAAGTACCTTTCAGGATAGATAAGTTTATTGATTGAGTTATTTTTACACGATTCATGTTCATCAGTATGGCAAACCCATGAATTCCCGATACTTTAGAAATCAAGTCTCTTAAAAGCTGTTTCTGAGTTTGTGTCGTGCGTAGAAGTTAGAACAACCAAAGATTGATTCCGCCTAAATTCAAACATATCAAGAAGTCAGTACTTAGCTACGTAGTCCTCGTTGGGAACGATAATCTTTTATTACTTTGATAAATCCGTGCACAAGTTTTTGGCGCCATTGCCGGGGATTACGAATAGTTAATATTGATTAATTGATAAGTTCAGAGATTAGGCATTTTTTTTCTTTTCTTTTGCTATTAATTTTTACTATTCTTTTCTGTCTATTGTTACTTACACGTTGTATGCACAGAGTTTATCGTGCAGGTGCTTTATTTCCAGAAGACCCAGAAATTGAGTGCACCTTTCGCCTTCGAAGGAGATTGCAATTTAAAATCAAAAAGATCTCTGAAGAAGGAGAGATGGCAGCGAACCAGAACAATCAATCTTTGAGGGACTTCGCGGCACCAAACATACAAGGGTTCAATTCTAGCATCATTCGACCTAACGTAGAGGTGAACAACTTTGAACTAAAGCCAGCGCTGATGACGATGGTCCAGAAAAATAAATTTGGGGGTTCCCCAAATCAGGACCCAAATCTTCATTTAGCTGTTTTTCTTGAATACTGCGATACTGTCAAAGTTAATGGAGTTTCATCTGATGCGATAAGACTAAGACTATTTCTATTTTCTCTCAGGGATCGCGCTAGAGCTTGGTTGTACTCGATGCTAGCAGGATCTATCACCACTTGGGAGGAGCTATCTAAAACATTCTTGAACAAATATTTTTCGCCTAGCAAAACCGTTCAACTGCGCAATAGGATCACATCTTTTGCACAACAAGAGGGAGAATCGCTTTATGACGCCTGGGAACGCTTCAAGGAACTCCAGCGCATGTGCCAGCACCACAGACTTCAGGAATGGGTTCTAATCCACATCTTCTACAATGGATTGGATTATAACACTAGATTGATGGTGGACGCTGCGGCTGGAGGGACGATCATGAGCAAAAACTTGGAAGAAGCAACTGCTTTACTTGAGGACATGGCCATGAACCATAACCACTGGTCGAGTGAGCGGAACGCTATTTCCACAGGGTTTGGTAAGTACCACAATGATCCCTTGACATCACTGGCAGCTAAGGTAGATTCTTTGGTTCAGAAGATAGATTCTTTGTATTTTTCATCTAGTGCAATTAATGTAGTCTCTTGTGAGGTATGTGGTCTAACAGGACACAATTCATCTGAATGCCAAATCATAGCTTCATCACAAGAGGAGTCTAATCAGGAGCAAGCCAACACTGTGGGAAATTTCAAACAGAGGCCCACGAATGATCCATATTCTTCAACTTACAACCCAGGATGGTGGAACCACCCCAACCTATTGTATAAAAATAATCAAGGGCAAGTTCCTCCTCAATATTCTCAGTAGAATAACGGGCCACCACCGGGCTTTCAACAAAGGCAATACGGGCAGCCCCCTAAGTCGAACTTTGATTCCATGCTGGAAGTTGTTATGAAACAACAGAAGAGAACCGACGACCTTGCTGACCAGATCAAGCAGCTGACATCTCGTGTGGAAGCCCTGACTACCCACAACAAGATGTTGGAAAATCAGATTGCACAGCAGGCCAGTATAGCTAGCAGACCTACAGGGAGACTACCGGGACAGCCTGAGATGAATCCTAGGGAGAACTGCAGTGCGATAACTACAAGGAGTGGTAAGCAGTTAGATGAGCCTCAGATGCCTCAAGAGGAAATCACGCCTAGAGCTGATAAGGAGTAGTCTGAAGAGCCACAGCCTGATAAGGAAAAGTCTGTTGAGGAAGAAAAGGAGAAATATGTGGGTCCACCTGCATATGTTCTGCCTATTCCATTCTCTTAGAGACTGGCCAAAGCAAAGTTGGATAAACAGTTTAGCAAATTCCTGGAGGTACTAAAGAAGTTGTACATCAACATTCCTTTTACAGATGCTTTGTCACAGATGCCCACCTATGCAAAGTTTTTAAAAGATATACTTTCTAATATGCGAAAGATCGAAGAATATGGAACGGTGGCACTTACAGAGGAATGTAGTGCAATAATACAAAATAAGATTCCTCAGAAGTTGAAAGATCCAGGAAGCTTCTCCATTCCCTGGTAGATCGGCAACATGACTTTTGAAGGAGCTCTATGCGACTTGGGCGCAAGTGTCAGTTTGATGCCTCTGTCAATCTGTAGGAAACTCGACATAGGTGACCTGAAGCCAACCACTACTACTTTGCAGTTGGCCGACCGATCTGTTCGATGACCTATTGGAATATTGGAAGATGTACCTATAAAAGTCGGTGAATTTTTTATACCTGCTGACTTTGTGGTGTTGGAAATGGAGGAAGACTTAAGATTGCCAATTATTTTGGGAAGGCCATTTTTGGCCACTGCAGGTGCTGTAATTGATGTGAAGAAAGGGAGATTAACTTTGAACATTGGTGAAAACAACATCGATTTTGATCTTCTTTCCTCCCTTAAAAAGCCCTCCTTTGCAGATTCTTGTCTTAGTATTGATGTCTCTGAGCTGGATATGCGAGAAGAAGATTTAAGAAAAAAAGTAGATTCGCTAGAAGTTTGCCTGATCAGAATGGAAGATGAGGAGCATATGGAAGAAAAGGCTCAGGGTTATGTAAGGATATTAGACTCGAGTCAGATGGTTGAACCACAGAAAGCCAAAGTTTAGAAACTCATCCTGGTGAAGACAAATAGAATTGAACTCAAGACAGTTCCACCAAATTTGAGATACGAGTTCTTGGGGGAAAATTCTACATATCCAGTGATAGCGAGTGCTGATTTGGATAAAATGCAGACAAAGAGGTTGCTTGATGAGCTTCGACGCCATAGAAAGTTGATTGGATATTCGTTGGACGATATACATGGAATTAAACCATCTATGTGTATTCACAGGATTTATCTTGAAGAAAATTGCAAATCTTCCATTGAGTATCAGCGTTGACTAAACCCTGTCATGAAAGAGGTAGTGAAAAAGGAAGTTCTTAAGTTACTAGATGCGGGAGTGATCTACCCAATTTCTGACAGTGAATGGGTTAGCCTCGTTCATGTGGTCCCAAAGAAAGGGGGGTCACAATAGTGAAAAATGAGAACAATGAGTTGATTCCAATGAGAACGGTAATTGGGTGGCGTATGTGTATTGATTACCGAAAGTTAAACAAAGCCACCCGGAAGGATCATTTCCCTCTTCCTTTTATTGATTAGATGCTTGAACGATTGGCTACGAATTCTTACTTTAGTTTTCTTGATGGTTTTTCAGGATTTTTCCAGATACCTATTCACCCAGAGGATCAAGAGAAGACCACCTTCACATGCCCATACGGGACATTCGCGTATAGGCGCATGCCTTTTGGATTGTGCAACGCACCGGCCACCTTTCAACGCTGCATGATGGCCATTTTTTCTGATCTTATTGAAAATATTATGGACGTTTTTATGGACGACTTTTCAGTGTATGGGTCCTCTTTCGATGATTGTTTAACTAATCTGTCACGTGTTTTGCAGAGGTGCAAGGAAGTGAATCTGGTTCTTAATTGGGAGAAATGTCATTTTATGGTTCAAGAAAGAATTGTGCTAGGGCATCGTATCTCATAGAGAGGCATTGAAGTAGATAAAGCCAAGATTGAAGTTATAGAGAAATTGCCTCCACCCACTTTAGTTAGAGGAATTCGAAGTTTTTTGGGACATGCCGGGTTTTATCGTCGATTTATTCAAAATTTTTCTAAAATTGCTAGGCCTCTCACAAATTTATTGGCTAAGGATGTCGATTTTCATTTTGGCAGGGACTGCACTGAAGCTTTTGAGAAATTGAAAAAGGCTCTCGTCTCTGCACCCATCATGTAGCCACCAGACTACTCGCTCCCTTATGAGTTGATGTGCAATGCAAGTGACCAAGCAGTGGGAGCAGTGTTGGGACAGCGAAAAGATAACAAACTCCATGCCATCTATTATGCCAGCAAAACGTTAGACGGAGCACAAATAAATTACGCGACAACCGAAAAGGAGCTTCTTGCCATAGTTTTTGCTTTTAACAAATTTCGCTCCTATATTATTAATTCCAAGGTTGTCATTTTTACAGATCATTCGGCGATCAAATATCTGGTGAACAAGAAGGATGCAAAGCCCAGGTTGATTCGATGGATATTACTCTTACAGGAATTCGATTTTGAGGTAAAAAAACAAGAAGGGAGCAGAAAACTCAGTAGCAGATCATTTGTCCAGATTGACCAAGGAAGAAAACCAAGAGGATGATTTAGAAATCAATGATTCTTTTCAGGAGGAGTATTTATATGCTATCATTAGACAAGAGGCACCAAGGTATGCAGATATTGTAAACTTTCTAGTGTCTAATATCATACCTCCTGATCTGACATTTCAAGGGAAAAAGAAATTCAAACCAGATGTTAAGCATTTCCACTAGGATGAGGCAAATCTATACCGCCGACGTGCAGACAGTTTATTTCGAAAATGCATTCTGGAAGAATAAATTCATGATGTACTTTCCCACTGTCACTCTTCGCCTTATGGGGGGCATGCCAGCGCATCAAAGACAGCGTTCAAAATTCTCCAGTCAGGATTCTATTGGCTGATAATTTTTCATGATTCCAGGAAATTTATCCACTCTTGTGATAAATGCCAGCGAGCTGGTAATATCGCTAGAAGAGATGAACTTCCTCAACATGGGATTTTGGAAGTGGAAATCTTCGATGTCTGGGGAATTGATTTTATGGGAAAATTCCCCACCTCCTGTGGAAAAAAATATATCCTCCTTTGTGTTGATTATGTCTCCAAATGGGTTGAAGCAACAGCTGAGGCCACTAATGATTCATGCGTTGTAGCTAGATTATTTAAAAAGGTGATTTTCCTAAGATTTGGTGTCCCCAGAGTTCTAATCAGTGATGGAGGTTCTCATTTCATTGAAAATAGGCTCGAGTCATTGTTAAGAAAATATGGAGTACATCATAAAATTGCTACGCCGTATCACCCACAGACTAGTGGTCACGCTGAAGTTTCAAACAGAGAAATTAAGAGGATAGTCGAAAAGACTATATCAGGAGCAAGGAAAGATTGGGCGCTGAAGCTTGATGATGCTCTTTGGGCTTATAGGATGGCTTTCAAAACTCCTTTAGGCATGTCTCCATTCCAAATTATTTATGGCAAATCTTGCCATTTACCTGTGGAACTTGAGCACATAGCATATTGGGCTGTTAAGAAGCTAAACTATGACCTAAAGAGTGCTGAAGAAAAGAGAAAATCGCAAGCGCACGGCTGTATCGGTGCAGTAAGAATATCGTTCCCACAGGGACGGAGAATCGAGTATCAACAATTCTATCGATCAAAAGCTAGATAATCAAGTTTGGAAGGGTTTTATGAACTAAAGAAAAGAAGTAAAATAACAAACAGCAATCTAGGAGGATTCTAATGACGTACGACGAAAGACGATTGACAATGATTAAAAGACATCGGAGATCATGGGTTCACCACTCAATTAAATTAAAGGATGTACGATAAATAGCTGATAATTACTACTCATGATCTAAAGAAAAATGCCTAGAAAGTAATCACCGCTTCTCAACGCGTGAAAATAACCCACATCTAGTATAGTAGCCGCCTCTCGACGCGCAACTATAGCATAGATGGGTTCAAGCAACCGTGACCTTTTCCTCGTGTAGGATCCTAGCTCTCGCTACAAACCCTACACGATCGCTCCAAGGAATGTCTGTAATAGTGGGTTCTTCACACATTACTCTAATGTCATTTCA
The DNA here is from genome assembly GCA_027563935.2 of Costus lasius. NCBI lineage: Eukaryota > Viridiplantae > Streptophyta > Magnoliopsida > Zingiberales > Costaceae > Costus > Costus lasius. Next base: position 105,912,869 of record CM050448.1, read on the forward strand.
GTGATCAATTCAAAACAACATGCATATAAATCTCCAAGGAATCAAATAGATGCCAAAATATAATATCATAAATATTTTTATCATCACAATCCAGAAATTTAAGAGAGGGCTATACCCTGATCTCCGACTAAAGAGTTTAAGCTATCATCATCATGGTTTTACACAAAGATATTTCAAGAAAGTACATCAAGAAGAAGAGGGAAAGGGTTAGAATCGAATCCAAACTCAAAGGTAGCCCTTCTCCTTCACTGTCGATCCAGATAGAAGCCTCTAAGGATGCTGGTCGCCTTTCCCAAGTCGCCTCCTCCCTGATCGCCAGTCGCCGCAACACCCAAACAAGCAATCCGCTTCTTTCCCTGGCGGCCCCCTGATTTTTCTGCTTTTCGCCCTATTTGTCTCTGTAGAAACCCTGGCCAATCCTACCCATCAGATGCCACTTCAAATTACGGATCCAACGGTGCCATTTTTGCCTGAATCCGTTAAGAAATGAATAAGTTATGCCCTTTTTAGTGCAGGGGGGTCGCACAGCGGCTGAAGAAAGCTGCGCAAGTTCCACGGGGCGAGGTTTGCGTCGCTGGGTGTCCCGTGGAAGATACTGTGGAGAAACTGAGTTGCGACTGTGCTGCTTACCGAAAGTTCCTCGGGGTGAGGTTCTTGTCACTAGGTCCCCCGAGGAAGTTTCTGTGGAAAAGCTGTCTTGCGAAGCTGGCTGCCTCCAAAGAGTTCCTCGGGGTGTGGTTTTCATCGCTAGGTCACCCGTGAAACTCATGGAAGACTCCGATCAAGCTGAAATATGGTGTGCTGACTTGTTTTCGCCTTTTGAATCACCCAGTAACCTCAGAATCATCAAATAAGTGATAGAATAGGGTGATTTAACCTGAAAATTATTGAAAATAGGAAATGGTGAAGATTCCGAAGCAAATTGAGAGATAAGCACAAAAAGTGGACAAACAAGGTAAAAATACCCCGATTCCCACTGGATACCAGCAAAAATATACTCGAAAACTCTATATAAATGCGAGGTATCAAAATCTCCCAGACTTAAATCCTTGCTTGTCCTCAAGCAATGAAAATAATAGAACCAAGTAATAAGAACCAGATACTCAACTTGATAACGAATTTAGATGAAAACGCTAAGCTCAAGCATTTCCCATTTAGATTTCAAAATCCAAGCAATTGGTTCATCCTCAAGAATCAAGTCAAAAGATCCCACAGTTGAAACAAGTTAAAGATTCATATCATGTAGGATGCAAAGAACCACAGCGTAATATATGAGTTTTGTTTACCTTGCAAGAACAGCCATACTACCAGTTGGGAAAAGAGAGTACAATGCATGAGATCCCCTCGTTATTTGGTGGCCTATCAACATAGTTGCTTTCTATTTCTCTCTTTTATCTTTGTTTTTTGTTTTTTGTTTTTTTTTTGTTGTGTGGCCATTAATCGAGTGATGTAAGCAACGTACCTAAACAGTTGTCAACTTCCCTCTTTAGATGTTTCGGTAGGTTGAGAACAATTTTATTTACATTACTCATGTCTATATCCGTCTTACGGTCTATAGCTCAGCGGAGTCACGTTCCTTAAATCTTTTTCTGCCATCTCTTTTTTTTTTGACAAAATAAGTTGTGTAGTAAGGATGAAATAAAACATGGAAAGGAGGGTATCTCAAACACTGAATTTGTCATCTTCACAAGTAATAAGGCCAACCGAACAAGCTAACCAAAATCAAACACATCATTTAAGTTACTAAACATACCGCAGTCAATAAAACTTCAACTAAATTCCAATATGTTACCCTATGATTCTCATCCATTGGAATTCCCAAATGCAGAATTTTATAAATCTAAATAAGGTTGCAAAAAGTTAAAGCATACCCAAGTAAATCATTCACAAGAAGAATAAAAATCATCACATCTTACCATTTTGACCTATCAACTTCACGATTGAAAACAAGCAAGAAAAGCGTAAGATCATGAATCCACATATTCAGTACAGAGAATTCAAGTTTCCAGCATAGCAAGATAGTTGATTTCTTGAACAAAGTAAGGTGGTTGTCTAACTAATGTAAACGGTAAATGCATAGTAAAAATCATAAGTTCAAAACTACCCCCCCCCCCCTCACAGCAAAATAAGGCATCGTCTTCGATGCCAAAATAGGAGAACAAGACAATGTACAGAAATGGGGGAAGGTATAGAGAGCTCACAAAGCTAATCGCGGGGGTCATCCCCCGCGTCTCGACGGTCGTCGTCGGAGGCATCAGAGGAGTCCTCAAAAGAATCTGTGACATCGTGCATGTGCTGGTCCTCCTCGTCGTGAGGAGAGCTAAGGAGGTCGTAGATACATTGTACATTGTCCATCAGCATCTCCATTTGGAGCCCATGGGTCCATTGGTTCTGCAGTAGTTGTTGGAGGAGCTCATGCGTGGAGGGCTCCAGAGATGATCGAGGGGCAGGCCCCGATGTAAAGGGGGCAGGGGCACCAGTGGATAGAAGTCAAGTGGAGGGCCCCTCCAGTTTCCACGGCTGTGGTCTTGTTCGCTTGGCCGGCCATGGAAGATACTGAGGAACAACTAAGCTTTAGCTCGCGCAGACTACAGAGTGTTCCTCGGGGTGTGGTTTTGATTACTGGGTCTCCCGTGGAAGAAACTGTGGAGAAACTATCTTAAGCTTGCGTAGCTTACAGAGGGTTCCACGGGGCGAGGTTGTGATTGCTGGGTCGCTCGTGGAATTCTGCAAATAACGCGATTGACCCCCAAAAACTCCCAGATCATCCCTGGACAATTTCAAACATAGAATTAATCTCGAAGAGGCAATCATAATAGAATAGGAGCATATACCACCTCAACACTATCACAAAATCAGCAAAATGTCATCAAAACGTATCACATGAAACCCATCATTGAAAACGCAGAGGAGCCGGCTCTAGAAGATAATCAAAATAGCAACTACAGCAGACTACCGTCACAACATCAACAAAATACCGTCAAGTGATCTACCCAAAAGGATTAGTAGGTGATCTACAAAGGGAAAAATTTCATCCCAGCTGTACCATAATACCATCAAGATGTCATCAAGACACAAGACATAAAAACCATAAATGAAAATTCCCTGAAGTAAACCACCGAAGAGTTGGCAAAGCAAACACATGGTGAAGGAGACAACATAGTGGGAAGAAAAGTAAGCAGGTGGTCAACTAACCAAAATACCACCACAACAAGACTAATGAAAACACCGATAAGTAAACTACCAAAAAGGACTAGCAAGACAAGGAAGAAAGCTTGGGTTGCCTCCCAAGAAGCGCCATTTTTAAGGTCTTTGGCTTGACCCTAGTGTCGTGTCAAGGTGGGGCTGAGGAGTCAGAAGGACGGACAACGCTCCGCTTTTCAAGCGACTCATGAACAAAATGTGGAGAGGGTATTTCTCCATCAGAATCATTACATGGAATATCCCCCTGGGATTGCATTAGGTCTGATAAATTCTCCCCATACTTTCTAGATATCTGCCCACAAGAAACTCTCAAAACTCCATGGTTAGGACCTTGTTCAGGACCAGGACAAGGTGATCCTCCTTCGGGAACAGTAACCAGTGAATTAGATAAGTCTGAACCAATTTCAAAGCTCACTAGGAGTTGAGCGGGGTGCTGTGCAAGCGTCATAAGAGAGTCTCTAGAGTATTTCTTTTGACCAGTAGCTTCCAAACCATCACCATCATAATGCTTAGTTGCTCCAACACCATGCTGTCTATTCTCTGATGGTTTTAGTTTTAGAGTCGAGACACCGGCTGCATTTCCAGTCATCCAACTCCACTTTGTTCAGCCTGACTTCCTCATTTGCAACATCTATTGGAATGATATTTGGGATAGTGGTTGGACTATTGATATTTTCTGACTTACTAATAATTCCGTGCTTGATCTCAGGAGCTTTATATGCATTATAGAGGTCAGATACGCCAGCACCATTAGCTTTGGAAAATAATTCTTTTTTATTCTTCTTTTTAGATGTAATCTTAGGCTTCCATGTTTTAAATGAAGGCTTCTCCTTTTTCCCTGAGCGGGTAACAGCACCCAATCCATCACTAGAATCAAAAACTTCAGGTTCTGACTTATTTTTCACATTATGCAAGTGCAAGTTCTCTTGAACCTTGTCGGCCAACTTATCCTTTAGGGCACTTGTTTCTCTCTGAAAGTGGTTTTTGTCAAAATCATGCTGGAAAACTTTCTCTATAAGTCCAAGATTTTCATATTTAAGCTTGTCTAGTTTCTCATAATGAAGATCTTTTTCGGATCTAATCATTTCACCCTTTGAATACACTTCAGATAACTTTTTGCATGACTCCTCTAAATTAACCTTGACCATCTGAGAAGAATCCCCAATGTTCTTGATCTTCATTTGCAGTGCATCTCTTTCCTGTTGAACCACGATAAGTAAATTTCCTAGCCATTCAATCCTATCCCCTGGGTCCAACATACTCGATTGTGGAGGCATCTCGAATTTATTAAGCATTTTCTCCCATTTCTGCACAAGGCAATTTCTCTGAACTAAGGATTGCTCCAGCATATCATTGTGCTCAGCTAAATCAGAAAACTTTCTTTCAAGTGTCTCGTATTTAGCTTTCAATTCATTAAAATCTGAATTAGAAATTGCCTGTGGGCCATCTCACCAAGAATCCACGACCATAAAACCAGCATTAGGAGGTGGTCTCCCAGTGGAACTTTTTTGATCCCAATCGGTACAGCAACAATTTTGGATAGCAACTGAATTTTCTCAATTATATCTCTAGAATGGGATTGCTTAGGCAAATCCAAGTCTTCCAGTATCCCTTCAATCCTTTGTAGAACAGAGTCCTGGAGAAGAAAAGAATCTCGCAGTGTAGTGGGAGAATTCCATATGTACGGAAGCTCAGATTCTGGTGTCTCTATTCTATCAATCTCTGAATAATCCAGAAGCTTCAAAATCTCCTTTTTTATTATTCCTTTTAAGTTTGGGTTAAGCCGTCTTTGGCCTTCAATGGTGGGTTTGTAGCCTTCCTCCAAAAATGTCCTCAGGTTATGCGGTAACTATTTGAACTCAACCTCTTTGTCATCTTTTACCGCGGTAAGTGGTTGTTTGAGGTTGAAACACTCCAAGGGGTTCAAGTTATGGAGAGGGGTGGTATCCGGTGGTTGTGAGCATGTATCAACTTCAAATTCAGCCTCTTCTCCCCTTTCACTCCCAGGTAGATATTCCTCCAAAGAATCAGAGTTATTGCTAATGGTACATGTGCTGCCCAACTCGTCCTTCACAACATCTACACTATAGCAGGTTCCTGCAAAAGAAGGACGGTTTAGACATTCAAAAATATTAAAATCAATAACATCCTCACCAACATTCAACGTGAGCATTCCATTTTTGACGTTGATTACAGCACCGGCTGTAGCCAAGAAGGGTCGGCCAAGAATTACGGGAAGTCGGGCATCCTCTTCCATCTCCAACACAACGAAATCCACCGGAATAATGAATTTACCAACTCTAATAGGTACATTCGTTAATATGCCCACTGGGTGCCGAACCGAATGGTCGGCAAGTTGTAACGAGAAACTTGTCTTCTTCAATTCCCCCAGATCCAATTTCTTGCAAATTGAGAGTGGTATAAGACTCACACTGGCTCCAAGGTCGCATAGAGCGCGATCAAAGCTCACATTCCCAATCTGACACGGGATTGAGAAACTGCTAGGGTCTTTTTCCATGTCCAAATTCATCCCAGGCTCATCAAGTTGCTTCTCACTGTGTATGGTGATAGCATTGCAATGCTCTCTAGGATTCACTTCGGGTTGAGATGGTAGTTTCCCAGGGTGTCTACCGTAAGTGGAAGCGAGGTGGGCTAGTTGATTTTCCACCATCCTGTTGTGAGCTTCCATAGCATCTATTCTTGAGTCAAGTCAGTTTATAGAGTTTCCAAAATTCTCATTGGCCTTCTCTTGGGTATTGATAAACTTTTCCAAAGTTAGCTCCAAAGAAGACTTCTGTGGTTGCGGTGGCTGTGGAGCTGGCGGTTGATGTTGTGGAGCAAAAGGCCTCGGTTGGAATCCAGGTGGTTGAGTTGCCTTGTAATGCTGCAGCTGTCCCAAATTCTTATTTTGAAACTGATTTTGGCTTTGATCAAGAGTTGTTCTGTAAGAGAAATTGGGATGACTTCTCCATCCTAGATTGTATGTAGTAGAATATGGATCAAATTATGGCATTTGATTGTAGCTTCCCAATGCTTGGACTTGTCCTATCTGTGGATCATTCCCTTGAGGCATTAAAATCTGACATTCATTCATGTTATGCCCTGTGACTCCACATATCTCATAGACGACATTAACAGTTTCAGCAGAATGTAATCCAAAAGAATCAAGTTTTTTAGAGAGGGAGTCTACTTTTGCTGCTAAACTAGTAAGAGAATTTATCTCATACTTCCCTGGTGCTGAAGCTCTAGATGTGTTGCCCCTTTTTCCTACCCAAGAGCAATGATTCAAGGACATATCTTCTAGCAGTTCAATGGCTTCTTCTAAGGTCCTATTCATAAGTGCACCCCCCACAGCAGCATCCACGGTAAGTCTAGTGTTGTACCTGAGTCCATTATAAAAAGTGTGTATGAGGACCCATCTCTCTAGGCCATGGTGTGGGCATAGTCTTTGCAGCTCCTTAAATCTCTCTCATGCTTCATATAATGATTCACCATCTCTTTGTGTGAAGCTAGTAATTTAGTTTCTCAATTGCACTGTCTTACTGGGAGGGAAATATTTTGCTAGGAAAGCTCGTGATAGTTCCTCCCAAGTAGTTATGTTCGCTGGATTGAGGCTGTGCATCCAACTTCTTGCTCTATCTCTAAGGGAGAATGGGAAGAGTCGCATCCTGACTGCATCATTGGTAACTCTATTCATCTTCAAGGTGTCACAATACTCTAAGAAGATGGATAGGTATTCGTTTGGATCTTCAGTTGGCGATCCCCCAAATTGGTGTTGTTGTACCATTGCTATGAGTGATGGCTTCAACTCAAAATTATTTGCAGATATAGGTGGGCGTGTGATGCCAGTGTGCCATCCTTGTGCGTTCGGTGTTGCAAATTCCCTCAAAGCTCTGTTGTTGTTTTCCTCAGCCATTGCGAGATCAAGTTGTATTGGGTTGATATCTATTGGTACTTCTTCTCTCTACAACCTTCCTCCTTTTCTCAACCACTGATAAGTCCTTTCAATTTGTGGTTCTGATTCCTGTAGATCACCAGGTACAATATCTCTTTGCATATAACAAAAAAGGAATCAGTAGAGGTGAGTACCAGTTAACAAAACAAGGTATAGAATGGAAAAGAAAAAAAATAATATGATTATAACTAGTGAAAGTAAACTAAAAGCAGTAAAAGAAAATAAAAGGTCTAGTCTATTGATTTCTAGAATTAGATCAATATCAATTGACTACCGTCCCTGGCAACGGCGCCAAAAACTTGTTGCTATCACTGCAAGTGCACGGCTGTATCGGTGCAGTAAGAATATCATTCCCACAGGGACGGAGAATCGAGTATCAACAATTCTATCGATCAAAAGCTAGACAATCAAGTTTGGAAGGGTTTTATGAACTAAAGAAAAGAAGTAAAATAACAAACAGCAATCTAGGAGGATTCTAATGACGTACGACGAAAGACGATTGACAATGATTAAAAGACATCGGAGATCATGGGTTCACCACTCAATTAAATTAAAGGATGTACGATAAATAACTGATAATTACTACTCATGATCTAAAGAAAAATGCCTAGAAAGTAATCACCGCTTCTCAGCGCGTGAAAATAACCCACATCTAGTATAGTAGCCGCCTCTCGACACGCAACTATAGCATAGATGGGTTCAAGCAACCGTAACCTTTTCCTCGTGTAGGATCCTAGCTCTCGCTACAAACCCTACATGATCGCTCCAAGGAATGTCTGTAATAGTGGGTTCTTCACACATTACTCTAATGTCATTTGAGTGATCAATTCAAAACAACATGCATATAAATCTCCAAGAAATCGAATAGATGCCAAAATATAATATCATAAATATTTTTATCATCACAATCCAAAAATTTAAGAGAGGGCTACACCCTGATCTCCGACTAAAGAGTTTAAGCTATCATCATCATGGTTTTACACAAAGATATTTCAAGAAAGTACATCAAGAAGAAGAGGGAAAGGGTTAGAATCGAATCCAAACTCAAAGGTAGCCCTTCTCCTTCACTGTCGATCCAGATAGAAGCCTCTAAGGATGCTAGTCGCCTTTCCCAAGTCGCCTCCTCCCTGATCGCCAGTCGCCGCAACACCCAAACAAGCAATCCGCTTCTTTCCCTGGCGGCCCCCCGATTTTTCCCCTTTTCGCCCTATTTATCTCTGTCGAAACCCTGGCCAATCCTACCCATCAGATGCCTCTTCAAATTACGGATCCAACGGCGCCAGTTTCGCCCGAATCCGTTAAGAAATGAATAAGTTATGCCCTTTTTAGTGCAGGGGGGTCGCACAGCGGTTGAAGAAAGCTACGCAAGTTCCACGGGGCGAGGTTTGCGTCGCTGGGTGTCCCATGGAAGATATTGTGGAGAAACTGAGTTTCGACTGCGCTGCTTACCGAAAGTTCCTCGGGGTGAGGTTCTCATCACTAGGTCCCCCGAGGAAGTTTCTGTGGAAAAGCTGTCTTGCGAAGCTGGCTGCCTCCAAAGAGTTCCTCGGGGTGTGGTTTTCATCGCTGGGTCACCCGTGAAACTCATGGAAGACTCTGATCAAGCTAAAATTTGGTGTGCTGACTTGTTTTCGGCTTCTGAATCACTCGGTAACCTCAGAATCATCAAATAAGTGACAGAATAGGGTGATTTAACTTGAAAATCATTGAAAATAGGAAATGGTCAAAATTCCGAAGCAAATTGAGAGATAAGCACAAAAAGTGGACAAACAAGGTAAAAATACTCCGATTCCCACTGAATACCAGCAAAAATATACTCGAAAACTCTATATAAATGCGAGGTATCAAGCACATAGCATATTGGGCTATTAAGAAGCTAAACTATGACCTAAAGAGTGCTGAAGAAAAGAGAAAATCTCAATTAAATGAATTAGATGAAATAAAAAATTCAGCTTATGAAAGCTCGCGCATATATAAAGAACGCGCTAAAAAATGGCATGATCAGCGAATTGCTAAGAAAGAATTTTTTGAAGGGGATAGGGTTTTGCTATATAATTCGCGTCTCAGGCTATTCCCAGGAAAATTGAGGAGCCGCCGGTCGGGGCCCTATATTATCCAGAAAGGATTACCCTATGGCGCTGTAGAGATATCAAGGGAAGGACAAGAAAGTTTCAAGGTGAGCGGGCAACGTTTAAAGCACTATTTTGAGGATGAACAAGTTGAAGATGACGTGTACCTGATCCTCTCTAATCCACCAGAAGAGTCATGAACATCGCTTTGGTTGAGCTAAAGACCATAAACAAGCGCTTTATGGAAGGCAGCCCATATTTTTGATCTTTATTAATTGTTTTTGTAGTTCACTTTTATTTGTCTTGAAATATTTTGTAATGTAAGGTTTTGATCATAAAAAAGGCTTTGATTATAGGAAATTTGAGGAGCCTTCTTGATGACCGGGAGACTTGCTGCTTGACGCGGTGGATTGCTCTAGAATTATAAATTTTGATACAAATCTCTTGTGAGTATGGTAAACTGTGTTTTGATTGACAAAATTTTGACGGTATTTGATAGTTGACAGTTGATTACCATGTAAATCTTGAATATCTTCGAATTGGTATACTTTCAGGATTTTTCTGAGTTGTATTTCATATTTTTGATATAACTGTACAGGGTTTCTCCAACCAATGCAAAGGGGACTCTTGAAAAAAATTTTCTGAAATTCTTCATTAATTGAATATTCATGTATATGCAACAATTTAAGTATAGAGTGTCCTTCATGATTTGTTTTTTCTTCAAAGCTTTACAAATATGAATTTTGAATGTATATGATTGTTAAGGATAAACAAATTTGTTTTATCCTTAATTCTAGACTTAGGAAACATCTTGAGTGATTGATTTGATGACTTAGGGAGTTTTTAAAATTTCATATAGACTTAAATTGTTGAGTAAATTCAATTCTGGTATTGATAAAATACATATGTGAATTGTAATATGTTCATAGGACACATGCATAGTATCTTGTTACTTGAAGTTTAATTTACTTATTTTTGCTTGATGGAAATTTTTATGAATAGGAATTTGGTGATATCTCTTTAAATTGAGATTTGCTCCAACTCCTTTGATTGAGTGATCTAAAGTCATGAGTTATATTATACCACGATGTGGTATACTTTAAATCTGTTGTGATCAAGTAACAGAGCGAGAACTTTTAAAACAAATATTTAACCCTCTTGCAGAAAGATCAACAATGATTTAAATATCATGCCATTGACTATCTTTCTCTAGAAAAAAGAAGAAGAAGAAAAGACTCCTCTACTTGGCACTGTTAAATTTGGCAGTGGTACCGAAGACATGAGTTGAAGTCTTTAGAAAAAAAAGGGAGAAAAAGAGAAAGCTGCAGGTTAAGTGGACAACTCCGCTGACTTTCATGATTGAGACTATGAGTTAAATTATACTACTCTGTGGTATACTTTGAACAATGTTATGATGCTAACAGGAAAGGGCATATAACCATTCAAAGACCAAATTGCTTTAAAAATCTCTTATCTTTAACATCACCGAGATTCTTGAAATAAATTTTTTGTCTGCTGAGTAAGATAGATTATTAAATTGAAAGTATTTGATATTTAGTGTGTGAAGAATGAATACTATGACATGAATTATGAATTTTATCTTTCTTGGATTGTAACCTCCTGAAAATTTATCTCTATTATGATTTTTCTTGAATTACTCGAGTTTGAAAGATTGATTACTTAATTTGTGGACTAAGGATGTTATTAGGGGCAAAAACAAATGAGTGTTTCTTATCTTTACATTCTTTATTCATATTGATGTATTGCTTGAGGACAAGAAAAATTCTAAATCTAGGGTATTCTGATGCATTGCATTTACACCATGTTTTTGCCTATATTTTAGATCATATTTTGAGCTTAATTGAATGATTTTGTGCTATTTTTAGTATTTTTGCTTTACTTTGCACAGAATCTTCACTTTTCTTGGTTTTAATGAAAATGTAGGTAAAATGGCGTAAAAACGTAAGTGTTAGAATGAATAGAAACTTTCACGGGTGTGGCTGTAATTCCATCACGAACTGTGAAACTTTCTGTGACCGAAAGCTTTAAAAACAGAAACATTTACGGCCGCAGCTGTAAACACATCACCGACCGTAAAAACTTCCGTCCGACGAGTTTTTCACCCATTTCTCCATCGATTCGAACCGGATTTGAACCAAACCTTGCAGAAACATTCGCTGATGGGTTCCAAACCGGTCTAACTATAAAAGATCATATTTTTCAAGCGAGAGGGGGGACGATTCAGATGAGCACAAGCGGCGGCGGCGACAAAGGCGACAACTAGATTTCTGAGCATACTCTGGCGAGATTTCACATGAATTCGAAGATCGATCCACTCTTCCTCATCTCCAGAACGAGAAGAAGGCGGTTTCGTTGTTCTTTCTGGGATTTCTTTGCAAATTCTTAGAAGATATTCACTCGTTCATCATATACATGTATTCCCTTAGCAATATGAGCAAGTAGATACCTTTTTCGGGATTATTGGGCGTAGCCCACTGATTTTCATGGAGAGATTTACATTATTGCTCTTTTCTTATAAATTTGTCATCCTGATTTAATTGAAATTGCATGTAACCTGTAAATTACCCTGGCCAAGTAATCTTACGTCTTTGACGAAGCGAGAAGGACCGAGAGGTGAATCGCAACGTCCGACCTATTTTGATTAAGCCTTCGAATCTAATCACGAGAGTAGGTTAGATTCGTCTGAAGGAATTAACCTGCTTTTCATAGAACTCAAGGGGTTTAATTAAGTCGACTGTCACGAGAGTAGGGAGTTAACCTAATTGAATACCGTATTACGCTCCGAGAGGAGGTAACATGTACAATAGGAAAAGTACCTTTCAGGATAGATAAGTGTATTGATTGAGTTATTTTTACACGATTCATGTTCATTAGTGTGGCGAACCCATGAATTCTTGATACTTTAGAAATCAAGTCTCTTAAGAGCTGTTTCTGAGTTTGTGTTGTGCGTAGAAGTTAGAACAACCAAAGATTGATTCCGCCTAAATTCAAACATATCAAGAAGTCAGTACTTAGCTACGTAGTCCTCGTTGGGAATGATAATCTTTTATTACTTCGATAAATCCGTGTACTTGTGGATACCTATCAAGTTTTTGGTGCCATTGCTAGGGATTACGGCGCCATTGCCGGAGAAGCCCCCACAGACACAGCAGCTTAGGTTGGCGGACTATCCCATCTCCATCCCTCGCAAAGATAGAATGTGCAAGCAGGCAATGAGCATATCTAATGCAGGGATTTGAGATGGTAGAAGCCCTAGCATTCCTTGGTGAGTAGGCGGACATGGAGGAGATGCACTGCCAAAAGATGTCTTCATTGAAATTCGGCGGCCCAACCCTGGAGGCGTACGCTGGGAAGCCAAAGATGTCGTTCAGATTGGCAATCATGAGGCGGTACTTGGTATTTGCAAGCCTGAAGGTCAGCAACCCTGGGTTTGTATCAAGAGCCGAGACCTTGAGCTCAACGGAGCTAAGAAACTCAAGAGTGAAAGGTATATAGGTAGGATGGGCATACTGCAGGAAACGCCCCCATCCAAACTGACGGAAAATCCAAAGAAGATCGTCAAAAATCCCAAGCGCGGCTAGTGCAGGCGGATCTATGTACCTTGTGTTAATGATCAACCGGTTTGAGAGCACCTGGTATCTCGCCGCCTGATGGTTATCGCGCATTTGGATCTTTGGCGGTATAGGTTGATGTTGCGGTGCTTCAGGCCCAGGGCTGGTAGCTCCAGCTGGGCGCTTTCCGGCGTTCTTCTGTCGGGGTGGCATGATTGCTCAAATGGCTGGTTGAGGATGTTGAAGGAAGACAAAGAACGAGATTGAAGACTTGGAATGAGAGCTCGCCGAAAATTGCTAGTGTCTCCGGAAGAGTCGCCGGCTGTCGACGCCCGGTGGCGAGATGAGCGGCAGCGATAGGTGGGGCACACAGTGGGGTTGGCGCTTTGTACGAAAGGCTGAAATATCGGGAACCCTAGGCGAAAAATTAGGCGAGCTTAAGTGTATAAGCTTAACGGGTCGGGCTGGCCAGGTAGATCAGTTAAGCTGCTAAGGTTCACGCCCGAGATTCCTGTCAGGACCCGATCATGAAATTCTCGTAGAAGCATCTGCTGGGAAATCACCGTCGCAATTTTCATCGGTACCCAGGCGTGATTCTCTCACAGAATTTTGGTGTAAATTTTCACGGTTGTGACTTCAATCACTGGGCAGCCATGATATTCTCGTCAAATTTGTATGCGCTCAGTCTTCTGGAAATCTTGCCCATGACTTTCATCATGACCCACCCGTGATTTCTTCTGTATGGATTTGCACAGATTTTACAGCCGTGACCATAGTTACGACACTGCCATAATGTTCTCGGTGGATATGTCTTGTTTTGTTTCCTTGAAAAATCTTGGTCACGACTTTCAGCGTACCCCAATCTTGATCTCCTCGTATAATTCTGCGTTTGTTGGTTACGGCCGTGGCTTTAGTCTCCTCCCTACCGTAATTTCCTCGGTGAGTTTTCTGATGTTGGACTGAGTTAGAATCACGGTCGAGATTTCTGTCAGGACCCGGCCGTGATTTTGTGAAAACTGGCAGAAAAACACCTCTCTTTACTGCATTAGTTTGCGATATTCTTGTGTCATTTCAAACCAAGTAAAAGCGTGAATATCCGCAGCTAAATAAACAGAATTATAACAAACAATGCAAGTAATGAAAAAGGGCTCAACAAGGCCCAGATATCATTTTCAACTTTTATGAGAATCAATCGCCAATGCTGAAGACAAACAAGATCAGTTCATGGAGGCGTGTAGGCTCCCAAATAGAAAGGGTTAAAATTGATTGGTGGGGGTGTGGCTTGCGTCCTTCTCGGTGAGTGTTTCTTGTTGAGTATTCCCATACCAACATTAATATTAGAATTTTGCTTAGGCCCTCTATGTTTGATGGGTGGTGTCGACATAGTGTATATGCATTACCTGCAAGATTACCACCAATGTTAGATATTAAAACCATGAAGCCGAGTAAGAATTTAAGCAGCTAGGATAAGAGATTTCAAACTTGTGGCAGGAACAGCTAGGATGTTCTTAAAATATGCAAACTAAACTAAACTAACACAAAACATAAAAATAAGACAAAAAGATGCTGAAAATAAATTCAATTAGAATGAGGTGCTTGGGTTGCTCCCAAGAAGTGCTGATTTAATGGTCCGTCAGCTTGACTATAATCACTGTCATTCCAGTGAAGGAGGGTACGTGAGGACCAGTGCAGTCCCTTCTGGTGTTGGCTCACGTGGGAAGTAATGTTTAAGCCTTTGCCCATTGACCTTGAATGTGCCAGTTTGCTCTCGGAAAATGTCCACGGCACCGTGAGAGTAGACTTTTCTCACTTCAAATGGTCCCGTCCATTTAGTTCGAAGTTTTCTAGGGAAAAGCTTGATCCTTGAATTAAACAAAAGTACCATATCGCCTTCGCGGAATTCCTTCCTTGTAATTCTCTGGTCGTGACATCTTTTGATGCGATCTTTATAAATTCTGGCATTCTCATAAGCTTCTTGTCGAAACTCCTCGAGCTCATTAAGCTGGAGTTTTCTGGCTTTACTAGCTTGTTTTCCGTCGAAGTTCAGTTGTCGTATCGCCCAATCGGCTCTGTGCTCAATTTCAACTGGTAAATGGCACGATTTACCATATATTAACTGGAATGGGGACAAACCTAATGGAGTTTTGAATGTTGTACGGTATGCCCATAAAGCATCGTCAAGTTTGAGTGACTAATCTGTGCGTGTGTGCGATACAGTTTTTTCATGAATGTGTTTTATCTCCCAGTTTGATATTTCAACTTGTCTGCTAGTCTGAGGGTGGTAAGTAGTGGCCACTTTGTGTGTTACTCCGTATCTTTTGAGAAGTGATTCAAAACTTTGCTCAATGAAGTGAGATCCACCATCGCTTATTACAACGTGGGGTGTTCCAAATCGCGGGAATATCAATTTCTTAAAAAATTTGAGAACTACCTTGGAATCGTTTGTTGGTACAGCCAAGGCTTCGACCCATTTGGAAACATAATCAACTCCAACTAAGATGAATCTGTTACCATAGGAGGGTGGAAATGGACCCATAAAGTCGATATCCCATACATCAAAGATTTTGATCTCAAGAATGGTATTGAGAGGCATCTCATCTCTTCGTGATATTCCCCCATCCTTTGGCAATGATCATAGGACTGTACATAGTCCCTTGCGTCTCTGAATAGGGTTGGCCAAAAAAATCCACATTGGAGGACCTTATATGCTGTTTTCTTACCACTACAGTGCCCTCCATAAGGTGATGAATGACATTGGAACAGGACATCTGAAACTTCTTCCTCTAGAAAGCATCTTCGAACGATGCAATTGGCACAACGTTTGAATAAAAGTGGTTCATCCCAATAATAGTATTTAGTAATTGATACGAATCTCTTTCGTTGCTGGTGTGTAAGGTTTGGAGGCATGATACTGGCTGCCAAGAAATTCACTAGATCGGCATACCAGGGTGTCTTTACCGCGGTGGCAGCTACTAGGTTCTCATCTAGGAATGCATCATCTATTTCGTCTTCTGAATTAGTCTCGGGAGTGGCCGTCAAGCGGGACTGATGGTCTGCTACTAAATTATCAGTTCCTTTCTTATCTTTGATCTGAATATTGAATTCTTGCAACAATAGTATCCATCTAATCAATCACGGTTTCGCGTCTTTCTTCGTCATGAGATACCAAATTGCCTCATGATTTGTATAAACAATAACACGCGAGTTAATTAAGTATGATCGAAACTTGTCGAACGCAAAAACTACAGCTAAGAGTTCTTTTTCCGTCGTGACGTAGTTGCTCTATGCCCCATCAAGCGTTCGGCTAGCATAATAAATAGCGTGCATTATGTTGTCCTTCCGCTGCCCTAGTACAGCTCCTACTGCATAGTCGCTGGCATCGCACATAACTTCGAAGTGTAGCAACCAATCCGGAGGTTGCATTATCGGGGCAGAAATCAACGCATTATTTAGCTACTGAAACGCATCCATGCAGTTCTGGTCAAAATCAAATGGTATATCCTTAACAAGTAAAGATGTTAAAGGCCTAGCAATTTTAGAAAAATTTTCGATGAAACGCCTATAAAAGTCTGCATGTTCCAGGATACTTCTTATTCTTTTGACGGAGTTTGGAGGTGGCATTCTTTCTATCACAGATTTTTGCTTTGTCAACTTCGATACCACGCTCCGATATCAAATGATCAAGAACGATTCCTTCTTTTACCATAAAATGGCATTTCTCCCAATTAAGCACGAAGTTCGTCTCTTCGCAACACTGCAAAACACGGGTCAGATATATAAACAAGAATCGAAACTAGACCCGTATACCGAAAAGTTATCCATAAAAACGTCCATAATATCTTCAATCAGACTGGAGAAGATCGCCATCATGCAACGCTGGAATGTAGCTGGCGCGTTATATAGACCAAACGGCATTCGCCGGTACACAAATGTGCCAAAGGGACACGTGAATGTGGTTTTCTCTTGGTCATAGGGATGTATCGGTATTTGGAAAAATCCTGAGTACCCATCCAAGAAACAAAAATAAGAGTTAGTGGCTAATCTTTCAAGCATTTGATCAATAAAGGGGAGAGGAAAGTGATCCTTGCATGTGGCTTTGTTCAATTTCCGATAGTCGATGCACATACGCCACCTGGTAACGGTTCTTTGTGGAATCAATTCGGTATCTTCATTCTTAACTACCGTTACCCCTCCTTTCTTTAGAACCACATGTACCAGACTTACCCATTGGCTGTCCGAAATAGGGTAAATAACCCCAGCATCTAATAGTTTCAGAATTTCTTTCTTTACTACCTCCTTTAAATTCGGGTTCAATCGTCTCTAGTATTCGATAGATGGGGCGCTGCCTTCTTCGAGATGTATCCTGTGCATACATAAAGAAGGGTTAATACCTTTTATATCTTCCAAAGTGTAGCCAATTACATTCTTATGCTTTCGAAGCTTATCAAGGAGAAGGCTTGTTTGTTTCGAATTGAGATGGGAAGCTACAATAACGGGGTAAGTAGAATTTTCTCCTAAGAATTCATACTTGAGGTTACTTGGTAAAGATTTGAGTTCTAGATTCGTCCGTTCACAAACCTCGGATTTCGGTGCTGGTAACTTTTCAAGTTCTTCTGTATCTGACTCAGTTTCGGTGGTTGTGTCAAGAATATTTGCATAAGCATGTGCTTTCTCCTCCTGCACATCGTCATATTCATTCATTAGGCACGCCTCGAGTGGGTCGATATCTTTCTGAGGGAAATGGGATGGATTGAGCACATTGTCGATGACTCTGACGCTAAAGCAAGAATCTGCAAAGAGATGTTTCTTTAGGCTTTCGGTTATATCAAACTCTACCGTTTCCTCACCTATGCGTAGTGTCAACTTCCCATTTTTAACGTCGATTATAGCACCGGCAATTGCCAAAAATGGTCTGCCCAGTATTATAGGAAGCTTGGAGTCTTCTTCCATCTCAAGTACGATAAAATCGGCTGGAATGTAAAATTTACCAACCTTTATTGGCATGTCCTCTAGAATTCCTACCGGATGTCATACAAAATGGTCGGCCAATTGCAAAGAAATATTTGTCGGCTCCAAATCTTCGATATCCAATTTCCTGCAAAGAGAGAGTGACATCAGACTCACACTAGCACTGAGGTCGCATAAAGCCCGGTCAAAAGGTGTGTTTCTGATTAAACATCGAATGGTAAAGCTGCCTGGATCTTTCAGTTTTGGTGGCAACTTATTTTGGATGATTGCGCTGCATTCTTCAGTTAACGCCACTGTGCCATGTTCTTCCATTCTTCTTTTATTAGATAAGATTTTCTTCAACAACTTAGCATAAGATGGCATTTGTGATAGAGCATCGGTAAATGGTATGTTGATATATAGTTTCTTTAAAACTTCCAAGAATTTACCAAATTGCTGATCAAGTTTTGCTTTTGCCAACCTCTGGGGAAATGGAATGGGCGGTTTGTAAGGTGGTGGTGGCACATAGACAGGTTCACTCTATTTCATCTGTGGTTCATTCTCAATGACAATGGGTTCCTCAGACTCAGGAGTTTTGGCTTCATTCTCACAATGGTCATCCTTAGGCATTTCCGGTTCCTCAAGTTGCTTGCCACTACATGTGGTGATGGCGTTGCAATGTTCTCTAGGATTTGTTTCAGGCTGTCAAGGCAATCTGCTCGGCAGTCTAGTAGATGTACTAGCCTACTGGGCTATTTGGTTCTCTAGCATCTTTTGGTGTGTGGTTAAGCCTTTGATTGCTTCTAAGATGCTGTATATGGCCTTGGTTTGCGTTGACACAAAGCTGTCAAAGCGTGACTCTAAAGTTTACTCCTGTGGTATTGTGTTGGTATTTGGTTGTGGGGGTTAGCCAAATTGCTTAGGTTGGTACCCGGTGTTGGATGAATGAAATCCAAGAGGTTTCCTATAGTTTGATGGTTGAGCTGAGTTGTTATTTCTGTAGGAAAAATTAGAATGGTTCCTCCACCTAGGGTTGTAGGTGTTTGAATAGGGGTTACTTGGGGGTCTCACATTAAAGTCACCCACAACATTCACCAGCGCGGGTGGAGGGTCTTGAGATGTCAAGATTCCTAATTGACAAGTATCAGAGTGATGACCCTCTATTCCACATACTTCGCACATAGCAGGGTTAGAAATAGCAGGACGCATGTTCATGGAATCAAGCTTGTAAGATAACGAGTCCACTTTTGCAGCTAGAGAAGTAAGAGCGTCAAGTTCATACTTACCAGCTTGTCGTGACGAAGTACCTCTTTCGCTCGACCATTGGTGATGATTTAACGCCATCTCCTCGATCAAATTGTATGCATCATCAACTGCCTTATTCATCAAAGCTCCTCCAGCGGCTGCATCAACTATATGACGAGTGTTATAAAGCAAGTCATTGTAAAGTGTATGTACCAGTACCCATTTCTCGAGGCCGTGGTGAGGACACATTCGTTGCAATTCCTTGAAGCAATCCCACGCCTCATACAATGATTCGCCTTCTTTTTGAGAGAAATTGGTAATCTGGTTTCTCAGTTGCGCGGTTTTGCTTGGAGGAAAATATTTTGCAAGGAAGGCATGTGAGAGTTACTCCCACGAAGTGATTGATCCAGATGGTAAAGAATGTAGCCATGCTCGTGCTCTGTCTCTAAGTGAAAAAGGAAAAAAGTCATAGTCGCAAAGCGTTAATGGTTACACCATTCATTTTAATAGTGTCACAGTATTTGAGAAAAACAGATAAATGCAAGTTCGGATCCTCAGTCGATGATCCACCAAATTGGTTTTGTTGTAACATTGACAGAAGAGACGGTTTTATCTCAAAGTTATTCGCCTCTATTGGTGGACGTGCGATGCTGGAATGCAGTCCTTGGACATTCAGCACGGCGAATTCTCGAAGTAACTTGTTACCATCCATGCTTGCAGTGTGTAAATCCTTTACCAGTTGAAGCTTTTGAAATCTCTTACGACGCCGGAATGTTCTTTCGATTTCCGAATCAAATGGTAATGTAGGTTCCAGTTGGTGAGTTCTATGCATAAACTAAAATCTAATCAAGCAAATAACTCGTTAAATCAAGAAAGGTATAAGATGAAATAGAAGAAAATATAATAATATAGGTTTAAGCTAAAAATGTCTAGTCTAGTAATTTCTAAATCTTATCAATATTACCAAAATTAGTCCCCGGCAATGGCACCAAAAACTTGATAGGCCCAAAAGATGCTTGCTAGGCTTCCCGCAAGTGTACGAGTCTATCGAAGTAGTAAAATATCAATCCCACAGGGACTAATGGGTAAGTACCGACAGATCTCGAATTTGCTATCTAGACGATGTCGAAATTGGTGAAGTTTGAAGTGTTAAACTAATTAAATGCACAAGAATGTAAACAGAGGAATTTGCATGAGGGAATTCTAATGGGAAGATGCATCAGGATATGAGTTCACCACTTTAACTCTTTACAGTTGCATAGTCAAGCTCTTTTACTATTATCCTAAAAAGTTCAAGGGATTCAGCTTCCTTCATGTAGGTTGCTCCCTCCAATAACCATGTCTGCTCCCACAGACTCGGCTACCGGTCAAACTCGTAGGGTTCTGACGTTCAATCGGACTGGTCGTCTTCCTGACGCATCTAAGCTCCTAATACCTTCAAGGTGGGTATAGGTTTAACAAAAGATATCCTCCTCAAGAATTCCTGTCTTAAAAACCTCTCTTGCGTAACCTCTAGCTCAAGCACACCCTCTCGGGCAATGCAGGCATAGCGTTCCTAAGTAATCCAATGTACTGACACGCTTTTGCGTAGCCAGGTGCATCTAGGATCTAGAAGCTAACACAAGGTGAGTGCAGTTCGTGTCAAGCGGATTTTCCCTAGCCCTTGATTTACGAACCCCACACGAGAAACTAAAAGGCTCAAAGATTCCCTTTCGGGCAACGTAGGCTTAGCGTGCAAACGGATTTGATAAACTCTCGGCCAAATGCTTCCGACGCGCGGTCGGATTTTTAGTCTCTCCGACACGTCTAGGACCCTAACAACGCCTTAGTCAAGTACAGACAATTAGCGCGTTTCCCCATGATACTCTGATTTACGAACCTCGACTAAGGCGGGAAAGGCTCAAGCGCATTCTTTCGAATGACACAGGCAAGGCGCGCGCATAAGATCGAGCTGGGCTATCGGTTCTTGGAGCAAGACTTCTAAGCTAATAAATTGTCAAAGGGCTACTCCCACATCCTGATGTAGAAAGTTTAGCCTATTATTTTCATCATGAAATTGCAAATAAAAGTCTTCAACAATGCGCACATAGGCAGGTTTTTACAGGAATCACAAGATAAAGGTGAAATCATGCGGTATCTTGCAAAGATTATACAATAAGAGTAGCAAATTGAACGTAACTCTAAGATTTCCCTTACAAATTTATCTCCAAGATACTTATGCAGATTAGTATCTTCAATGAACGCAGGTTGCGCAACATCCCCTTTTCCTCTTCTCCTCAAGTCTCGCCCTCGCTCCCCGTTAAAAATCCCCCGTGCCAACCCCTTCTTCTTTGCTAAGGCTTTTTATTTCCTCTTCCTGGGCTCTCTTCTATTCCCCATGCTCTGCCAAAGTGCTGCTGCCGCTGCCATTGCACCACCGAAAGATCCTCTGCCAGCCTCCTTCCATGCCTTGCAAAATTGCTGCCAGCCAACTTTCTTCACGAAATCATCATTTCGTGGAAGGATTTCGCCTCCAAAAGGCTGCTCCATGCTCCTTTGTTAAGGGGGGGGGGGTGGAAGACTTGACTGTCCCCAAACTTCCCCTAGGGTTAGGTTGCAGGGATTTGAGTTAAAATCGCGGTTTCAAAACTGGCGAGTTTGCGATCTCGGGCGTGAATTTTGTCATGACCCGGTCGTGATTTATCAGTTTCAGCTTCAGGCATAGTGGCGATCACGTGCATGATTCTGATCAGGACCCAGTCGTGATTTCCAACAAAGGCTTCAATGAATCCGAAAACTTCTGGTTAGGATCATCTTGAGTTAGGATGAGCTCCTCTACCACAAAAGTGTCAAAATCTACCCTCTTTGTGGTCGTTTTGACCTGAAAATGTGAAAATACCGAAATAGGTGTAGATTCCATAGATGTATCCAAATAAAGGCAATTATGAGACTTAAAATTGTGAAATGGGAATGATTTCATAAGTAAAATGACATATAAAACCCTATATAAATCTGTGTCAACATTGGGCGACTCACCAAGAATCGATGACGAGCGCGGATGGCCAAGCGACAGAATCAACCCAAGCAGCGAACAAGAATCAAGGCAAGAACCCTCGATCGTCTAGTTGTATGCTCTGCATGAACGACGACGGCGACGAAAAAGAGATTGAAGCTAGATCAGTTGCTGATGCCGAGGAGGATTGAAGCCCTCGCCTGTGTCCACGTCCATCGATCGAGCGCCGAATGCCAGAAGTATCACTAACTAAGAAAATAGGGCAAAAGCCCCAGCTTACCAACAACAGCAATGCTAGCCCATCGCCGACATGAATGTTGTTGCCAGCAACAATGTCAACAACAAAGCGCCCCTTCACCCTACCAGCAAAGAGCACTGACGACATCGCCGAGCTCTCCCTACCGGCGTGGTACAGGGCTGAAGCCTTGATCAGTGTGACAATCTGAAGATCAGATGAATCTCATATGTGACGTCAGTGACAACGTTAAAAACTAGGGCAACATATTTCAATCGCAAAATCAAAGTCGAGAAAATAAAAAAAATTTCATGAATCAAAAATAATTTTGATTTTGTAATCCAAATCTCACCAACACGAAATCAAATAAATCATGATAAAATATTTTAAATTTTCTCATAAACACAGCATGATAATATGTTAAAAATATTTCAACAATTAAAATGATCATGCATTCTAAATCTATATAGGTCGGCTCTGATACCAAATGTTAGAAATTTTGCATTTATAAATACAGGATCTCTTGTATAGATTTAGAACAACATGGAGAACAAAATATTAAACACTTACCTGATTGCGCCATTAATCCTGTTGTGCTTTAATATCCAATGTCGGGCTATAAATCTTCCACTTGTTATCCTTCTTTAGATGGCTCTTAATGGGAAGAGACAACTTTGGTTTTAGATGCAAGTGGAGACCTAGCCCATATTTATAATGGTAAACCCCTAAGCTCCCCCCATAAAGGAGTTTTGGGTTTCGGGTGCGAAATCCATAATCTAATAAGGATTATCCAATAAGGATTTCTCTCAAACCTAGGGTGAAAAATCCAATATCCAATAGTGATTCCTCTTAAAACCTGCGGGCTACACAGGCCATCTTTCACATTCAATAATAAGATGTTATGGGCCCATTAATCAATTAGCAAATGCTCTCACAAATCAATTAATGTTAAACCAAAATTCCAACATACATATGCATGCACATGAGTCTCATGTAATGCTTTAATGCAATCCTAACACAATAAAAACAAATTTATCAAAGAATACTAATAAATAATGTATTATATAGTGAATCACAATCAACTTTTACTTTAAAGTAAGAGATATATTAATCATCATTTAAGATCTCCGGAGGGATATCTTTAAATTCAGAATCAACATGTTTTATCATATCTACAGCAAATCCTTCTTTCATTTTTTCTAATACTTTAGCAAAACATCTGCTAACAGTTCAACGTTCACTTGCATTCCTAAATGATGCATTTAAGGCTACAATATACATAAACAATACTATTTTTTTCAACTACATGCATTCTACGTGATGGTTGCAAATCATATTTGTTTTGCATCTCAGCACATAACATTAAAAAGTCATCAGCAGACATCCTAAACATATTCAAACACCTTTGTTCATGTCCATTCAGGATTTCATGTAGCCACTACAAACTTGTCTAAAAACTAACATAGCAAGGTTATTTATGCAATATTTCATATAATATTCAGCAATAGACATAACTATACTTCCAACTTCTAGGGTAAATTCTTCTTCATCAATAATTGCTAATTCAACATCTACATCTATAATAAAAAAAAGTCAAATTATCAACTGCACATGAAAAATGACAACTAGTTCATAAAACAAATACTCCAAACATAATACTAGTTCATAAAACAAAGCAAATCCAAATTCATTCCAATGGAAAGCAAATCCAAATTCAGTACAATGCAATTCAAAACCAAATTATCTAAATCTTTTAAAACTTATGTTTAAGTCATTCCATCTTTTCGTCTTCAGTTTCAAGTGCCACATATGCTTCTTTTTTTATCTTCTCCTCTAATAAATCAACAGTAAACAAATACAACTCTCTATCAACTTTTAGCTCAGCAATAGTCTTAAGATCAGCTACTACTTCTCCTATGGTACAACCATGTGGATCCACTAGTCTTGAAGTCACACTTGTCCTACTGTAGACATTTTGAACTAGAGTCTTAATGTCGTCTCTAATCTCATATGTAGTTCCAGCCTTTCTTGTTGCCATTTTCACCCTTTTATGACCTTTTCAATGGTTTTTCTCCCCAAAGGAGAATCACCATACATTGTTTTTCTTTCCTATAAACATTTTCTTCAGGAACACCATCAAGCACATCGTGTAAAGTCTTATCTAGTTCTTCATAATTTAAATCCTCAGGTGCCTCCAAAATTAATTATGTCAATAGTGAATGGAATAGAATCAACTGGCTCATTTTCTTACAATTTTTTCTATAAAGATGCCCAAGCATAATCTCCGATAGCCAAAATATCGCCAAACATTATGTCAAATTTGGAAGATAATTTAGGTTCAATTCCTTTTTTTTCTTGAACTTGGCAAAACTTTGATTAACCTACAAGAAAAAAAGTAGTGAATAATTAAGCAAGTGTATAAAAAAAAAATAAGAATAAACAAATAGATGTATATAAATAGTACCTTGATTTTTTATGCCCACCATTCTTTATCTACCTCAATTGTTTCCTTATATGGATTCAATTCTAGTCTAATTTCTTTTCTGATTAATTGCCTCCATTCTTTCCATATATTCATCAATTGATCCCACTTATTTTTCAATTGCAACTTGTTGTACTTATAATTTGTTCTTTTTTCCAACTCAGAAAGCAAAAATTTCCACCCTCGAGTATTAAAGTGAGTGCTAGGATGCATCCCACTATGAATTGCTTCAATACATATGTCATAAAAAATATTAATGTTCTTCTTATGTCATTCTACTTTAGTTTTTCCCTCAACAATTTGGTTGTAAGTCATATTCATTTGGATTTCCCTCTAGTACCTTGAAAATAACAATGAAAATAAAAGTTCATTTTATGCTAAATTATAGAACAAATGTACTTCATAATATAACATTGAACGAGAAAAAGGTTTAAATATGACTTATGAAATTACACACACTAAGAGTGTAGATAAGACTATGATTTTATCATCTTAATTGAGCATAAGTGTAAGACAATAGACCATGATGATAACTGTTAGGCCTGCTTGGGCATTGGGCCAGGAGCGTGTGCGCGGCCCAAGCCTAGCCACGCGGCCCGTTTCCTTTGTTAACTAAGTTAACGGGTCGGGAGACGGGTTAGTGGGACATGAACCCAAATCTGGTTGGCTACTGTTGGTAATCGCGTGCGACGCGATCTAGGGCTACAGTGCCCTCTTCTCCGCGTTCATTCGACGCGTTCGTCACTGGCGACGGCGGTGCATCCTCCTCCCCGTTTTCCTCCCCTCCGTCGAATGGCCTTCCGGCGAGAGGTCTCTAGTGGCAGCAACGGCTCTACCGTCTTCCCGGTGGGTTGGGTGCGGCGGTACGAGAAGCGTCGGAGCAAAGGGGCGACGCCCCCTTTTCCCTTCCTCCTCCTTTCTCTTCGGCGTCACCGGTGGTGGAGCTGGGGAACAAGGGTTCGCCGAGGTAAGATTCTTCCTCCTCCCGCTCCGGTTCCGTTTGGCGGTTAGGGTTTTTGGTCGGCGAGCGTCGCTGACCCCTTTTCATCTCCCTTCATCACGTCTCCCGGTCTCCTCGTGTCTGGCGAGATCAGGCTGGCTGACGAGGTTTTGGGTGCGGCCCCCTCTTCCTGTCGACGTTCGGCGAGCTATGGGTGGCCTGCCAGCCTCTCCTGTGGTTATGGCGAACAAGGTTCGTCTAGGCGTGTGTGGGGTTTTGCCCCTTGTTTGGACGTGTCCGACGAACCTGGGTGAGTTCGCCGGCGCCTCCTTGGTTTCTGGCGAGGTCGTGCTCGGCCAAACGGTGCTCCGGCGAGCCTCTAGTTGCCGGCCGCATGCCTCATTTTCTGTGCACACGCCTCTAACAGGTTCCAGACGCGGTTCCCGTTCCCGGCCGATCAGCTGTCCTCGGCCGGCATCTTCCTCTCTCCGGCTCTTGCATTTCGCACTCCCGGCCGAGTTGTCCTTCTCGGTCGGTGACTCCTCGCCCCTCTCCGCGCTCCGGTCAAGTGTGCGAGCCTTGTGTGGTGTTTCTCGGCATTTGCCGATTTGTTTGTGTTGGGCGTCTGCGAGACGTCCCCTTTTGGGCGAGTGGTGAGTCCGACCACCTGGGTGCAGTCTGGTCGGAGTTAGGGAGTGTGCCCGGCGTCCTGCGTGACGTCCTCTTTTGCGCGTGTCTGCGCCACCGCCTGTGTGCGGTTTTGTCTCTTTTCCGGTGTACCGGACTCATACGCGCGCTGCGCCGGCGTCAAGTCTCGGGTGATGTACTCAGGTGGACGTTGGAGCTGGTTCATGCAGCGGTCCATAGGAGACGTGTGGTGGTCTCCGACTCGTCGAGACGAGCAGACAGGTGGTCGTCTGGGATAGGCTGAGGAGCACGTTGGGAGCGTTCCCCTGCCGGTCACGTCCAGATGATGGGTTCGACCACTTAGCCCCTATGTGGGCATGCTTGAGTAAGAGTCAAGCGTTGACTCGCTTATAAATTATTAAAATTTTTATTACCCTAATTCTGGGCGTGATAATAACATCTTGATTGTCAACTTAAATTGGTTCATCTCTTTGCTCTAGGCTGTGTTCATGCTTCGTCTTCGATAGACTAGTGGAAAATATCTTTTTTAAATACTTACAACAAGTTATGAGTTATTACTATAAGTGAAGAATTAATTCTATCTCTGTTTTAATTTTATTAAATTTAGATTATGAGAAAATCTGCAAAGTATTTATGGTGACACTAACAATGCATAATCGAGTCTAGGGTGCACCATCCAGAAGAACTATAAACATGAAGATCTAGATGGAAGAGGAAAAAGGGCGATGGCAAGCAATTACCTAAATAACTAGAACCAGAAAACACAACAAGAGTGTAAATGGCTTAAGTAGAAATCCCACAACTAAAGAAAAATTCAAAAGTTATCATAAAATAGAATAAAATAAATAATAAAAATTTGAGTATGAACTAAGCTGGTGATTCAGGAGAAAGCTAGGGTTAGTAAGAAGGAAAGTGACGACGATTACACAGAGAAGAAGAGAAGCTCGGGCGAATATGAAGAGGAGCAAAAGCAAATTAGGTGAAGGGTAGAAGAGTAGCCAACAAGCAAGAGAATCAGACAAGGAGCAAGCGAGAAGCATCCGACAAGGGCCAAAAATGGTGTTGCACAGGAGTCAGGCAAGGGGGCAAAAAGGCATTGCATAAAAAATAATTTACAAGGGCAAAATCAAATATTTTAGTGAATAGTCTACTCACGAAAAGAGTTAGGGTGCATTTGGCACAGCTTCTGGGCTGCTTTTGCTGGCTGCAAAAGCTATTTTTGAGAAGTTGGCCTGTTTGGCTATCAGCTTCTACACTATATCACTCAGCTTTTCTAGCCAACTATTTTTCAATCAACACTTTATCAACCAGCAGAAGCTAAAAGCTCCTGCTATACCAAACACACCCATAGACGGCAGCTAGAAGCACGACATTGGAGTGTGACAGTAGCATTCGGTATGATAAAATATTGATATTTATTTTTATGTTTATGTCTATTTATTTGTTTTATTTTAGTGCTCACCCATTCTCTAGCCAAACATGCCATAGAATAACATAAGAAACATCTATTATTAGTTACAAAAATATTTGTATTGGTTTTTTAGTCTCTCCAGGTTGCTCGCATGACAAGAGTCCAGCTCAGAATGAAGTCCCTGCTCGTGATTAGATATTTGCATATCAGGAGTCTTGTATGCAAATCTAGAATGATATGGGTGGACTTCATTTTTGGCTTTAGCATATGTTTGATTCTAGTTTACATGTGACGAAAGCTGGCGTCCGTCCTCTTTAACCAGAATACCTGGCAATTTGGCCCAATGTTGTATGAAAATTAAAAACAAAAAAAATTCTAGACATTAGATATCGTCTCATATCTTAAGAAAGGTGCATTTTCATATCACTTGATATATAATACGTGACATGTGCTCAAAAGTGATTATATGGTCGGTGGGCCGTAACTGAGTTATATTTATTATGACTCGTGAACTGATTGAGTTAGTTCAAACATGATTCGAATGTTAATTGAATAAATATATTATAACTTAAACACTATTTATATTTAAATGAGTCAACTCGACATGATCAAAATGCATATTAACCTATGACCTAATAGACCCAAATAACTTATTTAACTCATTTAACAATTGGGTTAATAATTGGGTTAAATGCTAACCCAATATGACGGTGATAACAAGAAAAAGTGGAAAAAGAAGAAGAATGTAGAAATATCATAACTACTTAAAAATTGCCCTAAAAAAAGCTCTTAAATCCTTAAGAATAAATCTAGACAGAAATTGCCTCCTTAGAATCAAATGTTAGGTGTTGGTTGTTGGGCAAATAAATATGGTAGATGGGCTTTGAGCGTCAAGCAAACCTCCAGTCATTAGTTAAATCAAGGATACAGAGTGATGGGTGAACTTGAGTCTAGCTAGACAAGGTGACTACAAGTGCTAACTAAAGTAATTGCTTGACATAAGCAATAAGACGATAGCAAGGATCCCTCCTAACACTTTTTGTAAGAAAATTGGTGATAGATGATCTTCTACTTTGATGAATGAGGATTAGTGCATACACAATTTTTTTTTTTTTGTCAATATGGGCTAATTACTTGTGCAAAGTTCTATCTGAAGACGACTGTCGCTGTTAGTGGCATTTGGAACGGCGTTCATGGTGCCGTGCTGCTTTCTCCAAAGTTGGGATCTGCATTCAATTGCCCTCGGCTGCTGCTGCTGCAAATTGAAATAGATTGAAAGAAAAATACGGTCGCAAAGAAGCAGCTGCACATAACAATATTCACTGTTTCTTTCATTCAAGAGGCTGTGCTTGCTAGGGAAGGCACTCAGGAAGCAGCGATTGATTAGACCTGGAGAAGACGAAAGCAGAGGCAGATAAGGCTGGAGAGGACGAGAGGTGCGAATTTTCTCGACGCCCTCGATTCACGTCGTCGTCAGGCAATTAATGTGTTAGGCGTAGAAGCGCTGGGCGCTGCCCTGCTGCGGTGGGTCGATCTGGAGGATTGGATTTGGGTGGGACTTGTGGGTCCTCCAGTGGACCTTCGGATAGAAGTAGAATGAATGTATGTATAATGGCAGTCTGTGGAGCAATCTCTCTCCTTTCCTGCAGTCATTATCGCATCCGGGAATTTTGTCTCATTTTACGGGCGACTGGATTGGTAGTAAATTAACACTTAACCTTTGACAAGTCAAATTTGAGTGCAGGAAGATTTTCTGGGTGGCTAGGGCTACTTTTGGCCATTAATGCCCAACAGAATTATTGAGTCTGAACTCTGAATCCAATCTTTCCAGATGGTGCCAACTTGATTAAAGAGGTTGCCCGATAGATATAATTGGACCTCAAGATTTGATTAAATGTAATTGATAGATATCCGAGTCAAGTGGACTCGAATATCTAAACCGGCTTGCCGACCTCCAGCTTGTGGCTATTAGGCTCGTCCGCAGCAGTGAAAGTAAAAGACGGGCCCGCAGCCCCACTAGCGAATAGGATAAGCTCACAAGTCGGGCCCCAACCTTTTTTTAAATACGGGCCGGGCTGGCATTAAAATGCTGCCAAAAATACACATCTGGACAAGCAGTGTCCTCGGCTTTTGATGTGTCCGTCTCTCCTGCAAAACATGGCCTATAACGTCCTGCTCAAAACTAATCTATCATAGGATGCCTATGCCTACAGCTCCAGATTTGTTCCTGATCATCATCTAATTATTTTAGAGAAATTTATATTTAACAAGAAGCGAAAACTTTGTTTATTGTGTTCATCAATGAATGGCACACGAAGGCGAGCACAAGTATATGTTATTCATGTGAAATAATGGAGATAAAATCAACTAGTAGAAGAAGAAGAGATATATCTTATAGATTCTTTCCATTAAACCCAAAATAAACCCCTTTTTTACCCACTTACTAAGCGTGCAGGACAAGCGCGCTGCAAGGCGCCAGATCCGCGAACGCCGGCGGTCCCTTAATCACCTCCCACTCCACCCTCTCCTCGGCGGCGGCGACGCCCTCGGCCGATGACACCAACGTCGCCACCCCGATATCGAGCCCGCTCCCCACTACGTAGATCTTACACTCTTTCCCCGCCCCGCCTCCGCAGCCGATCACTGCGTACGGTCTCCGGACCTCCGCCGGCACCCCTCCGCCGGATACCGGCCGCCATCCGTCGGTTTCCTCGTCGTACGCCTTCAAGCGGCCGTCGCCGCACTCGGACACCACGTAGAGCCGCCCGCCCACCACAGCGCTTGCCCCCGTCCACCCCTCGCGCATCCCCACTCGCATCTCCTCCCACGCGTCCCGATCCGCGTCGTACACGCCGCCCCTCGGTAGTGAGTCGAACGGCCAGGTCCAGCCCTCGGTCACGTACATCCGCCGTCCAACTACCGCCGCATCGTACCGAGCCATCCCCCGCCGCATCCCGGCCGCCGGCGCCCACCGATTCGCTGCCGGGTCGTAGCACTCCACCGCCAAGATCCCGCCGTCCCCGCCCCCCGCGGCGAAGATCCGGTCCCCAATCGCGCCCGCCGCGAAGAAGCACCGTGGGGTGAGCATCGGCGCGGCGGCGCACCAGGAGTTCGTGGCGGCGCGGTATGCGAGGAGGATCTGCAGCGGGGACTGCGTGTCCGACCTCATCCCACCGAGGACGTACAGCTCGCCGCGACTGGGGAGGGCCGCGCAGGCAAAGGCCGGGGGGCAGAGCGGCGCGTCGCCCCCGGCGGGGAGCGGCATCGGGGGCAGCACGAACCAGCGGCGGGTTCGGGGGTCGAGCGCCTGCCACTGCAGCCGGAGGGTGGCACGGTCGAACGCGAAGACGAACAGGTAGGGGAGAGAGCGCGCGGCGGCAGCCTCGGCTTTGCAGCGGAGGAAGGATGGACTAGAGAGGGCTCGATTCCAGGCCGAGGAGACCGACCGGGCGAGAGGCTGGTAGGGGAAAGGCAGGTGGAGGAGGCACTGCTCAGCCACCTCGTCCGGCAATCCAGGGATCAACGGCTCCACCTCTGCTGTCTTGGTTTCCGCCTTCGATCTCTGCGGCACATCGTGCTCCGCCATCTCTACCGCCACAGTCTCCACCGACTCGGACCGCGGAGGCATCGCCCAATTGGATCGAATTCGTAACAGCCCTTCGTAATTTCTCTTCAATCCCAAATATTGATTTTAAGATTTCCTCTTAAGCAACAAGGAGAGGCCTCCCAATTAGGTTTCTGCTACGCTATATATATAACAATCATAAAGCGGTCTAACCAGAGCCGCAGAGTAGTACAAGCGAGAGGGGGGGGAGAAGTGATGGCGGCACCGCGGTGGTGGGGCCGTCGTCGTGGCGTAAATGGCGGACCCATAGAAGGTAAATAAATGAAAAGTTTCGTTTGTCCTGAGGCTTGTGAATTGTGATTGGTCCTGAAGTTGCATTTTAAATTTATTTTAAGTCATCTGTCTTAATTTTGCATTCATTTTTTCACCTGACAAATTCACTTGTTTCATTTTCATAATTTGAGCTGAATTTGTATTCTTTGTGTTGACTTTTTACCCATTTGATAATTTTCCTAAAGATTCAAGATTGCAAAAGAAATTATCGAATATGACATTAATATTTGAAAAAGTAGTGTAATTTTAAGAATATTAGAGTGGAAAGCCAGTTCCATCAAATAATTGATTCCGGGTCATCACGACTCAATGAGAGCCAATTTGATTTAAATAATTCAAATCTGATAAGAGAAGAGGGGTCAAATTTAGTGAAATATCACTTGGGAAAGCATGTATAGATTAAATGATCTTTTTTGTTTATTGTTTGTTTGTTGCCTTACTGATTTACCTGCAAGCCTAGTTTCTGAAAAGAAAAAGTTTTCTCTTCGATCATAAAGTTTACACTTCTGCTTCAGTTCAGCCTTTTGCACTCAATTGGCTCCTTGTTATGATATAATGTGTAATGAAATTTAGATAAAATGTAAATTTTGGAAAAAAAAAAAAAAAAAAAGGAGATATGGTGCCAACTAAACTTGAGGCCTAACTGAAAGTGTGACTTTGAGATTTGACAGATGTTTTGCTTGCAAGCTGTAAGCAAAGATCCCAGAAAATCAATGATGCATTAATGCATCTAAAGACCAAAGCACTGCCCTCCTGATGAATTGGTTTGAACTTTGGATGCACATAATATATATATCTTCTAGTTAGGTTACCTGGATTGGCTTCTAGATAGGCCTAACACATCCAGAGAAGTTAGGAAATTGATTAAGTGATACTTCAATAAATTTAGATAAATCTTGTCCATTATTGTCTCAAGAATATTGGGTGACTTTGATTAGATGCTTACTCATGTGTAACAAGTATACATTTTTGGTGCCATTCTCGTTCTTTGCGGCTGTCTTAAGTTTTTTATATGTTAGTAGTGATGTGAACAAGCCTATAAGGGATAGTGGAACAGTGAAACTGATGCATGACTACTCTCCCATGCGGAGGAGCATAAGATTTAAAAACAATGGCCAAATCACATGCACTGTACTTGCGCAGAGATCTAGTGCACTAAAATCAAGCTACGTTGGTTCCTCAACATTTAGCTATATTTTAATTGTTTGCCATGCCCGGAAGACCAACCCCAACTGTGCATTGGCTGCAGATATGCTACAGTTATGTCTGTAGCTGCGCGAGCAGCCGCTTCCTGCTGCAGTCAGAGCCATGCTTTGTAGGCTTCGAGCAATACAGTGCACGTGCTGAGGGTTATGATTTCACAAGCTTGTCGAGCCTGGTTGAGTTAGTGATATAGCACAAAGATCAAACGGTTTTGAAAAAAATTCAGAGAAAAGAATGAAAAATATTTTGAATTTGGATTAAAAATGTTAAGTGTGTTTTTCATTTTTTTTTTTAATTTTTCGACCGAAAAAATATAAACTTACTAGTCTTTCATGTGATATCCCCTCTTGTGGAATTGAAGAGCTTGAACTAATTGTGTGCCAACAACTGAATGATGGTAAGCCACACTGCCATGTGTTCTTATAATGCCATGTGTAATAAGTAAGACGTTTCTTATACTTTGTGTTGAAGGTACTACCGAGGTAGAAAAGTTTATTCATTGGCTTTTGTGAAGCTTTAAAGCGGTATTTGGAGCCCTTGATTTGTGTTTGGTTTATAGAAAACTTCTGTTTTTCTCTTAAATGTAGATAAGTTAGTGATCTTTCTTCTTTTATGAACTTCAATTGTGAATCTAGCCGTGTATTTTAGTACCTTAACCAATTGGAGTTTCTCCGATTTTACACTCTGGGTAGTTCAGGTAGTGTTTTTGGACTTCAGCTAAAGGCATACAGTCTTTAATTTCAGAACACAGCCCTTTTTCTTGTCCGTGACTCGTGTCTTTCCTTTTGTTTAAAGCATTCTCATTTTCGTCCATTCTTTCCACTTATCTAACAGCAAGTAAGTTCTCAGAAATCATGAGAGTTTGCTAACTTAATGTTAGAGTTTGCTTTCTCATAAAGACTTGGGGTCGCTTCTGTGTAAAGCTTAGACCAATGACTTTGACCGAATCCTATTTGACTTAAAGGAACAAATAAATGCTAAGATAAGGTTTTAAAGTAATAGCAGGCAGATGCGAAATGTTAAATTTCAAAGAAAGGTACATGTGTTCTTACTTGGATTGTTAACATATTCAGTCCATTTATCATAAATTTTAATTTGATTTTTTTTTTTTTATCATTTTCACGTTTGTTTAGTTTTGCTGTGTTTACTTGAACGAAAAATTGGGAAGAAAGGAAGGAAAATTATATCTAGATTTAATGCACATTTTATTTTTTTCTTTTAATTTTTCGTTCAAGTAAACACAAAGTAAAAGTTTCTAAAGACTCTTTAGATTTGTGTTGCAGACCTTAGCTGGAGAGTTTTATCACTACTCTATGGCATTCTCTGATCATTTTTTATTTACCAGCACATATTCCTCCTGTCTTTTTTGGCTCAGCTTTGCCTGCCTTTCAATATTCTATAGAATGGAGCTGCTTCCTGTTTAGCCCTCATTTCAGGGCTTTAATAGTTTAATGTTCAATGTCTCATGCTCTATCACTAGTTGAGATACTATATTATTCCACCATTTGCACTTCATATTGAGATACTCGAGGTAACTAATCGATTAGAGTAATTAATAACTCTGCCGCTGCTTTGCTTGAGACATTGCCAAGCTTTTCAAAAGTGTTCTTTGATTCATTTCTTCCTTATCTATCCATATCCTGTCTATTTTGCATCATTAACAGAAGTAGAATAAGAACTCTTTCATCATCTCGTCTGTACTGAAATTTATGATTTTCCCAGTTTGTTCCTTAAAATTTAAAAGGATTACAGTAATTTTTAGTTTGATCTTTAAACATATAAACTTCCCCGAAGTGAACAGAATTCTGCATGAGACAGGCGCCAAAGAATAAAACTCTGGGGCATTCCATTCCACACAATCATCACTGACTCAGCGCCTATAAAGGCTAGGATTGCCTAAACCCGACACTGCAATAACCAGAGCACTTTAGATTAGTTAATTGGTTGTGTTCCTTCTTTCGTTGCAGTGAACAAAAGAAGGCTAATCATGACACCGATTGGTTTAGGGTATTAAACTACAATGGCTTAGGTTGCTTTTTGCCGAAATCTAGAAGGCAGATGTCATGGCTTATTTAGATAAGGAGTATAAATCCTGGAGTCCCGGGATTAATGTCTGATGACTTCCCTGCTTGATTAAATAGTGATATTGTAAATTAGGTGCAAAATAGTCCTCGTGCAATGTACTCATCAGTATCGATGAATTGTTTTTTTTTTTAGATAAAGGAACATTTATTCAGAAGAACTATCTCCAAGATCGGAGATCAAAATAAGTTAAGATCAGTTAGCTAACTGCTAGACCAACATCTACAAACGCCGGAGGAGGAAGCATATCGAGCTAACCAATCAGCAGCACGGTTAGCTTCTCTAGGAACAAAATATAACTTACAATTCGGCATTCTACTAAGGAGAAAGCGAATTTCCAACAATAGAGTATCTGCATCGAACAAATCAACCATTGCTTGACTAGAAATAGCAGCAACAGAAGCTTTACAATCAGGTTTTTTTTCCTTCAAAGAAAAATGAATTACGGGCTTTCCATAGAAACCAACATAGCAGTAGAATCAGAGAGGAAATGTGTTTTAATTCAAAAAGCTATTTTCCAGAAACCCAGCTATCTCGAAATTGAAATTGAATTCCGAAATTGATACGTAAGAAATCCTAGACAAAATTAGTTGAAGAGCATTGGAAAAGAAAATGCTGAGCATCATCAGTCCCATGCCAACAAAAACAACAAGTTTTAATTTCATAAAGACCAATGCTAGCAAGAAAAGCTTTGGTTGGCAATCTATGGAGAAGCAGCTTCCAGCCAAAGAACTTTGTCTTTGGGGTAACATGCAAGCTCCAGAGATATTTCCAACCAACCCAAGGCTCATTGAGGCTCAAATGGTGTCTTAGGAGATAGAGATAAGCCGACTTAGTTACCGAGGAACCATGAGAAGCCTCTCGCCAGACCCAGTAGTCATCATTGGGGAACGTAGGCAGTTTTAGATTCAGAATTGCGTTCACTAGACTAGTACCACCCAAAGAGAAAAGTAAGCGCTCATTCCAACGGCAACCCTGCAAAAAATCAGCAACAGTGAGATCCAAAATATTGTCAGTGGATACAATGTAAGTAGGCTTACGAGCAATAGGTAGGTCAAGACACCAATTATGTAAAACAAAACTAGTATCCTTATCATTACCAATTTGATGGGTAAAGCCAGCTTTCATAGTATCCAAGTCACGCAGGAGCCCCTTCCAGGCCCAACTCATTTTGTGCGTCCAATTTATATGCTAAGGGATCTGAATGCCATATTTAGAGATAACGGTTCTAGTCCAGATAGAATCCTTGCAATTGAGTAAATTAAAAATTCTCTTACATTGGATAGCAGGCCGAAAGATAGAGAAATCCTTAATCCCAAGCCCACCAGAGGGCTTAGGTTGGATGACCTGATGCCAACCAACAAGATGAAGCCTCTTAGAGGATGTAATATTAGACCAGAGGAAATGACGAACAACTTGGTTAAATTTTTCAGTGAAAGATTTGGGCAGCCATGAAGCAGTTAAAGAGTAGATGGGTGTCACAGTGAGAGTAGAATTAATAAGGGTAGCACGACCTGCTTGGGAGAGGAGAGCACCCTTCCAGGTGTCAAGGTGAGATTGAAGAGTAGTCAAGCTATGTTGAAAGGTGGTGTGGTATGAAGGCTTAGGGGAAATATAAGCACCAAGATACTTGAAAGGGAAAGACCCTTCCTTTATACCAAAACATCACAGGATATCCCTTTTAACCGGCTTGGGGCAATGACCAGGAAAAAGGATATTAGATTTAGCAAGATTGATGCTAAGGCCAGAGATTTTGAAGAAATCAGTCAAGCAATCTTTGATATGTTTACAAGTCTTAGGGTTGGCCCGAAAAGTTAAGATAAAATCATCAGCATACATAAGATAGGAAACAGACTCACCTCCCCTAATCTTAAAAGGAGTAATCAGCTTTTTTATCCACTTTGTCTTTGAGGAGAATGTTAAGGATATTAATAACAATGACAAAAAGATAGGGAGAAAGGGGATCTCCTTGCCGGATACCCCGTTTACTAGTAAAATAGGAAGATTGGAAACCATTAGTGACACAGGAAAATCTAGGAGAAGAAATACAGGTAGTAATCCAGTTGATAAAGATTTGAGGAAAATTCAGCATAGTTAAACCCGCAATGATACTACTCCAGGTGATTCTATCAAAAGCTTTTTCAAGATCAAGCTTAAGAAGAATGAGAGGATATTGACCCTTAAAGGTAGTCATAGAATGAGTGATTTCCTGCAAGGTAAGAATACTATCATGTATGTTTCTACCCACAACAAAAGCAGATTGCTCACGGTTAATAACCCTCGGAAGGATGTTTTTGAATATGTTTGCTAAAATTTTAGCAAGGATACGATATGAAACATTACAAAGAGAGATAGGACGATAATCCTTGATAGTTTTGGGGTTATGGGATTTGGGAATGAAGTTGATATGAGTACATCCCCAGGAGCTCGGAATATGATTTAGAGTATGAAAGTTATTCAGGAAAGCTAAGTAATCAGGCTCAATTAAAGGCCAGAAATGCTTATAAAATTCACCAGTGAAACCATCAGGGCCTGGGCTCTTACCTCTAGGCAAGGATTGAATCACAGTGCTAACCTCCGAGGGTTGAAAAGGGATAATAAGAGCACAACCAACCTCATGACTAATGAGCATGCAATACGAGGAAAGACTGCAATTATAGAGAAGGCTAGAAGTATGAGGGGAAGGTAAGGTAAATTGATTCCAAAGCCGAAAGTAGTGATCTTTAAAGGTATTAAAGATATCTTGATCATCAGAAAACAGAGAGGTCATAATCAATTTGAATAGAAAGGATGCGGTTATGCCTAGCACGCATATGAATTGTTACTGATGCTATTGTCTGTGTAAATAATATTAAAACACAGCAATAATGTAAAGTTTATGTAATATATTATTGTAAGATGTTATAAAATGCTTGAAAGCAACAAATTTTATCTCGATTGAAGACTTTTGTGCTGAGGTAAAGTCATTCACAAGATTAGTTTTGTGTTGATGGCAGTTTTTATTAATACTTTTTAAGCAATAACAGCACAAGAAATCTAAGTAGACTCGTAATGCTAAATAAAAATTATTTTTTTTCGAGTCAAAGTTAATAAAAAAATATTTAAACTAAATAGAAAAATGGGCAAAAGAACTGGTTCAGGATCTAAAAGGTTTTTAAAAAAATATGAATGAAGAAAGGAACCTTACTACTTCAATCACTAAGCGAGTCAGTTTATTTGCCTACTCCAGGAACCTTACTACTTCAATCAAAGACACTAGATGTTACATCTAATTAGGCGAGAATGGTGCAAGAATTTCGTAGACCAAAGAGTTGACAAAGTCGAACTAATTGAGTCATTCTAAACAAACTTGACTGATGTTTTACGGTGATAGTTCCTGACCGACCAAATAAATACTTAGGATTTCTTCTAAGCGAATTGAATAAGATGCTTGAGTTGTAGCCTTAGTCATAAGTTTGGCTTTTAAGACTTACAAATTTTAGTTTGATATAAAGATTTATTAGTGTTGCTCAATGTTAAAACTCATGAGTTTGAGCTCAACTCAAGAGCTTATCAGAGTTACTAGGCCTTAAAAGTTATGAGCTTACTTTTGAGCTAGGTTTAAGGTATTAAGAGAGTCTCCTAACCTTAAGGCTTACACGTTTGAGAATGATAAGGGTTTATGAGAGTTGCTTAGCCTCAAGTCTTAAGCTTAAGCTCAATTTAAGGACATATGAGAATTGTTCAATCTTAAGACTTACGAGCTTGGGCTCAACTTAGGAGCTTTTGAGAGTTGCTTAGCCATAGGACGGCTTACAAGAGTTATTTGACCTTAAGGTTTACAAGCTTGGTGTGGCTTAAAAGTTTATGAGAGTTTGTAAGGTAGATTGACCATGGTTATGGCTTGATAACTTGGTTGTGTGGCATTCATAGGTGCTAGAAGTTAAGAAAAACCACATCTAAGCATTTCAACAAGGGTAAGAAAAATATATATCTACATAGTGGCCTTAGATGTTTCAAACATGGTTATCTATGCTAAGAATACATCAATAAAATCAAAAGAGTCTATGACATGATTCTAATACTCGTAATCTCATAGTCAGTGCTATAAACTTTCTATGAATTTCTTCAACTAGGTTTCGAATGTATGAGTGATCTAATTCTTATCCTATAGTATGCATATACACTTCCACTTAGCTATTAATTGAAGTAGTAGCCAATTAGATTTATGTCATTCAATGAGTAGACACAAAAGTTAAATGATTATCTCAACTATAATGGGTCTAAGATGCTTTTGGCATCAGTAAAATCTTTCATTGAATTATGTACTTTTATGTAAAGTTTGTTCGAGTGTCCTCCTTTTAATACTTAAGTTTATAGAAGATCATGAGATGAATATTCAATAATGTGTATTTGAAAGCTTAATTTCCCTATATTTGATGGGATATTTATATCTATCACCCATTGTAGAGTTTGTTAAGGTGGTGGCACTAAATGCAATGCGATTAGCATGAGTAATAAATGTTATATGGGATGGTGACTCAGGAATAAAGGATCCTGAGGCTATAGCTTAGGCTTGCCCCTTAGTAAATCACCAATGTTGAAGCTATTGACACTATTTGACTCGAGACTATTATTGAGTGACCTAAGTTCTTAGATAATTGATGCCCTAAAGATCTAGACAACTCCATATTAGGAAAATGCAAAGTATTGTTATCACAGTTCTTTCTAATCAATGATTTCTAGAACCCAATTCACTCCCCATTGAGGGGATAATGCCAATGAAAGTTTTTTTAAGATCATCACCATTGATGTTCTTTTAATTTCAATTATGATCAATATTACATTGCTTATCACTTCAAGTATCTTTGCCCTTCCGATCAACTTGCCTAATTCCATTAACTTTGATGTTCATATCTATAAATAATTTTGAGCATGTTTAACTCAAGTCATGACTTGAATCAAATCCCTTATTGTCACGCCCTTGTTTACGGTAATATTTTTTTATGATTTTTACCTGTGAGTCAACACTTGACTCGAGTCCAAATACACCCACACATGGATCACAACGATCGAAACTGCTGTATTGGGCACGACCAACGGAGTCAATTCCTCGAACCGACCCCCAGCCTGTCTATGGACTCTATGGAAGATCGCTGCCGTTCCAACACGACTCAGATCGACGCTCGCAATTCACTGAGGATCGGTGTCGCCAAGTCGAACCGTGTTCACTAGAACCCAAAGGGGACTCACCCGTAACTGACCGCGTCGGAGGGAGTCCACAATAGTTTCTGAGCACGCTCACGTGTCGGAGGGAGAGTAGAGGGGAGTAGCCGAACTCACCCACACGTCCACGGATCAAGCCGGTACCCGGCGATCACGGACGGTTGTCCACATGGCATCGCACGCCGGTGACAAAGGAAAGAACCCGACCGGCTCCTCACTCGCACGCCGGCGAAGAGGCCGGACGACGCTCCACAGGCGATGTCACTTGAGGATGACGACGAAGTCTGCGGCCACGCCCCTC
The DNA here is from genome assembly GCA_027563935.2 of Costus lasius. Lineage (NCBI taxonomy): Eukaryota > Viridiplantae > Streptophyta > Magnoliopsida > Zingiberales > Costaceae > Costus > Costus lasius. The sequence goes on from CM050448.1 coordinate 105,953,258, forward strand.
TCATGCGCCGGCGAGAATGGCTGGAGAAGGAGGTTGACCCAAAGGTAACCAAGTAGAGGAGGGACCCACGAAACCACGTTTCCGTGGGCTTTGACGGCGGACGGACAAAGCCGCCATTGAGCACGTCGGCTGGACGAATGCGTCCGCAGGTGATGAGGAAGGTCCTGGACGTGCTGTTCTGGCACACGTTGTAAAGCTCAGAAGAGGTGTCGATTCCGGCGGCTGGAGGCGCCGGGAAGATGGCTTGGAGGCTAGAGGGAAGCAGGCGGACAGGAAAAGAAGGTAGAGGAGTCACCAGCTGCCAGGGCTCGTCCCACGCTGACCGGACTCGGAAGAGGCTAACTTAGCTCCAGACTCCACATGGATTGCAAGAGGAAGGGAGTTGTCCCTGGTCTCACGCAGGTGACAGACGGCGCCGGAGAAGACACTCGGGCGCAGGCAAGCCAAAGGAGGAAGAAAAGAGGATCCGCACGCAGGCGGAGGGCTCGTCCGGCGTGCACATTCATGGGCCACACGCAGGCGGGTCTGGGCCGATAGTTCACGCACGTAGACGGCCTGCACCGGACGAGAGAGAGAGACGACGGCGAAGATAGGGAAAACCACCAGGAGCTGCGCACTTGACCGGGGAGGAAAGCGCCAAAAACAGAGGAGCAGAGAGTACCTCGGCAATCATTCAGGCCGCCGGCTCCTTCTTTCCAGTGAAGTGGTTGTCGGCTGCGCCTTCCAAGGTGGTCTAGAAGTGAGGTCCGACGAGGTTGACGGCGACGAAGACAACGTAGGCGGCGGAAAGGAACGGAGAGGCTCGGCGTGTTTTGTCCACCCGCCCACACCACCGGAACGCGAGCACGAGCTAAGGCATGGCGAACGCCGGAGATTCGGATTTCGGCCAACGAGCGTACCAGAGGAGAAGGAGATAGCCGTCGGTTAATCAATGTAAGGAAGATGACGAGATGCAGGGGACAAACTCGTCTCGTTTTTCTTCCGCACACAGACTGAGCACATGCGTCCAATCAGCCTCACCCGTTGCATCGGCGTCAGTCGTACGCGATGAATTCGCTCACATAACGCGTTGCGAAAATTGGATCCAGATCCGGGCCGTGCCCGATCTGATCCACTAATTCGCCGATGGCATAGGAACGGGCCGGTTAATCTGGCTGTAGCCCATAGGCCTAACATTCTCCCCCTCCGGAGCGAGTCGCCGCCCTAGGTGACTCAAAGTAATGTTGGATCTTGTCCTCAAACTGTCATAATTTGGACGCCTTATACCATGTAGCTTCTTCCATTGGAGAATCTTCCCATCGAATAAGAAATTCTGTTCGTCAGTTCATCCTGCTATGTCCCAAAACTCGGTGATCTAGAATCTCTTCGATCCTTTGGTCGAACTCCATTCGAACCGTTGGAGGCGCGCGAAGTGACTGAGACCAAGCTGGATCCCCTGGATCCTTATGGAATCTCTTTAGGAAGCTCACATGGAATGTCGGATGCAGCTTCATCCTGTCGGGGAGCTTCAGACGATACGCAACTGAGCTAACCCGACACAACATCTTGAAAGGTCCATCGTATCTCTGTATAAGGCCCCGATGTGCTGCCTTCGCAGATATCTTCCTTCATATCTACGGAGTAAGTTGGAGAAGTACTATGTCGCCCACGGCGAATTCTTCATCCCGACGACGACGATTTACATATTGTTGCATTCGTCTAGCGGCTAGCTCGAGGCTATCTCTAGCCTCCTGAAGCGACTCCACTAGCTCATGAGCTGCCCGTTGAGCTGCAGGACATCTGCTCTCGGAGGTCCTCATCGCGATATCAACAGGAGTTAGGAGCTGTCTCCCTAACACTAGCTCAAAGGGGCTGTACCCCGTGGACGATGATTTGTGGAGATTGTAGGCAAACTAAGCCGAATCAATCCACTTCACCTAGTCCTTTTGACTCGCAGTCACAAAATGACGGAGGTAGTCCTCCATGAGGGCATTTACCCACTCCGTCTGGGAATAATTTGCTGTGGAGAAGTTCAACTTCATTCTCAGCTTATCGAACAACGTCGACCAGAATCGTCCAGTGAACCGGGCATCCCTATCGCTCACGATATCCATTGGGAGCCCAAAATGTTTCACCACATTCTGAAAGAATAAATCTGCAGCTACCATAGCTGAGCATGGTTCGGGTGCTAGAATGAAAACTCCATACTTGGAGAATCTATCCACAACCACGAATATGGATGTTTTTCCCTCAACCTTGGGAAACCCACCAATAAAATCCATTGACACACTTGTCCAGGGGGTCTCGGGTATAGGCAAGGGTTGCAACAACCCAGCCGGTAATCTCCGATCGACCTTGTCTTGTTGACACATAAGACATGTACGGACATACATCTTAATGTTGGCACACATATTTGGCCCATGCTTGACCTAGACAATAAGGTGAACATACTCCTTTGTCCCAGATGACCTGACCACGAGGTATCATGGAGCTCCCTCAGCAGCTCACGTCGCAACCCACCGGAGGCGGGGACTAGTGGCCTCTCGCCACGGGCCATGACAATGTCATCGGTGTCCAAATAATATCGTCAGGTCGTACGCTACTTAATCTACTGAACCAGTTTTCGATATGTCCCATCGAAAGTAGCTGCTGTTTTTATCTTTGCAACGAGATCTCCTTCCACTCTGGAGATCGCAAAGCAAACTAAGTTGTTAAGCCTACTCAGTGTGTCAGGCACCACATTAGCCTTTCCAGGCTTGTGTTCCCACTGGAACTGGAATTCTACTAGGAATTCCTGCCATCTGGCCTGTTTTGCTGACAGTTTCTTCTGTGTGGTGAAATAAGTATTCTCCACATTGTCGGTTTTCACCAAGAAGGCGTTACGTAGGAGATATACTCTCCATGTTCGGAGGCAGTGCACCACTGCTACCATCTCCTTTTTATGCGCAAAGTGTCTCTACTCTGTCTCATTTAGCTTTCGACTCTTGAAAGCTATAGGATGCCAATCCTGTATCAACACACCACCGATCGCCTAATCCGAAGTGTCGATGTGAACCTCGAAAGGTTTTTCCAAAATATGGTAATTTTAGGATCAGTTCAGAAGCTATGCACTCTTTCAAGTCTTGAAAGGCCGACTGACACCGATCGTCCCAACTCTAGTTGATATTCTTTTTCAGCAAATTGCTAAGGGGTGCAGTCACTCTCGAGTAACTCCGAATGAACTTTCGATAAAAGTTCACAACACCGAGGAAACTCCTTAACTTGGTCTATTTTGAGGGAACCTGCCATTCCACAATGGCTCAGACTTTGCCCTTGTCCATCTGCACCTGGCCGTGGCCTACCACATGTCCAAGGAAAGAAATCTCTTCCGACATGAAAGTGCATTTCTCCAGCTTCGAATAAAGCTGATTTTCCCTCAAAACTTGAATAACCCTCTTCAAGTGTACCAAATGCTCCTCAATGCTTGAGGAATAGATCACTATATCGTCCAGATATACCATGACAAAGTCATCTAGAAATGGTGCTAACACCTAATTCATTAGATGATAGAACGTCGTTGGAGTATTGGTTAGCCCAAAGGGCATGACTAGAAACTCAAATGCTCCATAACGGGTCACGCAGGCTGTCTTCCATTTATCGCCCTCGGCAATACAAACCTGCTAGTAGCCCGATCTCAAGTCAAGCTTAGAGAATATCCTAGTGTTTCTCAGTCTATCCAATAGATCTAGGATCAGTGGAATAGGACCTGTCCTTCTTCTTTTGGAATAGGACTAGGGTTCCACACGGTGACACGGTTGGCCGCACAAACCCTGCCTCCAACAACTCGTTGAGTTGTTTGCAGAGTTCGGCCAACTCCACTGGCGGCATCTGATGCCATGCATTTTTATAGTTATTTTTATTATTATTCCATGATAAATTTTGGCTTATTTGAATGTTTTTACACTCCTTTAAGCTTATTAACTTCGAAACTTCAGAATCTTCACTTTTTGTCTTTCTTATGGAATTTCAAGTAAAGAGCATGGAGTGATTCCCTGTGAGAAGACGAAGCTGCCCGTAAAATTTTAGCCCAATCGGAGCTTTTTCTGGACTTCACGGCCAAGTGAACCCCACGGGGTTCACCGGTGATATTGCCGAAGGACGAAATTCACCGCATGCTTCACTGCCAGGTGAACCCAGCGGGGTTCACTGATGTTGTCAAGGATATCCGAAACTCATAGTAGACTTCACTTGCAGGTGAACCCCACGGAGTTCACCCGTGATTCTGTCTGAGGAAATCTGCGCAGAGCTTCACAGTGCACTTCACTGGTAGGTGAACCCTGCGGGGTTCACCGGTGCTCCCAATAGAACTATACAGCAAGCTTCACTGCCAGGTGAACTCGGTGAGGTTCACCCGTGATGCTTTCTGGATAGCACGACCCTTACTCGGATTTTCATTGATTTCGGACCCGATTCAAGTCCAAATTTGGCAAGTGAGGACTCTATGGAAAACTGATTCGAAGGAGAACAAAAGGAGTATAAAAGTCCCAATTTTTGTGACCTAATCATCAAGCAATCACGCGACGAAGCGGCTAGGGCGGAAAACGGCAGCGAACGGGCGACTTTGAGGTGATTTCCAGAGATTCGATCATCGGAACTTGGTGATTCTTGGTTTATTAATTCAGTTCATCATCTCCTCCCTCTTACAAACTCTTTTCTGAGATTTTCCTATGTTTAAAGAGAGATTTTTTAGCGTTTCAATGATAGTTGTAGTGTAAACCTTATTTCGGGGCTAGGTTGAAGCCCACCGACGATTTTTATATGCGATTCATGTTTTAACTCTGTTATTTGGATTATATCTTAAGCATATTTCACTTAATGTACTTATTCCATGATCTTTACCTTGGCCAAGTATTGACATGTCTTAGTTGTTACGATTCATAACGAGAGTAGGATTGTAATGACGGAACCTCTTTGTGAAACTTGCGAAGCCTCGACATGAAAGTGTTTGGTCTTCGCTTGAGTGTTCATAATCTACCACGAAACTCATTAGATTCACCTAGAATGATCCACCGCGAAAGTAGGTGACCGTTCTAGGCGAATACCGGGGTGTACACTCGAAAGAGGGCACCTTGTACCCAAGGGTTAGATTCCTTATGCATAATTATAAATCCTTGTAACTGATATTCTTAGCGGAATTAAAATCGTCAGTGTGGTGGAAACCGAAGCCCTGATATTCTCTCTCATATATTTTCCCTACCGTTGTCGTTTGATTTCTTGTTTGCAATTTCGCTTAGTTTTCCTTTTGAGTTCTAAAAACCACGATTTGATTAGCTTAGATATCAAGAATTGGATTTTTCTAGTACTCGACCTTGTTCCCTATGGGATTCAATATCTTTTATATTACTTCGACATTTCTGTGCACTGCGGAGTGTGTCATGTTTTTGGTGCCGTTGCTGAGGAACAACGGTCGATATTAGTATATTTCTAAGGATTGGTAGACTCAGCTTTAGTTAGTTTTTCTTTTCTTTATTTTATTTCATGCTGCTTCTACTTGTGTCAATTGTTTTGAACTGCATAATTGAAGTTGACAAATTTTTATGCAAAGAAGTTTCCGGGCAGGAGCACTCTTGGAAATCGATCTCGAGATAGAACGAACCTTCAGACAAAGAAGGAAGCTTAAGCAAGCTCGGAAAAAGGAAAGTCAAGAACAGATGGAACACCTTCATATCGATATGGAGAACAAACCAGCGCCTCAACCTGTGAACAACAACAATGCCAGAACACTGCGAGAATACGCAGCTCCTTTTACACATGGGTTTCAATTAGGAATCGTTAGGCCTAGTGTAGAGGCCAATAATTTTGAAATTAAACATGTTTTACTCTCCATGATACAACAAAATCAATTTAGTGGTTCTCCTCTTGAGGACCCCAATATGCATTTGTCTATATTTTGGAATATTGTGATATGCTGAAAATTAATGGAGCTACTTCTGATGCTATCAGGTTGCGATTGTTTCCCTTCTCTTTAAGGGACAGAGCAAGGGCATGGCTCCACACGATCCCCCCAGCTTCAATTCGGACATGGGATGAATTATTTCAAGCTTTCCTCTTGAAGTATTTCCCTCCTTCAAAGACAATTCAAATCAGAAACCAGATAACGGGCTTCATGCAGAAGGATGAGGAGTCTTTGTACGAAGCTTGGGAAAGATTCAAAGAGCTTCAAAGATTGTGTCCTCACCATGGGATCGAGACTTGGGTTCTAGTACACACGTTCTATATGGGATTGCAATACAATACTAGACTCACAGTCGATGCAGCTGCTAGAGGATCGGGATTAATGAGCAACGTACCTGAAGAAGCTATAAACCTTTTAGAGGACATGGCACTGAACTACCATCAATGGAATTCTGAGCGAGGTACATCTTCCCGGAAGTCAGGTAAATTCGAACTTGATTCATTGATTGCTCTCTCTGCGAAGGTAGACAATCTGACTAGGAAAATTGATTCATGGTCTACTAATTCTTTAGACACTAATTCAATATCTTGTGAGGTGTGTGGTGTTGCAGGCCATGTAGGTGCAGAGTGCCAGGTGGGAGATGAACAAGTGGTCCAAAGTCAGCACGAACATCTAAATGCAGTTGGAAATGCGAACCCCATGAACAACCTTTATTCCAACTATTATAATCCTGGCTGGCGCAACCACCCGAACTTCTCCTACCGGACCACGGAGCCGATACAACCAAGGCAAGCGCCACCACAAGCCCAACCCTCGCAAGGAAACTTCAGACCACCACAATAAGAAAATTACAGGCAGCCACCTGGGTTCCAACAGAGAAACTACAATCCTCCCCCTCAACAAGGAAACTACAATCCTTCGAGGCCGGCCCAAGACTCTCAATTGAGTAAGCAAATAGAAGGGCTGACTGATATGATGAAATTGATGATGACAAGGATGGACTCCTTGGAGACGCACAACAAGATGTTGGAGAGCCAGCTTACGCAGCAAGCTAGCTCATCCTCTAGAGCGCCAAGGAAACTTCCATCACAGCCAGAAGTTAACCTGAGGGAGCATTGCAATGCAATCTCCACTCGGAGCGGCAAGCAACTTGAAGACCCTAAGATGCCGACTGATGATACGAGGGAAGAAGTGATACCGAACCCTAAGGAACAACATATAGATGCAACTCCGGCGGAACTTGAACGAACAGAAGAAGAGCGACCCTACGTTGGGCCGTCCGCTTGTAAGCCGTCGATACCTTTCCCCAGAGGCTTGTCAAAGCCAAATTAGACAAGCAATTCAGTAAGTTCTTGGAAGTATTTAAAAAACTCTATATTAATATTCCCTTTGTTGATGCCCTTTCGCAGATGCCGACTGATAGGCCCCGCAAGTGCACGGTTTCTATCGAAGTAGTAAATAAGATCGTTCCCACAGGGAGAAGATGTCAAGTACCGATTTTATGCGTCATCAATAGCTAGACAATTCAATTTCAAAATAAAAGAACTATTCTAAAACTAATTTATCTAAATTATCGAACCAAGAAGTCAACAACTTTAAGGAAATATTACAGTTTAAGAAGTGTTCGGAACTTCAGGTTTTACCACGTTGAATATTTTAAATGTAAAACATTGAACCAAATTGAAATGACAAACAGATCTCCTTCTCTTGAAGTGCAATCCGACAGTAAATAACTTAAGGCGATATTTCCTAGGGTACGGATTACCTTCTCTCGAAGCGTAATCCGGTGTCTAGCATAAGCTAATCTCCTACTCTCGTAGCAAAATTAACCTAAGAGACCCATTAGGCTCTATGAAATATCGTGAATCCTCGAGTGACGTCGAATGACTCTCGTAATTCTAGTCACAAGTTTAAATGAGAACGATCGAGTGTTACGATTCACCTCTCGGTACTTCTCGTAACACATAACACATATAAATGTTTAGCCACAACACAAATACCCAATAAGTGCAACTCATTTAAATAAGTCAAATTACTTAAAATAACACTGAGATTCATTAGAAAATTATTTTACATGTGGAAATATGTTCAACGGGCTACGCCCGAGTTCTGAACTAGGGTTTACTCTAGAAAATACATCGTTTAACAATTAAAACCCAAGTAAATAAATTCAAAAAGATGGGAATTTACAAATTAAGGGTAGGAGACGATAAATCTTCAGTCTTCTCTCGAAAGCCCTAAAGAAATCTGTCGAATCAAGCCCTTGAACAAGCAAAATCGCCCCTTTTCACCCTAGTCAAGTTTTCTCCAAAGTTTGACCCCCAAAACCACTCCAAAAATCCTATTTTATGGTTCTATCTCTTCGTTAGGCAGTTAGGAAGTTTTCCTCCAAATTTCAGCAAATTCCGACTTCGGAATCACTCAAATCGGGCAAAAAATCGTCGAAAAGTCGAAACTGCATGGAAGCCATCATGGGTGTGATGATAAGCACGGCCAGGCCGTGCTTGGATCTGGAACTTGTGACGAAGTAAGCACGGCCATGATAGTAAGCATGGCCAGGCCGTGTCGGGCTCGCATAATTCTGCCGAGACGATCATGGCCGTGATCATGATCATGGCCTGCCCGTGTTCTCTGCAGAAAGCTCCGATTTGCCTCAAATTTGACCTGTGACCTTCTAACACTGTGAGGAATCTTCTCATGAATTCAAATCTTCAAATTCTTCATAAAAACATGGGGAAAATACCCTACATTTCATAAACAATCAAAAATAGTGAAGATTCTATACTTTAAAGGAAACTAATCCAAAATAAGCCAGAAAACAAGAATTAAGCCTGAATAAGTCATAAGAATAAGACTTTAAATCCAATAAAAATAAAGCTCATCATCGACCTACACAAAGTTCCTGAAGGACATTCTCTCAAATAAAAGGAAGCTGAAAGACCAAGGAACCGTTGCACTTACTGAGGAGTGCAGTGCAATTTTGGAAAACAAGCTTCCACAGAAACTCAAGGACCTTGGCAGCTTTTCCATATCGTGCCAGATGGGAGAGATGACCTTCCAGAGAGCACTGTGCGATTTAGGAGCGAGCATCAGCATTATGCCATTGTCATTGTGTAAAAAGCTGGATTTGGGTGACTTGAAATCGACTAATATTTCTTTGCAGCTCGCTGACAGATCAGTTAGGAGGTCAGTGGGTATTTTAGAGGATATACCTATTAAAATAGGAGATTATTTTATTCCTACCGACTTTGTTGTATTAGAGATTGTTGAGGACGATAGACTTCCTATTATCTTAGGGAGGCCTTTTCTTGCTATAGCTGGTGCTGTCATCGATGTTAAAAACGGAAAACTGGATTTAAACATCAGTGGCAGTGTTATTCAATTTGATCTATCTAATTCTCTCAAAAATCCTTCTCTTGCAGGTATATGTTACAGCGTGGATGTAGTTGAGCGCACTGGAAGTTTTGTAGTCAATGGACACCGCCTTAAGCTCTATTTTGAAGATGAACGGGTCAAACAAGGGAAAGTTCTCGCCCTTTTCGACTCCACTGATTCGATAACTTGATACTTCTATGGTCGAGCTATTGACCTAAAACTAGCGCTGTTGGGAGGCAACCCAAGTTTTCCTGTTTCTTAATTTGCATTAGTTGTCATTTAGTTTTTAGTTTATCTCTATTTAGTATTTTTCTCTCTTGCTTCTCTAGTCTATTTTAGGAGATTTTGATCTTGATATACACTGATTAGAGGTTTATCTTTGTGATGTAGATGCGCTATGGGGACAGGAGATTTTTGATGAAATTTCACTGAAGTTCAGTGCACTTCACGGCTAGGCGAACTCGGTGGAGTTTGCCCATGAAGTACACTGTGCAACCTGACGGGCAGAGTTTCGAATGATATTTTTGTTGAAGTAAGAGGGAGACGGTATCTCTAGGTTATGCAGACTATTCCTGGGTTTTCAGCAACTTACAGTACACTTCACGGCTTGGTGAACCCTGCGGGGTTCACCCGTGAAGCCTACTGATCAGACCGAGCCATTGTCCACAGTGCACTTCATGGCCTGGCTGGGTTCACCAGTGATTCTTTATGCGCATCACCCGTGTTTGCCCTAAACCACGGGTCGCCGCTCCCTCTGCTCCAAATCCCTGATCCTCCCGACGACCTCTTGCCCTCAGATCTTCAACGGACCTTCCTTCTTCACGATCTGCATCTCCGGTGAGGTTCGCACTGCCTCGATCCGCCCCCCGCTGTTAGTGTTCTGGTTTTCCTTGCTCGTCGATTTCTCTACTTCGGCCTCCTCGATCAGTTGCTGCTCTCGTGTTGGGGCGAATTCTCTCTGGTTATTTTCTGATCCTCTCTAGTAATCTCACCATATGGCACCAAGGCGCAAGGTGGTTGTCTCTCGTCGCCGCGACCCACGACCTACATTTGACTCTTCCACAGAGGACGATGAGTTCGTCCCACATGAACCAATTCCGCCGCCACAAGTTGCTCCCGCTAGCCAGCCGGCACAACCTTCCTCTTCTAGAAATCCGGCACGCCCATCTGCTTGGAAGCCCCAGGCATATGTGTCTCTGCCAAAAGAGTTTGGCATAATCTTCAGAAACGCGGAGCATGAACAGAACTACGAACATCTTCTCCATCGTCAGGTGATCAATACCAGATATTTGGACAGAAATACTCTTGCTATGTTAGGGATTATGGAGGATGTCGAGTGGATGTACTAGAATATTGGATGGGAGCAATTCCTGAGGCTCGCCTCCCCCACATACATCGGAGTAACGTTGAAATTCTTCAGCTCATTAGATGTAAAGCTGCTGCGATACTTGATGATGATCCAGGGCGCATTTCCTTCCGTATGGGAAACATTGAGCACTGCCTATCCCTTTCTCAGCTTCACCATATTTACGGTTTCCCGGAACCTTGCACGCGCAAAGTCCCGGTGGAGTTCAATGAGCAAGCCTTTTGGGGGTCAATCACGAACGAGCACTTCTATTCAGCTAGAGTCGCCAGGGCCTCAAGCATCTGCAATCCAACCATCCGATACGTCCATCGCGTACTCGCACATACCATCTTCAGGCGTGGGGAGAGCGACGGCATGGTACGTTAGTCAGAGTTATTTTATTTATGGTGCATGCTTTACTCTTTCAGGGTTGATTCCAGATTTTACTTAGCAAAACAATTCAGCCACATCGCGCATTGCCACAAGGGCGCGACAGTCATTGACTGTCTTATTACTCCACTTGCAGTCTCTCTAGGGATCATTCCCTACGGTACGGTTGAGGCTAGTGGAAACAACCAGCTTGAGATCGAGTCATGCATTTCCATGAAACTCATCGTTCGCCGGGGTGACTCCTACTGCATGACGTTCAAGGATAGCTAGTTCTGCTTGCCATTGCCTAATCAAAGCGCACCACTGTGCGCGTTCGAGAGAACTGGCGCATCAAGCCAATCGAAGATCCTCAGCCCGACCCTGTAGACGCAACACCACGAACCCCAGGCGCATTCTTCTTTGGCGTCTCCTCCTCAGATTCTATGATGGGTATTCTTCATGAGATTAGATAGGAACAGCTTCAGCAGTGCGAGCTTATTGATCAGATGGATTCCTCTATCTCCTATATACGCCAGGAGCATTGGGAAAATAATGAAGCCGGGATGCAACGACAGCACAAAATGTTGAACTCGATTTAGGAGAAGCTATCCGCTATGGATGACCAATTCGCCTTGCTCAACGAAGAGAACGTAAGGAATATTCCAGTCTCTTCAGATGAAGAGGATGAGCCCGATTATACCTCGCGTGGTAAGGGAAGAAGCTCCCGAGCTTCCGGCTCCAAATCACGCAAGAGGCGCTAGCTCCTTCCGAACCTGGCATCGCCACCTTCTGCTCTCATGTATACGACGTTGCATAGAGGACTATGCAACATTTTAGAGCGGGTGAGCTGTCTTTATTTCAGCTTCTATGTGGTTGTTATGACATCTGACTCTTTATGGTTTTGTTATGCTACTTCATGATGAATGCTATTTTGGCATTGTATCCTATATGCCACTATTCGTGGGCCTGGTCCACATCTACAGGCCCCACCCTCTACAGTGTATAACACATATTTGAACCACTTATTTTTCAGCTTTGGTATTATGCTATAACCCTCTTTGCATGATGTTGTTTTTAAAGCATATATTACAAATCTTGTGATGAAAGATTCATTATTGACCTATCATGCTAGTCTTGTCCAATGATAGCTTTGCAAAATTCATAAAGTTAAATGCATGATTGGTTGGAGTTTATCAAGATTTGTTGAATGTAGTACTTGTTAGAAAAATACTCAATAGTTATGTCCATATGTTCTATGAATTAGAAATTTTCTAATTGGATTGATTTTAGGCTGTCAATTAAGTGGGTCAAACGTTTTCATGATTCTTCAATTGATTTTGGCTTGCAATTTATATTTGATTCATATTAGGATACATATTCTCTTTTCAAACTTTGAATTCCTTTCTATTATTGGGGAGACACTACATTTGTTAAAAGAAAGGATATGCTGTTTAAAAAAAAATCTCACACTTAGATTCCTCTACTTGGCACTGCGAAAAATTGGCAGTGGTACCGAAGGACATGAGTTGAAATATATGAAATGTGAATTGAAATAAAAAGACTCATCTACTTGGCATTGCGAAAAATTGGCAACAGTACCTAAAGATATGAGTTGAAGTCTAATGCAATGATCAATGTTTTGTATCCTGAATAAAACATTTGAGTTAACCCTAACATTATGAATTAGAAGGATAGGAATGAAATGAGTGTTGTGTATGCTTGATTGAATCCCATGTTTACTACTTTCTGAATTGGTTGGCATCTAGAAACTGTGGGACCAAACTGATGAATGCTTAAGACACCCCCTTTTAGTTGATTTTTTCTGATTAGATCTTGGATTGCTAAAAAGTATTTTTCTAAACTAGGGTGCGAACTTCAATGCAAAAAGATCATTCTTATACCAAGCATGTATTTCAACTTATTTTATTGCTTGAGGACAAGCAAAGATTAAAGTCTGGAGTGTTTGATGCCATGCATTTTTATAGTTATTTTTATTATTATTTCATGATAAATTCAGGCTTATTTGAATGTTTTTACACTCCTTTAAGGCTTATTAACTTTGAAGCTTCAGAATCTTCACTTTTCATCTTTCTTATGGAATTTCAGGCAAAATCACCCAATTTTGAAGTCTTTTTGAAGAATCTAAGAGCATGGAGTGATTCTCTATGAGAAGACGAAGCTGCCCGTAAAATTTTAGCCCAATCGGAGCTTTTTCTGGACTTCACGGCCAAGTGAACCCCACGGGGTTCACCGGTCATATTGCCGAAGGACGAAACTCACCGCGTGCTTCACTGCCAGGTGAACCCGGCGGGGTTCACCGATGTTGTCAAGGATATCCGAAACTCACAGTAGACTTCACTAGCAAGTGAACCCCACGGGGTTCACCCGTGATTCTGTCTGAGGAAATCTGCGCAGAGCTTCACAGTGCACTTCACTGGTAGGTGAACCCGGCCGGGTTCACCGGTGCTCCTTTCGCAATAGAACTGTACAGCAAGCTTCACTACCAGGTGAACCCGGCGGGGTTCACCCGTGATGCTTTCTGGACAGCACCACCCTTACTCGGATTTTCATTGATTTTGGACCCGATTCAAGTCCAAATTTGGCAAGTGAGGACTCTATGGAAAGCTGATTTGAAAGAGAACAAAATGAGTATAAAAGCCCCAATTTCCGTGACCTAATCATCGAGCAATCATGCGATGAAATGGCTAGGGCAGAAAACGGCTGCGAACGGGCGACTTTGAGGCGATTTCTAGAGATTCGATCATCGGAACTTGGCGATTCTTGGTTTATTGTTTCGATTCATCATCTCCTCCCTCATAGAAACTCTTTTCTGAGATTTTCCTATGTTTAAAGAGAGATTTTTGAGCGTTTCAACGATGGTTGTAGCGTAAACCTTATTTCGGGGCTAGGTTGAAGCCCACCGACGATTTTTATATGCGATTCATGTTTTAAATCTGTTATTTAGATTATATCTTAAGCATATTTCACTTGATGTACTTATTCCATGATCTTTACCTTGGCCAAGTATTGACATGTCTTAGTTGTTACGATTCATAACGAGAGTAGGATTGTAACGACGGAACCTCTTTGTGAAACTTGCGAAGCCTCGACACGAAAGTGCTTGGTCTTCGCTCGAGGGTTCATAATCTACCACGGAACTTATTGGATTCACCTAGAACAATCCACCGTGAAAGTAGGAGACCATTCTAGGCGAATACCGGGGTGTATACTCGAAAGAGTGCACCTTGTACCCTAGGGTTAGATTCCTTATGCATAATTATAAATCCTTGTAACTGATATTCTTAGCGGAATTAAAATCGTCAGTGCAGTGGAAACCGAAGCCTTGATATTCTCTCTCTTATATTTTTCCTACCGTTGTCATTTGATTTCTTGTTTGCAATTTCGCTTAGTTTTCCTTTTGAGTTCTAAAAACCACGATTTGATCAGCTTAGATATCAAAAATTGGATTTTCTGGTACTCGACCTTGTTCCTTGTGGGATTCGATATCTTTTGTGTAACTTTGACATTTTCGTGCACTTGTGGAGTGTGTCAAGTTTTTAGTGCCTTGGACGGGGGAGTAGATCATGCCACAAGCTCTATCTTGTGGTCGATCCCTCTCTTAGGTGGGAGGTGCTTTGGCAATTCCGAAGGTATCACATCAGCAAACTCCTCCAACACTTTCTTGACCGCCAAGGGAGTCTCACTCCTTCTCGGGTGGGGGCCCTCACCCCAAACGGCCATAAGCGTCGGATATCCTTGGCGCAACCCTGCAACCAAGGCGTTTGCTGACAAGGGCACTCCTCGGGAGTCCCTTTTCTTTCCCTTCCTTAGTTCTGTGCTACCAATGCAGGGAACGAGGCAATGAGAGTCCTCATCATGTATCTGTATCCCATACAGACATGGCATCACGGCTATCTTTGCCTTGATCAAAAGTTTGAGGCCGAAGATAGCTTCGTAATCTGGGAGTTTCAAAATCTTTGCATGGCAGCGGCCCTGCCAACTACCAATTACGATATCCACATCATATGCTATCCCTAAGACCTCTAGGTCTACTACACCAACCGACCTCACTCGGTCCCGTGCTGGGGACATCTTAAGTCCAACTCTCTTAGCCGTGGCTTCGCTTATGAAAAGGTGCAACGCACCTATATCAATCATAGCGTTCACCGGTAGAGAGTTTATAAGAGACACAACGTATAGTAACATTGGCCTCTCACTGCTAATAAAGGTTGTGCCCAACACCAGGGGGTTTAGGAGCACCTCCTGATCCTGTACGTTGTTCTCACCCTCTGCTATTGCAGTGGGTGGGCGATCCCCGACCGCTATCATCGGCTTTGGTGATGCGGGCTGATGACACAAAAATTCATAGTATATTTTGTGTCATTTGATTGGTCTTTTATGTCATATTTATGCTCTTTTGCTTGTTTTTAAGCCTTATTTGTTAAATATTACGGAATATATACCTTTTCTTATTTTTTTTATGATTTTCAGGTAAAAAGTGTCATATTTTGATGAATTTTCAAAAATCTGAGAACACCAATGGATTTCAGATGTCGAGACAAAGTTATCAGTCAATTTTCATACAAATCAGAGATAGTCAGAAAATTACACCCCTACCGTAATTATTTTTATAGGTGTAAATTTCTGCCCAGATTACACCCCTGACATAATGATTTTTATGGGCCATAATTTCAGCCTAGAAATCCACAGAAGAAATTACGGCAGTGCTGTAAATATTTACAGGCCATAGTTTCAGCCTAGAAACACATAGAAGTAAAATACGGCACTGCTGTAACGCCCTTGATTTTCTGAATTATGATTTAAGGTTAGAAATTCAGTTTCTGTATTTTTATCGGTTAAAATTTTGGGATTTTTGCCTAATTGTAGGACTTTTCCCTACAGGGCAAAAATAATTATTTTTGTTGGGGCTTCGAACCCTCAACCTTGACTATTTGCTCCTGGAATTCTTCCACCATGGTGGCGCATATTTCTGTGTTATTGGAGTAGCGCATGGTGGTTAAGCCCAGGTAAGCCCATTAAAGCCGATTTCCACTTAAGTTAATTGGGTTATTGGATCTTAGATCCGTTTGGGGTGGAAAAAAAAAATAAAATAAAAAAAAAGGGGGAAAATTCGTGAGAGCTCCTCTCCCTCACGATTTTTGGTTTGTTTCTTGCCCTAGCCGCCTGTGTTGTCGCCCCTCACTGTGCTTGGCGCCTCCTGCAAAATTTCTGACGCTGGTGGTGGCAGACTGGTGGTGGACGAACTTTCTGGAGACCCCTGATCCCCTGTTTTGGCGTTTTCTCTGTGGGCGATTTTTCTGGTGAGTAATTCGATCCTAAGGAGTCTAATCCGAATTAAAATTCGTTATTTTCCATGATTATTCGTATGGGGTTGAATTCAAATAATTATAGGGTTTTAAAATCCTGTTCTGCTGAAATCTGCATTCGTTAATCTGACCTTTGTGTACTATAACCCCAATATCTCATGGTCTATAGATCCAAATCGCACGAAATAAATTTTGTATGAAACTAGATACATTCGGCTTTAATTTGAATCTGATATCGACCATATCCGAGCTGTATTCGTATTTCAATCTGTATTGTAATCTAGCTGTACAAAATCAGTTTTCTGGAAATCTGGATTTCGACCTTTATGTGTTCGAACCATCATATCTCCCTAGGTATAGCTCGAAATCTTGTCAAATCAGTTTTATTAGACCGTAGGCTCGAAGAGCTTTATTTTGACTCCCATAACGCCTATTTTCGATTAGTTATTGGATCTGAAATAAATGTCGCAAGTCTGATATATGAATCTGTTTTCTTGAAATCTGAAATTCTGACCTTCCTGTGTTCGAACCCTTATATCTTCCTGTCTAAAATTTGAAATCTTGTGAAACCAGTTTTATTGGAAACTAGATTCAGAGAGCTTCATTTTGAATACAATATTGACTAGCTTTGGTTCGAAATTGGACTAAAAATATATTTTGCAAACTGACAATATAAATCTGCTATGTTTTGGTTAGACGAATATTCCTTTGTGAGAAAAATTTACATTGTATGGTTTAACCTCTTAAATTGTGGTCTGTAGTTCTTCTAAAATTTATTTGTTTGATGAGAAATTTTAGAGAAAACAAAATTGGGGATTTAACTAAGAACTTAGGAATTTTCGAAAATATAGTTCGAGCCAATTTTGGGGCTTTTGTCAATTTTCTTCACGAGCGTGTAATTAAAATTATCTGTAGTGGGGGACTGAAATTAATTACATGAAATTTGTACGTTCTGTTAAGGTTCTGAAAGTGGCGCCCCTTACAGTAATTTTATAGCTCACGGTTTTAGGAATTTTGAGGAGATTATTTCATGAATAATTTCTGTTCTGTATTTAAATGTTTGTTATATGAATAATTTCTGTTCTGTATTTAATTGTTTGTTATGTGGATATTTCCTATTCTGTTTATATGTTGTGAAGTTTCTGAAAACCTTGAATGTGTTAAAACATTTGTGAGAACCTAGAATGGTTTGACATGAATTAAGGTTAGTTGTAAGGAATTCACTCATATAATTTCTGTTCTGTGTTTAAGGACTGGATATTGGGGTGTGTCATTTTCTAGTTTGTTAGACTTTGGGCATAATGTAAGAATTAAGTAGTGGTTGATCCTACTTCTCTGTTTCAGTATAATCTGTTCTGTAAAATTATGCCCTAGTGTAGCACTCTTCCGTGTCCTTACCCTCCTTCTGTGGCGCTGTAATGGTGCTGATAGTCTACTACGACCCTTGAGACACTATTTCTGTTCTGGGTATTGGAGGCCAGAGTGCCACGTCCTAACAAGACGGGGGCCACCCACTGATACCTCCTCTACCATTCAGTTCTGGGTTTTGGAGGCCAGAGTGCCACGTCCTAACAAGACGGGGGCCACCCACTGATACCTCCTCTACCATTCAGTTCTGGGTTTTGGAGGCCAGAGTGCCACGTCCTAACAAGACGGGGGCCACCCACTGATACCTCCTCTACCATTCAGTTCTGGGTTTTGGAGGCCAGAGTGCCACGTCCTAACAAGACGGGGGCCACCCACTGATACCTCCTCTACCATTCAGTTCTGGGTTTTGGAGGCCAGAGTGCCACGTCCTAACAAGACGGGGGCCACCCACTGATACCTCCTCTACCATTCAGTTCTGGGTTTTGGAGGCCAGAGTGCCACGTCCTAACAAGACGGGGGCCACCCACTGATACCTCCTCTACCATTCTGTTCTGGGTATTGGAGACCAGAGTGCCACGTCCTGACAAGACGGGGGCCACCCACTGATATCTCCTTTACCATTCTGTTTCTGATATGCATGCATTGTCTCGTCCTCGGCAGAGGTGGGGTCAGACCTTCTGTGGTCATCAGGCCTTCTGTGGCCTTTCTGTTTCCGATGTAGACTATCCGTTTGGACTCTGAAAATTCTGATTTTCTGTCTGTCAGTTCTGATTTCTGTAGTTCTGTTTCGATCTGTATTTAGATGTATTAGGCGGTGTGGTTAGTTGGTATGGGTTGGTATATTCATATCCTACCTGTTTGATGCCTATTGTTACAAGTATCTGTATTTGATTGTGTTTGTTTCTGATATGAGCATGCATGTTAAGTTGATTTATCTTATCTGTTAAATAAAAAGAATTTCAACTTAAGTATGATATTTTTGATGTGTACTATGGATGACTTTTAGTGTCTTTTACTCACTGAGCTTTTTAGCTCACCTCCGTTGTTTAAATGTTTTCAGGTGAGACATCAAGACAGTAATTGCTACAGCTAATATGACGCTAATGTTTGATGTCATTTCTAAGAATAGTCTTCTAAAGATTTATCAGGCCTACGTGCCTAATTTATTATGACCTATATGACATGTTTTATCTCCTGAGGGCTTATGCCTGTTTTCAGGATATTATATTATAGTTGTTTCGTTTAAATTATTGGATACAAGTCTTGGATTCTTTTATTGAATTGGTTCTTATTTTGAAATGTCCGATTTGAGATGTGTAACCGAATTTGTGTTGTTTATTTTAGTATCTGAATAATCAGTTCTGTATATTTCTGAAATTCCACATATGTGTAGTGTGGACGTTTGTTGTTGTTACAAGATATGTGTGTCTGTGCAGCAGTAGTTTAGAATACTTGCTGCCGGATTTTTTTCTGGATTTCCGGATTTCTATTTCCTAGTAATCGATCCTATTCAGTTCTGTGCGGTTTTCTGTTCCGTAGTAATGTCCTTCGATGCCGCTTTCTTCTTGTGTTTTAATGGAAGAGTAAAAAATTTTTGAAACCCCGTATTTTACTTGTATGCGTGTGGGGTGTGATTCTGAGGGATGTTACAGATGGTATCAGAGCAATTTTACTAGCAATTAGAAACTCCGGGGAAGGAAAACTCTGTTTGTGTATTGCTAGAAACCAAGTTAGGATCTGATTTGTGATTGAATATTGGTTGTTATTCTACTGTGTTATGTGATGCAGGTAAAAATGGTGCGACCAAGAGCTAGCAGTAGCAACGGTGATCAACAGCCTGATCTGAGGCAGACCATGGAGGCTATGACTGCTATGATGCAACAACAGAACGCATTCATTCAGCAGCAAACTCAGATGATGCAGCAGCAGCAGGCGCAGCACATGGAGGTTCAGCAACAGTTATTGCAGCGGCTGTCGCAGACACAGTCTCAGTCACAAGCACAACCGGCTGGTTCTCCTCTGGGTGATGGCGCACATCAACGATATGCTCGGTTGGTTCGAGAGTTTCAGCACCTGAACCCGACGGCATTTTATGGTAGTCCGGGGCCCAGAGCGGCTGAAGATTGGCTTTTGACACTGGAAAAGATTTTCCAGGTTTTGCGCTGTGATGATGCAGACAAGCTATGTTTGTCTGTCTTCATGTTGCGTGGAGATGCCGAAGACTGGTGGAAGGGAGTCGTCAGACTGGCGGCAACTGAATCCAGAGTTGTTGATTGGCAGTACTTCATGATGAAGTTCAATGCCAAGTTTTTCCCCTCTAGCTTATCTGAGGAGCGCGAGGTGGAGTTTATTCATCTTGAGCAGGGCGACCTGACGGTGGATCAGTATGAGGCCACATTCGCTCGGTTGTCGGGGTATGCTCCTCACTTAGTCAACACCGAGGAAAGAAGAGCCAAGAAGTTTCAGCGGGGTTTGAGGAAAGATATCAGGACAAGGGTAGCTATGCTACACTTGGAAACTTATGCTGAAGTGGTGGACAGGGCTCGCACTGCTGAGAGGTGCATTGCGGAGATGGCTGCAGATACTATTCCAGTCACTGCACCCGCCCCTACTTATGTGACTTACGCACCCACTTTGGGTGGTAAGGATAAGAAGAATTTCAAGAGGAAGAAAGACAATAAGGGCAGATACCAACCTTATCAGAAGCCAGCCAGCACAGTTTCTCAGAATGGCAAGAAGTGTCTCCACTGTGGGAGCACTAAACATCAGGATAATGAGTGCTACAGGAAGACTGGCGCTTGCTTCAGATGTGGTAAGGCGGGGCATATGATTAGGGACTGTCCTATGCCGGATGCTAGAGGACAGGGTCAGGGTGAGAAGCCTACTGTGCAGACTCGCGTGTATGCCATCGCGGAGAGGGATGCTTCGGCTTCGAAGTCCGTGGTGGAAGGTACACTTTATGTGTTTAGTTATTTGGCACGCATTCTTTTTGATCCTGGTGCCAATTTATCCTTTGTGTCTGCATGTTTTGCATCATGTCTGCCTGTGTTGCCTAGGATACTTGATTTCTGTATTTCTGTTCATACACCTATGGGTGAGGCCGTATCTATAGATATAACATACCCTGACTGTTTGATTAAGGTTGAAGGTTATGATTTACCTATTGATTTGATTAGTCTTCCTATGAAAGACTATGACATCATTCTGGGCATGGATTGGCTGTCTGCCTATCATGCTACTTTAGATTGTTTTGAAAAGCTAATTACTCTGCATCTAAGTGATGGACAGCAACTGGTTATCCAAGGCCGGATTTTAGAACAAGAGCCTTTGGTGATATCTCATCTGCAGGCCAGGAAGCTTTTAGCCCAGGGCTGCAAGGGGTATCTGGCGCATGTCAAGGTGCAGACTGAGCCTGATTTGGATCTGGCTAAAATTCCTGTGGTAAGAGAGTTTGCTGACGTCTTCTCTGATTTATCTGGGTTACCACCCAGCAGAGAAGTTGAGTTTGGTATCGAGTTGTTGCCGGGCACAGCACCGATATCTAAAGCTCCTTACAGGATGGCAACTTCAGAACTGACAGAGCTGAAGAAGCAACTGGAAGAACTATTAGAGAAGGGGTATTTCATGAGCTCCTGGACAAATGTGTGGTCGTCTTCATTGATGATATTCTGATCTACTCCAAGAATGCGCAAGACCACTCTCAGGATTTGCGCAAGGTGCTGGAGATTCTGCGGCTGAAGCGGCTATATGCTAAGGCCAGCAAATGTGAGTTCTGGCTAGATCAGATTGGTTTTCTGGGACACATTATTTCTAGCCAGGGTGTGTCTGTGGATCCAGTGAAGGTGGAGGCCATTCTTCACTGGGGAAGACCTACTACAGCGACTGAGGTCAGAAGTTTTCTGGGCTTAGCTGGATACTACCGCCGCTTTGTGGAGGGTTTTTCCAAGCTGGCAGGTCCTCTGACTAAGCTAACTAGAAAGAATTTGAAGTTTGAGTGGTCTGATGATTGTGAGTCTAGTTTTCAGGAACTGAAAAAGAGACTGACTAGTGCTCCTATCCTCATCATTCCCTGTGATGGAGAGAAGTTCATTGTTTACACTGATGCCTCTGGTAAGGGTCTGGGTGCTGTACTGATGCAGCAAGGAAAAGTAGTCGCTTATGCTTCAAGGCAACTCAAAGATTACGAAGTAAACTACCCCACTCATGATCTGGAGTTGGCAGCTGTAGTTTTTGCCTTGAAAATCTGGAGGCACTATCTGTTTGGACAGACATTTGAATTGTTTACAGATCACCAGAGCTTGAAGTATATCTTCACTCAGAAAGAGCTGAATATGAGACAGAGGCGATGGCTTGAATTGATAAAGGATTATGACTTCACCATCCAATATCAGTCTGGTAAAGCCAATGTGGTGGCCGATGCTCTTAGTCGGTATCCTGTGACTCAGATAGCTGCACTGCGAGTCCAGGAGTGGCGACTATTGCAGGAGTTCAGTGACATGCATCTGAGTGTGACTCCGGGTGAGAGAGGCGGTCTTCTAGCTTCTCTCAGGGTTCAGTCAGACTTACTGCAGAGACTGAGATCAGGGCAGCAGTCAGATCAGGATATTCTACGGTGGAAAGAGAGGTCTGAGCAAGGCTGGGATGAGAATTTCAGTATGTCGGATGATGGTCTCCTCAGATTCCGTGGAAGGGTCTGTGTCCCTGAGGACCCTGAGTTGAGAAATGACATTCTTAAGGAAAGTCATTGCACTAAGTATACCATTCATCCTGGTAGTACCAAGATGTATCAGGATCTGAAAAAGACTTTCTGGTGGCATGGTATGAAGAAGGATGTGCATTTGTTTGTGTCCAGATGTTTGACTTGCCAAACCGTGAAGACTGAGCATCAGAGGCCGGGCGGTTTGATGCAGTCTCTCCCTATTCCTCAGTGGAAGTGGGAGCATATCAGTATGGACTTTGTGTGTGGGCTGCCCAATACCAGAAGGAATCATGATGCCGTATGGGTGATTGTGGACAGACTCACGAAGTCAGCTCACTTCTTACCGATCAAAATGACTTACAGTTTGGATCGGTTAGCAAAACTGTACATCGATGAGATAGTCAGATTACATGGAGTTCCTTTGGACATTGTCTCTGATCGTGATCCTCGATTTCTGTCCAGGTTTTGGAAGAAATTACAGGAAGATTTGGGAATTAATCTGAGTTTTAGCACTGCATATCATCCTCAATCTGATGGTCAGACAGAGAGAACTATTCAGACACTTGAGGATCTTCTGAGATCTTATGTGATTGACTGGTCTGTTGAGTGGGATCTGGACTTATCACTGATAGAGTTCACCTACAACAATAGCTTTCACTCTAGCATACAGATGGCTCCGTATGAGGCCCTATATGGGAGGAAATGTAGAACACCTATATGCTGGGAGGAAACTGGGGACAGAACAGTGCTAAGGTCTGATGCTGTGCAGGAAGCCACTGAGAAGATCAGAGAAATTCAGAAAAAGATGAAGATTGCTCAGGATAGACAGAAGAGTTATGCTGATGTGAGGCGGCGTCCTCTTGAGTTTTTGGTGGGAGAGCATGTTTTCCTAAAGGTCTCACCTATGAAAGGGGTGATGAGATTTGGGAAGAAGGGAAAATTGAGTCCCAGGTACATTGGTCCCTTTGATATCATTGAGAGGGTTGGACCTGTAGCATACCGACTTGCTTTGCCCCCATCACTGGAACACCTCCATAATGTGTTCCATGTTTCTGCACTCAGAAAATATTGTTCTGATCCTTCTCATGTTCTGGAGTTGGAACCTCTTCAGCTTGAAGAGAACATGACTTTGGTGGTGAAACCTCTCAGAATTGAAGATAGAAAAGAGAAAGTGCTGAGAAATAAGGTTATTCCACTTGTGAAAGTCATCTGGGGAAATCAGTCTGTTGAAGAAGCCTCTTGGGAGGTTGAAGCAGAGATGAGAAAGGAGCATCCTCACCTGTTCAGTGACGGGCTTGGTCAGCTTTAGAGGACTAAAGCTCTATAAGGGGGGGAGGATGTAACGCCCTTGATTTTCTGAATTATGATTTAAGGTTAGAAATTCAGTTTCTGTATTTTTATCGGTTAAAATTTTGGGATTTTTGCCTAATTGTAGGACTTTTCCCTACAGGGCAAAAATAATTATTTTTGTTGGGGCTTCGAACCCTCAACCTTGACTATTTGCTCCTGGAATTCTTCCACCATGGTGGCGCATATTTCTGTGTTATTGGAGTAGCGCATGGTGGTTAAGCCCAGGTAAGCCCATTAAAGCCGATTTCCACTTAAGTTAATTGGGTTATTGGATCTTAGATCCGTTTGGGGTGGAAAAAAAAAATAAAATAAAAAAAAAGGGGGAAAATTCGTGAGAGCTCCTCTCCCTCACGATTTTTGGTTTGTTTCTTGCCCTAGCCGCCTGTGTTGTCGCCCCTCACTGTGCTTGGCGCCTCCTGCAAAATTTCTGACGCTGGTGGTGGCAGACTGGTGGTGGACGAACTTTCTGGAGACCCCTGATCCCCTGTTTTGGCGTTTTCTCTGTGGGCGATTTTTCTGGTGAGTAATTCGATCCTAAGGAGTCTAATCCGAATTAAAATTCGTTATTTTCCATGATTATTCGTATGGGGTTGAATTCAAATAATTATAGGGTTTTAAAATCCTGTTCTGCTGAAATCTGCATTCGTTAATCTGACCTTTGTGTACTATAACCCCAATATCTCATGGTCTATAGATCCAAATCGCACGAAATAAATTTTGTATGAAACTAGATACATTCGGCTTTAATTTGAATCTGATATCGACCATATCCGAGCTGTATTCGTATTTCAATCTGTATTGCAATCTAGCTGTACAAAATCAGTTTTCTGGAAATCTGGATTTCGACCTTTATGTGTTCGAACCATCATATCTCCCTAGGTATAGCTCGAAATCTTGTCAAATCAGTTTTATTAGACCGTAGGCTCGAAGAGCTTTATTTTGACTCCCATAACGCCTATTTTCGATTAGTTATTGGATCTGAAATAAATGTCGCAAGTCTGATATATGAATCTGTTTTCTTGAAATCTGAAATTCTGACCTTCCTGTGTTCGAACCCTTATATCTTCCTGTCTAAAATTCGAAATCTTGTGAAACCAGTTTTATTGGAAACTAGATTCAGAGAGCTTCATTTTGAATACAATATTGACTAGCTTTGGTTCGAAATTGGACTAAAAATATATTTTGCAAACTGACAATATAAATCTGCTATGTTTTGGTTAGACGAATATTCCTTTGTGAGAAAAATTTACATTGTATGGTTTAACCTCTTAAATTGTGGTCTGTAGTTCTTCTAAAATTTATTTGTTTGATGAGAAATTTTAGAGAAAACAAAATTGGGGATTTAACTAAGAACTTAGGAATTTTCGAAAATATAGTTCGAGCCAATTTTGGGGCTTTTGTCAATTTTCTTCACGAGCGTGTAATTAAAATTATCTGTAGTGGGGGACTGAAATTAATTACATGAAATTTGTACGTTCTGTTAAGGTTCTGAAAGTGGCGCCCCTTACAGTAATTTTATATCTCACGGTTTTAGGAATTTTGAGGAGATTATTTCATGAATAATTTCTGTTCTGTATTTAAATGTTTGTTATATGAATAATTTCTGTTCTGTATTTAATTGTTTGTTATGTGGATATTTCCTATTCTGTTTATATGTTGTGAAGTTTCTGAAAACCTTGAATGTGTTAAAACATTTGTGAGAACCTAGAATGGTTTGACATGAATTAAGGTTAGTTGTAAGGAATTCACTCATATAATTTCTGTTCTGTGTTTAAGGACTGGATATTGGGGTGTGTCATTTTCTAGTTTGTTAGACTTTGGGCATAATGTAAGAATTAAGTAGTGGTTGATCCTACTTCTCTGTTTCAGTATAATCTGTTCTGTAAAATTATGCCCTAGTGTAGCACTCTTCCGTGTCCTTACCCTCCTTCTGTGGCGCTGTAATGGTGCTGATAGTCTACTACGACCCTTGAGACACTATTTCTGTTCTGGGTATTGGAGGCCAGAGTGCCACGTCCTAACAAGACGGGGGCCACCCACTGATACCTCCTCTACCATTCAGTTCTGGGTTTTGGAGGCCAGAGTGCCACGTCCTAACAAGACGGGGGCCACCCACTGATACCTCCTCTACCATTCAGTTCTGGGTTTTGGAGGCCAGAGTGCCACGTCCTAACAAGACGGGGGCCACCCACTGATACCTCCTCTACCATTCTGTTCTGGGTATTGGAGACCAGAGTGCCACGTCCTGACAAGACGGGGGCCACCCACTGATATCTCCTTTACCATTCTGTTTCTGATATGCATGCATTGTCTCGTCCTCGGCAGAGGTGGGGTCAGACCTTCTGTGGTCATCAGGCCTTCTGTGGCCTTTCTGTTTCCGATGTAGACTATCCGTTTGGACTCTGAAAATTCTGATTTTCTGTCTGTCAGTTCTGATTTCTGTAGTTCTGTTTCGATCTGTATTTAGATGTATTAGGCGGTGTGGTTAGTTGGTATGGGTTGGTATATTCATATCCTACCTGTTTGATGCCTATTGTTACAAGTATCTGTATTTGATTGTGTTTGTTTCTGATATGAGCATGCATGTTAAGTTGATTTATCTTATCTGTTAAATAAAAAGAATTTCAACTTAAGTATGATATTTTTGATGTGTACTATGGATGACTTTTAGTGTCTTTTACTCACTGAGCTTTTTAGCTCACCTCCGTTGTTTAAATGTTTTCAGGTGAGACATCAAGACAGTAATTGCTACAGCTAATATGACGCTAATGTTTGATGTCATTTCTAAGAATAGTCTTCTAAAGATTTATCAGGCCTGCGTGCCTAATTTATTATGACCTATATGACATGTTTTATCTCCTGAGGGCTTATGCCTGTTTTCAGGATATTATATTATAGTTGTTTCGTTTAAATTATTGGATACAAGTCTTGGATTCTTTTATTGAATTGGTTCTTATTTTGAAATGTCCGATTTGAGATGTGTAACCGAATTTGTGTTGTTTATTTTAGTATCTGAATAATCAGTTCTGTATATTTCTGAAATTCCACATATGTGTAGTGTGGACGTTTGTTGTTGTTACAAGATATGTGTGTCTGTGCAGCAGTAGTTTAGAATACTTGCTGCCGGATTTTTTTTCTGGATTTCCGGATTTCTATTTCCTAGTAATCGATCCTATTCAGTTCTGTGCGGTTTTCTGTTCCGTAGTAATGTCCTTCGATGCCGCTTTCTTCTTGTGTTTTAATGGAAGAGTAAAAAATTTTTGAAACCCCGTATTTTACTTGTATGCGTGTGGGGTGTGATTCTGAGGGATGTTACAACTGCCGTAATGAAAATTATGGTCGTAATTCTGAATTTGAACGAGTCTTCCGCAGCCGCTCCAAAGCTCAATTTTTGCAATGCAAAATCAGAAGATCCAGGGCACCAATTCAAAAACCGTAAAAAGAAGAGTGTTCTATATATCGAGAAGAAGATTTGATGACAACAAGGACCGAATTTCATCACCAATCGAGGGAGAAATCAAATAGGGCGTCCTTAGGGCTCGACCTTGCACCGAGAGGCATAGAGGTCACCTTAGGTCGTGAAATTTACAGGAAAGCTTGCCTAGAGGAGGAGAAGATACCCTAGAAGTTTTAGAGTGAAAGGAGATCGATTGGAGGAGAAATCAACGAAAGAAGGAGCGCCGGCACTGTTCACTACATTTTCTGGAGCAAAATTACGGGCTGTAATTTTCCTTACAACCCTGTGTTTAGTAAATTTCCTCTTTCTCTTTGATTTCTGATCAATCTGAACTATGGTTTATTGTAATTCTTCTACTATGCTAGCTTAAACACTTTTTGGGACATGAGGGTGTAATCCCCTTAATTTCATAATGACTAGATGATCCTTATTTTATCATGATATTTTTGTTATGATAATTCTACTTATGTGATGATTGCCTTTAATTCTTTCTAGTTTCTTATTGTCAACATGTATTAGAGTTTTTGTATATGGACTGAAAAGTGATTTGCAAAATCTTGGAACGCTAAAATTGAGATTTAGGAACTCATCGTAAGAAATTAGGTCTATTCTTATTTCTAGATTTTAGAAGTTTATTGCCTTGTTGATAATCTGATCTAGGATTGAGTTATTGAGATAAACTTGAAGATACTGTAAGAAATTAAATATCGGATCATTGGAGAACCTTAAGTAGAACATGTGAAACTATAGTATGAAAATATGTAGTTTTCACTTGAGATGATAACTTAGAATTTGGATGCACGAAAGTGATCTTTGAGTTCTTTATCAATGATTTACTTTTATTTAATATTGAATAAATCTTGCACGAAAGTGAGGATTGGTTCTTTGTAAATTGTCTGCTCGAAAGTAAGATAATTTCTTTATGACGTAAGTTATATCTTTATCATAATAAGAATACATTGGCGAACACTTAATTATATTTAGTCATTGGAATTAAGGTGGATGAAACCCTAGTCCCAGTTTCTCTCTCAGATATTTCATGCACTTTCTGACCGTTTGCTTACATCGTATTCGATTACTTAGCTAATGAGAAAACAACTATTTGGTACTTAACACGTAGATCTCTGTGGTTCGATATCTTTTTATTACTTCGAAGTATCTGTGCACTTGTGGACACAACAAGTTTTTGGCGCCACTGCCGGGATCTTAGTTTTGTTAATATCAAAATAGTTGTTAGTAGTGCTAGACTAAGTTTTATTTGTTTTAGATTTAACTTTATTTCCTGTTTTTGTAGGTTTTGGATTTTCACAAGTTGTGACAGAACTGTGATTTCTGAAATTTTTGAATTTACTTGTGTTTTATATTTTTTTTTTATTTTTTTATATATTCTGAGAAAATTTAAAAATAATAAAAAAATTTTGATTAATTGGTGTTGGATAATCTTTCTGTTTCTATTCTGAAAATTTTGAGTTTACACGATTCTTCTATTTGTTTATACACATGACTCTTAGATCTTGATAGATTTTATTTCCTGAGATCACAAATTTTTTTTAGTTGTGTAGAAAAGCTTTGATTTGAAGATATGTTTTTTAATCACAACTCATGGGCAACTGAAAGAGGTGAGGTATACATGCCACAAGGTAAGTATGAAGATGATTCATTGTGCACTCTTGCAGATAAGTTAGATTATAAATTAGACACTTTTAATATGCACCTTGTTAGGACATCTTATTCTTCTATTAGATGTGATATTTGTGGATGTTTTGAACATTATACTTCTGATTGCCAAATTTTAATTCCTCAAAATCCCAATTCACTATGGTACCAAGATGATCAATATTATTCTAGATGGGAAAATCACAAAACTTCTTTTTATGAAGATTGCTCAAACAATAATTCAGAACCATACTCTGAGGATACTAAAGAATCTAGACTAAAATTCATGCTAGAAAAATTTATGACAAATCAAAGCCAGATCATGACAAATCAAAGTAAAAAAATTGAAGATCTTAAAGGGATAGTTAGTTAGCTTACTTCTCAAGTAGAATCTATATCTGTTGATACTGGAAGATAGCATAACAAAGTTGTTTATTTGAGTTTGATTTAGAAACTGAGGAAATTGATTTAGAAAAGTCTCTCTCTGATTTTGGTAATTTTGAAATTAATTTTTTTATGAACATTAATGAATTTCACTCTGATTTTGATAATTTTGAGATTGATTTATCTGACAAATTATTTGTGGAAAAGCTTGAGGAAATTGATTTTGAAAAATTCCCTTTTGATTCTAATGATAGTTATGAAATTGATTCTTTTGATGATATATTACTTGTGGTTGAATCTGATGAAGGATATGAGGATACTGATTTAGAAAAGTCAAATTCTGATTTTGGTGATAATTTTGAAGTTGATAAATTATTTGATGATGGACATGAGGAACTTAAAAAGGATTTGAATGTTATAAATATTAATGAATTTCACTCTGATGTTTTACCCAAATCTATTGTTCAACCTTCTGATTTATTGAGGGTGTCAGTTAGTTTAACTGGTAAGGATCTTTGTTATTGATAATAAGGTCTTGGGGTCAAACCCCGCTCTCATTATTTAACTTACCTATGTCAAAAAAAAACCTTTTGATTTATTTGAAAATTTATGTTTTATTGAGAAATCTAATGTGAGACAGAAAAACTATTTTGATGATACAATACTTGAATCTTTTGATTAAAGTCCTATTGCAATTGAAGATATAATTATAAAGAAAGGGCTAATGATTTTGCTTACTCACAAATTTAGGAAGATTATTGAATACCCTTTGTGTGGATTTGAAAATATTGATTTTGATTTCTTCATATTTGAGAAAGCCACATCTATCATGATTTATATAAAATATTGGATGTTTGGATTAGTGGCTAAACTTTTAGGACAACGAAAATGTAGAAAATTGTACGCTATTTATTATGGTACTGATCCACTTGCTTCGCCATGATATTTGAGTTTTGGTCAAGCTAATGACCTAAAAATTAGCATTTCTTGGGAGGCAACCCAAGCACTCTTACTTAGCTTAGTTTCTTTTATTTTAGTTTATTTTTAGAACTAATTTTCTTTTCTTTTTGTAGGAAAAATCAAATTTTGTGCAAAAAATGGCACTACCGTAATGGAAATTACGGGCCGTAATTTTGGTCCGTTTTCATCCAGAAACTTTTGAGTCTTTTACGGTAGTACCGTAATTTTGCTTGAAAATTTTCCCGAGAGTTCGGCATCTTTTTCGATACTACCGTAAGGTTTTTTATGGTACCGTATTTTGGAGTGATTTTTGACCAGAAAGTTTTTGCAGTTTTACGGCAGTACAGTATTGTTTTTACGGCTCATAACATTCAAACTGACAAAAATACAGCACTGCCATAATAAAAATTACGGTTGTAATTTTAAAAAAATGTATTCTGCTTCTTGCACTCTGCATTTTGTTTATCTGATTAGGTATGTTCTTGCGGTTATTTTAAGAATCTAGAGTAGCAAAACTTTTGATCTTTGGCACATTTTAGAACTACTCATCTTTTACTATTATTTGGATATTTTTATTAAATTTTAAAGTCCATGGATCATCCTATAACACATAGCAGCTTTGGGTAACTGATTAATTCCTATAGCAGTTTTTATTTACTAATCTGATTAGCGTTTTTGCTGTAGGTATTTAAGGTGCTTTAATGAGTTAAAACCCTGATCTTTCACATGAAATCGGGAGAACATGTTTCATTCTATCTCGTGGATTAGTTGTTTTCATTACAATATTTTCTGAACATTCTAGAAACCATGGCAACATTTGAAGTCTGATTAATTTCTGTGCAGTTTTTAATTTAGTAATCTGATTAGCCTTCTTGTTGTTAATACCGTAAGTGCCTGATAGATACCGATCCTCTATTTTTCATATGGCTGGAAAGAATATTGTTTACTCTACCTTTTGGTTTTTTTCTATTTTCTTTATGGATCATTAAATCCTATTCTTGGGTATAGCTACTTTTCGTAAATGAATCAGTAGGCTGCTTTGCTTTCCATCGACATCAGTAGCTCCTTGTCTTCATATTTCCACCGGCAACTGCAGCCTAGCCGGCATACTTCCACCTCCAGACTAGTCACCAGCATCCAGCCTCTTACTTCTTCCGCTACCTCTGTTTCCATTGATTTTATTTATTTATTTTTTTTGTAGAATCTTCATTAATGACTCTGATTTTTTTTCAGTTGTGCAGTATCATCTCTTGCTGCCCAATAGCTGACGACTTCGCCTCCAGGACTGTAGTCTCTAGCAGGCCACTCGAGACTACTCATCATCACTTTACTGTCGGCACCATCATTGCTAGCAGCTCTTCAGCTAGCATTTGTTCCACCTCTGCTTCTCGCCTGCATTAGCTCTTTCCACTAGCACCCTCTTTGGACCACTGATGACATCTCTGATTACCCTTTGAGAAAATTATTGTTTCTATTTTTTTGCTAAAGTAAGATACTATTTTTTCATCTGAGCCTTATGTATTTAAAAATTGTTTAGGTAAAATTTTCAGAACATGCATCTTTGGACCCAGCCGCATCTGGCCCGATGCTTGATGAGTTGCATTTACACCATGTTTTTGCCTATATTTTACATGATATTTTGGGCTTAATTGAATGATTTTATGCAATTTTTAGTGTTTTTACTTCACTTTGCACAGAATCTTCACTTTTCTTAGTTTTTATGAAAATGTAGGTAAAAAGGCTCAAAAATGATATATTTTGAGAGATTTGAAGCCATAATACGATTTCCGAAGAAATCACGAGCTTACACATCAAATTTGGAGCGAAAAGGGTGGAGATTTCGACTTTCACGGCCTTGGCCGTAAATTTTGGGCCGGCCGTAATTCTGCGTTCGAAGGGCGATGAAAAACGGCTAAGTCTAAAAGTCCACATAAACTTTCACAGGTGAAGTCGTGAATCCATCACGGTCCATGAAACTTTCTGTGACAAAAGGCATGTACACACAGAAAGAATTACGGCCGAAGCCGTAAACTCATCACGGGCGGTGAAAGTTTTCGCCCCTTCACATATCTCACTCGATTCGACTCCAAACCGAACCAGAACTGAACCAAACTCTCCAAAAACCTTCCTAGATGGGTTCTATACTGATTAGACTATAAAAGGAAGGGTTTCGGGGGCTTCTACGCACGAAAACGAGAGGAGGCGGCGGTGACGGCGAGATTCAATTCTAGGGCAGAAATTCGAATAGGAAGATCACACAAAGGAGGATTTGGACGTTCCATCTTCATCTCCAGATCGAGGATAAGGATTTCCAATTACCTTTCTAGTGTCTTCATGTAATCTTATTAGGTTTTCATGCGATTTTCATTGATGAACATATTATTTGCTTTGAATATGAGCGTGTAAACCATATTTTTGGGATTTGGGGAATAGCCCGTTGATGATTTATGGATTGAATATATTGTTTTAAATCTTTTACATGAATTTTATAGATTTGATTTGATTAAAATTATGTTATTCCGTAATTTACCCTGATCAAGTAATTTTATGTCTTAGACGTTGCGAGAAGAACCGAGAGGTGAATCGCAACGTCGGAACTATTCTTTTCAAACCTGTGAATCTGATCACGAGAGTAGTTCGGATTCGCTTGAAGGATTCCATGGTTTTTCACAGAACTTAATGGGTCTATTTATGTTAATTGTCACGAGAGTAGGGAATTAATGTAAATAGATACTAGATTACGCTTCAAGAGAAGGTAATCTGTACCTTAGAAAAATCCCTTTCAAAACTATAATTTTCTGATTAAAGATTTACTTTTACTAAATTTATAATTGTCAGCGTGGTGAAACCCCGAGTCCTGATTTTATCTGAATTGATTTTTAGCCAAAACCCTAAAACCACCTTTTTTATTTTCTTGCATTAGAATTTTCCAAAACAAAAACCACAGATTTGATTCGTCTAGATATAGATCGATCGTATAATCGGTACTTGACCGCCTGATCCTCGTGGGATCGATAATCTTTTATTACTTTGATAAATCCGTGCACTTGCGGATACCTATCAAGTTTTTGGCGCCGTTGCCGGGGATCAGGCCAGTCAATATTGATTTAATCGTGAGATTTATAGACTAGACATTTTTTTATTTTTATTTTATTTTTTATTTTTGTTTTTGTTTTGTTTATTTTTGCATTTTTTTTATAGTTAGTTTATTTTATTTTTCTCTTTTTGGATTAACACGTTGTATGAACAGGATAATTCAAAAATCACTTGTCTACATATTTTATATTTCCTGTTCTACATTATATTTCTGAATTTTAATTGCATTAATTGAAAAAATGATATTTAACCAATGTCAATGGTCAAATCAGAGGTATGTGCTGCCAGTTGCATTTCAATCACCTGCAGCAAAGGTAAATTCTTTTACTCAACACACTGATTATTCAAGCATGCAATATTCTAATTCGAAATATGTTATTTGCGATATTTATGGAGTTCATGGGCATGACTTTTTTGAATGTCAATTAGGGATTCCTCCATGCTTTAACTTGCCTAGTACTCACAATCAAAGTTGGGAAGACCCTCAAAACTATTTTTACCATAATGACCCAACATTTATTCCACAATCAGACTTTAGTGAACCTCAAGAATCCAACTTAGAAGCCATGCTTGAAAATCTTTTAGCTGCTGTGAACAAACAAAGTGAGGATATTCATAGTATCATTTATGGCACTAATAAAAATGACACAAAGGAAGAAATCCATGATGAATCTAAGAATTTTGTAGAGTTGGATCAATCATTAGTCATGACTCCTAATTGTGATTTACCTTCTATAAATTTTGAGGATTCTGCAAATTTTGATGATTTTGATTTACCTTCCTTAGCACTTTACCAGCCATCTAGTCCCCTCTCACATAATGAAGTGCCTTGCAACACAAATACTTGGGACATGTTTGAAGAGAAATTTAAATTTTTGGAGTCTTGTGAAAAGAAGGATGAAGAATTTGAGGAGCCACAAATAAGAAATAACCAAATTGATGGGGATGAATTTGATAGTGTTAGGATGGAATACATCCTTTCATTTTCTTATTACATCGCCACCACTGAAGAGAAAGAAATTGAGAAAAAAGATGAGGAAGAGGATCTTGAGCATATTACACTATCATTACCTAGTGAATCATCAATTCCTATTTTCTAGGAAAATTCAATAGAAATTTGCATGACAGATGATGAAGGTGATAATTTTAAGGATAATGATGATGAAGTGATTGAAATATTATTTGATTCAAATCCAACCACAGATACCCAAAAGAAGATAACAAATGAGATTCTAGATCACATTGGCATTGAGGTAAGTGAAAAACCCAAAATAAAATTTGAAAGTCTCTTGAACAATCTAAGGCATGAATTTTTTGATCTTAATTTCAGTTTTCTTCCAAGGTATGAATTCTTTGATCTTGATTTTAATCTTCTTCTAATTGCTGATATAAATCTAAAGGAAGAATGCATGATTTTACTCTTGGATAAATATAGGAAATTTATTGATTATTCTTTGCATGATTTTAACTCTTGTTTTTCTATGCATGTACTGATCACTGGAACATGGATCCACCTGTTTTACTGGATGTATACTTGGGGTGGACACACTGATGAGACGGAGGAAAAGAAAAAGATTATATACTCTCTACTATGGCACAGACTCACCAACTCCACCATGACATGAAGCATTGGTCAAGCTAATGACCTTAAACAAGCGCTTTTTGGGAGGCAACCCAAATTTTTGATTTTTACTACTCTTAGTTTTAGTTTTTAATTTCCTTTAAATTTTAATAAATTTTTACAGCATGTTTTGATGAATTTTTATTCATGGAAATTATTTTAATAAGTTGTTTTACTTGTAGGGATTTTAGGAGAATTTTTATATGGGAGAAAAGTGATTAACGAAACCATCACGGGTGCAGCCGTAAATTAATCACAGACCGTGATTCTTGCGGCATCTTCTTTGTGAGTATTGCTATTATTTTATATCTTTTTATGCATTGAGTATGATGCCTCTTACTTTCTCGTGATATTTTATATGCATCTTCCTTTTTGAGCAAAAGCTGATAGTTATTTGATGATGATTGCAATGCACATATGTTTTTATGTTTTATTTGTGTGCGTGCATTGTATTTTAGTACTCTATGATGTATTTCTATATTTTTACTTGATATTGGATATTTTGAGTTATTGTTGTATATATGTCATGATATTAAGATTTTAGATGTGGTACATGATCAAACGTGATGGTATTGCATATATTTGATGCTTATCATGTACCTGTGATATTTTGTGATGATTTGTGATGCTGTGATGATGATTTAGAAAAATTTTAGATGATTTTGGTATTGGTTTTGATATTGAGATGAATAATGTTATTGAAATGATAAATGCTTATTTGATTGATAAAACATGACAGTATTTAATGTTTGAAACTTGTTTACATTGTAAAATATGATTATCTTTAATGTGACATAGTTTCTAGATTTTTCTGAGTCATGTTTTCATCTTTTGATATAACTGAATAGGTTTTCACCCACATTCTAAAGGGAGCTCTTGCAATATTTTTTCTGAAATCTATCATTCATTGATTTTATTGTCTATGTATATGCAACAATTTAAGTCTAGGGTGTCTTCATGTATTATGATTGTATTAGAGCTTTATGGGTATGAATTTTGAATGTTTATGATTGTATAGGAATTATCAAATTTGTTTCACCCTTGATTTTGAACTTAGGAAGCATTTTGAGTGATTGATTTGATGACTTTGGGAATTTTTGAGATTTTATGTAGACTTAAATTGTTGAGTAAATTCAATTCTGGTATTGATAAAATGCATATGTGAATTGTTATATGTTCATATGATACATGCATAGTATCTTTATACATGAAGTTTAATTTATCTATTTTTTCTTGATGGAAATTTTTCTGAATAGAAATTTGGTGATTTATCTTTTTGAACTGAGATTTGCTCCAACTCCTCCAGTTGAGAAATCTGAGGTCATGAGTTATATTATACCATGAGTTAGTATACTTTAAATCTATTGCGATCAAGTGTTGACAATGATTTAAGTACCATGCCACTGACCGGCTTTCTCCAGAAATAAAAAAAAAGAAAAAAAAGAAAAAAAAAGAGAAAAGAGAAAAGACTCCTTTACTTGGCACTATTAAATTTGGCAGTGGTACCGAAGACATGAGTTGAAGTCTCTAGAAAAAAAAGAAGAAGAAACAAAATTTTTTTTGGAAAAAGAGAAAGCTGTAGGTCATGTGGACAACTCCGCTGACTTTCATGATTGAGACTATGAGTTATATTATACTACTTTGTGGTATACTTTGAACAATGTTATGGTGCTAGAAAGGGCATATAACTGTTTAAAGACCAAATTGC
The DNA here is from genome assembly GCA_027563935.2 of Costus lasius. Taxonomy (NCBI): domain Eukaryota; kingdom Viridiplantae; phylum Streptophyta; class Magnoliopsida; order Zingiberales; family Costaceae; genus Costus; species Costus lasius. The sequence goes on from CM050448.1 coordinate 105,989,887, forward strand.
ATTAAAAGTCTCTTATCTTTAACATCACTGAAATTCTTGAAGTAGAAATCCTATCTGTTAAGTGAAATGGATTTATTAAGATGAAAGTATTTGATGCTTAGTATGTGTTGAATGGATGTTATGACATGAATTATGAATTTTATCTTTCTTGGATTGTAACCTCTTGGGAATTTATCTCTATTATGATTTTTCTTGAATTACTTGAGTTTGAAAGATTGATTACTTAATTTTTGGACTAAGGATGTTATTAGGGGCAAAAACAATTGAGAATTCCTTATCTTTACATTCTTCATACATGTCAAGGTATTCCTTGAGGACAAGTAAAATTTTAAGTCTAGGGTATTCTGATGAGTTGCATTTACACCATGGTTTTGCCTATATTTTACATGATATTTTGGGTTTAATTGAATGATTTTATACAATTTTTCGTGTTTTTACTTCACTTTGCACAGAATCTTCACTTTTCTTGGTTTTTATGAAAATGTAGGTAAAAAGGCTCAAAAATAATGGATTTTGAGAGATTTGAAGCAATAATATGATTCATGAGGAAATCACGAGCTTACACATCAAATTTGGAGCGAAAAGGGTGGAGATTTCGACTTTCACGGCCTTGGCCGTAAATTTTGGGCCGGCCGTAATTCTACGTTCGAAGGGCGATGCAAAACAGCTAAGTCTAAAAGTCCACAGAAGCTTTCACGGGTGAAGCCGTGAATCCATCACGGTTCGTGAAACTTTCTGTGACCAAAGGCATGTACACACAGAAAGAATTACGGCCGAAGCCGTAAACTCATCGCGGGCGGTGAAAGTTTCCGCCCCTTTGCATATCTCACTCGATTCGACTCCAAACCGAACCAGAACTGAACCAAACTCTCCAGAAACCTTCCTATATGGGTTCTATACTGATTAGACTATAAAAAGAAGGGTTTTGGAAGGGTTTCGGGGGCTTCTACGCATGAAAACGAGAGGAGGCGGCGACGACGGCGAGATTCAATTCCAGGGCAGAAATTCGAACAGGAAGATCACGCAAAGGAGGATTTGGACGTTCCATCTTCATCTCCAAATCGAGGATAAGGATTTCCAATTACCTTTCTAGTGTCTTCTTGTAATCTTATTAGGTTTTCATGCGATTTTCATTGATGAACATGCTGTTTGCTTTGAATATGAGCTTGTAAACCATATTTTTGGGATTTGGGGAATAGCCTGTTGAATATTTATGGATTGAATATATTGTTTTAAATCTTTTACATAAATTTTATAGATATGATTTGATTAGAATTGTGTTATTCTGTAATTTACCCTGATCAAGTAATTTTACGTCTTAGACGTTGCGAGAAGGACCGAGAGGTGAATCGCAACGTCGGAACTATTTTTTTCAAACCTGTGAATCTGATCACAAGAGTAGTTCGGATTCGCTTGAAGGATTCCATGGTTTTTCACAGAATATCCAGGGCACTGCCGTAATAAAAATTACGACCGTAATTCTGAATTTGAACGAGTCTTCCGCAGCCGCTCCAAAGCCCGATTTTTGCAATGCAAAATCAGAAGATCCAGGGCACCAATTCAAAAACCGTAAAAAGGGGAGTGTTCTAAATATCGAGGAGAAGATTTGAGGACAACAAAGACTGAATTTCATCACTAATCGAGGGAGAAATCAAAAAGGGTGTCCTTAGGGCTCGGCCTCATGCCGAGAGGCGTAGAGGCCACCTCAGGCCGTGAAATTTACAGGATAGCTTCGCCTAGAGGAGGAGAAGATAACCTAGAAGTTTCAGAGCAAAAGGAAATCGATTGGAGGAGAAATCAATGAAAGAAGGAGCGTCGGCACTGTTCACTACGTTTTCTAGAGCAAAATTACGGCTGTAATTTTCCTTGCAGCCCTGTGTTTAGTAAATTTCCTCTTTCTCTTTGATTTCTGATCAATCTTAACTATGGTTTATTGTAATTCTTCTACCATGCTAGCTTAAACACTTTTTGGGACATGAGAATGTAATCCCTTTTATTTCATAATGACTAGATGATCCTTATTTCATTATGATATTTTTGTTATGATAATTCTACTTATGTGATGATTGCCTTTAATTCTCTCTAGTTTCTTATTGTCAACATGTATTAGAGTTTTTGTGATATGGACTGAAAAGTGATTTGCAAAATCTTGGAACCCTAAAATTGAGATTTAGGAACTCATCGTAAGAAATTAGGTCTGTTCTTATTTCTAGATTTTAGAAGTTTATTGCCTTGTTGATAATCTGATCTAGGATTGAGTTATTGAGATAAACTTGAAGATACTGTAAGAAATTAAGTATTGGATCGTTGGAAAACCTTAAGTAGAACTTGTGAAACTATAGTATGAAAATATATAGTTTTTACTTAAGATGATTGACTTAGAATATTTCGATGCGCAAAAGTGGTCTTTGAGTTCTTTATCAATGATTTACTTTTATTTAACATTGAATAAATCCTGCACGAAAGTGAGGATTGGTTCTTTGTAAATTGTTTGCGTGAAAGTGAGATAATTTCTTTATGAAGCAAGTTATATCTTTATCATAATAAGAATACATTGACGAACACTTATTATATCTAGTCATTGGAATTAAGGTTGATGAAACCCTAGTCCCAGTTTCTCTCTCAGATATTTTGTGCACTTTTCGACCGTTTGCTTACATCGTATTCGATATCTTAGCTAATGAGAAAACAACTATTTGGTATTTAACACGTAAGTCTCTATGGTTTAATATCTTTTTAGTACTTCGAAGTATCCGTGCACTTGTGAACACAACACGAGCCGAGCCTTCCGCGTAAGTGGCTCTTTGCCCTTCACGGCGAACGAACACTTCGTTCGCGAGGGAGAAGCCATACCGCTCGCAGTGGCAGGGGCTAAGAAGGGGACATGCTCCCCGGACCCTATGTGGTCCATCAAGGCTTCTACAGCCTGGTACAACTACTGCGCATAGTTCCGGATGTTCGCAACATACCGGACTTCCTCGAGGGCGCCCCTTGCAGAACTAGTCAAGTTCCTTGGAAGGAATCGAGTTACGATCTCTGTTTTAAGCCTCTCCCAAGAGAGCTTACGGGCTAGATCGATCCCGAATAAGTTCGGCACGGCCTGAGCCCGCCGACACCACTTCGCGTCTCCAAAAGGATACACGATGCAAGCTTGGGCTTGCTCCCCCTTGGGGATCTGAATAGATTGGGAATGTGTTACCATATCCCAAGGGAGGTTCGTAACTCCCATGGAGTATCGCACCTCTCAAAAGGGGGCAGGCTCTAGGACACGTCGTCGCACGACAGTCTCATGGTCGAAATCGGCCGTGGATGGTGCTATCGAAGCCGCTATAGCACGCTTTAGCATCGCGACCTCTACCTGGGATGCCTATAGTTCCTCGGTGAGCCGAGCCACCTGAGCTACGAGGCGCTCATTGGAGACGAGCAACGTGGAGATAATCTCCACTAAGATGTGGGGGGTCCAAAACCCCATCTCTGACTGTGTCCACGAGGGACAATAGTCTGCTGTCGGTCGAAGATTCCATCTGCATCCAAGCAGAGAGGTCACTCGAAATACAAGTACGATGCTCGTACGAGTTGAAACGTGCAGACACTGCCTCTGATACCAAGCTGTCACGCCTTTGTTTACGGTAATATTTTTTTACAATTTTTACTTGTGAGTCAACACTTGACTCGAGTCTGAATACACCCACACAGGGGTCACAACAGTCAAAACTGCTAGATTGGGTGCGACCGGTGGAGTTGATTCCTCGAACTGACCCCCAGCTCGTCTATGGACTATGCGGAAGATCGCTGATGTTCCAACACGACTCGGATCAACGCTCGCGATTCACCGAGGACTGGTGTTGCCGAGTCGAACCAGGTTTACTCGAACCCAAAGGGGACTTACCCGTAACCGACCGCGTCAGACGGGGTCCACAACAGTTTCTGATCACGCTCACATGTCGGAAGGAGAGTAGAGGGGAGTAGCCGAACTCACCCACACGTCGACGGATCAAGCCGGTACCTGGCGATCATGAGCGGTCGTCCATGCGGCGTCGCACGCCGGTGATAAAGGAAAGAACCCGGCCAGCTCCTCACTCGCATGCCAGCGAAGAGGCCGGATGACGCTCCGCAGGCGACGTCACTTGAGGATGACGACGAAGTTGGCGGCCATGTCGCTCTAGCGCGCCGGCAAGAACGGCTGAAGAAGGAGGTTCACCCGAAGGTAACCAACCGGAGGAGGGACCAATGAAACCACGTTTCCGTGGGCTTCGATGGCGGACAGACGAAGCGGCCGTTGAGCATGTCGACTGGACGAACGCATCCGCAGGCGATGAGGAAGGTCCCGAACGTGCTGTTCTAGCACGTGTTGGAAAGCTCAGAAGAGGTGTCGACTCCGGCGACTGGAGGCACCGGGAAGATGGCATGGAGGCTAGAGGGAAGCAGGCGGACAGGAAAAGAAGGTAGAGGAGTCGCCGGCTGTCGTTCTCCTACTTGATCTCTTTGACAAATCTAATAAATAACCTCTCAGCAACTGTATAAGAAATCTAACATAGCTTTTTAACGACCAAGCCAAATGAAAAGGCCATATGATTGTGAAAAACTGGCTGAGCAATCCTAAGTACCAGTGTGCTAGCAATTCTTTCACGCAATGCAATGCAGTGTTATTGATGAGATACACAATCGACAAACGATCATGCTTATAACAAAGACTTAGTGATGTGTACTGCAAGCCAAGGTGGCCATTGTTTAATATAAAAATGAATCGAATCGTGCAAAAAGAAATCATACAGTAATGGCCGTCCTTTACTAAATGCACAAACACTATATATATAATGAAGGCAAAATTTTTATGCAGGTGATCATTAACCTGTTCCCAACTAATCAAGAACAGAAAGAGGTTCTTTTGCTAAAATGGAAGCACATGCAAGGGTTCTAAACATTCATATCAGTAACATGGCATATACTGCTGAAGTACATGAGTCTCTCCGTTACTTATTGATGTTCAAGCACAGAAAAATGAGTTCTAACCCCATTAGGTTCCTAACCGAGATGGCTTAGAAAAAGAATGTATTGTAATGCCAATTTTATATGATAACCATAGCCACAGGAATTTAATGTTCAAATTGACAGGGATGAATATATTGACACGCCAACTAAAATCACCAAAAATAAATAACGTGTTCAGTCTTTCATATGTACCCCTAAAAACATCAGAACTCAATACACCAAAAGCCAATATGCACATTGGAATACAGGATATTGTAAGTGGATAGTGAAACTTTGAAACTCTTAGGCTATGTTAGGTTGGATGGAATTCACCATAGAATGGAAGAAAAATGTAATGAATCTGAATCTTATTCCATGGTGAATTTCATCCAACAGAATATAGCCTTAGTGTAGATTGATATACGATATAACCAAATTGACTATACCAAGAATTTTCTCTGCTTGATAACACATTAAATCCTATTATCAATGCGTCAGCCTTGGATAACAGAATTTCGATATACATACACATTTTAAATAGCAACTCCAATGTAGAAAACTTGCAGTTCGAATTCAACCTCTCGACATAACAAGGAGGCACCCTCATTCCTCTGTCCTATAAGCATATAAGGGAGAAGTAACCACATTGACTTTAAAGCGACAAAAAATGGTAATAGCATACAAGGTTTAAAATATCAGCCACCCTATAAAAGTCTTGGCTCATAAAAGTTTGTACCAACATACAATACCATTATTTCTTGTAACCAACATCTCCTATTTATATACTGTATTGGTATGTAAATACCTAATACTACATACAAAGTTCCCTATTTTGTGTACCCAGTATCTCCTGCGAGTACTACATGCAATGTGGAATATTATTATTTTGCTAATATAATATTGTATTTGTATGTAAATACCTAATATTATTATTCTGCTAATACCTAATACTACATGCAATGTGGAATATTATTGTCATTGTCTTCTCTACTTTTATTATTCTGCTAATATAATTTTTTATTTTAATGTAAAATAAGTAAAAAGATTAATACATCTGAAGGCTCGAAAAGAGACAATGTTAAATGGATTAAAGACATAGATAAAATTTTTATAGATGTGATATTACAGTAACAAGCAAAAGAGTTTAGGGTTGAAGATACATTTATCTTAATCACATATAAAAATATACTATCTACACATATTGAAAGATTTGGTATATTAGTAACAAAAGAACATAAGAAAAAATTAAATAAAACTTTGAAAAATCATTTCAATACAAATCACCCGATATTTAAAGGTAAGAGTAGAATTTCATAGAGTTACATATCAAAGATGTTTGAGCTGACAACAACGTTTTGGATGAGTTTATTGCGGTATATTAAAAGTCATTTTTTATATTATATAATTATTTTATCAGTTGTCTATGTACTTATTAAATTTTTACTGTTAAATGTTAATCCTATGAAGAAATGAAAAACACTCTTATTTATAATTATGACAAACTACAATTATTATTTTTAAAATATCGAGTAATTGATAGTATTACTAGTACCTGTAAGGAATATATGAATATATGGAGCAAATAAAGTGAACAAGCCGATGACTATGTAAATGAAGAAGTCATTAGTGGTATGCTTACTGCTTAACACATATTAAATGAAGATGCTAACAAGCCTATGTACTGTTCCACCATTTAAGTCAATTGCCATTCAAGTATAATGAGAGAAAATTGGCTAGTTTTACATTAGAAGAGACAAATGATAAGTTGGATAAATCAATCAGTTACATGAAAGAGATTAATATTTTTATGTGCAAATAAGATCCTATATCTATAGTGAAAGAATACAGAGAAAAGAAAAAATATATGAAGAATTGGGCAGAATTGGTGTTCGATGCCGCTATATAGTTCGTACTTATATTATATTTGCTTTTAGAACTCAAAACCCTTCATTTTAACTCTTCAAGATATACTTGAGTTAATAAGTAGACAATGTGTTGGTACTTTTCGGAGTTCGGACAATGTTGTGTTTCGATTATATATGGTGATATTTATTTTTTATGATTTGTTAAATTTGCAATTGTTTTTAGACTTATTACTATTTTGGGACTTGTTTATTGTTTGAAAATTGAAATGTATTGATACTTTATTGGTATTGTAATTATTGGATTTTGCAATTATTGGTGTTATACAATTGACAAGTTCTTGAACATAATGTGGAATGTTATTATCATTGCATCTCATGATTAGGTCTATCCAATCGATTCAACTCGAACCGAACCGAACCAATTGGACTAAACCGATTTTTTTAATAAATTTTTATAACTAAAAAACCGAACCGAATATATTCGGTTCAATTCAATTTAAATCGTATATAACCAAATTCTCACGCGGCAAGCAACGTCTGCAACTTGACTCACGAGCGATGCAAACCCTAGGATTGTGGTGGCGGTGGCAGCATTGATCCAGTCATTCGAAGAAGAGGAAAATCTAGGGACTCGGGAGGAGCTCCTCCTCGCATTTGCCGTCACCTGCCACGGCTCCCGGCGCTGGGACTTCTATGCCATGGAGATTTAGTTACAAACTACTGCCTCTCACTTCTTCACCCGCGGGCTACCGCCAGCGTTTTCAATGGTAGGGGGACGATGGCAGGGATACGAAGATGTGGATCTAAAATGCCAATTTCTATCCATGTCTTGAGGGGCTCTGCAGGCTCGGGGTAAAAGAAGGCATCATGTCAGATAACAATTAAGCTAGATTAAAAATTTGGTTAGAGCAATTAATGCGAAGACACATTTGTATAGTAATAAAATCATATTTGTATAGGGCCTGTTTGGTCCCACTTTGAAGCTGATTTTAATCAGCTTTTAAGTAGAAAGCAATTAGAAAAACTGTTTGGTAATGAAAAATAGAAGCAGAAAAAAACAGTAAAAAACAGAAGTTATGAAAGCTACAATTTGATGCTTTTACAGCTTCTGCTTCTCTAAAAAAATAATTTACATAATTTTATTTAAAATTTTAGGTATTATTATTTTAAATAATTTAAAATTTTCATATTAAATAAAAATAAAATAGTATATTATTTTTAAATAATTTAAAATAATATATTTATTTATTATTTTAAATTTTGACAGCAGTTAAAAAGTTATTAACCAAATATCTTATAAATTTTAACAGTGCAGCACAGTACAGTACAACATAGTTTAGCACAGTTATAAAGTTATTAATAGTGGGATCAAATAGGCCCATAGTAATAAAATCAGTTGATTATAAAATATTTTATTATTATATTTAATGCAAACGTCTAACACTCTTGTATAGTAATAAAATCAAAAGATTTATCAGATTATAGGATATTTTATTATTATAAATCGAATTATAAGATATTTTATTATTATATGTTTGGTGAGTCACGGAAGATTGTGAAGTTTGATTCGAGTGCAATTAATGCAGGAACGTTAGAGAGGAAATTGATTAATCCATTCAACTCAAAATTGAACTAATTTCAATTTTATTATCAGAAAACAAAACCGATTAAGTTCGAAAATCTATTAAGTTTGAAACTAAACCAAACTAATTTTTTCGATTTCATAAATCAATTTGAACCAATTATTGGACACTCCTAGTCGTGATCATCTGTTGGTAACTTTTGTCATTGTCTTCGGTGAGCTTGGTTTTTTTGAATTTGATATAGTTATTATGGTTTAGTCACAATGCATAGATCTTCATAAATCTTTCTCCGTGTTGGTTTTTTTTGTCATACTATCTCTTCTTTTTTTTTTGTCATTCATTATATAATTAAGAAAAATATTTTTTAGTTGTTGTTGCAAGCATTCACATTATGGATTTGATAAAAAAAGAATTTTATCAATTATTTTTGTACAATGTTAAGTTATTTTTGCATAGATATTATCTACACTTTTAAAAGAGCATGATAAAAAATAAAATAGGTAACAACCTTTACTATTTTATTTTCTTTAGGATCTATTTTTTTGGAAGGAAAATTAGAAAAAAAAAGAAAAATAAATTTTTCTTTGTTTCCTTGGATGGAAGAAAAATCTTGAGTGAAAAAATAGATAAAAAATTTTAAACCTTCTCATCAAAATAAATCCGTCCAGAAAGATTATTTTCGCGCCAAAAACAATTCGGGCGCGCACGCGACCTCGCCTGTCTTCCCCGAGAAGTCATTTTTTTGCCCGAGCTTCATTCTCGTGTCTTCTCCAGCCGCCTTTCGCCCCCATCTCGTCTTCTCTTCTCCACTAGAAAGTTCGTCGCATCCTCGCCTCCTCGCCGCCCAGATCTGCTACAAGAGGCTCTCACTCGCATTCGCCACTACAGATCCACTGCCCCTCGCTCGCCACTGCAGATCCGTAGCTCGTAGCCACTCACCGACGTAGATCCGCCGCATCTCGCCCACTCACTGCCCAGTTCCGCTACAACTCGTGGCTCAGATCCACTGCTCGCCCTAGATCTGCTGCTCGTCCCAAATCTACTGCTCGCCCCAGTTCTTCTTCAGCCCAAAGTCACTGCTCGTAGATCCGACTGTAAGATTGATTTTTTTTTTTTTTTTTTTTTTGCCATTGATCCTACTTTTTTACCCTAAACCCCTTATCTGAATATGCAAACTAGAACCTGGAATTTTGTTTGCCCTAAACCTCTTATTTGAATATGTAAACTAGAATCAGTTTCCATATGTAAAATATCTTAGCATAATGTTGAAATAACTATGGAATTTTGCCTGAAATGCCTTGTCACGAGAGAGGAATGTGCAACAGCATTGTCTATCTTGCACACACACAAGATTTTTATTTTTATTTACTTGAGTTACACTTCACAGGGATGTGATTCTTGATTCTAGAATTTTGAGAAGCAAACACAATATAGTTTAATTAACTGTATAGATAGATGAAAGGATTATGAATTCTTATACATTTGGCCTTCACTATTTGTAGAGCTAGTAGAAGGTGGATGTGCTAGCTATTATGTTCTTAAAATTTATTTTTAGTTCTTCTTTGAGGGAGACAGCTTATCTTGACACTATCATCTGTGGTTGTACTTGTTTCATCTTTTTATTATAAGAATGCAGTCGTATTTTTCAACTTCACATTCACTTGGGTGAATATAGCAGTCACCTTGTTTAGGCATTATTAGAGCCGTGAAAGAAGCCAATGTGTAGGACAAATACTCTTGAATACTCTACCTTAAGACAGGGCTCACTGTTTTTGAGCCTTCATTGCATTGCAGGACACTATGGCATGCAAAATTTATTTAGACTGGAACCTGCATGTAGGATTGGATATCATTTTTTAGTCAAGATTAAGTAATCCCTTCATCAATAGACTGTTAATTATTTTAGGTTGGAATCTAACTATGTGAAGAAGTAATCTACTCTTCTGTCATTCTGGAAACAGTAGTGTGTGAGATTCTGGTGGTAGTTAGCTATGGTAATACGCATTTGAGAAAAAGGAATTGTATCAATGACCTTGCAATTAAATGTTTTAGAGCTTTTTTTTTCAAAACAGTTAACTAAACTTATTAGATTATGATTGACTACTACATTTCAAAATTATTTGAATTTTCATTACTAAACTTATTAGTAATTTACACAGTCCACACAATGACTAAGTTGCATCTAGGATTTGACTGTAGTAAACACTTAACTATGAAAAAGGAATTTACAACTACAACACTATGACTAAGTTATTGTTTGTCTATTATGATTTGGCATAATGCATGTCTTTATTATGCAAGACTACTTTACTCAATAAAGATTCATTTTTAGGTCTTATCATTATGACTTCATCAAGTGACGAAGATAGTAGAGTTGCATTAATGCACAATCTCCATCTTAGAAATTGCCAAGTTATATGTGTGGCTGTGTATAGTGTAGTACATGCCTTGAAAAGTCATTTTGAGGAGTATGTGGACAAACCAATGAGACATAGTAATGAATATAGATTCAGAATGGGAAAGGAACTTTTTAAAAACTTAACTTCTTCTAATGAGATATGTCATATCATCTTACAAATGAGAGTACATGCCTTTGTGCATTTGTGTGAGCTATTGCAAGCTAGAGGACCAGTAAGAGATACCAAAAATTGTTCAATTATGGAAAAAGTGGCAAAGTTTTTGTATTTGGTATCTCATAATGTCAAATATCAAGAACTATGTTTCTTCTTTCATCGTGGTTCTCGAAGTATTAGTTATCACTTTCACGAGATATTAAGAGTTATCATTAGCTTACATGAGTAATTTATCAAGTAACCTGATGGTGATGATGTTGCTCCAGAGATATATAATAGCAACAGAATGCTAAGATTATAAATCTTAACAATATAAATATTCTATCTACAAGGAAGGTTTTCAGTTCTATATCATGAGACCATACTAAATGCTAAGATTCATGCTTAAGCCAAAAAACCTATTCAGGAAAACACCACATGAATATGAGCATTTTTCTTGTTTGTATTGATATTGGCATTGGTATTGAATTTGCCAAATAAAAATGAGATATTGGCCATGTTAGTTGCATAAACTAATAAGAGCAACTAAACCACCCATAATCAAGGTTTGCAATCTTTGTTTTTGTACACACTAGTATGTACCAATCAACGTTGTCCAAAGCCAATACACACATACATACATATAATACCAACCCTATGTTTGTACACAATATATTGTTAGTCGTGGTGCATGCTGCTTACACTAAGTGATATAGAACAAGTGCTAAAATCTAAACCCTAATAACATATTCCAATTTATATCCCCCATTATAATATGACTATATAGTAGTTGTTATAATCCTCCTAATGTGAAAAGTAACACATTAATTTAATTGGTCCAATACTAAGGATGACAATTTAACCAAAACCAACTCAAATATATTAAATTTGGACAAGTTTAGTTTTGAATAATTATTTTGTAAACGTATTTATTATCATTATTTATATAATTATATTTATTAAATAATTTATAATAAAAATAAATTTATAATTTTTATTTAATCAAGTATCTACGGTATCCCATTTAAATATCTTGAATAAGCTTCAAGTTATTTAATAGGGTACTCAACTCAAGTTTGAGACAGGTTTGATTATTAAGCTTTTTATAATCATGTCAAGTTTACATATTGAGTAAAAAACTAATTACCAGATCGATTGTTATCCCTATTTGAAACAAAATCACCTAGTGTAAAATACGTAATTCCAAGTTAATATAATCTTTAATAACAATAAGCTAATCAGGCTATTAAACTTTACTACCAAGAAAATCATGTGGTAAAAAGATATTTTAATTATATACTCTAGTGCCAAACTAATGCATGCATTATCTTACAAGAGCTGATTTTTTTTAGTCATCAAACAATTTTCAGTGCTGCAATAGCTTAAACAATAGTGTAAGTACTGTTGAACCTATAAAAAAGGGGAAAGATGTAGTTTATACTAAATGTATAATAAAAATACAAATTAAAAAAAAAACCCTCATAACATTAATTATAAATATTAATATCAATGTCATTATCGATAATTTTTGGAGAAATAGCCACCTAACCTATGAAAGAAAAATATACTGCGATGGTTCAACGGCTACAACATGAAAGTTACATAAAGTGTTGAACACTGATCTTTTGGACTATAAACAAATCAATCATGAAACACTAGATCTATATTCTATTTGAGAAAGAAACTTCACCCTCATAAATCTTTTGTTTATATTTTATACTTGGAAAGTAAAACAATGTACAGAAGCACATAACTAAATCGCATAAAAGCTAAACCATGCTAAGACAAACTTGTCGCTACTATTTGCTATTATATATTTAATAATTCAATAATTATTAGTTATTAATTTTTTATTAATTATTAATATGAGTTAGCGACTCATGGTTCACTACTGTGGGAGCCTCGACTTTTCGCTTTCAATTAGGGTATTTTCCCAAACCCTCATATCGCAAACTTGTCGCTACTATTTGCCATTAGCCGCCCCATTGCCCATGATATGTAAGTTGTATTTTGTAATTGTTTTTTTTTTGTTTGATGCTATCGTGTTATTAAAAATATAGAAATAGAAGATAGATAAAGAGAGGAAAGAAGATGATGGGAAATACAAAAGACTACATTATGTCTAATTCTCATTGATTAACTCATTCGATAGATTTATTTATACAAAGATTCATGAATGATACAAAAGATTAATTTACTGATTTGATTACCGTCTCACTAATTTAATTGTTGATTGTGATCTTGATATAATAAATGATATGAATTCCCTTAACATTCCTCTATAAACTCAGTTTGGGATGACCAAAAGTTGAAATTGAATAACTAATAATTAATAATTATTGAATTATTAAATAACTAATGGCAAATAGTAGCGACAAGTTTGCCTTGGGATGGTTTAGCTTTTATGCGATTTAGTTATGTGCTTCTGTACATTATTTTTCTTTTCATTGTGTAAAATATAAACAAAAGATTTATGAGGGTGAAGTTTCTTTCTCAAATAGAACATAGATCTAGTGTTTCAAGATTTATTTGTTTATAGTCCAAAAAATCAGTATTCAACACTATGTAACTTTCATGTTGTGGCAGTTGAACCATCGCAGTATATTTTTCTTTTATAGGTTAGGTGGCTATTTCTCCAAAAATTATCAATAATGACATTGATATTAACACTTATAATTAATGTTATGAGGGTTTTTTTTTTAATTTGTATTTTTATTATACATTTAGTATAAACTACATCCTGCCCCTTTTTGATAGGTTCAACAGTACTTACACTATTGTTTAAGCTATTGCAGCACTGAAAATTGTTTGATGACTAAAAAAAATCAGCTGTTTTAAGATAATGCATGCATTAGTTTGGCACTAGAGTTTACAATTAAAAGTATCTTTTTACCATATGATTTTGTTGGTAGTAAAGCTTAATAGCCTAATTAGCTTATTGTTATTAAAGATTATATTTACTTGGAATTAAGTATTTTACACTAGGTGATGTTGTTTCAAATAGGGATAACAATCAATCGGGTAGTTAGTTTTTTACTTAATATGTAAACTTGACATGATTATAAAAGCCTAATAATCAAACCCGTCTCAAACTTGAGTTGAGTATCCTATTAAATAACTTGAAGCTTACTCAAGATATTTAAATGAGATACTGTAGATACTTGATTAAATAAAAATTATAAATTTATTTTTATTATAAATTATTTAATAAATATAATTATATAAATAATGATAATAAATACGTTTACAAAATAATTATTCAAAACTAAACTTGTCTAAATCTAATATATTTGGGTTGGTTTGGGTTAAATTGTTATCCCTAGTATTAGACCAATTAAATTAATGTGTTACTTTTCACATTAGGAGGATCATAACAACTACTATATAGTCATATTATAATGGGGGATATAAATTGGAATGTGTAATTGGGGTTTAGATTTTAGGACTTGTTCTGTATCACTTAGTGTAAGCAGCATGCACAACGACTAACAATATATTGTGTACAAACATAGGGTTGGTATTGATTTGGTATTATATGTATGTATTTGTGTATTGGCTTTGGACAACGTTGATTGGTACATACTAGTGTGTACAAAAACAAAAATTTCAAACCTTGATTGTGGGTGATTTAGTTGCTCTTATTAGTATGCAACTAACATGGCCAATATCTCATTTTTGTTTAGCAAATTCAATACCAATGCCAATATCAATACAAACAAGAAAAATGCTCATATTCATGTGGTGTTTTCCTGGCTAGGTTATTTAGCTTAAGCATGAATCTTAGCATTCAGTATGGTCTCATGATATAGAACTGAAAACCTTTCTTGTAGATAGAATATTTATAATGTTAAGATTTATGGTACCCTGAATCTTGTGTGTTTAGGTTAACTGATGAGCATGTAAGAGTAATCCTTGGATTTTGGCCTTTATATTCTGATTATTAAGGTAATATAGTTTATAGCAAAGCCTGCATTTTGTATAATTATGACAATGTGACTAGGCATGTGTTTTACGTAATATTACTGAAAAGTTTACGTTCCTATGCTCTCTCAACAGCTTATTCCATGGTTTTATAGAGGTTAAGCTTTGTTAGGTTCATAAATGCCCAATATGATCCTATATTAGATTATATGAAGGTGTTCACTGTTGTTTCGTGAGTTGTGATGAAGGTCTCAATAAAATCAATGATCTCTCTTGTCTTTCATCTTTATCTAACTTGTGTCATTTCTAAAAATGCCAATATGATGTTTTTTTGAGCATTTTACTGGGATTTATATTAATTCTTTTATAAAACTTTTTTATGTCAATGTCATCAAGTATTATCTTTCTCCTTTTGTAGTCTTATTGATTAGTGTGGTTTGCAGGAACTAAAACTCATAGGAAGGGAAAACCATCAAAATTGAAGGCATCACGTGGTGCTGACATGGCCAAATCAGTAATGCCAGATAAAAAGCGTCATAACAACCTTGAAAATGGTGAAGAACCACTGCCTTGCAAGAGGCCAAAGCGCGCAGCGGCATGCTCAAACTTCAAAGAGGAAACAATCAGAATATCTGATAAATCGTCAGTAATTGAGACAAAACAAGTTCGAGTTGAGGATGATGAGGAGGTTGCAATTGACCTAACAAGACTCGGTGCAGAAGACTATCCATGTAGAATGCTTGTAGATTTCATCATTCATGATGCTGATGGCAATGCCCAGCCCTTTGAGATGTCAGAAATAAATGACTGTTTCATCACTGCTGTCATCATGCCCCTGGATGATAAACTGGAGAAGGAGAAAGAAAGAGGAATTAAATGTAAAGGATTTGGGCGGGTGGAGTGTTGGTCGATTTCAGGTTATGATGAGGGATCGCCAACAATTTGGGTATCAACAGAAGCTGCAGAGTGCAGATTATGAGTGTGTAAAACCTGCCAGCGGTTACAGAAAGTTTTATGATCTTTTCTATGAGAAGGCATGCATATGCATTGAGGTTTACAGAAAATTAGCTAAGTCTGTTGGTGGAAACTCAAATCTGAGTCTTGAAGAGCTGCTTGCTGCAGTAATTCGGTCTATGAGCGGGACCAAGAATTTCCCTGACGGATTAAGTGCCAGAGATTTTGTGATTTATCTTGGAGAGTTCATATACAACCAGCTAATTGGCTTAGATGAGAATTCAACAAAAGATGATGTTCATCTAGCTACACTGCCAACTCTTATTGCTTTAAGAGATGAATGTAGAAGTAGATCAGAATTTTACAACGCGATACCAAAGGTGTCAAATGGGAGCTTGAAAATTAATGGAGGGGAAAAATTGGATGCTACTGAGGATGAGGATGAGAAACTTGCAAGACTTTTGCAGGAAGAAGAGAATTGGAAGGCCATGAGACAGCAACGAGAACGTCCAGCAACAAATTCCAAAAATATCTATATAAAGATTAGCGAGGCAGAGATTGCTAATGACTATCCGTTGCCTGCCTATTACAGACCTTCTAACCATGAAATGGATGAATACATCTTTTTTGAGAGCGAGAGCACTATGTCATATTCTGATCTTCCTAGGAGGATTCTTGACAACTGGGCTCTATATAATTCTGACTCAAGGCTTATCCCTTTGGAACTTCTGCCTATGAAACCATGTGCAGAAATTGATGTGACAATTTTTGGGTCTGGACAAATGAGAGAGGATGATGGTAGTGGTTATTTTTTGGATAATGGCATAGATCTATCTTCTTCAGGTACTTCTGGTCATTCTGATAATGAAGGGGTTCCCATCTATTTAAGTGCTATTAAGGAGTGGATGATAGAGTTTGGATCTTCAATGATTTTCATCTCAATCCGAACAGATGTTGCATGGTACTCAGTACTCACTGCTTACTAATGCTCCCTTTATCTTCTTTTTTTGAATAAAGCTAGCTTTGTGTTCATTCTTACTTTATGCATAGCTTCTGATTATTTAGCCTTGTTCAGCTCGTTATTATCATAATATATCTAAATACAAATGGTTCTCATATATTCTTTTGATTTGGTCAATCAATTATATAATTAACAAGGAGATAACATGAAATCTACATTGTTAGTTCATGACAGTATACTATGGTCTAAAATAACAATAGAATAAGTAAGAAACTAGTTTGTTGTAGGAAGAGACTACAAATGGATGTGAGTGCGAGTTAAAATGATTTCTTGGGAATTCAATCTTGACATTCTGTTTGGTGTATCTTAGTAGGATCATATTTCCAACACATATACTTGTCTTACTGCAGGTACAGGTTGGGGAAGCCAACAAAGCAATATGCTCCTTGGTTTGAACCGGTTCTCAAAACAGCTAGGCTTGCAATTGCTATAATCACTTTGTTGAAAGAACAAACTAGGGTCTCAAAACTTTCCTTTGCTGATGTGATCAAGAAAGTGTCAGAGTTTGGCATAAGCCATCCGGCTTGTATATCATCTAATTTAGCATTGGTTGAGACGTACACTGTTGTTCACGGGCAAATTATTCTTCAACAGTTTGCTGAATATCCTGACCAGAAAATTAGGAAGTGTGCTTTTGTGACTGGACTTTCGGACAAGATGCTGCAAAAATGTCACACAAAACTTCTTATGAAGAAAAAATCTTTTGTGAACAAGGAAGCAAACTTGAATCCTTGTGCAGCAATGCGACCAGCTTTAGATAGAAAAAAAGTAATGCGTGCTACAACAACAAGATTCATCAATAAGATTTGGGGGGATTACTATTTGAATTA
Organism: Costus lasius; assembly: GCA_027563935.2. NCBI lineage: Eukaryota > Viridiplantae > Streptophyta > Magnoliopsida > Zingiberales > Costaceae > Costus > Costus lasius. The sequence goes on from CM050448.1 coordinate 106,007,584, forward strand.
TTTCCCTGAGGATTCGGATAATGGAGATGCCAACGATTGTATAGAAGTTGAGGAGGAGCTTCAAAATAATGAAGAAGATGAAGTTGATGAAGAAAATACCCTAATTCAAGAAGAAATAGCACCAAAGCTTAATTCACGCATATGCCATTCTAAGTCTAATAACAAGGAGATACAGTGGAAAGGAGAACCTATTGGTAAAATGAATTCTGGTGAAGTGCTTTACCAATCTGCAATTGTTCGCGGACATGATATTGCTGTTAGTGGAACAGTAACTTTAGAATCTGATGAAGCTGATATGCCAGCTATACTCTTTGTGGAATACATGTTTGAGAAACAAGATGGTGTTAAAATGATTCACGGAAGGATGATGCGCAGAGGGTATCATACTATTCTTGGAAATGCAGCTGAGGGGAGAGAACTTTTCCTTGTTAATGACTGTATGGAAGTTGAACTAGCTGATATTAAAGAATCTGTAGTGGTTGATATTCGTTTGAGATCATGGGGACACAAGTACAGAAAGGAGTATGTTGATGCTGATAAGATTGAGAGAGTGAAAGCAGAAGAGACTGAAAGGAAAGGGCTGCCAATGGAATATTATTGTAAAAGCTTGTATTGCCCAGAGAAGGGTGCCTTCTTTGCTCTTCCTCGTGGCTGCATGGGCTTTGGAAGTGGTGTGTGCTACTCTTGTAAAGAAAAGGCTTTGCAGGTTGATGAACTGATATTGAAATCTTGCAGCAGTTTTGTTTATAAGATGGTTGAGTACAATATCCATGATTTTTTATATATCAGACCTGAGTTCTTTGCTGAAGAAAAAGAGGAGGATCATGGGACTTTCAAAGCTGGCAGAAACATAGGACTAAAAGCCTATGTAGTCTGTCAACTTCTGGAAATTCAATCTTCTAATGGTTCCAAACAGCCTACAAAAAAGTCTACAAAGGAGAAAGTAAGAAGATTTTATAGACCAGAAGAAGTCTCAGCAGAAAAAGCCTATTGTTCTGATGTAAGAGAAGTATGCCTATCCATGATAATTTCATTTTTCCTGAACTATTTATCCTTCTACAGTTTTGCCCATGAATATATATGTTACAAAACACAGATTACTATAATGAAGATAATGTACAAAAATGTCAAGTAGATCTCAAATCATTACTTTGTTTTTACTACTGTCAAATCATTAATCATCTGTGAATAATATGGTCATCGCCTATTTATGTCACATGTTGATTCTTGATACATTTGTATGATTTGACATAATTCCGTGTATTTTGAATGGATATCCAATTTAAGTTGAATTAGTTACATAAGTATTTGGAGATGTTTTTAGTGCTCGCAATATTGATGATTTAGTTAATGCGTTAAGAGGTTTAATTTCCATATTTCCTACAAAGGATTGCCTAGTTGGCATAAATTGTTGCAGTTTTTCAATGCATAAAATATTTATGATCTGTTGGATACAAGAATTATTGAATTGCAAGGAGTTCTATACATCTGTTTTTTGGACACGCTACGGGGTTTGATTACTGTAATGTGTATGTTGATTGTATGTTAATTTTTAAGAGTACTAATCCTTGATCCTGATTGCATGCAAATCTCAGGTTTATTATAGTGAGAAGGTGGTTACTTTGCTCGCTCATTATATTGAAGGAAAATGTGAAGTGCGGAAAAAAGTTGATCTTCCAAGCTTGGAACTTTCTGTGGTCCTTGAACATGTATTCTTTTGTGAATATTCTTATGATCCTGTTAAGGGCGCACTCAAACAGGTAAAGTTTGCTGATTCATATTAATCTTCTGTTCCTACATTCTTTTCTTGTCTGATCCTATTTGATTAATTGAATTTGACAACCAGCTACCTGCTAGCATAAAGTTAGCTTCTCCAACAAGGCATGCAAATTCAGTTGCTTCTTGGAAAAAAAAAGGGTAAGGGGAAGTGTGATGATAATCAGCAAGATTTTTCTGGTAAATGGGATGATGTGCCTCATGAGAAACGTTTAGCGACCCTTGATATTTTTGCTGGTTGTGGTGGCTTGTCAGAAGGATTGCAGCAATCTGGTATGCCTTTTGATCAAGGTTTGAGTCCATTGGGGTATACAGAACAAATCATTATATGATATATTTTTGATCTGCAGGTGTTTCATACACAAAATGGGCCATTGAATATGAGCAGCCAGCTGGTGAGGCATTTAGCAATAATCATCCTGAGGCCTCAGTATTTGTGGATAATTGCAACGTTATTCTCAGGCATGTTAGATACTGATTGATTTTACACATACAGAAGACTTGAGCTCCTATTAAATATTTGATGAATGATATTACAGGGCTATTATGGAGAAGTGCGGGGATGCAGATGAATGTATCTCAACTTCTGAGGCTGCTGAACTGGCTGCTGCATTTGATGAGTAAAAAGTAAGGAACCTGCCAGTTCCTGGCGAAGTAGATTTCATCAATGGAGGTCCTCCATGTCAGGTCGAGCCTTTTTGTCATTCTACAGACAATCTTCTTCTACCCTAGCAATAATGGGTATTCATTGTACCATTAGTGACCGTTGCTGACATCCAGCTTCTTCTGTTTGCTTTTAGGGATTCTCTGGGATGAATAGATTTAATCAGAGCACTTGGAGCAAAGTTCAGTGTGAAATGGCGAGACTTACCTGATGAGAAGGTAGATTTTCCTTGTATATTTCTTAATTTGCTAATCACATCTTATCAATTTATTGTAAATATCAGGTTAAATTGTCGACTGGACAAATGGTGGATTTGATTCCTTGGTGCCTTCCTAACACAGCCAAAAGGCACAACCAATGGAAAGGGCAACTTCCCTACGTCTATCACGGATCCTCAACCAATGGGTAAGGTCGGAATGTGCTTCCATCCCGAAAAAAGACAGAATTCTTACTGTCCGTGAATGTGCTAGATCTCAAGTAAGTACCTAATTTTCTTTTGCGAATACATCCATAATTCTTTTCTAATAAATCTGATTTTACAGCTCATAATAAATTTAAATTTAATTTCTTATCAAAAGAAAATCATGGTTTATGAAAAATAAAATGTGTAATTTTAATTGCACCTGCCTAAGCCGCCTAATTCGTCCATGCAGGGCTTTCCAGACAGCTACCAATTTTCTGGTAATATACAGAACAAGCATAAGCAAATTGGAAATGCTGTCCCACCTCCTCTGGCGTATGCACTTGGTAGGAAACTGAGGGAAGCTATTGAAGGAAAGTGATATAATCCGAGCTTTTGCACCCATTGGTGCGCTTAGGCGGCTGCACGAGCTTTTGTACTAGTCAATTCAAATGGCTACTGAGATTTACCATTACCATTGTTTCTGAATTTGTAAATTGTCATATTAACGTTAAATCCTCGTGGAACACATCTTCATGTAAATAGTGAAGGACAGGAGAAAATTCCAGCAGTTTTTGATGAATTCAAGCTATATCGTATTGTTAGTGTAATGAAGGCATGATCCTTGTACTGTTTATCTAACCTGCATGACAAGTTTTACTGAGTTATATTTATAACATTAAAATGAGATTACCAAGTTATTAGCTTTAACCGATTACCAAGATATTAAATTGGTGGAATCTCAAGTCAGAAAAAAGGAAAACCAAAACAAGATAAGGTTAAATGGGAAAAGGCAGAAGGATGGCGCAAAAACTGGAGATATAGGCATTAGTTATAGAGATAGCACTCGTAAAGAGCTCAATTGGTGGCTGCAACTTACCTAACTTGCAAGTTAGCCTCATATACAAAACTAATGGCAATTACGAGTGTCTTAAGCCTTACACACGCAAGCTCAGAATCTCAAAGATGCAACATTATTATTATAGACTAACAGCAGTGACGCCATCAAGTGCATCACTAGTGAATGTGATCACCCACACGCGAAAACTTTAAGCTTCTTCAAGGAAATCAGATACTCAGTTGATACATGTAAACCAACGCTTAGATACAGCAACAGACAATATAACAAGCCAGCTCACTGGCTGGCGAAATATGCAAAGTATAAGAAAATTTTTGATAGCTAGACTGAAAACTGGCCACTTGATCTGGCTTATGCTTAGCTGAATGAAATACATTCTCTTTTACAAAATAAAAATAAAAATAAAGTGGTGAGGATTCTACAAGAGAAATATAGATTACGGGTGTGTTTGAGGCTAAGTTGTGCTAGTCCGAAAAGTACTATCTCAAAACACGTTCGAAGAAAATTATAAGTTGTTTAGATAAATTATTGTTGTGTTAGTAATTAAAAGGTATAAGTTGTTTTGGGACAACATTGTGATAATTCGTTGGAGGATTAGTACATAGTTGATGAATCATTTAAAACTATTGCCAGTTAGTTGTGCAATATGATGCTTGAGAGAATGAGCAAAAAGTTATCTTTAAAATAATTAAATAGTTAAGGTCTTAATTGTTGATAATAAAATTTTAAGATCAAACTTCATTCTCATTACTTAATTTAAATCAAAATAATAATAATTAAAGAGGTATAAGTTATAAAGGAGGCTTTGGCATGTGATCCTTCGAGTGAATTATGCTTTTCTTTCATTTTTTAATATAGACAAGTAAAATAACAAAGACAGGACGTTATCCTGAGACTTTATTATTAACAACTAAGATCTTACTAGTTAAACTAACTAACACGAAGATATTCCTTCTTTGGTCTAATCCACAACCATAGACACTGAATTTGCAGCCATGTTTCCTCGTGAATAAGGTGGACTAAAGAAGATGAAGCACTAAATACAGCTTTATTTAGGTTCAATCCACAATCTTGACACTGAATATCTATACAGAGATTCGAAACACAGCAAACAGTATGCAATTAATGTTTGAAACAAAGAACATCATATCTCATAAAGAACAAACAACAACAAAAATCTCCAGTAAATAAAATGAACACCTCTTGACAATAAATTATTCTTCTACACTTGTGCTGCATCTGTAAACAATCTGGAATACATCTCTTCTCATTGGCAACAAATTACAAACCATTCTATGAACTATATTTACAAACAATTTAGTACCAATTTGTTTCCAGTACAAATGACCGTGGATCATTCAATTTACAGAAAAAAAATATGTACAATTTTATAGGATCCAAGCCATCCAAGACAAGGATTGGCATGATCATCTAACCCATTTAATTGAGGTGTTAAATTAAGTCTTTTATTTTTTTTAAAAAAAATGGATGAATGAAATGCTACCAAATCATACTTTTTTTAGGGTTCATAAAACTTTTTCCTATTTTTTGCATAATCAAAACAACATGAACAGCCAAGCTGTACTTTCTTTCTGCAGCAAATACTCATTCAGCAATGTCACTCAAAGTACTCTTGATCAGCTTCTAGCAATAGGACATGACCTACATCCTGTTCTTCCATTAGCAGCAATCAATTTCAGACCCTTAGGGTATGTTCGGTAGAGTGGAATCCATCATGGAAAGGATGAAAACATTAATGAATCTAGATGGCTTTCCATCTAGATGAAAATGGAGTTAATGCAGTGTAAGGAGATGAAAATTTCACAAATTAAACAATATATACCAAATATAAGAATGTGGTGTTATAATTCCAGTGGAAAGATGAATCATCACACATTCAAGATACTGGCAAGAAACCCCATTTAGCAAAATTTAATTAGAACAGTCATGTGAGTATTTGTTTTATCATTACATTAATTTATGTCTTTGAAAATAGGTCTTGCCTTAGTTGAGCATTGTGCAATTTGTTTAAATTATTTGTCCTCATTGTCAAAAAAACATATGTAAAAAAAAAAAATCAAAACTATGGTGTAAAAATAAGCAAATTCTATTTTTTTAAAATAAATCTAAAATTAATAAAGGGATAATAAAGAAAATGGATAAATAGTAACAAAACATATTAGCATATTACTGAATAAAAGCCTTATAGGATATTACAAAACCAAGACTTTAGTGTGAAAAAGATAGAGTTCTTACTCTAGTCAAGTCACTTAGAATCTAAGTAAAAAGAGTTTAAACAAGAGCTCCGAATCTATCTTTGTATTTTCAATAACTTTTTCATTTTTTGCTTTCCAAAACGCCCATGCTATAATGTAAAAAAACAATCTCTATATCTGTTTTTGTTTCCTGCCCGTAATAAGCATATTCAATGATTGTAATCTATTACACAACATTGTTCTATGTATGTAAGGAACATGTAAATTATATTAAATAAGTAACCATGTCTTACTTAGTAATAGTATTGATTAAATAGAAATACGAATTAATAAATGTCATCAAAAATACACAAAATTGTGGGATATGCACCACCATTTAGCTTTCTTTTTCTTCATTGGCAACAAGCACAAGATATATGTCTCTACTTCACTTGAATTTGGGTGTAAGTAATTTGGTGCCTATTTTTGTTAGAGAAAAATTTTCTGTCATGCTCAAACTTCTTTGAAAGTTAGAGTTGATGATTAGAGGAAAAATAAAAGAAAAACAAGGAGGATTTTTGTGCAAATTCATACTCAAAATGGAGTAACGCATGGCTTCTCTAAGCTTCACATCAAAAGATTAAATATTCTTCTGCATTGTTCTTGCCACTACTTTCTGGAAGGTTATGGACCTTCCTAGAAATGATTCCCTATTTAGAATGAAATATTAGAATCGATGAATGTCAACTTACCAAGTATGATATTAATTGATGAAAATGGGTGCTTGATTGATTCTCTTCACTTGTGAGATAAAAAACATAAGTGTGCGCTAAGAAAAGCATAATCAAAATTCTTTCAATTATTAAGAAATCCAAGACCCCTTGTTTAGAAGAAAAGTTATAAGAAATGGTTGAGGTAAAGAATACAACTCAAAAGAAATTTAATGAATTAAGTGGAGATGAAGTATTGACCATTGATTGATAATACAATATGCTCTTAAACAAAATAGCTAGGATCTCGGAGGAAAACAAGCAGAACTATCTCAGAGATACGAAGACTCATTTTATTAACAAAGAGTTTTCAAATAAATTTTTAGCCACAACTAATGTAAAGTATGGTAAGCGTCTTTTGATTGAGTCCTATCTTCATCAATTATTTGCCTATGTAAAAAAAATAAATTATTATTATTATTTTCATAGTAGATGCAGTCCGATGCAAAACTCCGATCGAAGCTTGGTTTCGGACATCTTGCTGAAATTAGGCTAGGTTAAAAAGATATCTTCCAAATTTTAGATGCATATGATATGTTAATGTTCCAAATACCAAATGGAGTAAGCAAGATGATATGTAGTTTATTTCTTGTCTATGAACTGATTCTAAATATTGTCATATTATAACTTAAAGTACTTACCCATTGATCATTACCCAGAATATCTTTTGATGAAATGACTATACAAATTAAGATGAAAAGATCTTGCAAAAATATCACATAGAAATCTTGCAAAAGAAAAAAAATAAAAAAAAATTAGAGAAAAAAATATATAACTTTTAAATGATGTAGCAAATCTTCTCGAGAAATGCCATCAAAGGAAGATTAGCTCAAGAAGCATAAATAGTCTTGAAGGAAGAAATTAGAGTGATTGACAAAACTCACTACAAGATAATTGTGAATTAGAAGTAAATATAATATCTACAAAAATATTTTAGTAGTAAAGGAATTGCCTCTAAAATTTGCATTCCCAAAAGCTTTATAGATATATAATAACTGTATCTGAAAAGCTAAATCTTTCAATAGCTAGACTAGAACTAATTTGAATAATGTATGTATATGTATGTACATATATCGCGTTGAGAATTACGAAGAAGGCATTTAAAATTGGATGAACTACTAGATTTATGATGAAAGGAAAGTGGGATAAAGTGGCCAAAGGATAGCTATATTCAAACAACATCCACCAGTGTAGAACCGTATAGATAGTTTACTGATGAATGGAAAGAAAGAATAAAATGCAGATAGTTTACTGATCAAGGATTCAAGAGAAATAAAAGTAGGTTAGATTTATGGCAGGAGAGAGGGTAATTTAACATGATGATCAATCCTGTCATTTATCAGAAAAGTAAAACAATCAAGTTTTCTATGATCAACTATTATAAAACAACGTCCTGAATAGTTTGACAGAATGTTAGCTGAAATTTCCTAGCACTGCAGTTCCTCTATAGATGAAGCTTTTTGTCAACATGAAATTATATCTCCAATTTCATTTTTTTTTCTACTACTAAGGATGAAATTAAGTGTTCTGAAAGTGAAAACTAAGAAGAAAGTGCCAAGTCTGTGTAGTGTTAAATGCACTTGAAAATGCAAACAACAGAAGGAAGAAGAAGAAGATGGTGCATATAAGCAAAGTATATGCATCACGAACCAAGAAGAAACTTCATACTTGCCAAAGTATATACATCAAATGTTAAAGGTTAATGGCTAATGTGCTCAGAAACATGCAGTGAGACTACATCAAACCATGGACTATTTTCTCATCTTTTGAAGATGAACAAAATCTGCAGCCTGGATAGTGGCAAGGAATATGAGAGACAAAAACTTGTAATTTTGCAGCAGCAAATGTAGGGGGTAGATAAAATGAGGACTGTGGATGAAAAAGAAGCAGCAACAACAGATCCAGCCATACCAATATTTATATCTACAGAAAGAATATCATGGATGATTTATATCCACAGAAAGAATATCATGGATCACTTACGTGATGCATGGAGCAACTTGTGAATCAAGAACCATTATGAACCTCAGCAAATTGATTGAGAGGGGAAGGATCTTGAGCCATGTAAGGAAGTCAAAGAAGAAAGCTTGCCTGAGCTGGGAAATAGCACAGATCTTGGCCTTACTGCTGAGATCTACTACTTCTTGAATGATTTCTTGCTCTCTGCAGAATAACAATGAACAAGAACAACAAAAACCTTCGAGATAACGGATCTAAGGCATCAGCTTGAAAAGACAACAGAGAGGGAGACAGAAAAGGAGCGGTCAAATGGTGATGAGTTCCGTCAGCAGATCTCCCTCTTCAGCTCTCTTCTTTCTTCCCAAGGCAGGCACATGCATGCATCTCCCTCAAAAGTCACGCTTCAATTAATCCTTCTCTGCTGCTATTTTCAGATTTAACTAAACCTAAATCGAGCACACTCCATCTCGATTCTGATAACAGGAGCACAGCGGCATCATGCTATTTTTAGAAGCAAGTACATAAAGTCCATACCATGAAAGTACTCTTGCAGGTGGGAAGAACAAACTCATCCCCTTCTCCTCCCTGTATATCCGAGCCAGATGAGACACATATCTCACAGGGTCACAGCTACAGACTGCTCATGACTTAATTTCATATCCACACATGTTCTTGCTACATCCAGTTGATTAATCAACAAATCCAGTGATAGATACTACATAGAGAGGATTAGAAATATATAGGGAGAGAGCGTCTGACAGGAAGAGCAGTGAGCACGCAACGGTGTGGAAAATTTTCCTCGGCAACAATCCATAAATTTGTTATTAAATTTTTTTTTTAATTTTTTTTTAAAATAATTTATATAATCTAAGCATCAATGGTATAAATATTGAGATATTTTAAATCATATATACTCGTTAAACACTTTAAATAAAATCACATAAAAAATAAAAAAATATTATTCACTATATAATTTTGTTTAGGGTATTTAACGAGTATACATAATCTAAAATAACCCAATATTTATACTATTGGATAGCTAAGATTATATACATTATTTCTAAAAAAAAAATTTTAAAAAAAATCTTTTTAATATAAAATTTATAGATGCTGCTTAAGTTTCCTCATTGCTGCCGAGGAAATTTTTCCACTCAACGGGGAAGAACATCAGATTTGGTGCAATTTCCGCTGTGTGCTCACTCTCTTCCGTCAGCCATCGTTACCGTTAATCAATCCATCAAGAACAGATAGAGAAGTATGTATGTGATATCTCTAGCGCACAAATTGAACAACTCTCTTGCATGATTTGTTTTGAGAGACCAGAGAGAGAGAGAGGCCAGTGGATCTATATCGTCCCCTCCCTTGGCTTTGGTCTGTCAGCCTCCTCCTCCCTGTTCTTTAAATAGAGAAGCAGGTTGCATCTAGGGTTTCTTGCATCATCCTCTCTTTCCTATTTGTTATGAGCAATGGCTCGCTAGGGTTAAGTTTACTTTGCTAATGCAGAATAAAAAAAGGAGGAAAATGCTCGAGCACTCACATCTGGTGGGCAGGAAGGAAAACAGTCCAAGGAGATTGTATGTGTTGACTTCTGATTGATCGCCAGGGGGGAGGCAGGAGGACAAGCCAGAAAAAAGGCCTGCGAAGGGTCCCTTGGGTCGGCTATCGGGTGCGAACGAATCGTAAAGCGCGTTAAACGCACGCGAATCTTGAAGAGGGCGTAACCAGGGTTACCGTATAGGTTAAGATTTTTCGCATCTCCTCGTCTTCCCGTCGGAACGCGAAACCCTGTACAAGCCCTCTTTCCCTTTTCTCATCTCCACCTCCCGCCGGCACAGACGAAATTGTCGTCGAATATGTACTAACCCATCGTCGATTTTTCATCCTGATCAGTAGAAAAGGGCGCTCTATCGTCTTCTCCCGTCGGCGACTTTGCTTGCTCATCTAGCGCCTTACCATACCAAGTGTTCTTCGTCCGACCACCCGGTCTAGCTTCACGGACTCTTCCTCCTTATCGAGGTAACGGCCTCCTCGCCTTCTTTGTGCTGGGACTAATATTATGCATTTAGATAAGCAACATATCTGTTTCCCATTGTAAACGCAATCTTCTTCAATGTTGTTATCTCTTATCTTCCAATTTTCCTCTGCATGCGAAAGTTTGTACTTATTCTTAATTTTATATTGTAGATGAGAATACTGAAACATGATTGCGTAGAATATGAAAGTTTATTAAACTTATGTGTGTTGTTCCTGATTATGTTAGTTATTTGCCCTAATTTGAATTTCTAGAAATTATAATTCTATTGTGGCTAAGAACACTCTTAGAGAATATAAAGAAGGGTATGGAGAAGGGTGAGGAGCCATTGACATGCAATAATCTACTTGGATGGGAGTCGTCAGAAGATTCAGAAGAAGAACAAGATATGGTATCTCAACCTAAAAATGACGTGAATGAAGTAAAATTGGTAAGAATAGATATGAACGAGCATGTGAAATCTATATTCAATGATTCAATTTAGGTGAAATCTATATGATGAATATGTGATATGTTAACAGGAAGATGATGACACTACAACACATGTATCAGTGAAAGTTGAGAATATCGAGGAAGATTATACAGTAAATGAGAATTCTGAAACATCATCTATTATCCCAACAGTTGGTATGACTTTTTATGGTGAAACTGAAGCTTATTATTTTTATAATGAATATGCGAAAAGATTGGGCTTTAGTATTAAGAAATACCATTTGGAACGTAGGAAAGATGAGAGTTTAAGATTCCGTAAATTTGTTTGTAGTAAACAAGGGTTGAGGGAAGTGCGTGATACCCAAAGAATGAAGAAACCTCAACCTGAGACAAGAACCAATTGTATGGCTCGGGTTGAATTCAAAATTGACTTGAATAAAGTTTGGACCTTATCAAAAGTAGAGATTAATCATAATCATCCGATGACATCACCAAATAAGGTTCACATGCTTAGATCGCATAGAAAGATTCTACCTTTTCAGCGTGCTCTTATTGATCAAATGACAGATTCTGGTATAAAAGGCCATCATGTTTACAATTATCTTCAGTCTATGGCAAAGAACAATGAAGTCGGGTTTTTAAGAGACGATAGCACAAACTATATTAAAAAACGTAGAAAGAAAACATTGGATGGTAAAGAAATGCGTGGTATACTTAAGTATTTGAAGGAACGACGATTAGCTGATCCTTCATTTTTTTTATGCTATTGAAGCTAATGAAACAGGAGAGATTGCAAACTTTTTCTGGGCAAATGGTAAATCTATTATAGATTATGCATATTTTGGCGATATAATATGTTTTGATACCACATTTTAGACAAATGAGTATGATATGTCATTTGCTCCTATTGTTGGGTTAAATCACCACAAGCAAACAATTATTCTTGGTGCTGCTTTATTATATGATGAGTCAGCTGAATCTTTTATTTGGTTATTTGAGACCTTCTTACAATCATTGTCCGGGCGCCCACCTCTCACCATATTCACAGATCAATCAGCTGCTATTACTAAAGCTATACAAATTGTGATGCCAACTACAGCCCATTGACTTTGCCTATGGCACATATTTCAAAATGCTGCTACACACCTATCTCAGGTGATTCACACGTTTCCTAGATTTGTCCAAGATTTCAGACACTGTATTTATGAGAATTGCACCATTGAAACATTTGAAAAACTATGGGAGGATCTAATACGTAAGTATAATATATCTGAAAATTCGTGGATCATTAATTTTTATCAACTTCGTGAGAAATGGGCAACATGCTATCGGGTGGAAACATTCTCAGCTGATATGACCACCACACAACGTAGTGAGAGCATGAATGCTCACTTTAAGAGATTTTTTCGGAAAAAACTATCTTTGTTTGAATTTTTGGATCAATATGATAAGGCTCTTACATTTTTTCGTGAGAAGGAAACCAAATCTGACTTCAAGAGCATGAATAGTACACCATTCGCGGTATTTGGGAATATTTTGAAAGAAGCTGCTGTAGTCTACACCAGAGTAATATATGAGAAGGTGGCTGAGCAATTCATGAATCATGTGGATTGGTGTGTAGATTCAATGAGTGTTGATTGTCATTCTAATGTAAAGACATATACATTAATATGTGCTAGCATGCGTAGATCTGAAACCGTGACTTACAATTCTGCTTCCATTAATGTGAATTGCACGTGCCAATTATTTGAGCGTAGTGGAATTTTGTGTAGGCATGCGTTCAAGGTATTGACAGTTAACGATGTGTATTCACTACCCCAACAATATATATTTAAAAGGTGGACAAAGTATGCAAGAGATGGCAATGGTTTGAATAGTTGTCTACCTGCTTCCGATGGGAATGGAAAAGAGATATTAACTTCCTTGTATAAGTGCATATGCCAGAAACAATACTATCTTGCAACACTAAGTCAACATTCCAGGCAAGCCCTCGAGAAGATTGAAATAGCCGTTGATAAATTGAGGGCAGATGTGTAGAAGATACTGTATGTTGATGAGCAATGTGAGGTAGATAGTGACAGCAATGACATTGGTCCAGACAAAAATATCACCATAAAGACCCCGGCTGTGAAGAAAGGTCCAAGAGAGAAAAGGAAGAAAAGTGTCCTAGAAAAATGACCCAAAAAGACTAGTGCGTCCAAGGCAAACAGAAATAGTGGGAGATTTACACAGCCTCCTGTTCCCATGCCTCTTACACATCCATTTGCTGCTTCACAATATGTACTTACATTGTTCAGTTTATGTTAACCTTTATACAGTTGTAACAATACTAATGTTGTACTTGTAACTTGTGTTCAGGCTCATGCACCCATGCCTCCTATACATCCATTTTCTACTAGACATGTAAGGGGGGGGGGCATGTTCCTTATATTACATTTTTTTAGATTTGTACCAATACTAATGTTTTACTTGTAATGTGTTAACAGGCTACTATGGCCATGCCTCCGCATCCATTTGCTACCTCTGGATATATACTTACAATGTCAATAATCTGTAAATTTATAGATTTTTAACAATATTAATGTTGTATTTATAATTTGTGTTCAGGGTCATGTTCCCATGCCATCTACACATCCACATCCATTTGCAACTACCGGATATGTATGCTATTTTACATAATGTCAAATTTGAAAGATTTTAACGAATATTAATGTTCTATTGTACCACAGACTCCTGCACCATGTGCGAGTTCTTCTGCACCGGATATGTATACAGCCATGATGATGATGGGATCAACTTCTTATTACGTAAATATGTTTACCTGATATATACAGTAATGATATGCCTTTTAAAGTTGGTACTAACGTTATTTTTCATCGTGTAGTGTTCCGATGCAGGCTCTCGCTATGCTCCGTCACAGTTTGTTCCCAATGTGCCAAACGAATAGAATTCATAATAGAATCTGATTGTATTATTAGACAATGTGAACCATTCTTTTAACCTGTAACGGATGCCGTATATACATTGTGTATGTAGAGGTTGAGTTTATGGCGATTAAACTTATTTGTATTTATATTGGTTGATGTTGTTTGAAAGGGGATTCTTTATATTGGATGAGTTTATGATATTTATACAATTTGTCTTTATCTTGGTTGAGGGTTAGATATTTACACAATGTCTTTTACACAGGTTTTGTCGATTTGTCAGTAGGCAAAGGCTCGAAAAACATCGTGGATTAAATCTGTAACAAAGTGGGTTAGGCATGTAACATCGTGGATTAAGCCTTAAACATCGTGGATTAAGGCTGTGACAGCATGGATTAGTCATGTAACATCGTGGATTAAGTCTTCATTATGTAGATTAAGGCTATAACTTCGTGGACTAAGCCTTAAACATCGTGGATTAAGGCTGTAACATTGTGATTATGGCTATAACATCGTGGATTAAGGCTTAACATCGTGGATTAAGTCTATAACATCTTGGATTAAGGCTGTGATATCGTGGATTAGTCATGTAACATCGTGGATTAAGGCTTTAACATCGTGGATGAAGGCTTTAACATCGTGGATTAGTCATGTATCATCGTGGAGTAACTTTGTAACCTCATGGATTAAGGCTGCAACATCGTGGATTAAGATAGCAACATCGTGGAATAAGGTTCTAACATCGTGGATTAAGTATGCAATATCGTGGAATAAGGTTGTAACATCATGGATGAAGGCTATAACAACTGGATGAAGGCTTTAACATCGTGGATTAGTCATGTAACATCGTGGAGTAACTTTGTAACCTCGTGGATTAAGGCTGCAACATCGTGGAGTAAGACAGCAACATCGTGTATTAAGGCTTCAACATCGTGGAATAAGGTTCTAACATCGTGGATTAAGTATGCAATATCGTGGTATAAGGTTGTAACATCGTGGATCAAACATTAATTTATGTTGAGGGTTTAGGGTAAAATCCAACCAGTATATAATTTGTATAAAGAAGTTTCATATATACACCTCACTTATTCACATCATAACATGCAATTATTAACCAAAGGAAGGTCTCGTGTTTAGTTTTTTGAGAAAACGGACGTACTATGACAAGCTTATAATCAAAATATTGTCATATCCCAGTGCGACAGGCAATATTTAGATCATAAGCTTACCATAGTCCGTCCAATTCCTCCAAAAACTATACCATGAGACTGCAATCCGGGATGTCGACATACACGCATCACAAGAGACTGTTGTATCCTGCCGTCCAACTTTCTCATCGGGCACGCTCTCGATGCTTATAAGCTTGCCATAGCACATCCGGAATCACCCACAGGACTGAGGAAGGTATAGCCCGTCCATTTTGTCAACCCGTCTGACTTGCCCAAACTCCGAGTCCGATGAACAAATCGGGCCCAGAATTGTGGCCATCATACGCTGGCCACAATTATACTTCAGCAGAACTGGAAGGGATTTTCTGTCATGGTCAATTTATGAGCTTGCCATAGCACGTCCAAGTAGAACGCATGCATTTGCCTATAAGACCAACCATAATCCACGATAAGGGAGGATATTGCCATAGTATCAATACGAATGACAAGAGCATTGGAGTAACATCTTGGAACTCGATTCACTTCACTACGAATGAGAAGATTATGTATGTTGTTGGGATTTTATAGTGAAACTATAAAATGTCCAGTTGTACACACGTGAAACACGTGAACTGTGATTTGTAGGCATGTCAGCCGCGTGGTATAGGAGGTCGTCTGTTTAGTTTATATCACCACCCGTGAATCTTGATAGATAGTAGTCTGGTCAAATTTAGTCCCAACCCGTGAGCGTACAGAAGACATAGCTATGCAATAGGATAAGATCGATCATACATACAAAGCCAGGAGGATAAGTTGGCAGTTGAATTTTGTAGGCATGTCAGGCGCGTGGTATAGGTGTCCCATCTGTCCACGATGTTATTTCAAAAGAAATGTTGTTTGTAAAAAGGATAGACATTTGTATTTATGATATTTTTAATTAGTGGCTGCATACTCATTGATGGCAATATGCCGTGAATAAGAAAACTGTAACACGCTGGACTAGGCTGTAAGTTCGAGGATTAGCCTGTAACATCGTGGAACATGCTGTAATATTGTGGATTAAGACTGCATCATCGTGGATCTGGCTATAACAGGGGGATTAAGGCCCTTGATCGTGGATCTGGAATTATTAATCCTCGATTAATTTGCAACATCGTGGATTAAGATGGATTCACCGTGCAACCTGACTGTAACATCGTGGATCTGGTTACATTATCATGGATTAAGTCAACAAGATCGAGGATCAGACATTATTTTATGTTGAATAAAGTTTACACTGCAACCAGCATAGACAGGGAACACTAAGGCTGAACATAAGAACAAACCGACGAGTTAGTAGAATTACCATACAAGTTAGTAGAATCACCATACAAGTATTAAACATCCCCCCGACGAGTTAATAGAATCACCTCGACAAGTTAGTAGAATCACGAGACAAGTTAGTAGAAACACCCCGACAACTTAGTAGAAGAATCACTAGACAAGTTAGAATCACCCCGACAAGTTAGTAGAATCACTATACAAGTTAGTAGAATCACCCCACAAGTTAGTAGAATCACCATACAAGTTAGTAGTATCACCCCACAAGTTAGTAGAATCACCATACAAGTTAGTAGAATCACTATACAAGTTAGTAGAATCACCCCGACAAGTTAGTAGAATCACTAGACAAGTTAGTAGAATCACTCCGACAAGTTAGTAGAATCACCCCGACAAGTTAGTAGAATCACTAGACAAGTTAGTAGAATCACTCCGACAAGTTAGTAGAATCACCCCGACAAGTTAGTATAATCACTAGACAAGTTAGTAGAATCACCCCGACAAGTTAGTAGAATCACTAGACAAGTTAGTAGAATCACCATACAAGTTAGTAGAATCACCCCACAAGTTAGTAGAATCACTAGACAAGTTAGTAGAATCACCCCGACAAGTTAGTAGAATCACCCCACAAGTTAGTAGAATCACCATACAAGTTAGTAGAATCACCCCACAAGTTAGTAGAATCACCATACAAGTTAGTAGAATCACCCCGACAAGTTAGTAGAATCACCATACAAGTTAGTAGAATCACTAGACAAGTTAGTAGAATCACTAGACAAGTTAGTAGAATCACCATACAAGTTAGTAGAATCACCCCACAAGTTAGTAGAATGACCATACAAGTTAGTAGAATCACCCCACAAGTTAGTAGAATCACCATACAAGTTAGTTGAATCACCCCACAAGTTAGTAGAATCACCATACAAGTTAGTAGAATCACCCCGACAAGTTAGTAGAATCATCATACAAGTTAGTAGAATCACTAGACAAGTTAGTAGAATCACCCCGACAAGTTAGTAGAATCACTGGACAAGTTAGTAGAATCACCCCGACAATTTAGTAGAATCACTAGACAAGTTAGTAGAATCACCATACAAGTTAGTAGAATCACCCCACAAGTTAGTAGAATCACCATACAAGTTAGTAGAATCACCATATAAGTTAGTAGAATCACTAGACAAGTTAGTAGAATCACCCTGACAAGTTAGTAGAATCACTAGACAAGTTAGTAGAATCAACCAGACAAGTTAGTAGAATCACTAGACAAGTTAGTAGAATCACCCCGACAAGTTAGTAGAATCACTAGACAAGTTAGTAGAATCACCCCGACAAGTTAGTAGAATCACAGTGTCGGATGTTGCATTCAACTGGGACAAGGAGAGGAAGGGATTTAATGTGAATGATAATTTTGTTGAATTCACAGTGTCGGATGTTGCATTCATCCTAGGACTGCCAAGAAGAGAGAAATTGATAGACTTTGATGCGGTCAGTGTGTCCCCCTTCTACAAGGAGGAATTTACCGGGAAGAAAATAACATGTATCTTGTTGGAAAGTAAGTTGGAGAAGGCCTTTGAGGAACAGGATGAAGTCAATAAAAGTTACATTGAAGAGAGGGCAACTGTTTTGGGTCTGCTGTATATAAGTTGTACTTTTTTATTTAGTAGGGTAGGTTATACCTTAGACGGATTTTTAGTAAACTATATTGAAGACCTATCCAAAGTTGCACAATATGATTGGGCTGACGCAATCTACCGTTACATGACCGAAGACGTGACAAGGTGTTCAAGGAAGGAAAAGCCCAATGGATTGTCTGGGTGCGCCATTGTGCTGTGTGTACGTTCTTTTAATTTAAAGTAACATGTAGAAAGTCAGTCTATTTTGTATTTTGTAATATATGTTTAACATATTGTCCCCTCTTGCAGGTTTGGTTGTATGAGCACTGTAAATTGTACAATGAGTTTAGGGTGGATGGGTTAGAGGGTATATACCCTCGCCTATTCCGGTGGTCCAAAGTCAAAATGGGCCGAAGATTGACTTATTCTAAACATACTTCGCAAATGACAGTTGACACAGTATGTTTACTACTTTTATGAGATAATTGTTTGTTACTTCGTTGGCTAATTAGGATGTTAATATGCGCAGATCATTTTTGAGCTGGTTCCCGAAGCACGTGAGATGGATATGTCTCATTTAGCACCGTCTCATGCTGTAGAGGAAGAACAACATGGAGAATTGCCCGAACAGCATGCTGAAGAGGCAGAACAGCATGAGACATTGGGCGAACAGCATGCTGAAGACCTGGAAGCAACCGCGCCATTGTATAGAGACACAGTAAGTTATTGACATGTTCAATGAGTTATTTTAGCCTATAATTGTAATTTCTACTAACTACAAGTGGTTATTTCCATCTTATTTGTTTGTTAGATAAATAAGATGGAAGCCAGAATTGCTGAGCTTCTTGACACAGTAAGTTATTGACATGTTCAATGAGTTATTTTAGCCTCTAATTATAATTTCTACTAACTACAAGTGGTTATTTCCATCTTATTTGTTTGTTAGATAAATAAGATGGAAGCCAGAATTGCTGAGCTTCTTAAAGAGAATGCGTCACTAAAAGAAGAGTTGCATTCGCATGTGAATGTTAGTCCACAATTATATCATGTTATAATTTATGCTTACCTGATTGTCTCATACCATTCATACATCGAATGATATATATTTTTGTAGGTAAATAATCCTTCTACACGTATAGAGGAGCTTATTCAGGAGAGTAATACCCTGAAGGCTCGCGTGTATTACCTGCTTCACAACAACCATAACCTGAAGGATAAGTTTTTTTGTTTAATAACTTTATATGTAACATGTTTGCAGTTTTGATAAGTTAATCTATGACATTGTTAGGTGAATAAGTCCGAAGCACGTATAGCTGAACAGATTGCCGAGAACAATAATATGAAAGAGGCTGTAGAATTGCAGAGTGCAGAGTTTGCTGCAAAGCTGCAGAGTATTGATGAAGAAAATAAGGGTCTGAAGGAGTCATCAGACCTAGCTACTCAGCTGACCAAGGCTGACCATGAAGCTAGAGTAACCCAACTACTTGAAGAAATCAGTAGTGTGAAAGAGGCTGCATTAATACAGCATGAAGAATTGAATAAAAGAATTATTGAATTAGTGGAAGAGAACAATAAGATTAAATCACAGGGGAAAGATGTTGAGGAGGGGCAGAAGGAGGATGAAGAATCAGCAAATTGGGAAGAGGATTCATCCAGCTGGGGCAATGATCCTACTACATCAGCGCCACATATTCTTGCCACTAGCCAAGTGGAATCCACGACCAAAATATATACAAGGAAGAGATCCATGAAACTTTCAAGGCCACTATCAAGGCCATATATACAAGGAAAGAAAAAGGCCAAAGTAGTTAGGCCTGTGGTCGTATAGCCTGTGGTCGTACACCAGAAAGCACCTGATACTCAGTACGAAGATGAGGTAACTCTGAAGTAACATTTACACAGTATGTTTATTATGTTATTTCCAGTTACTTATGTTCACATATGAGTTTTGTCTCTTCAGTACATAGGGAGAAAAGATTATGCTGGATGCGACCTATTAACACCAGCAATGAAAGAAGAGATTGAAACCTACTTGTCATGGCACATAAAGCTTTTCAATGAATCATATCCATGGAAACTACCAAAAGCGACAATTTGCGAGGTGTTGTTCAATGAACTAGTGAGCGACCCTGTAAGTATCATTTCAGTCTTGATGCATTTTGTAAGTATCACGAGTAGAATGGCTAATTAATTCCTGTTTATGTAGGTTATTAATGCATATGCAGCCCTCCTGCGTCTCCAGGCGACTACATACAAAGAGAAAAGAAAGCAAAAGATTCATGCTTTTAGCTTTATTTCACCATTGTGCTGCTATTATAAGGCAAAGAAAATGCACGCCGCAGCTGGAGCCGAACTGGAGCATTTGGATGAAAGCCGGATTAGACGCATAGAGAGATTATTCTGCCCCGTAATAAACAATGAGCACTGGTTCCTCATTTATTTTGATTTCAAGGAGAAACGGATGTGCGTGTATAATTCATTACGCACCTCCCAATCTGACAAATAATTAATTAAAAAATATGTACGTATCAAATTTGGTTTTTTACTTGCTGTTAATACATTGATGCTCATCCTCTGCAATTTTGTAATATTTTGCAGGCACTTTATTTAGGGGATCATTATGCCTCTGAGACAAATGGGAAGGTAGACATGCGGCCTTTTCCAGTAGAGTGGCAGCAAGATTGCCCGATCCAGGATCCAGACCACAAAGATTGTGCACTATTTGTATTAAAGTGTATAGAATGTTTAATATATGATCGCCCCTTAGATTACTCCCAGTCTCAAATGCAAAACATTAGGGCTATAGTCAGCCTTGAACTTTTTAAGGGGGTTTTACAATCTGACTGGGTATAGTTACGTCACATTATTGTATAGTAAGCTGTTCAATGCGCAACTATACACATTGTTCAATTTTGTAACCTCAATGTTCAATGGTTTAGTGGTTTCATTGTACACTTTAATCCTGTTTTAATGTCTTCAATGTGTATAGTGACGTATTATTATCAGATACACGATATTACACAGATTGTCCACGATGTTACAGGCCTGATACACAATGTTATAATCTTGGTCCATGATGTTGCAACCATGATCCACGATCCTACAGATCGATCCACGATGTTACAGGGCAGATCCACAATGATGGACATCCAAGTCCACGACTCGTCCACGACTCAAATTCCCTGATCCACGACGTGGAAGGCCAAGTCCATGATGCTAAGTGCCTGATTAACGATGTTACGGGCTTGATCCACGATGTGTCAATCCGAGTCCACACTGCTAAGTCCCAGATCGACGATGTTACATCCGAATCCACGATGTTACAGCTTAATCCATGATTGTACAAAATAATTTCAAGTTACTAGAATCAACCTTACAAAGTAGTAGATTCACCCTTACAGATGTTGCATGCCATGTCCATGATGCAAAGTCCCTGATCCACGATGCAAAGTCCCTGATCCACGATGTTGCTGGCCATGTCCACGATGCTAAGTCCCTGATCCACGATGTTGTAGCCTTTGTCCACGAAGTTGCAAACATTTTCATTCAATTACACAATACTACTAAAATGCTCTAAAGGGTGCTATAATCTGTAAATGGTACATAGCATTAAATTAAAAATTCATGAATATGTACACTGTACATTAGTCCAAGGTTATACAAAATCATTTACAATCCAATACAATAATGTACAAAATCAAACAAAACCCATTAGAAATATGTTCACACCATTCCCGAATACTCTATAAACCCTCTAAACATATCCAACGAAATAGTTGCCCGTAATTTGGGCATATCATCTTGAGAGAAGTCAAATTCTCTATCACTTGTTATACATTCCACGTACTTCATTACAAAAAAGCCGCAATCTACACTAGCATATTGCTTCGGGCAACTTTCATCAAAAACGACCGGCCACTTGCCAATATCAATTTTCTCACTACTTTGACAACGGATATGGCCTCGGATAACAGCAAACTGCACATATAGAGGGTTTTTGCATTTTAAATAGTGAACAGATAATGTGTACCAATCTTTTATTTCTACCAACAATACCAACAAACGAAATTCATGCTTACATAATCTAGCAATGCTGACTTGTGAGTTGCACTTGAATTCAAAGAATTGTGCACAATCACCTTAGAGTCCTTCAAGTTGATGTAGAGTAAGAACCAGTGCTTGTTGTTGTATATCGGTGAATATACTCTTTTTAAGCGAGGAACAGTTTTCTTGTTCAGGTGCTCTAGCTGTGTATAAGAGGATCCAATCCGACCAGCCTTGTAATCGGTTTGGGACGTATGAGATATATATGCAAATGGTTTAAATTTCTGCTTATTCTTCCTAGATCTCTCAAGTAACAATCCTACGTATGCATCAATAACCTATTCAAATACAAACAATAAGGTTGTGTTAGACAATAGACATACGCCTGACATCCAATAATGTAAAAAGTTACTACTAAGTTTGTGGATACTCACATCTCCAACAATCATTGTTCCGATCAAGACATTATATAAATGACATTTCTGAAACCTCATTGGCTTATGCTCATGCCAAACTTCCATGTCCCGTGACATGTATTCCTCTAATTGGCTTCGTTGTTCTTCTGAAAGAGTGTCTCTCCCAACATAATCCTGAATACCCTTTAACTGTATAGGAAACATAACCGTTAATTAGAAATCACATGAAGTTTAACAAATAATTCTCCCTTACCTTGTCCTCCACCGGAATGTCTTCGGCATCCTCATCTATAGTTAGCACCTGCCAACAATTTCAGCAAAAATGATTAGAATAGTCTATGTAATCTAGTAATATAACAACCTCAGAAGACATACATTTACATCTGCAGATGACTTCACACGTTTCTTCTCCTGTGTGTATGGGCTAACTATTGCCCATGAAGATTTTCGGATGCGCTTCTTTCTTTTCTCCCCAGGTGTACATAAGACCAACACTGTATCCGATATATCAGTAGAGCCTTCATCAATTGATCTACTATCTTCTGTCCCTTCCTTCCCTTTACCTTTGGAATCCTTGCTCACTGTATCAATCTCCTCTTTGAGCTTATTATTCTCTTCAATCAACTCTGCATTCATCTTATTAATGACCCAATTTACTTCAGTATTATCCCTAGCAGTTTCCAACAAATTCAATTGCAGCTGTTGATTCTCTGCTACAAGCTCAGCATTTCTCCTTTCAAGCTCCTCTATGTGGCATGCAAATTCACATTGTATCCTACTTACATTCGCCTGAAGGCTTGTGCAAGCAGTTCCAATATCATCTTTCTCCTTATTCACTTTCCCCAAATCCATCTGGAGCCTCTGGTTATCAACAATAAGATTTTTATTCTCTGATATAATCTGACTGAGCTGAGCCTCAAGCTCCTCAATTGTTTTCCTATAAGCAGCCTCCTTGTCCTCCAAAATGGGACGCTGCACACTTGGTCCACTTTCAATCTCAACATGAGGAACATGATCAATCCGGTCATGTTCCATATCATCCAATACAACATTGAATATCAACTATAACAAATAATAGAATAATAATAAAATGGAATTAGAATAACAACTAAACTAACTAATATTTCTAATTGGAGGAATATAATATACCATACCGAAGTCCTTGATATGCTTTCAAGGTTTTTAAAATAGGTTGCCCGCCGCTGATTCTTCACATTTATCCACCGGAAAAGCCGTGGGTAAACATTGTCGATCCGACTAGATAGAAAAAGTCGGGTATGCTCATATATCCAAACCTATCACAAAGTAAGCAAATATTAACAAATTGTAACAATTCTAATAGAATAAACTAATGCCATTAAGGATAATACTCACAGAAAGTACAATCGCACATCCACCAACGCCACTCAATTTTTTCTTCTTGCTACTGCATGATAACTCTTGCCTTAGAAACCGGTGAACGACTTCAGACCAGTTATAGTTATTGATTTTTGATAAATCATCCACGTACGGAACCAAGGATATATCCACACTATAGTTCAGCCTGGAGAATAGAAAAGTACATAATATATACAAAATAGCAAGCTGGAGCACTCGATCACCGTCCACTCCATCTCCCTCAGCACTAACTTGACTTAGCTTTGACTCAATTAGGCCTCTTGTTATTGTTTGGCCACTAAATTCCACATCGAAGAAGACTGAACTCGGTTTCTCTAGTTCAAAGTTCACCAACTCCCCCCGTTCGGGCAAACCAAGGATGATTGATACATCCTGAACGGTAAAACCAATAAAATTACCATTTATCAAGAATCCCTGTCTTTCTTCATCCCATCTCGGTATTAAGAATTCAACTGCTAGCATATCCAATGCTACAGAAGATCCCGTGAATAAAATCCCAAACGGGGTATCCGACAACCGCTCCTTTATTGCATTACCAATAACTAGGTTGTCTATAAAATTATGCAACCTCTTCAACGAACATCTACTAAGAATAGGACGGGTCCATTGTACAGACTTTGCTTTTCTTTGTAAACGGGGCATTTGGGCCGCTTCTTTTTCTACTTTATTGCTTGAACTAGATTCTAAATCTGAGCTTGATCGACTCATAGTCTACAGTAAAATTATTAGCTACTACAAAAAATAACTCAAATTCTATGGTACCATATGATATACTCATATTCTATGGTAGAATCACCATACAACACAAAACCTACTCTATTCTACTAAAAACATATTAAATTCTACTTTACCAACTACAACATTTAACATTATACTCATATTCAACACATAACCAACAAAAAGTGAATTAAATTCTACTAAACCAACAAAAATTGCATGGTATACACATATTCTAAGCAATAGTAGGCGAATTCTACTAAAAGGAATTGAAATTGTACTAAAACAAATTAAAACCACGATGCTACATGACTAATCCACCATGTTATATCCTTAATCCACGATGTTACTGCCTTAATCCACGATATTATACCCTTTGTCCACGATGTTACAGCCTTAATCCACGATGTTACATGCCTAACCCACGTTGTTGCAGCCTTAATCCACCACGATGTTAAAGAATCACGACTGTGATAAATATCACAACCAGCTCGTGATTCTTTCTCTTCCTTTAAGTAAAAGAATCACTGTAAGTATGATTATTTCTGTTCCCTTAAGTTAAAGAATCACGGGTGTGATAAATATCATACCCAGCCCGTGTTTCTTTCTGTTCCCTTAAGTTAGTAGAATCTATATACATTATAGTAGAATCATACTTATATGTTAGTAGAATTACTCTTACAAGTTAGTAGAATCACCCTTACAAGTTAGTAGAATTTATATACATTATAGTAGAATCATACTTACAAGTTAGTATAATCATTCTTACAAGTTAGTAGAATCGATATAGATTATAGTAGAATAATACTTACAAGTTAGTAGAATCACCCTTACAAGTTAGTAGAATCGATATAGATTATAGTAAAATCGCCCTTACAAGTTAGTAGAATCGATATAGATTATAGTAGAATCATACTTACAAGTTAGTAGAATCACCCTTACAAGTTAGTAGAATCGATCTAGAATATAGTAGAATCACCCTTACAAGTTAGTAAAATCGATATAGATTATAGTAGAATCATACTTACAAGTTAGTAGAATCCCCTTACAAGTTAGTAAAATCTATATAGATTATAGTAGAATAATACTTACAAGTTACTAGAATCACCCTTACAAGTTAGTAGATTCACCCTTACAAGTTAGTAGAATCATACTTACAAGTTAGTAGAATCAACAAAAAATGGATGGGATACTCATATACGCAATAGCAGACTATCCAAGCATACATACAAATAATATTTCTCACCAAGAGTTCGTTAAGGCAAGGTCGACGACGAGAACGCGTTGGAAACCAAGAATCAGGTCGACGAGAGAACTCGGCAGATGATCCCTAAACACTTATGGTAGCTGATCCTTCCTATCTCCTACACATAAAGGAATGTCGACGGCAGGGTTCAATGGCTTCGCTCCCCGGAGTCGACGGCGGCATAAAGGTTTGCAATCCGGCGGGAAGACGAAGAGACGAGGAAAAGGGTTTATGCGTTCCGGCGAGAATGCGAGAGGCGAAAACGTGACAAATCCTTATCTCCTACACATAAAGGAATGTCGACGGCAGGGTTCAATGGCTTCGCTCCCCGGAGTCGACGGCGGCAGAAAGGGTTGCAATCCGGCGGGAAGACGAAGAGACGAGGAAAAAGGTTTACGTGTTCCGGCGGGAATGCGAGCGGCGAAAACGCGACAAATCCTTAACTCTATACGGTAACCCTGATTACGCCCTCTTCAAGATTCGCGTGCGTTTAATGCGCTTTACGATTCGTGCGCACCCGATAGCTGACCCCTTTCTTTGATTGGAAGGAAGGGACCCTTCGCAGGCCCCGCGCCCGGACAAGCCCTCTCAACTGGTTGCCTATCTACCGTACATAGTTGTCTCTCTCTTTTCGATGCTGGCAAACTTAATTAGGGTTTTTTTAAAGTCGGCCTGATTTTGAAAGTGTGCATTGGTGATTGAATTGTACATAAAAAATTTGTTTACAGCCATTTGCAAGATAAAGTAGATTATATTTTTTTTTTCTTTCTTTTTGAAGTTCGTGATGATAATGCTGAGAGCATGTGTACTACTGTTACACAATTGGAATCTGGATAGAATTATGTTGATGCTGAACATGTGCAGATTCTCGTTTGCAGATATAATTAAGTTCATGTTAAGCGCATTACATATATATGGTCTACAAAATTCCTCAAGGACGTTCTTTAATTGTCAAGTTTTGATTTTTAAAAGTACTATTTAGTTCACATTTTATTAATAATCTAATGCATGATTCAAAGCATTGAATTCCATTTTAAGGTTTCTCTGAGCTCTAAAAATTATCTACTTGCATTTTATGACACATCATGTTGAAAGAAATTTTTCCAACAATTACTTTTTTTAATGAATATATATATATATATATATATATATATATAATATTTGAGAAAATGATTCACTCCATTTTCCTAATAAATAATTGTGTGAGAAGTATGTTGAGCGAGCTCTCCATTGATTGTATGGTCATATATAATGTGCAAGAACAGTGATAATTTTAATAAGCTCTAATAAATTTTTAATTTTATATTATTTGTACTTTCAATAAAAATTCACTTTCTGTATAATTTGTACAATTGCCTCTGGTAACCATTGGTTTTATTATTTAATTTATATCTTTTTTAAAAAAAATATCTATGTAATTATAAATTTAAAATTAATTTCCTCATCAAAGGCTTTTTTTTTTCTTATTTGTACACACGACAAACAAAAGAATACAAATAGTCTTCATTTCCTAAATTTCCTCGTTTGAATGTGTTATATTATTTTATTTTTTTGTAAATAAAGGAAATAAATATACTATAACAATATTTTTTTTTCTTATTTGTACATACGACAAACAAAAGAGTACAAATAGTCTTCATTTCCTAAATTTCCTCGTTTGAATGTGTTATATTATTTTATTTTTTTTGAATAAAGGAAATAAATATACTATAACAATATTTTTATGTGTGCACAAATTTTATTTTATTTTAATTAGCCACATAATTTTTTTAAAAAAGCATTTCAATAATGAAATGGATTGTAGAAATGTCAACCACTGCTCGCGGGTGACAAACTATAACAAGACATCTAACTAAAACACTTTTTCATTCGCTAGAGGCTACTGTAGAAATGTCAACCACTGTGTTCACAGTTCACCTCTGTTTCTTTAACTTCACTGCTCATATATCTTGTCATGAACTACTTCACTGCCAGATTATGAAGACAAAAGCCAACAACATGCTTCCAAGAACAATTTGGTAGCGGGTACATACACACGGTGGGGGTTATATATATTTATATATGTGCAAACCAAACTGAAAAAAATTCACGACACAGAAGCAGGCCTTGGAGACACAAGAATGAGGAGCGATAATCAAAATTTCATTCGACCACAATAAACTTTTCTTACCTCAACTAACCTAGCAAATCTTTAATAAGGTAGAGAGAACAAATCTTTAATAAGGTAGAGAGAGCACTATATTCCGCAAAATAATTGAGATAGAACAAAGTATAATGTTCTTGTCGACAGCAACCTGTTAAAATTAATGTTATTAGTGAGTGGGCCACCCCAAAGCGGGGCCCACGTTACTTAGGGTATTATAATGCAAACATTTGGTGATTGAGATAGGTATAAAAATTTTACGTGAGCTCTCGGCGGAACAGAGCAGCCGCCCAGCTCTTTGTTTTTCTTCTCTCCATACTCTATCACCTTCCACATTGAATGATTAGTAGAAATCTATATTAGCCA
The DNA here is from genome assembly GCA_027563935.2 of Costus lasius. Classification (NCBI taxonomy): domain Eukaryota; kingdom Viridiplantae; phylum Streptophyta; class Magnoliopsida; order Zingiberales; family Costaceae; genus Costus; species Costus lasius. The sequence goes on from CM050448.1 coordinate 106,036,006, forward strand.
ACAAATGGTATCAGAGGGAGCTTGGTGAGAAGTCAAGAGGGATTTCAAAAGAAAAAGAAGAGGAGAGCACCATGGCTATCCAAGGAGGAGCATGGGTGCCCCAAAGTTCTCATCCCATATTTGAATGTGAGAACTATGATTATTGGAGTATCAAAATGAAGACTCTCTTGATCTCACAAGATCTTTGGGAGATAGTGGAAGAAGAGTTTGAAGAAAAAGAGGGGAAAGACAAAGACAAAGGAAAGATGGAGGCTTCATCTCAACAAGAAGAGAAGGAGAATAGGAAGAAGAATGCAAAGGCTCTTTTCCTCATCCAACAAAGCATCTCCGACAAATTATTTCCAAGAATCATTGGAGCTAGAAGTGCTAAAGAAGCTTGGGAGATTTTGCAAAAGGGTTTTCAAGGCACCGAAAAGGCTAGAACGGTAAAGCTCTTGACTCTCAAAAGAGATTTTCAAAATTTGCAAATGAAAGAAAATGAGTCTTTGAAGGATTATTTTCCTAAAGTTATTGAAGTGGTAAATCACATGAGAAGTTTAGGTGACAATGTGGATGACAAAGTAGTATGTGAGAAGATTCTTATTAGTCTTTCTTCAAAGTATAATAACATAGTTGTTATCATTGAAGAAACTAAAGATCTCTCAAGTTTAAGTATTCATGGTTTGATGGGTTCTCTTGAAATGCATGAGCAAAGAATATGTAGGCATGTTGAGCAATCACTTGAAAGTGCTTTTCAATCCAAGGCTAATGTCAAAGAGTCATTTAACCAACATGGATTGAAAAGAGAAGCAACACGTGGTGTTGTACATAGTAGAGGTAGAGGAAGAAATGGAAGAGGTGGAGGTAGAAACAACTTTCAAGATGAGAAAGTAAGAACATGCAACTATTGCAAGATGCCGGGCCATATTGAAAGATTTTGCAGAAACAAAGGAAAGCCACAATGTCATCATTGCAAAAAGTATTGACACCTAGAGAAGTATTGTAGATTCAAGAACAATGAACAAGCTAACTACACCGAAGAGAAGTGTGGAGAAGGAAGCACATTCTATACATGTCAAACGGCGGTTGAACAAAAAGAAGGTGTATGGTACATTGATAGTGGTTGTAGTAACCACATGACCGGAGATGAATCCATCTTTTGCAAGCTTGACATGGCGGTTACAACTCAAATCACAATGAGAAATGGTGCAATAGTCAAATCCAAAGGAAGAGGAACAATTGTCGTTGCTTCAAAGAAAGGAAGGATGTTAATACATGATGTGGTACTTGTTCCGGAATTGGCTCAAAATTTGCTAAGTGTTGGTCAACTAGTTGAACATGGACATGCGGTTCACTTTGAAGGTTCACTATGCAAGATATATGACAAGGTTGAGAATAAGAGAGACTTGATGGCGGTTGTGAAAATGGAGAAGAATAGAAATTTCTCTCTCATTCTCAAACCAGAAAGAAATATAGCTTTGAAGGTTAGTGTACAAGACCTATCATGGTTATGGCACAAAAGACTTGGACATGTGAACTTTGAAAGCTTGAAGATGTTGAGCAAGAAGAATATGGTATATGGCTTACCAACCATTGAAGGCAATGATGATATATGTGAAGCATGTGCACTTGGCAAAATACATAGAGAATCATTTCCAAAGGTGAATGCATGGAGAGCAAAGGCACCATTAGAGCTAGTCCACACCGACATATGTGGTCCAATGAAGGCAACCTCCCATGGTGGAAATAGGTACTTTATTACCTTTATTGATGATTATTCAAGAATGTGTTGGATTTATTTCTTGAGACAAAAATCGGATGCTTTTACCATTTTTAAAAAATTTCAAAGTATGGTTGAAAGACAATGTGGCAAATTGATTAAAAAGTTGAGAAGTGATAGAGGTGGTGAATACAACTCTAAGGAGTTTGACAAATTTTGTGAAGACATTGGCATTGAAAGACAATTAACGGTTGGTTACACACCGGAACAAAATGGTGTTGCCGAAAGAAAGAATAGGACAATTGTAGAGATGGCAAGAACAATGATGAATGATAAAGGCTTATCATTCACTTTTTGGGCTGAGGCAACCTACACGGCGGTTTATTTGCTAAATAGATGTCCAACTAAGGTGGTTGAGAATAAGACACCATTTGAAGCATGGTCCGGAGGAAGAAAACCATCGGTGAATCACTTGCGCATATTTGGGTCTATTTGCTATGCTCATGTTCCAAAAAGAAATGAGACACAAGCTTGAAGAGAAAGGTGAGAAATGTATCTTTGTAGGCTATAACACCGAATCAAAAGGCTATAGACTATTTAGCTTGAAGAGAAACAAAGTGATTGAAAGCCGGGATGTGATTTTCAATGAAAAAGACAAGCTTGATTGGAAAGGAAAAGGTGTAGAAAATGCTTTCTTACCAACTCAAGAGGAGGCTCAAGAGACACCATTGAATGAAGATACAAATGAGCATAAAAAAGAAGAATACCATCAACAACCACCCTCAACACATGCCGAATCTTCCTCATCCTCTCCAAGTTCTTCAACACTGGTAAGAATGAGACAGTTAAGTGATATTTATGCTACTTGTAACTTTTGTGTTGTAGAACCGGAAAGCTTTGAACAAGCGGTTAAGGAAGAAGTTTGGAGAAATGCAATGGAGGAGGAGATAAAGATGATTGAGAAAAATGAAACTTGAGAATTGGTTAACAAACCAAAAGGAAAAGATACAATTGGGCTCAAGTGGATTTACAAGACAAAGACAAATCCGGATGGCTCTATTCAAAAGTTTAAGGCAAGATTGGTGGCAAAAGGCTATTCACAAAAACCAGGAGTTGACTACCAAGAGACATTTGCACCGGTAGCAAGACATGAAACAATTAGATTATTAATTGCATTAGCCGCTCACAAAGGTTGGAAATTGCATCAACTTGATGTAAAATCGGCCTTCTTGAAAGGGGTGTTAGAAGAGGAAGTATATGTTGAGCAACCAAGAAGCTTTGAAGTGGAAGGCAAAGAAGAAAGAGTGTACAAGTTAAAGAAAGTATTGTATGAGTTGAAACAAGCACCAAGAGTATGGTATGGGCAAATTGATGCTTATTTCACCAACAAAGAATTCAAGAGAAGACCAAGTGAGCCAACACTCTACATCAAGCATGGTAAGCATGGTATGCTTATGGTTTCTCTTTATGTTGATGATTTAGTCTTTACCGGTGATGATGAAAAATTGATGCATGAGTTCAAAAATGAGATGATGAGTAAATATGAGATGAATGATTTGGGTTTACTTCACTATTTTTTGGGTATTGAAATTGATCAAAGAGAAGATGGTGTGTTTATCTCTCAAAAGAAGTATGCTCAAACTATTCTTTCTAAATTCAATATGGAGAATTGCAATCCGGTATCAACACCTTTGTTAGTCAATGAGAAATTGGTAAAAGATGATGGTAGTGGAAAAGTGGATGAAGCACACTATAGAAGCTTGGTTGGAAGTTTATTGTATCTCACTACTACAAGACCCGATATTATGTATGCTTCCGGGTTATTATCAAGGTTTATGCATCAACCAACTAAAATGCATTTTGGAGTTGCCAAGAGAGTGTTGCGATACATCCAAGGTACTAAAGATTTTGGAATCTTGTATGAGAAGAATGAGAAAGAAAAAGTTGAGTTGATTGGTTTTTGTGATAGTGACTGTGCCGGTAGTATGGATGATTTGAAGAGTACTTCTGGGTATGCATTTGCAATTGGTTCTAGTGTATTTTCTTGGGCATCAAAGAAACAAGATAGAGTGGCACATTCCTCCGCCGAAGCCGAATATGTAGCGGCAAGTGAAGCTACAAAGCAAGTTGTATAGTTAAGAAGAATTCTAGAAGACATGAGTGAGAAACAAGAGAATGCCACAACACTTTTGTGTGACAACAAATCCGCCATTGCCATATCAAAGAATTCGGTTTTTCATAGCCGAACCAAGCATATCAACCTCAAACATCATTACATTAGAGAAGCGGTTGAAGATGGAGAAATTCTTGTGAAGCACATCAACACCAATGATCAAGTTGTGGATATTTTTATTAAAGCACTTCCATGTATGAAATTTAATTATCTTAGAGACTTGTTAAGAATGAAGAATAATAACATTAAGGAGGAGTGTTAAAATTAATGTTATTAGTGAGTGGGCCAGCCCAAAGCGGGGCCCACGTTACTTAGGGTATTGTAATGCAGACATTTGGTGATTGAGATAGGTATGAAAATTTTACGTGAGCTCTCAATGGAACAGAGCAGCCGCCCAGCTCTTTGTTTTTCTTCTCTCCATACTCTATCACCTTCCACATTGAATGATTAGTAGAAATCTGTATTAGCCAACACAACCTAGACAAAATTCATTTAATTTTTCATCTGGAGCTATAGACATAAATAGATGGGTGTCTTAGAAGACAGCATCAACTGGCAAAGACTAATACTTTCTTCCTTAATTTGAACCGTAGTACAATCAAGTATTACAAGTCTTACGTAGAGTTCCTACAGCGATTTTGTAACACCTCATCACCATTATCTGGACCGGCTTTATGGGCAGAATTGGCTGATGGTAAAATGCAGGAAGCGTCCATTATCCACCAATGTGATACTAGTGAGAGGTGACATATGTGATCGAGTAACTGAATATTGACTGTGCAAAACTCTAAGTTTGGCCCTTTCTCTTGCGCTTCTTCACTGTCGAAGCTTCAGTTTCTGATGCCTTTGGTGTTGTATTTGAGCGGAGCTTTGCTAATGTTTCATTTTCTGGAACCTTGGTTTTCCCTTTCTCTGAAGAAATGTTTGGCGTCGACTCACTACCAACTTTTGGAGTGGTGGTTCCCTGATCTTTTTGTGCTGCCTTTGAACTGTTTTCTCTTGATTTATTTTTCAATGTCTCCTTTTTGGCCTTGCCAACGGTGTTGCCGGACTTTGTCTTTCAATTTGCTTGCAGATTTTGTTGAACCCTCAAGAGATTTTCTGCTGGGCTTAGAAGTAATGTTCTTGGCGTCGCTTCCAGATTTAGAGGAAGACATGATAGACTTTGAAACTACCGGGATAGATCCAAGAGGCTCCTCGCCCTTAGTCAAAGTACCTACATTGATAAGGTCCTAGAGAGGTTCCATATGGAGCAATCCAAAAGAGGATACCTTCCAATAAGACATGGTCTTACTGTCTCAAAGAACCAGTGTTCTACCACACAGGCTGAGAGGGATGAAATGAGTCGAATTCCCTATGCTTCGGCAGTCAGATCGATCATGTATGCAATGTTGGGTACTAGACCAGATGTGGTTTATGCTGTGAGAATAACCAGCCGATACCAATCCAATCCGGGTCTGCAGCACTGGGTGGCTATAAAGAACATCCTTAAGTATCTGAGAAAAACTAAGGATCTGTTCCTAGTCTATGAGGGACAGGAAGAGCTCAGTATTTAAAGCTACACTGATGCGTCATTCCAGTCTTACCCTGACGACTTCATATCGCAGGCCGGCTATGTGTTCAAATTAAATGGAGGCGTTGTTTGCTGGAAAAGCTTCAAGCAGTCCACCATAGCTGATTCTACAACAGAGGCCGAGTATGTCGCTGCTTCTGAGGTAGCCAAAGAAAATGTTTGGATAAGGAAGTTCATATCTGATCTTCAGGTGGTTCCTTTTGCTGTGGATCCCATTGAGCTCTATTGTGACAACAATGGAGCCATTGCACAAGCAAAGGAACCACGGTCTCATCAAAGGTCCAAATATATACTCAGGAGATTTCACCTGATCAAAGAGATCATTGATCAGGGTGATGTCAAGATTAGCAGAGTTGATACAGAGAACAATCTGGTAGACCCACTGACCAAGGCTTTAGCACAGCAGAAGTATGATGGTCATACTAGAGATATGGGGTTGAGGTTCCTCAATCTCTAGGTCTTAGTGCAAGTGGGAGATTGTTGGTGTATATGCTCTGAGACTTAGTATTGGTCCACTTTTGTACTACTTCACTCTGATATTTATATTAATCTGGCATTGTCATTATCGTTGTTTGACTACATCTGTGATTATGCGCTTACATGATAATGTCCCTGGAGACAGATTGGATCTGTGCTCAGAAGATTGTCCCCAGTTGATGTACCTTAGTGGATAAGGGACAGCTATGGTACTTGTGAGACTGGTATATGGGCTGGTTTAGCACGCGGTGCCAACGCAGACATATGTGTATATCAGTGGTGGATATATTGGACCGACCCGCTGTGAGGCTATGACTTAGTGTCATGAATTATCCTCACAAGTGATAGGAGATGCATTGATCCTTAGACTTGAGGTTATTGACTCTTCTATATGGTTAGGGACGTGCTTTGATACAACCAAACACCTCGCCGTAATTGGGAGGTTATAAAGGTTGTCATTGACTATGTCATGACCCATATTAGAATATCAATGTACAGATAAAGGATTTGCCCCTTCCTAAGGGAAACTTGATATCCATGGAGCTCCTCTATGGTTCTATGACTGAAAGTGTATGGTCATACCCAGGTGAAGACCTGATTTAGTCATGACCATGTGATTGGGTTAAAACAAGTGATGACACACTTGTCCAATCAGATATCAGTTTGGCAAAGGGACTGTAATGTATTTGTACCTAGTCGCGATAATGGGGATGTCGATGTCAATATCTATTCCATTGATTGGGTAGCAGCGATGCACTGCTAGGTGCCACTCACTGCTTGTGGTGACCTTAGGTCAGCACTACCAACGTCAAAGGAACCTATAGGGTCACACACCAAGATACTCGAGTTCTCGTATTGATCGGGAAGTCTTATGATCAAGTTATTGGATAACTCGAATCTATTTTGGAGATTTCATCAGTGCCAATGGGCCTGATGAGATGGAAGAATGTTATTGGAGCCAAACTTTATTTTTGGCAGGTTGACCCGAAATTGACCAAGATTGGTCACATTTGGATTTGGGCTGCATTGGATTGGATCAAATGGCTTAATCAACTTGTACAATAATGTTTGAGCTTGATCATTATCCAATGAGGCCCAATAACAAGTTGTCATGAAGAGGTAATGGGCTAAAAGGGTATAATGGGGAGAAAACTTCTCCCCTAGGCGCCTATGGGCCTAATGGGGAGAAGTGGCACAATTTGCTTCATAAGGAAGCAATTGGCGCCTCCCCCATTCATCCTTCGATGGAATGCATGCCTTGGTGCTGATATGGTGCTTGGGCAAATATGGATAGGTTGAATGAGGTTTATGGTAAAGTCTTGGAGACTTTCCTTACCTCAAATCCTAATTGTCAACCCCTCATCCTAGCCGCCCACTTGTCATGATCTAAGCTCATGGCAAACCACCTCTTCTTGTTATAAAAGAGACCCTTGCCGCCCCCTTTCAATGCACTAATCTCTTGGAGGCGTGAAGGCATAGAGGGGTGACAACTTGAGAGCTTGGGGTTCTCCCTCTTCCATCAAAGGGCGCAAGCTTCTTCCTCCCTCCTTTCCTTGGTGCAAAGGAGCAAGAAGGCTTGCGGCGTCTCCCTCCTTCCTTCACCTTAGCGCATCCCTTCTTGGTGGTGGCGTAAGTTACTTGGAGGACTCTCCTAAGGCGTGGATCTTCTTCCCGAGGCTAGCACCAAGCGAGGAAGAAGAGAGCTCGAGGCATCCATGTGTGTGAGACTGCAGAGGGCGAACACTTGGGCGCCTACCTCAAGAGCGGCATCTCTTCTTGCTCCTAAGGTATTTTCTATCTCATCTGTCGACTCCCTCGCATGACGATCTTCACTGGGTTTTTGGGATTGGCCTGTTTCGGGGATATTCTTCCGCTGTGTAATGTAATTTGTAATGTCTATCTCTGAAAAATTATAAAATATCCCTAGGGTTTCCCAACAGAAATCACTCGAGGAACCCTAATCTTTCACAGAACCCGTTGGGTCCACTTAACCCGGTAAGCCAAGAGAGTAGGAGACTTGGGTTAAGTTGGATACCAGACCGTGTTATGAGAGGGAGTGTGTCTGTACCTTAGGAAAGATTACCATAAGAACATAGATGAAAACTTATTTAAAATATCATCATTAACTTTCTTGTATGCTTCAGTGTGGTGAAACCTAAAACCCCGATTCTCTCTCAAGATCTTCACAACCTGCTTGTTCTTTGTTTTGCATTTAAATTGCTTTAGTTTACTTTCTTGCATTAGGATTTAGTGACACTCCTACACCTTTTCAATTACCTAGATATTAGTTGACTGATCAGTTAGTACTTGACCCTAGTCCCTGTGGGATCGATACTTATTTTATTACGCGATAGACCGTGCACTTACGGTACGACTCCTATCAACAATTAACATAAATAGACCCATTAAGTTTTGTGAAAAACCATAGAATCCTTCAAACGAATCCAAACTACTCCCGTGATTAGATTCATAGGTTTGAACAGAATAGTTCCAAAGTTGTGATTCACCTCCTAGTCCTTCTCGCAACATCTAATACGTAAACGTACTTGATCAGGGTAAGTTACGTAAATAAACATAATTCTCATCAAATCAACTCTATAAAATTCATGTCAAAGATTTAAACAATAAGCATAATCCATAAATTGTCAATGGGCTACTCCCCAAATCCAGAAAATAAGATTAAGCGAACATGTTCTTTGAATACAGCATGTTTAGTGATGAATTCAACATGTAATCTCTCAAAAATAATGCAAAGAGACATTAGGAAAGTAATTAGAACTCTTCCCCTTGATCTAGTGATAAAGATGAAGCGTCAAATCCCCTCCTTTGTGTGATCTCTTGCCGGAATTTTTCCCTAGAATTGATTTTCGCCACCGCCGCTACCTCTATTCGTTTTCGTCTGAAAAAGCCCCCGAAACCCTTCCAAAATCCTTCCTTTTATAGTCTAATCAATATAGAACTCATCTAGGAAGGTTTCTAGAGAGTTTGTTCAATTATGGTTCAATTTGGAGTCGAATCGAGTGAGAAACCTAAGGGGGCGAAAACTTTCACCTCTTGTAATGTGTTTACGGCTGCGGCCGTAATTCTGTCTGTGTCTACAGCTCCTTGTACACAGAAAGTTTCACGGACCGTGTGAAAGTTTCTGTGCACTATTTAACTTAGCCATTTTTCGCCCCTGTTCGAACGCCTAAATTACGACCGACCCCAAAATTACGGCCAAGGTCATGAAAATCGAAATCTCCACCATTTTCACTCCAAATTTGATGTGCAACCTCATAATGTCCTCGGGAATCATGTTATGGCTTCAAAACTCATAAAATCTATCATTTTTTTTTACCTATATTTTCATAAAAACTATGAAAAGTGAAGATTCTATACCAAGTGAAGTAAAAATACTACAATTAGCATAAAATCATGCAATTAAGCTCAAAATATGATCTAAAATATAGGCAAAACTGTGATGTAAATGTAACTCATGAGATGACGAGTCACTGAGTGAGGCATGGGAGCGCTTTAATGACTTACAACGGAAATGCCCTCACATGGCTTGGAAAAATGGGTTTTGATTTATACTTTCTATAATGGTTTACTTTATAGTACTCGTCTCACTGTTGATGCTGCTACAGGTGGAGCACTTATGAATAAGAACATTAATGATACTTTCACTATAATTGAGGAGATGTCTCTGAACCACAACCAGTGGACCACTGAAAGAGGAGTGTTATATCGTCCTCCACATGGTAAGAATGAAAGTGATGCTTGGCGTGCTTTAGCAGAGAAGGTAGATTCTTTAGCTAGTAAATTTGATTCTTATCATATGCAAACTGCTATGGCTTCATCATCTGTTACTTTGATATATGTGGTAATCAAGGGCATAATTCCGAAGAGTGTAGAGTCATTGCTGAATAGGGTGTAGAACAAGTAAATGCTGTATGGGGTTACAATCAAGGTAGAAATAATAACTCTTACTCTAGTACATACAACCCTGGAGGAATCATCCAAATTTGTCTTAGAAAAATAACAATAATGCAGGGGGATAAGGGGATAACAGAGGATATCAACAGAGGCAAAATCAACCCTAGAACTCTAGTCCAACTAGGAGTTGGAATCCTAATTTAATTAGGAGTTGGAATCCTAATCCTATTAGGAGTTAGAATCCTATTCCAACTAGGAGTTGGAATTCTAATTAGGAGTTGGAATCTTAATTCTTCTAGGAGTGAGAGTCCTAGTCTAACTAGGATTCAAATCCTAATAAGAATTGGATTTGGATAAGGCTCATAGTGGTTGGGCGCAAATCCTAATCAACTAGGATTCAAATCCTAATGGAAATTGGATTTGGATGAGGCCCATTGTGTTGGGCGCAAATCCTAATCCAATAAGGATTTAATTCCATGGGCCTAATTAGTATTGAAATCCAAATCCAATTAGGGATTGTGGATTGAATCTAATTGAGGCAAGATTGGATTCCTAATGGAAGTAGGATTCATGATTAACGCATAGGATAATTCCATGAATGGAATTTGCGCCAATGTGATGATTGAATCCTAATGGAATTTATTTCTCATAGATGGAAACAATCTTGGACGTGTGGACTAATATATGGGGGAATATTGCTTGATTAATTCAAGAAATAAATCAGCCATGTATATATGGTAAGTCCTAATCAAATTGGAACTCAAATATACTCTCTTAATTAGGCAAGAAGCTTGATTCTTTCTAAGCTTCAACTTGCGCTAATTCAAGAGGGGTGGCGGCTGTTTTCTTATGGCAATTCCTTGGAGGAATTGTGCCAAGAACAAAGAAGGAAAGTGGAGGGGCGGCTATGACTTGATGGCTTATAAAAGAAGGGGTTTGCACCCCCTCTTTAGAGGATTATTGGATGAACATCAAGTGCAGAATTTATTCTTGAGGCAAGGCAACTTGGAGTTGCGCATGCCTTGAAGCCCTAGCCGCCCTCTTCTTCTTGTGGAGCGCCACCCTCTCTTATCTTCTCTCTTCTCTTGACCGAGAGTCTCCTTGGAGGAGTCTTGTTGGCGTGAAGTACAAGGGAGAAGGAGAAGTTGAATCCAAGAGGTGATCTTCTCTTCCCGAGGCTAGCACCAAGAGTGGAAGGGAGCAACGTTGAGAAGGTCAATGCGTGGATACTTGTAGAGGACGAACACTTGGGCGTCTTCCACTTGGCACCTTCATCCTAACAAGTAATAGAGGTACTAACCCTAACACATCCTTGTGTTCTCTCTCTCGCATGGATCCTTGGGAAAGGAATGTGTTTCGGGTGTAATGCTTCTTCCGCTGCGTCCTGGGACTGTAAAAATTTTAAATTACACCTGGCATTCCCCAACAGTGGTATCAGAGCTACTTGCGAGAAACACAAGGTGTACATTTGCTTGTGTGAAAAATTTTTGAAAAATTTTTCTTTCATCCATGTGCGTTTCACCTAGAAGGCGCTTTCATCCAATCTTCTCTTATCGTTTTTATGGCCAAAATGTAGATCATGTTTATGATGGATTTAAGACCAAGGCGCACATAATTTTGTCAAGTAGGACGAGCATTGTGTCTTTGGACTGGTCGGGTCTCTTGATCTGACAAAATTGCCAGCCGATAGGGTCCATGAAATCATCATGAAACTTGATCTCTATTTTAGCATAAATTTGATAAAGAGAGTGTTTTGGATGGAGTTGGCGCATAAGGGGATAAAATTTTATTATTCCAGTTTTTCAAATTTTATATATGCGCCACTTGTCTCTTCCATGGGTTGATATGGTCATAGCGAGTGCCCTCCTGTGTTGTGATGTAGAAGCATGTTTCCACTTGTGATGAATGCTTGTAAAATCCTTCTCCACTTGCGTGTGGTTCTCTCCCTATCTTAATGTAAATTTTTCATCTTGTTTTAGAATAGATGTAGAATTATAAGATAGGTTAAGGCTTCATCAAGACAACAAGGTGTCTTCTTCAACTGAAGTCAGAAGTGGTGCTAGCTTTGGAAGCTTGGTGGTGGACTTGCGGTAAAGGAAGGATGCTAGCTTTCGGCTTCTGGCATGAGCTGATCTGCTTAAGGGACTCTCAACCCTTGGATGCATGATGGCATATCACATGGCTCATGATATATTATATGTATGAAAAGCGCTATGACCATATCGACCATAATAGCATGCCTGTGATGGTTTATTATTCTGTCCTTAGCATGCCTGTGATGTTTTTCCTTTTGCTGCCACAACCATAGGAAAACAGCATGCTAGAAAAGAATAAAACAAACATGCAAAAACTCTCAATGCAATATCAAGTCAGTAGCCTTCTAACGCGTAGCCCTCATCAAACTATCGATCGGTGGTGTTGTGAACTGTTTCCCACCCTCATGGGACACACCCACTTATCTTTAGGAGGTGTGTGTGGTGGCAATGGTTTCCCCAGTCCGTTTTAATCGGGCGCGCCTTCGCAAGGAAACTCGTTGACCCTGGGCATAATGGTTAGGATCAGACTTGACTAGTTTTTCATATGTCACTGACATGATGAATAACTAGAGGCAGCTGTTGAGAGGATAGGGTTCTGTGTTGTATCCAGCCCTCGCTGGACACAGGGCGCCTAGTCTGTCTTAACTAAGAGGAGTTGTGCTCGACACAATTGGCTGGCATGTCTACCTAAGGAAGCATGAGACTCTCTGTGCACCCCAACTCACCTCATGTGAAATTAGTATCCTACTCACTTATTTCCATGTTGAGTTTGAGAGTTCTCAACTTGTTAAGGAAATAGTGGGAGCATAGCATTTAATTTAAGTCCTTGTTAAATGCTTTATCATAGTACTTATTTTCCTTATTTTGCTTATTGTAGATGATACCATCTCCTGAACCTAGATTGAAACTTTGTAAAAATAAACTGGATGGAACAAATTGGACAAGATGGTTCAGAATTTTGACCAAAATGCTAGAACATGAGAAAATGATATATCTTCTTGAAAGACCTCCAACCCAACCCTGTATTTATTTTAGTACAAAATGGGAGTGGAATGTCTATCTTGAACATTGTGCAGATAGTGAACATTACACTGCTCTTGTTTTGAGGTGCATGACCCCTGAGGTCCAGGTTGAGTGTGATGAGATGGGGATTTATGATATCATCATACATTTTCGAGGTCTCTTCACACCAGGCACTTCAAATAATGATCAAGAGAGTGTTGTTGGATCTTCTGGGTGTTTGCCTAAATCCAGGAATGACCATGGTTCTATATCTTCGAAGCTAAAACTTCGGAAGACTGGGAATGCAAGGAAATTTCAGGATGAATTAAGGCCCCAGAAGAGCATGGCACAGAAGAAGAGATGTAATTCATCTGCTTCAGGTATTGTGTTACTAAGGTCTTTATGTCTACTTCTTATTCATGGGTACTGGGTACCGCATGACGAGCTTACATATGTTTTTCATATGCAGGGGCTCAAAAGAAGTAGGACAATAAGGCTTGGTGGGATCGACTTTCAAGTCAGGGACGGAGCATTGGATGCTGCTGTTGATGTCATCTCACTGCCTTCAAGACTTCAATTAGAACTTTGCTATTATGTACCAGCTTTTGTAATAGAACATTATGTCCATTGTTTTGAATGGATTTTCAGTTTGAAATAAATGGTATTTCTTTAAATCTGGAATGTTCTATAGTAATGGTGCAATCAATAATAGTTTGTAGTTCTGTGTGTAACACTAAATAGATCAAATCCAATGATTTCATCAATACCATCTCTTTGCATTGTCTCTTGGGCCATAGGACAAAAGTCACATCCAAAAGTCTATGGACTATTGGGATCATTATCCTTTTAGGGTTGTGATACATGTGAATCTTGTCTAATGAACAAGATGACAAATGCTGCCTTCACCAAGAATGGTGGAAGTTTCAGTTGCTTGTTGGATCTATTACACAGCAATGTGTGCGGACCCATGGAAACAAGCACTTGGAGGTGTTGTATACTTCATTAGGTGTGGATATGTCTTATCCAACACATAACTTTGGAGAAATCCTATAAGTTAAGAAATGAAGTACATAATCGATTTGGAGAATCTATTAAAACACTTTGATTGGATCAAGGTAGTTAATAAGGAATTTGATGACTATCCTAAGGAGTGTGGGGTTATCTCATAGCTTACTTGGAACACCGCAACTGTGTGGTGAAATTCAAAGAAAGAAAGAGGAACACATTGGATGTGGTTCCATCTTTGAATAGTCATGCAAATTTACTTCCTTTAGAGGCCATGCAAGCAACTGTTTTGACACTCCATAGTGTGTGTTTGTGGGGCACTGAGAGTGCTATTTCTATCCCAGTGAGAACAAATTATTTGTTGCTCAATCAGCTGTCTTTCTTAAGGAGATTTTTCTTTGAAAGAAGCTAGTGGGAGTAGATTTGATTAGGACGAGGTCCAAAATCAGCCACAAACAATTAGACACAGATGGAAAGGTATCGCACATGCAGGTTGAAAGTCAACCTGAGGTTCAAGTAACACAGGAACCACATAAGTCTGGATAGATTCGAAATGCTGGGCATGACGAATTTTTCATCATGGATGAACCTAAAACTTATGAGGAAATGGAAGCGGTCGGTGGACCAGGTTCCAAGAAATGGCTAAGCACCATAAGAACCGTAATGGACTCCATGTCTGCTAATCAAGTGTGAGACTTGATTGAGCCGTTAAAGGGGTAACACCCTTAGGCTGTAATTGGATCTTCAAGGAAGATAGACATGGAAGGTAACAAGGTTACCTATAATGGCAAGCTAGTGAATAAAATTTCAGGAATGTCCACTGGGTGGATAGTGATGAAATTTTTCACAAATAGCTATGTTTGAATCCATTAGGTATATGCTTGTTATAATTGCATATTCTGTTATAGCGTGTTATGAAAAAGTGCTTTTCTTAATAGATGTTTGGAAGAGAATGTCTATATGGAATTAGCTGGAAATTTTTCATACAATGGCCATAAAGATATGCATGGTCTTATGCAAGTATCCTGTGTTTACAAGAAGATCAGTGGGAGCATCATAGTATTTCTTGTTCTACTAGATTGACGGTACTCTCCTCACATGAAATGACATCCCAGCTCTTCACGCAGTGAAGTAAATGCTAGGGAAGTACTTCGAGAAGAATGACCTAGGGAATGTGGCTTATATCTTAGGCATGAAGATCTATTGGGATCCAAGAAAGTCATTGCCCTTTCGTCAATCTATGTTCATCCAAGAGTTTCTGGAGAGGTTCATATTGGGTGATTCCAAATGTTGATACCTTCTAGGGAGATATGGTCTGACTCTCACAAGGATGCTATGTCCGCAAACATAGCAGGAGAGCAGTAACATGAGTCTAGAATCCTGATACATTGAGTACAGGAAAGATCATATTTTGTGCAAAGTGCATGAGACCATATATGGCGAATGCTAGGAGCATGGCCAGTAAGTTTCAATCAGATCCTAGTGTTTAACACTGGATAGCTGTGATAGCAATCCTTTAATACTTGGGAAGTATAAAGGATTAAGATATAGTCTGTAATAGACAGGAAGAACTTTGTGTACTGGGTACACTGATACTTCGTTCCAGTCTAAAGACTATAGTTCACAGCCAGGATTTGCATTTGCCTTATTGTGGGGATGTAAGCTGGAAGAGCTTTGTGCAAACCACTGTGGCAAATTCTACAATTAAGGCTGAGTACATTGCATCTTCTTATGGCAGCCAAGGAAGCATCTTCATTCACATGAACTTGATTTAGTTCCTGGTGCTTGATGGTTCAGTATGATTCTTACTGGAGCCATAGCATAAGAGAGGGAACTTGGCAATCAAGTATGTACTGCAGCAATATCATCTGACCTTGGAGATCATGGATAAGGATGATGATTCAAATTTGCAAAATAAACACAGACAGCAATCTGGAAAACCCACTGACATAGCCTCTGGCACAGCGGAAGCTAAATAAGTCATACTAGAGACATAGGGATTGATTAAACATCAGTTGCCCTTGGTCTTAGTGCAAGTGGGAGATTGTTGATGTATACGCCCTGAAGACCAATGTATGGACATGGTCAGGCATTGTTTGAATGTACTTTGATATAAATAATATTATTAATAGAGGCATGATCATTATTATGCAGACTTCTCTACCTGCGTTGATGTATTGAGTTGCATAAATAATGTCCTAGGAGTGTGGATTGAATCCATTCTCATAAGCTATCCCCAGTCAAGGTACCTTAGCATATATGGGACAGCTTTGGTACATGTGAGACTGGTGTATGGGCTGGTTAGGTGCGGGGCACAATAATGCAGACATACAGGTGCATTGGATGCACTGGAGTGATCCACCGTGAGGATTGACTTGTCTAGTCAACAAGTCAATCTCACATGCAAGAGGTTTGCATGATCCTTAGACTTGAGGTATTCATGTCTAGATTTGATGATGGATATGCTTTGATGCAGTCTTACGTCTCTCCATAATTAGGAGACCAAAATGATTGTCATTGGGTATGTCATAAGTCATGTAGAGACATGGATGACCAATAGTAGGATTTGCCCCTTCCTTCAGAGGAAGCATGATATCCACTCTGGGGCGCCCCACCTCATTGGTGCATGATAGGAATGTGTGGTCACACTGATTGAGTCATGACCAATAGATTGGATTAATAAACTTGAGACTAATCCAATGACGGGATATCAGTTCAGGCAAAGGGATATCTATAATGCATGGGAATCCTCGTTGCTGGTTAGGGAGTTATTGCCAAATGACTTAAGTCCTGTGACATGGGTATTAGTGATGTGTTGCTAGATACCCCTCGCTACTTATGGTGTTTCATCATCATTGCCATCGTCATGTGGATCCTACGGGGTCACACGCAATAGACTCTTGGCATTGTTTTATGATCTGGATATCTTGAAACATATTTGAGTTCATTCTGATTCTAACTCCAAGACAGATTCATGGTTGAATCTGAGTCCAATTGGGATTCATGGGTTTATCTATATCCTGGCCAAGTATGTACTCTGTATGGGAGTTGAACTTGGACTTGGGACTATAAACCATGATGGATTCGAATCCTAATTTAAGTAGGAGCTGGAATCCTAATCCTATTAGGAATTGGAATCCTAGTCCAACTAGGAGTTGGAATCCTAATCCTATTAGGAGTTAGAATCCTATTCCAACTAGGAGTTGGAATCCTAATTAGGAGTTGGAATCTTAATTCTTCTAGAAGTGAGAGTCCTAGTCTAACTAGGATTCAAATCCTAATAAGAATTGGATTTGGATAAGGCCCATAGTGGTTGGGCTCAAATCATAATCCAACTAGGATTCAAATCCTAATGGAAATTGGATTTGGATGAGGCCCATTGTGTTGGGCGCAAATCCTAATCCAATAAGGATTTAATTCCATGGGCCTAATTAGTATTGAAATCCAAATCCAATTAGGGATTGTGGATTGAATCTAATTGAGGCAAGATTGGATTCCTAATGGAAGTAGGATTCATGATTAACGCATAGGATAATTCCATGAATGGAATTTGCGCCAATGTGATGATTGAATCCTAATGGAATTTGTTTCTCATAGATGGAAACAATCTTGAACGTGTGGACTAATATATGGGCGAATATTGCTTGATTAATTCAAGCAAGAAATCAGACATGTATATATGGTAAGTCCTAATCAAATTGGAACTCAAATATACTCTCTTAATTAGGCAAGAAGCTTGATTCTTTCTAAGCTTCAACTTGTGCTAATTCAAGAGGGGTGGCGGCTGTTTTCTTATGGCAATTCCTTGGAGGAATTGCGCCAAGAACAAAGAAGGAAAGTGGAGGGGCGGCTATGACTTGATGGCTTATAAAAGAAGGGGTTTGCGCCCCCTCTTTAGAGGATTATTGGATGAACATCAAGTGCAGAATTTATTCTTGAGGCAAGGCAACTTGGAGTTGCGCATGCCTTGAAGCCCTAGCCGCCCTCTTCTTCTTGTGGAGCGCCACCCTCTCTTATCTTCTCTCTTCTCTTGGCCGAGAGTCTCCTTGGAGGAGTCTTGTTGGCATGAAGTACAAAGGGAGAAGGAGAAGGAGAATCCAAGAAGTGATCTTCTCTTCCCGAGGCTAGCACCAAGCGTGGAAGGGAGCAACGTTGAGAAGGTCAACGCGTGGATACTTGTAGAGGACGAACACTTGGGCGTCTTCCACTTGGCACCTTCATCCTAACAAGCAATAGAGGTACTAACCCTAACACATCCTTGTGTTCTCTCTCTCTCGCATGGATCCTTGGGAAAGGAATGTGTTTCGGGTGTAATGCTTCTTCCGCTGCGTCCTGGGACTGCAAAAATTTTAAATTACACCCGGCATTCCCCAACAAAAAATTCTCTACACTATTGAGTAAGTACGGGGTGAGGCATAAAGTATCTACTCCTTATCACCCGCAGACAAGTGGCCAAGTAGAAGTTTCCAATAGAGAGTTGAAATGGATAGTTGAAAAAACTATTTCTAGATCAAGAAAAGATTGGTCCATGAATCTTGATGATGCATTATGGGAGTACAGGACTGCATTTAAAACTCTAATGGGTATGTCACCTTATCAATTTGTTTATGGTAAATCATGTCATCTCCCGGTTGAGTTAGAACATAAAGCTTATTGGGCAACAAAAACATTGAATTATGATTTGAAAACCGCTGGGGAGAAAAGGAGGTTAGAAATTTATGAGCTTGAAGAAATAAGGATGAATGCATATGAAAGTGCAAGGATATACAAGGAAAGAACCAAGAAGTGGCATGACCATCATATCATTAGAAAGGATTTTCAAGAAGGTGACCTGGTTTTACTTTTTAACTCTAGATTAAGGTTATTTCCTAGAAAACTGAGAACGAGGTGGTCGGGCCCATTCAAGGTTGTGAAAAGTTTATCCTCATGGCGCTATTGAAATTTGGAGTGAAAAATTAGGAAATTTCATTGTTAATGGCCAACGTTTAAAGAATTACTATGTGTTTGAGCCTATTGAAGGTGTTAATCAAAAGCGTTCAGATCCTCCACCACCAAGATGTGATCTTTGGTCGAGCTAGCGACGCTAAACTTAGCGCTTCTTGGGAGGCAACCCAAATACTCTTACTCTATTTTTCTGTTTAGATTTCCTTTATTTTGATATTTTAGTACTAATCTTTATCTTTTTTCTTTGTAGGAGTGTCAAATATTTGTTTTTCGTCAAAACGGTTGTTTTTGGAGTTTATGTGGAAATTACGATCTCGCTATAATTTATATTACGGCCGTAATTGTGCATCTTTATTGGACAGAATGTTTTACGGGCGTAGCTATGAAAATTTTCATACCCGTAATTTGTGGACTTTTCTATACATAAAGTTTTACGGGCATAGTCGCAAAAAACTTGATGCGCCCACAAGTGTACGGATTTATCGAAGTAATAAACTAAGATATCGTTCCCTACGAGGATCAAGGGGTCAAGTACCGACTACACGATTGATCTATATCTAGACAAATCAAATTTGTGGTTTTTGTTTTGGAAACTTCATGTACAAATTAAAAAAAACAAAGATAGCGTTTTGGGTAAAAATCATTTCGGATAAAATCAGGATTTGGCATTTTCACCATGCTGACGACTATGAATTTAATAAAAATAAACCTTTGAATAGAAAATTAAAACGTTGAAAAGGATTTTTCCTAAGATACAAATTACCTCCTCTCGAAGCGTAATCCGGTACCTAACTACGTTAATTCTCTACTCTCGTGACAATCAACGCAATTAGATCCTTTAATTCTGTGAAAAATCATGAAATCCTTCAAACGAATCTAAACTACTCCCGTGATTGGATTCGTAGGTTTGAAAAGAATAGTTCTGCCATTGCGATTCACATCCCGGTTCTTCTCACAATGTCTAAGACGTAAACATACTTGATCAAGGTAAATTACATAAATAAACACAATTCTAATCAAATCAATTCAATAATATTCTTAACAAAGATTCATACAAAAAATGTAATTCATGAATCAATCAACGGGCTACTTCCCAAATCCCGAAAAAGAGTTTACACGTTCATGTTCAAAGCAAATAGCATGTTCATCGATGAAATTACATGAAAACTCAATAATATTACAAGAAATCTCTAGATAAGATACTAGAAAGGCTTCCCCTCAATCTGGAGACGAAGATGAAGCCTCTAATTCTTCCTTTGCCCAGCTTTCCTATTTGAATTGTTCCCTAGAATTGATTTTCGCCGTCGCCACTGCCTCCATTCATTTTTGTCTGTAAAAGCCCCCCACCCCGAAACTTTCCAAAATTCTTCCTTTTATAGTCTAATCAGTATAGAACCCATCTATGAAGGTTTTTGGAGAGTTTAGTTCAATTCTGGTTCGATTTAGAGTCGAATCAAGTGAAAAACCTAAGGGGGCGAAAACTTTCACCGCCCGTAATGTGTTTACGGCCGTGGGCGTAATTGTTTCTGTGTCTACAGCTCTTTGTACACAGAAGTTTCACGGACCATGAAGGATTCACGACCTCACCCGTGAAAGTTTCTGTGGACTTCTATACTTAGCCGTTTTTCGCCCGTTCGAACGCCAAAATTACGGTCAGCCAAATAATTACGGCCAAGGCCGTGAAAGTTGCGTTCTTCACGGTTTTCGCTCCAAATTAGACATGCGAGCTCGTAATCTCCTCAGGAACCGTGCTATGACTTCAAAACTCGTAAAATCCATCATTTTTATGCCATTTTACCTGTATTTTCATAAAACCAAGAAAAGTGAAGATTCCATAGAAAGTAAAGTAAAATACACTAAAAATTAGTATAAAATCATAAAATAAGCCCAAAATATTATATAAAATATAAGCAAAAACATAGTGCAAATGCAACTCATTAGAATACCCTAGACTTGAAACTTTGCTTGTCCTCAAGCAATACTTTGATATGTATGGAGAATGTAAAGATAAGAATTTCTTAACTATTTTTGCCCCTAATAACATCCTCAGTTCACAAATTAAGCAATCAATCTTTCAAACTCAAGTAATTCAAGAAAAATCATAATAGAGATAAATTCTCAAGAGGTTACAATCCAAGAAAGATAAAATTCATAATTCATGTCATAGTATTCATTCATCACACACTAAATATTAGATACTTTCAATTTAATAAATCTATCTTACTTAATAGACAAAAATTTATTTTAAGAATCTCGGTGATGTTAAAGATAAAATATTTTTAAAGCAATTTGGTCTTTGAACTGTCATACGCTCTTTACTGTTAGCATCATAACATTGTTTAAAGTATACCACAGAGCAGTATAATTTAACTTATAGTCTCAATTATAAGGTCAGCGGAGTTGTCCACTTAGGGCCAGTTTAGCCTAGATTCTCAGCCAGCATCTGGGGGTTGCGGCCAGCAAATTGATACTGTAGTGAAGAAGCGCATGCGTTTGGAATTTCTACTTCTCGATTTCAAATAGAAAAGTTTTGCTGTGCCGAAGAAGCAAGCCCAAGGCTGCTTCTCCAATCCATGAGCTGCTTCTCTTAGGTCTTAGCTTCACCTTTACCATAATCGTGCATTCCCCTGTGCTCCTGCATTGCCGTTCTCCGTTTTCGCTCGCCCGAAACTCTCCACGGTTCTCTCCGTCGCCAGTCGTCGATCGAGCACAGCAGCCCCGTCAATTGGAAGCAAAATCTATCACCCGTTCACTGTGCCGCCATTCTCATTGTTGATTGCCTGCCCTCTCTCGCAACCGTTCAGCCGCCATTCTCATCTTCTCTCACTCTCACCCTGCAGAACCCGCAGACGAAGAGCAACCATCACCGTTGCCTGTAAATCTGTAAGAACAAAAATATACATGTAAGTCACTGTCCTCTGGGCTACTTTTGTCGCCATGGTCGTCGTCTCTCGCTCTCACCTTTTCCTCTGGTGAGAGCATGTAAAAAATTTGTGCAATGATGTGTTTTAAGTATCCTTTCTTTCCAGTTATGCAATTATGTGCAATGATGCATAGTCGTGACTCGATTGCTTGTCTTTTGATTGTAAAAATCTGTAAGAACAAAAATTTACATCTATTGCTTGCCTTTTGATTGGATGGTTAGTAACTCAAACCACTAAAAATGCTTGATATAAAGCAGAAAACCATAACACTTGTGAACCATATGAATTCTATAGGACAAAACTATTTCCTAGCAATAAAAATTTGGAACTCTCTCAGGAAGGGAACACCACGAGTAGACAGTCAATTTTTTTTAGTAGATTGTCCTATATCTGACACCATATAAAATGTATAGTTTACACGTCTGCAATGATTAGTAAAATGTATAGTTTACATTCATGATAGAAATTTCCACTGTAAATGCTTAGATTTTCTGTAAAATGCTTTATGTATTATGATCAATAAAAAGATCATTTTCAAGTTATGTTACTTTTTTTGCATTTTTTTTCTATGATGTTAATGCTATCTACCTGACAAATGCATGACATGCTTCTGTGTTTCATTTAGCTGAATAGTTTCCTTTAGATGTACATTTTCTACTATAATCCAAATTGCATATTGATCGAAATTATTTATGTTTCTAAGTCATACTTTCTTCCTAATATTAGAAGCTTTTCTTCATGAGAGTTTGTTTTATATCAGTATACCATTTGTGCTTGATACTTTCCAAGCATCTCTGTTTGCTACAATTGTCACACTCACACAGTTCACTTAGGTTAAGCAAGAATTCTAGTGTTGGTAGCCTAATGAACTTCTTGCTGATGACTCTTTATAACCTCTAAAACATGGTTTGTAGATTGAAAGTAAAAAAAGTTACACATTAACAATTTGAACACAATTGTGCAGTTTCATAAATCAAATACATGGTATTATAAACTAATATAACATGGTTATATTTATTTGAAAATAGATGACACAAAGTTCACAAGCAACATCAAAAAATTCCAAAGCTGTGTGGAATGTTCCTACAACAATCCTATATTGTGATGTATGCATTACAGCAATCGGGAAAAATTTACGGCCTAGATCTCATTTCTAAACACAAGGGTGGAAATTTGTGATAGAAAATTTTCAAGAACTTAGTGGTTTGAATTACGATAAAGTAAAACTGAAAAATAGATGGGATCAAATGAAAGTAGATTGGAAACTTTGGAAAGAGTTAAAGGGAAAAGAAACTGGGTTGGGATGAGATTCGAGATTAGAAACTGTGGATGCTACACCTGAATGGTGGGCTACTAAAATTGCGGTATGTATTTAATTTTTTTATTACCAAACTATTGTTATAATTGATAATATGATTAATATTTCTAATTTAATTGTAGATAAACAAAGACTATGCAAAGTTTCGAAAGAAGGGCATTCATCCTGATATCGAGGAAAAAAATGATATCATGTTTGGATATACAATAGCTACTGGTGATCAAGTTTATACATCTGTTGTAGACATAGAGACACTTGCTGATATGGATGTACCCATTGAAAGTAATGACCAAGTGGATGAAAGTCTTGAGTCAAGACATGTTGAACCATAATAAGTTGCATTTACATCATATTTTTGTCTATATTTTATATGATATTTTGGGCTTAATTGAATGATTTTATGCAATTTTTAGTGTTTTTACTTCACTTTGCACAGAATCTTCACTTTTCTTGGTTTTATTGAAAATGTAGGTAAAATGGCGTAAAAATAAGGATTTTGAGAGTTTTGAAGCCAAAACATGATTTTCGAGGAGGTCACGAGCTTACACGTTAAATTTAGAGCGAAAACGGTGAAGAAATCAACATTCACAGCCTTGGCTGTAATTACGGAGTAGCCATAATTCTGACGTCGAACGAAGGGCGAAGATCAGCTAAGTGTCGGAACACACAGAAACTTTCACGGGTGAGGCCGTAAATCCATCACGGTCTATGAAACTTTCTGTGTACAAAAGCACTGTACACATAGAAGCAATTACGGCCGAAGCCGTAATTTCATCACGGGCCGTAAAAACGTCCGTCTTTCGTGTTTCTCACTCGATTCGACTCTAAACCGAACCAGAATTAAATCAAACTCTCTAGAAACCTTCCTAGACCGATTCTATACTGATTAGACTATAAAAGGAAGGGTTTTTGAAGGGTTTCAGGGGCTTCTACGCACGAAAATGTGAGGAGTTAGTGGCGACGGCGAGAATTGATTCTAGGGCAAAACGACGGCGAGAGATCACGCAAAGAAGAGGATTTGATGCTTCATCTTCATCACCAGATCAAGGGGAAGAGTTCTAATTGCTTTCCTAGTGCCTCTTTGCATTATTTTAGAGAGATTACATGTTTAACTCATCGAAGAACATGTTGTTTGCTTTGAACATGAACATGTAAACCTTATTTTTGGGATTTGGGGAATAGCCCGTTGACGATTTATGGATTAAATACATTGTTCTAAATCTTTTTACATGAATTTTTATAGTATTGATTTAATTAGAATTGTGTTTATTTCGTGAATTACCCTGATTAAGTAATTTTACGTCTTAGACATTACGAGAAGGACCAAGAGGTGAATCGCAACGTCGGAACTATTCTTTTCAAACCTGTGAATCCGATCACGAGAGTAGTTCGGATTCACTTGAAGGATTACCATGGTTTTTCACAGAACTTAATGGGTCTATTTATGTTAATTATCACGAGAGTAGTGAATTAATGTAAATAGATACCGGATTACGCTTCGAGAGGAGGTAATCTGTACCCTAGGAAAAATCCTTTTCAAAACTATAACTTTTCTGTTCAAAGAATTTATTTTGCTATAATTCATAATCGTCAGCGTGGTGAAACCCCACGTCCCAATTTTATCTGAATTGATTTTTAGCCAAAACTCTAAAATCACCTTTTTGTTTTCTTGCATTAGAAGTTTTCAAAACAAAAACTACACTTTGAATCGTCTAGATATAGATCAATCGTGTAATTGGTACTTGACCGCCAGATCCTCGTTGAGAACGATAATCTTTTTATTACTTCGATAATTCCGTGCACTTGCGGATCGCTATCAAGTTTTTGGCACCGTTGCCGGGGATCAGGCCAGTCAATATTGATTTAATCGTGAGATTTATAGACTAGACATTTTATTTATTTATTTATTTATTTATTTTTATTTTTATTTTTTATTTTATTTTATTTGTTTTTGTTTTTTGTTTTATTTATTTTTCGAATATTTTTTTTATAGGTAGTGTATTTTATTTTTTTTATTATTTTTTTTCATTTTGGATTGACACGTTGTATGAACAGGATAACTCAAAAAATCACTTGTCTACATATTTTATATATCATGTTCTACGTTATATATTTTTGAAATTACTTGCATAAATTGAAAATATGATGTTTAACCAATGTCAATGGTCAGGTTAGACGTATGTGCCACCGGCGATGCAGACAAGAGAATATGGTACAGATTCATTACAATCACTTGCAGCAAGGGTAAATAATTTTTCTAAACACACTGAAATATGAGGATGCAATGTTCTAAGTTGGAATATATTACTTGTGAAATTTGTGGTTATCATGGGCATAATTTTACTGAATGTCAATTAGGGATTCCTCCATGCTATAACTTGCCTAGTACTCATAATCAAAGTTGGGAGAATCATGAAAACTATCTTGATCAAAATGACCCAACCTTTATTCCACAATCAGACTTTAGCGAACCTCAAAATTCCAACTTAGAAGCCATGCTTGAAAATCTTTTAGCTGCCGTGAATAAACAAAGTGAGGATATTCATAGTATGATTTATGGCACTGATAAAAATGACATAGAGGATGGAATCCAGGATAAATCTGAGAATTTTGTAGAGTTTGATCAATCATTAGTCATGACTCCTGATTATGATTTACCTTTTTCAAATTTTGATGATTTTGAAAATTTTGATGATTGTGATTTACCTTCCTCAGCACTTTACCAGCCATCTAGTCCCCTCTCACATAATGAAGTGCCTTGCAACACAAATACTTGGGACATGTTTGATGAAAAATTTGAATTTTTGGAGTCTTGTGAAAAGAAGGATGAAGAATTTGAGGAGCCACAAATAAGAAATAACTAAATTGATGGGGATGAATTTCATGATGTTATGATGGAACACCCCTTTGAAGAAAAAGAAATTGAGGAAAAAGATGAGGAAGATGATCTTGAGCATATTACACCACCACCTCCATATGAACCATCAATTCCTATTCTCCAGGAAAATTCATTGAAAATTTGCATAACAGATGATGAAGGAGATGATTTTGAGGATAATGATAATGAGATGATTGAAATATTATTTGATACAAATTCAAGCACAGGTATCCAAAAGATAATAACACATGAGATTTTTTATCACATTGGCATTGAGGTAAGAGAAAAATCAAATTTAAAATTTGAAAACTTCCTAATCAAACCAAGGCATGAATTTTTTGATATTAATTTCAGTTTTCTTCCAAGGTATGAATTCTTTGATTTTAATTCTAATCTTCTTCCAATTGCTAATGTAAATTTAAAGGAAGAATGCATGATTTTACTCTAGGATAAATATAGAAAAATTATTGGGTATTCTTTGCATGATTTTAACTTTTGTTTTTGTATACATGTACTGACTACTACAACATGGATCCACCTGCTTAACTGGATATATTAGGTGGACACACTCTTGAGACGGAGAAAAAGAAGAAGATTATATGCTCTCTACTATGGCACAGATTCACCAACTCCACCATGACATGAAGTTTTGGTCAAGCTAATGACCTTAAAAAAGCGCTTTTTGCGGGGCAACCCAAATTTTTAAACTTTTTCTACTCTTAGTTTTAGTTTTTGAATTTCTTTAAATTTTAATGAATTTTTATAGCATGTTTTGATGAATTTTTATTAATGAAAAATCTTTTAATAAGTTGTTTTATATGTAGGAATTTTTGGAAAATTTTTACTTGAAGAAAAAGTGTTCAACGAAATGTTCGCGGGTGCAGCCGTGAATCATATACTGACCGTGATGATGACATTTTCTTTGTGAGTACGGTTAATATGATTTTGATAGTGAAACATGATGTTATTTAATGTTTGAAACTTGTCTATATTGTAAAATATGATTATTTTTGATGTGACATAGTTTCTAGATTTTTCTAGGTCATGTTTTTATTTTTTAATATAACCGAACAAGTTTCGCCAACATTTTAAAAGGGAGTTTTTGCAAAAATTTTCTACAATCTGTTGTTCTTTGATTGTAATGTCTATGTATAGGCAACAATTTAAGTCTAAAGTGTCTTCATGTATTTTGATTGTATTCGAGCTTTATAGATATAAATTTTGAATGTTTATGATTGTTAAGGAATACACAAATTGTTTTATCCTTCATTTTAGACTTAGGAAACATTTTGAGTGATTGATTTGATGACTTAGGGAATGTTTGAAATTTCATATAGACTTAAATTGTTGAGTAAATTCAATTCTGGTATTGATAAAATGCATATGTGAATTGTTATATGTTCATACGACACGTGCATAATATCTTTATACTTGAAGTTTAATTTATCTATTTTTTGCTTGATGGAAATTTTTATGAATAGAAAATTGGTGATATTTACTTAACTGAGATTTGCTCTAACTCCTCTAGTTGAGTGATCTGAGGTCATGAGTTATATTATACCACGAGTTGGTATACTTTAAATCTGTTGCGATCAAGCATCGATAACGATTTAAGTACCATACCACTGGCCGACTTTCTCTAAAAAAAAAAAGAAAAGAAAAGAGAAAAGACTCCTCTACTTGATACTGTTAAATTTGGTAGTAGTGCCCAAGATATGAGTTGAAGTCTAAAAAAAATGGAGAAAAAGAGAAAGCTGTAGGTCATGTAGACAACTCCGCGACTTTCATGATTGAGACTATGAGTTAAATTATACTACTCTGTGGTATACTTTAAATGATGTTATGATGCTAACAGTAAATAACACATAATAGTTTAAAGACCAAATTGCTTTTAAAAATCTCTTATCTTTAACATCATCGAGATTCCTGAAATAAATTTTTGTCTATTGAGTAAGATAGATTTATTAAATTGAAAGTATCTGAGTGTGTGAAGAATGAATATGATGACATGAATTATGAATTTTATCTCTCTTAGATTGTAAACTCTTGAGAATTTATCTCTATTATGATTTTTCTTAAATTACTTGAGTTTGAAAGATTGATTGCTTAATTTGTGAACTAAGGATATTATTAGGGACAAAAACAAATGAGTATTTCTTATCTTTACATTTTTTATACATATCAAGGTATTGCTTGAGGACAAGCAAAATTTTAAGTCTAGGGTATTTTGATGAGTTGCATTTACATCATGTTTTTTCCTATATTTTATATGATATTTTGGGCTTAATTGAATGATTTTATGCAATTTTTAGTGTTTTTACTTCACTTTGAACAAAATCTTCACTTTTCTTGGTTTTATTGAAAATGTAGGTAAAATGGCATAAAAATGAAGGATTTTGAGAGTTTTGAAGCCAAAGCATGATTTCCGAGGAGATCACGAGCTTACACGTCAAATTTAGAGCGAAAACAGTGAAGAAATCAACATTCACGGCCTTGGCCGTAATTATAGAGCAGCCGTAATTCTGACGTCGAACGAAGGGCGAAGATCGGCTAAGTGTCGGAACACACAGAAACTTTCACGGGTGAGGCCGTGAATCCATCACGGTCTGTGAAACTTTCTGTGTACAAAGGCGCTGTACACACAGAAGCAATTACGGCCGAAGCCGTAATTTCTTCACGGGTCGTAAAAATGTCCGCCTTTCGTGTTTCTCACTCGATTCGACTCCAAACCAAACCAGAATTAAACCAAACTCTCCAGAAACCTTCCTAGACCGATTCTATATTGATTAGACTAAGAAAGGGTTTTGGAAGGGTTTCGGGGGCTTCTACGCACAAAAACGTGAGGAGTTAGTGGCGACGGCGAGAATTGATTCTAGGGCAAAACGACGGCAAGAAATCACGCAAAGGAGAGGATTTGACGCTTCATCTTTATCACTAGATCAAGGGGAGGAGTTCTAATTGCTTTCCTAGTGCCTCTTTGCATTATTTTAGAGAGATTACATGTTTAATTCATCGAAGAACATGCTATTTGCTTTGAACATGAACGTGTAAACCTTATTTTTGGGATTTGGGGAATAGCCCGTTGACGATTTATGGATTAAATATATTGTTCTAAATCTTTTACATGAATTTTTATAGTATTGATTTGATTAGAATTGTATTTATTTCGTGAATTACCTTGATCAAGTAATTTTACGTCTTAGACGTTGCGAGAAGGACCGAGAGGTGAATCGCAACGTCGGAACTATTGATGCAGGAGCATTTTGAGAACTTAATCATGTGTTTATTTTCCTTTAATTTTGTTGCAATTAGGATTAGTTTAGGTTTTATCTCCTTTTAAGCACTTTAAATTCTTAGTTAATGTATTAGGCTGCAATTAGTTTAGGTTTGCATTCCCCTTGTTTTAGTAGGATTAGCCTAAGTCAAAGTCAACAATTCAGTAAGTTCTAAGCTTCATCCAAAATCTGCAAAGTCAAAAACAGCAAGGCTCATCAATTCAGTCAACATTCATCCTCAACTTTCAACAAAGTGCAGCAAGTCTTCATCAAGTCCTCAATCTTCAACCAAGCTCATCAAGACAAAGTCAACTTCAGTCAACTTGCAATATTACCATGCAACATGCGCAAGTCACCATCTCATTACAGCCAACCAAAGGAAATAAAGGCAACATGCAAACATCACATGCGACATCAAGCTTTAGTCAACATCTAATCTTCAACCGAATCCAACAAGTCTCAGCACTGGAATCTTCAGATGATCAACTTCACTCATGCAGCTAAGACAATTCAATCTTCTCCATACATCCAATCCGATCTTGAGTAATCTTCACTCCAGCCAATCAATACCAAGCATGCATCTGCCAACATGCGCCATTCCAGCCAAGCAAACATGCACTTGTAAATTCCTACCAAGAAGCATGCGCCTGCAATTACTTCATTCACAAGCAAATCTTCTCCAACCAAGAAAGCATTCCAAGAGCCGGTTTCATCCCCACCATCCAATTCCAAAGACGGGACAAGAGCCATAGATTAGGATAGAAAGAAAATGTATCCATTGAGGTGAAATGGCTTTAAAAGCTAATGTAATACTCTCTTTTGAAGTGAGTTGCTAAGAATATTTTTGGAAAAGACCTTTGGGTTGTTTGTCTTCCTCTTTGTGAGGTTAGAGTTAGGGCATGTAGCCTCTTCTATTCCCCCTTAGCTTGCTAAGCTAAGGGTTTCTCTTCTCTTCTTTTCTCTTCTTTTCTCTTCTTCTTCTCTGCTCTAGCATCTCAAACTTCCGTTTCGCGTCAGTAGTTCGAATTCGCTTAAAGGATTACCATGGTTTTTCACAGAACTTAATGAGTCTATTTATGTTAATTATCACGATAGTAGTGAATTAATGTAAATAGATATCGGATTACGCTTCGAGAGGAGGTAATCTGTACCCTAGGAAAAATCCCTTTCAAAACTATAACTTTTCTGTTCAAAGAATTTATTTTGCTATAATTCATAATCGTCAGCGTGGTGAAACCCCGAGTCCCGATTTTATCTGAATTGATTTTTAGCCAAAACTCTAAAACCACCTTTTTGTTTTCTTGCATTAGAAGTTTTCAAAAGAAAAACTACACTTTGAATCGTCTAGATATAGATCAATCGTGTAATTGGTACTTGACCGCCAGATCCTCGTTGGGAACGATAATCTTTTTATTACTTCGATAATTCTGTGCACTTGCGGATACCTATCAAACCACGCAGTAGTCAGTCAAGTGGTAAAAGAAAGTCTAGAACTGCATCTACAGTGAGGGATGATATTCATTCATTAGCAACATCTATAGAACAAAGAGTTGGTATTGAGTCTAAGCTTGTAGACCCACCGACATGCAGTATTGAGGAGATCATAGAAGAGCTCAGCTCTATTCCAGAAATTGAAGCTGATCCAGACCTCTTCTTTTTTGCAGCAACCATATTCAGAGATAAATCAAATAGAAGGACATGGAATGCATTGAAAACACCTTCAAAAAAAAATAGGATTCGTGAAATATCTATTTGCACCCAAATGAAGACATCTTACTAATTATGTTGTTATGTTTTTTTGTTATGTTATGTTGGTATGTACTATTGAATTGCTTATGTGTTATGTTATGTTATGTTGTATGGTATCCAATTACTCATTATATTTTTGTTATTATTTGTTTTATAGATATGGATGTTGATCATAGCGATAGTGAAATTGATGAGATTGAGTATATTGAGAATACAACAGATGAGTTTTGGAATACAGTTCATATTACAATCAATCTAATAGATGACTATTATTCAAAACACATACACAAGAAACCTTGTATGATATCTGATCATACTGGTATGAGTTGGATGAGAGACATTTTAGAAGGACACCCTGAAAGATGCCGAAGAATGATGAGAATGGAACAAACTGATTTCATGGCTTTATGTTAATATCTTACAGAACACATATGATCTAAAGCCATCGAGAAATATATCAATAATTAAGAAGGTTGGTATGTTTGTTTTTGTGTTAGCACAAGGTGCAACAAATAGACAAACACAAGAAAGATTTCAACATTCAGGAGAAATTGTCAATAGAGTTTTTCATGAAGTATTGAAATCGGTGTGTAAGTATGCAAAAATATTAATTGAACCAGCTGATAGAGAGTTCCGGGAGATTCCACAAGAAATATTATCTGATAATCGTTATATGCCTCATTTTAAGGTATGTGGAAATTATTTATCAATTGTTACAATGCATCTAACTGTTTTATTCTAATCATTTTTCATATAACATAGGATTGTATTGGGGCTATTGATGGTACACATGTGG
Source organism: Costus lasius (assembly GCA_027563935.2). Lineage (NCBI taxonomy): Eukaryota > Viridiplantae > Streptophyta > Magnoliopsida > Zingiberales > Costaceae > Costus > Costus lasius. The sequence goes on from CM050448.1 coordinate 106,067,770, forward strand.
ATGCAATTGTTCCACTTCATGATCAATTATGGTTTATAGGAAGAAAGGGACGACCAACATAAAACATCTTAGCTGCATGTTCTTTCGATATGAGGTTCATATTTGTATTAGCTGGATATGAGGGATCTGCCCATGATGCTCGTGTTTTATCAAAAGCACTTAATTTGAACTTTCCAAAACCTCCTCCCGGTTAGTATATGATAGCGCCCACAGATATAGTAGGCGTTTCCCGCAAGTGCACGGGTCTATCGAAGTAATAAAATATCGATCCCACAGGGACTAATGGGTAAGTACCGACAAATCTCAAATTTGCTAGCTAGTTGATGAGAAATTGGTGAAGTCTAAATGTTAAACTAATTGAATGCACAAAAAAAACAGAATTGGAGGAATTACACGAGAGAATCTCAATAGGATGGAACATCAGGATATGGGTTCACCACTTTGACTCTTTACAGCTTCATAGTAAAGCTCCATTACCGTTATCTTGTCTAGTTCAAGGGACTCAGCTTCCTTGTCACATAGGTAGCTGCTCCCTCCAATAGACATGTCCGCTCCCACGAACCCGGCTACCGGTCATACTCGTATGGTTCTGACATTCAGTCGAATTGGTCATCTCCCTAACACGTCTTAAATCCTAGTACCTTCAAGGTGGGTACAGGTTTAAACAAAAGGGATCCTCCTCATGAATTCCTGTCTTAAATACCTCTCTTGCATAACCTCTAGCTCAAGCACACCCTCTCGGGCAGTGCAGGCGTAGCGTTCTTAAGCAATCCAACGTACTGACACGCTTTCGCGTCGCCAGGTGCGTCTAGCGTCTAGAAGCTAACATAAAGAGAGTGCAGTTCGCGTCAAGCGGATTCTCCCTAGCCTCTGATTTACAAACCCAACACGAGAAGCTAAAAGGCTCAAACATTCCCTTTCGGGCAATGTAGGCATAACGTGCAAACGCACTTGATAAACTCTCGACCAAATGCTTCCGACGCGCGGTCGGATTTTTAGTCTCCCCGACACGTCTAGGATCCTAACAACCCCTTGGTTGAGTACAGACAATCAGCGAGTCTCTTCGTGATTCTCTGATTTATAAACCTCGAATCAATGGAAAGAAGGCTCAAGCGCATTCTTTCGAATGGCGTAGGCAAAGAGTGCACATACGATCGAGCTAGATCTTGGCACTTAAAGCTAGACTATCGAGCTAATAAGTCATCAAAAGGGCTACACCCACATCCTGATTTAGGAGTTAGCCTATAATATTCATCATGAATCACAGACAATAGTCTTTAACAATACACACAAAATCAGTCTTGTGTAAGAATTACAAGCATAAGTTAAGATCATGCGATAGTTTGCATAAATTATACAATAAGCATGGCAAATCGAATGAAGCTTGAGATCTTCCCTTACAAATTTCTCCTTGAGGTGCTGGCGCAAGAAGGTCTTCAATAGTTAAAGATGTGCAGCCCTCTTCTTTATCTCCTTCTTCCCCCAAGCTTGCAGCCCTCTCTCGTATTCGATCCTCCCCCTTAATTGCTAAACTCCCCTCTCTTAAATAGGCTGAAGGTTCTATCTTCCTCTTCCTAGTGGGTTGCTTCCCCTTGTCCTGCAAAGCTGCTGCAACTTTTCAGCAGAGAAAAAGTCTTCGCTGCAGCTTCCTCTATACCCTGCAACCTGCAGCCGCCCATCCTCCATGAAATTATGATTGCGTGACCAATTCCACTTCTAAAAGGTGCTCCTTGCTTCCTTTGTTAACGGGGGAGAAAGGTCCTTAACGCCCCTGAGCTTCCCTTAGGGTTAGGTCAAAGAAATCTGGGTAAAAATTATGAATTCATAACAGGTGGGTCCGCGATCTCGGGCGAGAATTTGGTCTTGAGCCAGTCGTGATTTATCAATTTCAGCTTCAAACATAACGACGATCACGGGCATGATTTTGATCGGGACCCGGTCGTGATTTCCAACAAAGGCCTCAATGAATTTGAAAGCTTCTGGTTATGATCATCTGAGTTAGGATGAGCTCCTTTGCCACAAAAGTGCCAGAATCTACCCTTTTGTGGTCGTTTTGATCTGAAAACATGAAAATACCGAAACAGGGGTAGATTCCATAGATGTATCCAAATAAAGGCAATTATAAGACTTAAAGTCGTGAAATGAGGATGATTTCATTAGTAAAATGGCATGTAAAACTCTATATAAATCTGTGTCAACAGAATACCTATGACTTAAATCTTTGCTTGTCCTCAAGCAAATTGGAATGAAATGAAGTTCCATTAGGGTTATTCAACTAAGGTTATACTCTCTAATGATCCATAAATGCGAAATAATTACAGCTAGTCACAGGATGCACAAACCACTGTATACTTTAAAGATGTCAAGATGAAAAGCAAAGCATCTAGGTCAGATCTATGGGCAACAATTGTACGATAATATTGGATAAAAATAGTTCCTTACCACATGAAGCACTAATCTACTTAAAGCACCCAGATGGTGAACCCTAAGGTAGTAGTGAAGGCCTTGCTCATAACTTCGGTACCACCGCACCTTTTTCTCTTCTGTAATGCCAAGCCGTAGCTTCGGTACCACTGCCCCTTTTTTTTTCTTTCGGTTTGCAGTGCCAAGTCAAGACTTGGGTACCACTGCTCTTTTTCTTCTTTTCTCTCTTTGCTGGGCAGTGCCAAGTTGTAACTTCGGTACCACAGCCTTTTTCTTTTCTTTTTCTCTGTTTCTTGTATGGTGCCAAGTTAGAGGAGCTCGAACCAAAACTAATACTGAGAGTCACTAAGGGTGGTAAGTGTGTGTCAAGTGGTTTGGTCTATAATCTTCCAAACAAATAGTACTCATGTTGATACACAGATATTTCCTAGACTCAAAGCTTATCAAAGTTCAATCCTTAAGTTTTCAGTGTATAAGGAATCAAGTGACTAGATAAATTGTTTAGCATGAAAGATACTCTCCATGTAGTAGGGAGTTTTAAATCAATCATAAATTGGGTAAATGAATAAGAATCAATCATGAATTGAGAAAATATCAATCAGTGAAAATGAGAAATTTCAACTAGGACCTACGACTTAGGATTTTACGTGTTCAGGTAGTAATCATCAACGCGGTTCAAAGCTTTATCAACAAAATCATGAAATCACATCAGATAGATGCAGCATGTCATCAAAGCGTTCAGGTCTATCAACAAGGCATGAAGAAGTATATTATGACAGTGTCCTTGTAAAATCGAAATATCATAAAAGTAGCGCATTTGTCATGAAGGAGGAGCATATTGTAAACAGAGTTCATAATGTTCGATGTATGTTCAGCAGTAAAAGAGTTTAAAGTTGGCAAGTTCATATAGCCGCACATTAGCTAGGATAGTTGAGCACAACACAAAGTTTACCACGCCGTGCATACAACATCATTTCATAAAAACAGTAAAGTGACCCATCAAAATATGTAAATCTCCCCTCCCAAGGCAAAATGTTGCATCGTCCATGATGCGTATAGTATAGATATATATATATATATCAAAAGGGGTGAGGGAGAAACTTACAAAAATGCAGTTCTACTTGCAGCATTCATCTGGGTCATCGTCATTATCAGATGGGGATGAGTCCGAGATATGAACTGTCTTGTCTTGGTCGTCCTCTTCGTGGAAAGGATATTCTGAGAGGTAAAAGTGAGGAAACATCTCGAAGGAGTGTGTGACCTCGATCTTGTGTGCAATTTGCTTCCCCCACATAAACTAGTCCTAGCAAATAAGCTGTAGAATATCATTAGTAGAAGGACAAGTGATAGTCTTCAGTTGGGCACCAGAGGAAGAGCTAGGGTCCATGTCGAGTGATGTGGTAGAATCCTCTGGAGCATTGGGATATCGGTGCAAACGCCAGTCAATGCTGTCCCGGAATTGAGATCGTGGATGCTTGGGCACTTCGTGGGGAGTAGGCGGTCATCAAGGAGATGCAACCCCAGAAAATATCTACGCTGAAATTGGGAGGTCCTATGCAAGATGTCTATGCAGGGGATCCAAAAAATGCCATTCAGATCTGTAAGCGTGTGCCTGCATTCAGTGTTGGCCAGCCGGAATTCGACAGTTCCTGGGTTAATCTTTAGCATTGATACCTTCACCTCTGTGGAGTTCAGAAATTCCAATGTTATGGGAATGTAGGTGGGGTGAATTTATTACATGAATCTTCTCTCGTGTTGATGACCTGGCAACCAGAAAGGACCTGGTAATGAGCAGCTTGGAGCTTGTCACATATTTGTATCTTCGCTGGAGCTGGTGTTATGGTGGTGGAGGAGTTGGACGGGAAGCGCTGGCCAGTCGCTTTCTTGTCAACTTCTTGCAAGGAGGCATGGTTGAGGCGAAAGATACAAATGAAGTTGCTGCCGTGAAGTACTGAAAAGCAGGTTATCAGAACAGAGAGTTCGGCGAAATGAAGATGAAAAACTTGGAGTGTAGAGATCGCCGAACGAGGTTGGAGAGGTCGCTGAAAAAGTGAGCAGCAGTGACTTGGTGGGGCAGAGCTGGTGGGCTGTGCGAGTTCTACGGAGGAATGGGAACCCTCAGTGAAAAGGTCGGGCGGCAAGTCAGGATCTGATAACAGTATAGGAATCGCGCCCGTGACTTTTGTCATGACCCAGTCGTTATCCTCTTTGGATGGACGTTTGGGCGTAGCAGTTATGGCCGTGGCCACAGTCATAGTCCCTGTCGTGATTCTTTTGGCGAGATTTCTTCATTCAGCTTTGTAAAAATCTCGATCAAGATTTCCATCATGACCTGGTCGTGATTCTTCTCGCAGATTTTTGGTATTAGTTTTCACGGCCGTGACTTAAATCACTGGGTAGCCGTGATGCTCTCGTCAATATTATACTTCATTCTGTCTTTTAGAAATTCTGCCCATGATTTTCGTCATGACCCGCCCATGATTTCTTCTATAAGATTTTGTACAGATTTTACGGCCGTGGCTTTAGTCACGGCTTTGCCATAATTTTCTCAGTGGATAAGTCTTTGTTTTGTCTCTGAGAAATCTCGGTCATGATTTTCAGCATACCCCAGTCATGATCTCCTCGTATAATTCTACGTTGTTGATTACAGCCGTGGCTTCAGTTACCTCCCTACCGTAATTCTCTCGGCGAAATTCTGATGTTGGCTGAGTGATAATTGTTGTACTCCGCAAGTGCACGGATACTTCGAAGTAATAAAAATATCGAACCATAGAGACCTTATTGTTAAGTACCAAATAATTATAATTATTTTCTCACTAGCTAAGCAAACCGAATATGATTGAACTAAAATATGCAGAAAACACGCTAAAAAATGATCAGAGGGAAAAACTGGGACTAGGGTTTCATCTACCTTAATTCCAATGACTAGAAGGAAATAAAGGATGTCAGTCTAATTCTGATATGACAAAGATATAATTTACTTGATAAAAGGATCATCTCGCTCTCGGGCAGACAATCATACAAAGGACCAATCCTCACTCTCGTGCAAGATCTATCCAATGCTGAAAATAAGTAAATCATTGAACAAAGAACTCAATGATCACTCTTGTGCATCTGAATTCTAAGTCAAACATCTAAAGTGGAATCTCAAGGATCACTCTCGTGCATCCTGAAACTTAACACAGGTTCTACTTAAGGTTCTCCGATGACTCAATACTCAATCTCTTGCAGCATCAAATCAAGTCTAACACAATAACTCATCCTAGATTTAAATTATCAACATGGCAAAAAAATCACTAAAAATCAGAATTCAAAGAACAAACCTAATCTCTTACGATAAGTTCCAAACTCGATGATTTCTTAGATTCCGAATTTCACAATCAACCTCTCAGTCTATTTTGCAAAATTCTAAAACATGCTGATATTTATAAAACTAAGGAGAATTAAAGACAATCATCACATAAGTAAAATTATCATAACAAAACTATTATGACAAAATAAAAGTCATCTAGTCATTAAAAATCAAGGACAATTACTCCCCATGTCCCATAATATGTCTAAGCTAGCATGAAGGTAAGATTATAATAAACCATAGTTTAGATGAACAGAAATCGAAGAAAAAGGGAAGAAATTACAGAACACGGTGCTGTAATCGAAATTACAGCACCGTAATATGCTGGAAACACGATGAACAGTGGCGTCACCCACTGTTTCATTGATTTCTCTCTCGATCGGACTCCTTTCAATCTGAAACTTCTGGGGTATCCTCTCCTACTCCAGGCGAAGCTTCAGTGTAAAAAATCGTGACCTGAGGTGGTACGCCTCTCGGCGCGAGGCCGAACCCTAAATACGCCTCCTTCGATTACTCTCTGTATTGGTAATAAACATTAAGGCTTTCACTTTGTGTGTCTTTGCCTCTTAACGACGAGTTCGTAGCAACTTTCAGATCTCAATTTGGACTTCTGGATCAAAGGATATGGTCTGCGCAAGATTCGGACCCGAAAAACTTGCGAAATTTAGCCAAAAATACGGTACCGTGGGAGTTTTACCCATAAAAACGGTAGTGCCATATTTTTCACAAAAATTCATAAACTTTCTGGTTGAAATCTTCCAAAAATATAGTACCGTGATAGTTGTTCCCAAAAATACAGTAGTGCCGTATTTTGCCCAAAATCTCTGATTAAAGTCGTCTGAAATTACGGTACCGTGGTAGTTTGTCTGAAAAATACGGTAGTGCCGTATTTTTGCAAATTGGCACCGAATTTTATGAAAATTGATGGGTAGCTTCGTTTTGACGTTTGGAATCCATTGGTGTGCTCAAATCTTCCAAAATCCATCAAAATATGGCACTTTTAACCTGAAAATGATCAAAAATAAGAAATGGTGTAGCTTCTGCAATATTTGACAATTAAGGCTTAAAAACAAGCAAATTAGCATAATTATGACACAAAAAGACACATGAAATGACACAAAATATACTATGAATTTTGGTGTCATCAATAATCACGGTCGAGATTTTCGTCATGACCCACCGGTGATTTATGGAAAAATGACAGAAAACGCCTATCTCCTTAGGGTCAGTTTGGGATACACCTGTGTCATTCAAAGTTAAGCAGAAGCATCAATAACCATAGCAAAATAAGTAGGAACATATGAAAACCAAGGAGATAGACAATGTAAATAGTGAAAGGGCACAACAAGGCCATCATAACACTCCCAGATACAACTACAAACTGAGTGTCAATGCTGGGAGTAAATAAGTGAACAAATGATGAGCTTGAGCCGCCTCCCAAGAGAGCTAATTTAGGGTTATCAGCTTGACCATAGCTTGTGTCATCCCGGTAAGTCAGGGTCAGCTAGAGTCATGGTTGTTGCTTGCTCTTTTGTGTAGCCAACATAGGTCTGTACATTCAGCATGAAAGGGGTTCCTGTGTTCTTCAAGAAATCATTATCAGATATTGTAATTTTGAAGCAGAGTAGAGCAGAAACTGCAATTAGGAGGTAAGCCAAACTTGAAATAGAGAAAAGTAGGGCTTTTAAAATTGATCAATACCTTCTTGAGTCATCCCGAGATATAACAGAAAAATTTGATCAACAAGGATCTCAGACCAATCATCAAGAAAACTCATCAAAACATGTTAATATAATTAAACTACACAAACCATGAAAGCAAATAATAAAAATGCTGAAAATAAAATCAACTAGAGTAAGATGCTTGGGTTGCCTCCCAAGAAGCGTTGATTTAAGGTCTTTAGCTTGACCAATGCTTGGATATCATGGTGTTGCTGGTGGATCACTAGCATAGTAAAGTGCATAAAGTATCCTACCTTTTTGCCGTGCAGAAAGAATTCCCACCAAAATAAGTATCACGTGTTTCAAAAGCAAGTTGATCACTATCATGGCAAACATCCTCAGTCTTGGGACAGATTCAAATTCAGATTTCAGATTCTCAAGGTTAATGTTGTCAAGTGTCTTAGCTCCTCCCTTTTCTACATCGATAATTGGATTTAAGTCTTGCAATTGGGAGTTTACTATGATATCAATTTCAGTCACCTCATGATTATCATCATCAATCATGTCAATTGCTAATGGGTCTTTGCTGATTTGGGGGACATGAATTTGTTCAATCATTTGGTTCAAGATTTCTTTGTTGTAGCATAAACCAAATCGATTATCAAGTCTTACATCCACCAAACTTTCGGAAAAAGGAATCTGTGGTTTATACGATGGCGGTAAAATGCACACTGGTTCCTCTTTATCAACATTTATGATGCTAGAGTTTGATTCTGCCTCATCCAAATTGATCTCTAATTCTCCTTCACCTAACCCGTTGATCTTCACTTGAGGTTCCGCTAATTCTGCCATGGGTTCGGCTAAGGTAATGGCTTGTTGGGCTACCTGGTTTTCTAACATCTTATAGCGTGTGGTTAAATCTTTGATTGCTTCCAGCATATCATTGATTTTCTTAGTTTGATCAACAATAAAGCTCTCAATCCTAGTTTCTAAGTTTGATTTTTGTAAATCTTTGGTTGCTTCTAGTATGTTGTTGATTTGCTTAGTTTGATCAATAAAATTTTCAATCCTAGTTTCTAAGCTTGATTTTTGGGGTTGATCAAATTGTCATTGGTGGAAATTTACAGGTTCTCTAGAATTCATTTGCAGTATAAGGTTTGAGTCACTCTCATAAAAGAAGTTTGGGTTATTCCCCCAATCCATATCATAGGTGTTAGAGTATGTGTCAATAGGAAATAGAAACCCGAATTGACATTCATGAAAAAAATGACCTATACATCCACAAATATCACAAGAAGCATAAGGTAACATTGTAGGATTGCTAGAATATGGATCAAATGAAATTCTCAATCGGCATTCATGAGTAGAATGACATGTACGTCTACAAAAGTCACACGAAACATATGGTAACATTTTATTTTATTTTTTTTGGAAATTCAAAAATTCTAAATGATAGGAAAAATTCAGCCCAAAAGAAATAAAAATTACATAAAGTAAAAAGTCTAGTCTATCAAATTTTCAATCTGTCAATATTGCCGATATTAGTCCCCGGTAACGGCGCCAAAAACTTGATAGCGCCCACAGATATAGTAGGCGTTTCCCGCAAGTGCACGGGTCTATCGAAGTAATAAAATATCGATCCCATAGGGACTAATGGGCAAGTACCGATAGATCTTTAATTTGCTAGCTAGATGATGTGAAATTGGTGAATTCTAAATGTTAAACTAATTGAATGCACAAAAAAACATAATTGGAGGAATTACACGAGAGAATCTCAATAGGATGGAACATCAGGATATGAGTTCACCACTTTGACTCTTTACAGCTTCATAGTAAAGCTCCATTACCGTTATCTTGTCTAGTTCAAGGGACTCAGCTTCCTTGTCACATAGGTAGCAGCTCCCTCCAATAAACGCGTCCGCTCCCATGAACCCGGCTACCGATCAAACTCGTATGGTTCTAACGTTCAGACGGATTGGTCATCTCCCTAACACGTCTTAAATCCTAGTACCTTTAAGGTGGGTACAGGTTTAAATAAAAGGGATCCTCCTCAAGAATTCCTATCTTAAATACCTCTCCTACATAACCTCTAGCTCAAGCACACTAACACTATCCGCAAGTGCACGGAAATGTCGAAGTAATACAAAAGATATCGAATCCCACAAGGAACAAGGTGAGTACCAGAAAATCTAATTCTTGGAATCTAAGCTGATCAAATCGTGGTTTTTGGAACTTTAAAAACTAAAACTAAGCGAAATCGTAAGCAAGAAATCAAACAACTACGGCAGGGAAAATATATGAGAGAGAATATCAGGGCTTTGGTTTCCACCACTCTGACGATTCTAATTGCGCTGAGATATAAATATCAGTTACATGGATTTACAAATATGCATAAGGAATCTACCCTATGGTACAAGGTGCCCTCTTTTGAGTGTACACCCCGGTATTTATCCAGAACGTCTCCTACTTTCACGGTGGATCGCTCTAGATAAACCCAATGGGTTCCGTGGTAGATTATGGACCCTCGAGCGAAGAACAAGCACTTTCGTGTCGAGCCTTCGCAAGATTCACAAAGAGGTTCCGTCGTTATAATCCTACTTTCGTTATGAACTGTAATAACTATGACATGATAATACTTGGCCAGAGTAAATATCAAGAAATTAATATTTCAAGTGAAATATGCTCAGAATATGATCCAAATAACAAAGTTAACACAATAATTACAAATAGCAATCGTCAGAGGGGTTTAACCTAGCCCTGAAATAAAGTTTACGCTACAACTATCGTCGAAACATTAAAAGATCTCTCTTTGTACATAGGAAAATCACAGGAAAAGATTTCTAAGAAGGAGGAGACGATGAACCGAATGAAATAACCAAGGATTGCTGAGTTCCGACGCTCGAGTCTCCGAAAATCACCCCAAAGTCGCCTGTCCGTCGTGTCCATCCACCCCAGCTGCTTCATCCCAAGATCGCTCCTTTGTTAGGGCATAAAATTGGGGCTTTTATATCCTTTGCGTTCATCTTCGAGTAAGCTTTCCAAAAAGTCCTCACTTGCTAAATTTTGACTTGAATCGGGCCCGAAATCAGCGAAAAACCGAGTGTCTGTCGGGCTGTTCCGATAGCATCACAGGTGACCCCCGCCGGGTTCACCTACCAGTGAAGTGTTCTGTGCAGTTCTATTGCGAAATAATCATAGGTGAACCCTGCTACCAATGAAGTCCACGGTATATTTCTGCCCATGTTTTATCAGACGGAATCACGGGTGAACCCCATGGGGTTCACCTGCCAGTGAAATGTGCGGCGACTTTCAGATACCCTGACATCATCGGTGAACCCCGCCGAGTTCACCTGGCCGTGAAGTCCAGAAAAAGCTCCGATTGAGCCCAAATTTTACGGGCAACTTCGTCTTCTCATAAGAAATCACCTCATGCTCTCAGATTCTTCAAAAAAACTTCAAAATTGGGTGATTTACTTGAAATTCAATAAGATAGATGAAAAGTGAAGATTCTGAAGTTTTTAACTAAATAAGCCTTAAAGGAGTGTAAAAATATTCAAATAGGCCCAAATTCATCATGGAATATCAGTAAAAATCACTACTAAAATGTAAGGCATCAAATACTCCTCGACTTAAATCTTTGCTTGTCCTCAAGCAATAAAATAAGTTGAAATACATGCTTGATATAAGAATAATCTTTTGTGTTGAAGTTCGCACCCAAGTTCAGAAAAATACTCTTTAGCAATCCAAGATCTAATCAGAAGAAATCAATTAAAAGGAGTGTCTTAAGCATTCACCAGTTTGGTCCCACAGTTTCTAGATGTCAACCAATTCAGAAAACAGTAAACATGAGATTCAATCAAGACAAACACAACACACATCTCATTCCTATCCTTTCAATTCATAATGTTGGGGTTGACTCAAATGTTTTATTCAGGATACAAAACACTGATCATTGCATTAAACTTCAACTCATATCCTTAGGTACCATTGCCAATTTTTCACAATGCCAAGTAGAGGAGTCTTTTTATTTCATTTCAATTCACATTTCTTAGATTTCAACTCATATCCTTCGATACCACTGCCCATTTTTCGTAGTGCCAAGTAGAGGAATCTAAGTGTGATTTTTTTTTTTGAAACAAGAGAAATCAACAAATCCTGGCCTTTAACAAATGCAGTGTTTCCCCAATACTAAATACTAGAAAGGAATTCAAAGTTTGAAAATATATTATGTATCCTGATATGTATCGAATGTAAATTGCAAACCAAAATCAATTGAAGAATCATGAAAACGCTTGACCCACTAAATGAACAGCCTAAAATCAAACCACTTAGAGAATTTCTAATTCATAGAATATATGGACATGACTATTGAGTAAATTTCCAACAAGTACTACATTCAACATATCCTGATAAATTCCAACCAATCATGCATTTAACTTTAAGAGTTTTGCAAAGCTATCATTAGACAAAACTAACGATATATACCTTAAAACAACTTCATGAAAACACATAGATTCACACATCATGTAACATGTAAAGAGGGTTATAGCATAATACCAAAGCTAAAAAACAAGCAGTTCAAATATAAGTTATACACTGCAGAGGGTGGGGCCTGTAGATGTGGACCAGGCCCACGAATAGTGGCATATAAGGTACAATGCCAATATCATAATAACATCCATCATAGAGTGTCATAATAAAACCATGAAGAGAAAAACAGAAAATCAGGACAACCACAACCAAACAGAAGCTGGAGTCAAGACAGCTCACCCACTCTAAAATGTTGCATAGTCCTCTATGCAACGTCGTATATGTGAGAGGAGAGGGTTGTGATGTCAAGTCCGGTTGGAGCTAGCGCCTCTTGCGCGAATGAGAGCCAGAAGCTCGGGAGCTCTTGCCCTTACCGCGCGAAGTGTGACCTGGCGCTTCCTTCTCATCTGAAGAGACCGGTATTTTCCTTATGTTTTCTTCATTAAGCATGGCGAACCGGTCATCCATAACACATAGTTTCTCCCAAATCGAACCCAGCATCTTGTGCTGTCGCTGCATCCCAGCCTCATTAGCTTCCCTATGGGAAGCTTGCTCCTGGCGTATAAAGGAGATGGAGGAATCCATCTGATCAATGAGCTCGCGCTGCTGAAGCTGCTCCTCCCTCATATCCTGAAGAATGCTCAACATAGAATCGGAGGAGGAGCCGCCAAAGAAGAATGTGCCTAGGGCTGGTGGTACAGTGTCCATAGGGTCTGGTTGAGGGTCAGCAATTGGCTTGATGCGCCAATTCTCTTGAACACGCGCAGTGATGCGCTCTGGATTAGGCAACAGCATATAGAACTGGCTATCTTTAAACGTCATACAGTAAGCATCACCCCGGCGGACGATGAGTTTCATGGAAACGCACGACTCGATCTCGAGTCGGTTGTTTCCACTAGCCTCGGCCGTGCCGTAGGGAATGACCCCAAGAGATACTACAAGAGGGGTGATAAGGCCACAAATAACTATCGCGCCCTTGCGGCAGTGCTCGATGCAGCTCAATTGCTTTGCCAGGTAGAATCCAAAATCGACCCTGAAAGAGTAAAGCATGCACCATAAGTAAAATAACTCTGACTGGCGTACCATACCGTCGCTCTCCCCTCGCCTGTAGATGGTATGGGTGAGCACACGATGGACATATCTGATGGTCGGGTTGCAAATACTTGAAGCCCTGGCTACTCTGGCTGAATAGAAGTGCTCATTCGTAATTGATGCCCAAAAAACTTGCTCATTAAACTCCACCGGAAATTTGCGCATGCAAGGTTTCGGGAAGCCATAAATCTGGCAAAGCTGAGAAAGGGATAAACTATGCTCAATATTCCCCTTCCGGAAGGAGATGCGCCCTGGGTCTTCATCGACTACTGTGGCGGCTTTCACATCCAAACAGCTGAGGAACTCCAATGTAACTCCGATGTACGTGGGCGAGGCTAGCCGTAGGAATTGCTCCCATCCAACATTTGAATACATCCATTCAACGTCATCCAGGAGCCCTAGCATAACAAGAGTGTTTCGGTCCAAGAATCTGGTGTTGGTTATCTGACGATGGAGAAGCTGCTCATAGTTTTGTTGATGCTCTGCATTTCTGAAGACGATGCCGAATTCGTTTGGCGGAGATGTATAAGCTTGGGGCTGCCGAGTAGAATGGCGTGCCGGGTTTCTGGAAGAGGAGGGTCGCTCCGGCTGACTAGCAGGAGTGGCTTGTGGCGGCGGAGGTTGTCTGTGCGGGACGAAGTCATCGTCGTCAGTAGAAGATTCAGATACAGGTTGTGGATCACGGTGACAGAAGGCAAGCACCTTTCGCCACGGTGCCATTAGGTCCGATTGCCAGAGAAGATTAGAAAGTGAAAACCCGCAGAGATTCGTACGAGAACAAAGATGGCAGCCGATCGAGGGAGCGGAAACGTAAAAATTTCAGCGAGCAAGGGAACCCAGAATACCAACGCTAAGAAGTTGATCGAGGCTGTGAGAATCTCACTGAAGGTGTAGCTCGTGAGTGAGGAAGTTCCTCTGAAGATTTGAAGACAAGAGATCGCCGGGCGAGCGACGATCTGGAGTGGAGAGAGTGGCGGCGGCGTTGAATCGCAAGCCTTTCCCGTGGTTTAGGGAAAACACGGGCGATGCACAGGTAAAGTCACTGGTGAACCCGGGCGGGTTCACCTAACCATGAAGTATGCTGTGGAGATGCGCCCAGTTTGGTTCAGTCGTCTTCACGGGTGAACCCTGCCGGGTTCACCTGGCCGTGAAGAGCACGGTAAGTTGCTGATAATCCAGAAACAACATGCACAACTTGATATGGCCGGCTCTGTCTTATTTAACAAAAATATCTTTCGAGAAATTGCTTGTCAAGATGCAAAGCATACTTCACGGGTGAACCCCATCGGGTTCACCTGGCCGTGAAGCGCACTACTCTCCAGTAAAAATTCGTCAAAAATCTCCTGTTCGCATAGGGCTTCTGCATCCTAAAAATAGAACTCAAATCAGTGTATATCAAAATCAAAACCTCCTAAAATAATACTAGATAGCAAGAGAGCGAACTATTCAACGATGGTAAACTAAAACTATATGACAACTACTGTAACTAAAAGAAAATAAAAACAACGAAAAAAAACGTGGGCTGCCTCCCAAAACCGCTTGTTTTAGGTCAATAGCTCGACCATAGAGTCATCAAGTTATCAAATCATGGGGGGTCAAAAGGGGCGAGAACTTCCCCCTGCTTGACTAGTCCAACTTCAAATCGGTGTCCGAGGCGGTGTCCATTGTCTTCCAAACTTCTAGCGTGCCTAAGTACACCCACGCTGTAACATATACCTGCAAGATAAGGTTTATTGAGAGAGTTAGACATATCAAATTGAATAATATTGCCACTGATGTTTAAATCCAATTTCCCATTTTTAACATCGAAGACAACACAAGCTGTAGCAAGAAAAGGTCTTCCTAAGATAATAGGAAGTCTGTCATCCTCATCAATGTCTAACACAACAAAGTCAACATGAATAAAATAATCCCCTACTTTAATAGGTACATCCTCTAAAATACCCACTGGACTTCGAACTGATCTATCAGCAAGCTGCAAAGAAATATTAGTCGATTTTAAGTCACCCAAATCCAGCTTTTTACACAATGATAACGGCATGATGCTGACACTCGCTCCTAGATCGCACAGTGCTCTCTGAAAAGTCATCTCTCCTATCTGGCACGATATGGAAAAGCTGTCAAGGTCCTTGAGTTTTTGTGGAAGCTTGTTCTGCAAAATCGCACTGCACTCCTCAGTGAGTGCCACGGTTCCTTGGTATTCTAGCTTCCATTTATTTGAGAGGATGTCCTTCAGGAACTTCGCATAGGTCGGTATCTGCGAAAGGGCATCAACAAAAGGAATGTTAATATATAGTTTTTTCAATATTTTCAAAAACTTACTGAATTGCTTGTCTAGCTTGGCTTTGACAAGCCTCTGAGGGAAAGGTATCGGCGGCTTGTAGGCTGGCAGCCCAACATAGGGTCGCTCTTCCTCTATACGCTCAGGTTCCGCCGGTGTTGAATCCGCGTGTGGCTCCTCAGGATTCGGTGTCACTTCATCCCTTGTTTCATCGGTCGGCATCTTAGGGTCTTCAAGTTGCTTGCCGCTCCGAGTGGAGATTGCATTGCAATGCTCCCTCGGGTTGACTTCTGGTTGTGATGGCAGCTTCCCTGGTGCTCTAGAGGATGAGCTAGCCTGCTGCGCAAGCTGGCTCTCCAATATTTTATTATGCATTTCCAAGGAGTCCATCCTCGTCATCATCAGTTTCATCATGTCAGTCAGCCCTTCTATCTACTTACTTAGTTGAGAGTCTTGGGCCGGTCTTGGAGGAGGATTGTAGTTTGCTTGTTGAGGGGGGGGGGGATTGTAGTTTCTCTGTTGGAACCCAGGTGGCTGCATGTAATTTTCTTGTTGTGACGGCCTGAAGTTCCCTTGCTGAGGTTGAACTTGTGGTGGTGCTTGCCCTGGTTGTATGGGCTGCGTGGTCCGGTAGGAGAAGTTCGGGTGGTTGCGCCAACCAGGGTTGTAATAGTTGGAATAGGGGTTGTTCATGGAGTTCATATTTCCAACTGCATTAAGATGTTCAGGCTGACTTGGGACCACTTGTCCATCTCCCACTCAGCACTCAGCACCTGCATGTCCTGCGACGCCACACAGCTCACAAGACAATGAATTAGTGTCTAAAGAGTTAACAGACCATAAATCAAATTTCTTAGTCAGATTGTCTACCTTCACAGTGAGAGCAGTTAATGAATCAAGATCGAATTTACCTGCTTTTCTGGAAGGTGTACCTCGCTCTGGATTCCATTGATGATAGTTCAGTGTCATGTCCTCTAGGAGGCTTATAGCATCTTCAGGTACTTTGCTCATTAAGCCCGATCCTCCAGCAGCTGCATCGACTGTGAGTCTAGTATTATATTCCAATCTCATGTAGAACGTGTGTACTAGAACCCAAGTCTCAATCCCATGGTGCGAACATAATCTTTGAAGCTCTTTGAACCTTTCTCAGGCTTCGTACAAAGACTCTCCATCCTTTTGCATGAAGCTCGTTATCTGGTTTCTGAGTTGGATTGTCTTTGAATGAGGAAAATACTTCGAGAGGAAAGCTTGAGACAGTTCATCCCATGTCTGTATTGAAGTTGAGGGGATCGTGTGGAGCCATGCCCTTGCTCTGTCCCTTAAGGAGAAGGCAAACAAATACAACCTGATAGCATCAGAAGTAGCTCCATTAATCTTTAACATATCACAATATTCCAAAAATATAGACAAATGCATATTAGGGTCCTCAATAGGAGAACTACCAAATTGATTTTGTTGTATCATTGAAAGTAAAGCAGGTTTAATTTCGAAATTATTGGCCTCAACACTAGGCCTAACGATTCCTAATTGAAACCCATGTGTAAAAGGCGCTGCATATTCTCGTAGTGTTCTGGCATTGTTGTTGTTCACAGGTTGAGGTGCTGGTTCGTTCTCCATGTCAATGTGAAGATGTTCCATCTGTTCTTGATTCTCCTTTTTCAGATCTTGCTTAAGCTTCCTTCTTTGTCTGAAGGTCCGTTCTATTTCTAGATCGATTTCCAAGAGTGCTCCAGCCCTGGAACTTCTTTGCATAAAAATTTGTCAGACTCAATTATGAAGTTCAAAGCAATTAACACAAGCAGAAAGCAGCGTGAAACAGAATAAAGAAAAAAAAGAAAACTAACTAAAGCTTAGTCTACCAGTCCTTAGAAGTATACTGATATTAACCATTGTTCCCCGGCAACGGCGCCAAAAACATGACACTATCCGCAAGTGCACGGAAATGTCGAAGTAATACAAAAGATATCGAATCCCACAGGGAACAAGGTGAGTACCAGAAAATCTAATTCTTGGAATCTAAGCTGATCAAATTATGGTTTTTGGAACTTTAAAAACTAAAACTAAGCGAAATCGTAAGCAAGAAATCAAACAACTATGGTAGGGAAAATATATGAGAGAGAATATCAGGGCTTTGGTTTCCATCACTCTGACGATTCTAATTGCGCTGAGATATAAATATCAGTTATATGGATTTACAAATATGCATAAGGAATCTACCCTATGGTACAAGGTGCCCTCTTTCGAGTGTACACCCCGGTATTTATCCAGAACGTCTCCTACTTTCGCGGTGGATCGCTCTAGACAAACCCAATGGGTTCCGTGGTAGATTATGGACCCTCGAGCGAAGAACAAGCACTTTCGTGTCGAGCCTTCGCAAGATTCACAAAGAGGTTCCGTCGTTACAATCATACTTTCGTTATGAACTGTAATAACTATGACATGATAATACTTGGCCAGAGTAAATATCAAGAAATTAATACTTCAAGTGAAATATGCTCAGAATATGATCCAAATAACAAAGTTAACACAATATTGCAAATAGAAATCGTCAGAGGGCTTCAACCTAGCCCTGAAATAAAGTTTACGCTACAACCATCGTCGAAACGATAAAAGATCTCTCTTTGTACATAGGAAAATCACAGGAAAAGGTTTCTAAGAGGGAGGAGACGATGAACCGAATGAAATAACCAATGATTGCTGAGTTCCGATGCTCGAAACTCCGAAAATCACCCCAAAGTTGCCTGTCCGTCGTGTCCGTCCGCCCTAGCTGCTTCATCCCAAGATTGCTCCTCGTTAGGGCATAAAAATTGGGGCTTTTATATTCTTTGCATTCGTCTTCGAGTAAGCTTTCCAAAAAGTCCTCACTTGCTAAATTTGGACTTGAATCGAGCCCGAAATCAGCGAAAAACTGAGTGTCTGTCGGGCTGTTCCGATAGCATCACGGGTGAACCCCGCCGGGTTCATCTACCAGTGAAGTGTTCAGTGCAGTTCTGTTGCGAAATAATCACAGGTGAACCCCGTCGGGTTCACCTACCAGTGAAGTCCACGGTATATTTCTGCCTAGGTTTTATCAGATGGAATCACGGGTGAACCCCATAGGGTTCACCTGCCAGTGAAATGCGTAGTGACTTTCGGATACCCTGACATCATCGGTGAACCCCGCCGGGTTCACCTAGCCGTGAAGTCCAGAAAAAGCTCCGATTGAGCCTATATTTTACGGGCAACTTTGTCTTCTCATAAGGAATCACCCTATGCTCTCAGATTCTTCAAAAAGACTTCAGAATTGGGTGATTTTACCTGAAATTCAATAAGACAGACGAAAAGTGAAGATTTTGAAGTTTTTAACTAAATAAGCCTTAAAGGAGTGTAAAAATATTCAAATATGCCCAAATTCATCATGGAATATCAGTAAAAATCACTACTAAAATGTAAGGCATCACACATCCTCTCGGGCAGTGCAGGCGTAGCATTCTTAAGCAATCCAACGTACTGACACGCTTTCGCGTCGCCAGGTGCGTCTAGGGTCTAGAAGCTAACTGACACGACCGCAAGTGCATGGTTATGTCGAAATAATATAAAAGATATCGAATCCCACAGGGAGCAAGGTTGAGTACTAGAAAGTCCGAGTCCTAATAGCTAGGCGAATCGAAACGTGGGTTTTTGAAGACAGAAATCGAGAACAAATAAGTGCAACTACTTCGGTAGAGAAAAGATAAAAGAGAGAATTCAGGGCTACGACTTCCACCACGACGATAATCTTAATCGCACAAGAAAGATATTAGTTATTTGGTTTATTGGTTTTGCACAAGGAGTCTAACCCTAGGGTACAAGGTGCCCTCTCTCGAGTGATACACCCCGGTGTTTGTCTTAGACCGATCTCCTACTCTCGCGGTGAATCATTCTAAGGTAAACCCAATGAGTTCTATGGCAGTCTATGGAATCCTCGAGCGAAAACCAAGCACTCTCGTGTCGAGATCTCGCAAGTTTTACTCAGAGGTTCGACCCTTACGATCCTTCTCTCGATATGAATCGTAACGGCTAACACGTGATATTACTCGGCCAAGGTAAAACCACGAAATAAATACGTCAAAGTAAAATATACTCACAATTCATACCAAATAACATAAATAGATACAAAGTATGCAATTAAAATCATCAAAGGGTTTCCACCAAGCCCCGAAATAGGGTTTACGCTACAATCGTCATTGAAACGCTCAAAATCTCTCTTTTAATGAAATGAAAAGTATAAAAAAATGAAGCTAAGGGGAAGGAGATGATGAACCGAAGGAATCCTGAAGAAATCATGATGATCGTGTGTCTCAAACTCCGAAAATCACCAAAAGTCACCTCTGTCGCCGTGTTCTTCCGCCTGCACCGCTTCTTCACGTGAATGCTCCCCGATTAGGTCATACAAATTGGGGCTTTTATATCTTTTACGTTCGCCTCTGAAATAGCTTTCCAAAAAGTCCTCACTTGCTAAATTTGGACTCGAATCGAGCCCGAAATCGCCAAAATACTGAATGGGTGTCGGTTAACTCGTCCTCACTCGCCTTTTCCTCGATTGCTCCACAAATATGGCATGAAAATTAGGGCTTTTATGTTCTGTGCGTTCGCTTCTAAAAGAGCTTTCCATAGACCTCTCACTTGCCAAATTTGGACTCCAAACGGGTGAGAAATCAAAGGAAAACTGAGTGTGAGTCGGGTCTACTCGCGAGCCTGGGTTAGAATCACGGTGAACCCCACCGGGTTCACCTGGCTGTGATTCATTCTGAGAGTTCGGCTGAAAGAAGCACGGTGAACCCTGCCGGGTTCACCTGGCCGTGATGTCTTATGGATAGTTTTTGGCCAAATGGAATTCTGGTGAACCCCGCTGGGGTTCACCCGGCCGTGATGCTCTCTGTGAGTTTCGCAAGCTGGCGACTGGGATGGTGAACCCCGTAGGGTTCACCTGGGCGTGATTGTCAGGCTAATTCCAAATAAGCCCAAATTTGACAGGCGGCTTCATTTCTGAATAAGAAATCGTCCTGTGGCCTCAGAATCTTCAAAATATGTCGAAAAGATGGCGTTTTTACCTGAAATTCAATAAAAGTGCCAAAAAGTGAAGATTCCGAAGATATGAAGGAAATAAGCCTATAATGAGTATAAAAGTGTTAAAATTAGCCTAGATTTAACATGAAATAACTATGAAAATCACTACCAAACTGCGATGCATCAAAATACTCTAGACCTAAATCTTTGCTTGTCCTCAAGCAATAAAATAAGATGAAATACATGATAGGTATAAGAACAATCTTTTGTGTCGAGATATACATTCAAGTTAGAAAAACATTTAATCACAATCTAAGATCTAGTCAGGAGAAATCAAGTGAATGGTTGTTTGAAGTGTTCAACAGTTTGATCCCACAATAACTAGATGCCAAAACAACTTAGTAAGCAATGAACATAGGATTCAATCAAGCTTACACACAACACTCATGCAATTCTAATATTTCCAAATCAAATCGTTGGGGTTAACTCAAATGTTTTATGTGGAGTATGATATACTGATTATTGCATTAGACTTCAACTCATAACCTTAGGTACCATTGCCAATTTTTCGTAATGCCAAGTAGATGAGTCTTTTTATTGATTTCACTTCACATCCCTTAGATTTCAACTCACATCCTTCGGTACCACTATCAATTTTGCGCAGTGCCAAGTAGAGGAATCTAAGGGTGTTGTTTTTTTTTTAAAAAAAAACAGCAATTGAGAACATATCCTTTTTGACAAATGTAGTGTTTCCCCAACAATAGCAAGGAATTAAAAGAATAACTAAGTGAATATGCATCTTGATACGATTCTCATGTAAGTTGCAAGCTTGAGTTTATTCAACTATCATATCAATGTTTGACCCACTAATGAACATCTCAAATCTGATCCAAATCACAAAATTTCTAAATCATAGAACATATGGACATGATCAAACAGTATCTCTAACAAGGAGGTATCACTCCAGACTTAATTCTTTGATTATTCCTAACCAATCATGCATTCAACTCAACATTTTCAAAATAGCTATCATAGGCCAATTCATTCACATAACTCTCATGGAAACTCATAGAAATGTTCACAAAGCAAATATATAAAAAACATAATCATTATAACATAGTGTGGACGCAAATATGAAAGATATGTCATACAATCACGAGGTGGGGCCTGAAGATATGGACCAGGCCCACGAATAGAATGGCATATAAGATACAATGCCACATAATATCCAACCGTCATAGAATAACAGTATCAATCTCCAAAAAGAAACATCAAAACATCAAATCAAATCACTTCGCAGCCACGTGTAGAAATAAAAAGCAGAGACCGGAGTTAAGAAAGCTCACCCACTCTAAAATTTTTGCATAGTCCTCTATGCAATACCATGATGTGAGAGGAGTGGATGATGCTGCTGCCGAGGGTGATGGGAAGCTACTTCCTCTTTCATGAGCGAGAGCCAAAAGCCCTGGAGCTCTTCCTCTTCCCACGTGCGCTATAATCTGGCTCGGCCTCCTCGTCAGAAGAGATGTTCATGCGTGTCATGTTCTCCTCATTGATGAAGGCCAGCCTATCATCCATGTGTGATAGCTTCTCCCAAACAGAACCCATCATCTTGTGTTGTCTTTGCATGTGTGCTTCCATCGACTCCCATTGCGAAGATTGGTTCTGCTGGATATAGGTAACAGTGGTGTCCAGGTGATTGATCATCTCCCGCTGATGAAGTTGCTCCTCTTTAATTTCCTGCAATACAGACATCATAGAATCGTGAGAGGAGGTGCCACCAAAAGAGAAGGCTCCAGGAGCTGGTGTTGCGGTGTCGACTGGATCTAGCTGTACGTCCTCAACTGGCTGGATGCGCTAGTTTCCACGGACTCGACTGAAGTGCGCTCCGGGTTTGGCAAAGGCAGGCAGAAGGGACTCACCTTGAATCTCATGCAATAAGAATCTCCCTTATATATGATCAGCTTCATGGCAACACACGACTCGATATCTAGCCCATTGTTTCCGGTAGCTTCTAAGGTACCGTAGGGGATGATGCCTAAGGATACTGCTAAAGGTGTGATCAAGCCGCTAATCACTATCGCCCCCCTCAAAGAACGGGCGACGCGGCTAAAATGCTTTGCCAGATAATACCCAGAATCGACTCTAAAACTGTGGAGCATGCACCAGATATAGAACAACTCCGTCTGTCGAACCATACCGTCACTCTCACTGCGGCCGAAGAGAGTGTGGGCCAATACGCGGTGCACATACTTAATCACGGGGTTGCAGAGACTGGAGGCACGGGCCACGCGAGCAGAGTAAATGTGCTCGTTAGTGATGGCACCCCAAAAGTTTTGCTCACTATACTCAGTGGGGACTCTGCGTGCACAGGGCTCTAGAATACCGTATATACTGCGAAACTGTGAAAGAGTGAGGATGTGTTCGATATTACCCAATCGAAAAGACAGACGGCCTGGATCAGCCTTTACTTCTAAGGAGCTCAAGAATTCCAGCGTGGTGCCAATGTAAGTTGGTGAGGATAATCGTTGAAACTGTTCCCAACCAATTGCAACATACATCAGGCCAACATCTTCGAGCATCCCAAGCGTTCGCAACGTACCTCTGTCTAGATAGCTCATATTAAGCACGCGACGCTTCCGCAATACCTAATATCGTGCCTCTTGTGCAGCGTTCCGGAAGATGATCCCGAACTCATTCGGGGGAGACACATAGGGCTGTGGTCAGCTGGCGGGTGTGCAACCGTGGCGAGACAAAGAGGAGCCCGGCGTAGCTGAAGAGCGCCGGGATGAAGGAGGAGTAGGCGTCGGCTCGTATTCCTCATCGTCGGTGGCGGACGAGTCTGACAGCGCCTGTTGAGGGCGTGCGGTCCTCTTGCTGGCCACGGCTTTTGTCCTTGGAGGCATAGTGACTGGAGAAGATTGGAAGTGGTGGCAGACTTTGGCTGAAGATGCAGAGAAAACTGGAGCAGCGCCGATCGGCAAAAACAAGGGACGGAGAAACAGGCGGAACGAAAACCCTCGATCTGAAATCGAACGAACTAGAAATCCGTTTGGATGCAATGTAAAGCTAGATCAAACCTTCGGATATCTTCTTTGAGTGCGAAGAGGGAGAATAAACGGCGGATCCGAACGGTGTTGTCGAAATCGAGAGGCGGCAGCGGAAGTATATAAGATCTTGCGAGGCGAAAATCTAGAACCGATTGAAGAGGAAACTGGTTCGGATGAGAGGGGAAAACCTAGATCAAACCCATAGGGATCCCTTCGGAGGCTCAGAAGAGGAGAAGGCGGCGGTAGAAATTCGCGTGCGTGCCCTTATTCGGGGCGAACTTGACTTGAAATTCCAGTGAACCCGCCCGGGTTCACTCGCCCGTGATGCTTACTGTGGTCTGGCTGAAGTAATAGAAACACGGGTGAACCTGCTGGGGTTCACCGACCCGTGAAGCATTCTGGAAAGTTTCTGGTTTTCGAAATCGTGGTGAACCCAGTGGGGTTCACCTGCCTGTGAAGCTTACTGGTTGGATTCTGCGCATATAGAATATCGGTGAACCCCCTGGGATTCACCTGCCCGTGAAGTCCTCTGGTTACAAAGCCTGGGCGAACTGTACAGTACATGTCACGGTGAACCCCATGGGATTCACCAGGCCGTGATGTTCACTGTTCACTCGAAAAAATTCTGAAAAAAATCTGGAAAAATTCCCTTGCGCTCCAACTTCTTCCTACAACATATAGAGACATCAAATTAGTAGCAATCCCCTCTAGAAAAGTGAAAATAAAAGAAAAACAAAACAATGATTAAAACACTAACTAATCAACATGGAGAAACTATGCATAAAAACTAAAATTAAGCAAAAACTTGGGTTGCCTCCCAAGAGCGCTAGGTTTAGGTCGGTAGCTCGACCATAAGTGTGTTATTCATAAATCAGAATGAAGATGAAATTACCAAGTGGTTCATACCTTGAAGGGTCAGAAAATGATTTCAAGCTTATTTTACCTTCATCAGTTACCTTGGTTGTTTCCTTATACAAATTTTCAAATTGTACCTTCCTCAAGTTGACTGGTTCAGTTGAATCTAGGAGTATAGCAAAAGGTTGAGCTTTTTCATTGTCTTTCACCTTCTCTTCAGCTGCAAAACAGATATATATATAGGATCCACAAATAATTTGTCAATCATATCTTGGTTAACTACTTCCTCAACAAGATCAACATTGTGACAAGTCCCTACAAAAGAAGGTATATCCTCAAGTGGTTTCTCATGTTCTATCTCCTCATTTGATTGTTCAGGTTGAAGTGTCTCAGGAGATTTTATCTCAGTGTCATGTACAGGCATCCTAGGCTCCTTAAGTTGTTTCCCATTACAAGTTATAATTGCATCACAATATTCTCTTGGGTCTGTTTCAGATCGGGATGAGAGTTTACCAGAGGCTATTGTAGAGGTGCTAGCTTGATTAGCCAATTGGGTTTCCAACATCTTATTATGGGCCTCGAGAGCATCTACTTTAGATGTTAGTTGCCTAATGACTTCACAAACACTCTCATTTTCCTTGGTTTGTGCTGCCACAATAGTCTCTAGTAGTGACTCAAGGTTAGACTTTTGATGTGACACAAACTGCCTCGATTGAAATTCAGGAGGTTGCCTATAGTTAGGTTGGGGAATTGTGTTGGGATTGTTCTTATATGAAAAATTTTCATGGCCCCACCCACTTGGATTGTATATATTGGAATATGGGTTTAACTGTGGTCTAGGGTTGAGATTCCAAAAGGTATTGGCATGCTTTCTAAGGTTCAAGTTGTGAGATTCCTAATTTGCATTCGGCGAAGCTGGTTGAGATTCCAAAAGGTATTGGCATGCTTTCTAAAAGGTTCAAGTTGTGAGATTCCTAATTTGCATTCGGCGAAGCTGTGTCCTGACCATTGACTGTGATTGAAGGCCATATCCTCCAGCAGATTCATAGCATCATCCACAGTCTTGTTCATCAAAGCCCTGCTAGCAGCTACATCAACAATACGCCTCGTGTTAAATTTTAGACCATTATAAAAGGTGTGAACAATTACCCATTTTTGAAGTCCATGATGTGGGCATATTCTCTGAAGTTCTTTAAATCTATCTCATGCTTCATAGAGTGATTCTCTATCTTTCTGAGTAAAGCTTATAATCTGGTTACGAAACCACACAGTCTTGCTCTGAGGGAAGTATTTGGAAAGGAAAATTTGGGAGAGCTGGTCCCATGCAGTGATTGATCCTGGTGGTAAGGAGTGTAGCCATATCCTTGCTTGGTCCCTAAGAGAAAAAGGAAAAAGCCTTAGTCGAATTGCATCAAAGGAGACACCATTTAATTTCAAAGTATCACAATATTCCAAAAATATAGCTAAATGCATGTAAGGGTCTTCAAGTAAAGAGCCTCCAAACTAGTTCTGTTGAACCAACGATAGAAGTGCAGGCTTGATCTCAAAATTGCTGGCTTCCACATTGGGGCGAGTAATGCCTGATTGTAAGTATTGTATAGATGGAGCAGCATAATCTCTCAAAGTCTTGTTGTTCATATTTCCAGCAGTCAAAGGTACTCGGGCATTCTCCACATTCAACGATCACCTGTTCTTAAGCTCCTTTGCAAAAACTATTGATCAGACACAATGATAAAACTTAAGAAAGGAAATAGCTAAAATACAAATAAAAATAAAAAGGAAGAAAAAGAAAAATGCTTAGTCTACCCATTCTCGGAAGTATACTAATATCAACCGTTGTTCCCCGGCAACGACGCCAAAAACTTGACACGACCGCAAGTGCACGGTTATGTTGAAGTAATATAAAAGATGTCGAATCCCACTGGGAGCAAGGTTGAGTATTAGAAAGTCCGAGTCCTAATAGCTAGGCGAATCGAAACGTGGGTTTTTGAAGACGGAAATCGAAAACAAACAACTGCAACTACTTTGGTAGAGAAAAGATATAAGAGAGAATTCAGGGCTACGGCTTCCACCACGACAATAATCTTAATCGCACAAGAAAGATATTAGTTATTTGGTTTATTGGTTTTGCACAAGGAGTCTAACCCTAGGGTACAAGGTGCCCTCTCTCGAGTGATATACCCTGGTGTTCGTCGTAGACCGATCTCCTACTCTCGCGGTGGATCGTTCTAAGGTGAACCCAATGAGTTCTATGGCAGACTATGGAATCCTCGAGTGAAGACCAAGCACTCTCGTGTCGAGATCTCACAAGTTTTACTCAGAGGTTCGACCCTTATGATCCTTCTCTCGATATGAATCGTAACGGCTAACACGCGATATTACTCGGCCAAGGTAAAACCACAAAATAAATACGTCAAAGTAAAATATACTCACAATTCATACCAAATAACATAAATAGATACAAAGTTTGCAATTAAAATCATCAAAGGGTTTCCACCAAGCCCGAAATAGGGTTTACGCTATAATCGTCATTGAAACGCTCAAAATCTCTCTTTTAATGAAATGAAAAGTATAAGAAAATGAAGCTAAGGGGAAGGAGACGATGAACCGAAGGAATCCTGAAGAAATCATGATGATCGTGTGTCTCAATCTCCGAAAATCTCCAAAAGTCGCCTCTGTCGCCGTGTTCTTCCGCCCGCACCGCTTCTTCATGTGAATGCTCCCCGATTAGGTCATAAAAATTAGGGCTTTTATATCCTTTACGTTCGCCTCTGAAATAGCTTTACAAAAAGTCCTCACTTGCTAAATTTGGACTCGAATCGGGCCCGAAATCGCCAAAATACTGAATGGGTGTCGGTTAACTCATCCTCACTCGCCTTTTCCTTGATTGCTCCCAAAATATGGCACGAAAATTAGGGATTTTATGTTTTGTGCGTTTGCCTCTGAAAGAGCTTTCCATAGACACCTCACTTGCCAAATTTGGACTCCGAACGGGTGAGAAATCGAAGGAAAATCGAGTGTGGGTCGAGTCTACTCGCGAGCCTGGGTTAGAATCACGGTGAACCCCGCCAGGTTCACCTGGCTGTGATTCATTCTGAGAGTTCGGCTGAAAGAAGCACGGTGAACCCCGCCGGGTTCACCTGGCTGTGATGTCTTCTGGATAGTTTTTGGCCAAATAGAATTCTCTGGGGTTCACCCGGCCGTGATGCTCTCTGTGAGTTTCGCAGGCTGGCGACTGGGATGGTGAACCCCGTGGGGTTCACCTGGCCGTGATTGACAGGCTAACTCCAAATAAGCCCAAATTTGACAGGCGGCTTCATTTCCGCATAAGAAATCGTCCTGTGGCCTCAGAATCTTCAAAATATGTCGAAAAGAGGGTGTTTTTACCTGAAATTCAATAAAAGTGCGAAAAAGTGAAGATTCCGAAGATATGAAGGAAATAAGTCTATAATGAGTATAAAAGTGTTAAAATAAGCCTAGATTTAACATAAAATAACTATGAAAATCACTACCAAAATGCGATGCATCACTAACACAAGGAGAGTGTAGTTCGCGTCAAACGGATTCTCCCTAGCCCCTGATTTACAAACCCCACATGAGAAGCTAAAAGGCTCAAACATTCCCTTTCGGGCAATGTAGGCATAACGTGCAAACGCACTTGATAAACTCTAGACCAATTGCTTCTGACGGGCGGTCGGATTTTTAGTCTCCCCGACACGTCTAGGATCCTAACGACCCCTTGGTTGAGTACAGACAATCAGCGAGTCTCTTCGTGATTCTCTGATTTACAAACCTCAAATCAAGGGAAAGAAGGCTCAAGTGCATTCTTTCGAATGGCATAGGCAAAGAGTGCACATAGGATCAAGCTGGATCTTGGCACTTAAAGCTAAACTATCGAGCTAATAAGTCATCAAAAGGGCTACACCCACATCCTGATTTAGGAGTTAGCCTATCATATTCATCATGAATCACAGACAATAGTTTTTAACAATACACACAAAATCAGTCTTGTGTAGGAATTACAAGCAGAAGTTAAGATCATGCGATAGTTTGCATAAATTATACAATAAGCATGGCAAATCGAATGAAGCTTGAGATCTTCCCTTACAAATTTCTCCTTGAGGTGCTGACGCAAGAAGGTCTTCAATAGTTACAGATGCGCAGCCCTTTTCTTTATCTCCTTCTTCTCCCAAGCTTGCAGCCCTCTCTCGTATGCGATCCTCCCCCTTAATTGCTAAACTCCCCTCTCTTAAATAGGCCGAAGGTTTGATAGCGATCTGCAAGTGCACGGATTTATCGAAGTAATAAAAAAAAGATATTGTTCCCAACGAGGATCTGGCGGTCAAGTACCGATTACACGATTGATCTATATCTAGACGAATCAAATATGTGGTTTTTGTTTTGGACACTTCTAAGTACAATTAAAAGAAACAGAGGCAACGTTTTTGGTAAAAATCAGTTCGGATAAAATCGGGAATTAGGGTTTCACCACGCTGACGATTATGAATTTAATAAAAATAAATCTTTGATTAGAAAATTATAGTTTTGAAAGGGATTTTTCCAAAGGTGCAGATTACCTCCTCTCGAAGCGTAATCCGGTATCTAACTATGCTAACTCCCTACTCTCGTGACAGTTAACGTAATTAGACCCATTAAGTTCTATGAAAAACCATGTGAATCCTTCAAACGAATCCGAACTACTCTCGTGATCGGATTCGTAGGTTTGAAAAGAATAGTTTCGACGTTGCGATTCACCTCTCGGTCCTTCTCGCAACGTCTAAAACGCAATAAAACTTGGCCAGAGTATTAAAGCGAGATACGTACAATTCTAATCAAATCAAATCTATAAAATTCACGTAAAAGATTTGAAACAATATATTCAATCCATAAATCGTCAACGGGCTAGCTAATCCCCAAATCCCGAAACTAGGGTTTACACATTCATGTTCAAAGCAAACAGCATGTTCATCAATGAAAATCGCTTGAAAACCTAAGAAGATTACAGGAAATCGCTAGACAAGTAATTAGAAAAGCTTCCCCTCAACGTGGAGACGAAGATGAACCCTCTAATTCTTCCTTTGCGCGGCTTTCCTGATATAATTCTGCCCTGGAACTGATTTCCGCCATCGCCGCTACAGCCGTTCGTTTTCGTGCCCATAAGCCCCCAAAACCCTTCCAAAACCCTTCCAAAACCCTTCCTTTTATAGTCTAATCAGTATATAACCCATTTAGGAAGGTTTCTGCATGGTTTGGTTCAATTCCGATTTAATTTGGAGTCGAATTGAGTGAAAAACTGAAAGGGCGGATGTTTTCACGGTCCGTGATGAAATTACGGCCACAGCCGTAAATGTCTCTGTGTGTACAGCACTTAAGTCACAGAAATATTCACGGCTCGTGATGGATTCACGACTTCGGCTGTGAAAGTTTCTGTGCATTTTATAACTTAGCCGTTTTTCGCCTTCTGCTCGAACTCAGAATTACGGCTGATCTATAATTATGACCAAGGCCGTAATTTTCACATTCTTCACTATTTTGATTCCAAATTCGACGTGTAAGCTCGTGATTTCCTCGGGAATTATAATATGGCCTAAAAACTCTCAAAATCCATTATTTTTGTGCTTTTTTACCTATATTTTCATAAAAACTAAAAAAAAGTGAAGATTTTATGCAAAGTGAAGTAAAAACATTAAAAATTGAATTAAATCATTCAATTAAGCCCAAAATATGATCTAAAACATAGGCAAAAACATGGTGTAAATGCAACGCATCAAGGTTCTTGCTTCCCTTTGAAGGTTCTATCTTCCTCTTCCTAGTGGGTTGCTGCCCCTTTTCTTGCAAAGCTGCTGCAACCTTTCAGCAGAGAAAAAGTCTTCGCTGCAGCTTCCTCCATACCCTACAACCTGCAGCCGCCCATCCTCCATGAAATTATGATTGCGTGACCAATTCCACTTCTAAAAGCTGCTCCTTGCTTCCTTTGTCAATGGGGGAGAAAGGTCCTTAATGCCTCTGAGCTTCCCTTAGGGTTAGGTCAAAGAAATCTGGGTAAAAATCGTGAATTCGTAACAGGCGGGTCCGCGATCTCGGGCGAGAATTTGGTCGTGACCCGGTCATAATTTATCAATTTCAGCTTCAGGCATAATGATGATCACGGGCATGATTCTGATCGGGACCCGGTCGTGATTTCCAACAAAGGCCTCAATGAATCTGAAAGTTTCTGGTTAGGATCATCTGAGTTAGGATGAGCTCCTTTGCCACAAAAGTGCCAGAATCTACCCTTTTGTGGTCGTTTTGATCTGAAAACATGAAAATACCAGAACAGGTGTAGATTCCATAGATGTATCCAAATAAAGACAATTATAAGACTTAAAGTCGTGAAATGAGGATGATTTCATTAGAAAAATGGCATGTAAAACTCTATATAAATCTGTGTCAACAGTATACGATTATTTTCTATTATTCTTATCACATTCATTATAGTTGTATATAATAATTAAAAAGATCATTTACAGGAAAGTATTATTTAGTTGATGCTAGATACTCACATATCAGTGGGTACCTTGGCCCGTATAGAGGAGTGCGATATCATCTTCAGGAGTTTCAACAAGGTCATCCACCACAAGGCCTTAAAGAATTATTCAATAAAGCACACTCATCTCTTAGAAGTTGCATTGAACGAACTTTTGGAGTGTGGAAAAAAAGGTGGAATATATTAAGGGGTATGCCATCATTTCCATATGAAACACAGGTGAAGATTGTAGTTGCATCGATGGCACTGCATAATTATATTAGACAAACATCAAGGTCTGATCAAATTTTTGAAGACGTTGATGCTGAAGAGATTTTCGCACGAGAAGATGATCATGAAGAAAATGAGGAATCTCCTGCAATGGAAGTAAATTCCACTCCAATAAATATACAGCGTAACCAGATTGCTTTGAGTTTGATGGCATCAAATATGTAATTTTAATGTATATTGTTATGTATAACAGTAGTGACACGGATTGCACTTTTTTGTATGGTATTTATTTATGTGAGTTATATGAGTTTTTATTATAATATTTTAATATAAAATACCTATTTATTAGAATGTTTTTAAAAATATTTATGCTTAATAGTATAGCACAGCACAAACAACACAAACAAAATAATCAAACCACAAGCTATGCATCCAAACACCCTTAGAACTTCTTCAGCTAACATCTTTTTAACCAGCACTTCTTCAACCAGCAAAAGTAACTAGCAGAATCTGAGCCAAACTGGGTCTTAATCTACAGCTTTCTCTTTTTCTCTATTTTTTTCTCTCTCCTTTTTTTATTAGACTTCAACTCATGTCTTTGGTACCACTATCAAATTTAACAGTGCCAAGTAGAGGAGTCTTTTCTATCTTTTCTCTTTTTTTTAATTTCTGGAGAAAGTCGGTCAGTAGCATGGTACTTAAATCATTATCGATACTTGATCACAACAGATTTAAAATATACCAACTCATGGTATAATATAACTCATGACCTCAGATTACTCAACCAGAGGAGTTAGAGCAAATCTTAGTTTAAAGAAATATCACAAATTTTTTTTTCATAAAAATTCCCATCAAGTAAAAATAGACAAATCAAACTTCAAGTATATAGATACTATGCACATGTCGTATGAATATATAAAAATTCACATATGCATATTATCAATACCAGAATTGAATTTACTCAAGAATTTAAGTCTACATGAAATTTTAAAAATTTCCTAAGTTATCAAATCAATCACTCAAAATATTTCGTAAGAAAAATTAAGGATAAAACAAGTTTGATTATAGTTAAAAATCATAAACATTCAGGATACATATCTATAAAGCTCAAAGGTAAGCAAAATATATATGAGGACACTCTAGACTTAAATTGTTACATGCATAAATATTAAATCAATGAATGACAGATTTCAAAAAAATTTTACAAGAGTTCCCTTTATAATGTGAGCAAAATCCTTCACAGTTATATCAATATATGTAAATGTTACTCAGAAAAATCTAAAGACTTTATTACATTAAAGATAATCACATTTAAATATACCCACAAAGAAGATATCGCAAAAATCACAGTCCGTTAGTGACTCACGGCTGCACCCGTGAATATCTTGTTGATCACTTTTCTTTCTAGTAAAAATTCTCAAAAAAAAATTGCTGCATATAAAATAACTTATTAAAAGATTTTTCATCAATAAAAATTCATCAAATCATGCTGCAAAAATTTCTAAAAATTTAAAAAAAATCAAAAACTAAAACTAGAGTAGTAAAAGTCAAAAAAGTTGGGTTGCCTCCCAAAAAGCGCTTGTTTAAGGTCACTAGCTTGACCAATGCTTCATGTCATGGTGGAGTTGGTAAATCTGTGCCATAGTAGAGAGCATATAATCTTGTGTTTTTCTTCATCTCAAGAGTGTGCCCACCAAAGTATATATCCAGTGAAATAGGTAGATTAATGTTGAAGTGGTCAATACATGCATACAAAAACCAAAGTTAAAGTCATGCAAAGAATACTTAATAATTTTTCTGCATTTATCCAAAAATAATATCATACTTTTTCCTTTAGATTTGTACCAACAATTGGAAGAAGACTAAAATTAAGATCAAAAAATTCATGCCTTAAATTTCTCAAGAAATTTTCAAATTTCACATTGGATTTTTCACTTACCTCAATGTCAATGTGATCTAGAATCTCATGTGTTATCATCTTTTCGGTACTTGTGGTTGAATTTGATTCAAATAATATTTCTTATGGTGGTGGTGGTAGAATATGCACAGGATCTTCTTCCTCATCTTTCTCCTTAATTTCTTTCTCTTTAATGGGGTATTCCATCCTAGCAATATTAAATTTATCCCCATTTATCTCACTAGATTTTTACTTGAGGATCCTTAAATTCATCATATTTCTTTTCATAAGACTCTAAATGTTTAAATTTTTCTTCAAGTGTGTCCGAAGGATTTGTGTTGCAAGGCACTATGTTATGTGAGAGGGGATTGGATGGCTGGTAAAGTGTAAAAGAAGGGTTAATGGGGTATTTAGAATTTTTAAAATCATCAAAATTTGAAGAAGATAAATCATAATCAGGAGTCATGATTAATGATTGTTACAACTCTACAAAATTCTTAGATTCATCTTGGATTCCATCATCTATTCCATTTTTATCAGTGCCATAAATTATTGTATTTTCAAGCATGGCTTCTAAGTTGGATTTTTGAGGTTGACTAAAGTTTGATTGTGGAACAAATGTTGGGTCATTCTGATAAAGATAGTTTTGATGGTTCTCCCAACTTTGATTGTGAGTACTAAGGCATGAGTTAAAGCATGAAGGAATCCTAAATTAACATTCAGTATAATGATACCCATGATATCCACAAATATCGCAAATAACATATTTCAACTTAGAATATTGCATGCTTAAATAATCGGTTTATTGAGTAAAAGAATTTACCTTTGCTGCAAGTGATTGAAATGTATCCGTGACATATTCTCTTGCCATGATCGGTGGCACATACTTCTGATTTGACTATTGACATTGGTTAAACATCATGTTTTTAATTCAGAAATACAAAATGTAAAACAGGAAATGCAAAACAAAACTTAAAATATCTAGTCAAGTGATTTCTAGCATGAGTTTTCCTGTTCATACATCGCATTAATCCAAAAAGATAAAAAATAAAATAAACTAACTAGAAGTAAAAAAATGCTAAAAATAAATTAAAACAGAAATTAAAACAAAGACAAAAATAAACAAAAATAAAAAAAATATCTAGTCTATAAATCTCACGATTAAATCGATATTGGCTAGCCTGATCCCCAGCAACGGCGCCAAAAACTTGACGCGTCCGCAAGTGCACGGATTTATTAAAGTAATAAAATAAAATATCGTTCCCTACGATGATCAGGCGGTTAAGTACTAACTACATGATTGATCTATATCTAGATGAATCAAATTTGTGGTTTTTGTTTTGGAAACTTTTAAGTACAAATTAAAAGAAACAGAGATAGCGTTTTGGGTAAAAATCAATTCGGATAAAATCAGGATTTTGGGTTTTTACCACGCTGACGACTATGAATTTAATAAAAATAAACCTTTAAACAGAAAATTAAAATGTTGAAAAGGATTTTTCCTAAGGTACAAATTACCTCCTCTCGAAGCGTAATCCGGTACCTAACTACGTTAATTCCCTACTCTCGTGACAATCAACGCAATTAGATCCTTTAATTCTGTGAAAAATCATGAAATCCTTCAAACGAATTCAAACTACTCCCGTGATTGGATTCGTAGGTTTGAAAAGAATAGTTCTGACGTTGCGATTCACCTCCCGGTTCTTCTTGCAACGTCTAAGACATAAACATACTTGATCAGGGTAAATTACGTAAATAAACACAATTCTAATCAAATCAATTTAATTATATTCTTAACAAAGATTCATACAAAAGATGTAATTCATAAATCAATCAACGGGCTACTTCCCAAATCCCGAAAAAGAGTTTACACGTTCAAGTTCAAAGCAAACAGCATGTTCATCGATGCAAATTGCATGAAAACTCAATAATATTACAAGAAATCGCTAGACAAGATACTAGAAAGGCTTCCCCTCAATCTGGAGACGAAGATAAAGCCTCTAATTCTTCCTTTGCACGGCTTTCCTATTCGAATTTTGCCTTGGAATTGATTTTAGCTGTCGCCACTACCTCCGTTCGTTTTTGTCTATCAGAGCATGCATACTCTTTTGCCCAACATATAGCTAGCTTGCATGAGGATGTTCGACATCGGATCTTCTTGGGCAATACTCGTAATGCTATGAGGGCTAACGAGCACCGTAGGCCACAACACTTTTATGTTGGTGAGCTGGTGAGGGTGTGCATCCACCCCGAGCGAGTTCCCAACCGAGCACACTTTAAGCTCCAGCCATGTTACATGGGGCCATACGCGGTTATGCGGTGGATCGGCTCCAACGCCTATGTCCTAGATCTACCTGAGAGCATGGGGATCCACCCCCGTCTTCAACGTTGCGGCATCCTTCCCTTCCACGGTCTATTGGAGGAGCCCTTGAACCCTAACGGGCCTCTCCCCATTAGTTCTCCGGAGGAGAACTCTTCAAACCGAGGGGGAGTTGATGTAGGAGGAACGAGCACTAAAAAGGAGGAGGATTTGGACCCAAAAGAACACCAGAAAATGCCTCTGTGTGTCAAACACGGGCAGGCCATACATGCAAACACGGGTGTGTTCGGCTCATCAAAATCCTGCGCCCCTGAACATGGCCATGCGTTTGAACATGGGCAGGCCATGTTCACCTCGGCAAATCCTGGAGGACCTGAACACAGGCGTGCATCCGAACACGGGCAGGTCGTGTTCGTCTCGGCGGAAAATGAGAAAGATGATGATTTTGGACGCGAACAAGAACATGGCAGTGCGTCTGAACACAGGGCAGACCGTGTTTACCTCGGCCGATTTTAGCGGCTCCAAACATGGGCGTGCATCTGAATATGGGCAAGTCGTGTTCACTTCAGCGGAAACGGGAGCACCTGAACACGGCTGTGTTCACCAACACGGCCAGGCCATTTTCACCCCTGAAGACCTAAAGGAGTCATGACAACCCCGTTTCGACGTACATCACCCTCCCTACCATATTTCTCCACCCCATGAAGACCCAAAGGAGCCCAACAAGGAGCCCAACAAGGAGCCCAACAAGGAGCCCAACGCCAAAGCAACCCTCCGGACTGCTTCTTGGGCGTCATTAGCCCACTCTCCATCCATACCGAGGTGGTTCAGCCCAAGGGCACTGCAAGCCAACCTCCTTAAGGCTCAACTCCAAATGGACCCCACAACCACATCAGCAACACAGCCCAAGAACGAGCCGCATTGGTCGTGGCCCAGCCCACGACTTTCAAGTTTTACTGTTTTGTCACGATGTGCTCGGAGCGCGTCTAACCGCCTCCGCCACCACCCGTACGTTGAAGAATCAAAGGACCTATGCCCGTTGCAGGAGTAGTTGGTAGTAGGTAGGATTTTATTCCGTTTGTTTTATGTGACAGCTTGACCACTTTTTGGTTGTTAGTTGTTGAGATGCTACCCTTTTGTCTTGTTTCCCCTCCTTATCTTATAAAAGAGAGGGGCTAGCTGGCATTAATCCTTAGTTCTCTAGAGTGGTAGAGTACTCTAGCTTGTGGAGATCGCGGAGAGTGCCTCGGTTCCTGAGTTGTAAGAGTCGCAGCTAGTGCTTCAACTTGGAGTTGTAGTGTGTGTTCCCTACTTTCAAAGAAGTAAATCCCACCGGCGTTGGTGGGTCAGGTTTGCCTGTTTGTTCATATTCATTGATGTTCTATTCCGCTGTGTGCTTTCCTTTGTTCCCTCACCCACGAGCATCCGAGCGTCGGAGGCATGGACGATTTCCTGCTTGTGGTTTGGTCGCAAGTGCATAGGCGCGCGGACTGAATCCCACGAACCCGCCACCCCGTAACGTGCTGCGCTTAAAGTTGCTTGAGAGGTTAGTGAGTAAACTTTGCATAGTTGAGTGCCGTCGGTTTCTCTCTAGCATTTATATTGCCCCGGAATGGATTTGCGCCGATTTCTCGTGTTTCTTGCTATTTTCTGGACTAGGGATGGCAACGGGGCGGGTCAGGGTCGGGTTTTGTCATCCCCGACCCGACCCCGACTTCCCCGAACCCGACCCTGAACCCGACGGGTTTAGAAAACCCTGCCCCACACCCGACCCCGCGGGGAAACCCGACCCCACCCGACCTAAAAAATAAATATATATTATAAATAATATTTTAAAATTAATTTACATTCTTTATTCATAATATATAAATACAAAAATATTTTACATAAACTATATCATCATTTCTACATAAATTATTAAAATTTAGTAACTAGGTTATAACTTATAAGGGGTAAATTTGTTATTTTAATAGTCGGGGCGGGTTCGGGGTCGGGTTCTAGGCGGGTACCTAAATTCGCATACCCGACCCCGACCCGACTATACCCCCGTCGGGTTTTCCGGGGGTCGGGTCGGGTTGGGGATGTGGTTTTTTGCCATCCCTATTATGGACGCTTTTACTTCCCTCGCCTCAAGACCCTCTCACGATTTCTGCGTATTCTGTAAACACCATAGAGTATGGCATTAAGGACCATCCACCTATAGTAGCTTCATCAACAAGGTACTCTGATAAGAGGACATTAGAGATTCTAGGGCTTGATGAGGATGTACATTGGATGTATGAGCAGATATCATCGCTCAGTTTTTTTTACCAAAATCAGCCACAAACCTTCATCCCTCTAGTCTTAGAATTTTTCAGTAGATTGAAGGTAGAACTTCATGAATTTTTAGCTCTGCCTCTGCCAAATAAGGAAAAGACTTTAATGAAGAATCAGACAAATTGGAAAATTACCCCAGATGTAGCTGTTGACGATACCCTAGCACCGCTAGATTCAGTACCACCACCGCCCACCTGGGGTGGTAGTAGTGACCCTTTTTGTATGAGCATGGACTCCCCGCCTCACAGAGCTACCAGATCTTCATCACGTAGCACTGCTCCAGATCAGAGAGGATGGTTGAGTACCCAGGACGCAAGTTTTCAGGTATTATCTGCAGAGGTATACCAACAGGGGCACCTCATGGAGAAAGTGCTTAATGCAATTGGGCATTTGCATGAAGATATTGAAGAAATGGGGGGATTTCTATGGAACCAATTTGGCGGTGAAGATGAGGAAGGAAACCAGGAAGATGATCAAGATGTGCATATGGGGGAAGCTACTCCAGATGAGGAGGATGATGAAGAGACAGATACCGACGCTGGCATTAGTGCATTGTGAGTATCCCTTGACCTTCATGCTTGTTCTTTACCTTATTACATTAAGAATGATGCATTCTCCTTTGTAGAGAAGGAAGAACCTTAATGATTCATTGCGTATGTTGTTTTTATGCTCTCCTCAGCTTTTTTGTGATGTTTTAGATGTTGTTTTTAGATGGCCTGTATGACCTTATTACACTCTTGACTTGATAATGATGATGTGACTTGGCACCATGCGTAGGTGCAATTTGATGATGGAATTGATAATTGTAAAACCTATAATTTGATGATGATTGATGATGTGTATTTCTTGATTGTGTGGATTTATTTTATAATGATATCTATTTTCTTAACTCTTTGAGAAATTTGGGTGGATGCATGGTTATGATGATATATTTTTGTTGAAGAATGTTTATACATATCAATGTCTGTGAATGAAAATATACTCCTTGTGTAAAGTTTATTTCTTCAATATATATCCTCTCATTTAATTATCATCAATTGATGCATGAGATTTTGGTAGATATGTTGTTTGATAAATGCAATTTGAGAGTGAAGCAATCTTATTCAAATAAAATGAGTATATGAGTATGATTTGTTGAATCAACATTGATTGATTAACCTAGTTGATATTTGACCTATTATGCTATTTGTTGGGAAGACAGAATCTAAAATCCCAAAAAATAA
Organism: Costus lasius; assembly: GCA_027563935.2. Taxonomy (NCBI): domain Eukaryota; kingdom Viridiplantae; phylum Streptophyta; class Magnoliopsida; order Zingiberales; family Costaceae; genus Costus; species Costus lasius. The sequence goes on from CM050448.1 coordinate 106,106,535, forward strand.
AAAAAAAAAGAGAGAGAAAATGACTCCTCTACTAGGCATTGCAAAAAATTGGCAGTGGATCGAAGATAAAAGTTGAAGTCTAAATAAAAGTATGTATCTATGTTGGTACATGTCAGAGAAAAGTTATTTGATATTAACTTCTCTATCTTATGGCATGAAGTTCAATTCTGTTAAGTAAATAAGATATGAGTTCTAATACATTGGCTATGTGGTTAATGTACTCTAAAGTCATCACCAAAAAAAAAGGTGGTATTCGATTTAGAGAATATCAAAAACAAAATAAATAAATAAATAAGAGAAAGAGAAAATCATGAGTGAAAAAAGATTTTAGGTATCCTATTTCTGTAAACAAAAGTATTATAAAATTAGACTAAAACAAATGTGAAAGGTTCTATTCATCATATAAGTTGCGAAATTTTATTTGATTAAGGATGTGAATCTTAAGGATTAAATTCTGAGGACAATATATTTATCTAGAATTTTATGTAGCATGAGGTGAAAATTATTCATGAGTAATTAATTATGTTCTAGAAATTTAGTTTTCATAAGAAATTTATATTTTTCATACTCAGCATTATTTTTTATTCTATTTATTTGCTTGAGGACAAGCAAAAATTTAAGATTAGGAAGACTTGATGTATTGTATTCAGATAGTATTTTTACTTAATTTTTATACATAATTTCTCTTATTTTTATCATATTATCACATAATTTGATTTAAATCATTTATTTGTTTGGAATCTTCACTTCTCTTTGCTTTTATCGAATTTCAGGAGAAAACCATAAATTTTGACGGAATTTGAAGGATATGAGTTCACAGATGTATTCCAGGCATCGAAATGAAGCTGTCCATCAATTTTCAAATAAAACGGAACTCAGATGAAAATTACGGCCCATCCGTTATTTATATTACGACCATAATTTGAAGAGAAAGCATGACCATATTTTGAGAAAGCACAGTAACAATTACGGGCATGCCCATAATTTATATTACAGCCATAATTTCTTCATAATTTTTCACAGAGAAGATTTTGACAACGTAGGCTTACCCGTGATTAATTTCACGGCCATAATTTCACATAAAATTAATGCAGAGAAGATTACGGTCATGCAAATGTAGTCGTAATATATTTCACGGCCATAATTCCTTAACAAGAACATATAGAAATAAATATGGGCGTGACTGTAATATATTTCATAGCCATAATTTCATTCGCTAGTTCCGAGTTTGACTTAGTTTCTCGCTTGATTTGATTCCTTTTCACACGAATTTTGAGAAAAACCTAATCTGAATGTAGAGAACTATTTAAGGGGGCTTTGAAGCGATTATTGGAACTTTTTGGCCAATTTTCAAGGATGATTCAACAAAGGGGCGGAAATTAAGGCAACCGACGGTGATTCATCACCGAGAAAGCTTCTATTTCCCGGCCGATTGGCGTCAACTCTCATCACGAAGCCTTGAATTCTTCTCCCTTAGTTGATTTCTATATTTATTTGCCAAAGTTATAAACAAACATGGATATTTACAACATGAATATGTTTATCATGTCAGTGTAAACTCTATATTCAGGATTTAAGGCGTAGTCCTCTATGTTTTCATGACTAAATTGTTTATTATAATTTTTTAAAGTATTTTACATGTGTCCGATTTAATTATTATTGTGTATATTACATGTTAATTACTAGACATGATTTACATATCTTAGATGTTATAAAAAGTATTAAAAGATGAATTATGACGTCGAATCTATAATATTTGAATAAGTTGAATTGAACATAAGAGTTAGCCGAGCTCGACTGAGGTTGCCACTTAATACGTGCACTTCTGCAAACGCTGGCGAAGAAGGGAGCAGCATCGCATGCTGCTTGCGTGGGGAGTCCGCCAGAGGCTTCTTGGGTTATGCTGCAGACGGAGCTCACTGTCCCCTTTTGTCCGCTTGGCTCTGCTTTTAAGGGTGGAGGAGGCGACGCCAGGTTTGGGAAGAACTCCCGCTCGCCAGCCAACGCTAGCTCTCCTTCCCTCTTTGACGCCGAACTCGGCTTGGAAGGAACACCTCCATTCGCCTCCAATCATACCGGAGGTTGAGCCCACGATCTGTGCCTCGTTCTCGATTTTCGCCAGCTTGCTTGCCAAATGTACTTGTCCATCATCTCTGCTGATGTTGCAGCCGCCGACGTCGCTACGGCTTTGTTTCCTACGAAGGATTGAAAGCTACATGGAAAGGAGAGAAGGAGGAAAAGGAGAAAGGGAGGGAGGGAAACTAAGGCACGTGCATAGCACGTGAAAAATAAAAAAGCCCTTTGGGTCTTGTTGCGTTATGCGTGGAGCTTGGCAACGAGCTCCCCGCCGCCTCTCCTCGTCGGACGAGGGAGAGATCGCCAGCACAGGCTGGCAACGAGAACTGGATGGCAGGTGGGGGTGACGAGAGCGACGCAGGCGCAGGTGAGAGTAGGTATAGGCGGGAGCCATCGAAGGTGGACGGCAGGTGTGAGGCGACGAGAGCGGTGTAGGCGGGAGTAGGCGAAGGTGGGCGAGGCAGGTGGACGGTGGGTGGGGGGCGACGAGAGCGATGCAGGCCCAGGCGCAGGCGGACTTCCGAAGCGCTTTGTGTAGGCGTTCGCCTGCTCCGATGCGAACGTCTGACGGGCTCCGACTGGCGCAGGCGGACGCGAGCGGCGCAGGCGAGCGACGAGAGTGGTGCAGGCGAGCGACACAGGCGACGAGAGCGGCGCAGGGGGACTTCTGAAGCGCTCCGTGCGACGGGAGGCGACGAAAGCTTTGTTCGCTCGTTCCAGGCGACGGGAGGCGAGCTCGCTGAGAGAGACGCTGGCGGGGGGTTTGGCGACGAGAGGCGAGCTTGCCCGTTGCAGGCGAGCTCACCGAGAGAGGCGCTAGCGGGAGGCACAGAGGCGACGAGGCAACAAGAAGCTTTGGCGAGTTCATCGGCGCTGGGAGGAGGGCAGTGCCGATGAAGAGGGAGAGGGAAGGACGAGGGGCGATGCCGGCGACGAGCAAGAGGGAAGGACGAGAGGCGGGCTGGCAACAGGGAGACGGAAGAACGGGCGGGGTAGAAAACGCGTGATCACGCGCAAGTTTTTGTTTCCGCCCGATTTGGGCGGCAGCCAAAACAAAGGAAAGTATCCTCATTTTCTTCTTTGGTTTCTTTCTACCGCTTTCCATCCGTCGAAGGAAATAAGGAAACATACTACTGTCTCTTCCATCCGCTGTGGAATCCGCCTAAGGAAACCACCTAAGGATTTCGCCGCTGTATCAGCCGTCCGCCTTGCGTAAGACGACGCGCGGCTTCAAACTTGGGCTTCGGCGAGGGATTGCGCGACGGCCCAATCCGATTATTCCGTGGCCCGGTCCAGGAAAATAAGCTCCTCACACCTACCCTCTCGTTCGACACACTCACGCTCGCGAACTCGTCTCTGTCCCTCGTCGCCGACGCCTGCCAGATCTCGCCCTATCTCCCTCGTCGCCGACGCCTCCCTAGATCTCCATCGTCGCCGACGCCCTCCCACCTCGCCTCTTCCCTCGTCTCCGACGCCCTCACACCTCACCTCTCCACTCGCCGCCGAAGCCCTAGATCAGCCTTCGCTCGCATATCTTCTGATCCGATCGCCGACGCCCTCCCATCCCTTGGGCCGCCTCTTTTGCCCTAACCTGCGGTAACGACCGATACCGATTCGTGGAAATGGCGGTGATCACCATGGCCGCCAAGTACAAAACGACGGTCAGAGAGCCTGGGATCCCGGGAGTTCTCAAGATGGTGATAATTTGCCTCATATTCTCCTTTAGCCTATTGATTCCCTTTTTTTTTTTCTAATTTTTTTTATTTTTATATGTGCTGCTTCTATTTGTGAGCAAGTTTTGGATCTCTAGGCTCAAGTTTTGCTTTTTCTTTCTGAAGCTTACCTGCCTCAAATGACATTTTTAACTGGGCGCATATTTTATAGATGATATAGCGAATTGAGTTCCTGGTGAATGATCTACGATTAGTGTTATGTCCACTAATATGTACGCATTATCTACTGTTAGTTAATGTCCACAACTATCTGGACACGACCATTCAGTTGCAGTGTCTGGTAACCAGCACTCAGCCCACTCGACAGGATATTGCTTGTGTGGGCCAACTATGTCTTTCAGTTTGGCAGAGCTGTGAGCTGTTCTTATGTTCTATTAGAAGAAAAATTCAATTGTTAATCAAATATTTGATCCAATGTTCTTGACGATGGTCACTTTATATTTAGGAACGATCAGTAGTGTAAATGACTTTAATGATACTTATAAACAGTTTCATTTTCTATCAAAATTTGATTGTTAAAGTTGATGCTTATGATATCTCTCTTCCATGTCTTTAGACAGAGGATGTATTTGCTTTTACTCCTAATGATCCTAGATCAGCGATGAAGCTTAAAGTGGATTTTAGAAGCATTAAAGGTATTGAATTCTTTCTTTTTTCTTCAAAAAATATTTCTTGCTTGATATTCTACTATAAAGATTTATTTTTGTTGATCTAAATGCATTTGTGTTGGATTCCTTCAGTTCATTAAATTGAATTGCTGAGAATGATTATACAAAGTTGCACTAGAAGTATTGTGTTATTAGTCCTGCATATCCGCTTTGAAGAATCAAATTCTTTATTCATGGTTAAAGCGTGTTTCTTTTAGGCTCCGATCAATGTATACTAAAACCTTATTCTATTCCATCCATTTTTCAGGCCATAAATATGTGTTTCTTTTAGCCTCTAATCAATGTATACTAAAAACTTGTTCTATTTCATTCATTTTTCAGGCCATAAATTCAGTAAAGATGGTTCAAAGCAAGCGCTATTAAATCTTACACAAGATCCTGGAAAGGTGCATATTTTAGATTTAATTTAAGCATATTTTCTTTTACTGTGCATGAGAAAACAAGGAATTGTACAATTGTTCACATGTGCACCCAAGCATGAGATCTGTAACGGGAAAACTACATGGTTTCCTTTTACTTTCTTCTTCAAGAAGTCTAACTAAGTCATTTTTTTTTTCAGGGAGGAGGCTATATTTTTGAGTTCAATACATTTAGTGATCGCAATGTTTGTAAAGATTTTGCTGGTACAATTTGACATCCTTTTTTATTTCGTCAAGTCTTATTAGCATCATCATTTAACAATGTTCATTTTTTTTGAACTTCATTGTACTTTTCTTCACTAGATTACATGCTTAATAATTTGTAAGTCTCTTTTTTAAATCAAAATAAATTATCCAGGCTCCGTTCAGATTGACAACTATTTTATGGTAGTATGCATCTTGGAAAATGAAGATGTCTTTTGCATCTTGTTTCTTTTTGCTGTATGAACTCTGTACTTTTAATCATGTACTCTATGGGAGAATCCATAATCTAAAGCCTTTATGAATATTTTAGGCGTTTGGCATCACAATTTTTGTTTCATGTGGCACATTCCCTTGTTTATTTTTATTTATGCATGAGATATATATGCTTATTGTTCGTAACCTTGAGCTTCGCCAATATTTGTTATGCATTGAAGACTGATATTACTGTATATTATTTTGTAAATAAAAGATGTTTACACTAACAGAGCAGTATTATTGGGTTGTAAATGTGAAGGAGGTTAAGTGTAGCTTCTCTGGGAAAAAATGGCTTTTGAAAGTATTAACGAGGCATGATGAGCTTGTGGGTGGTCAGTATTCACAAATCTTACTTATGCATCATGTCAGAGTCAAATCGGGAAATTTCTGTATAGTTTACCCAAATTGCTTAACTAGTTAGTTTGTAGTTTTCTTTCAACAGATTTATTTAAGGTAACTGTGCAATATTAACAGCTGGCTTTTTAGCAGGGAAAGTTATTGGGAAATCTGAGGATTTGGCTTCCACACAGACTGATCAACCAGCCTCTGAGAAATCTGTTCTTTCAATTGAACAACTAAGCACTAGTGAGATGGAGCGCAGAATGAAATTGTTGCGAGAAGATAGGTCACTATTCATATACACTGGAATTCCATTGTTTTATTGACTAAAACATATATCATATTCTTCTAATTAATTTCTCATTTCCGTTTCTGATTGATACTGGATATGCCTCTTACATTTTCAGATTAGCCATTGAATTGGTATCATTTTCTCATTCTTGCAGTTGTACAGCACTGTAACCTGAATACGGTTACTATTCATTATCATGAAAATTTTTGTATAGGTTAGATTTTGGATTAAAAAATAAATGAATACGACTTACTTAAGAGAGATATTTTCAGAACCAAATCAACGTGCCTTTCTTCTCTATCACTTCTTTATAGATGCTGCCCAATTATTGTACTCGGACACACACTTTACTTGCATTGTCAAGATTCTGAAAGTTGATGAATGCTTTGTTGATGTTGTAATCCTATTTTTTTAATCTTTTTTATTCTCTTACGATGTGCATGTTAAATAGGCTAACTAGTGTATTCTGCAGTGAACTGCAAAAACTGCACAAGGAACTTGTCATGGGCAATGTGTTGACTGAGTCTGAGTTTTGGGCTACAAGGAAGGTTGATTAATTATTCAATCATTAGGAAGTTATGAAATTGTATTTATTTCTGTATGTGGTCGAAAAAAATGCTGTTCTAAAATTATGCACCTACATTTTTTTTGTCTTGATGCAGAGTCTATTAGATGATGAGTCTGATAGAATATCAAAGCAGCGGACCGGATTTAAAAGTGCTATGCTTGCAGACATAAGGCCATCAACTGATGGTCGGGTACAACATGGACCTTCTGTTTGAATTTCCAGTTACATTCTTAATTTCTTATTTGCTTCTGCTGTTGACTGCTTCTTATACTACTCATATTGTGCCAGGGAACTAAGCTATGACATTTGCTTAAACTCCTTTGAGTTCTCCCGTTTCCTTTTAATAATTCAATGCTGAGTTGTCTTTAAGTTCTCTAATTTTGTTTGGTATATATTTCTTTGCAGACGAATAAGGTTACATTTAGCCTGACACCAGAGATAATTCATCAGGTATTTATAATTTTTCAATTATAATACTTTATTTAGTATGGTGAGAGAGGGTGATGTAGTAATTAGTATTAAAGATATTAATTATAGTGGTTATTAAATTTTATTTTAGTGGGTGTTTACTAAGTCAAGTAGTAGTTAGTTCATGTGTTAATGGTAGGCTAGTTTATAGCTAATATTTGTCTTAAAGTCTATATATATGACTTAAACTAATTGTAAAATTAGATTTGCATGAATGATCCATAGCTTTTCTCATAATCACTCTCCCACGGTCCACTATATCAATTCGTAAATAGCCACTAATTCCTTTTCTCTTCTTTCATTTACTCTACCTTTCTCATCCAATATAATTAATAGTGCATTAATTATCTAAGAACTTAGCAAAAAGTTATTTTTTTCTATGAATATAATTACAAATTAAACAAATTGTGAAGAACATTGTTACCTAAATATTCCTCATTTTTAAATTTTTAATTTTATTTTTATAAACATCAAAATTTTATGTTTTTTTAATCTTTCTTATCTTTCATTTTTTTCTTAGTAAACTGAGTGGGTGAGGGAATGGATTAATTCTTTGTCCAAAATATGATGTTTACTTATAATATCATTTTATCGTATGTCTGTTTCACACTCGTGTTTTATTGGAGAATGTACTCTAACTTGTATTTGTTCCACAGATTTTTGCTGAAAAGCCTGCTGTTCATCGGGCATTTTTGAACTTTGTTCCCAACAAGGTAAGAATATTTCAATTGTTAGCCCCAATTTATTTTCTTTTTATACAACTTATGTCCAATTTTTTATCCTTGAACTTGTCAGATGTCAGAAAAGGATTTCTGGACAAAATACTGCAGAGCTGAATATCTGCACAGGACAAAAAATTCTGTGGCTGCTGCAGCAGAGGCAGCTGAAGATGAAGAGCTCGCTGTTTTTCTCAAGCATGATGACATACTTGCTAATGAAGCCCGTCGAAAGGTGCCCATTTGACTGGCTTGAGACATGAGAACCATTTGAATGCTTGTTTTTCTCCCTCAGCTAATTCCGGAACCTTAAAGTACCTAAGATTTACGAATTATGAATGCATACATTTAACGAGTAAACCATTGCTTTTAGTGCAGATCAGACGTGTTGATCCAACCTTAGACATGGAAGCTGATCTTGGTGATGACTACATGCATCTTCCTGTACGTATGATACACCATTATTTTCTGTTCCCTTTGTGGAAATCCATCTCATCTACCATGTATCTTGAAAAATATTCATTTTCGATATATCCCTATATTTTATATATCAAAATTGACTATTTAAAAAGTGAAGAATTAAGCCACTGAATTAGTTGCACCTTTCGTAACAAATTCACACCATAAATAACTTGTGTTTTATCTTATAAATGCATGATTCATGCAGAGCTCAGTCATTAATAGATGACAGTATATCTTTTTAGTTGAATGCCTTGTATTTTGTGAAATTGATCCTGCGTAGCTAAAATATGCTGTAGGATGTATTTCTTTGTGATCTATTTGTTTCCTTTTGTCTGCATCCATGGCCTTTTTCTCCCTGATCTTGTTTCTTTTTGTTTATATTTGTGTTGATTTTAGATTACCTCTCCAAGCTATATACTTGCATTTAATATGTTGTCAAAGTTCCTATGCTAATCTGTCTTGGTGCTAACAGTTCTAATTCTTCATTTTCTTTAAATTTCGTTGATTACACGTACAAACAATAATCCGTAACACAATTTTAAAATGGATTCTTATTTAGAGTTTTTGGTGCCATTCAACATGATAAAAACGTGAAACATGTGATAAATAGTTATTATATAGAAGTTATTCTATCAATTATCATTAAAACCTGCTACATAAATCACTACTTAATGTGCTGAGGAACATGGAAACAAATCTCCTTCATGGACCTAGGTATACTTGCACGGACCTGTCTGATGACTTACCAATTACACTAGTACGGCAACCGTTGGTATCATTAAGACAAGTGATGATGGTACATTTTTTTTAGTGGTCTAACTTGAGCACAATTTGTCACGCCCCGGCGGAAGCCGGCTATTTCTAGCTCAGGGTTCCCCAGGAAGTAACAATATTGATAGGAACCAGAGAACTACAATAATCCAATATCATTTATTTAATAAACAATCCAATCTTAACATCTACAATTTTATAACACAATATCTGAATACAACTATCCAAATTATCAACTGAATAAAATAAAAAAGCAACTATCTCCACTCGGGCTGGTATCTGCTATCTACTCTATCCCTCCCAAAAGCTAACTCTGTACCTGGAAGAGAAACAAATGGGTTAGCAAAAATGCTAAGTAGGAATCAACAAACATGGTGAGAGAATCAATTAACTAGATAATTCAATGACTGAAACAACAATATACAAATAATATAAGAATGTCGTGCAAATCATCAAGCTGGCCAACAGATCTCACTTAAGAGCCGCACTCATTTTCAGAGTGTTTCCACTATTGCTCATGCAATGGAACGACTGTCCTAAACAGCCCGGAGTGTTGCGTCCAACACTGACATCCGTAGTATTGTCCTTAAGACAACTGGCGGTGTCGTACCGGCATCTCAGATAGTCCGATGCGCGTCGGAACTATAACTCAGATAAACAGGCCACTGGAGAATAAATCATCCAGGTCAGCGGTCAAAATATATCACGACTTTATCATCTCAGATTTACAGCGGTTCCACATACTTATACGTCAATATCTCAGATACACAATTGTTCAACCAGGTTCATAAGCCAATAAATCAGATATCTCAACACAGTTTCTTTTATTGTGCACACAGAAATAGAATATGACCAATGAACAAGATAAATAAGGTCAACTTAATTACAGAAACAAATCAAGCAGATGAAACAATCAGATATTAGTGTCAATCAATTCTATCATATGCATCATATATCAAACAAAAGGATTAAGTAGCAAATTCTATTATTGACACTGTAAGAAAGGAGTAGGGTAAGATTCCTACCTCAAGTGTTGTTATTCTGAATCCTTTTGAAAAGTCAATAATTGTTTATCAAACGATGCAAGCCGATTAATGGATCAACCACTCTGAAACAAGAATTTGTACATAAACTCTATCAATAAATATTCTAATTTGAAAACCAAAACTACCAACAGGTAGAACACAACCCTAAACCTAGAGAACCAGTCTCAGATCATATGAACCGAACCTAAAACCCACTGAACCGGACAGAATTGCACTGAACCGATCAAATTCACCCTGAACCAAGTTAAACCGAGACTTATAACTTAAATTACACAAAATAGAAAACTCATCTAAAGCTATACAGATAACCATTAGATAGGAAATTTAATTACCTTTCCAACGACTACCTGAACCGGCCAGGATTCGATCAAATAGGGGTCGAACCGGTTAAAATTCAAGAACTGACCCGAAACATAATTGAACCGCTCAATCCAATTGAACCGGTTTAAATCGATTTCAACATAGCCAACGGTTTATTTCTAAATAAACCGTCAAACCCTAAATTTGAACCCGGTTCAGCCATTCAAACCGCGCTGCCCGATAACGCCGCCGCGCAAGGCCGCCGGACTCGCGTCCGCTGCTTGCGCCGACGAGCTCGTGAGAACGCGTCGAACATCGGATCGACTCCAAATTTCTCCAGAAGATTTATAACAACGAAACGAAGCTCCTCGACGAACTTCGGAGAGATTTCGACGCCCGGTCGAAGCTCTCGAAATAGACGAAAGTATCGACGGTGGCGCCGCCGCCGTCGATACTCAAAACTCAATCGAAGCCCAACGAACTTCACCAAAGCAGCAGGAAAGAAGGAATACCTCACTGCGACGATGTATCGAAGCCCAGAACAGAAAACTCGTGTCGATAGAGACGCTGGAAGACTGGAACAGGAGGCGGCGCCGCTAAAACTCCGGCGACTGGTTCGAGCGCTATTTCTCCTTCCTGCGGCGCTTCAAGGGGTGAAGATGTTCAAGGGTTCGAATCGAATCCACGAGAGCAGAAGCCCCATTATATATAGGCAAAACGCGTTCCAGACGGCGAGAACGCGGCGGCGATTTAAATCGCCGAGATCCGTGGGGAAGACGACGAGTTCGCTCGTCGCCCTAATTTAAATCAAACATCGAATAATTAAAATCCTCAGCGTTTTAATATTAAAACGCGAGTTACCCCGTTGGTTAGGCGGCGGCGATTTGTTACGCCCGATGCGGGTTCGATTCCCCGCGAGCGCAAAATCAAAGTTTTGATTAAAACTTAAATTTTAACCCTTTTAAAATTCCGAAAAATTTTTCTAAAAAATCATAAAAATTCCAAAATAACTTTCTGAATTTCAAAAATTAAATTTATAAAATTTAGGTTATAACATTATCCATCCCTTAAAAAGAATTTGGTCCTCCAAATTCAGAGTAGCCCAAAAGAATCAAAGTACACCAAAAGAATATATCATAAACACCCAAAAGAATCAGAGTACGCCAAAAGAATATATATCATATAAAAATATTTATTTTACTTATTCACTTATTCTATCCTTAACCCAAACCCAGTCCTGAGGTTCCTATATCCTTAGGTTTTCTTACTGAACCTATAGCTCTGACCTGTGGGTTATGGGCCCACAGAAACTTATACCTCTGTATCAACCTATAGCTCTGACCCGCGGGTTATGGGCCCACAGACTTATACCTCTGAACCTATACCTCTGATACCATTTATTACAACCCACTTAGTAAGCAAATTATTTATTAACTTGGTGAGCCGATTTGCAACATGGCCCAATCTATTAAAATGCTTAAGCCCAAGTTAACAATAACAAGCCCACTAAGCCTTATAAACCACATAATAGTTTCTCCCACTTGCAATGTGGGACTATACTCGGGGTATTACAATCTCCCCCACTTAAGACTTGACGTCCTCGTCAAGCCCAAACCTTAACACATGCCCAAGAATCATCCCTTAGTCGGCAGCATGTGAGGTCAGCCCAAAGGTGGCTCCACCATCCTCGGTAGCCCTTTCCTATTGGCCTCTCACCATGCTTAGGACTAAGTTTTGCTATGATACCATTTATTACAACCCACTTAGTAAGCAAATTATTTATTAACTTGGTGAGCCGATTTGCAACATGGCCCAATCTATTAAAATGCTTAAGCCCAAGTTAACAATAGCAAGCCCACTAAGCCTTATAAACCACATAATAGTTTCTCCCACTTGCAATGTGGGACTATACTCGGGGTATTACACAATTGGTCTCAATGTTTTGTATATCCAAAGTACATCAAATCAATAATTAATCTTTGCTAAACTTGGATTTGCTTCTTGTTAATTCCCAGGATCATGGAATTCATCGAGATGGTCTCAAGGAGACTGATGATACAGAGAGTGATTTTGCCAGGAGGACTCTTGCTCATGATGTTAATCGTCATGCTGCTGTTGTTCTTGAAGGAAGGGCATTAGGTAGGATGAATTTTTTAACAGTTACATGCCGCCATCCTTTCCATTATGTGCTGCACTTTTTTCCATGCCCTGATTCTGTGTTTTTTTCTTCTACAGCCAATGGCTATAAAAACTTGGAAAATTTCATTAGGAAGGACTTTTTTTCCTTATCATTCTAGACTACATAGTCACTATTATGCCTTAATTCATATGTTACTATCTTCTCATGATCATCCTATATTAGTTGCATAAGCTTGTGAAATTAAGATATTAGCAAAAATTGTGTATAAAATTGGTGTATGCCCAGGTGGTATGTACTAGTTTGAGATGATACTTGTATCACTGTTTCATAGGGTCGATACATTTGATATGTATTGATCTGAGGCAAAATTGCTATTTCTCTAAGCTATTGGTTTGAAGTTAATCATAAGAATTGTGTACAACAAGAACAGAAAAACAAATGATTGCTTAGCCTAGTGTACATAAATTACATCATGTATCTTTTGATGTGTGACAGGTTAAAGTACACTTCTTTACACCTACATGCTTATTCGAAATATGGTTTGGAATACTAATCCATATTCGTGAAACGGTCTTTGACCAGATTGATATATAGTGATATACCAATCACACTAACACGAGCTAGGAGGCTAGGAGCAACTTGGTCTATCTTGGAGTAAGGTTTTAGGGTTATTTTCTCCTCCAATTCCTATAACATTGCAGTAAAAAATGAAATTCAATTTTGATGAGTTTAGGGTGGAAGTTAAACTAAAAGCGAAGTTATATGTTAGGGATGTCATAAGTTTAAAGTTTTAGTTGAATTTCTTAAATTGTAATATTTTACCCTAGCTACGAGTGCCTATTGGCCTTGCTTTTGAACCAGTCCCACCCCTCTAAATTGTTCCCATGTGTTCAAGAACATTAACAAATTAGAATTAATCATTATTGTGATATTTACCAAATGACAATATATATGTGTGTGGTGTGTATCTATATATGAAATTGATATATCTTATCATGTTTGAAGCACTTATTGCTTTATTTTAAACCAATTGTACCCCTTTGGTTTCCTCCACATATCCTTGAAGCTTGAGAAATTGAAATCAATAACTGTAGTGATATTTATATAAATTGAAAGCATATAAAAATTGAATTGTGATGTATTATCTTGTTAGTAAGAGTTTCTCTTCTAAAATCACCTAGCAGGTCATATTATGTTCATAATGAATGATAATTATCTAAGTATATTATCCCATAGTTTAGTAGAGCCAACAAAGAAACTTTTCTAATATAGGTGGTATTGGTATATTAAAGTCAAAAATTTTAAATTTTGGTCTATATCGATGTATCATACCATTATTAGACTAAATGTATTAGTCTATACCAAGATTTTTAAAACTCGGCTGGTTCGAACCGGTCCGTTGAAGGTCTAGACCAGACCATAAGAGTGGAGCAGTGACCACCGGATTGAGCGGGAGAAGGAGAAGGAGAGGAAGGAGAGGAAGGAGAGGAAGGAGAGGAAGGAGAGGAAGGAAAGGCCGGCACATGCAATGGGTGAACGGATGGGCGAGCGGGCGAATGGGGGACACAATGGCCAAGCAGCCGACGTAAGCAGGTCCTTCCTCTTCTTCTTTCTCTTCCTATTATTCTTCTTTCTTTTTTTTCTTTTGCTACTCCGCTCAGTTCCATCGGGTTTTGGTCTGATACAACTAGTGTGTGCCGGTTTGATTGGCGAGTGGTACACCGATTGGACTGGATCTTCAAACGTTAGTCTATATTACTGGTCGTACTAATCAATAATACTAAAATATATACTATATATAAGTATATATTTGTAGTGTCAACCTTGTACTGGTGCGTACTGCCCATAGATAGTAGGTTGTTACGATTTTTTGTTCTATGGTTAAATCTACTTATTTGGTAAACTCATGGACTATCTCATATGGGATGGATGCCATGACAATTGACACTAGGATGGACTTGGGTATTAGGACTATGTAGAATATATAAAAACTTTTGAACTGTTACCATTGTAGCTAGGCTGAGACTAATGATCTATTGCAACTTCAATAATAGAGTGGATATCATATCTATATAGTCCTTAAAAGCATGGGTCTTTTAATTGACTGAAGTGGAACACGTCTCTCCTCTAGTACTAGTATGACACAAGGAATAAAAAACCAAAGTTCGGTATGGTACCGGTCCGATGGATGATCGGTCCCTGCACAGTCATTAGAGCACGACTTGTAGGCGGACGACGGAGGGTGACACTAGTTTGCTGGAAGCTTCGAACCCCGCGAGCGCTACCGGCCTTTTGCTCACTGCTGCCTAGTTCACCGGTACCGTACTAGTTTGGCGACTCATCAGACTGAGTCGTCGACTCGGTTTTCCAATCCTTGGTATGACATGCCTCCTATAGGTATGCACATTTAGTCACCATGATCTTTATTTTGTGAAACATAAGTATATTTGGCGTTACATGTCCATTATTCTATTCTAGATGTATATGACATCACTATGACCTCCAGCTCTATCATTTGTGCCTTCATAACTAATTGTCATTTGAATCTGTTGGATCAAAGAGGAGTTAAGTTTTCTTAATCTTTCTAGTACAACTATAGTGTTCTTATAGGGAGGCATTAACCTTAACGGGTTAATGGATCCGGGTCTACTTATAACCTATTTCTAACACTCCCCCTCAAGCTGGAGCATGAATATCAGTCATGCCTAGTTTGTTACATAAAGAAGAAAATTTTGACAATCCCAGGGACTTAAGTAAAGATATTAGCTAGTTCATCTTCAGATTTGACGTGAGAGAGGTGTATGAGCTTGTTAGAGACGACATCTCGAATGAAGTGATAATCCACTTCAATATGCCTTGTTCTTTCATGAAAGATTGGATTATTTACAATAAAGATCATAGCTTGATTGTCACAAAACATAGACATCGGCTCCTCAAATTTTATCTCAAAATTAAATAAGAAATTCCTGAGCCACATTAATTCACAGGCTTTGTGCGCCATGGCTCTATACTCTGCTTCATAACTGAATCTAGAGACAATATTCTGTTTCTTGCTTCTCCATGGAACTAAGTTGCCTCCAACATAGGTGCAATACCCAGTTATAGATCGCCTATTATCCCCATCGCTTGCATAATCAGCATCTGCATAAGCCTCAATCTTAGTATGCTCATTTTTCTTATAGAAGAGACCTTTCCTTGATGCGCCTTTAATATATTGGAGTATTCTCGTTACAACTTCCCAATATACCTTCCTTGGTTTTTCCATGAATTTGCTAACTACTTCCATGCTATGAGAAATATCGGGTCTTGTAACAGTCAAATAGATCAATTTCCCAACAAGGCGACGATAACGTGTGGCATCTACTAAGTCAGAATCCATTTCACTTGAATACTTTTGATTCTGTATTGAGGGAGTTTCAGTAGGCTTTCACTCACTTATTCTAGTTTCTGCAAGTAGATCAATAGTATATCTCCTTTGTATATATATATATATATATATATATATATATGATTCTTTATAGGCGAACTCAAACCCCATAAAGTATTTAGGTTTGCCCAGATCTTTAAGAGCAAATTGGGAATGTAGATAAGCCTTTGACTCTAGAATAACATTAGAGTCACTGCCAGTTAAAAGTATGTCATCCACGTATATAGCAAGAATTACTAGGCCCTTATCAGTGTGACAAATGAAGATAGAATGATTAGCTTTACATCTCTGAAACCCAATAACTGAAATGATATGTGAGAATTTGTGGAACCAGGCCCGCGGGCTTTGTTTCAGTCCATAGATGGCCTTATGCAGCGTACATACCAACTCCCTCTGAGCAATATACCGACTAGGTTGCTCCATGTAGACATCCTCATGAAGGTCACCATAGAGAAAGGTATTGCGGACATCCATCTGGTGAAGATGCCAACCAAGGTTGAGAGCCAAGGAAAGAAGGACCCGCACAGAGTTGGGACAAGCGACAGGGGAGAAGGTCTCAAAGTAATCAATACCAAAGGTCTGAGTAAACCTTTTGGCAACAAGGCGAGCCTTATAACGATCAATCGAGCCGTGGAGCATATTTAATAGTGTAAACCCACTTACATTCCACGGGTTGAACCCTAAGAGGAGGCGAAACCAAAGACCAAGTGTGATGAGAACGAACCACATCCATCTCAGCCGCAATAGCGGCACACCATTTAGGGACAAGCCGTGCCTCCTCATAAGACCTGGGAATGACAAGGGAGAAAAGGCCAACCAGAAAAACACGATGCACGGGAGAGAGGCGATGATAAGAAACATAATTATCAAGAGGATAAGAGCGAGTATGACATTTACCTTTCCGCGAGGCAATGGGAAGATGTAAATCGTCGGGGGGTGGACTAGCAGGCAAGGGCGATGAACCGGCAGGAAGGGGAACAGCAGGAGGATGCACGTTGTATACCTGCAAGTGCGGAACGGGAGAAGCAAGAGGTAAAGGGCCAAGAGTAGGAAGAGGGATGGCAGGCGGGGGGTCCAGGCTAGAAGAGTCGGTGAAGTAGGGAAAGGACACATGAAAGGAAACATCAGCACTGATAATCGATCAACGAGTGACAGGGTTGTAACAACGATATCCCTTTTGAGTGTGACTATAACCTAAGAAAACACAACGAGATGTGTGGGGTTATAATTTGTCACGATGGAGAGTATGAATATGAGCATAACATACGCAGCCAAAAACCCGAGGAACGATAGGACAGGCAGAAAGTTCAGGATAGAGGAGAGAAAAAGGGGACTTGCCCTGATGTAACCTTATAGGAACATGGTTAATGAGGAAGTTGGCAAACGGCATCACCCCAGAATTAACTTGGAACATGCACGTGGAAAAGAAGTGATCTAGTCACATCAAGGAGGTGACGATTTTTGCGCTCAGCGATGCCATTCTGTTGAGACGTGTAGGGACGAGGTTTTATGAAGAATACCCCTCTCATGACAAAAGGACTGAAACTACGCATTTTAGTGTATTCTAAGGCATTATCAGAACGAATAACTTTTAATGAACAGTCAAATTGAGTGCGAATTTCTTCATAGAAAACACAAAATATATTGAAAAGTTCAGAACGATGTTTTAACAAAAACAGCCAACACGTGTGAATAGTCATCAATAAAAGTGATATAATAAAAAAAAAAGAAAAAAAAAAGAAAAAAAAAAGTGATATAATAACAATGACTCCCACGGGTGGAAACAAGACTAGGGCGTCATATATCTGAATGAACAAGATTAAAAGGGTAACTCCTAGGGACAAAACTTTGAGAAGAAAAAGACACATGACGATGTTTGCCCAGTTGACAAGTATCACAGTGAAACATAGGACACGAAGGTAAAGACAAAAACGGTTGAACTTTGACCGGAGACGGATGGCCCAACCGACAGTGCCATTGGAAAGGCGAAACTACATCACATAGAGAGACCGATGGAGAAGCAGCAGACAGCACATACACACCCCCGTCCCTACACCCCCCACCAATCATCTTCCTTGTCTGGAGGTCTTGAAAAGTACAATAAGGAAAGAATATCATAACACAGTGCAGGGTACGGGTAAGAGCACATATAGAGAGAAGATTATTTGGAAACTGTGGGATATATAGGACATATACAAGAACAAGAGTAGAACTAATATGAATAGTGCCAATGCCAGAAATAGGTACAAGGGAGCCATTAGCAACACAAACCTGTGGATGGTGGCTATCAAGGGTAAGAGAGGAAAATAAGACTTTATTACTTGGCATGTGGGAAGTAGCACCAGAGTCAAGGATTCAAGAATTATCAGGAGCAGCAAAGGAGGCTATACCAGATGGCGCAGCAGCAAGGCTGGTAGATGGCATGTCGGAGAGCGTCAAAGGTGGTATGTCTAGGGCACTGGAGGGATCGACAGCTAGGCGAGCATGAGGAGGTTGGCCGAACTTAGCCCAACACCGATCAGAAGAGTGATTGGTGCGGCCACAGTGAACACAAGCTATAGAGCGATGCCCACGCCTTCGTCCACGAATGGGGCCGAGAGCGACCACCCGATTGTGGTGCAAGAAGAGCACTCCGAGGCTCAAAGGAGGGGGAATCGCTAGTGGCCGGAACGCGAAGGAGCCAATAGAAACCATTCTAAAAGGTAAGCACAGTGGGCTCAACTAATAGTTGATTCCGAACAGTAGAAAGATGCGCATCAACGTCAGAAAGAAACTTTGCCACAATGAAATTCTCCTGTTGTTGCAAAATGATAACGATATCAGCAATAGGAGGATGATATTGGCGCATCTCATTCCATTTGGCTTTCAACTGGGTATAATATTCCTGTAAAGGACGCCCATCTTGTCGCATAAAGAGAATCTCTTCATACAATTAATAAATTTGATTAATATTATGTTAAAGAGCATATGTGCTCGCAGAGTATCCCATACCTCCTTCACAGTATTATGTAACATAATAGTCGAAGCAATTTGAGGCTCCATACTGTAAAAAATGGATGTAACAACTGCGGCATCAGACATACTCTAGGTGGCATATTGTTGATTGGTAGGTGCGGGGGGATTCATTTCAACATGTTGCCGTTTACCGTGTGAGTTAAGGAAGAACAACATAGCCCTAGCCTACAGTAAGTAATTTGTCCCATCCAATTTTGTAGTGGTGCCAAGATTAGTGGTGGGCTTGGCTTCAAGTGAGAGTTGAAGTTGAGAATCTATCAGGATTCCAAGAGCAATCCCTCAGGGGAATAAAAGGAAACTATATGCTGAGCTACTGATCAAAATCAAGAAGGCTCACAAAGACCAAGAACCCATCATAATCGTCTAAGATAGAAGTCCACCAGTATGATAGTTTCGAATCAGATCCGGAGAAGATAACACAAGAGATACCTCCAAAGTGCGCCATTAGATTCCAGATTCGCCAAAGAAATTGGAAGAAGGCAGGCACTAGTTTCGAACTAAATGCTCCAGGTGAAGGAAGGATTGCAGGCGGAAGATGTCGCCAGACGGAGTGTATCGTCAGATAGTGGAGTCGCAAAGCTGAGTATTGTCAGATTCCGGAGTCGCTAGATGCTGCAGCCATCAAGATCGCTGTAGGCGGAAGGTAACAGAAGGAGAGGTTGCGCTTGAGAGAAGAGGCAGAAGAACACATGGGAGATGAAAATCGAACGCCAAGCGAAAGATCCGTCCGCCTTCACCAAGCCGCCACCGAGAGAAGAGCCGTCTTACGGCGTAAGGTAAGACGGATGCAAGAAGTGGAACGAATGTGGAAGGGAAGCCGTAAGACGGATGCAAGAAGTGGAACAAATGCAAGAAGTGGAACGAATGTGGAAGGGAAATAGAGAAGCATGACAGTGTCGTGTTATGGAGGCGGGCGAGCGGTCGAATTGATTATGGCGGCGATTTGAACGTTGTGAGGGGAAGGGAAACGATGCCAGATTTTGATACCATGTTGAATCAAAGAGGAGTTAAGTTTTCTTAATCTTTCTAGTACAGCTACAGTGTTCTTATAGGGAGGCATTAACCCGTTAGGGTTAATGGATCCAGGTCTACTTATAACCTATTTCTAACATAATCATTTCGTATCTTGTGACACATATATGTATTAGAGAGAGAAGAAGTCTTTTTTTGACTCCTACTACTAATATTTTTGGAACTTTCCCTTTCCTTATGTTGTTTTGGACGAGTAATCTTTATTACTAATGAATTCTTTTTTATTCCTTGGTGAGTGGTTGATAATGTTATGGCTGGAAAGATCAATATGGTGGTTGGATTTTATTCCATTGAACTAGCAACTCTTTCTACAATCTATCATCTATATTATCCTCTTGTTGTGTTTGAGTTGATTAGCTTGTTTTACCACCAATTTCTCTCTTAATTAGTTCAATGATTGGAAGATCACCAACCTCATTTGTTGCTAGATCTTGATCCTTGAGGTTGACCAATCCATTATCGAGTCAGGATCCTTATGAAAAAATGCAGAAGTAAAAAGGTCCTTAACAAGTTTTGATCATTTTCCATTTGTGGAATCCATGGTCTTGGTTACATGTAGTGCACTCACTACTCAACTGAAAATTAAACGAGTTTACAATTGATATTTATAAGTGTATGACAAAATTAAGTAATTAAATGATGTTGAATATCTTGAATTATCTTGTATCATAAACCCAAAGTAATTAGATCTCCAAAAAGCATTTTGCCTTCTTATATATTCAACCTTCTTCTATTGACTCCATGACCTCTTAGAGTCAATACCTCTTAGGACCTTAATTTTTTTCTTTGATGTGAATGTGTGATTTATTGCTCTATTTTGACTATGATGTGATAATGAATCTCCTCATATATGACATTTTGAATTTGGGTAGTATTAATACGTGGGAATGTGAAATGTCAAAGCAAACATCTTGTAATGTGATACTCAGTGGAGCATAAAGATATTCTTATATCTAAAATGATACACACAGAACAAGGTCCCTAAGGGTTGTTGTCATTGCACACCATCATCATTTGATTATTATACTAGGGGTAAAAAGTGTCTTGTATGATCTAAAGACTTTGTTAGAATTTGGTGGGTTAATTTTGCACATTTTACTTTGATGCCCATGATGCCTATGGCCGTATAAAAAATGTGTTAGCTAGTTCGTGATATGACCCATCCTTTACATCTACTATAAAAGACTCTTGCATACAACATATTTACATTACAACCCTCACGATTGTTAGCATGCCATAGGTCGCTTCTATATCTTGATTTATATGGAGTATTTGAAATAGCGAGTAGATCTTGACATGCGCTTAACTTATCGCTATATTGGTAAGTCTAACTTAGCTAATAAATAAAAGGGAAAAATAAAAAGAAATCCATGCAAGTAATGCAAAAATGAAATAACTGAAATAATATCATAAAAAATGTTCACCAACTACGTGAATTTCTTGTTACACTTGGTAGTTTCATTTATGTTAGATTACATCAATGTAGGGAGTTGCCTCACTACCAATTTCTTTGTTAATTTGCCTTTGGGCCTCATATATCATATAATAATGTTATTCCATTGTAGGCCCTTATTTATATTGACTTTTTGTAATACCATATGAGAGCCTTGGGTGCAGCATATTATATTGTTGAATTCTAGGGCTTAATTTTGAATCTTCAGCATCATCACATGATATGTAGTGCCTAGGACATGAGGAGGAATTTAATTAGAGTGAAACCATTTTTGAATTTTGGAATAGCTTCGGTGATGTTAAACTTTATTGTCTGTAAAAGCTATTGATGTTTACTTGCTTGTGATAGGAAGACCGTGGGGTTAATATCAATGGTTATGAGTTTTCTAGTTCATTGGGAAAGTTGAATAAGCTATTGATGTATGTTGTCCACTGGGGGTTGTATGGCTTTTGATGCCTCCACATTTATTTATGCTTTAGCATTTGGATGTTAATCCTGTTTCATTTCTATTGTTGCTGCCATTATTAACCTCAAATTGAGGTTGTTTAACATACTATATTGAACTGAATACTAAATTAGACCGCTTACTCAAATGTATGTTAGGCCCAAGAAGCCCAAATGGTTATCTCCATCTCAATATCTTTGATTGGCTTCATCTCCATAACCTTGGTATTAATCATAGGTGGCAAGCTTTGATTGGTTGAAGTCTTCACGTTTCACAATAGCATATTACTTGTTGATGGTAAATGAGTTCAGGTTTTTTTGGATGATTGTATGTATCTTTTGTGTTATGCCTTAAGGCATTTGAAGATGTTCGGATAGTTGCTAACGAGATATTGTTTAATTTGAGTGGTGCTTCCACCTTTAAAAACATTACTGCAATAAATTTATTTCTAATGTTGGTGACCCTCTTAACAATTTTCATGCAGGATGCCATGCTACATCAATATTATGACACTGAGGTGCTATTTAGTGAGAGAGAAATTTGAGAAAATTGAGTGTTTGAGAGAGTTGGGACTGCACGAGTGGAAAATAATGGCTATAGGGGTTTATATAGAGAGATACAATCCCGTCTCCCGTTAAAACAAGCTCGGGTCAATCTCCCCGAGCGACTAGAATGGAATATAGCCAAAGATTTTAATTTTAAGCACCATCAACTAGATTCCTAGTAGTTGGAGTTGATATCATGTGTTGGTATTAAATTAATTTATGTCGGTACCATATGGTATCGCCGTATCGCTTAGTACACATGGATACATATTTTATTTATATTGGGTTGTATAAATGTGCCTCATTTGACTGCTTTGTACTGCCTTATTGATCAATATGGATTGGTTTTAAAAAATACTATTCACACAGGAGAGTTTGGTCTATGTAGCTCTTAGCTACTTATGCGCTTCTCTCACAAACATATACTAGGTTGAGAGTAGATTAACATAATTTTGCTTGCATGGACTTGCAATACCAAGCTATTGTGAGCTATCTTATTTATTATACATACATGTGGGACTTCCACTCTATTGTAGACACATTCGGGGTGCATAAAGGGGAGTGTTAGAGTTTTTATGTATTAGAGTAACTAGTTAGTATATGTTTAGTCCACATATTTTATTTCTACTCTTATGTGAGTGAATTTATATATTTTGTACTCTACTTTTTAGTATGGATTGAACCATAAAAGTTGTGTTTTTTTTCCAATTAAAGTGATGATGTCCTAGATTCACATCCTGCCTTTATTCCTTTTCTTCTTACAAATCATATTATCTAGGATTCTGACATGGAGGGCTTGAAATACTTAGATTAGTATGTACCTAACTATATCGGCACACAGTGAGGTTGGTTCTTCTCGGTTCAACATTGGATAGAGTTTTTCTCCTTTATTTACATTTGTTTGTTTCAATTTGGCATTGCCATATTATTTTTAGACCTACAAAAATACAAATTTTAATATTTTAGAGGTGTGTAGGGTGATATAAGTAATAACTAATAGCATATGTTTGTAACTTTGATGAAATTATAGTATTATGATATCTAACCATTGCAATAAGGTTCTTTGTCATTGACTTTTGAATTAGTCTCACCTAGAAACATGTAAAAATTAAAAATAATAATTATTTTTATAGATTTAATTAAAATTAGAACAACACTACTTATATGATACAACGTTATATCATGCCTTTCATTTCAAGCCTTTTAACTTGATTTTGAATTGGGCCGCCCCTTTGTTGCTTCCATATGTCCTTGGAACCAAAAAATTTATAGTAATTATTATTGTGATATTTACATATGGTACTAGCACGTAGTATCTTCTTTGGAAGTCCTCCCCGTTACTAGTATACTGAAGTCTGCATGAGTCATTATCTCTTGTAGAACAAATGCTCTCACAATTGGAACGGGAATCAGTATAAGTTCTAGGGACTAGGATGAGCCACTGAATGCAGAGTGGATCTCATTTCTTTGTACTCATCTAAGATTTGGGTTCCTTGTTTTACTGCTGTTGGAACTCTTGCCTCTCTAGTATTAGTATGTGCTTGGGTGGCCACTGTGATATTCAAACTTGTGTTGCATGGCCACCATGATATTCTTCATGTGTTGCATGTGTAGCTTTGTTTTGAAGTTATATTAGTAGCAGTAGCTCAGATTTACAACATATATAGATGGAATGAAAATGGAATAAGCAAAGTAATTACATGAAAAATAAATATGAAATGCCAGGAAATTGCTTAACAGGTGGCCTCGTCATCTTTGAAAATATTATTGCAATGTATGCATTGCCAACTGTGGTGATTTTTTGGTATTTTCTTCTTAAGATGATGCTATGGGATATCAACGTTTTGATTGTAGGTGCTAATGTTAGTAAAAATTTTAAAAATAAGAAAAAAAGTGAGTTTTGAGTAATTGTAAGAATTTGAGAAGAGTAGAGAGAGTTTTGAGAGCTTGAGTGAATTGTGAGTGAATTGGGAAAAAATTATATTGATGAAAAATCAGCCCTCACCTTAAGCGGCCATATAACTGTTTGGAATAGTGCCAACAGCTATATAGCCGTTGAGACTAGCTCAAAAACTGAACTGTGTTGGCATGGTTCAGTTTGTCATTGCTGGCATCAACACTACGCTAATAATAACCTGGTACAAATCAGTTTATCTACTGGTCCCACCTTGAACCAATACAAACAGCCTTTGGTACAAATCAGTTTTTATACCATGTCTGCATGTGCCGCCAAAAACTAATTAGTATTCATGATATGAGGAAGAAATGCATCTTTTTCTCAGTGTTACTACCATACTTTTCTATCTTGTAAATACAAGATAATGAGTTTTATGAGGTTCAAGGAGAAGGCGGGATCTCCAACATGGTTTGGAAACTGATATGCTTAAATAAAGGCGCTCGAGAAAAATCAGGAAAAAAAAGGAAGAAACTGAACAAGTAGTTGTTATAAATGTAAATTTCCCACTTGCCTCCCTGTTGTATCTAGTAGTATGTAGTCTCAGTTTTCTCCCTGTTGTGGCCCTACATGACATTTTTTATGATTGTATAACTCAATGCAGCTAGTCTTTGTTTTAAAATATAATTATCGATGGTCCTTTATTATTCTAGATATGTGCATAACCGTTATTATCAGTAGTTAATTACTCGTTGTTTGGTTTAAAATACTGAAGGTGATAATACATGATTATATGTCTGACAGCAGTCAAACCATTAAATGTCAAAGTAAATGACATGGTAAGCAATTAGAAAATAATTAGGAGACAATCTTTATCTACTCGTTGTGTTCATCATGTTAGTTCAAAAGGTCCTTAATAGATGTGTAGCTATGGAAATTTCAATCTAGTTTCTCAAATGCAGATATTGAGTTAGGGGATACAAGGTCTGTAGCAGAAGCACTTGCGAGGTCAAAAAAGGGTTAGAATCATGTTCTTGTTCATTCTAGTGTATTAATATGACCATGTACCTTATTAACCCTACCTTATGTTCTTCAGTATTATGTTTGCTTTAAGCAGATTCAATTGTTGATACTTCAGATGAGAAAGCCGATCTAGAACGGAAGGACAGAGTTTCTCGTATGACTGAGATTGAGGATCTTCAGGCTCCTCACAGCCATCCATATGCACCTCTTTGCATCAAGGTGTCTGTCTACTGCATGTGTGAATAATTCAAACCCTTGTTATCACACGTGAGCAGGATATTAGTGAATAATGTTTGTTGTAATAGGACCCACGGGATTACTTCGATTCTCAACAAGTTAATGCGCTAAAGGTTTTAGGTAGTACTGGTGCTGCTTCTAGAACAATGGATTGCAGTCTGAATATAGAGGAGGCCTATGGTTATTTATTGCATCAAATTTCTCAGGTGAAAGTACAAGGATTGCATAATCCACTTGTTCAATCTGAAGCTGCTCTCAAGGTAGAGTTCTTCAGACTGAGAGTGTGTGCTTTTTTTTTTACCTACTTTTAAAGAACTTTCTCATCGTCCTGTATGATTTTTTTTCTTGGATTACATTTTCAGGATGCTATTTCTTTGTGTGGTCAACATGCTCTTCAGCTTTTGCCTTGTTATTACTTGTGTTACTTGACAAGTACATAAACTAATTCTTGTGCAAACTTGTTTTATAAACACGTCTTTGATCTATGTTAATTTCTAGTAGAAAACTTTCCTTCTACTGGAAATATTAATGCTTCACATCTCATATTTATCAACATGTATAAGCATCTATCTGGACATTATTTCTAATGGATTGTGAACCATTTTGGTTAGCCTTGGATAAACATTACAAGGCGACACAAATTTTAATTTTTAAAGTTGTTCTTAAGAAATACAAGTATGGACAGAACTGTCTTGTCTGGAAGCTTGTAAATAGCCAAATGTAATAGTTTTTGCCAACAGTCAAGCGAAAGGAGAACTTAACTGGCTCATCTGAGACTGCAATATATTATTAAAGAGAGTAGAGGAAATAATTGTGTATTTGTAAGAACAGTCTATCTTTGTTTTCGTCTGGAATGTACTTGTTGATGTGCTGAATTATAAGTTCCTTTATATTTCCAACTACCGTGTCTTAAAAATTGGGTTTCTAATTCATATGTTTATGTTTCTGGTAGTAGTACATATTCTCATTAATATGTATTGTCAATTTATGGTTCTTGTCTTCATGACATATGCACTTTGTTACTGTCACTACTGATTTCTTGATATGACTAAAGTTTATACTGCAGGGAAATAATATATAGAAACTATTAGGTTTCTGAAAAATTACCTGATAAGTATGCAAAAGGAAAAAAAAAAAGCACTTTTCATTCTTGTCAATGTGGGAAGTTTATTTTTCTTTAACTCTCCTAGGTGTGGCAACAGATTGACCTTTGGTTATCTCTCAGATAGGATTCCCGACCCCATTGTCTAATTTCAGTTCAGTTCCCTCATTGTGATTCGTAGATCATCTTTGACCATGTTCACTTTCACTAATGAACATCGCAATGGAGGTTCAACATTACTGGCGGATCCTTGTGAACACAATGCCTATTCCGTAGATTTCTTTCTAAAGAAATAATTCAATCTGTATCATTCAGTTTATATGTTCATGAACTATCATTATTGTATGGAGCAGGAAACCTAACTCACTCACTGGTATGAGCTAGGTTCTGAATGGGCTTACTCAGCAGATTTCAAGTACCAGATATCATCTTGGCAAGAATCCTCAGGAGAGCGTGCTCGACAGATTACCTAAAAGGACAAAAGATGAAATTATGTTTGTGAGTTACCTTTAAGCTTATCAAAGTTTGCATTAGTCAGAATCAGATCTGTTTCTCTCTCTATATATATAGGTTATTGTGCTAGCTTCTAGTTTACGTCCCAGGTTGAGTTGAATTGTTAATGTAGTTTGGTATATCATGCTTTCTACCATTATACTTGTTTCAGCATTGGACATCTATTCAGGAGTTACTACGACACTTTTGGTCATCATATCCAATCACAACTTCACACCTTTACAATAAGGTAATGTTCCTCATTTCATACTACCAAGTCTCACAACTTTATTCCCTACTAGTTTCAGTTGCCAAGTTTCATCAATCTGAATGTGCAATTTAAGACTATGCTTTGAATTGAAGACCATTTTTTTTAGATATGTTGAATGTGTGGATATTTATATAGATGTCTTCTAGTACTATCAGTTTATGAGGGAATGTAGGTCAATGATGCTCGAATAGCTACTCCAAAGGATAGGAGGTTAATCATATAAGAAGATTGGATTGCGCATTTTGGGTGAGGTGCAGTGTTATTGATTGGAAAGTTTTTTTTCCCATTAACAGGCCATCACGAAAATATTGTTTGCAAATGTTTCTACTATTAACACACTACATGTTTGACTAAAAAACACATAATGTCAACCCTGATTTATAAATAATTAAAATCTTAATATTAGTTATGACATTTTTCTTTGCAAAAAAAATTATTACATTTTTCTTTCTCATACAAAAGGCAGGTGCTATGTTGGGGCAATAAGTAGAAGTTGCCATTGGTCCATACTAATATATATGTTTACAACTTTTAGGCTTAGTTTAATAGGAAAGAAAGAAAATTGAAAAAAAGGAAAGTAAAAAGGAATGAAAAGTAAGAAGATTTTTTCAATTGTGATTAGTTAGTGGGAAAGAAAGTTGGAAAGATTGATATGCTCACCCTCTCTTTTTATTTTTACACTCTTATTATATAAATATCATCAAATACTATTAAAAATTGTCATTTAATATTATTAAATATTATAAAACTAACTAAATATTATTAAATACTATAAAATTAATTAAATATTATTAAATATTATAAAATTAATTAAATATTATTAAATACTATAAAACTAATGTTTCCACCAATCATATGAATAAATAGGATACAAAGATAATAATGTTTCAACCAATCATATGATATACGATCATATTTTAGTGTGCATGAGTGATGTGTCAACAATTTTCCAATTTATATAGATAAATGTGGAAGAGTTAATGAGTAAATGGACAAACATACCGTACCTTCAGGTTATGAGGATACCTATCAATACCAGCCCTGGTCTTATTTCTATGCTATTGATGCAACAGCATCATAGAGGTGGACCACATATGAGGATATTGACAAAACATAAATTCTCAAAGAGGAGCGGGGTGAGGTTAGGGCAGAATAGAGATGCGAGCTTGTCTTTCTGCCCGATTCGGGTGGATCGACTTCGAGAGAAAGTTAATCAACTTTCCCTTTGTTTTTCCCTTAGTTTTCCATCTGCCCTACTAAACAAGCAAATTCTAATTGGCTTCCCTTTTTCCTTCCTTTCCCTCCTCCTTTCCTCCCTATTAAACACGGCCTAAGTATAGTGATAGCTATCAACTTTAGGAAGTTTAGTATATTGTCGGTTATTATACTTCAAGGCACTCTTGAGATACTAAGGGCCTGTTTGGCCGCGTTTTTAAGCTAATTTTAAGCAGCTTTTAAGTAGAAAGCAATTAGAAAATTATTTGATAATAAAAAGTAGAAGCAGAAACAAATAATAAAAAAGTAGTAGTTGAAAAAACTATAATTTAATGCTTTTACACTTCTATTTCTCAAAAAAAGTAATGCACATGATTTCATTTAAAATTTTAAGTATTATTATTTTAAATAATTAAAATTTTAATACTAAAGGAAAATAAAATATATTTATTATTTTAAATAATTTAAAATAAATATTTATTTATTATTTTAAATTTTGACGGTAATTAAAAAGTTATTAACTAAATATCTTATAAAATTTGAGAGCACAATGTAGTATAGTTATAAAGCTATTACCAGTGAGGCTAAACAGATCCTAAATCTTGATGGCAAGTTATGTAGGTCTTTTTCTCGAATCCATGCATCATTTAAGTTGGATCATTTGCTCTATCAAGCAAGTTTGTTTGATGTTATAATTAGAGTGTACATTGTTTCTTGCTAGGTTTTAGAAATCGTTCTATACTAATGTATTGGGTTAAGATTGATTTGGTACTAGTATATCTAGTAGTCGGTATGTTAGGTACTAGTCCTATATAGTGTTAGTACACTCGATATTGTATGATGTAAGACCAATACACTTATATGGACCAAGATTTTGAACCTTAGTTTCTTGTACCATTGATGATGATGATGATGCTGTTAAGGGAGTATGTTGATAGTCAAGTAGCTAATGGTAAATGCAAAATTGTATGCATAGTGTAAGAACATAATCACATTCTCCTTCTATGAAGTAAATGAACATATAATTGCTAATTGTCATGACTCAAATATTTTTTTTTGCTAATAGCAACTGAAATCTCAAATGTGCTTAATAAAGCTCTCAAATGGTTCATATAAGCAAAGATGAGATGGGAAGAAAAATCGAGATAACAAATTAATGAAATGGGCTATCATAAACAATTACAAACGAACACATACAGTATATAGTGATTATGATTCACAACTTAAATTTGACTATTTGTTTGAAGTTGAATGGAGGATAAAAACATAAGGTATGTGAAAAAGATCTTCTAAAGTCTTTTGAAAGAAGCTTACAAGTGTACCATCTTGATATAATAGATATTAGCTCAAAAGCCTCAAACCCTTGTCAATTTTCTAGAAATAGTAGTCACTTGAGCAATGTTATTAGGTTTGCTACATGGGACAAAATGATTAATCTTAGATAACCTGTCAAACATTATTAGGATGAAATCATGTCCACCTGCAATTTTTTTATGTCCCTAAGATAAATCCATGTCAAGGTATTTTCATTGATTATTTGAATTATGTAATGATGTACAAGAATTATTGTTCTATTTTGTAGCCTCGGTTAATTGACAAATAGGGTACCGTGAGATGAATTTGATAATATCACGTTGTAATGATGACCAGAAAAATTGATTAATGATTAGGGTGATTTTTTTATTACAACAAATACACTCCAAATTCCTCTTATCCTTATCTTTAAAGCACCAAAAAAGCATAGAATGATTTAGGTGCTTATTGATTCTGAAGTTAGTGCCAATATTAATAACATTCCAGTTTTGAATGGTGACAATTTTAAGATTGACTTTTGTGGACACTGTTTGAAGAACTAGATGCCAAAAGTTTCTTGATACCTTTGAAAAATGCTTTGCCAACAAGCGATAAGATGGAGACAAGTGCAGCCTTGAGAAAGCTCGTCTCCATGAGGTATGAGGGTAATGAAACACAAGGTAGTATATACTTGAAATTTTTTATTTTTTAGGAAAACGAAAGAGAGTGCGGCAATGAAGTATGACAAATCATACTTTTTTATGCTACACTCTTCATGTTTGGAGAACTTGGCATGGTAAAGTGAGGAATAATTCTATATTCACTTAAGAATCAAACAAATGGACTTTGGATGGTGAATTGTTGTTCACCTAATCTACTGTACCTGCCATAGTATTCACAACCACGATTGGATCTTTTGTTAGGGCCAATAGTAATAGCATTCCAGTTTTGAATAGTGACAATTTTAAGACATACTTTTGTGGATACTGTTTAAAGAAATAGATGCCAAAAGTTCCTTGATACCTTTGAAAAATGCTTTGCCAAAAAGCGATAAAGATGGAGACAAGTGTAGCCTTGAGAAAGCTCGTCTTTATGAGGTACGAGGGTAATGGAACACAAGGGAGTATATACTTGAAATTTTTTATTTTTTAGGAAAACCAAAGAGAGTGTGGCAATGAAGTGTGACAAATCATACTTTTTTATGCTACACCCTTCATGTTTGGAGAACTTGGCATGGTAAATTGAGGAATAATTCTACATTAACTTAAGAATCAAACAAATGGACTTTGGGTGGTGAATTGTTGTTCACCATATTTATTGTACTTGTCATAGTATTTGCAACCATGATTGGATCTTATGTAAATTTAATTTTCAAATTGATTTTCAATTTCAGTCTTAAACAACTTAAACATGTTTAATGTTTGTGACTTTTCATTAATTGAGTATAGGTAGCCATATAAAGAATAATCATCTATGAATGTGAAAATATTATTGATCCTTCTATGAAGAACAAGGACATATATATATATATATATATATATATATATATGTATATATGTATATATATATATATATGTATGTATGTATATATGTATATATATATATATATGTATGTATGTATATATGTATATATATATATATATATGTATGTATGTATATATGTATATATATATATATATATATGTATGTATGTATATATGTATATATATATATATATATATGTATGTATGTATATATGTATATATATATATATATATATATATGTATGTATGTATGTATTAATTCTAAAACATCATTAGTTCTCTCGGCTCTTTAACTTTTTCTTAGTAATGGTTTTGCCTTTTATGCATTTAACATAAATATCATAACTAAGATTCATCAAGTTTTTCAAGGATCCCTTCTAACAAGCTTGTCAATTCTCTTTTTAGAGATGTAACCCAAATGCTTATCTTATAATGAGAAAAAAATCTCAATTGATACTTTGGTATTAATATTATATGAGATTGTCAAGATTAGATAAATTACTAGCTCCAACGAGCATAGCATTTTCTATTTCAAAATGAATTAAAAAAAATTCTTTTTTTGTCCATTATAGAAGTTAAAGCCAAATTATGTCTAAAAGATAGTAAAATGAATGTGTTTTTCAATTCTAAAATAAAAATTAGTATTTAGTAACAACTAGAAAGTCTATATATCTAGATATTGAAACCAAATTAACTTTAGTACTAACAAGAACAAAAGATGGACTCTTGCATGATATTTGATACAATCTTTCTTTATGTAAGAAGAATCATTGCAAAGGGAACATTTCTTTTCCTTGTGTCCTTGGGATGCTTCTTTAGGCTTCTTTTATGGTATTAGTATTACATGACTAATTTTTTTATACCTTTTCTCTTTCAACTTAATAATTCATAATTAAAGGTTTAATTGCATAGGTCATTTTGGTAACTATATTGTTACAAACTAGTTAAAATGAAAAATTGTGTACTTAATTTAAGGTTATCTATAATTAATCACTACTCTAGATAATATTCCAAATGTTTATGAATTAAGCAATTGGTTGATATTAATAAACATAATCAAAATTATGAATTTATTCCTAATAAATTATGCCCCAAGACATAAATTTTTTAAGAGATTTACAACACTCATTATAAGAGAATAAATCATGTATATAAATTTTTAATTTTAAAAATTAAATGTGGAAGCTGCCCGGGGGAACAAGCTGCAAGTACTGAACCAATGATGCTCAGCCCCGAAACTAAATTTGTCTGGATTAGTGATGCCTAAACTCGTGACACCCAACTCGTCTTCACTGTATGGTAAAACAGGAACACTAGCCGCCTACATTGTACGGCAGATCTCCTTGCTTGCACCCGCATGCACCCAAATAGTAGGGTAAAAAACGCCTATAGACACTCAGAATGCCCGCAGATACCTTCACCGTAATTCAGTTTGTCGGAAACCCTTGTAAAGCACAATGTCCAAAGAGGCATTTTGCCGGTGCTCAGCCAAAGGGGCAACCATCTGCGTGTGGATGGAAACCTGCCAGTGAGGTACTGATATAATAAATTCCTCTTGTCCAAGCTTCCACCGACATAGAACTATAGCGTGGCCAATTAAGGCAGGAGCCCTCGTTGCATGTTGTCTTGCTAATAAAAATTATTTGATAAAAATCGAGAACATACCGGAGGCCATTGTTGCAAACTCTTTATTCCTCTAGATGATATTAGTTGGTTCTATAGTCTCAATGACTCTTCATGTTCTTAGGCATTAAAATCCATATGAGGGACTATTTAAAAGGAGTAATACTATAATTTAGGCTTGTTTAGCAGGGAGCTTCACTAAAAAAAAGGGTTACCTACACAATAGTATATATTATTAATTTTGTATTATGTGTATCTTCTAGTAATTATTTTATTAATATCACTTCAAGTGATAACAAATACCTAGCACTTGGATTTAGATGTCGGCCCTTTTCTCCACTCACACACGTGATGTTGCTCGATCCTTGCTCCTTTTTACACTGGCCGAGTTGCACGCCCTCTGCTTTCTTCAAGCATATTAAGTTGCCTACCATCTCACACATACTAAGTCAGATTGCTCATGCATATTTTGTTTAAAATCTAATTTCAACAAGGAGACACTTATCTTGTTGATGCAAATCCATTTCCGTTGTTGAGATCTCAATAAACTTTTCATTTCAAGTTTCAGTGCACGGGCCAATTTCGAGGCCACTAGAAAAAATGTATGCTTTTACTAATTTTCTTCTGTAAAATTTCAGTCATTTACTCCTCTTTATTTCCTTTTTCTTTTGCAATCACATGACTACTTTCTTTTAACACTTTTGCTCCACCTAATCCTCCCCATTGTTGAGCAATTCATGTGGTAGTGGGTGTTGTGTTCACCAGCAAGGATGTACAACGACTTAAGGAGGTGGCTCAGACATCGACTAATTGAGCAGATTTGAATGATTGGGTAGGTAGCTTAATAACATTTTGAAGATCTAGTAATAGCGAGGGATCATCACGTGTGTTAATCGATAGCTGTACTACTGATGTGGACATTTGATAATATGACAATGATTAATTACTGAGCCTTGGATGTGTGCCGTATGATATGCTCTCCTTTCTCTTGCCCCTTTTGTGTGATTCAGTGTTTGGCAATTTTGTGGAGGTGGAGGATGATTGAGAGACTAGTGAGACAGATGCTTGGTTTAGGGGGAGGCCTTGGGTATGTCTGTGCAATGCGGTGGGGCTACGGAGGTGGTGGTCAAACAAAAGGTGACAGGAGATATTCAGTAGAGGAGGATGCAAGCAGGCTAGTTTCGGCCCATACCAATTGATGTAGGGGTGATCAAGAAGAAAAGAGAAAGCTAGAGATAAAAAAAAAGGATTTTATTTAAGATGATCTACCTCCTAACAATGTTTAATGCCTATATATATGCCTTTGACACAAATTTTTCTACAACTAACAAACTACTTGAATCGGCAAATACCCTATATCAGCTACAGTTAGTAAAACATTGATTGTCTGGTATATGTGTATGGCCTTTTCAAGCATCGTCTTATTTCACGGTTAGTTTCTGTGCCCAATTTCTTTGTTGTCACCTGGCAGCATATGTTGTCAAAAACATCCTATGACCTTCCCATATTTTCTGGTATACCACTTTTTGTACTTGTTTTGTGGCATTGTTTATAAATTGTGGTTGTCTAATTATTTTGTAGACTCTGACTCTGCTCAAAGTGAAAAAAAGTCCTTTATTAGCCACTGTTTATTTTCTATTTTCTTGAGAAATTAATCGTTAGCTTAAACTGGTTGGTTGATTTCAACAACAATAACAACCTGCAATCCCTAACTATTTGGAGAGTTCTACATGAAAATGTTCGGATTGATGGCTGTAATCCCTAAATTCACCTTAGAATTCAATTCGTTGGTTGTCAATTTCTTGATGCTCATTGACACTCCTTATATGTTTGAGATTTTTTCACACCTTAATTTATCAACTGAAATATGTATGTTGTATTATCAAGAAAAGATAAGCAGCCAAGGAAGTTGGTGGTTGCTCCTTTCGTTCCTACATTTCTAAGGACGTGTTTGATCATTGGGTTTACGTGGTGAGCAGCAACCCCTTTTAGGAGCTAATCATTTTGGATTGATGGTCCCCTCACCATGCCAGAGCTAATTTTACCTTTAAAGCTTAATTGAACTTGTTTAGTTCTCTGGATTCAATGTCATCTAGAAGCATATTAATTATTGACCTCTTGCATGGTGCACAATTTTCTTATGTTATTTGATGGATATGTCGGAGGTACAGGTGCTTAGGTTGAAGAGTGCAATGACAGATATCTATCAAAAGCTCAAGGTATGTCTTGTTGCTTGTTAAATTCAAATGGTAGTACATCCAAGCATTGACATTATTGAGGCCAACCTGCTCGTAGGTGTGAAACATGTTACAGCATGATATACTTGTGTATGGTTATTTTGTGTGTAAATAACAGAGAGGCTTCATTCCCATGTGTTTTCCTCCTTTTGTGACCTCTTAATTCTCAATTTTCTTTTAAGGTTGTGTTTCATTGGACAGAAACTGGGAGGAAAGAATGAAAAATACATTGAATCTAGTAGCATTTTCCATGTAGATTCAATGGATTTTCTATTCTTTTCTTTCGGTTTTTCGTTCAAGGAAATACACTATTATTGATCTCCATCAAAGAATTAGCGGAGACATTTGGGGTTGACACACTTATGAGAATCTTAGCCCTTTGACCAATTCCTTGTGTAGCTGTTTATGGTCAGTGAATCACCATTGTCTACAACATGAACTCATTCAACATGAGAAATGCCAGGCATCTGCTATTTTCATTTGTTCTCTTAATGATTCGTTCAATACAGTATATGCTTAAGAAAATTTCCATGTCTACTCTCTGTTTGATCGTTTATGTTGGTTTAATATTTGTGGCTTTCCAATAGGGTCCGAAATTTATTATTTTCATTCTAAGTATAGGGCTGTATTTATTGTAGCATTTCCTCGTCTTTGCTTGTTCGAGTACCAACTCCGAGTGGTCATTTTTTCTCCCTTTTCCAGGCCATAAAGGATGTGCAGTCAGATTTCAGGCATCAAATCTCTCTCCTTATACAGCCCATGCTTCAGGTACTAGCACAAGCTTTTTTGCATCATCCCAAGCCCTTTTGTTATTACTTAATCGGTTAGGTGGCTGACATTGAGCTTAATTCAAATTGTTTTTGACCTTAGATATATAAGATAAAAGATATGGAGTGATGGAAATGGTACGGAGTGTATCGGGTTGGGTACTGCAGGGATGAAAAAAGACGAGGACTGGTGGCAATTTGAGGAGAGAAGGGAAGAAGAGGGGATAAAGCATTGACGTGTAAGAGGATGGAATAAAAAATTGTATAAAATTGAACGGAATATTACATGCTAATCCAATCAGATAATTCAATATTCGAAGATTTGGCCAATAATGTCATCTAGCAGACTGGAAATGGATTTTGGGTAACTAATTATGTTTAAAATATCGATGGACCATAGTTTGGACATTTATAACAAATAGTGACTGCCGTAAAATCGGTTTGATCAAACGTAAGAGAGTACTACTTTATTCTGACATTCATTTTGTGTTCCGAGCAATTTGGTTTTAATATTTTTGACCGTCATCCTCTGATTGGATTTCCTCTCTTTCAGGCTTTGGATGCTGCATTTGCTCATTATGATGCGGAAGAACACAAACATTCTAAAAAGAATGTTGCTAGACCAAACGGATTTGTTCAGTAAACCGTTTCATTTTCTTCTGTACATGTAATTAAATTTTGACATTCCGAAAGCATCTTTTGCCAACCTAAACGCAAGAATAGAACGTTTTGCGATACTATCATTAGTGTTCTTACAACCATGTGGTCATGGTATTTGTGCCTATTTAGTATTTTTCAAAGATATTGTTTTGTACAATCATATTCTTATGGCATTTAGTTATTTACAGTAATCTTTCCCTAACTAGACCACTATAATTTTGTTATATGCAAATGCCTGCCAGACACCAGCGCAGATCGGAAAATCAAGAATAGTTGCTGCCCCAACAATCAAACTTTCTATTGCTCATCATCTAACTAGATGTTTTTAAGACTAGGTATAGTAAATATTTTTTTTTCCAAATAATTAATTTGTGCTAATGAATTTATTACCTCATTTGAGTGAGACTCAAACTAATAAAGAGGATTGCAACACAGGAAAAATATTGTTGACTATGTAATTGATCTGAAAGAATATGACATCGCCTACCTTTCAAGATCATCAAACACATTGGGTTTAGACTTGCCAAAATAACACTAGCAGAGTTTCGTGTGCTTCAAAGGAAGAAGAATGCTGCTTTTATTGCTTGAAATAAAAGAAAGTAAAAGAAAGGAAAATTAGCTAAATGCTATTGCCCCAGTTCAAGGGAAGAAAAGACTACAGCCCATTTGCCCCACTGTCTCGCCTCCCTCTGGCAGCCTTGCCCTATCCGGGCGCATTTTTTAGGAAGCCCCGCAGCCTCAGCCGTTATTAATTTGGGTGGAAATCTCTGAGGTGTAATAAAGAGAGATTAATGTTAAATGTTAATATTAATATTAATATTAATGCTAATACTAATATTAATACTAATGCTAATATTAATACTAATACTAATGTTAATACTAATACTAATGTTAATATTAATGCTAATGCTAAGACTAATATTAATGTTAAGACTAATGTTAATACTAATGTTAATATTAATGTTAATGTTAACAACATAATAGTAAAACTACATCCTAAAAATGTTAACAGTACGCAAATGAACGGCTGAAACTATGGCTTCCTAAAAATAGGAAACTGCGGCTTCCTATAAAATTTCTCCACGGTTGAAACTGGGCGTGTTTTTTAAGCAGTTGCCGATTGCCTATAAATTGGAAAAACCCTGCATATCACCGTTGATTGGTGATGGTGCAGATCTCAAAATTTAGAAATTTGTGCCTATTTTAACACTAACTTTAGGTGGCGCCATCTCCCTAAACATGGTGCAAGAATCAATGGCGATGGGCAACGTATGCATAAAATTTTAACTAGTCACGATTGCTTAAAAAAAAATTTCTCATTTGAAATATAAATTTTATTATATCTTTTCTTATTTTTTTTCTCAGTGTATAAGATTTAGATTACGATGATTTTGGTACCATTGGATAGATCTCGATGAGTAAATCATCATGATATTTTAAAAAAAAAAATTTTAGACCCAATTTGACCATCAAATTGGAATCCTTCTCCACAGCTTTGTTTTCGGTACAATATGTTTCCTCTTTCTCATGATTCACGTGATTCTCATTTGGTTATTGTTTTTCTCTTCTATTGTTATCTCCCCACGTTTTTTTTATCTCTCTTGTTTTCGGGCTCTTCAAGTAAAACAGAGCCTTGAAAATTACAAGAAACCAAGAACATAATGGAGCTAATTGGGGCTTAATGTGGATGGTCATTTTCAAATATCAAAGGAAATAGATGGATTTTCACAAGTAAAAGAGAAAACAATTTGGAGATACTTACATTTCAATTATAATTAATCTTTTGATTGGGAGAGTATAGTCAAGTTTGGTAACACCCATAGCTAGTAATGGTAATGGGTCGAGTACTTAACACTTTGCTGACTATCCGAACCTAACTTGATCGGAGTCTGGTACCCCTATTAGGCAACTTGAACTTGACTTGAGTGATTAAACACGTACCCATGGGTACTTGATTAAATAAAAAACTTTTAATCTTAAATTAGTGTTTAAAGTATAATTTTATAAACTATTATTAAAAAAATATAATAACTATATATATATATATAGTGCCAAAAATTATTCAAAAAATAAAATAAAATTATACATAACATAAAAAAATAGCAACAAAAAAATATTAGAATGTAAAATATTATATTATTTAAATTAATAAATAAATTATTATTTAATGTAAACTTTATTAATATTATATATTATATTCATAATTAAATTGCACTTAGCTTATAGAATCAATAATTAGTGTTTTATTAAATAACTTATCATGTCAATTTATCTATCATCATAATACTTTGAAAGTTATTTGTTACTATATTTTAAATATAATATATGTCCAAAGGTGATATGTACAGTATATTATCAACTTGCCCATGCAATAATAATAACAATAATAATATGCAATATTTTGCTTTACACCAATAAATACTATTTTTCCCATAATATAGTATAGCAATTCATCCAACCAATTCAATTTTTGCCCTAATAAATATAATAATATAGAATTGTCAAAATAAATATATTCAATCTAGAATTTCATCTTTGAGAGAGAAAGACAGCAATTAAAAGTCAAGAAATCAACTTTGATAGATTTGAAATATCAGTTTATCAAGGATCTTTCAAACTTCTACAATACTATAATTAATTCATTAAAAGGCATTGTTAGTAAAATAAAACAAAAAAAATGTATTATTTTAGATGTTATAACAAGCTAAAATAGCTAGTTGGTTAGAGTGTGTGAAGGCCACTATTAGTAGACAAATTTCTTTTAGATGAATTATAACTTTGTGTTATTTCTAAGCAAAAAAGATTGTATCGCAAAATCAAAGAGAAATACTTTCTAGCACAATTGGTGACATGGTTGCATCCATAGCTCTACTCAACAAACACATAAGCATTCTTCATCCTAGTTGTTCTACATGATGTGTCTATTGTCCTTCATTGAACCCATCTCGTGCACACGGCTATAGTTGTTTTCATCGCTTACTCCATGAGTGCTACCAAATGCAGCTAGAGGCTGCCTTCCCATCTCTCTCCACTAGATTCACTATCTCACCTATTAATATATGAACTATTGCTATTGTTATCTCTCTCACGCATATATCATACATCAATCATTTATGGCCTTGAACAAGTCAATTGATGAACGAAAACCTCAACTCTTCTCTAAGACACAAACTCTTACTGAGAGAGCCATGAATGATTGTTTATGATAATGATGATGATGGATGAGCATCATCCTTAGTTTATATAATTTATATTCTTCATAAATTTTTATAAATACTTTTATTTTGTCATGATATCCAATCATTAATCATATCAATTTTCATCAATTATGAGCGATTCGTAGACATGCCAATCATGGAGTGCAATTTTCTTTCAATCATTTGATAAATTTGAGCACGTTTTGGATTTATGTGAAATATATTATCTTATTTTAAATTTTTAGTGGGACCCTCATTCTTTGCTTACGGAGGAAACCCATGGACGATGCTTACCTATGTGAGTCGCTAGAGATTCCGTGAAATCAATTGTTTCTTTTGTTTAATATTATATTATATTATATTATATTTTTTGAATGAAGCCTTTAGTCTTGTCTTAAAATTTTATATGAATTCCATCCCAAACTTCGGTGTCTCTTGTATTTTTGGGCGAAAGATTCTTCATTTAGAAGCCATCTCGAGACGTATTTTTTTTATTAACAAAAATAATAGTCTTGACATAAAGTCCTTGAAAAGGTGCTAATAGCAATTATAAATTATTGTGGAACACTTGTAATTTGATGAGCGTGAACTTTATGTACCATACATCACGTTGGAGGTAGTGGTGACCATTTGATAATATAAATATCAAATTTATCAAATAATATTTATTAAAAAAATTATAGACTTTTGTATTATTGTTACCAAATCAATTTTTTTCATAAACAAAATATATTTATCGAATCAAATTTCCTGATTTGATTCAGATAATATCGATAAATTATTGATTTGTTGATTTGGACATCTCACCTATGTACATATATTAAAACTATTCATTCTCCTTAATCTATTTACCAAATCTATTTTATTTTAGTTCCATATCAAAACTCTAATTATCGAACTAAATTTACGAGCTTAGCATTGAAATCAGTAAAAGAAAAAACACGTATCATTATCAAATTTGATAATTGAATAAAAAATAATTACTATTATTATTACCACTATCAAATTTGTTTAAATAATATTACTAATTTTGTTAATAAATTTGATAAATTAAACTTTCACCAAAAATAGGCTCAGGATGATATGATCAATTTTCCATTTGATACAATAAGATCTAATTAGAAGAACTTATAAGTCATGTTCTGGTATGCCACAACAGAAGTCAAATGGAGGAACACAAATGTCATTTTATTTAACGATTCATGTGGAGGATGTGCATTTATCATTTCCTTCTTTTCTATTTCTTACTTCGATGTCTAGATTGAATGTTGCATTAGAAGGCCTAGAATTCTTGACCTTGCCATCCTTAATAGCAAGTGATGACAAGAATAATTAGGAAATAGAGCTCTAATGATAGTAGTGAAATTGGAAAGATACTTTCAATGGCCTAGAAAAAAGATTCTTTCCCTTCTTAGGAATGTCATTGTTTTGCTAGCAAGCTTATCCTCAACTCTAGTAAGTAGCGTGTGCCACCATGCAAGAAACAAGGTAGCGATAAGGCTCATCCTAATTTTCTTAGGTGCCAAGTAGGAGAATGCAGCAAATGAAGGCTCATTTGACGCCTCTAGATGGGTTTTTCAATGATAAAAAGCCAAAAAAAAAAATGGTAGTGATCAATCACAAGAAAAATTCAACCTTGGTTTTAGCAACACCAAAGAAAAAATGGGTTAACTCTTGCATTGTTGTAGGTTAAGGAGGGGCGAGACAACCCTGGTGTGTAGTTGATGTAGGTGGAGTAAAAAAGGGAATTGATCTTCTCCTTGGGTGCAAATTGGATTGAAGGGTAGCATCTTGATTAAGGATGAAAGTGGATGCTAGCGTCTTTCGTCTTGTTGTTGGTATTGTGTTTGTTGTTGAGGAAGAGGTTTTAGGCGTACATGATATTGGGAAAAAGAGTAAGTACCTTTCTTTATAAATATATATATTTGTGGTCAACAAGAGTTATGTAATCTAAATGTCACTAGTATAAAGCTCTGACATTTAAATAACTAAGAACATTAATCTTGTATTTCAAACATCTACCTCTCTACTCAAAATGGGCTCTTTCCAAAGTGATAGTATTCGGAGAAGGATGGTGAGATTAGTTCCAATATCTACTCCACTAATTTTGATTTGAGT
The DNA here is from genome assembly GCA_027563935.2 of Costus lasius. Lineage (NCBI taxonomy): Eukaryota > Viridiplantae > Streptophyta > Magnoliopsida > Zingiberales > Costaceae > Costus > Costus lasius. Next base: position 106,148,561 of record CM050448.1, read on the forward strand.
TTCTGAGGAAGTATATATATATATATATATATATATATATATGGTAAGAGAGGGATTTTGAAAAATAGTTTTAGTCCCATTGCATTCTTTGTAAACACTATTCAGCAATATTTACGTTCATCTGAACGACTAGAAGCAATTTCCCTTTACAATTTCTTATCTTATGTTGCATCCAACAAAAGGAGCACCCAACAAAGTATAAATATTTTTAAATAAAGTAAGATTTACTTGGGGATTTGACAAAAGAGAAGTTTTTTAAAAAAAAAAAAAAAAAAAAATTGATTTGGGTTTATTTTGGCTTAAGGGTAAAATATAATATGAAGGAGTATTTTTCTAAATTTTTGTTGGTATCTTTTCCTATTTTTATTTTGGTAACTAATCAGTAATTATATTAAGTTTGAATTATTCAAATGCTTATCAATCATTAAATATAATTTTACATGGAAATCAAACTAAAGGAGTTTCAGATGAGATGTGGGATATATTCCACTTTACTATTTTTATTAGATTTTTAGTTGTTCAAAGCATGATTACAAGGAATTAATGTTTTGCAATGGTAAAAACTGATTTAATTTAGTTAAAATTCATTCCACCAACATGGTTCAGGTTTCACAACAAAAACTGTCATTGGTTCTGATCAGGCTTAGTTTTTATAACAAGCATCGTGAATTAGAAAAAATAATATGCTATTTCATTCATATGCCAAGAGAAGTAGTTACGAATGAGCAGTACAGTCGCATAGGAAATCATAGTTGAGAAGTGCATGGTATCTTTCAACTCAGGTTATATTGCTCGTCTCTATAGCAAACAAGATAAACTTTTTTGAAGCTGTTATTCTTCAGCATAATAGTTACAGTAAAGACAAGTAGACAACCAACTAGTGTTCATCTCAATAGAAAATCTGGGACAAAATTCGATCTCTAATTCCAAATAACCTTTTCATTCAACAAAAACATGTCTTAACAATATAGAACAAATAAACACAAATATAGAACAAATAAAATATAACTTACAGCTGGATTAGGAAGACCAAAATGGCCGTACCAACACTGATAATAGAAGAAGGAACATCTGAAAGAATTTCCAACCTTTTTGTGAAGAATAATATTACACCACGCCGTGTCCTCAAGGAGAGTAACAGAGGAGGATGTGGCATCAAGGAAATGGGCCTATGGGGAATTGAGCAGCGAGCTTGGCTCTTAGATCCTTTCTCAATATTTTCCCGGATGGTGCTTTGGGAATGACGTCTGTGAAGAAGACCTTGTTGATTCGCTTGTAGAAAACCACCTGAGATAATCGAGTTAATTTATAAAATTAATACTAGGAGCATTTTTTTGAAAGTTAATCATTCACCTCGACTAGAAGTGATCAAGTATTTTTCTTTAAAAGTTAATTAATTGCACACAAATTATCTGATCAACGTTTACATCTTTTATCTGAAAAGTGTTAAGGCTAATTAGTTAAGATCCGACAATTACTCTGAAAACATCAGATGGGGGCAAGGGCTAATTGTAACATACCAACCTGCCCACAAACATACACAAGGGCCCTCCTTTCTTGATTATAATTAAAAGGAGACATTTACTGAGGTCCTCTAAATAGTTTTTGCATTCGTTGGACACCAACAGCTCATCTTATTCTTGGACAGTAATATTGATGCAAGTGAGGCAGCTATTAATAGTCTATAAATACCTAGACGAACGAGTTATCAAATATAAATGTGATTCTCTTACACCAAGTGGTCCAACGAATATGCTCGGTTCTTGAGTGGTTTAATACATCCGTATGATTCCTCATGAAAATAATTATTGAGATTTTGGATTCTCCTTAAAAAAATTTTAATTAGCACGCAGTATCAATTACTAAACAAAATTCTAGAACAAATCATGAATAAATCAAATGCTTGATGAATTTATTACCTGTTTAGCAATGCATTGTTTGATCTCCTCCTCGCTGATTTTAGAGCCATTAGACAGCACAACAAAAGCAACTGGAACCTCCCCGGCTGCTTCATCTTTCATTCTGCAAAATTAATTGCAATTTACATTGGCACTTGATCATACTCATTTTTTTGTTAGCGAAAATCCTCATTTTTTTTGGTTCAAACATGCTTTCAAGAGTTGAGGGAGTGATGAATTCAACAAGACAAGGAACAAGAGAAGAAAAGGTGGGAGGTAGGGAGTGAACCACACTGTTGATTGCCGCTATCTTTTACAGAATATTTGGAGCATTCAGATTTGACATTATACTTTATTTTCTTAAAAAAGTTAAAAGCACTCAAAGATCATGGCAATTTTACAAGGCATAAGTCTGACTTACGGGACGACAGCAGCGTCAGCAATGCAGGGGTGGGTAATCAGTAGCGCTTCAAGCTCAGCTGGGGCTACTTGGAAGCCTTTATACTTGATGATCTCCTTGAGCCTGTCGACGATGAAAACCTCATCATCGTCATCCACATAACCTATATCTCCAGTGTGTAGCCAACCCTCCTTATCGATAGTGTTCTTTGTAGACTCTGGATCATTGATATAACCTGCAAAAATTGGTAGAGTCATTACCATAGCAGTAATCCCTAATGGAGTGGAGAAGAAGTTGAACCATGTTTGTTATAATATACAAAGCTGGAAGTAGTAAAATTTTCATAGCTCTGTCAAGAGCTTGGAAAACTCTAAAATTCCATTGCCAGCTAGTGAAAAAGATAGAAGCTATCTCCTTGCCACGGTCCACTCGGCTTCTTGTCAAGGACAACTTTGCGTTGGCTTCTTCAAGCAAGAAATGCTAGCTTGAGCAGACACGCTATTAAGTTGCTATTGAATTGGAATCATTACGACATGCCACCAAACGGACAATGTGCATACTGAAGGGGACAAGAGGTGTATGGAAAAATTAGTTACTTGTTCACATCACAATTCAATAGCCTAGAAACGTCTAAATTAGAAGTTGCCACATGAAATAATTTGGTAGGCTGCAGGTTGGCTCACAACTACCACGTGAGGCCATCATTTTTAGTGTGCCCTTGCGTTATGCTTAGCCAATGTATTCTCTTTATTTTTGTGAGAAACCACATGAATGGCAACTTGTTTCCCTTTTGTGGAAATTGAATTAACCAAACCAAAAAAGTAACTCATAGCAATAAAGGCCAAAAAATTCATTGAATCCGAAAAACCACCTATATTCTCAGGTTCCTCAAATTGTGAAACATAATATTTTGCCAATGAAGAAGCTGCATACAATTTCTTATTCAGAGAAGCTGCATACAATTTCTTATAAGAGAAACTTCAGATTATTAGTTTGGGCGAGATCACATAAGTTGTCTAATAAAAATAAGAGCTAAAAATACTTTATATTCTATTTTGATTGTATAATCTATATACCTAATGACATTAGATTGGGTGGACAAGAGGTCTCCATCATATGGAAGGTTGTGCAGCCGGCAGCCTTTTCTCCACAAGAGGCTTCTTGTCCCTTGTAATATGGGTCATTTAATCTAAGCTAATTTTATAAACTCTTGCTAATTCTTTCTATAAAGGGTGATATAACACACCCATTTTGCAGAGTACTTTTTATGAATAAACGTCAAATCAAAATTTTTTTATCTATTTCTAAACTTTGAAACCCCATAATCTATCACAGAGTTTTTACCGACATATAAACTCATGTTCCTCTGAATAATCCACTAATAAAATAAAACAATTTTCACATCATAAGTAATGATGAAAATAGATCTAGAGAAATGTCAAAGTTCAAAATATAGAGTAATGAATGTTTACATACTTCAATCTGCATGAAGGTATTCATGTCTTTATCCAAATTAAAATTTTAAGGAACAGTCCACCCTATCAGTCTGTCAAAATCACCAGAGTCATGTTTAGGTTCAGAATTGTAGAATGAAATAATTTTGACTGCGTGAAAAAAAAAAAGAAGAAAAACTTGTAGATGAAAACAAATTTTTTAAATATTATTATTTATAAACTAAAAAAGAAGATAGATAGAATGTACAAAAAATAATTTAGAAAAATAAAAAAAAAACATTTATTATTCGAGAGGTCAAATCTTAATTTAATTATATTAAGGAGTCAGACTAATAAAAAAGTTTGGGGTAAGCCAAAGTCCAATTGATTGTTTAATTGCGACTTGTGGCTACATTATTTTTATATCCTTAAATTGATCATAGTAACCGACTAGCTCAACTCAACCAAACATATATAGTGACGTCTTTTTGGTTTGGCCAAAAACCTTGTCGACTATGTACGTTACTAGCGATTTGATAGGTATTATAAAAAGTATAAAAGTTTGGCGAACAACCAGCTGCTAGTATGAGAAAGTAATGTAGCGCATAGAGCCACAGTGCGACACGGAATCTTGCCCGCATATTTTTCTAAAGAATTGAAGCCCTAAGATGGATGGTGCGTGGTCCACCTCTTCCCATTCCATCCCTGCTTCTGTAGTGTAGTCGTACCAAAATAAAGCAGACTAGCAGCGGTTGTGTACTCGTGGAGCTTATTCAACATGTGATTTGTGAAAAAAGAAAAGAAAATCAAGCACCGCCAAACAGACCAATCAATCGACCATGAAGCAGTTGAAAAGCATTAATTATTTAATCATGTAGCAAACTAAAGAGTAAACAGCGCGGGGTGGTCGCTCACCTTTCATGATCTGGGCACCTCTGATGCAGATCTCGCCACGCTGGTTCCGCCCTAGCGCCGCGCCGGTCTCGGGGTCGACTATCTTCATCTCGGCGTTCCTCACAACGGTGCCGCACGCACCCGACTTCACGTCGAACGGCTCCTTGGCGAATGCCAAGCACATGGACAGCACCGGCCCGGCCTCTGTCATTCCATAACCCTGTCAACAGAATCTGGAAGCCATTAGCCAAAGCAGCAGCACCCATCTTTGATTCTTTTCAAATATTTTCAATTTTTTTTTTTAAAAAAAAAGGGGAAAATTTTAAGACCCAAATCAAATCTGGTGAGCATAATTATCTGACAATGCAAATAACTATCTGTACACTAAACAAAAAGGCTCCGGCAAGTGTGTCAATTAAGAAAACTAAGCAGATTCAATCACTGACAACGCAAATAACTAGCAACCGACAAGGCAATTATTAATCTGCAGGCTCAGCTCTAGTAACAGATCAAAATATACTCTTCCAATTCAAGGAATTATACGCCTCACATCAACGTGTCCGACTCAAACGGAGCAGTTGCCCTCGTAATGAGAATAGTAACAAATGCACTATTTTTATTATTTTAGTAGACGTGACAAATTTTCTCTTGCGTGTTTGGACGAGGAAATTATTATTATTATTATTTTTTATCTGCAGGTTATTTGTCGGAGGTGCGCAAATAAAACAAGGCGTAGTTCAGTGGCAAGGAACCGTAAAAAGTGGTCATCTTCCCCTTTCCGATGCTAACAACTTACCCAACGGAAAGAGATGCAAGGCGGTTTTGGGGGAAAATTGTCCCAATCTCAAGAAAACGGAGACGGTTCCATCGCAACTCACCTGGCCGAGACGGGCATTGGGAAGCTTCGCCATGAACTTGTCCTCCAGCTCCTTCCCCATGGGCGCCGCCCCAGACATCACCAGCCGAATCGAGGAGAGCTCGTAGCTGTCCACGAGCGGGCTCTTCACCAACTCCAGCACGATCGGCGGCACAAAGGGCGCGATCGTCACCTTGAAGCGCTGAACCAGCTCCAGCAGCGGCCCGACCTCGAACCGCCTCATGATGAGGATGGCCGCGCCCACTCGGAGCCCGCAGAGGAGCACCGAGTTGAGGGAGTAGATGTGGAATAGGGGCAGAACGCAGAGGAGCACATCGTCCTCGTGGAAGTAGAGATTGGGGTTCTCGCCGTCCACCTGCTGCGCCACGCTGGTGACCAAACTCCGGTGGGTCAGCATCACGCCCTTGGGCAGCCCGGTGGTGCCCGACGAGTAGGGCAGCGCGACTACGTCGTCCGGATCGAACCCGGTCGCCGGCAGCGCCGCCGCGTCCGCGCCGAGCAGATCGGAGAAGCTGCGGCAGCCCTCGGGGGCTGGGTCCTCGCCGATTGTGACGATTGTGATCCCGCGATCGCCGGCGAAGTCCCGGATCTTGTCCACGTAGCATGACTCCGTGATGATGAGGCGCGCCCCGGAGCCAGCCGCCTGCTTGTGGATCTCGCCCGCGGTGTAGAAGGGGTTGGCGGTGGTGGCGATGGCTCCCCGGAAGGAGGCAGCGAGGAAGGCGATGACGAACTCAGGGGAGTTGCGGAGGAGAATCATGAACACATCCCCGCGCCCGATACCGGCCCCGTGGAGACCCACCGCGAAGCGGCGGGCGGATGCCTCCACCTCTGCGTACGTGAGAACGGCGCCGGTGGCGCCGTCGATGATGCATGGCTGGTTTGCGAACTCGGACAGCCGCTCGAAGCAGTAGGTGTGGAGGGGGATGTCATTCTTGATCTCAATGTCCGGCAGCTTGGATCGGAAGATGGTCTCCTCCGGCGGCGCAATTGAACCCATTTCGGCGGAGATTCCCGCTGCGGCGGCCTAGCAAAGCAAATACAGAAATGCGCTGTAAAGAAGACAAGGCAAGCGAAGAGAAAGAAGAGAGCTTTTGTTGTTGCGCTCCCTTCTCTGTCTCCTCCCCCTGCCCTGAGGAAAGCAGAGGAAAGGAGTGGCGAGGTAATAATATATCTGTGAAGGTGGGAATGGGGAGTTGGGAGTTGGTGAGGCCAGTGACGGCAATATGCTTAATATTAAGGGTAAATTAGTCATTCCAACTTGATTGCTTCTTCTCTTCGCCCAAGAGATGGTGCGGAGTTGGGCGAGCGAATGGTTGACTTAAACAAAAAAACCAAGCCGGTAGAATTGCGCCACGTGACGACGAGGCCACATGTCCCATCAGCAACAGAGAGCACGACCGACACGTGCTGCGCGGCCCGCCTCGCTCGCTTTCGGTCCAGAGCGGTCTTACCTAACTCCCCACTCGGTGAACCCGGATTAACCAGAACCACGCCGGCCTACTCGGCGACCAATCCAAATCGTTCATTTATTCAAGGGGGAAATAATACGACGGAGACGATCACAGCAGCTCGACCCGGCACGTGACGAAGAGCACGACGTGGTGGCCTAAGCCGCACCTCAATTAATGAAACGGTGACAGCGATAGGGAATGCGTCGTGGGGCCCACATTGGGTCAACGATGGACAACGAATCAGGACCGTCCACGCCAGATCGAAGGTTCAGCCAGGATCAAGAATAATGCGGTCTATCTGTCGGGTGGATTATTCTTGCGTGCAAATAGCTGTATGCCTGTATCCCTGCGGCGGCGCAAGCCGATCATCACCGTTCATTTTGCTCCACGCGTGAAGGCACGAACTTAAAATCATCGGGTTCCGCTCTCAGTTTTTGATATTTCATATTTCCCTGGGTGTTGACCGGGAAATGGAATCTCAAAAATAACATCATTGATGTCACTCTCGGAAGACAAGTCAACGCCGCGTACAGTAAATATTTCATTGGAATTTGGAAATATTAATTAGTTCAAGAGTCGCAGTACGTATAAGATTAATTTTATTAATTTAACTAATAGTCAGTGTTATAATCTTGCAGGGACAATGTCTTGATTAATACATCATTTATAATTATAATTGACGTCGTTAATAAAATTAGAATAAGCCTGACAGCTACTTTTATAACTACGTTTTATCTGATTGATTAGTCAATGATAGATTTGTAGCAAACGACTGCATTGGGAATCGGTTCAAGATCGAACCGGCTGGTCCAGTGCAGCTTACGAAAAGCTTGCATGATTATCATCGTGTATTATTATAATTGGTTGACGGTGCAAACTTTTAGAATATTTTTTACATAAAAATATTATTATGTTAATAATTACATCTAATTTTTCATAATAATTGTGTAATAATGTAAATTTTTATTTAAAGAAAATCTCCCTAATTCATTTTAAAGAAAAAGAAAGAAACAGAGTATTCCATGAAATAATATGAAAAAAAAAGAATATCCTTTTATAAATTTTTTTTAATAAAAAATCATTTTCACCGATAATTGAAAATAATTAAAATGTGCCGCAGAAACATGGTTGATGGCGCGGAGTATCCACCGACTCCATTTGATTACCACTAATATGAAGACACGTGCTGACAAGAATTCTCAATTATTTGATTTACACTAATATTTGAATTTTTTTTTAAATGTATTGGAATCGATAATTATTGTACATTTGAAAATAGTGCTAATATTTTCTCTAAAAAACAAAAAAGTCATGATAATTGAGAAAGGTACAATTAACTTTATTTTTTTTTTTTATCTTGCAAAATAATAATTTATAGGAATTAAAATGTAATATTAGCCAAGTGACTAATCATTTCGTGAGTTGATAAACTTTTTACTAGTAATATAATCTTATATTCTAAACTAGACAATCGTGCCACATGCGCTACTTAGATCTATGAACTAGTATCTCTAGTTGAACTAATGTATTAAAAATTTAAGTCAAATGGATTGGGCGATCCATCCTCCGCACGATAAGAATGTATGAAGTACTAATTATATAAATTAAAAGTTATTTAACAAATTAGGAGTAAATTAAAATGTACTTTGGTTTTTGAATGTACAAATAATTAATTGGTTGAGAGTTCAACTGGCCACACCCGATTGATAGGCTTTGAGAAATTGTCAACGAGGGGAATAGATCGAGTTTAGTCAAATAGTAGAGGTCAACGAGGGGATTAGATGAGCTGGTTGTAATTAGAATAGTGGATTAGAAAAACAAAATCAATAATATTTTTAAAGCTTCTACTATCCTAATCCGATTAATTGATGTGAGATGTTGTTTGTGCGAACATGCTACCATGTTAGAGGCGTTCTAATTTCTTAATTTCAGAACATGGAGCACATGGTCAACGGTTGACTATAATTTCGAAGAGAACAAATATTTATGATGAATAGTTGACCGAGATTAGAGGCCGATCATGGCAATTGGTATCGAGTTGTACAAAAGTTTTTTTGTTGCCAAAAACAAAATTGTAGAATATATTACTAAAAACAAATAGTCATTCTACTATATGTTTGTCCAGTGAAGCACAAATTGTCAAGCACCGACACAAGTAATTTTATATAATTAGAAACAAAAAAAAAGTGTTGCCCATTATCACAGACACACCCTTTCTGTCTCTTCCCTGGACAGGACAAAATGTTTTCTTAAACAAGGACAAATTGTTTTCTACAACAAGGACAAACTGTTACTGGCAAATCTAGTATTCCGCACGTTTGCTAATTGTTCCACGTGCGGAATTTCTTGCACAATTAGTTTAACTGTATGGGACATCAATTAATTTGGTCCAAACAAGATAATTAAATTAAATAATTTTTAAGGGACGGAATGGAAAGGCTAATGGGCTTAGCAGAAAACAACCCAACCCATAAAGATTAACCAAATTCCAGCCGGGCCCAGCTAACATAGAACTTTGGCACCGCGCAAAGTTTCAGAGGGTCTTGTAACGGTCGATCTTTCTTTTGGGAGCGCCAACATAATTGATCACATCAAGGACCAATTGTTATGACCAACTTAATTATATATATATATATATATATATATATATATATATATATATATATAGTTGGTACTAGTTTGTATCAACACATAGTACTAGCGGTATTTGTGTAGCGTAACCTAATTTAAAATATTTAAGCTCAGTTAATGATAGTAAACCGATAAACCTATTAAGCCTTATATATTATACCTTTTTCCTCCTACTTTCAATTATAGTTTAACCCACTTTCAATTATAGTTTAAAAAGTTGGACTGTACATGTGGTACGACCGATTTGTAACACATATCCCAAACTATCCCAATGGTGACTCTACTATCTTCAGCAACTCTTTTCTATTGGCTTTTTATTGTGCTTAGGACTATATTTTCTGTAATACCATTTTTTCTAAACGAGTAAACTAACTCATTAACTTGGGGTGAGTTTAAATTAATATAACTTAATTTAAAATCATATGTCGAAGGTTCGATCGGACCAATATCTTTAGTCAATGCTGCATTGGCATACTTAGGATTTGGCTTCCTTTGTCTCCTCGATCTCCGAAGTCGAGGCTCCTCCACTTCGAGTTCTTCGACCTGACTTGGTCGACATTCTTCTGTCGAAATTGGTTGCTCACCAGATGAACTCGTCGAACCTGGTGACTGTGCTTTGTCATCTTCTTTGACGGGCTCATTCTTTTCGAATTCCTTCAGCTTTTCTTCGACCTCTTCATCGAAATACTGTGAATTTGGCAATTCGACAGCTTGTGGTGACCACCATGATGACAATTCATCGAACACCACATTCCTTGAAATATGCGACTTCCCTGTTGTAGGATCACAACACTTACATCCCTTTCGCTGATCATCATAGCCCACAAAAATACATCGAATTGACTTCTTGTCGAATTTGCTGCGAAGATGATCAGGCACAAATGCATAACATACGCATCCGAAAACTCTAAAGTGACTTACCACCGGCTTGTGACTCCAAAGTTTTTCGTAGGGTGACATAGATTCAAGCCTTGCTTGTGGTAATCTATTAATCACATAAGCTGTGGTCTTCATACACTCTGCCCAAAATCTCGGTGGAACATTGTTTGCGCGCAGCAAGCTCCTGCAGGTCTCCGCTAGATGCCGATTCTTTCTTTCGGCAACACCGTTTTGCTGTGGTGTATACGGACAAGTATATTGTCGACGTATCTTGCACTCTTGCAGATACTGCGTGAATTCGTATGAAGTATACTCTCCCCCATTATCAGTCCGAAGACAACGAATCTTCATATCTACTTCACTTTCAACCTTCTCCTTAAACTATGTAAACTTGATAAATGCCTCAGATTTATCCTTCATGAAATCAACCCAGACATACCTGGAGAAGTCGTCGATGAAAGTGATCATATACTTGAAGCCGCTGACAGACGGCTGCTTCACTGGTCCAAATACATCCGAGTGGATAAGCTCGAGAGGAACACGAGCTTTGAATGACGATTCCTCATATGGAAGCTGATGTGCCTTCCCATACTGGCACCCGGCACAAACTATGTCTTCCTGCACCTCCAATTGGGGAAGACCCCTTAGCATATTTTTCTGTATTATCACCTTCAACTTGTGATAACTTACATGCCCAAGCCGTGCATGCCACATATCAGGTGTATCATTCCTTCGGGTTTTGTTTACATATGCCATTTGAGCAGACATCACGTAAATGGACTCCATTCGACGTCCCTCCATGATTGGATGGCTCATGGTCTCTCCACTTCGGTACACCTTAACATCTTGTGGACCGAACACCACATAGTTACTGAGTCTGTGAGCTGGGACACAGATAATAAATTTTTCTTCATTCCCGGCACATGATACACTTTCTTCAATTCAACTTATTGTGAATCTAATCGAGGAATTATCACCGTCTCGCCAACATGAGAAATTGGCAACCTCGAGCCATCTGCAGTAATAACCACACGTCCCCCATAATATTCAAGCATATTCGACAGCTTGCTTCGATCTCCAGTCATATGATTCGAACATCCTAAATCAACAATCCAGTCAATATCGTAGTTAACCGTCTTTTCACTTACAGGAATTAGTGTCGTCGCATCGTTTAACTCGACCATGGAAGAGGCAGCGAGCTCGTCTGGTACTACCATGGCAACAGAGGTGTGGAAATCCCATTCTTCATTGTCATCGAAATCATTTCTCTTTGATGATGCTGTAGCATTTCCTTCAACTTTTTTTGCTCGACAATCTCTAGCAAAATGGCCCTCCTTGCCACAGACGAAGCATCGTCCAATACGTCTTTGACTATCACGATTTCGCCAGGCTCCCCCTAGTCGTAGACTTGTTTCTCCTGGATGCTTGTGCCATTCTTCACGAGCTGGTTGTTTTTGCCATTTGTCATGGCTTTTCTTTGACTTACCATCTTCACCGAATCTCCTCTGACTTTTAAACCCTCTCTTATTACTGAAGAGGGCACTCTCATCTTCCTTTGTCGAAACTTTAGACATTTGATTATCTAAAGTCTCTTGGTTGACCAAGATATTTTCCAGATCGGTCAGTGTTGGTTGAGTGACCCACCCACGAGTAGCCGTACAATGCCATTATACTCAGGTTTTAACCCGTGTATAATGATTCTTCTCATTCTCGTCTCTGAAATAGCATTGTTTGGATCCAGTCTCGAAATCTCCTCACAAAGAGATTTTAGTTTAGAGAAGTACTGACTCACTTTCATGTTTTGTTGTGACATAGACAAAAGCTCGTTCTCTAACCTTTGCAACTTGGCATCATTTGACCTTGTGAATAGCGCTGCCAAGTTATCCCATGCCTCCTTGGGAGTCTGTGAGCTCTTTATGTGCTGCAAAAGGTCATCTTCAACAGTTACAGCAAGAGCGTAAAGAGCCTTACCCGCTTTTATCTTTCATCTCCTCTGTTCATCATCATCTCTGAGTGCCGTGGTGTTGCTGCCGCCAACAATATCCCACAGATCTTGGCCCAGCAAATAGAACTGCATCCGGGTACTCCAGTTATTATAATTGGAGTTGTTGAGTTTCTCGATTCCATTCGTCGAACTTGAGACATCCGCCATCTGACTGGAAATAGTGTACAGTGCTACTTAAAGCAAGCTTGGTCCCAGACCAATCGATCACAGTCCCAGACTGTATTTTGGCAGAACTTCGACGTACGTCGGTCCTCAACCGCCTGCGCACGAACAATGGTCCCAGACCACCGTCTTCACGGACTTAGATAACCGTGCTATGAACGACTCAGGGCCCTGATAACCTGGCTCTGATACCAAATGAAAAGATTATAAGGTACGAAATAAACTAACAACTCCACTCTATATGTATTATAAAGTGTTTACAAGACTTGTTCTTATATAGACTCTACTCATGACTCTTGACATACCCAGTGTCACGCCCCGGTCGGATCGATATGAAAACAGCCCTTAAACGCTGTCTCAGGGCCGTCCGGCGGAACACCGGAACGCAACTCGCCCTAGGGTTTTCGACCCGAAATTAGAAACCCTAATTACCCCGAATAATTTTTATCCCCAAATTACAAGGTCGCTCAAATCCCAACCCTAATTTAGGAAATACCTTTTTCCCTCTGATTTTGACCCAAGTCAAAATCATCTCCTTGCTGACGTCGGCGTGACGTCAGCCCTCATCGAAATATCGCCGGGCGCGTAAACCTCCGTTGCTGGCGTCAGCATGACGTCAGCGCTCCAAATCGAAATCACCGCGTCGATTTTTGTCTGCTGGCGTCAGCGTGACGTCATCTCCAATTCGAAATCGGATTCGCGATTTCGCTCGAATCTCCGTTTGGATTTTGACCCGGTCAAAATCCATGTCGCTGCCTCGAAGCGAACGCCCGTCGTTCGTCTTCCTCACGTCGTCGTTCGCACGCAAGAACGACGCCGAACGCCGCCTACGTTCGCCTCAGCCGCCAGGCGCCGCCGCGCCTACGACCTCACCGGAAACCGCCGCTGCTGGAGTTCCGAAATAGGGAAGAGGAATGCGTAGAAGAAAGGAGCTTTATTCCGGTGAAAGCTTACAACTTCCGAACCGACCTCGTCGGCGCCCTCTTCCCCTCCCTCGCCGGTCGTCTCCTAGACGCCGGTTACATTCGCTCTGTTTTTCCGTTTCTCTCGTCGGCACCGCCGCGCCGACCTTCGCCCCTGGCGGCATCAGAGCCCTGCTCTGGAAGAGACGACGGCGCCCTCGCCGTCGCCGGTGGAGTCGCTCCCCGGCTCTCCTCTGTGGTGTCACCCTCTGCGCACCCCGAGCTCGTCCGCCTCGTCGAGTCTTTATAGGGAAGCTTCGCCTTCGGCTGCTTCGTCTGGTCGCGTGGACCATGTCGCCCGCAGATCTCGCCTCCGCGAGCTCCGCGTGCGAGTTTTCCTCGGACGACTACAACTCTGTGTCTTCCGCCAGATCCGGACGCCGCCGCGTCCTCGCCCGAGTCCTCCGCATCAGATCCGGCTGATGGAGGAGATGACGCCAGAGCTTTCGACTGCGTCCCTTCCTCGTTCGATGCCCCGCTACGCGTCTTCCGCCCCGCTCGCGAAGACAACGCCCGCGCCGAAGCATTCGGCGAAGACGACGATGCGTTCGCACGCTAGGCACGAACCGATTTGTGTCGCCTGGGCTTGGGCCTGGGCCTGTGTTTGGGCCTGGGCTGGACCGCCTGAACCGGGCCCTAACAATTCTCCCCCACCTGATTTGAACATCGCCCTCGATGTTCCATGCAAGTTGAACACTGGCCTTCCAATGTTCAAGGTCCTCCATCCTCTGATGATGAATGTTTGCTGCGCCATGCTTATAGCAACCTGCATCAACAAACTTGTCAAGGATAATCTTGCTTCACCATATTTGCTGAACTCAGCTGAACCTCGATGTCCCTGACACCGGCATCGACGTCCCTGGCGCCGGCATCAACGCCCCCTGGTGTTGGCATCAACACGCCCTGGTGTTGGCAACAAAGCCCCCTGCTTTGGTAAAGGATCTGCTGACCCCACTTCATCACCCTCCTGGTGATGGCATCAGAGCCTCCTGCTCTGGGAAGTGATCTTGCAATCATTGAGCTCTTATAGAGTCTCCTTCGATGTCCCCTGACATCGGCATCGACGTCCCTGACATCGGCATCAATGCTCTTAGACATTGGCATCAACACACCCTAGTGTTGGCATCAGGACCCCTGCCCTGGAAGGACGACACTCCTTGTCGCCGGTGGTGATAGTGTTGCCTCTCGGATCCTTCTGATTCACCTTCATGGCTGAATCTTTTAGCTCTGATACCTGTTGTCACGCCCCGGTCGGATCGATCTGAAAACAGCCCTTAAACGCTGTCTCAGGGCCGTCCGGCGGAACACCGGAACGCAACTCGCCCTAGGGTTTCCGACCCGAAATTAGAAACCTTAATTACCCCGAATAATTTTTATCCCCAAATTACAAGGTCGCTCAAATCCCAACCCTAATTTAGGAAATACCTTTTTCCCTCTGATTTTGACCCAAGTCAAAATCATCTCCTTGCTGACGTCGGCGTGACGTCAGCCCTCATCGAAATATCGCCGCGCGCGTAAACCTCCGTTGCTGGCGTCAGCATGACGTCAGCGCTCCAAATCGAAATCACCGCGTCGATTTTTGTCTGCTGGCGTCAGCGTGACGTCATCTCCAATTCGAAATCGGATTCGCGATTTCGCTCGAATCTCCGTTTGGATTTTGACCCGGTCAAAATCCACGTCGCTGCCTCGAAGCGAACGCCCGTCGTTCGTCTTCCTCGCGTCGTCGTTCGCACGCAAGAACGACGCCGAACGCCGCCTGCGTTCGCCTCAGCCGCCAGGCGCCGCCGCGCCTACAACCTCGCCGGAAACCGCCGCTGCTGGAGTTCCTAAATAGGGAAGAGGAATGCGTGGAAGAAAGGAGCTTTATTCCGGTGAAAGCTTACAACTTCCGAACCGGCCTCGTCGGCGCCCTCTTCCCCTCCCTCGCCGGTCGTCTCCTAGACGCCGGTTACATTCGCTTTGTTTTTCCGTTTCTCTCGTCGGCACCGCCGCGCCAACCTTCGCCCCTGGCGGCATCAGAGCCCTGCTCTGGAAGAGACGACGGCGCCGTCGCCGTCGCCGGTGGAGTCGCTCCCCGGCGCTCCTCTGTGGTGTCGCCCTCTGCGCACCCCGAGCTCGTCCGCCTCGTCGAGTCTTTATAGGGAAGCTTCGCCTTCGGCTGCTTCGTCTGGTCGCGTGGACCATGTCGCCCGCAGATCTCGCCTCCGCGAGCTCCGCGTGCGAGTTTTCCTCGGACGACTGCAACTCTGTGTCTTCCGCCAGATCCGGACGCCGCCGCGTCCTCGCCCGAGTCCTCCGCATCAGATCCGGCTGATGGAGGAGATGACGCCAGAGCTTTCGACAGCGTCCCTTCCTCGTTCGATGCCCCGCTACGCGTCTTCCGCCCCGCTCGCGAAGACAACGCCCGCGCCGAAGCGTTCGGCGAAGACGACGACGCGTTCGCACGCTGGGCATGAGCCGATTTGTGTCGCCTGGGCTTGGGCCTGGGCCTGTGTTTGGGCCTGGGCCGGACCGCCTGAACCGGGCCCTAACACCCAGGGTATTTGAAAAGGCATGTCTAGATACATAGTAACGACTCTTGACATACCCAGGGTATTTGAAAAGGCATGTCTAGATACATAGTAATAATTACATCTAGAGGAATGAAAGGACACTTTCACGAAGAGACAAAAAAAACTTTGACAATACCAACATACGAAAGGTTACTTCAAAGAAGATTCTAGAGTGGGCGGTGATATCTTCAATATGCACATAATGTCTGCTATTTTGGTAGCTCTGTGAATTTCTCCAGTTAACATTGAAATGCAATTTTGAGCCTTCATGGGATATACTTTGGAAGCATGAATGCCAATAGCAAGATTGTTGCTTGACTCCTTTAAAAGTGTTATCAGGAATTTGTGCTGAATGTTAGGATCTTATAGTTTTGACCTAAATTAGCCCAAATAATCCATCAAAGCATGTCACAAGTGTGGAACATATGTCTCTATCAGCAACAATGTTAATATCAGTCTCTCTTTCACAATGCTAACAAACACCCTTGTTCGAGTATTTCAAGTTCATCTCTTCACCTTATTAGTAGAGTTACACATGTTGCTACTACTTCACCCCATCTCTTTGCTATTCAAGTTGTTGATTTTATAAAAAAAAATGAAATAGTACATACTATTTGTCCATCTTAATTGCAATTGATGCTGCCCAGGATTGAACTGGAGACCTTTAGTGTGTAAGACTAACGTGATAACCACTACACCACAGCATCACTATTAACATATTTCATTCTACTTCATTTATCTCTATTTAAGCTCTTATTTAGTTTAGAAAGAGAATGCTACAATGGGTAATATTATGCTTGATGACGCACCTCTATCAGGCTTTATGGAATCACATTGACATCTCTTCACTTCCATTTCTAACGCCCTATTTACTATGAGGGAAACTAGGTGAAAAGGATGGATCGTCGTTTACTAGAAAAGATAGAAAATGACAAATGAAAAAGATCAAGGAAAATTACCATATTTTCCTTCGTTTTTCAATCCGCCCAAATCGGGTGGAAACACATCTTTCAATGCTTCCTCAACACTGCACATCTCCTCCGGCAACCTCGACCTCGCCTCATTCCTCTCCCCTCTCTCTCTTCCCTCCTCTCCTCCAGCTTGTCTCAGCTTCCCTCCTCTCCACCTATGTTTTCGGTGACCTCAACGTCACCCTCGATCTTGATTTTCCTATTAGATAATTTTGCATATTCATAAATATATGATTTCTTGCATAGATTTAGAACAACATAAAAAACAAAATATTTAACACATACCTAATTGCGCCATCAATTCTTTTATGCTTTAATGTCCAACGGCGGGTTAGAAGTCTTCTTCCACTGCTATCCCTCTTTAGACGACTCTCAATGGGTAGAGACAATCTAGTGCAGGATGCAAGTGGAGACCTAGCCCATATTTATAAGAGTAAAACCCTAAGCTCCCCCCTCCCCCCCCAAAGGAGTTTTGGGTTATGGGAGCGAAATCCAGAATCCACTAAGGATTTCTCTCAAACCTAGGGTGCAGAATCCATTATCCAATAGTGATTCCTCTTAAAACCCACGGGGTACACAAGCCGTCTTTCACATTCAATAATGAGATGTTATGGGCCCATTAATCAATTAACAAATGCTCTCACAAATCAATAATATTAGACCAAAATTCTAACATTCTCCCACTTGATCAACATTAATTGATTTATCATCTAAAAATTTTATAAAATAATAATTATTTATAATATATATTAAAAATAATTTTGAAAGAAAGATGCATTTGTTAATCCTGATAACACCTCATTCAATCCGGTCTAATGCAATTACCAATATTGAATCATGATGAAACATTGTATTATTATGCAATACAAGTTCTCCATGATCACAAATATCGCAGATTACATCAACATGGATCGTAATGTGACTGTGTAGTAAAAAATGATGTATACTCAATATCATTTTCTTATCAGTCCTTCTTATGATTTCTCAAACTAAATAAGAAATCCACCTTATGATTTCTCTAAACTAAATGAGAAATCCATAAATTTTGTAGCAAGATATATTATATATCAGACTGTCATGTATAAGGTTACATTATCCTTAAGACTTTAAACTTATTTAGCAAACCGTCATGCTTAAGGTTACATTATCGTTAAGACTTTAAACTTATTTAGCAAACTGCTATGCTTAAGATTACAGTATCCTTAAGACTTTGAACTTATTTAGCAAGCCGCCATGCTTAAGGTTAACCTTAAGACTTTATATTGTACAATTGCAAATGTTATGCACATAAATAGTACAATGTAAATAAAAAGATATCACATGAACTCAACATCACATAACATGTATCAATTCAAAACAATATATGTGCACTCTAATTGATACAAATAAGAAATGTGAATCAAATAATTGGATTCAACATTATATTGCATAAAAATCCCACTAACCTAATACATTAAAATATTCTACAACACCTCATGTTTATAACATGGTTCTCAAATAGTAGATATTGAGCTCTTGATCAATGGATATGCAATGACAATATTAAAATTAATATATTCAGTCACTATGTCTCCTTTCTTAACTAGATCCATAACTGCAAAAAACTTAACCTCATGATGTTTATTGCACTTGCCCTTTATTGATCTAGGTTAAAACAATGCAAAACAATTGTCACATAAACTTAATAAGCCTTAAAATTGGAAACAACCATCAACAAAACTTGAGAAATAAGAATTAACTCTGCTATAGAATCAAAACCATCTATTATAGATATTAAAATCAAGTTTCTCCTGGAAGAAAAACATATAAAATATAAACTGTCGGTTCGAAAACAATATATGAGAATACACTAATAGCCCCAATAAATTAGACTATTATATCCATATCAATTCTCATTTTATGCTTTGTCATCTATTTGCTTAGTTTCCAATTGTTCATGAACCCCTTGACCTTTCTTCTTTTCTAACCATGTCTTAAATTTGAGACAATTCTGTTTCACAAGACATTTCTTTCTACAAAAGAAATATTTCAATTCTCTTTTTATGGTTGAAAAAGAACCTCCAATATTCTCAACTAGTTGTTTACGAGGCTTGACTCCTGGGGTATATTTATGACTACTATGCAACTTTTTCTTGTCATAAAAATTTTCTTCCAATTGTGAAGACTTAGAGTGAGAAACAAGGAGAGCGGTCTCATGAAGTTCCCTTTGAAACTTATCTTCTTCATTAACACATCATCAATAAACCATTACCCATCTAGTGCAATGAAAATGGTCTTAATCTGGCTAAACTGAGAAGGTAGGGAATTTAAGGCGTGATGCACAATAAATTTGTCAACTAGCTCAATATCATGAGCTTTTAATTTTTATCTTGAATATGCACCATCCTCATGATAAAATCTCTTACACCTCCCTCATTATTATATTTTATGCTAGTCAGAAGGTTCATGAGATTTTTCGCCTCAGATTTGTTAGATGTCAAGAATCTCTTGCCTAATATTTCAAGAAGTTTCTTAGCACTTTGAACTTCTAGTAAACCACTTAACAAATGCTCTGAAATTGATCTCCTTATTGCATGTAAACTTAATCTATTAGATCTCTCACACTTTGCAAACAGTTCCTTTGTTTCTGATGAACTATCGATGGAAAGTTTTGGTGGTTCACTTTCTCTAAGAACACAGTCAACGTCACCTATGCCAAGTGAAAATAAAATATCTTCTTTCTATTTTTTAAAGTTTGAGCCAGTCAGGATCTCTATAGTAGCATGATTGCTATTAATACAGAAGGAAACTGATTGAAATAACAAAATATGAGTCAACACATTTTACAACAAAAGTGTAAACATCCATCAAGAAGTTGATGAAGCATGGTCAATTACCACATTTTCTCCTTTTGGATATAAAATATAATATGAAATTTATCACAATAAAGGAAAAAAAACAACCATTATGAATATTATCTCATATTATATCAATTAATTACTCTATTTGGACAAGTAAATTAATTAATATAACTGAGATAAAATTCATTATTATTATAAATACTAAAGTATATTATAATTAACTGTAAATGAGTCACTTTGGCAGCCAAACATTTATAGTAATTATAATTTTAATGTATTATATAATAATGCTAACATGTCTATACAATAATGTTATCATATGTATACTAATTAATTATCCCCTTTGGGCATGTAAATTAATTAATATAACCAAGATAAAATTGTAACCATAACATAAATATTGAATATATTATAATTAATTATAAATGAGCTACTTTGGTAGCCAAACATTTATAATAATTATTGTATATACTATATATTTATGTAATATCAATGACATGAATATGTATTGAATTTAAATCAATATTCATAACATTCTCTCTTCTGACAAGACAAAAAAATCCTATATATACTAATTAATTACCCCCCTTTGGGCAAGGTAAATTAATTAATATAATTGGGATAAAAATAATTTTCTTTTATAAACATTTGAAAATATAAAATTATGCTATGAATGAACCACTTTGGTGGCAAATGTTTATAATATAGTATGTCATCAATATCATGAGTAGAAAATAAATCATTAACATTGTCATAAATTAACAAAACCATCATATACGTGGCCAAAATTGTCTTACCATAAATTTGCATATTAGACCAAATCAACTTAAATTTTAATAATTATGGTAAGACACATACGTTTATGACATACATATAATTCAAAATGAATCAATATTGTTGCAAAATATTTTTTAAGAATTATAGATCAAGTTTCTTTTGCAATAGCAATACAAACACAATTAATAATACATAAGTGGTTCCAAAATTCTTAAGGCATTTATATACAACTATAACTATGTGCAACATAATATAAATTAAGCAACTTATGCCGAACACCTCACATTAGTATTGCTTCCAAGAAAAAAATATGAACAATTTCATAACCTTCAAATTTGAATCATAGATCCAAATTATATCATATTACGGATACAAAATTAAAATAAAAAAACTGGCTTGTAGCCCGGCTTAGAAGAATCAAAAACTGAATCCAATGAAATGACCAAAATATTAATCTTCCTTTGGGTCGGTTAATATCCGTATGAATTACAAGCACAACCATCTTAATATTATAAAATGAATTAACTTACACAATACACTACTTTGGTAGTTATATTGCTTCAATTAATCTATTTTATAATGTCAGACCTTTTATTATTTAGACAATAATAAAAATAAATTATGTCATCGTTTGAATTTATTAGAAAATTATTTTTTTAAATTTATAAAAAAAATTTACAGTAGGCAGCCCTGGCCTACTTCTGCGCAGCACAGCATAGGGCACAGCACAGGCCCAAATCCAGCAAGCCAGGCGCAGGCAGCAGACCCAGATTGCATGCGCAAATTTGGCCCAGACTAGATCTGCTGAAGAAACGGATTCGAATCCGATAATATCGGATCCAAAACCGGATCCGCATTTTGCCCGCACCAACGACGGATCTGAAACTATTCGCCTATCTTCCCGCAAGCCCGAAAACAAGCCGCTCACTCCCTGACGCCGCACCACAAGCACTCAAAAGAAGCAGCGTCGCCTCGATCTTTGGCGCTCGTCCTACGCCGCACATCGGCAGCAACCGCGTGGGCCGCATGCAGCATGCGACCCACGTCGCTTGGCTGCAATTGACACCCGCACGTCGCTCGCCTGGCTCGCGACAGTCATAGGTCACCGCCTGCCCTAAACGCCACTCTCACCTGTAATTGCTTGTCATCACTCGCCATCCACAGCCGCCGGTATGGCGATGATGTGCGACAGGAAGAATTGATGGCGACGAGTGATTGATCCCTTGCATGGAGAAAAGTCGGAATACACTGCAAACAACGAGCACCGAATCGCATGAACCGTCGTCGAGCAAGATTGGGGCCAAAGACCTTTCACCCTGTTGCTGCCATCCCCGAAGTCACCGCCAGCATTAACGTACGCCAAATGTTAGAAGCATGTCGCCGACTCAGCCAAGCCTCGCCAACACCGAATGGCAAGAGCTTGCGGATGACTGTGACATAGGCTCTGCGCTGGGCGACTCACTTGAGTCGCTGAATTGACGACAAGCACGGATTAAAATCCAGTGCTGAGAAGGGAAGGGATGGAGCGTAATGAACGTAACGCTGGCGAACACAAAATTAGGGCAGAAGGCCTAAACATCGGACGACGCAGATTAAGCTGATGTCAGTGATGATCGCCAACAAACACACGACAACGGGATTGATTTTGGGCAAAATCAAATGACGTCAGCGACGACTGCCGAATGTGATGTTATGAGCACATTTCCCTTCAAATTTTTTTCATAAAAAATTTTTAGGTTCCGAATGTGAAATGCAGAAATCCATTATCCAATAGTGATTCCTTCTAGAGAGCTAGCTACACAGGTTATCTTTTATATTTTGATTCCTTCTAGAGACCTAGCTACACAGGTTATCTTTTATATTCAATAATATGATATTATGAGCACATTAATCAATTAATAAATGTCCTCACAAACTAATAATGTTAGATCAAAATTTCAACATTGCCTACGCTTTCGACCTCACCAGCTCATGGATGGTGCTCTGAGCACATTAATCAATTAATAAATACCCTCACAGACTAATAATGTTAGATCAAAATTTCAACATTGCCTTCGCCCTCGACCTTACCTCAACCTCACCAGCTCATGGATGCCGCTCTCGCTAGCTCGCGAATGCCGACCTCGCCTCAACCTCGTCTTTTCACATGATTCAAATTTTCTCTTTTAGTTTTTTTATATCTGGTTGCGTTCCAAGACTTTCAACTATTTCTTATAGATTTATGGACGTGCGTGGAATCAAAATTCATGTCATTCGTCCCAATATGCTTAGTGGCAGTTGGTTTACTTATCCTAGTAAACCTTATAAATGTGATGATTATTTCAATTTACGCTTGGCTGAATGGCTTGTAACAACTTTGTATATGTTTCTGTTAATAATTGTATTACTGTCAGAGTTCACGATTCTGCACCATTTGCACATCTTGTTTTTTTCTATGCTGCAATATGTGATTTGTTCATTGATGAGAAAGAAACCTAAATAAATTTAAAAATAAGCATTAAAAAAAGAAAAGCAAAATTAAGTTTATCAAACACTAAATGGACTTATTCAAGTGGTTTAAATTTAGTTTTATTTTTTAATTTTATACATTTACAATCATTACATCCTATTTTGATTTTAAATCTAGTAATTTCAATCAAAGGTTATTTCATTGTATTTTAAATTTAATATTAATTAATTTAATTTTCTATTCTAGTACTTGTTTAATGTTTTAATATAATTAGATTAATATTCTGCAATGTTTCCTACTTGGCGAATGAGTCACATATGGTTGTCGCATCTATATTCGTGCAGATCGAGGCATTACGATTCGTGATCCTTCCTAGGTCGGAAATTATTCCCTCTGGTTTCTCACGCCTCTTAAAGTACGATCTGGTTCTAAACAGGTCGGTTGAGAGCGGAGATCGAGATCTCTCGACCGGCGCGTAGGCATGGAGAAGGGGAAGGGGGTGGCGCGGAGATGGGCGGTGGAATTCGCGGACAGTTCTTCCTCTCCCTCGCCCTCGGACGTTCCAGATCCGATTGGTTTCAGTCGGTCTTATTCTGATTCCGTAATCCCTTTCTATTTTATCTGCATCATTTCGATATCTTTTGCGTGCTGTCTTGGCGCGTCTCTGGCTCTCTTTTGTATTACATTTTTTTTGCTTGACACAGGACGATGCCAACGCCAGCCGGCAGAAGAAGGAGGCAGAAGCAACTTGGAAGGCGCAGGTACCGATGCTACTTTATTATTATTATTATTATTATGTTATCTCCAGCGGAGGTTTTTTGGGGTTCCGGCATCCTGAAATTGATCGGAATGTTGGAAGAAATTCCTTCTAATTAGTTTGGCTTTTTCTACTCTCGCTTGATATAAAAGAAACACTTATTGGAATTTGCCAATTTTGTGTCTAAATTATGGTGTTTATTAAGTCTGGGAATGAAGACAACAAATTTTGAAGGGTTGTGTGGAAATTCTCTTCCTTTTGTGCAACTGTGAGGAGTTCACTACCTAACATATCACCTCATTGTACAGACCCTAATACTATGCCCACTAGATTGAATTGTGCTGGTCTAAAATTGGTGAATCGTTAAAATAAAAATAAAAATAGCAGAGAAAGAATAGAAAATTATAACTTCAAGCCACTAATGTCAATCATAAGATAAAGATCTGGCTCTTATTCAAGTTTATTGTGATCTTCTATCCTAAGATGCAACCAGATTGCATTCTCATTACCCTTCAAGATTTATCAATATAGACGTATGAGTTTGTATCACAACTATATAAAACATATGATAATAATTGAAAGCTTTCACATTTTTAGTAAAATATTAGCTTAATTTATTAAGGAAATCAAGTCTAGTGAAAAATTTGTTAAATTCTCATGTGTGTCAAGATAATAGATTTTTCATCATTTTTAATAGGTTCAATTGCATGAACGGTGAACCCCACATTTCCTAATTAAAAAGGAATATTTTCATTGATAAAATTCACTACTTCAATAAATTTCAATGTCAATGAGACAAATGACGCTAAGTCCTTAAATTGCTAACATAACATTGAATAAAATTTATAATTATTTTCAGAGCCAATGTAGTTTAAGGACTTAGTACACATAGATTCAATGTAAGGTTGTGGATTAAAGAAAACTTAATCATATTTCATTCTTCATAACGATAAGATTTAACATGCTGTTTTTCTGTGCAACTAAATTAATTTGAATATTGCTGCATGTATGTCTTAATATTTGAATACTAGCTTTGGCACTTCAACTAATTAAATAGAAACATTAATAAAATTGTGAACCATGCCATTCAACAAAGAGGAGAGCACAGTATGTGAAATATTTTATGATCAATGGCACTTGGATTCTTGATTGACCTTTGCTTCCGAGTTGAAGCATGCATCTTTTGTGAATGCTCAACATTTATTAACTAATCAAGATTCTCAAATTAATTACCTTGTCGTAAGAATGGAAATTGAAGCCAACTTAATTAGTACTTATGCAGTGATTTATATAATATTTGAATGGCCACTTTTAAAAGTTCATGGATTTTGGCACAAGGAAATTATAGTTACACGAGATTTAACCATATCAATGTACAAGTTGCTAGTTAATAATGCAAATTTAAAATGATGAAATGCAAAATTAACATGAATTAATTGTGTATCAACAAGGTATTTATCCCATAGATATAATAATGTAGATGATTGCTTACAACATTATAGAAATAAAATAGATTAGACAGAATTATAAGACTATAAAATATATAAATATTTCAATTAAATAATTTTTAATGATTGGTACAATTAAAATCCCACAATATAATCAGTTCCCAGAATTGATCCAACCCTAATGATTAAAATAATTGATCCAATCCCACAAAATCTCTTGATATAATCATTTGCTAAGAATTTATTTCTAACCCTAATAGTCAAAACGATAGATTGCTATTAATTTATAACTAATTAATAAAAAATAATTAAATAAATAAAGTATTCTGTTAAACAATTAATAAATCTTTGTGTATATTATTGATGTCAAGAAATTCAAATTGAAAGTATGCAAAATTATAAATAAAGGAAAAATTCACAAAATAAAGTTCGGGTAACGAGTATCTATCCTATTGCAATGATTTTATTCTCACGCATGTACAGTTTGGCCTTCTACCATATGATACAAGTAGTATTATTATTTCATTTTTACAATAAAAATGGAAAATACCTGTCTGTAAGACCCTTCAACTCCAAAGCTTTTTCCAAAAGAATGACGGAAGTAAGTCAATGCTACATATATGAATCTCATTCCTAAGCAGTGCAATCCAAACTCCTCTGGGGAACAGTGCCTGGTAATTTACATATTTAACTGTAAATAGGATACAAAATGCTGTATTGATTAGCCTCCCACAACATGCCCTTATGAGTTGGCACAATATACATGTGATTATCCTGTTGTACCATGAGATGTTATACAATTATCATATCGATACAGAGATACCATGCACAGCCTTAAAATTGATCTATAACAGGCTCAGGCCTCTGCATGGTATTTCTTACTGAAGCTCCTAGATGTATATTCTTTGCCAATGGTTATCTTTGGCTAGATTAGAGCTTGCACTACTGGTCCAACCTTTTTAATATCTTTGAATGGAAAGACTGGGGATTTTTTTTGCAGTACCAAAGATTTAGGACAAGGATGATTGATGGCACCTTATTTATTTAACATGATAATGTTGTACCTAGCCTACCTCCTTATTCATAAGGTGGAAACATGGTACATTACTCGGGGTGTTGTATGAACCTAGTAGTAACTCATTTGACGTTTGTTGATCATCGATTTATATTTCTCCGATGGACCTAGAATTAGTGCAAACAATAAAATAGTCCTATATAGTTTTGTAATAGAGACCAACTTTCAAGCAATCATGGTAAAGTAGTAGATATTTATGACAGCTTGTCCCAATCGGTTGTAAATTAATATTATCTCCATTTTCAATATGAAAAATGTTCTCTACCAATTTAATGTTTAGAGATTCCTCTTGTCTCCAAACAATTTTCAATGATGACGTCTGTTGCTTATTAAGGGTGTATTAGATTCTCAAGCTAGCAAAATGAATTCCTCCCATATGCAAGCAGACTTGAGCTTATTTGTTATGTGCTTTATGATAATATGTTTTGGAGTGCTTATTTATGATAATATTCAGTTATTTTTGAGATACGTACAATTATTTCTTCATTCCCTTTGGGGTAAAGGACAAGCAAAGTTTCGTAAAAATATTTTGGTACACTATCACATTGCCACATGAAGAAAATGGACTATAGCTTCAAAAGGTTGCTTGGCTAAGGATGGCATGATGTCTCACTAGATATACTTGGAAGTTGCTGCAAGGAAGGATAGTCTTTGGGTGAAGTGAATCTTAACAAGGTTCAAACCTTATCTAGATGCCAACATCTCATGTTTGCTTCTGGTGTTGGCGAAGTATATTAATGGTGAGATACCTAGTGGAGCATTTAATTACATGCAACATTCATAATAGGACGTGGATGAAGACTTAGATGGATCCTTAGCCGTTAGCACCACAATGGACTCTTTTATGGACTGGTGGAAGATGTTGCATTTGAAAACATTTGGATAGACAATCACTAATATCAAGCTTTATTGTTTTGTCTTCCTTCATATGTCGATCTATCTGGAATATTTCTATCCATGATGAAGCAAAGAAGATAATGTTAGGTGGGTGCACAAAGCAACAAGCGAATTCTGATTAAAATTAACTTATAAAATGTAACTACTGCACACTTCAATTTTTTTTTTTTTTTTGTAATAACGCCAACAAGTTCAAAGATTGTTATGAATATGTTTGGTTTTAAGTACGTTTAAATGATAAAAACTAGAACCAAATTGATGGGATGTTTCAATCTGTGCATTATTACTGAGCGATGGCAATTTTGAATGTAAGCATGGGAAGTGGCATTAAAGAGACATAAGATGGAAGCAGAGTTCATTAGTGTTAAGTTGGAGATATGTGTAACCCATCCTCAACGCTGATAAGCCGTGTTTTTAAGTGCACTGTAGATATGGGAAATGGAAAAAAAACGTCTGACAACTAAACTTAATTTTAATTATATCTGCAATAGAATAAACATGGTCAAATAATAACTAGAGGCTTGCACAAAACTGGAACATAATGCTGTATAGTGTATAGTACTTTAAAATTTAAATTGGGGTAGACGAGATGGATTCAGGTTTCTATTTCAGAATTGATGCTATTTATCATTGAAAACCAGAGGGTGCTGTGGAAGCGGAGAATAATCTTCTATGTTCAGTTGCAGGTATTTGGGTATAACACACTTGAAGTATTAGGTTGAATGCTCTATTTTGGTGTTCGAACTAGCTTTTCTTAATTAGATCCTAGTAAGAATTCTGTTAAGTGGCTTGTTATAGTGAAAAAGTGATGCTAATGGAATTTAAAGTAGCACATGTGACACATAGCTGATACATCTATGATGAACTAGCTCTGCGCATTAGATATCAAAGTTAAATTCGATAGAGGAGATCACACCGAAATGGATATCAAGGGTATGAATTCTTATCAAGATAACATATAAAAGCACGAGGCATCTTAAGGCCATCCCTGTTGTTTCTTTTATTACCTTGCAGCCTGTTTACTGTTTAAGGAATGCAACGATTTTGTAAGTTCGTAAGCGTATGTTTTGGGTTTCCAGACCGTCCAAAATTTTATTTTGTAAAATCGTCTAATAATTTCACTTGACACAAATTTGTCAAATCTTCTTGAACCTGTCTACCTGCTTAGTTGTTATTGTTTTATCAAAATATTGCCCTTGATATCTAATATTTTTATGCTGATTCTAGTGGTTTCCTTTTATCCATCAGTTTTTCTGTTTTTCTTCTACAACGTTCTGGTTAATCTATTTCACCTTCATACCTCTCCTTCCATGTAGAAAGCGTGGGAAGTGGCACAAGCTCCTTTCAAGAACTTGTTAATGATGGGTTTTATGATGTGGATGGCTGGAAGCACTGTTCATCTTTTCAGTATTGGCATTACATTTTCAGCCCTTTGGCAGCCGATAAGTGCTCTTCAAGGAGTTGGAAAAAGTATACACAGCAATTCTCGACATTATCGTTATTCGCTATCATTCTTCTTTGGATGTAGTTTTTGTGTCGAATACTGATTTCCCATCAAATTTTCACGCATCCTGGTCTTGTGACTACATTGATTAGATATGCACTATCTTCCATTCTACATTTACTATCTATAATGTATGCATTAGACTTGCTTTAAAGATGTAACAGAAACTAATCAATTCTGCTTGTGATTCTCAATTGCTGTAGTTTTTTGGTTAGCATTTGATTACTGGTATGAGAAAATAGCACAAAAAAGAGGGGACTGATACTAGTAGTCATTTTCGTTTTGCTCTAATAAAGCTACAGAGTCCTGAGGATATAAAAATACTTCCCTAATATTCATATTCGCATTTCTTGTAATGCTAATGCTAATCTAATATTACGGTGTGAACCAACACAATTCTGATGAAATGGTAATTGACACCCGAGTGATATTAGCAATTAACTGCGACTGAAATGTAACATTAAGAGAGCTGCTGTTAAAGCATAGTTTGACTTCTTCAGGATCGTTTTTATTTCCTATTTCTGGTTCATTAGTCAATTTTTTTCTTGTTGTTTATGGTCCTAACATGCATGGTCAAACACGCGACACTATCTGTACTGTTATCTTTAAATTGAAACTTACATTCCAGCTTGTTTGAATGTGTTCTTTGTTGCTGCAGTTTTTGAGCCCTTCAAGGACCCAAGGGTTGATACTCTTGCACCCAAATTGCTTTTTATTGCGCTTAACTTGGCTGCCCTAGCTTTGGGCATCTGGAAGGTAAAACATGACGATAATAAATTGGAGATTACAGCACAAACACTACTCCAGAGTTGTGTAACATTTTTCAATTATGCGTGACAGCTGAACACATTGGGTCTTCTCCCAACACATGCATCAGATTGGGTCTCTTCTTTACCACCTGCTCCGGTAAGCCTTCATCTTGTGCTCCTACTTGGATTTCAAGATCATTTTGCATGTCTTTCTTTGTTCATGTTGGTAACGCTTTTTGATAAGACTTAACAAATACTGCACAGTAGATGCATTTTTGAAACAGAAATCCTTATTCCTTCAAGCTGATGTCTTTGAATTGATTGACCACGATTATTCCAGGAAGTTGAATACGCCGGTGGATACCTTCCAAGCCGATGACGCATTCGTCCAACTGATTGTTTAAGAGTCTTTTACTACCCGACTTAAAAGCAGTTCTCAGCTCAAAATTCTGGATCAGTAGCACAACAGGAACTAGCCTGGAGTATTTTTGCAGGATGAAGCTTAACGGAGAAAGAAGCTTTTTTTTTGGCTGGCATTACATGGCAATTTAAGTAGATGTTTTATCATCGATATTTTGGTTTGACAAATTTTGTTTTCGTTTGGTTGTGTTCATTTTCAAATCTGTTCGTAGACGTAAATCCTTTTCGATTATTGGTTCTTTCTAAAGCATTGTTCTCTTATCACATGATTCATTGACCGCAATGACCTATGGGAAATTGTTTTGGAAGAACCATCAATATGAATATATTTTTTATAAAAAAAAAGGTACATTAGAGCTCTACTAATTTCATCACAATTTATTACATTCATAAAGGTTAAACAAAAATAGGAACAAAATATCGTAATCAATTTAGAATCTAGTTTAATTGCCAACAACAATAATTTAGAGACTAGTTATCAAATTGTTATCTTTATTAACTATTGTTGCATTCTTATTGGAAATAGAGATGAATATTTAGAATATTGTTGATTGCTAGAATCTAGCTTGTTTGTCATTGCTAAATGCTAAGCAAACCTCCCCAATGGAAATAGAGATAATATTTAGAATATAACATTTGTCTAATTTTAATTGTATTTTTAAAAGTAATATTGTTTTGATTTTGCATCTTCCGTAGATTTGACAATTTGGGTCAGCGGGTTATAAACGGGTTGTATCAGTTATAACATGTGACCCAATTAAGTCAATCCGAATATGATCTGTTTAATTAATTGAATTAAACTGTCTAACACAAAGATCCGAATATAATCGGGTCAACCCGACACGACCCAAATAATTCATTTATTATTTATATTTTAAATATAAATAATAAATTAATTAAAAATTTTTAAAAAAAATAAAATTTTGGGCTTATGTGTGAGCCGAATTCTAGGTTAAAAGATAGTTAGAAGATATTTGGGTTAAAAGATAGTTAGAAGATATTTGGGCTTATGGGCTACCAATAAGAGTTATATATTTAAATTTTTTATATATAAATATATAATATAATCGAGTTATGCAGGTCAACCCGTTTACAACCCGACACAATTTGATTATTTTCGAGTCATAAGCAGGTTGACCTGTTTATGACCCAAACATGATTATATCTGACCCGAACTCGTCTAACTTCGTGTTGAGTCTGGTCGGGTCAACGGGTCAGGTCAGATTTTACCGTATCTAATCTTACATTCGCTTATCGCATTGAGATTCGTGCTGTTGATGACACTACAAGACGCATTTCTCCTTCATCGGAACCAAATAATCGCCTCTCGTTTATCACGCATCTCAAAGTACGACCTGGATCTAAACTGGCCGGCTGAGAGCTGAGAGCCTGAGACTACGATCTCTCGATTACGTGTGGTCGTGTGGAGCATCGCCATGGAGAAGGGGAAGGGTTTGGCACGGAGATGGGCGGTGGAGTTCGCCGATAACTCTTCCTCTTCCTCACCCTCGAACGTTCCAGATCCGATTGGTTTCAGTCGGTCTTCTTCTGATTCTGTAATCACTTGTTTTTTCTGTCTTCTATGGATATCTTTTGCGTGGTGATCTCGGGGTTTTCTATGTCTTTTTTTTTCATATATAATTCTTTCGATCCAGGACCATGCCAACGGCAGCAGGCAGAAGAAGGAAGCTGAAGCAGCTTGGAAGGCGCAGGTATTGATGCTACTATCTTATCTCAAGTGGTTGTTTTCTATTTTTTTGATCGGAATATTGGTATATTTTTTCCTTCTAATTCGCATGGATTTTCTACTCACACTTGATCTAAAAGAAACATTTATTTGGAATTTGCTAAATTAGTGTCTGGATTATACGTGTGGTAAGTATAAAGGTAAAGACGACAAATTTAAAGGGTTTAGTGGTAATTCGCTTGTGTGTAGGACCTTTCAACGTAGGATCATCAAAACAAATAAATAGTAAGAAACTCAGATTTGAGAAAGGAAGACTCTTAGAATGAGTCAATGAGAGAAGAAGAAAAAAAAACTCTATACATTTGTATGTGCGAGACATGCAAATGAAAAGAAAGGGTCTGTACTTATAGGAAGAAGTACTGCTTCATCAACTATCTTCAAATTAATAGAAATTGATCTGTAATAAGTCAAATAATGAAGTTCACAACTTTCAAATAACATAATAAGGTTTTAGACCACGTGGTGACAAGTTTTCGAATGAAATTACGTTTTTAAAACGACAGATGGCTACAAGATGTAATTGAATGACTCAATTCACAAATAATATGTCAAAATAAATGGACACAACTTTGCAAGTGGTATAATACAGTTTTTTCTTTAAAAACATATAATTGTAAGGATGTAACCGTACAAAACACTTCAAAACTTTTGAATTTTTCATGTAACAACTCCATGTTAAGTAGGTATAAGTGATGAAACAAGAATTCAAGTTAATGGTGTATTGCAAGCTATACATGAGTACTCAACAATGGCAACTTCAGATGCAACTAGCAACAAGTGGATTGTTAAAGACGACAAAGAAAGATAGGATGGATGCAGAGTTGATTAGTGTTAAGTTGCACAAAGATGTCAATATTGCATGAATCATATGCCTGATTATACAATGAATAAAGAACTATAGAAACCGATTCTTCTCAACACTTGATCCACAGGGTTTTTAGTATACCGGAAAAATGGAAAGAAGAACGTGTGACATCTAAAATTACTTAGAATAAATATATGAAAGAATAAGGATGGCTTGCTCTAAAAAATATAAATGGTCAAATACAAACTAGACTTTCGAACACTATAGGAACATAAGGCTGTACAGTACCCTCAACAGAGAGATCGGTTCAATTTTCTAGTTCACTATTAATTCTGTTTAGCATCTAAAATCAGAGAGTGCTGAAGAAGTGAAAATAGTCTTCAATGTTCAGTTACGGATCTGTTGGTATGTGTGTAGCATTGAAATATCAATTAGAATGCTCTATTCCGGTAATAAAGCTGAGCTTTTCCTAATGAAATCTTCAGGAGAATTCAATTAAGTGTCCTGTTATGGTGAAAAAGTGATGCTAATGTAATCCAATGTAGCACATGTGACACGTAGCTGTTACTATCTCTGTGCATTAGATACCAAATTTAGATTCAACAAACGAGATTCACATGGAAATGAGTATCAATCGAATGATTTCTGATTCAAGATAACATAAAATGCCACATGACATCATAACGCCACCCCGGGTGTTTCTTTTACCAGCTTGCAGTTTGTTACTGCATAAGGAACATAATGATGATGTATATAGCATATGTTTTGGACTTCAGATCATCCAAACTCTTTTTTTGGTAAAATCATCTAATAATTACTTTTGATGTGAAAATTTGACTAATCTTTTTAAACCTGTCAACCCGCTTAATTTTTATTGTTTTATCAAAATATTGCACTTGATATTTGTCTAAGATCTTTGTGCTGTTACTAGTGGTGTCCTTGATCCTTTAGTTTTTCTGTTTTTCTACGATGATCTGTCTAATGCATTTCACCTTCATCCCTGTCCTTCCATGTAGAAAGCATGGGAAGTGGCACAAGCTCCTTTTAAAAACTTATTAATGATGGGTTTTATGATGTGGATGGCTGGAAGCACTGTTCATCTTTTCAGTATTGGTATTACGTTCTCAGCCCTTTGGCAGCCAATAAGTGCTCTTCAAGGAGTTGGAAAAGGTATACATAGCATTTGTCAACATTCTTCCATTAGATGTAGGTCTTATATTGGATACCAATATGGCATCAAATTTACGTGCATCTTAGTTGACTACATTGTTTAGATATGCACCATCTTCAAGACCATGCATTTACTACATGTAATGTATGCATTAAGGCTGCTTTAAAGATGAAACAGAAATTAATCAATACTGTTTGTGATTCTCAAATGCTGAGGTTACTTGGTTTTTCATTACTCATTAGAGGCAGCTAACACCGAAATAAGGGAAATGATATGAGTACGGAAATTTGTTTAGCTTTAATAAAGCTACAGTGGCACTGAGGATTTAAATGCTCCCCCAATATTTATATTCCTACTTTTTTGTAATACTAACGCTAATCCAATATTAAGGAGAACCAATACAATTCTTACACCTGAGTGATGTCTGCAATTAACTATGACTGAAATGTGTAAAATAAGAGAATAGTTTTGGCTTTTCTGGGACATCCAAGTTTTTCTTTTCTGTTTATGGTTCATTGGTTTCCTTTTTTCTTGTTCTTTATGGCAAAATGGACTTATGTTAGATATTTTGGGATAAAATATGTCTTATTATACATGAAAGCATGCTCAAGCACGTAACATTATCTTTACTTTTACGCAGAAATTGAAACTTACGATCGTTCCAGCATTTTTAAATATGCGAAATTCTCTTTCTTGCAGTTTTTGAGCCCTACAAGGACCCAAGAGTTGATACTCTTGCACCCAAAATGCTTTTTATTGCGCTTAACTTGGCTGGGCTAGCTTTAGGCATCTGGAAGGTAAAACATGAAGATAATAAATTGGAGATTACATTAGAAACATTACCTCAGGCTTGTGTAATTTTTTTATTCAATGATCGCGTGACAGCTGAACACATTGGGCCTTCTCCCAACACATGCGTCAGATTGGGTCTTTTCTTTGCGACCTGCTCCGGTAAGCCTTCATCCTTTGTGCTTACTTATGCTATTTGGATTTTTAGAAGATTATTATTATTATTATTATTATTATTATTATTATTATTATTATTATTTGTTTGCATGGCTTCCAACTCCACTTGTGTTGGCAGAACTTTTGAAAATATTAGATAAATACTGCACAATATAAGATTGCATTTTTGAAACAGCAACCCTTGATCCATCACGCTGAAGTCTTTGAATTGATTGACTACTATTATTCCAGGAAATTGAATACGCTGGTGGAGGCTTTCCAATTCGGTGACGCTTTCAGCCAACTGATTGTTCCACGTCTTTTGTCTCAGCTCAAAATTTTACTTCAGAAATTGGGATGTGTAGTACAACAGGACCTAGCCTGTAGCATGTAGAGGATAAACTTGATGGACACAACAATGTTAATTATTTTGGATGGCATTGACATTGTAACTTAAGTAGATGTTTATCAATGGTATTTGGGTTTGGTTTGAAAAATATAAATGGCTCGTCATAATGAATAAAAAATACAAATGATATCGCGGTAAGAAAATGTAAAATGCAAATACTGATATAGTTAAAACCTTTTCATTTAAGGTGTGTCGCGTGACTCTGTTTATTTCAATCAAAATTCCTGTTATCATCTAGAATTAAAGGATGGAGAAATTAATATTAGTGAGAGAAATGGAAAGCCATTCTGTTTTCGGAAAAAAATTCCTAGGCACAGATTTAGACAAGATCCAAAAATGCACAAATATTAAAATAAGCAAATAGTGTTTAACTACAACATAGGCATGGTCCGTGCTTAGAAAGCATGCCTTAGTTTTCGTGCGTGGAAAAATAAGAACTGCAATTGATTGACACACTATTTTTTTAAAAAAATTATAAACATATATTTATTTATTATACTAATATACTAACTTATTCTCGAATCAGTAAGTATATATATATATATTGTGTATAGTCTGACCCTTTATTAATAGTATAAAGTCAGATTTATATGTATTACTTCTTTGCATAAACTAATCTCCTAATTACATAATATGCATAACAATCAGAAAAAAAATGATAAATATATAATTGAGTACAATAATAGTATGAATATTTCTTACTTAAATATTTCACTTCCATACTAAGTCTTTCTATGCCCATTATTTTTTTTAAAAAAAAAATTGCAAGGAAGAATCCATACAAAACATCATTGTCCTAAAAATTTATTTCGAGCTCTAAGATTCAACAAGTGCCCAATCTGAGCCTTTAAATGTATGGTCTCAAATTCTTACTTTATAAGATTTGACTAAATTTATAAACATATAAAGCTTTCAAGTTTTTTAAGGTGGAACTATATCATTCCTCTTTATTGTTACCACTATAAAACTATATACAACATCATTTTGAAGAGCATCATATGACACAAATCATTCCAACTTTCAACTACAATCTAAAAACTTAAATAATAATAATAATAATAATAATAATAATAAACTCAAGTCCTTATGACAAGGAAGGACAATTAAGATATGATAATAAGAGTGAAGTAATAAACGAATAAATAGATACTTAAATCGATTTGAACCGTTAAACACACTTTTAAGTAATGCTAACCACCAGAACAAACTATGTCTACTAGATCATATTTATTAAAGGATTATATGCTTTTACGAGTCACAAATGATAATACATTCACAAAACTTGTATGAAGGATCATTAATGTGAATATGAAAACGTAGAGTTATTACTTAATAAGTTAGTAGTGTTACATCAACTTAGTCAGATAATTCTCATACAAGTCAAACAAAATTACAATAAATATAATAATCAAATCGCAATGTACTTAAATTATTAATGATTATTTACTAAAATTATATATATAATCATTAAAATAATAAGGTTTATGAATTTATTGTATAAATATTATCTTCTCAGTAGCTTCAATTGTTTAATAAATTAACATAATCAACTAATAGTGTGAATTATAAGAATAATACAAGTTAACTTTGTCCATACAAGTTATAGCCGAACTGTTTAACGCATTACTTGAAACTAAAAAAAAATACATTACTAAAATTATTATAGCCGAACTGTTTAACGCATTTAGCAAATTTCTAACTAATTGTAGTTTTGACTAGACAAGATTGGTTGAAGTGTGTCCATCCTGAATTAGATATAAGTTGTTTGTGTCTTAGTTTGAATTAAAAAATAACAATAATTTCTTTTCCTCGTGGGTAAAACAATATTGTTGAGTAAGTCTCTCTCTTAAATCAAGATGAAAGAAAGCTTAAGTAGGGAAGTGTGATATCCCAATTTAGTCCTATACGAGAATAGAAAAAAAATAATGATATTGTACATAAAGCTTAAGTGAGATTACTACTGTTAACTTAGGCTTATGTATTTTAAATTGGGTCATATTGTTACTCAGCTCACCGAGTTAATAAATTAGTTTGCTTATTAAACAGATCATAGTAAATGATATTAGAGCTTGTAATAAATAATATTTGAGGAAACTTAGTTCTACGCATGATGAGAAACCAATAGAAAAAAACTGCCTAGGATGGAGTTGCCATTGGGTTGACCTTATATGTTACCAACTATTAAGAGATGGTTCTTGGAAATATTTTAGGCCTTGGGATTGATGAGGATGTCAAGTCTTAAGTGGGAGACATTGTGATACCCTAGTTTAGTCTCTTATAAAAAATAAAAAAAATAAAGATATTATATATAAGAATTAGTAAGCTTACTACTACTAACTTAGGTTTAAGTATTTTAAATTGAGTCATATTGTTATTCGATTCACTAAGTTACTAAGTCAAATTGCTCACTAAGCGGGTTGTAATAAATTATATCAAAACAAACTTAGTCCTAAGCATAATAAGGAGACTAATAAGAAAGGGTTACCGAGAATGGTGTAACCCCCATTTAGTTGACCTTACATACTACCAACTAAATGATGGTTATTGAAAATTTGCTATGACATTAAGAATTACGTGGGAGAGATTGTCATTCTTAGTTTAGTCTCTCGTGAGAAGTGGGAGAAATAATAATATTGTATATAAGGCTTGCTTACTGCTACTAACGCAGGTTTAAGTATTTTAACTTGGGTCATTTTATCATACAACCCACTAAGTTAGTATGTCATATTACATATGAAGTTGGACACATTTATCAGAGCAAAGTTAGTTTTAAGTATAATACTCTAATTAGTTGTCCATTAATCATTTGTTCTCTATACTAGAGTGAAATAACAAAAGGTGTATCTTCTCTTGGGTAACTAATAATATCAAAGTTGTTCTCAATTTGAGTGATACATGAATCTATTTTCAATGCATCAGGCTTATCTTCATATGGTATTTATCTCTAACATCATGAATTAATTGAACAAGGAATAGGTCTATGGCCATAAACATAATCTTTTCTAGGCTCATTTTGCCTCGAAAGGAAATGTAGTATGTATAGAATTGTCATAATAGTACTTTTCCTTCATGACATTTGGAAAAGTCTTTGTAGGCATAGTTAGCAAAGAAAAACTCCTTTCGAATAGGATGTGAAAATGTATGTCATATCAAGTCAAGGTAAGTAGGAAGACCATGTCAAATCATGTTAAAGTGGGATGTGGAATGCTTGATATAACATGACCATTTCAACCCATTTATTATATGAATATAACATGATGTGAGAAATAATAGCCAATGAGCTTATTAGCATGGTATAGTACTAAGCACTACATAGTATCACTATTTTTTTTAAAAAAAATTAACTTTTAAATATATAAAATTTTAAACATATTTTTTTAATTTTTAAAAAATATTTTTAATTTTTTAAAATATTTTTAATTTTTTAAAATATTTTTAATTTTTTAAAATATTTTTAATATTTTTCGTATGCAATCATTAAAAGATATTCAAATCACAAAGAGATATACTAGTCAAGACAGGGCACTAA
Source organism: Costus lasius (assembly GCA_027563935.2). Taxonomy (NCBI): domain Eukaryota; kingdom Viridiplantae; phylum Streptophyta; class Magnoliopsida; order Zingiberales; family Costaceae; genus Costus; species Costus lasius. Next base: position 106,187,201 of record CM050448.1, read on the forward strand.
AAGTCACACAAACTCATGCTTAGGTCTATAATGAAGAAGATTGGCACCCTATAGTAGTAGGTTTCACATCTCCAATGGGCTACATGTTGGACTAAGCTAAACAAATTTTTGGTCATTTTGTGTCTAACTCAATTTGTTTAGAGTTATCATATTATGCATGATCTATGACTAGATCAATCAAGGCAAGCCCAATATGGTCTACATGAATTATTGGTTAATCTTTGAATTTACTTATATATTCTTAAACTAATTGTGACGGATTTTCGTGTTCCAATTACATACTATCATTTTCTAATGATAATTGAATATGTTTTACTTTAGAGTAATAAGATATATCATTAAAACCATAAGTCTAATACTAATGTAACAAATGAATAAGCATGCATTCAAACTAAATTATATCGCAATCACATATGACAAAGATACAAACAAATGCAATCTCATGTACACCAACACATCATATGTGCAATGCACCATATTAGCAAACATAATATATTATTATCTTTAATAATTTATAAACCTCAAAAGATTAGAATATGTTTTTTAAGCAGGATGAGGTGCTTAACTTTTTTTAAAGCAAGATCTCTCATATACTTTTCATAAATCTTACAATAAAATTATATTTTAATCTGATTAATATTTTATTTTTTTACCCCTGTAAATAAAGAGAATAAAAAAATATTTAATTATTACACGAATCTTAAAACATTATTAAAACATCATTGGACAAATTTGATCTGACCCTTTTAAAAAATCTTATCACATGTTGCTACCAATTCACAGTCAACACATTCACAAATCTTCTTTTTTTTTTTTGGTAACACATTCTCAAAGCTTATTGCATCATCCTATGCATAGGATAAATTAGTATAAACCAATAACTTAGACATTCAAAGGGAACAACTATATAGGTAATTAATTGATAAACACAAAACTCGATTCCAAAATCTTAGTATCAACAATAAAAAAAAATCTTTCCAATTGAACTAATTAAGCACCTCTAAATAAAAGAATATTCACATGCTAGTAACATTAAAAAAAGAAAAAATTTAATTATTTACAGGACTGCAAAGTCCATCGTATGTACAGGAAATTCCCCGCCCAAGTGAATTAAATTCTATGTTTTATATACATGATCCTCCTTCATTTCAGCCATAAGCGAGATCAGGAAGTAGAATGAATTGTGTCAGGTAGCATCGCAACTGTCACTATGAAATATTCACAACCAACAGGAAGATTGTAAGGGTTCCAGGCGGCAGCAGATCCAGCAGCTATGGAGGAGCGCCGGTTCCGGTTGCCGGAATCCGGAGCTTCTACTTGATCAGCTTGCTGCTGGGGGGATGCCCGTGGCTGTGCGATTCGACGCTCGATATGCACAATCTGCCCAATTATGTACGCCGGTCGGCTTGAATGTTGTTCCTTAAACAGCGCAACGGACTCGTCGGAGAGGTAGTAGTTCGGACAGTTACGGTTGATTGCCTCGTAGTGTCCAGCAGGATTTAGAACAAAAGCAGCGAGTTCATGACCTTCAAATCGACCAAAAGTGATCTTCTCCTTGTTTGCCTGCAGTTAGTGATCAAAATAACTAATGGAAATCACCCACATGCGGATTAACAAAAAAGCAATCACCACCAAACAAATTTTTAGTAAATTGCGTTCATATTATTAATGTACTCAAAGAATTTAGTGGAATCAGTAGAGCACCTGTTTTTCTAAATGATGTTTAGTGTATAAACTTTTGAGTAGCTCATTCTTCTCTTCCAGCTCTTTACCAAGATTTCCTTGTGCAGCCTCTGCTCTAGAACAACGATCGGAAAGCTCGGCACGATGGCGGGACAAAAAGCTTACCTTTTCAGCAAAAACTTTTATGCATGCTTGGAAATCTCTGGTGAGATCATCTTCATCCTCACTATGAGAACTGAAAATTAATGAAAAGAAAACAAGAATTCATAGTGGGCAAATATTTTGATAGTAAATACTAAACAGATTAGAGAATGCTGAGATAATAATCAATCTTTTTAGAGTTTGGGAATTGTTGTGGAACTGTCGATGTTGGATCTCACTATGGACAAGAGGGCCATGAAAAAATAGAAAATACAATAACATTTATAATCTGTTTCCTTGGACGGAAAATACCGAGGAAAGAAAGGAAAAACACATTGAATCTATTCCCTATGAATTCCGTCCAAAGAAACAGGGCAAGATATTGAAATTGTCATGACCTGAAAGAAAAAAAAAAGGGATGAAATAGCATACAATATACTAAGATTAACTAACGCACAAGTATGGTCGCAGCCGGATGGCAAACCTCAACCACACCGAGGTTATCCTCGCTTCAAGAACCCACTAGTGAAGACCCAGACTAATATGGAAGTTCGGCATGACCCCATGCATACAAGATATTAGGATTAACTAATGCACAAGTATGGTCGCAACCCCTGCGATGCCCGGTAGCAAACCTCAATGCCGCCGAGGTTAAAACTGCCAGATCCAGCTAGGGAGCCCTTCCCTTCGTCACTTCAAGAACACGGTGAAAACCCAGACTGATATGGAAGTTCGGCATGACCCCATCTCCCGGACGTCAATGCCAAAGAAGAATGTGCAAAACGCACTTTTTAAAAACAAGACCTTCTAAAGGGTAACAGCTACTCTGAACAGTATAACAGTAAAATACACAATAAGGATCATCTTCATGGAAACTGGAATCCTGGAGGGAGAAATGGAGATCTTGCTGCTGTTGAAGTTGCTTGCAAAGACCCCCAACACAAATTGTGAAATCTGCTGTCATGAGGATCAGGAGGCCAAGCTCCATGACTACCGTGGTTGACCTAGAAAACAAATACTATCCATTCAGGCTCATCTCGCTAGAAAAAGCAACTGCAATCCTCACCAGAGGACCATCCTAGCCGCAGCTTGGAATATGGGATGATGATTCAATAAATGAGAAAGCTTCCAAGATAGGAAGGCCTCTTAATTGATGAAAGAATATCTATACTCAATAGAGGGAAGTTTATACGTGTTTGTGGAAGGAGGCCCCTGGTAAGCCAGAAACCAACTTGTGGATCAAGGTTGCGAGCTGGAGACAAAAGGGAGGGAGGGAGGCAGAGACCCATGAAAGAGCTAACGGAGCCGGATCTTAAAGGCCCATAAATCCATGAGGGCAAGAGAAAAACTAGTGACAGATAATCCGCCCCAGGACAAGAACCAATTAACTCGAAATAAGGAGCAGACTGGCCATCGAACAGGTAATGTAAAAATTGGAATGATAACATTCCATAACTCATCCTTGGTTTCACATTATTCTTTATGCTAGTTATATGCACAATGCTAGAAATAAAATGTGGGAGGACTTTATTAACACTAATAACATGGACATTCCTTGGATGGTGGGGAATTTAATCGTATCGGAGAAAAGAGGGGGAGCTCTATTTGCCCTCAACAACTCCATCACTACCTTTAACAATTTCCTAAACACTCACGGCTTCATCGATTTAGGCCAATGAAAATCACTTCACTTGGTCTAACAACCAAAAAAGGGACAAAGAAAATCTTAAGCATGCTAGACAAGGCTTTAGCCAAGTCCAAATGGATTAAGATATACAGCAAGACTAACGTCAGATTGCTCTAACCATAGCCCTTTTTTATATTTATTTCTCTCTATGACAAACATAAGGCCAAACCCTTTAGATATAGAGAGAATTGAAACTTTCATGAGAAACCCCCTACCATGATCTAAAGAGCATGGGTTAATTATTAGGCTGGGATCCTACTTTCTACCATAGGTTTGGGGTTTATCAAATCCAAACTCTTGGATTGGTATAAACACAAACCTGAAACCATTCTTGTAAAAAGAGGTGTATCTCCTTGAGGTTAGTCGTGTGCTCACCAATGAGGAGTTCGTGCCTTCGCAGCCTTACCAACAAAGCTAAAGTTCTGACTAGACAAATCAATATAAAATAGCATATTATGCAAACCATCACCCTCTTCCAAGAGCATCACACTATTCCAGTTTCGTAGGCTCGCACCCAACTCATCTTCATTCCCAAGAGACCTAACCCCCAAACTATAAATGACTATAGGCTGCTAGCCCTCTACAACGTCAATTACAAAATTATAGCCAAAGCCTTGGCCTCCAGATTGAAGGTTCTCCTTCCTAACATTATCAACCTTGAAATTAGCCTTTGTTAAGGACCTACGTATGTCTCATCAATATAGACCTTACAAGGCTTTTGACACAATTAAGAGAGGGGCCATAAGACTTGCCGTGGAATATCTGAACTTCCCTGGTACCTTCATTAGCTAGGTTGAAGCGCTCACCCACCTATAATTGTAACATTGATGGGTCCCCCCTCTAGAACCATTGAAGGAAACAAGGGAACATGACAAGGCGAACCCTTGTCCCCTTTACCCGTATGCATCACTGCTGACATTCTTAATTCTCTCATGAATCATACTATTGATAAGAAGAAAATTACACCATACAACATAAGAGGAAAATGCAAAATATTGTACCTTATTTATGCGTATGACATCATTCTGTGTTAGAGCTAACAGAAAAGACCTGCCCAAATTGGCTAAAATCCTTGAATCCTATGAGCTTATCATAAATCAGCTGGTTAGAAAGAAGAAGGCCAAAATATATTTCCATATTTCCCCATGCGTTGCCCGAGCAGCACTAGAAGGAGAATTGCTGGGCTCATGGGGTTTGAGCAAGAATTCTACTCTTTCACCTACCTGGGAACCAAATTGACCCCACTACCAGCTCTAAGCAGATATATCAAATGTGGAAAAGTCCAGGATAGACTTCGGTCTTGGCAAGGAAGATTTCTTTCAAAGGCTTCAAGAATTACCCTTGCAGAGTATTCTTTCAACCATCCCTATCCACAATATGATATTTAATAGTCTTACCAATACTCACCTTGAAAAGCTTAATGCCAAGATAGTCCAAAGATAATTTGAGTCGTGGCATGCGCCATGTGACATAAGAAACCATCAGAAGGACTAGAAACCAAGGTGGCATTGATATAAACGACCTTACTACCTTGAGACCTGCTATTGACTGCAAAAAAATTCTTGAATATCTGAATTCGAGTGATAAAGTTTGGGTGAAAGTGTGCAAAGCTATATATGGTGAGCTGGACCTTAGGCTCCTAAGAAATGTAGGAACTCTAGTCAAGCCTGGAAGGGCATCATGCGCGCTCTGAATTCTACTAGGCCTCAAGTCATTAAGAAGATTGGTAATGACAAAGATACTATGATTCTCAGCTAACCTTGGTGCATGGACCTCCCTGTCAATCAAAAACCCACATTTATAAATAATTCTATAAATATTGGCAACAAGGTGGCTGACATTATCCTTAGTGAGGGATGGAACAAAGATGCCATAAATGAATAGGCAAATGTGGAAATCAGCAACTCCATGTACGGGTTAAACATGAGCGGAAATGTGGCCTAATGGTTCTAACCGGCTCCCCTTAATAAATCCATGTATAACTCTCTCTTGAGAAGCATCAAAGGCCAACGTGCAGAGGAGGAGAAATGGAAAATTTTTTGGAATTTGCTGGTCTCACATAAAATAAAAATATTCAGCCGGAAATTACTTCATAAGAAACTTCCAACCTTCCATATACTTAGGAAATTTGGGCCAAGGAATAACAGATAGCAAGGATGAAGAGTAAGCAATACATCATATATTCCACAAATGTAATTTTCTATGCATGTCTGGAAACATTACTCTAAACGGCTCAAGATCGAGAACATACAAACGGACGTTTGGAGGAAGGAGAATTGGATAGCTAAAGATATGGATGATTCTCTTCAAACATAGTCACCAATACTTACCACATTTTGGCAAGTTTGGAAAATGAGCAATGCAAAAGCTTTCAGGGGGAAAAGGAAAACCCAGCTTGGACGAGTAGAGAGGCTTTCTCAGAATGGAGGCTAATGTACCAAGAATTGGTGAAAGGGAAGGAAGATGCAAAGAGACAGCAAAATGAGGAACTAAAATAGAAGAAACCAGCAGCAGGGCAGCTGAAAGTGAATACAGGCAAAGCTTCGATAAATCAGAAGAAGGAAGTTGGCATTAAGGGATGAAGATGGTGAGGCTTTGATGCCACCAAGATAAGAGCATTACTCGTCAAAATTAGGTTCCTGTGTGGCTGAAATTTGGTTTGATAGCTGGCCTGATGAGCTCGGCAGATGCTATTTTGGGATGTAAATGGTTGACAAGTAATACTTTCCTAACCAAAAAAAAAAACTAACACAAGTGAATTTCACTATGGCAATTGCTAACTAAATTAGTATTAGTTTTAATATTGCGCATGTCGTTCCGTAGGTAGTAAATTTGATAGCATCTAAAAGCAACCAAATATACAAGACCGGAAACAAAAAGAAAATGACAGTAAACACCATGCAGCAAATGATACCAGAGAATTTCTTTAATCCTAATTCAATTGTTGATGGATACCTGGCCAGAGACATCGCCAAAGAACGCAAGGAATCAGCCAAACTAGTGGGAGCACCAGGAGCAGTAACGCAACTGCAAAATCGCTCAAATAAGCTACACATCTTAACAGCTTTCACACGCAGAGCATTGTATTCTGAGGTTCTTCTGTCAGCTGCACACAGATTAATGCGGGCATCTTCTCTTGCTTCATGCAGGCGATTCTCCAAGTGAACACAGTTCATCTTGCAGAAAGTAAAAAAAAAAAAGTTTTTAGGATAACTTGACCTTTTCAATATGTACTTAGCTTAAGTTTCCTCCATATCCATGAAAGCATAAACCAAACTAGTAAAGAAGCAACAGAGCTTGAATAAATATAATTAAAAGAATTGTGAAGTTTAGATATAATAGTAACATGGCCAAATTAAATTAAAGAAACAACACTGCAGGAGTGGAACATTAAGCGCAGCATGGAGATAACAATATGAGGATTATAAGGATAACTGTTCTGTGGCAACATATCCAATATGCATGATATGTGCACACTCCACGTGCAGTTTGGATATGCGGTGGATCATTTTATTACTTAGCCCCAAATATTAGTTGGTTCAAACCACATAGTAGGGACACAATTGAATGAACACTTCAGTCAATTCAATGCAAATCTAAAGAGTTGAAAAATGAGAAGGGAAGAAATCTTTTTTGTGACAAAGGATGAGATAAGGGGAAACGAGTAAACAATTAGTGATTTACGATAAGAAGCCAACATATGAATTTGTTGTGTGCTCTGTCAAGTAATGTGGGGAGCTCGAGCTTCCTTTCAACATCAATAAGTAGAAACTGAGAAAACTTGCATTTATTCAAGTGAAGAGGCCAAGTCTTGGTGACTATGAAAGTCCAACAATAATTTTGATGATTGAGTTGCACCTAAATAGATTGTAAATTTTAGCATATTTACTATCAAACCTTTTCCATAAGAATGTGTTTTTATTGCGAGTGCTACAAAACCATGCATGATTATGATTGGATATAATCAATCGTAAATAATTTTAATAAGGTGTTACGGGCCCAATAGTATTAGTAGGTTATTAATAAAGTGGATCCGGGTTAGTTTGTTATACCCGGTTCGCTAAGTAGTGTAAGTCTATAAATAAGGGCCTAGGGTTAGGGTTAAAGGATGTCTAGCATCTTGTTTTGTTTACTTTGGCGTGTTTTGCACGAAAGGTTCTATCAATTGGTCTTACCTGCCGGATCGATCGCCGAGGAAACGGTAGTCCGGCGACGGATAAAGGTGGAAGAAATTCCATTGTCGGTGGTAGATCTATTATCGTTAATCAAAATGACGAAGAAAACCCTAGGGAGGAGCCCCTTGAAACCCTAGGAGGAGGTGATTATCAAGTGAAGGCTGGAATCTCCTTCCTTCTGCGCATCGCGTTCGATCAGGGTTCAAACAGGGAAATACAAGTGGCTTTGAAGATTCTCATTCGCCGACATCACGTCACAGAAGTGGCATCTTGCGGAAGCTCTGCATCAGGCAGCGGAAGTGTTCTTCGGAGTCGTCCTTGCTCGACAATAGGAAGCGGGCGGAGGTAGTTGCGGCGGCGGCACCCAGGCGACGAGTCTGCGGCGGCATCCAGGCCGGACGGCAGAAGTGACATCATCGACGAGCGCTGTTGATCGGTGAAGCGGGCGCAGGCGGACGACGAGGCGACGACTGGCGGACGCTAGGAAGAGGGCAAACGACGTGCGAGCAGCTGGATCCCCAACCGGCGGCGTACGCTCCCTTCCCCACCAGAACCCTAGACGGTGGCGGCACCACTGGCCGGTGAAGCAAACGCGTGAAGAGGCTTTGTGCGGATGAGCGGCGTTGACGAGGTACTGTAGCTTTAGGGTTTAGGAAAAAAAAATACAGAGAGTTAGAAAAAAAAAATCAGAAAAAAGAGGCTGTTACTGTGCGAGTACTGTAGCTAGTATTGTAGCACGAAAAAAAAATTAAAAGATGACGACGAGAAGTGAGGCTCGACTGGAGGCTTTGGAGAAGACAATAGTAAAAGTGCAAAGTTCTCTTGCGATTATACGAGAGGAACTTCAATCTGCAGGAGACAAAAGAAAGATTGAAGTGCTGGCAGCAGTAGAAGAGCGGAGTCTATATCGGGAGGAAGTAGCTGCAATTACTAAGCGATAGGCTAAGATGGATTGACACTTGGGGGTTATTGATGAGCTGAGGAACGAGATGAGGAACTTGGCAGCAACATTGACAGGAAGGCGAGACGAGCAAAAGGACCTTCCAACAGGCCCTAGTCATCGCCCAGGCAAGGAGCCATACCGCCCACCACCTTCACGGGAGTATTGATCCCCCCAGAGACAAACATGAGGCCACACAGAATAGAGATTATTGATGACGATAGATTGAGAGGTGGAGTGCACGTAGGAGGAGAACCAGTTGGGGGATGCCTTCGGGGGAGAACATACGATGGATCCATAAGCGCATAGAGCTGCTAGGATTTGATGGGACTGACCCCGTAAGATGGATTGCACGGGCCGAGCAATATTTTGATATCCAGGAGACGACAGGTGAATACAAGGTTCCAATGGTTTTCGTGAGTATGGAGGGCTCAGCAGGGCACTGGTTTCGGTGGATAAGACGAAGGGTTCCCAATCTGACATGGGAGAGGCTGAAGGAAGAGATGCTATAGCGCTATAGTGAGTTTCCAGTAACTTCAGCCTATGAGCGTCTTGCGGCCTTAGAGCAAGGTCCCTTGCCTATGACCGAGCACATAGGGATTTTTGAGGAGATTGTTTCACAGATACCTGACCTTTCTAAGGAACAGTATGTGGGTTTCTTTCTGAAAAGCCTAAACAACAATATCAGATAGGTGTGAGCCTTCTTACCCACTAATATTATGCGTGTCATGACACTCGCTCGAGTCAATTGAGAGAGAGCTAAATGGGGGGGTCCACATTACAAATACGGACAGGGACAGAAGGAGTGGTAAGCAAAAGCCAGCCAGGCAGTGGGAACTACTCTTGGGGAGGAAGCTGCCCTCCTAATCCTGCCGTGCCAGATTCACCTTCCCAAGTGGTTTCGGCCTATAGTGACCAGCAGCTAAGAAGAAGCATTAGTGTAAATTCTAGTAGTACACTGCCTGCTGAGGGGAAAGGAGGTAGGCTATCCATAATGGCTCCAAAGAGGGGGGGGGGTCAACGTACATCTTTAAGCACTTATGACCGTTCTAGAAGGAACCGAGCTATGTCCCACCAGAAGTACATCACTAAGAGAGAAAAAGGGTTATGCTTCCAGTGTGATCAACCGTATCATCCAATGCACCGATGCGCGAACAAGTAATTCCGGGTGATGTTGCTAGCTGAAGATGAAGATCTGGAGGGAGAGAATCGAGTGCCGTGGGACCCTGGAGACGACACAAGAAGAAGTTTTCAACCTTGAGGACAAGGCTAGTTCAAGAAGGGGGAATTGTTACGGCCCAATAGTGTTAATAGGTTATTAATAAAGTGGATCCGGGTTGGTTTGTCATACCCGGTTCGCTAAGTAGTGTAAGTTTATAAATAAGAGCATAGGGTTATGGTTAAAGGATGTCTAGCATCTTGTTTTGTTTACTTTGGCGTGCTTTGCACAAAAGGTTCTATCATAAGGACTGCATGTACACCCTAGATCCTCAAAATCTATATAACACCAAACTATTGCAACCTGCCACTTTGATGCACAAAATTGATTCCTAATTAATCCAAAGTCTGAGTTTAATAATGTAGCAACAAGAATGTCGACCAAAATATTACCATCATCTTTCAGGAATTAGAAAATTCCTGATCTGTTTAATCATCCGGAGTAAGAAATTCCTGGTCAGTTCAATCATACATACAATACAGCTGAAAAGAATTTTCCGACACTAGTATCAATGAAGTATATAAGCCATCTGAAACATTGAAAAGAACAATACATCTTTAGGACAACCAGAAAACTTTATGACAAAATCAATTTATGCAGCATAGGAACATATTCCAGATGACTAAAACAACAGGGCATATATGAAACAAATAGACAATTATCATAATCTGAAAAAAAAAAAGTAATGAATTTTGGTAAAGGTGAGATTATTAGCCATTAACAAGATATATTTTTTAGAAGAATCACAGCTTACGAAGATGCACAACATTTTAAAAATGTTACGTATCTAGATATTCAACTGATGCCAATCCAGAAACAAACCTGAGATTCATCATGAAGGTTTCGGGTCAAATTCAGATCTTTCTTGAGGGACTGTACCTCCTCCATGGAGATTTTAAGCTGGTTTTCTAATACAGCACACTGGTTTGACTTCTCAGCCAGTGCATTTTGAAGGTCTAGAACAAGGTTTTCTTCATTTTTAGACTCCAAAGCTGGTTCAACAGAAGTTCCACAGGGTAGCATGTTAACAGGAATCCCAGAATTGACACTGGATGAATCCTTTTTGATGGTTAGCTGGGGTGTCATAACTTTTGCATCAACAAGAGAAGCGACCTGGCTTTCATCCCGAGGCTGCTCTAGCATTGACGTGTCCACAGAATTAAGTGTGGAATCAACAGAATGCATATTTACTACGCCTGAAAGATCTGTCATATTCTCATCTCCACCTTCTCCTGCTTTCCTTTCTTGTTCAGAAACATGATCTACTTTTGGATCCATAAAACCAGATGCGCTGGATACTTCATCCATAGGCATAATCGATGTGTAAGGAATCTGAGTTTCCCCGTCTACAAAAATATCCAACTTATATTTATCATTCTTCGTGGCTGAAATGTTTGAATCAGAAACCTCCTTAGAAGGAAGTTTTTGCCCTTGTAAATACTGATCCGATAACTGCTGCTCCAGCTCTTTAATACGCTTTTCATAAGACAAGCATTGTTCATGCTTCATATTTAGCATAGACTGAAGGTGATTGGCAAACTCCTCTTTCAATTGAAGAGCTTCAGCTGTCTTCTCCTTTAAATTTTTCAACAAATCATCCTTTGCATTTTCATCTTGGGAGTCATATCCAATCTCTGCATTGAATGCGCAAATAAGAGCAATTGCTGAAGCAAGTTCAGCTTTTAATTGTGCATTCTCAACCTCCATCTTGCTAGTTCCAGCAATATCCACTGACTCACAACCTTCCCGAAACTCCACCTGGCCACCACCCTGTAAAGAACTCTCTTCAAATTTAGTCATATTGCTACTGCTACATGCGGCCAAGGAACCTTTTTCTGATACACTATTCTCTGACTTAGAGATCAAGTCTACCAATGACTGTGGCGCAAAACGATCCACATCTACCACATCAATGTCCAGCAAGTTTGTATCAAAAGGAGTTATATGGATGTCACACTGACTTGGTGAATCAAACAATCCTAAAGTTGCTAATATATCATTCGGAATATATTTATTCCATGTTTTAAAGAACACCTCACGACGTCTGATCTCAGCTTCCCGCTCTGCAGCAAGCCTTTCTGCCAACTGTCCAGCTAGGCCCATGTACAACTTTAAGGAGGATTTCCTTCTCACAATTTCAGCAAGGCATGCTCTATATGCTTGTCCTATACCATTGACAAATTTTAGATTCTCAAACTCCTTCTTCTGATGCCCCATCACCTCTTGAAATGCATGAAGCTCATTAATCATGTCCCTGATGCTAAATTGAACAGACTTGACCCTTTGCATACTGAGATGCACCAACAAATTCATATCATTTTTCTTCGCTCTGCATTTATCAAGTAACTTTGACATGGCATGATCACAATTCTGCACATTTGGTAGATGGTTTTTTTCATGCACATCATACATTCGACCAAGAGCTGAAACTGCATCATCAGGGCGAAGTGTGGGAGCAAGTGGAAGATCTGAATCATCAACAAGGTTTTTTGCATTTTCGACATCCTTACTGCACGACAAACATGTACCGTCCATTATAATTCATATATGCAATCTTCCATAAATAAATAGGCATAAAGAAATGGTTGACATCAGCAGATAAACTGAAACATGGAATTTTCTTCAAGTCATTTAGTAATTTATCTCATTCCAAACTTTTTGTCACGAGAATTTGAAGTGGAAATTCCTTACGTGAATGGAAATTGAATAGGCTAGAAACCTTGACTAAATGCTTTTACTTCAAAAGCTTCTTATATTATTCTTGTTAGTGTTTTGGCTCTGCTACCAAGCGAACTTTTATGTGTTCAGATTCATCTCAAACCTCCAATTAAAGAAGGGTTAAATTGTCGAAGAGTAGTTTTTGTCAATATCAAGTGGTTAAAATGGTCATAACACAACTATTGTTCTTTACGTTAAAATGGCAATTCCAAGGCCAAACACCATCACTGTACAGGAAGTTGTCAGGAGAATGCATCTTAACTGATTCTTAAGAGAGGAAGAAAAAGGTTAATTTGACAGTAGCCTACAACTCTCATAATAAATATTGCAATGAGAGCGGGGAAAATGCTCAACTACACAAGGGAATCCTCCTTTGGAGTACATTCTACTGATCAATCTTGAAGTTCCGTTGATTCAAATTCAATAGTACAATATGAATATCCAAAATTTGGAAAATGCTCCTCAATTAAACAAGAGAAAATGGTGCTTTTATCCAATAATCAAAGATGGGGCTAATGGAATGCAATTGGATATATCTTTTTTCAATGGGAAAATTCATTTTAGGATGAAAATTATACTTAGCATGAACCCCATCAAAATCAGTTGCTTTGCTGTAGGAATACAACTAGAGATTAATCATCTGAGCATTCTTCTGAAGATAAGAGCAACAGGTCTGTCGCACGAGATATCACCAAAGTGAAACACAAATTAAGAACCATGTAAAGGGCTGTTGAATGCTACGAAGATAACAAAGTTTGTCATAGCAACATTGTAAAATAGTAACAAGCTAACCTCAATGATTGCATTACACTCTGTTGGTCAATAAGAATCTTGTGATGATTTTTAATTGCATACTCCAGCTCTTCACAATTTGTTGAGCTCATGGATGAGAGTAAGTTTTCAAACCTTCTCTTGAGTTCCCCAAAGTTCGTCTTCAGATGTGAAACTTTTACTTCAAACTGCCGGTGAGAATTCAAGCACATACCATGATACTTTCTCAATTCATCCTCCTTAACGAGATCGAGCAAACACTTGCGGGTTTCAGACAGCAATTTGGGATGCAGTCTCAGGGACCGCAGCCATTCCACATCCCTCTCAAAATTAGCCAGAAGCCCAGAGTGGCTCCTGTGTTGCTGGCCGAAGCCCTTGGCGAACTCCGTGTACCGCTGGTGTAGCTTTCTGAACGTGTGTTCCAGATTGCCTCGAGCAGTTTCCAGAGCCCTCCCCTGCACTTGCTGCTCCCTCAACAGCCTCTTGCAGATCTCAAATTTCGCCTGAGCACAGCCATACACGGCATTCGCAATCTGGAAATGGTGCCGAAACTGGCGTTCGTACGAGATCAACGCCTTGAGGGCCGGGTCCGAGGCATAGTCCAAAGGATGGGGGTCACTGGAGGGAGAAGCCGCAGAAGGAATGACGAGCCTAGGGGCGTCAGTGGCCTCGGGAGGAGGCCTGGGGGAGTCGGCGTGCAGCCGGGCCTTATTATAGAGGAAGACTTCACGGTCATCCTGGGGAAGCTTGTAGTAGGACAAGGGGTGCTGTGCGTCCAGCGAGGTGTTGCGGCAGAGCAGGAGTTGGTCCGCCATGACGACACCGCATAGCGCCTCGATCGACCGCTGGATGACCTCGACGGGGGTTGCGCCGTCGCACTCGAACTCCAAGCTATGTCCGTTCTCCGCCACGTGCACCACGAGCTTCCGTCCGAGGACGAAGTCCTCGTTGAAGGTGGAGGTGACCGTCGACCCGGAATTCATCGCGCTACTTCCCTCCTTTCTCTTCGTCCCCTCTTCACTCCTAAATCCCAGCCGCCAAAAATCCAATATTTACCAGAGACATGCAAGGAAACCCTCAATCCAACGCTTTTCCACCTTGAATCCCTAATCTTACTAGTACTCCTCGCTGCGGAATCCCAAAAAAATCCAATCTTTTAGCAAGCCAAGCAAAGACAGCCCCGAGAAAAGGCTTCTTTCCTCGAATCCAGATCCTCCCACTTCTCTTCGCAGCAAGAATCAAGAGACCTGAACCGATCGGCGAAGGCGCCTGATTTGCGTGACGCAACAGCGCAACAGAACGAATGAAGAAATCGATGCACACTTCGTGCAAGCAAGAGAGAGGACGATTCCTGAAAATTGATAAACGAGAACAAGTCGGTAACTTTTCCGATTTACAAAAACATTACGAGATGTCTCTCCTCCCCTTCTCCGTCTCTCCCCCCTCGCGGTGCGATAAAGAGGAATCTTGCAGAGAGAGGAGAGATTGAGACGACGATGGTGTGCCTTCCTGGATTCGGGGAAGGAGAACAGAGATTAGATTGGATTGGATTGGAGAGGCAGAGAGCAGCAAAATCCCCACACAAACAAACTACTGCGGCTAAAATTCTTTCCTTTCCTTTCATTTCATCTCTTGTTGGGGAATTAGGAGCGACAGCTTGCGGGTAAAGCTATTGGAACAGAAAAATAAATACCTTTTTAATTCGATTAAATAAGCAAAAAAAATTCAACGTCGCCATCGCTGGACTCGTTCATCGCATCATCACAAAGCATCAAACAAAATGTGCTAATAAGCTTTGAAAAATCGATTGCTTAGATTGCAATTTATTTTAAAAAAAAATTGCAATTTGGCGCTTACGTTTTTTCAGCTTAATGTAAATATTTAAACTTACTGGGCTAATTTATAAAGTGTTTAAACTAAGGAACCAATTTTTTGTCAACTTTGCATAGGAAAAGAATTCTAAACGCCTCGGGCACTTAAACCCTTTTTTTCTTTTTACGCATCTTAAAGTTATTACAAGGCACATATCTTAAAGCATTTTGCCTCAATCTCACCGTTTATCTTGTGCTGTGTAGGAGAACTAGATTTGAGCGACAATCAGATTAAAATACATTCATGCTTTAAGATTCGTAAAATGTATTTGAACAATCTCACTTAAAAAAGTTTAGTGTCACTCCACCCACCTTAAAAAATGCACCCCTTTACATATGATTATTATTTTTTTAAAAAAATAAAATGTCAAGGAAATCTTATTGGAGCGTTGGCTCACACGCCTTAATAAGGTCTTGTTTCCTTAGAAAAAAAGAATAAATGGGAGGAATTTTTTTGTTCATTTTTCCTCAAAAAAGTTTTCACTTGAATGGGGCAGGAAAACAAAAATCTCTCACTCATGCTGTCATGCACTACTTTTCTCCCTTCTTCCTTGCCCTCGCCCCACCTCTCTACCCTCTCTCCTCGCTGGCACCACCCTCCTCCTTCCTCATTCCTCCTCTCATGCGCCTGTAAACGCATCCTCCTTCCATCTTTCACTGAGCTCGTGTCAGCCTCCCGCCTCTTGTCGAGCTCGTGTTCGCTCTTGCCTCTTGCCCGCCACCGCTGCATCCCTGCCAAACTCGTGCCCGCCACCATTGCCTCCCTCTCGAGCTTGCTGCCTCCTTGCTAAGCTTGCTGCTCCCACGCCACCAATTCTCCTTGTCGAGCTTGCTGCCTCCCGCCAAGCTCACTCCCGCTGTCGTCGCCTCCTTGCTCCCACACCGCTGGTCCTCCTATCAACCTCGCTGCTCCCTTACTCTCATCATCTGTATGTGATAATCACCTGTTTTTTTTTGTTATTTTTGTTTCATTCAACTCTTTCTTCCCGTCTATTTTTTTCCTTCCCTTCAATGAAAAAAGACCCTAAGTGTGCGCACCTAGTTTAGGGCTTTAATGCTAAATGGAATTTTCTTGATCTATAGATTGGTTTTATTTTTTAAAAAAATAATTATTTGTGAAACATTATTGGCATAAATTTTATGTTATTTTAATACATTCTAAAATGTCATGCAACTCATCTTAACATCCTGAATGGTAAATAAAATAAGATAAAACAAATCCAAAATGATGTTATCCCAAAATAAGTAACAATAATAATTTATGTGATATAAAAACATATTGTAGCATATTAAAATAGGATAAGTTTGTTATTAATATATGTTAACATAATATAACATTTAATAAAAATAAATAGTATTTTTTTAATCAATTATCATTGTCTTAGTATGATTTTTAATATAAAAATCTTAGAAGGGTAAAATGATATTTTATAATAAAGTTCCAAACTTCTAGATTCATTTTAGTTGAGGAATCAATTTACTCTAGTATGTTTCTTTGGAAAGAATCAACAGCGGAGAGAAGAGAAAATACAATAAATCTGATAGCTTTTGCATTCAGATTTATTATATTTTCGCTTCTCTCTATTGTGAATTCTCTCTAAAGAAACAGGTAAGGCCCTATTGCTTGCATGATAAACTCTAGTCCACATTAGTTTTGAATACAAGGACTAAAAACTAAAAATATTCATAATATTATGGATCCAAAACAAGAATTTACCCTTTACTAATTAAATTTTACGCAGAGAATATGCAATTATAACCTTAAAAGTATGAGTCAAAAATAAATAATTTTCCATAAGATTTTGGTCACTACATTGAGGAATTGGAAGGATTCGGTCAAAGTTTTTGGCTACACAATTAGATATTACCCCGCACGTGGGAGAAACTATACGTTTGGATAGATTCTTTGTCAACAATATTCACTCCACGATTGCCAAGTCAATGAAAATATTTCTATTAAGACCCTTATTTATAGCAAAATTTGAATTTCTATATCCTACATTTGTTTTGCAACTCATTGGATTTGATGCCATGCAATAAAACGGAATTTAGTGTGTATGTAAATTTTTATCATTATTCAATGTGCTTTGTGATTTGTGTGTTATGTAAATTTAAAATTGAGACTAGCATAAATTACAAAGCACAAAGAACACTCTTTCCCAGAATTCTAAATTATCATGCCCCCGCTCAACATCCCCGAGACAATTTTATAAGAACCCAAGATTTCAAAACATAACACTTTAAAATAAAATAGAACATTTCATTTATCAAAATAATCAAAAATTTATATTACAATCTTTAAAATCAACTAAGTCCAACTCTAACAATAATTACCAAAAACTTGTAAAACACAATCATAAAAACTTTTTATCTAAGATATAAATAAATCAACTAAAATAAAAACAAATCAGAAAAATATCATACAAGCCAACCTAAGATACTAACCAAACAAGCCAATAGATCTATTTCCTACACCCCAAGCATTTTAATACTGTCATACCTGCTAGAGATTTAGCTTTCCATATTTCATAGCTTCATTATCGCGGTGATGCTAACAAAACACACCAAGAAAGTATATTCTCTATAGGTGATTAGGTGATTCTACGAGTCCGTGAGGAGTGTATCCAAGGACACGGTTGCAAGCTAGATGCAAAGGGAATTGGGCCCTTCACTATCACAAAGAAGATCAACAACAATGCCTACATTCTGGATTTACCACCCGATTTGGGAATCCCAGCCACTATCTACGTGGAGGATCTCACACTCTACCATGAGCCACTACACATCCCGAAGCCTGATGATAGCCACAAGCTAGCCATCGACGCCATCCTAGATGACCAAACCAACCTCACACATGATGAGATACAAGTTTATTATTGAGTCAGATATACTACTAGTGAGGAGGCTTGGCTTCCTGAGGCTGAGCTTGTCTAAGTAAACCTAGAATTACTCCAAGGGGATAAGGATAATTCTCCATAGGAGAATTTTTCTTACCTAGGGAGAAATGATGGGGGCCAAGACTAGCTTCGATTAGGTCCACTAGGGTCCGAATAAAACCTCCCAGATATGGGTTTTCTTCCTAGGATCCTACTTACCTTATTTGCATTGCATCGCATTATGATAGGATAGATCCACCCCCAATCTAACATGTGGTTACATTAGGGTTTTTTTCTATTTTGAATAAAATGCCACATTATGATAGGTTAGAAGCATAGCATGTGTAATTGCATCTACAATACATAGGCAAAAATCAGCTACCCACTCACTCACCTAGTGAGCTCCAAAAAAAGAAAGTCAGCACATCAACTTAGTTTAACACTTGCCACGAAGACTTGAGTTGAAGGGACTTCTAAGCTCTTCAACTCCCTTGCCAAAACAAGCCTTGGACGCCTACATCAACCAGAGAAAATCAGCCAAAAGACAAGTTCCACAAATCAAGGAAGATTAATTGAATCATCAAGAATGCGCTCAACATTTGGAAGAAGAATTTGAATAGTGTTCACACCATGAAAGGAAACCTTATTAAACACAAGGGAATATTCCTAGCATCATCCCATGCGCCAGCCTTTAGAGCCAAAACAAATTCAAAAACTTACCTTGAAGGAGCCAACCAAAGAAGGAATGACGACAAGATACGAGTGCGATTATACTATGAAGAATAATTTGATTAATGCTGGCATTTTCTTGCTAAAACTTGCATAAGCGCCTAGGTGAAAAAACTTATGTAACCCCTCGTTGTTTTGCCTATATATTGTAGCCTTCATGGCATCATGCGCATGTTGAATGTAATTTTTGAGTAGTTTCTAGCCATCTAAGTCTCGGTGCATGTGTCACCAATCTTCACTTCTCCACTCCTAAGGGTCGAGCCCTTCTTCCCTTCCCTTCACCTTATCTAGCTGAGGACTTCATCTTCTCCAACTTTCAAGCCGGGATCATCATTCCCTCAAGCTTTGGACTGAGGTCTCCTGAAGCTGAGAATCATCTTGAAGGAGAATCATCATGAGTTAAGTTTTCTTATTCCTCTTGCAATTCTTTCTTCCCTCTTTCTTCAAGAGCAAATTCTACACCTTACTTGATCTTTGTAGGATGATGGCGCTTGGCTTTGGAGTTCATCTTGGTGCACCTTCTTCTTTCCCCCTCTTAGTTTAGTCTATATCTTGTCTAGGCAAAGGAATTCTTAGGCTTAACCTCCCTCTTGCAATTTTTATTTGTGTAAGCACCTTAATCTTTATAACTCACCCATGCATGTGTGGGCTTGATATGATGTTCTGTTTGTAACCGACACCTTCCATCAGAGTTGGACCGGTGAAGAACGGGAAGGTGATCCCTTCTATTCTCAAGGGATCCACTGTAAGTCCTCTTATAAAACTTACAAAAAACTTATTTTCAAACTCGTTAGTATACTTCGGTTTTCTCTTATTATTAGTATTACAAAAGTTTTCAAATCACATTGGTTGAATGTCTTTCCCTCTTGTGTTTTGCACCCACATCACTTTGTCTGCTCTGGGCTGTTAATAACTTTTGTTTGATCCCTTGTACTATTTTCACATCCTGCTATAGCATTTGAGGAGCTAACAATCACCTTGCACCTAACTCGTTCCAAAGCACATGGGCCTTACACCTCCTACCATATAGAGCTTCAAACGGTGTCATTTTAATTGATAAGTGAAACTATTATTATAAGAGAATTCTGCCCAATGTAAATAATTTTCCCAACTAACACTAAAATTAAGTACATATGCTCTTAATAAATCTTCTAAAGTTTGTATAGGCCTCTTTGAGTGTCCATCTATCTGGAGTGAAATGTTGTACTTAAATGCAATCTTGTACCCAAAGCTTTTTGCAAACCGCCCTAAAATATAAAAGTGAACCTTAAATCCCTATTTGAAATATACTAGTAGGTATACCATGCAATTTGATAATCTCTCTGTAATACAGGGTAGCTAACTTATCCAAAGTGTTAGTTTTTTTAATAGGTAAGAAATGTGCTGACTTAGTTAATCTCAACAATCACCCAGATTGAGTCATATCCCCTTTGAGACTTAGGAAGCCTTAAGACAAAATCCATAGTAATATGCTCCCATTTCCATTCAAGGATAGGAATATTTTATAATTTTCTTGCTAGTCTCATAAGCTCAGCCTTCACCTGCTGACATATTAAGCAACATGATACAAACTTAGTTATGTCTCTTTTCATATTATCCCACCAATAAGATTTCTGAAGGTCCTTATACATTTTTGTACTACCTAGATATATGGTAAGTTTAGATCTATGTGTCTCATTTAATAATTCTTCTTTTACAGGATGATTTTCTAGCACACAGTTTTTCTCTAAATCTCATTACACCTTTTGAGTGTTTTGCAAAATCAAGTATCAGTCCCAACTCTGTTTTCTCACTTAAAGATGATAGATTTCCATCCCCGAAATTGATTCTCTTTAATTTTCTGCACTAGTTGAGATTGAGTCATCATCACAGCTAAGTAACTTATTTCTGTTTCACTTACTACCTCAACACCCAATTCTACAATCTGCTTAATTAATTCAATTGGAGTCATCCTTGGATGAGCAAGAGTTCCAACTAATTTTTGATTTAGTGCATTTGCTACCACATTTGTCTTACTTGGGTGATGCTTAATTTGACAGTCATAGTCTTTCAAATACTCCATCCATTTGCGTTATCTCATATTTAGTTTCTTTTGACTAAACAAATATTTTAAGCTTTTATGATAATGAATATTTCAAAAGTAACATTATATAAATAATGTCTCTATATTTTTAAAATAAAAATAATGGCTGCCAATTCTAAATCATGCACTGGATAATTTTTCTCATGATCCTTGAGTTAGCGAGATGCATAAGAAACTATTCTCTCATGTTGCATCAGAACTCCACGTAACCCTTGTCTAGAAACATTAGTATACATCATATAACCATCTTCTTCGAATAGAATCACCAACACTGGAGCAGTAATTAATCTCCTTTTCAACTCCAAGAAGTTATTCTCACAGGTTTCCTTCCATTCAAACTTTAACCTTTTTTAGTTAGATGAGTTAAAGGGGTGGCTAGCTTAGAAAATCCTTCCACAAATCGCTGATAATATCCAGCTAAACCAATGAAACTTTAAATTTTCTACACTAATTTGGCCTCTCTCAATTGATCGCACAGAACTTCTGGGGGTCCATGGCTACTCTATCACCAGAAATAACATGGCCTATAAATGCCACCTCTTTAGGACAAAAGGCACATTTATTGTACTTAGCATATAATTTTCTTATCTCAACTTCTCCAAAACTAATCTGAAATGTTTCTCTTGTTCAGCCCTACTGTAGGAATATACCAAAATATTATCTATGAAAACAACCACAAATTTATTTAGATAATCAATAAAGATTATATTTAAATTCGTAGATCTGCATCCATCCAAATCTCCGATCAAAAATCGAATATCATATTTGAAAAGATCATGTTTGATTTAAGAGGGTTCAACACCTTGATCATGTCAAACGTCATCCGATTGACCAAGATACGTTTTAACTATTCTCAGCCATTCATTTCAAAATTAGATCTAAGCAGTTCGATCACACCTGATTGATCCTGACCATTCAATCAAAGTAAACATCTGGCCCATTCGATCAATGTTTGTTTAAATCTGGATCGTCGCCTTTTGTTCAAATCATAACCATCAGATATGATGCAGACAAATCTGATCCGTTGGATTTGATGTGGACGAATCTGATCTGTAGGATTCGATTTATTAAATCAAATTGATCTGAGCTATCCGATTAAGCTTGAAGTAATCTCGATCATCGATTTTGTTTTTAATCTGGACTGTTGATTTAATTTGAATGAATTGGAACCGTTGGATTCAATTTATTAGATCAGATTGATTTCGACCATCCAATGTGACTTGAAATAATTTGGATCGTTGATTTATGTTCAGATCTGGACCATCAATTTGATTGAACAGATTTGGATCGTTCGTTTTTTTCTTCGTCACTGATGTGATCCGAAAGGACACACTTTTAAATACAAGTAGGCAGACTAATTTAAGGAGTCGCAGCCAAAACTTATTTGGCGCACAGGGATTTGTCACCCCCTGATATAGCTCCAAAAACTTGTTGTCCCTAAACTTGTAGTGTCCGCAAGTGCACAGATACTCGAAGTAATAAAGAAAATATCGATCCGACAGAGACCTATGTGTTAAGTACCAAATAGTTGTATTCTTACTAGCTAAGCAAACCGAGTATGATGCGAATAAACAATAAACACACGGGAAAATAATCAGAGAGATAAACTAGGACTAGAGTTTCATCCACCTTAATTTCAATGATTAGATATAATAAAAGGTCGTCAATCAAATCCTATCATGATAAAGACTTAATTTACTTCATAAAAGGATTATCTCACTTTCGTGCAGACAATCATGCAAGGACCAATCCTCGCTTTCGCGCAAGATTTTATCCCAACGCTGTAAATAAGTAAACCATCAATCAAAGAACTCAGGATCACTTTCGTGCATCCGAGTTCTTTGTTGATCATCACAAGTGGAATCTCAAGGATCACTTTCGTGCATCCGAGTCTCAACACAGGTTCTACCTAGGGTTTTCCAACAGACCGATCTTCACTTTCGTGTAAGATCTCCACGTTTGACACACTAACTTAATCCTAAGTTCATAATTATCAACATGGCAATCACGTCACTAAAATAAAGAAATAACAACTTTAACCTAATCTCTCACGATGAGTTCCTATTTATCAATTTTAGGGTTCCAATTCTCAAGCAAGTCACCTTTTGGTCCTTATTGCGAGAACTCTAAACATGATGACAAGAAGTAAACTAAGGAGAAATTTAGAACAATAATCACATAGGTAAAATTATCATGGCAAAATTATCTTGACGAAATAAAAAGTTATCTAATCATTTAAAATCAAAGGGATTACACCCATGTCCAAAAATATGTTTAAGCTTGCATGGAGAAAGAAATATAATCAACCATAGTTTCAAAGCGTCAGAAATAAAAAAAAAATGAGAGAATAGACATTACAACACAGCTGTAATAGAAATTACAGCCGTAATCACGCGTATGAACAGTGCCGGCGACATTCTTTCGTTGATTCCTCCTCCAATCGAATTCCTTTTGCTCTGAAACTTCTGGTGCATCCTCCTCTCCTCCAGGCGAAGCTTCTGAGTGAAAATCATGGCCTGAGGTGCCCTCTACGCCTCTCGGCGTGAGGCCAAACCCTAACTGCCTCTCTGTTGATTGCTCCCTCGATAGTGGATACAAATTGTGGCTTCCAGTTCGTGCATCTTCTCCTCTTAAAGACAAGTCTGTAACATCTTTTGGATCTTGATTTGGAGCTCTAGATCAAAAGTTATGGTCCGCGCAAGATTCAGACCCGTAAAAATCGCGTTTTTGATTGGAAATTACGGCCATAACAATCTTTACGGCAGTGCCATAATTTTGGCTCTATGAAATATTTGTCAAGATTACGGCCCGTAAAAATATTTACGGTCGTACCATATTTGCTTCTGTATGTTTCTAGACCAAAATACGGCCCGTAAAGATCATTACGGCATTGCCGTAATTCTGGAAATCTCTCGGGTGGAAAATCATCTGCAATTACGGTACCGTAATTTTAGTTACGGCAGTGCCGCAATCGCCATGAAAACTTTGGTCAAAATCTTCCCAAATTACGGCACCTCTCAGGGATTACGGTCGTACCATAATTCTATGGTGGAACTACGGCCGTACCATAATTCTATGGTGGAATTACGGTATTGTAAAATCCATTACGGGGGTGTCGTAATTTGCTATGAAGCTCTGATTCTCCTGAAATTTGATGTGTGACTTCGTTTTGATATCTGGAATCCATTGTTGTGCTCGAATCCTTCAAAATCCGTCAAAATATAGCACTTTTTACCTGAAATTCATGAAAATAAGAAATTGTGTAGATTCCGTCATATTTAACAAATAATGGTTAAAAACAAGCAAAAGTTCATAAATATGACACGAAAAGATATATAAAATGACATGAAATTTACTATAAATTTCGGTGTCATCAGTCACCCGCGACGGAGGCGGCGGCGCTCGAAAACTAGGGTTCTTCCCCATCGGCCGCTCACTGCTCCTCCACCCAATCGGGTCCGGGTATACCTTCTCCTGGCCATTTTATATATCTTTTATATAAAATTTATGAACTTTTGCTTGTTTTTATGAACTTTTATATACTTTCTCCTGGCCATTTTATATACCTGCTCCTCCACCTCCAAATGAAGCTTCTATGTAAAAATCGCGGTGAGAGGTGCCCTCTACGCCTCTCGGCGCGAGGCCAAACCCTAACCGCCGCTCTATTGATTTCTCCCTTGATACTGGATCAAAATTCTTTCTTCCACTTCGTGTGTCTTCTCCTCTTAAAGACGAGTTCGCAGTATCTTTCGGATCTCAATTTGGAGGTTTGGATCAAAAGATATGGTTCGCGCAAGATTCGGACCCGTAAAAATCGCGTTTTTGACTGAAAATTTCGGTCGTAAAAGAAATTACGGCACTGCCATAATTTTGGCTTTGTGAAGTATTTCTCAAGATTACGGCCCGTAAAAATGTTTACGACCGTACCGTATTTTCTTCTGTATGTTTCTGGACCAAAATACGGCCCGTAAAGATCATTACGGCAGTGTCGTAATTCTGGAAATCTCTCGGGTGGAAAATCATCTGCAATTACCCGGATAAAAGTATATAAAATGGCTAGGAGAAGGTATACCCGGACCCGATTGGGTGGAGGAGCAGCGAGCGGCCAATGGGGAAGAACCCTAGTTTTCGAGCGCCGCCGCCTCCGTCGTGGGTGACTGATGACACCGAAATTTATAGTAAATTTCATGTCATTTTATATATCTTTTTGTGTCATATTTATGAACTTTTGCTTATTTTTAAGCATTATTTGTTAAATATCACAGAATCTACACAATTTCTTATTTTTCATAAATTTCAGGTAAAAAGTGCTATATTTTGATGGATTTTGAAGGATTCGAGCACAACAATGGTTTCCAGACATCAAAACAAAGTCACACGTCAAATTTTAGGAGAATCAGAGCTTCATAGCAAATTACGGCACTCCCGTAATGGATTTTACTGTACCGTAATTACACCACAGAATTACGGTACAGTCGTAATCCCTAAGAGGTGCCGTAATTGGGAAGATTTTGACCAGAGTTTTCATGGCGATTATGGCACTTCCGTAAATAAGATCACGGTACCGTAATTGCAGATGATTTTCCACCCGAGAGATTTCCAGAATTACGGCACTGCCGTAATGATCTTTACGGGCCGTATTTTGGTCTAGAAACATACAGAAGCAAATACGGTACGACCGTAAATATTTTTACGGGCCGTAATCTTGACAATTACTTCACAGAGCCAAAATTACGGCACTGCCGTAATTTCTTTTACGGCCGTAATTTCCAGTCAAAAACATGATTTTTATGGGTCTGAATCTTGCGCGGACCATATCTTTTGATCCAGACCTCCAAATTGAGATCCGAAAGATGCTGCGGACTCCTTTTTAAGAGGAGAAGACACACGAAGTGTAAGAAAGAATTTTCATCCAATATCGAGGGAGCAATCAACAGAGAGGCGGTTAGGGTTTGGCTTCGTGCCGAGAGGCGTAGAGGGCACATCTCGCCGCGATTTTTACACAGAAGCTTCGTTTGGAGGTGGAGAGGACATGGCAGAAGTTTCAAAGAAAAAGGATCTCAGACAAGGGAGAAATCAACAAAGGAGCGTCACCGGCACTGTTCATCCTAGATTACGACCGTAATCACTATTACGGCCGTACTGTAATTTGTTCTCTCCCTCTGTTTTCATTTCCTACGCCATGGATTTTTGTACCTCTTCTTCCATGCACACTTAAACACTTTTTGGGACATGGGGTGTAATCCCCCTTGATTTTTAATGATTAGATAACTTTTTACCTTCGTCAGAATAGTTTTATTATGATGATTCTACTTATGTGATTGTTTGTCTTTGATTCTCCATAGATTGATGTTATTATTCATGTTTTTGAGTTCTCGCAATAAGGTCCGAAAGGTGACTTACTTGAGAACTTGGAACCCTATAATTGCATGTTAGGAACTTTCTTAGGTTAGTTCTTAATTATTTGATTTTAGTGATCTTATTGCTATGATAATAATTTAAATCTAGGGTAGAGTCGAGTTGTCAAACGTGGAGATCTTGCACGAAAGTGAGGATCGAAACATTGGAGAACCATAAGTAGCACTTGTGTTGAGTCTCGGATGCACGAAAGTGATCCTTGAGATTCCATTTGAGACAATCAACTTGGAATTCGGATGCACGAAAGTGATCTTTGAATTCTTTGATTGATGATTTACTTATCATTAGCCCGGGATAGATCTTTGCGCGAAATCGAGGATTGGTCCCTGCATGATTGTCTGCACGAAAGTGAGATGATCCCTTTATGAAGTAAATTAAGTCTTTATCATGATAAGATTAGTCTGGCGACCTTTTATTTATGTCTAGTCATTAGAATCAAGGAGGATGAAACCCTAGTCCCAGTTATTTCTCTCTGAATATCTTTTTAGCATACTTTTCCGCATAGTTTACTTCCATCATATTCGACTTGCTTAGCTAGTGAGAAAACATCTATTTGGTACTTAACACGTAGGTCTCTGTGGTTTGATATTTTTATTACTTCGAAGTATCCGTGCACTTGCAGACACATCAAGTTTTTGGCGCCGTTGCCGGGGATTAGTCCAAGGTACACGCCAAACAACTTGGGATACAACAAGTTTTTGGCGCCGTTGTCGGGGATTAGTCCAAGGTACACGCCAAACAACTTGGGATACAACAGGCACCAACCTCCGGCGATCCAATCGACATCGACGACGCCCTAAGCGGTACCTCTATTCTCTTTAGCCCGGCCAGAAGCTCTGCCCAGCCCATGCCCATCTGCAAGCCCATGCATGGCCTCCAGCCCAAGCTCCTCCACCAGCCCAAGCACTTTTGCTAGCTCAGGTCAGATCGAATCAGCAATCGTAACTATCCGATCTTGTTTTCTATCAAATCCTTTCTTTAATTTTTGATTAGTTTCTCCCTATAACTAATCAAGATTCCTGTTTTGCTCTATAAATAAGAGCCTTCAATGTTGTAAACGCAGACAATCAATCTGAATGAAATTCCTGATGTTTTCTTCTAGTGTCTTCCAGCTTTTTTCATTTTCTTTATGCTGGTGAATTCTCCCAGCTTAGTTTTTGGCTGGAGGTGAATTGTCCCTCCTCGCTGCTCTGTTTCCTCTACGAGGTCTTCTCCCCCATAGAAGATTTTCGGTTCGAGCATAGTTGTTGCTAGTGTTCATCGCTAGGCAGCATCTTCTTCTTCCATTACAAGCTGGATTACTGCACTATGGAATTCAGTCTTGGTAGCATCCTACCTTTCATTTCGTTTGTTTTTTGAAGGCAATTTGGAGGGGATGTCTTCACCTTCAATTCCTCTGCTCCTTGATTGTAATAAGACGAATATGCAGAGTTGCTGATGGCCTGCACGAGGTAAAGGGTTCTGCTCCAGCGTGGAATAAGAATTGGCTTCTCCTCCCTGGTGAGTTTTCCATTCAATCTGAGGAATTGTGCGAATCATTTATGTAGTTTGCTAGTTCCCTGTGCTTTATCACCATTGCTCAAATTAGATTCCTGTTCGATGTTTTCGTCGTGATTTCAGCATCGATTTTCGCAGTAGATTCTGTTCTATAATTTTCTTCATCATCTCCTCCCCCCTCTTCTTCTCTTCCTCGCCATCGTCATTCTCGTTTTCTGCATCATCTGCCCAACATTCACCAACCTCCTTGCGTCTACGTCAATCTAGTATCAAAGCAATCTGATCCTTTAGGCTAAACCACACACACTGCATTGTTTCATTGGAATTTCTGCTCCTTTTTTGTGAAATTGCACTGTCCCAATGACGACTAGATCAGGGGTAAATTACCAGCTTTATAATCCTACCAAACAGAACCAAAAGGAAGAAACCACTGAGTTCTCAAATATGTTGATCACAAGGTTAATAGAGTGAATAGAAGCGTTAGAAGCCGCAGTTCAGCGAACTGATGCTCGCCTAGAATAGTTAGAGAGCCAACTTGGGCTCCATGATACTTCTCCTATGCCACCGTTGAGGCTGGCAACTGACGAACAACCTCGGTTTTATCTAGACTAGCCCCATAGAGAACCTTATCATTGGCATCCTGCTCGGCGTGATAGGCATGTTGATTTCCATGAGGAGGAAGTAGATTGGGATCAAGGCCACCTACGACCTCGTGCAGCTCACACTAGTTCACGAGAGGACGATGATGTCCAACGACTCATAAAAGTTTCTCCACCACATTTCGATGGTAGCTTAGATCCTCGAGTGTTCTTAGACTGAACAACAACTACTGATCAGTACTTTGATTGGTGTCATATGCCAGAAAATCTGCGTGTGAACTTTGCACGTCTCCTATTGTTAGGACCTGTGAAGCTTCATCGGTTCAATATTGAGCGCCAACGTGAACGGAACTATCTACCCCCTATAGCTAGTTGGGAAGACATGAAAGCACACCTTAGAGACAAATACGTTCCCCCATATTATCGCCAATGACTACTTGACCAATTAAGTAGTCTCTCCCAAGGGAT
Source organism: Costus lasius (assembly GCA_027563935.2). Taxonomy (NCBI): domain Eukaryota; kingdom Viridiplantae; phylum Streptophyta; class Magnoliopsida; order Zingiberales; family Costaceae; genus Costus; species Costus lasius. The sequence continues at coordinate 106,216,076 of CM050448.1, forward strand.
AAGCTCTATCGCCGAGTACATGGCTCGGTTTGATGAATTATTGATCCGATGCGACTTAGATGAAGATCCTAGCTTTATCTTGGCTCGTTTTAAAAATGGGTTACACCCTGAAATCCGTTGTGCACTAACGACCGGAATTAATGACTTTTTGGACCTTGTGTTTCAACATGCTTGTGAGATTGAACATGATCTCAAGAAAACCTACACACGTCCCTCATATGCTCCCAAGCCAACCGACCATCCCTTAGCACACCATAGGAATGATGCTAACCTTAGAACCGCCAACAGGATAGCTGCCCATGAGATGAGAGTTCACCATCCCCTCCTAGACAAAGGAAAGTCGCCAACCCACACTAGAGCCAACTGGTCTACTTGCCATCATTGTCACCAACCCGGACATATGATTCAAGACTGTCCCCATCATACACTACATGTTGGTGAGGGAACATTCCTTTTACATGTAGATGCGCCCAACCCGAGTCCTATGAGCCCGAACCCACTAAGAGTGATCCAAATGTCAATGAGGTTGACCCCGAACACTACTCTAGTGAAGAAGAAGAGTCGACCCCAGCCCTAGCTGTTGTGCGATGCACATTAGTACACCCTAAGCCAATAGAAGATTGGAAATGCACCAGTATCTTCTATACCTACACTAAGTGCAATGGCCATGCATGCAAAATCGTTATTGATAGTGGAAGTAGTCTTAATGTCGTTTCTCGATCAGCCATGACCAAGTTCGAACTAACCTTCGAGCCACATCCAAGTCCCTACTCTATAGCTTAATTAGACACCTCTAGCCTTGCGGTTACTCATCACAACCTTGTGCCTCTCAAATTAGGAGATTACCAAGATCGCATTTGGTGTGATGTTATCTCAATGGATGTATCACATGTCCTATTAGGTTAGCCATGGTTGTATGACCTTAACGTCATACACTATGGAAGGTCTAACACAAACCTTTTTGAGTTTGAAGGAAAACGAATTCGGCTTAACCCACCTTCCCCAAAAGAGCTGCGAGTTTTTGATGTCTTGCATTTTGATAGTAATTTTAGTATTATCTTATCTTAAAAGAAGGCTAATTTTGATGTTTCTACGTCCCATATACGCTTATTTACTTGTTTGCTTCAGAATCTTCACTTTTTTTTTTGCCATTTTTATATTTCAGATAAAATCACTCATTTTTTTAGAGCTTTCTGGAGATTTTAAAGTTATGCAGCGATTTCTTATGAAAAGACGAGTCTACACTGCAAATTTAGGATCAATCAGAGTTTTATTTGAAAATCACGGCCAACCCAAGATTTCGGGGTTCACCTATGATTCACAAACTTCACGGCTAGAACACACAAATCTTTGGCAATGATTCCACCGAAGGCATTTTTTTGTCAGAACTGAACAGTAAGCTTCACGGCTAGCCAAACACGCAATTCTTTGGCTGTGATTCCTATTTCTCAGATATGCACAGTACACTTCATGGCTGGGTGAACACACTGGAGTTCACTCGTGATCGCGGCTGACTCTTTTGGTATTTCTTCCATTTTTCACTCAATTTAAGGCTCAGAAAATTTTAAAAAATTAGGAAAAATATATTTTAGGAAGCTAAGAGGGAGGCGAATCCATAGGGTATAAAAGCCCTCTTTTTGTAACATATTTGGAGAGCAATCGATGGACGAACACACTAGGGCGGGAAGACCAGCGACAAGGGCTTCTAGAGAGGATTTTGGGGTGATTTCAAGACGGATCTTTGCCAAACTTTGAGGAAATGTTTGCATCATATTCGGTATAGACCTCTCCTTAGTCTTTGTTTCTAGTTTTTTTTATCAATTTGAGAGATCTGTACCGAATTTCATGGCTGTACTAGCTTAAACCTTTAATCATGACTCAGATAAAGCCCTTTGACTTGATCTGCTATATGAATTGAACTTATTTGATATTTTGAGTTTTATCTGAGCATATTTTATTTAGTTGTGCTTATTTCATAATACTGCCTTGATCAAATAGTATTGTGTGTTAGTTAACACGATCCTGACCGCAAGGAGGATCGTGTAGAAAGCAATAGACTTATTTAAATTGATAAGCCATGAGAGTAAGAGATTGGTTTAAGTAAGTACCGAGTTATACTGACTGCAAGGGGGTAACCTGTACCATAGGAGAGATTCCTTATGCAAAATGATAAACTCATATATCAAATAAATTATAGTTCAGATATATCAGTCAATGTGGTGAATTCCATAGTTCTGATATCTCACAAATAGATACCCTTCGTGTTTCTATCGTTGCTTTTCCTATTTTGTTTATAGTTAAGTTTGGTAACTTTATTTCAAAAATATAAAAATTGGATTGCTTAGCTTCGAGATATCATAATAGTTAGTACTTGACCCAGTTCTCTATGGGACCGACTTCTTTTATATTACTTCGATAACGTCATGCGCTTGTGGTGACTATCAGTTTCCAATCCAAAGGGAACTATAAAAGCTACACCTCCCCCTCGGCAGTTGAGCACCCTCCGGCCACAAGCCTTCCTCTTCGAATCCCAAGAAACTCGTGCCCTTTTTGCTCTTCTCGTTAAGGAAGTTCATGAGGGAAGGGAAGATTTGGGCCAAGAGCTCCGCAAAGCTGTTAATGACTTAATAGCTGAGTTTTGAGACATAGCCCCAAGTGACCTCCCCGAAGGCCTGCCTCCCATGCGTAGTATTCAGCACGTAATTGATTTTTTTTCCTGGATCATCCATACCAAATTTGCCCCACCATCGACTCAACCCTAGTGAACATCTAGAGCTCCAAAGGCAAATAGATGACCTTCTTGCTACATTATTCATTCGTGAAAGCCTAAGCCCGTGTGCCGTTCCGGCACTTCTCACCCCCAAAAAAGATAAATCTTGGCAAATGTGCATTGACCGCTGAGCAGTCAATAAAATCACCGTTAAGTATAGGTTCCCTATACCTCGCTTAGACGACATGCTAGATCTCATCGCTGGATCTCAATATTTTTATAATTTGGACCTTCGTAGTGGGTATCACCAGATTCGTATTCATGAAGGTGACGAATGGAAAACCGAATTCAAATCTAAGGAATGACTATATGAATGGTTGGTCATGCCATTTGGGCTCACTAATGCTGACCCAAGTCTTAAGGCCCTATTTAGGAATATTCTTACTCATCTATTTTGACGACATCCTCATCTACAGTCGCAACGAATCTGAGCATCTTGATCATTTGCGACTCACCCTAGAACTACTAAGGCAAGAAAAGTTACACCTCAACCTTAGCAAGTGTTCCTTCCTAGCATCCCAAGTAGCTTTTCTTGGTTTTATCATGTCCGCACAAGGACTCACCATTGACCCCACTAAGGTCCAGGCCATTGTCGATTGACCTGAACCTCAAACGCTTACAGAGGTTAGGAGCTTTCATGACCTAGCCACATTCTATCGCCGCTTCATCCAAGGGTTTGTGTTCCTCCTCCATAAGTATCCTGTGCATACAAAAAGACGGGTTAATTCCCTTCAAATCATCAATAGAATATTCGATTACCTTCCTATGAATTCTCAACTCCCATAGAAGCAAATCTGTCTCCCTTTCATTAAATTGTGCATCAACAATAACATGATAAGTAGAATTTGACCCAAGAAATTCATAACGAAGATTATTTGGCAAAGATTTCAATTCAACTTTTGGAAATTTTTCTTCCTGATTTTCTTGATCATCACATAAAGTGCAGTCTAATAAATCATGAGTTTCAGATTCAGACAGTTCATCAAACAAAGCATTAAGATCATAATCAATGTCATCTACAACATGAATACTACAACAAGATCCTGCATATGATGGTTTCTTCATAGATTCTGTCAAATCAAACTCAATTATGTTTTCACCAATATTAAGAGTGAGTTTACCATTCTTTACATCAATGATTGCTCCTGCTGTAGCTAAGAATGGTCTACCAAGAATGATGAGAATCTTAGCATCCTCCTCCATCTCTAAAACTACAAAATCTACTGAAACAAAATACTTACCAACATGAATTGGGACATCCTCTAGAATTCCAATAGGATACTTAACTGAACGGTCAGCGAGCTACAAAGATATTGAAGTCGGCTTTGGCTCTCCCATGTCAAGTTTCCTACAAACAGATAAAGACATCAGACTCACGCTAGCCCCAAGATCACATAAGGCTCGGTCAAAAGTGATCTCTCCAATTAAGCAAGGTATAGAGAAGCTACCTAGATCCTTTAATTTCGGTGGCAATTCATTTTGAATAATGGCACTATACTCCTCAGTCAATGCCACAGTGCCATAGTCCTCTATTTTTCCTTTATGAGACAAAATTTCTTTCAAAAATTTAGCATAAGTGGGCATTTGAGACAAAGCATCAGTAAATAGAATATTAATGTAAAGTTTTTTCAAAACATCTAAAAACTTCCCAAACTACTTATCTAACTTAGCTTGAACAAGTCTCTGGGGAAAAGGTATAGGAGGCCTATACGGAGTAGGTGAGCTAGGTCTAGGAATATCAGGCTAACATAGCTCATCACCACTCTGTGAAGGCTCATCACCCCTATGAGGTGGCGAACTAGGATGGGACTACACATACACAGGTGGTGTTTCTAAGACTGGCTCACTACTAGGTTCAATGTCAGGCTCTTCCTCATCATCATCAGGTCTACTCTTTGGTTCATCTAACTGTTTTCCACTCTGAGTAGTTATAGCATTACAATATTCTCTAGGGTTTAGTTTAGGTTTAGCAGACAATTTCTCTAGGGGTCAATAAGATGTACTAGCTTATTGTGCTATTTGGGTCTCTAGAATTTTATTGCGTGCTGATAAAGAATCTACCTTAGAATTAAGCTGTTTAATCTCCCCTCTAAATTCTTCAAGCAAAGACTTTAAACTAGATTTTTTAGGCTGATTTTGATTTTGATCTAGTTTCCTCTGTTGATAACCTATGTTCTCTACCTGTCCCCCTGCATTATTGTAACTTCTCCAAGAAAAATTTGGATGATTCCTCCATCCAGGGTTGTATGTATTAGAGTAAGGGTCATTATTTCTATCTTGATTGTAACCCCCTACAGCATTCACTTGTTCTATACCCTGATCAGCAATGACTCTACACTCTTCAGAATAATGCCCTTGATTACCACATATATCACAAGTAACAGATGACGAAGCCATAGCAGTGTGCATATGAAAAGAATCAAATTTACTAGCTAAAGAGTCTACCTTCTTTGCCAAGGTACGCCAAGCATCACTTTTATTCTTACCATGTGGAGGATGATATAGCACTCCTCGTTCAGTGGTCCACTGGTTATGGTTCAGAGACATATCCTCAATCAAGTTGTAAGCATCATCAATGCTCTTGTTCATAAGAGCTCCACCTGCAACAGCATCAACAGTGAGGCGAGTACTATAAAGTAAACCATTATAGAAAATATGAATCAAAACCCATTTTTCTAAGCCATAGTGAGGGCATGCCTCACTTAGTGACTCTCCATCCCTCTGTGCAAAACTAGCAATCTGATTTCTCAACTAGATTATTTTACTTGGTGGGAAGTACTTTATCAAGAAGGCATTTGAAACTTGATTCCATGTGGTGAATGTTCCAGTTGGCTGAGACTGTAACCAGGCACATGCTCTGTCCCTAAGAGAGAAAGGACATAATCTTAGTTTTAAAGCATCACTAGATATACGATTAATCTTAATGGTATCACAATATTCAAGAAAAAGAGAGAAGTGCTGATTAGGATCCTCAAGCGGTGATCCTCCAAACTAATTTTGCTGAATCATAAAAAGCAAGGGTGGTTTGATTTCGAAGTTGTTAGTCTCTATTGCTGGCCTAGCTATGCTAAAATGTATCCCTTGTGGATTCGTTGCTGCATAATCCCTAAATGATCTTCTTTCTGCCATGATCAATTCTTCTTCCTTCTTTTCTTCAAACCTGAGTTTCCTGTGCAATCTCAAAGTTGTATTAATTTCAAGATCTAACGGAACTAGTGGTCCTGACTTAAGGGTCCTACGCATAAACAAGTAGTAAAATCAAATAAACTCAGAATGTTATAAAATAATAGAAAACAAAATAAAATCAAAACTTATGAAAATTCAAAACTAGCAAAAATAGAAAACAAAACTAAAACAAAGCTTAGTCTAGCAATACTATCAACTATTTTGATATTAACAAAACTAAGGTCTCCGGCAACGGCACCAAAAACTTGTTGTGTTCGCAAGTGCACGGATATTTGAAGTAATAAAAGATATCGAACCCACAGGGACCTATATGTTAAGTACCAAATTATTGTATTCTCACTAGCTAAGAGAACGATGTATAGTGAAATAAGTCGTAAGTGTACGATCGAAAACTGTTACGGATTATTAGAGAGAGAAATTTGGGACTAGGGTTCATCCTTATTAATTTTTGTGATTAGACATAAATAAGTATTTGTTAGCTATTCTTGTTATGATAAAAATGAAATTTACTTATAAAGAAATTGCCTCCTCTCAGACGAACAATTTACACCGAATAACCTTTACTCTCGTGACCTGTTATTCAGTGTTTAAAATAAGTAAATCAGATATAGAAAGTTAAAAATCACATTCGTGGCTTAGCTCTCAGTGTCAACATCTCAAGCAAAATTAAATATTCTCATATCTTAATTTCACAGGTTTCACATAAGGGTTTCCAACAATCCAAATCAACTCTCAGTACATATTTTCATGTATAACTCAATAAAAATTCCTAGATCAAATTATCAACAAGAATTTATGTTTCAAAAATCACGATTTAAGAACAAATCTATTCTCATAGCCTAAGTTCCTAAAACCATAATTAAAGGGTTCCGAGTATTGTAAGTCACCTTTTAGTACATGTTACAAACTCTAAAACATGCTGATACTTGAAACTAGAAAAGATTAAAGACAATTATCATTTAAGTAAAATTATCATATCGAAGAACAACTTAACAAAATAAAAATCATCTAGTCATTTCAGAAATTAAGAGGATTACTCCCCCATGTCCCAAGAAGGTTTTTACGCTATTTTGGTAGAAGAAGTACAATAATTTATCATTTCAGAAAATTTAAAACTCAAAAATAAAAGGAAATAGAGTTACTGTGCATGGGGGTGTGAAAAATTTCACAGCCCGTAAAATTTATGCATGAAACGCTGTGAACAGTAGTCACGATCATGTTCTTGTTGATTTCTACTCCAATCGAGCTCCTTTTGATCTGAAACTTTCTGGATGTCTTCTCCTCCTCCTAGCATAGTTTCCCTGTAAATTTCATCATCTAAGATGTTTTGTACGTCTTTCGGCGGAGAACAATAAGGCGGCGGTGATCTCCCTGATTTCTCCTTCTGTCGTGGATAAAATTTGGGGCCACTAGTCTTGAAATCTTCTCCTCCTCTTATAGATCACTTCCCCCCTTTCCGATTTTGAAATCATGTCCTAAATCTCCTTAATTCGGCTTCGCAAAATCCGGCTACAGTAACTCGCGGAAGACTCGGGCAAACTCGGCTATTAAATCAGAATTACGGCCATGGAATTAATTACAGCAGTGTCGTAATTCTCTCTGTGCGTAATCCTGAAACAATTACGACCTGTAAACATTATCACGGTAATGCCATGATTTTCTCTGTGTAATTCTCTGGGATAATTATGGTCAGTGAAAAATATCACAGCAGTGTCATGATTGCTTCAATTTCACCTTGATAAAATTACAACTTTAATAAAAATTATGGTGGTGCCATAATCTTTTCTGTGCAAAATACCCCAGAAACCACAGTTGAGAAAAATAATCACGGTGGTGTCGTGATTCATTCCGCAAGCTCCAATAAAACCACGGCCCATAATAATAATTATAGCCCTGCCGTAATTTCACTGAAAACTCTGATTTGCTTGAAAATTGGCCAGTAATTTCTTCTTGAGGATTGGAATTCGTTCATGCATTCAGATTACTTGAAAATCCATCAAAATTAAGCCCTTTTTGCCTGAAATTGATCAAAAACAAGAAAAAGTGTAGATTCTAAAGTATTTGACAAATAAAGCTTAAAAACAAGCAAAAGAGCATAAATATGACTCAAAAAAACTAGACAATTGATATAAAATATACTATGAATTTTTGAATCATCAATCACCAACCTAGAAAACTAATTGACCTACACCTGATCTCTGCCATACCTCATCCTTCTGAACCTGCTCTCTCTTTTGCACAACACCTTGTTGAATTGCATAACGAATCATCGAAAGATCTATTTGAGCAATAGTAGATACCAAGCTGCAACTAACTTGCATCATAGGCCACATATTTATAGTGAGGGAGAGAAAGTAATGGTGAGAATCAGGCCTGAAAGGTTTGGGATGGGAGCCAATTCGAAATTACACGCCAAGAGTATGGGGCCTTATACCATCCCTGCAGAAAATCGAAGATACCACATATACTTTGGATATTCCTGCCACCGTAGGGATAAGTACCACCTTTAACATTCAAGATCTACTACCTTATTATCCACCCATACTTGATGAAGAATCACCTCTCAACTCTCAGTCGGAACAAATCCTTGACGAACAAACAGTGTTAACAAAAGAGGCCCTAAGCAACGCTACTTAGCCCGCTGGAACGACCAACATGCAATCGAAGACACTTGGTTGACCGAAGACGAAGCACAAATGATTTCCCCAAAGCAGCTAGACGACTACCAACAGTTCTCTTCTCCAGAAGAGAATTCCTCCCACCCGAGGAGGGTTGACGAAGGCCCACCACCTGGCACCAACCTCCGGTGATCCAAGCGACATCGACAATGCCCCAAGCAGTACCTCTATTCTCTTCAGCCCGGCCAGAAGCTCTACCCAGCCCATGCATGGCCTCCAGCCCAAGCTCCTCCGCCAACCCAAGCGCTTTCGCCAGCTCAGGCCAGATCGAATTAGCAATCGTAACTACCCGATCTTGTTTTCTTTCAAATCCTTTCTTTAACTCTTGATTAGTTTCTCCCTGTAACTAATCAAGATTCCCATTTTGCTCTATAAATAAGAGCCTTCAATGCTGTAAACGCAGACAATTAGAATGAAATTCCTGATGTTTTCTTCTAATTTCTTTCAGCTTTTTTCATTTTCTTTGTGCTGGTGAATTGTCCCTCCTTGCTGCTCTGGTTCCTCTTCGAGGTCTTCTCCTCCATAGAAGATTTTTGGTTCCAGCATAGTTGCTGCTAGTGTTCATTGCTAGGCAGCATCTTCTTCTTCCATTGCAAGCTAGATTCTTGCACTGTGGAATTCAGTCTTGGCAGTGTCCTACCTTTCATTTTGTTGTTTCTTGAAGGCAATTTGGAGGGGATTTCTCTACCTTCAATTCCTTTGCTCCTTGATTGTAATAAGATGAATATGTGGAGTCGCTGATGGCCTGCACGAGGTAAAGGGTCTTGCTCAAGCATGGAATAAGAATTGGCTTTTCCTCTCTAGTGAGTTTTCCATTCCATTTGAGAATTTGTGCGAATCATTTACGTAGTTTGCTAGTTCCCTGTGCTTTATCACTATTGCTCAAATTAGATTCTTGCTCGATGTTTTGGTCGTGATTTTAGCATCGATTTTCACAGTAGATTTTTAAAGTTAAGTCTACTAAACTGCGAATGTGAGTGGTGTTGGGAAGGAGACAACAAACCAGGAAAGAGCTAACCCGGCTTACCATAATTAATGTTAAATTATAAAAGCCAAATTTGCTCAATATTAGCACTTGAAATTTAAAATATTTAAATAAAATAAAGCAAAATGAAAAGTTCGACCAAACTATAATGACGGATGTAAGACTTGAAAGTATCGAGGGCTAAACAAAATAAAAGGACAAACAAATAAAATGCAATCTATTAATTGGGGCAATATCTTTTGTACGCACCCACTAGTTATAAATGTATATAAGCAATGCTAAAGTTGAAAGTTAATAGAGGTGCTTACCCACACTTTATTATATGTGACTTCGCACTGTCTCATAATATTGGTCTCACGATATAATATTCTGTACCTAATTTAAAAAATAATAATAATAATTTTATTATTAAAATATCAAATAATAATAAATAATTGTTCCATAAATATTTATTATTATTATTTAAACTTACAAACATATATTTTATAGAATACTATAAATTTTAAAAAATCAAACGTTATTGTTTTTATTTAATTGGGTATTTCAACTAAGCTCGAACTAAGATCAATATTGACGGAGTCGTAGACGCCACTGAGGAGGGCCCAACCCCTCTGAAAGCTGCCTGGGAAGACTCCCCAGGACCTGAGGAGGAGTCCCCACAAATTCAGTATCAAACGGAACACTGTAGCGCCTGACACGGCCAGGCCGTGTCTGCAAACATGGCCATGACCGTCGCCCCCGACAACGGCACGCCCGTGACACGGTCGGGCAAAGACACGGAAGAAAGAATGGCCAGACGCACAGCCATGCCCCAGCCCGTGTCCGACTCGGTGCAGAAACCAGGTATTGAACACGGCCGTGACGACGAGCACGGTCCAGCCGTGTTCAGCCCTAGAAAGCCTCAAGCAGTGATTCTCCACCCCGCTTGTCGCTCGCAACGGTCTTCGCGCCCCCCGGCCCGTTTTGTGGGTGTGACGAGTCCTTCTACCGCCACCACCTGCAGCTGTGATTATCCTCGCACCTCTCCGAAGCACTCTTTGGAAAGGTTAGCAAGTTCGAGTTGACTACAACCTCTATCCATTAATGAGGTTAATTGTCAAAGGGTGTGTCCCTCCAATTGTCAAAGGGTGTATCTCTCCAATTGTCAAAGGATGTCTCCCTTCAACTGCCAAAGGATGTCTCCTTTCAACTGCTGAAGGGTGTGGGTGTGTCCCTTCAACTGTCAAAGGATGTGTCCCTTCTTGATCTATAAAAGAGGGTGGAGGGTTATGTGTTTTAGTTAGTTCTTGTTGTAGTTTGCGCCTTCCCCTTGCAAGGCCTTAGGTCCAGCAAAACTCCAAGGATCTCGCCTAGAGTTCCTTCGACTCCTCTTTGTACGTTTCTCCGAGGATCTCGCCTAGAGTTCCCTCGACTCCTCTTTGTACGTTTCTCCGAGAAGCTCGCCTAGAGTTCTCTCGACTCCTCTTTGTATGTTTCTTTCAGCTTTCAATCAAAACATCCGGCGAATCCCGCTTGGGCGCCGGGTCCTTTGCGTTTTCATCTTGCTGCGTTTGTGTCTTGGACGAGTAAGCTTGGGCGATTGCCATAACATCGTGAAGGGTGTGCGCGTGTGCTTGCAAAAGACATTGGTTTTTGCGATCGAGGTGAGTACTTTTCATTATAGTTCCGATCTGTGGTTTCTTATTGCTCCGAGTGTTGCTCAAGATACATCTTGCACTGTTTCCATCGGTTTTCTCCACGGGTTTTCATCGATCGCACGCATTTTCTCTTCCCTCGTCTCAAGACCCTCTCCCGGATTTCCGCATCATAGTTCCCCCACCGTAGAGTATTGCTCTAAGGAAACCTACCTATACATCTGCTGCGTCAAATATCTAGTAAAAATTCAGTACCCAACTACTGCCGTGAAGAAGCATATCCATTATTTTAAATGCGCCCATCGTGCACACTGAGTATTGGAGAATTGACAGTGTGATTCAAAAAATTTGTTCCCTCATGGGGAAACAAAACACTTGCAACAACCATGACTGTGTTTGGAAATGGCATCATTTAGGCCTTGTTTCCTACGGCGGATAGGGAGCTTGATGGAAAGGAAGAAGGTATAGAAAGGAGAGAGAGGTGGAGAGAAAATCGAACACGTGCTACTCACATGAAAAAAAATCCTATTTGTGATAGCTTGCCGCCGCATCTCCTCGTCGGACGCGAGAGAGATGGCCGGAAGTAGCGAGTCCAAGGATGAGAGTAGCGGACGGGAGCTTCGAGTGGACGGGAGCTTCGAGAACGAGCAAACGAGAGCTTCGAGCAAACTGGAGCTTCAAGCGGACGAGCGGACGGGAGCTTCGGCTTCATGCGGACGAGAGCTTCGAGCAGACAGGAGCTTTAGGCGAACGGGAGCTTCGGCTTCATGCGTACGAGAGCTTTGAGCAGACGAGCGGACGGGAGCGGATGAGCAGACTAGAGGATGGGAGCTTCTCGCGGATGAGCGGACGGGAGCGGATGAAGACGGGAGCTTCAAGTGGATGAGCGGACTGGAGCTTCTCATGCGGACGGGAGCGGATGAAGACGAGAGCTTCCGGACGGCAGCGGATGAAGACGGGAGCTTGCGGACGGGAGTTTCTCGTGCGGACAGGAGCTGATGAGCGAACAGGAAGACGGGAGCTTCGAGCGAACGAGCAGACTGGAGCTTCAGCTTTGTGCAGACGAGCGGACGTGAGCTTCGAGCTCGAAGCTTCGACGACGGTGAGGCAGAGCTCGCGGCGAGGGGTAGATGAAGACGAGAGAAGCTACGCACGCTGCAAGCGACAGCTTTCCGCCCGATTTGGGCGGACTAGAAAAGGCAAAAATGCAAGTGTTTTTCCATTGTTATTTCCGTTCTTTGCTTTCCATCCGCCCAAAGAAATGAGAGAAAATATAGTTTTCCTTTCCATCTACTGTGGAATCCACCCAAGAAAACACAGCCTTAATGTCATAATATATATCGCATAAGAACCTCTGCACGTAAATTTATTATTATTCAAATAAGCCAGATGATCGCGGAAAAAAGAATTCGAACATCCAGAGAGCTTCATTTCAACCAAGTAGCCGCAGCCGCACCAAGAAAAATATCATGTTCAAAGCAACAGTCGGAGCGGTGAAGCTTACAGCAAATTTTGATTGAGCCAATGAACCATGTGTATTTCCATTTTGTGGTAATAGCTTCAAGAGACGCAAAATCTCGGTTATAAACCTTAAAAACCTACACTATAAACCTGCATTGAGAAGGCTTGACACAATAAAAGCAATACAGACCTACATCGCTCAATTTAGGGCTTGAACACCTCGTCTAGCATGAGGTACAGCAAAAGAATAAAAGCCAACAACTCAGCAGCAATATCTACTCCATTTTTAAAATAGAAACATGTTATTTTCAACAAAGCCGTAAACCGAGAGAACTCACATAATACACTTACGGAAGATGCCCGAGTCTACTTGATAACTGGTTGATGTTCAACAAAACAGAAAGGCTTACAACTCCCGAGTCCAAAACCAAATTTGTCATGGACCAACATATTTGACATACAATCGTCTCCGATCACTATATCCTTAGCTAGAAAAGGAAAATCTGCCTCCGATCACTATATCCTGACAAGAAAAGAACAATCCGTCATCTGAAAGCCAAAAGCTGTTTGACATCAGTGGCTCACTTCTCATTTCTCCTCCTGTCTTTATCCCTTTCCCTAGTCTTATCATGGTGGTGATGATCATCCCTCTCTCTGCTCCCACCCTTCTCACGTGACCCTTCTCTTTCACGCTGCCGTTCCCTAGCTTTTTCTGGTAGCTTCCTTCCAGGACTATGACTACGGCTCCGGCTGCGACGTCCTTTCCTGGTTGAGTCACGGGCATCATCCCGCTTATCCCTCCTCACAGATCTCCTTGCTGCAGTTAAAATAGTTTTATATGTCCATTTGTGCACTTCTTGAAGCTAGAAGAAAAAGAAGCTAAATCTAAAAAGAAAGGGTAAAATGACTGTTTTGCACAAGTTCATGCTTTTATCCACTACAAAGGAGTTCAAACCATGCTAGCCTGTTACTCGCGAAAACACATGTAAATGTGCACACAAAGAACATGACACAACTAAATGTGTTTTTTAAGTAGCCACATTTTAGCAACCATCATGGCATATTCAAACTGCATTATTATTCTTGAAGTGCACGTCAATAAACCAGAAAAGCATTTTCAAATCTGCTCAAGAATCAACACAGACAATCACCGCGGTTAGAAGTTTGGAGTGTACAGGCGTGATGAAGACAAAGGGGAGGGAAGAAGGTCTAAATGGTGGAAAAAGAAAATAGGAAGCAGAGAAAATTGAGTTTAACTAAAGATGAATGAACCACCGATTTTTATTGACACTACAATTTAACTGACCTACACTATCAAGGAAACCTTACAAGGATTTACGACAAGAAATCTATATTATTTTCCCTCTTATTATATCAATTTAAAGCAAAATTTTGTCTTCCATCGAAGGAACAATAAATCGAGTTGGTGAAAGAAAATAAGCATTTATTGCAGCATTACCTCCTTAATTATAACATACCACAAACAATTTTCTTACTGCAAAAAAAAAACAGAAGATGAATTTCCATTTTTTTGTACTATATTTATGTCCCGATCATTTAACCCTCTCACACAATCCTATCTTTAAATTTTGGAATATACAAGGCATCTTATACTTAAATTCATCTAGTTAATTCGTGTGATCACCTAATCAGCATATAAATAAAACAAAACAAATGCTACTTTGATAACCAGTACATATATGGATATATAAATCATCACTTTCCGCTTATCATGTAGGTCAAGAAGGGAGATATCCTCCCTCTATTTTAAAACGTAAAGGGGGTGTTATACAATTTTCTTTATCTGCATTCTGCAGGGATGTCTTATAAATTGACTAAAGAAACTAAATAAAAGTACAATGCTGGAATTGGTACTAAGGTTATGTAACACTAAGAAAAATGTTAAGTATTGAGTGAGAAATGGAGGTAGAAGGTTCTAAGAGAATAGAGAAAGGAGATGAACTGACGTGACACGTTCAAATCCGTCTAACACAGAACAGAGGACATAAAAGGGGAGAAAAATTAATACTTCGAGGTTCAGGAAAGGAAAGCAAACACTAACAGGAGAAAAAAGATATTACATCTCATTACGGAGATGACATTACATTACTAACAGAAGAAAAGATTCAAGATGCCGATATACAGATTAGGCGATCTCATTTGATCAAAGAAGCTATGATGGCTAATACCTAGGTAAGATGTATAGGCACCACTCATTTGTGTGAACATTCAATTAAACTCCAAACCGGAAACCAAATGGAAATTGGTAATTAACTTGCATGACATGTGAAGTACCCAATATTAAATTTTGGAATATCCCTGCAGAACTGACAAATGAGAGAGAACGGGCCTGAAACCAATTTATAAGACAGTCTGAGATGAGTTGTATCATACAATGAAATGAAGATCTGTCGAATTTTTTAGCATAGAAAAACAGTAATTACACGAGCTCTTTCCTCTGACACCTTCCCATAAGAAATGCATAAAAGGCAATTCTGAAAAGTTAATAGAAAATTGAAATAGTCTGTGGTCAGAAAATATAATTATTTTTCAATTTAGATAGCTATTTGTTTTCCATCTGAAAGGAAAAAAACTTTGCATTTTCATAAGAACAATGATATCTTCAATATAACAACAAACCATACACAAGACTCAGTGCTGGTTGGAATAACAACTGGGTCGATCTACCAACTCTGTAAGTACAAGACAAATAAATAGCTTATTCACGTGATGTCAAGGGTCAAAGGGAGGTACAGTACTGGTTAAATTAACCGATACAATCTATAAAATTGAACAAAGTGATTTGCACAATGCATAACACAAAAACAATTGAAAAATCTTAAAAACTCCAACTAAAAGGCACGGCAAAAAAAGACACTAGACATGATGAAGGATCAATAAAGATATCAAAATGCATGCCAGATACAATAAAATAAAGCATTCACACATTCAGCAAGTAAGAAAACGCAAAAGATTATATAAAACTAGCATTTCTCCGTAGATAACGAGAGGAAACATTGGCAATGGCATTCCTTTCAGTGAATATAATTTGCTACCATAAAAAAGCCAAAAAATATGGCACAAATCCAAACTATTAGTATTGCCTTACTCCGAAATAATGCAAAAATGGTTAGCCTTTTAAACAATGCCGAGAAGATGCATGCATCAAAAGGAGTGCGTGCTGTATAGAATTGAGAAGCTATTTTCTAGAATTGAATTAACTAAATAGAAGTATCTGATTAACCAACTTCCATCAGCTTACCAGATGAACGTTTCTTGCTTCCTTGATCATTAGCAATATCTGATAAACCAAATTCAGATTCAAGTTGTCTACGGTAGATTGCTACCTTCCTGTCTATTTCCTCAGTACTCCGGAGACCTCGTACTTCGAGTGATTCTCGATACTCCACTATTGCAACTTCAATTTGTCTTAGTTTCTGTCTGTGAAGAGGAAAAGTGGTGTTAAATAGGTGAAAATAGCACTATCCAAGAAATTCAAGAATTTTATTTTTCAAAAGGTGAACACAGACCTCTGCTCTTCATTTAAAGAATTGTCAGGATGAGTATGAACAGCGGCAGCCTTGTCTACTTCGCTACCAGTGTTCTGAGGATCCCTAGCATCTTCACTTTCAGATGAATAACTTATACCCAAACCCTGAGAACCCTCATCTTCATCAACGCTGCCATCATCCTCTCGATTCCACTTCGAAACTAATACAGGATCAGGTTTTTCTTTCTGGTTCAGAGCGATTACTAACCCAGCTGAGACAAAATCTTTGTTATGCCGTGCAGTCAATTTTCTACCAAACTGATTAAATCTAGTAGACGTCTTTTCTGTCTCTGCATTAGTTTCCGTTGGCTCAACATTCCAGCTGTTATCATCTCGAGTGTATCTGGGCATCTGGTTTTGTCCATACTTCAAATCATCTTGTTCATAGCCTCTCTCTTTTTCCGCTTCTTCTAAATTAAGCAATCTTGCGACCATCATCTCTCTTCCTCCACAGAGAGATAAACCATTATGCCTGCAGCGCCTCTCAAGCTCAGCAAGAGGAAGCTCCAGTAGCTCTTTCATTGCTGCTCCCTTCCCCACAGCTAGGGCAGCATCCTGGTTTACCTTACCCCCTTCATAATTAGTTTTGTTTTCAAATTCAGGTGCATCATCACATATAGAGTGGAAGGGCAACACGCCTGAGTTCCCCGATCGAAGAAAAGTTGCTCGCAATCCATTCAAATACGCATCTGAAAAGAGAAACCAATCAGCCCATACCTGAAGAACCTTCACAACTCGTTCCTGTTAAATAAATGTAAATAAGTAATGGAACATCCAATGTAATCGAAGGTAATCATAAGGCTCATAAAGACATGGGTAGCATTGATTAAGTAGTAAATCACGCTGTTGCGTAGCCAATTCAATATTGTGTTACCGGAAAAAGGGAAAGAAGAATCGGAGCAAACTAGGACACCATTCATGTCATTGCATGATAACAAAATACACCGGGCATACTAGGACAGTGTTCATGGCATTGCATGACAACAAAAAAGACACTACCATTGACCAATATACACCAGCATTCACCAAATAATAGCAATGCTTTCTTAAATGAACATGAGATTACATGGTTTGGCTAATCCATATTACAGGTTGTAGGAATTGATTTCTCTAAGGAACTATTATTACCTTTAAAGCTTCAGCAGTGATCCTTCCTGTAATGGTGCGATACAAGTCATTGAAGCTTTCCATTATATCAGGTAAGGATGCTTCAAACTTTGTTCGGTATGCAGAAGCATTCTTAACTGGAGCACTACTATTATGGAGGATGTCAGATACCAGCATAAGCCTTGCAACTTTTGTTGGTATAGGTGTTTCTTTTAGTGTCAATGATTCTGTGAGGACCTCAACAATCTGTGCTTTATACAAAGCAAACACGATGGTTACATTACGCTATGCCCATCAAATAAGTATGCGTACAGGGCATGCATATGGATCAGCAAGTAAGGGTGTATTACCTCTCCGGCAGCATCCGCATTATCTAACGCGAATCCCATAGCTTCTCTGATCTGGCTTCTCTCTAAGGTCAAGGCCCGTAACATATCTTCAAACTCATCTCTTTGAGGATCTGTCAATGGCCGTTCCAAATCAACCCGCTTGAAGCCAAAGTCAATTGAATTGTCAGGAAAACTATTACTCACATCGTTGATACAAAGAAAAACATATAAAAGATATAAACAATTTTAAAATCAACGAAAAGTTGTGTTTTGTTCTATCCCTTTCTGCTTACCCTGCTTCTACCAGCTGCAAATGTCGAGGTAGATTCTTTATCATGTTCAGGACTTCGATTGGCTGGCAAAGGAGGAGGAACCCATCTACCATAGATAAGACTGATTTTGTTCAGAAAAAAATGCTAAAGAGAGACCAAAAGATAGAAAATGAGACAGATTTTTCATAGTAATGGCACAAAAGAGGTCAGATTTTTCACTCAGCAAATGGAAACTTGAGCGTCAAAGATATTATACAAAGATAATTATGCATGTAACTCACCTCCCACTACCAGTAATCATGATAAAAGGTTCTGTTCGCCATCGTTGAAGAGTATCACCCTAAGATCCACAAATACAAAAGTTGCATTAGGCACTCGACAATATCCTTTTCAGTTGAATTATTGTATTCAGTTGGTGTATTTCAATTTTCAGCTTTCCCATATCTGACCGTGGCTCAGCCCAGCAAACATTACTATAATGCATAGGAACAACTCCACCTTAATTGCTTTCCACTGGATAATAAACAGGAAGCTTGTTTTCCCTAGTTTTGAACTTTGAACCAGAGTATAACACAGAAATTGGGCAGCTTATCCGGTGAATATGCTTTCTTGACTAATTATGTTGTAATGTTTTAAGTAAGAAAATTTTGGCAATTGACTTATATAGAAAAAAAAACCAGAAGATAAATAAGTTTTTGAGTAAGAATATGAATATATATATATATATATATATATATATATATATATATATATGGTATAGCAGGCAGCTCTCTAGGGTCATTTCCATAGAGGAGAGAGTGTGTTTCTCTCTCAGGGTTCCCTCACTTTTCATTCCCTTTCAACCAAATTGCCAGAGTTTTAATTCGTGCAAAAGGAGCTAATAAATATTTAGGTTGACATTAATTATTGATCTATGCAGCAAAAGCTAATCAAGGATTTGACCTTTGCATACCAATACTGCTCAACTGACAAATGGGCCCACAAGAATGGTGTAGTAAATTTCAGCACACCAGCGATAAATATACTCAAAGCTCCAAGTATTTCTAAGTATCCGTTTACATTGCGAGATGTAAATCGTACATTTGTAACTATATCACAAAACGGTATATACACCAAACAGTAATCATAAGGCAGATCAAAAGTGCACAATAGCAAGACAAGGAGCGAGTTGATCATGACATCTCATTTATTTCAAGGAAACGAAGAATTTTTATGGAAAACAATTTCAAAAGTTATATTAGAACACTCCAAAAAAAGGAGCAAATTGATAATGACATCTCATTAATTTCAAGGAAGAAAAGAAATTTTTTGGGAAACAATTCCAGAAGGTATAGAACACTCCAAAAACATTTAGGAAATATTTAAAGACTATGGTGATCAACCAAGATGATTGTCTACATGATGGTTGGTGTTTATATGGGACTGAGCGGCAACAGCAAGAGGATTTACTGATAGAGCTGGAACAGGTTGTTGATTGATCATTTTCTTTATAAGGAAAACTCATCCTAGCCTCTTTATCAGGTTATTTAAACAATACCCAACACTAATCAGCAAAAACTTATAATCAACATTCTGGCATCGGAAATAATATCAAAAAACAACAAACCTGAGCAAAGGAGTAAAGTCTCCATACGTAGTATGTATGCTCCTTTGCCCGAAGATCAAATAGAAATTCAAAAAGTGCATTTCCACGACCTCTCTCCATAATGGCTTGTTCAAAAGCACATCCACCATCAAGGACATACAAAGCCATTGTGTCAATCAAATGTCGAAGGTGATCATCCTCTGGAGGAACCACAACAATGTCTGGAATATTTGGTGTAAGAACCTACAATACATAATTATAATTAAAGTTTTTTAAAGGAAAATTTTGATATTTCGTAAAAAGATAATCAATCACACATGAATTGTGGGTTTACATAGCATGGAGTATCTGCAGCCACAGGTTTTGTTATTTTTCTGGTTATGGTAGGAATAATTGGACCACTAATCGAATCTGGGTCTAGTAAATTCCAAAATCAATATAAGCCTCTAAATTTACTTTTAAATAATGACCTAAGATACTAGTTGTCATGAAATAAACTTAGATTAGACAATTGGATCTGCAAATCAATGGGTACATAAAATTCCAACTAGAAAAAAATAAGGTTAAAATTTCAGTCCGAACCACCAAAATTTTTGATTTGTGCCTGTCCAAAATTAGATAGTAGTGTCTGTAGCAAATCAGTGCGAGACTAGACTGGTTCACTGATTATGATCGGTTTTTCAAACTTTGGAAAAAAGAAATATCTTCTTTTCATAGTAAATCATTTTCCATTTCATTAATAAGAGTAAATTTCAACGTTGAAATGGTAAGTATCAACAAATTGTGTGGTTACCTACCAACTCAGAACTTTGACTTGTGATTGGTGCACCATCAGGTCCAGATATTACAACCGTATTTCCCTGCCAATAAAATGTTTATTATTGGCCAACTAAACCAAATTCCTTCACAAGGAACAACACCATAAAATCTCTATCATCATTGAGAAGGCCAAAAATACTGGACATTCAAGAAAGCAAAAGAACCTCTTTATTTCTTATAGCCATGTGACCAGGTGGTGGCGCAGGCAGGGCCTGGGCCGGAAGAGCTACTGATTTGCCCCAACCGATCTTCAATTCATATTCATAAACCACAACACCTGAAAGCCAAAAGAAAAACTTGGCTATAAATTGAAGTCAACCTAGCCAATCTGAAACAACAAAAGTGTGTTAACAGGTCAGGACAAAACGAATTGAAGGAAATAAAGCAGCAACTAAAGTCTAAGCCTCAGTCGTATAAAAATTGGTCAACATTTTTAAGCTAGCTCACAGCAGATTTTGCAATACTAGCATAAATAAAGAAATAGATGCACCACATAGCTTTATTATGGCATCCAGAATTGAAAGAACCCATGGATAAATATGAATAGTTTCACCTTGCATTTCATCTTTGGCAGCCTGTCCATCAGCTCTGTTCATGAACGCAACAAAACCACAATTCCTTTGCCGCCTCCGTTCTTCATCAGTTCGTGGCCACATTATCTTCACACTTGCAATGGGTCCAAATCTCCCGAATGTCCTTAGAAGAAAATTCTCATCCACCTATAAGCAGAGAAATGTTTAGAATATTAAGAAATCAACTTTTAAAAGCACCATTATTCAAAAAAATAAAAAATGACAAACCTTGGGAGAGAGATTTCCAACATATAAATTTGTGGTTTGAGGATCTCCATCATCAAATGACCCTAGGAACTTACCACTAGGATCAAAATCATCTGGCAATTCATCAAAACGGCTAACAGGCTGCAGAAAGGATACAATCCAATCAGATAGGAACTCAACCTCATGTATACACATCATTTTGTATGTCTTAGAATAATTCCTATGCTTCATCTAACAGTCACCTAGACATGAGTGGGATAAACAAACATCAAAAGCGGAAGAAGAACCAATGAGTATGCTTGTTTTACCACTATAGTCATAGGTAAACTTTTTCAATTCTGAATAAACTGCGATTGTAGGGATGCAGATGATCAAAAGTTTGAATATCACGAGTTTGAATTTCAACTTCATCTATGTCTGAGTAATATGATGATTTACGATAAAATAACACCATTTCATATTACAATAAACAGGGGCCAGAACTGCTTTGATTTTTATAAATAAAGTTGATATATCATCATCCAACCTTACAATTGGCTTCTTTTTCCTTAACGTAGGAAAACTTACCATATGATTAGTATTCTCTAGAGCCAACCAAGACAAGCATACAGTTTGGTTTGTACTGCTGTAAATGGTAGCTGGTAATTGGTATACTTGGCGACAGTAAGGATGAGATTGCAACAGCAAACGGAAAAGGCAAGAACTAAAATACATGTTGGTAAAAACAGTTTCAATTATAACCTAGTTGATATATTTAGTAAATAAGTTGCCGGAAATGTTTATGAAAAGAATTGAGTTTAAAGTTCAGAAAATGAGAATAATTGGTCTGCAAGCATGGGGGCTACCTAGTGAAGTTTAAAAAGTTGTCAGGCCAAATATTACTAAGTTTGAGTTGGGTTAGTGAGATTATGGAGACTGTATAAAATCTCGCTTCAGTTCAAATATTTTTTTCATTCATCTTTTTCTTTTTTTCCTTCATCAAGAAAGATCACTAATACCTTTCACTGCTACGCTTTTAATGGAATTCCACTTGGTAAATTTGTTTACAATTAGTTTGACCAGAAAAATCCTCAGTGGAAGTATAATGTCTGCCGAAATGGTGAGATTTTGATAAATGCTTACAGCAGAATTATCAGTCTGCCGGCCTTCACGGTCTTGATTCCGCCTCTCCCTCTGATCTTGCTCAAACTTCAGTTCCTCCAAGAACTTATCAATATTACGTGTTTTCACTTTTTCCTTCTCTCTAGGTTTCTCCTCTTCCTAGAAGAAATAAAGAATTAGTATTCAGAATTCAGCTATAGTTGGCTATCAAGACTTAAACAAGCTAACTTTATTGCTTATATTATTAAAGTTGTTTAACATGAAATAGGATTAAACAGCATCTACCATAGAAAATAGAAAGTGTGCGAGAAAGTAAGGAAAAAACACTTTCCTAATAGCTGGCTACAAATAGCTGCCAATGCAGTGTCCATGTGCTTCAATAAAATAGATGAAAGTAACACCCTGCAATAAACTTAAACAGTATCTGTCATTAACAATATGTCTAGACCAGTTGTTGGTCCAATATATGGTGTGCTACACATTGATGTGATATATGTAATATACTAGCATTGTTGTTATTATACATTTGGTACATATGCAATGAATGTACAATTGTATAACAATATCCCTATAAGATAGATTTTATCTAGTCTCATTATTATGTCCCTAGTCGAGTACCATAGTGGATAAGGGACAGCTATGGTGCAAGTGAGACTAGTTTATACGTTGGTTAACACGGGTTGCTGAACGTAGGCATATGAGTATATCAAAGTTAATATACTGGATCGACCCGCCGTGAGAATTTGACTTGGTGTCTCAAGTTAAATCTCATAGTGACAGAGATACATTTGTCCTTTGACTTGAGGGAGTTTGTATCTCTATATGGTAAGAGGTATACTTTGATACATCCTAACACCTCATTGTAGTAGGTTGTATGAGAGTTACAACTTGCCAATAGAGGATTCACCTCTTAATTGGAAGCTTGATGTCCTTGGGCGCTGGGCGCCCCACAGATACATGACTCAGAGTGTATGGTTATACCCAGGTGAAAGTCTAACCTGATTTAGTCATGACCATTATATTGGATTACACAAGTGTGACACATTTATCCAATCAGGACATCAACCTAGCAAAAGGACCATAATATATAGGTATTTGTTGCGGTTTCGGGGGATGTCGATGACGACTTCATTCCGATGACTTGGGTAGCAATGATGTACTACTATGTGCTACTCACTACTTGTGATAATGAGGTCATCACTGCCAAGAAGAGGGGGAAGATCTGGACAAGAAAACACCCCCAAAAATTTTCTGCGAGTGATCATCACGGGCAGGCCGTGAAGACCATAGGTGAAAAACACAAACTCTAGCCACGAACAGAAGCACGGCTGTGAACTCCTCGACGAATTCCAGCATGCAAGATCACAGGCAAGCCATGATCTCCTCAGCAAAATTTGGAAAAACCCATGATTCTGGAAGCGAACGCAGTCACAGCCGTGTACATGATTACGAGCAGGCTATGATCTCCTCGGCGAAAACTAGTGATCCCAAAAACGAAGCAAAGCACAGGCGTGATTCCAATCACAATCACGATCACGGTCGTGATCCCCCCTGAAGCTACAGAACTATCCCGTCGATCTCGTTTCGATGTACATCACCCTCCATACCACGTTCATCCATATCAAGGGGATCCATAAGAGCCCAAACAAGGTGACAACCCGGCGATCCTAACGCTCAAGTCAACCACCGGACCGATACATGGAAGTCATCAGCCCGCTCTCAGTCCACACCGAGATCCTCCAGCCCATGGACCTCCCAACTCAGCCAACCGATGGCCCGACCTAAGATGGATATCACAACCATCTGAACAACACGGCCAAGAATAAGCCTCCACCATAATAAACCAGCCCACAATTTCGAAATTCTGCTACTTTGTTGCAGCTTGCTCCGAGTTAGTTTGATGATCGACTGTCATACACCCCAGGAATCAATCAAGGACACACACAGAAGCTTCAGTTGTAGTTGGTAGTTGGTAAGATTTTTATTCTCTTTTGTCTTATGTAGCAGTTTGACTACTTTTTGCTGGTAGAGTAGGTAATTGATGAAATTCCTAGCCTTTTCTTATTACCCTTCTCTTATTCCATAAAAGAAAGGGCCGGGCTAGTGTCTTCTTTAGTTCTCTGGTAGTGATAGAGTACTCAAAGTGTGAGCGGAGGAGTAGTGGTTAGTGCCTCAACTCCGAAGTGCGTGTAAGAGTGGAGGTTGGTGCTTTGACTTCGACATTTGTGATGACGATCGAGTTCCGTTCAGGGTGTTCCATCCTTGGTTCGGCCTCGACTCTTCGCGTGTACCTTTCTCATTTGCAAAGAAGTAAATCCCACTGCCCAAGGTTGTCAGGATCGAGATCCTACTTAGGAACGATAAAGACTTTATAGGATCGGAACGTAGAATCGGATCGTAAAATCGTAAGATCCTACCAAATCAATAAAATATATAATTTTTTAAAATATATTTATCTAATTAGACTTAAAAAGTATAAAAAATATTTTAATAAGTAATAAATAATAAAATATATATATATATACTATTATTCAGATGTATTAATTGTATAGTATAAAACAATGAAATTGAATATTTGTGAAGTGATGATGATGGAGATAAGTTAATAAAAGACGAATATAATAAAGGTGTACAATAAAACTAGAAACAACAAAGACATACATTGAAATAAAGACAACAAATAAAAATATGAAAAATGATGAAGATAAAGATATACATTATAATGGCAATAAAAATGACAATAACATATATTATAAAGTTTATTCTAATAAATAATTAAAGTAGACAAATATAGTTGTAGATGATAATGAGCTTAAGTTGATAAATATTGGTAAAAAAAGCAAATAATGATAATTGAAGACGAAAAATTACATCACATCAATTAAAAGTTTTTAACATAATAGATTATTGATTTTTAGTATAATATGAACTTATTTAATCTATTAACTTATGATCGAGTAGGATCGATGGGATCGTAAGATCCTACCCGATCCTAAGACCCAGATCGTGGGATCATAAGATTCT
Organism: Costus lasius; assembly: GCA_027563935.2. Lineage (NCBI taxonomy): Eukaryota > Viridiplantae > Streptophyta > Magnoliopsida > Zingiberales > Costaceae > Costus > Costus lasius. The sequence continues at coordinate 106,241,356 of CM050448.1, forward strand.
ACCATATTTCAGATCCTACATTTATTTCGGAACTGTTTGCCTAATTTGGGTTGTAGGATCGGAAGATCCTAAGACCCGGAACGCATTTTTGACAACCTTGCCACCGCTTCCGGTGGGTCAAGTTCGCCTGTTTTCTAAATTCCGCTTTGTTTCTTCCGCCTTCGTTTGTACCCCTTCACCCCCACGAGCATCCGTACATCGGAGGCATGGAACGATTTTTAGCTTCTTGGTGTGTTCGCAGGATTATAGGCACGCGAGCGGAGCTCCGCTAAACTGTTGTCTCCTAAGAAACGTGCTGCGCTTAAAATTGCTCGCTAAGAGGTTAGTGAGTGAAGTTTTGTAGATTTAGGTGTCATTTAGTTCCTCTCATATTTGTGTTGCCCCGAAACGAATTCGCCGTCATTTTTCTCATGTTTTCTATTGTATTTTTCGCGCGTTTTCACTTCCCTTGTTTCAAGACCTTCTCACGTTTTCTGGGCATCGTCTAAACACCCTAGAGTACGAAACTAAGTACCATCCCTCCCACATTAATTGAATCAATTCTGGTATTAGAAGAGTTGCACATTTAATTTTTATTATTCGCACAGTCCAACTCCGTTGCATCCTCATATTTCTGCGCATTTTCAGCATTTACATATGGTGAGTCATACCTTGCTTGTGTATGGTAATTACGAGGTCACAAATTATGTCTTCTCAATTCCTTAATTGACAAGAGTTTATCCAACCCTCGGAAGGGATTAGGACCCAAGTAGAGTTGACAACCACGCTAGTTGCACGACTTAATACTATGGAGACATCGAATACTATGGAGACATCGTTCAAGCAACTCATGGCTAGTTTTAAGGATCTAATGGATAGCTTCGAAATTCTCGAGCGAAAAGTCCAAAACCCGACTACTCAACCGCAATCTGCGTACCCAACCCCAACTAGGGAGCTGCCCCCTTTGGTTGCGCCCACGAGGCATATGCCCTTTGAGGAAGAACCCGGTAGGCGTAGGCCCTACGAGCCCCATGATGACCCAATTCATGGATGATGAGCCTTTTTGATGAGGATGATGTGTGGGCCGCACAAAGGCCCCAAGTCCAAGCCCGTTACAGTGATAATTGAATGGATGACAACTTTCGTTGCATCGCCCGTGCAGCCTTGCGCCCTTCGCAGGCAGCCTTGACCCCATGCAGTTCCTTGACTGGGCTGCGTTGGTTGATAATTAGTTCGAGTGGTGTCCCTGTCCCAACATATGCGTGTTAACTATGCGCGTCTCCTGTTAGAAAGGCCCGCTCATTTGCATTAGTCAAACGTCGAACATCAAATAGAGCAGCATAGCCTCCCTCCCATCACCCGATGGGACAAGATGAAGTATCGCCTCCATAAGCGATACATACCCCCCTCCTATAGGCAGCGTCTTCTCGATCTGTATAATAGCCTACGCCAAGGGTCAGGTACCGTAGACGAGTACCATCTAAATTTTGATACATGGCAGTGCCAATGCAACCTGCATGAGGACCCCGAACTTATTCTGACCAAATTTAAGAATGGGCTCCGTTCGGATATCTGATGAGCTCTACCCATGTATGGTTCAGAGAGTCTAGATCAGACCTTTCAGCGTGCTTGAGACATCGAGCATGACTTGCGCGCTGCGGCTAGACGCAGCGAGTTCAGACCCCATCGGCGCCCACATGCCGGTGGACCCCCACCTACCCATTCCCGAGTCGAGCGACCCGAACCTCACTCGGACCCAGGTCCAACTGCGGTGACCCATAGCTCCCCTAGCTACCCAGCACTTGAGGCCTCCACTTCTCACCCTACATGGGAGAAGAAGGGCAAGGCTCGATTCACGGTTCGTCGAGTCGGGTGAACTGTTTCAATTGCCTTCAAGCTGGATCACTACTCTAAGGATTGCCCCAAAAAATCTGCTCTTGCGGACAAGAGTCACTCCCGTGTAGCCACTATCACTTGCGAGCGTGCGGCACATGACATCGACGCCGAATGCTATACGAGTGGCGATGAGTCTGGTCATCCCACACTTGTGGTTGTGCAGTGTACACTTGTCAAAACTCCACCCTCCGAGGATTGGAGGTGCACTAGTATATTCACGGCTTACATCAAGTGCAACGGGCACTCGTGTAAGATTGTCATCGACGGAGGTAGTAGCCTGAACGTGGTCTCTCGTATCGCGATCACCCGATTTGGTCTTCCCCTAGAACCCCATTCGAAGTTTTACTCAATTGCGTGGGTTGACACATCGAGTCTTCCAGTCACTCACCGATGTCAAGTTCTCATTAGTTTTGGGGACTACCATGAGAAAATTTGGTGTGATGTGGCAGCTATGGATGTCGCCCACGTCCTACTAGGCCCTCCCTGGTTTTATGATAAGGATGTGGTCCATTACGGCCGGTCCTGATTGATCACAATGACCAGAAAATCCGATTGATTCCGAATCCACCCAAGGAGTTGCGGGCATTTACGTCCAAAGGCCTGATTGTCCCTCCTAAGCCTGCCCCTCCAGCACCCGCTGTGGTTTCCCTTATGCGCACACCCGCGCTTATCCGTGAAGCTAGTGAGACTAAAGTAGTCTACGCATTGATGTTGCGTGAGGCACAGGATCCGTCGCCTTCCATGGACGCGGCACCTCCTGCGGAAGTCTCCGCCCTCTTGTCGGACTTTCGTGACATAAGCCCCGAGGACTTGCCCTACGGATTCCCTCCGAATAGGGAGATCCGGGATGCGATTGATCTTGTGCCGGAAGCATCGCTCTCCAACTTGCCCCACCATAGGCTTAACCCCACTGACCACGCTAAACTACAGCGACAAATAGATGAGCTCCTCACCAAGAGCTACATTCGAGAGAGCTTGAGTTTTTGCACTATCCCCGCCTTGCTCACGCCCAAGAAGGATGGGTCGTGGCGCATGTGCATTGACAGCCCGCCATTAACTGGATCACCGTTAAGTATAGGTTCCCCATACCTAGGCTTGATGACATGTTAGACTTAGTATCCAGTTCTTCTTGGTTCTCCAAGCTTAACCTCCGAGGCAGGTATCACCAAGTCCGCATTCGTGAGGGCGATGAGTGGAAGATTGCATTCAAGACTAAGGATAGTCTGTATGAGTGGCTTGTCCTGCCCTTCAGATTATCGAATGCCTCGTCTACCTTTATGAGGTTAATGAGTCAAGTCCTCAAGCCCTACAAGGGCAAATTTCTGATGGTCTACTTTGACGACATGCTGATTTATAGTTGGACCCGAGACGAGCATGTAGAGCATCCTCGCTCTACCTTTGACTTACTGCGGAAAAAGCACTTCTTCCTTAACATAAAGAAGTGCGCCTTCATGACCACTCGAGTTCACTTTCTCGAATACATTGTGTCCGACCAGGGTCTCTCTGTTGGACCCACCAAAGTCAAAGCCATACGTCATTGGCCCGAACCTCGCACTATTTCCGAAGTCCTCAGTTTCTTAAGCCTTGCTGGGTTTTACAGTCGCTTCATCCGCGGGTTCAACACGATTGCAACCCCCTTGACTCAATGCCTGTCTAAGGACGACTTTGAGTGGACACCCACCACTCAACGTGCCTTCAACGCTCTTAAGGATGCCCTTACGACTACCCCTGTCCTGCGACTTCCAGACTTTTTTAAAGTTTTCGAAGTCGCATGTAATGCCTCCGGTACTAGGATTGGAGGTGCCCTTAGTCAAGAAGGACACCCTGTCGTCTTCTTTAACGAGAAACTGAACACTATCCGACAGCGTTATTCAACCTATGATAAGGCATTTTACGGTATCGTTTAGTCGTTGCGACAGTGGAGGCATTACCTCCTACACTGTGAGTTTGTGTTGTTTAGCGACCACCAGGTCTTGTCCTTTCTGATCGCCCAAAAGAAGTTGGGTGACCACCATGCGAAATGGGTTAAGTACCTACAGCAGTACTCATTCGTGATGAACCATAAGGCAGGTAAGAAAAATGTTGTGGCGGACGCCCTGAGTCACGTCCGAACCGTCCTGTGTGTGATGTCATCTCGCGTCAACACCTTCAACCATATTAAGGATGAGTACTTGACTTGCCCTAACTTCGGCGCTGCCTACACACGCCTTACTAAGTCTACCGATTCGGAGTCCCCTTACTAATTGTGTGAGGGCTATCTCTTTTTTGGGAACCGCTTGTGCATTCCCCATTCGTCCCTATATAGGACCAACTCTTGCTCGAGTTGCATGCTGGTAGCGTCGCCGGCCACCATGGCCATGATAAGACCTATGAGATGGCAGAGGAATGTTTATTTTAGTCGTCCTTGCATAAGGACGTGGAGCGTATTGTCCGCCATTGTGGCACTTATCAAATGGCCAAACCCAATCCACCAAATATGGGTCTTTACACCCCATTACCTGCCTTTGGGGACCCGTGCTGTGACCTTAGCATGGACTTTGTCTTTGGGTTACCTCGAACCGCGTCACGCTTCGATTCGGTCTATGTTGTCGTGGACCGTTTCTCCAAAATGGCTCATTTCATCCCTTGCTATCGGACATCAGATGCCTCCCACGTGACTCATCTCTTTATCAAGGAAATTGTGCACCTTCATGGTCTCCCGTTGACCATCGCATCCGATCGTGACACTCATTTTGTGAGCCACTTCTGTTCACTGTGGGCCCTCTTGGGCACCACTCTGAAATTTTCCACAGCCTATCACACGCAAACTGGTGGGCAGACAAAAATCATTAACCAGAGTTTAGGCAGTTTGCTCTGTTGTCCTGTGGGCGATCACCCTAGAACTTAGAACACCGTGCTCCCCATAGCTGAGTTTGCTTACAATAGTGCAGTCAATCGGTCTACCGGTCCAAGTCCCTTTCAAGTGATCTTGGTCAACAGCCTCATAAGTCCATTGACTTCATGATCTTCCTATGGAGTCTCATCTACCTAAGCATGCATATACCTTTGCCCATCATGTTTCTAGTTTGCATGGGGAGGTCCAGCATCGAATCTTTTTGGGCAACACTCACAATGCTTTAAGGGCCAACGAACACTGTAGGCCACAATACTTTTCTGTAGGTGAATTGGTGAGGGTGCACATCCACCCCGAGCATGTATCCAATAAGGTACACTTTAAGCTCCGGCCACGTTTCATGGGGCCCAACGCGGTGGTGCAGCAGATTGGCTCGAACACCTATGTCCTAGACCTATTTGAGAGGATCAATCCCATTTTCAACATGGCGGACATCCTTCCCTTCCATGGCCTATTGGAAGAGCCCTTGGATTCCGACGAGCCCTTGGACGGGGGTGGGGGGAATTGATTTAGGAGAAGTTAGCACTCAAGAGAGGGAAGATCTAAACGAGAAAACACCCCGCCCCCCAAAATTTTCTGCAAGCTGCTCACGGGCATGACAACCTCGGCGAAAAACACAAACTCCAACCGCGGACAGAAGCACGACCGTGAACACCATCACAGCCAAGCCGTGAACTCCTCGGTGAATTCCAGCATGCAAGATCACGGCCATGATCTCCTTGGCAAAAATCGAAAAAACCAGTGATTCTAGACGCGAACGCGGTCATGGCCGTGGATATGATCACGACATCTCCTAGGCGAAAACCGATGATCCCAGATGCAAAGCAAAGCACGGGCGTGATTCCGGTTACAATTACGCACAGCCCGACCGTGAACGGTTCAACGACCCTTGAACCACCCAATCACGGCCGTGAGCGCGGGCCGTGATCCCCCCTGAAGCTACAGAACTATCCTGTCGACCTCGTTTCAACGTAAAGTACGGAACTAAGGATCATCCCTCCCACATTAGCTGCATCAGTCACACACCTAGACACTCGAGATCTCATATTGATCTGGTAGCCTATGATCGAATCATTTGGTTGATTCGGATTATATTGGGAGCTGGATGCATCTGATGAGTTAGAGATGAACATATAGAGTTAGATTATGCTTTGAGATCAGTTGACCTCGATTGACCTTTGAGCGACCACATTTGACCTTAGTCCTGGTCAACAGGACAAGTGATGTAAAAAGTACCAAATTGGTTCTGCAGCTTGTCAACTTGATTCTTCATAATCTGAAGGGGTCCATAGGCTTAGGTGCATATTTGAATATTAATATTCAAATATAAGAATAATTTAATTAATTTATTCGCGACTTAATTTATGAGACCCGCGACTTAAAACTCTATAAATATGGAAGCTAGGGGCAAGGCACAATGTGTGATTTGCTCTTGCCCTAAGCAATAAAACATAACCTAGATGCTAATCCTCCTTGAATTAGCGAGATCTTCCTTGGGTGAAACCTCCTTGCATTGGCAAGAATGCAAGGAGGAAGTGGTGAAGCTTTCATCTTAGGCGCAAGTGGAAGAGAGGTGTGACCCTCTCTCCTTGGCGCTTCCCTCTCATCACTTGTTGGCACATCCTTGTAGGTTGGCACAAGCAAGGTGAAGAGCTCTCCCATAGGCATGGATCTTCTTCCCGAGGCTAGCACTAAGGATGGAAGAAAAGATCTCGAGAGCCCATGTGTGCATGAGTCTAGAGAACAGGCACTTACGCGTCTCCATATCATCATTGGCCGCTTCTGACATCACTTAAAAGGTATTTATTTTATCACATCCGGTGGCTCTTTCATATGACAATCTTCTCATTGGTTTTGGAAACTCGTTTCAGGCAATGCTTCCGCAGTCATTTTTGTTTTTAAAATTTCCTGGGTTTCCCAACACAATAAAGAGTATAACACAACCTACAGTGTTAGTAGTCGACAATTATAGCCATCAACATGGATACTGCATTGGCGGCCATAATAATTCAGCGTTATTGTATAAGTATATTTGGAAGTATTATTCTTCTTGAAGGATAATTAACAAGGACAGAATAAAGGAGAGAAAAAGGAGAAGGGAATAGCGTAAGTCAGAAAATTGAGAAGTGAATATGATATTCCCTATGTCGTTTAGATGAATAGGAGAGGATATTAAGATCAATCAGAGTTCTTAGTTCCACTACAAGTATCTCCACGTTTTTTTCTCAAAATTGTAATCCAACCAGCGTTTGAAGAACCGTTATGTACCGTACCGGTCCGAGCAATCGCCGGCACCGGAACCGCGAGCGGAATGCGGCGCAGGGCGGAGGCATGGAGGGAGGGCTGGGAGGCAGTTGGTGGCTTCGGCGGGCGCGAAGGAAGCTTCCGCTGGCAGCGGAAGCTTCAAAAGCTTCTGCCAGTGCCTCTGTCGCCTGCCGCCTTCGTCGATTCCGCTGGCCGCTCGTCGATTTCGTCTGGTACCGCTGGTACATACCGGTCCAGCCGGCCACCGGAGCAAGCCACCGGACCGGCTTTGCGATCCTTGAATCCAACAAGAGAAAACAACTTCTGCACCTTTTTTCTAATTAGTATAATAAAAAAAAGGGAAAATATCTCATCATTTTCATGCTCCATATTAGGGTTTAAGAAATCATTTCATACTCTGCAACAGCCATGTAGTTTGAACGGGCCCAACCCTATAATAGTACATGGATAACTTAGGTTTAAGATCCTGGTCCATAACAATGTAACCAGTACATACCACATACCAACACTTTACATAACAACGTTATATGTACCAGTGCATAATGACACTACTTATGCCCTGTTTACTTGGACGGAATCCACAGCGGAAAAAAAAAAGAAAAACACATTAAATCTAGACATTTTTGCTACTAGATTCAATATATTTTCCTTCTTTTCACTGTGAATTCTAAGTAAACAAAGGGTACATGTACTCATACCCTACTCGTACCCAACTAATATCATGTGTAGGTGCATACTAAACCACACTAGTCCCAGCAAATACTGATATGAGGCAAAATTGTAATCTTTAAGGTAGATTTTTAAATAAACAAAAAAAACGTATAAAAATGTTGATTCCGTGGATTTATCATCAATAATCCTAAGTATCAGGCCAACTACCAACCTGCTAGCAAATATACATATTGCACCAGTGGATATAAACCCAAATGATTTATTTTCTTGCAGTTAAGACCAGTGTTTGAAAACTCATACTGGTGGCTCAGTCTGATAAGTCGAGTGAAAACCGGCGTGCTAGGATTGGCGGCAGAAGGCGGCAAAAGGCGTTCAAAGCTTCCGCTGCCACAAGAAGCTTCGTTCCCACCGGACCAGTACATACCGGAGGTACCGGCCGGTTTCGGACCGGTACCTCAAACAATAGTTGAGACCTGAACTAATGTGTTGGCCTTGTCCAATACCTAATCCATTATTTGTTTCATAGAACGATGCACTCTTCAAAACTGATGGTCAAACTGGAACCAGAAGATTAATCCACAAGAAGGCAGAGAATTAAGATGTCATAAACAAATACCACACAAGTTAAAAACCAGAATAACAAGTTTAAGCAATCCACTTTAAGAGGGAAGAGAAACATAAAGAAAAAGAGTAGGCTAAGCCTGCTTTAGTTAAGGCAAGAAAACAAAAGGACAAACGTTTTGGTTAATGGATACTCCATATTTTAACACTGAACTAAATGAAGCCTACGTAATACAGCTAACAACTATCGTTGTGTAGTTTTTAGCGATCATCATTTCCAAGTCAGATGAAAAAAGGAATTGGATAAGATTCATATAGAGTCGTATGCCATGGACTTAAAATTTTATCGAAATTCAGTCCAGTACACCACTTCATTCACCTCATAGGGTATTCAATCCCATTGCATACTGCCTAAATATTTAACATCCCGTAATGCAATACTTGATGAAGAACACAAATATTACACTTTATAAAATGTAGACAAAAAAATAGAAGGAACATTGCATAAGGGATCAAAAGGCATAAAGCAAAAAAAAAACCTTCGATTTTTAAACTAATACTAGTTTCAAAACTCAATTCAACCCCACATCTTCACTGTCTTTAATATTATCCCAATGTCAATGGATTACAATTTCCACGGCAATTTTATGGTGAAAATAGACTAAGTAATTTTACACAACGTGCACTATGGCACATTGTGCATCCTTTTTTTCCCAAGTTAGATCAAGGAATCCACACAATGGACTAGCTTTGCGACTTGCATCATCCCTTTACAAAAGGAAAAAAAGAATATATATACATGTATGTGTACATGGATTACACTGGACCATTATTGATATTCTCAGTGATTCATATTTGTCTTTACGTTGGCCTTGCTTAAGAAACATCTTGCAAACTTCATAACATTTGTAGAATTAAAAAGTCTATTACAATTAATTAATTCTTTATCCACTTTGGCATCATGATTCATGACCAAGTGTCTAGTAATCTTGGAAAGAATTGTGCTCAACTTGTAACACCAAGGAAGAGGTAGTAGGAGGTCAACAAGTTGAGTTGCCTCATGATACCTCACTCTGACTAGTGTGGCATGACTTCATACTTTTGTGAAAAAAACTAAAGAACTGTTTGGTTAATGTAGAAACTTCATTCATTCAGTGAACTCCACTAGCGTTCCACCACATAATGAGTACATGGAAGTTCTCTACAGCATTTCTTCTCATCAACCACATGAGTGACTAAAAAGAGCTTAATGTGTTATATCACCTTGCAATAAATTCACACTTCAAAAGCCCCTTTCTTTGGACCAATGAAAGAAGGTTATCATAGAGTTTTGCAAGTCTGGTCGAGCAATCTAATGGATTGCATGACCATATGAAGTGACCTGCTAATTTGCTCTTAGCATGGATTTGGCTATCATTTTAGTGCTCCATTGTTAAAATAAAAAGAGACCGTATCCTCACAAATAATTACTCAATTTCTTAGATTGACACCACTAGGGTACCTCCTATGTTTTGTTTTCACACCACAAGAGCACACAAAGTTTTTGACTTTTGACACCTTAGGAGCATCAAGGTTTTGATTCCATTGAGGCCTTACTGCTTTGGATTGACCATTCGACCAGAGGTGTCAAAGTGTCAACACTATCCCTTGCATCACATTTCAAGCACATTGTTTAGCCAATGAGCCACCATTCTTCCCACAAGACACTGGTGTACCATAATCATGCTGTCTACCTTACACTCTGGAATGTACATAAAACAAAAAGCATTGAGGATCTTGTCTTCACCCTTAAAAGGATCATGTCACTTGTCAAACCTAGTTCCATCAGTTGCTGAGGAACCATCTCGAGTGGAACCTATAGTTATTTATGTGGTTTTCTACTTTTCTTGTTAAAATTGAGCTAGTTATCTTTTATACTATCCTCAATAGAACTAAAAATCACCTACTCTACTCTTCAACTTAAGGCAATAGGATAAAGCATTTAAATCACAAACTAGTAGAATACTTGTAGCATCAATATATTATTGTGATGGAACTCTCAATCCTAAGGTAAGCCATTGCCTAACTACATTGTCACCAATGTAATTAGATCGATACATCTCCTCCTTCAAGTACATTGATTTAAGGCAGTTTTATATATCTATTAATACCAAAGAAAAAAAGATCAAGGTTTAACATAATGATCTAAGCTAGTGTACCAATATTGGCTTGAATTGTGTTCATAGGTGTTAGCTGCTTGATATACCATGTTCGCATATACTTAGTACACATTTGTTCCATGGTGGTACATAGGAATGAGTAGGTACAAGGTTATTAGGAGCGAGATCCCCCTAGGAAAGTAAATATTCTGTATGATCGAAATGTATGATAAGATCATAGAACATAAAGATCCTAAGAAAGGCTGTTTGTTAAAAATCATATTTGTATATTAAGATTAATATGATAAATTATAGAAAATAATAAATGACTGTCATGTATCAACTACCAAAATACTATTCATTAACCAACCAAATTATGCATTTTTACAACCATTCACACATAATAAAAATAAAAAAAACATTTACTATTTTAAAATCAACTATAATCAAACAATATAAATAGCTAAGTATCATGTATAAATATAAGTAGTGCAATACAATAATTTCCTAATGAAGCTCAATAATAAAAAAAATCCACATGCCCTAGATAATTATGACATGGGGTGATATCACAATAGTCGAACATAATTTACTAATTTTGCAGATAGATGTTACTTATGTAAAATTATAAATGAAGGCAATGAATATTAGTACATAAAGATGCAAAAATGTGCAATGAACTCTTGAAGACAAATACTACAATGAACTCAATAAATTAAGACAAAGATGTCACTTAATAAATTAAAGTCATCAAAGATGACTAACAAAAAAACAACCAAGACAATGACAAAAATGGTAAAGATGACAACAAAAACAATGAAATTAGGAAAGATGCAACTTACACCTTTTAGTAGTTGAATACTCAAAGTCCTTCAGCAGAGCGTCTGTCGAATTTGTTCTTTAAAGTATTTACCAAATCGTTTGTTAAAGATGTTAATCATAGTCATGGTGAATCAATGAAATAATCTTATAGCAAATAGGCTAGTGATAATATTTAACTATTGTTGGTAATAGAGACCGAACAAGCTAACGAAACAATTGTATTTTATTACTATAATTATTTAAACAACTTATTAGTAAGGATTAGAAACCAATTCGAACCGATATGAATTGGTCAATATGGTCAATACCAACAAGCTAATGAAACCTTTGGTAGTGACCAATTTGATTATATATATATATATATATATATATACCAATAATGTAATGGTACCAATGCCTAGTCAAATTGGTACAAATTAGTTATACCACTCACTATCAACCAGTTTCATAAACCATAGTATGAGCCAATTTCATAAACCATGCTTATGAGCTAAGTTAGCATCTAATTTGGATCCTAATATGTTATGTCCTCTAACGAGTTCCTAACAACCTTGATAAGTGTATACCAAGCTTGTCACCCAACACGAACCAAGATTGAAAAAAAATACACAAATCACACACAATATTTACCCATCAAGCACAATGAGTGGAGGAACAATCCGAGTATCACTTTTACACTTGGTAGTTGTCCATGAGAACTCCTCTAAAGTTGTTGGTATAGGCCGGCCTTCACCTAATCTTGACAGCTTGAATTTTTCTCCAACAATAAGCCCAATCACTTTATTTATAACATAATAGTGATATTATGAATTGCTTAATGTTCACTGTACCATGAATCAGTTTGCCAATAAGATCAATGTCTATATCATCAACTCACAATTTACCCATAATGATTTTGCTTTTAGTAATGACTTATATACTTATTCTAGAGTTTTAGGTCTAGAATGAGCAATATGTACAAGATCACGTCTGCGTAAAATTAGTACATAGGTATTTACATCTATTTATTAATGCATCCAACACATACCAATCGGACATTAAACAGATACCGATACACCAAGATTGAAATTCTTGCTCACTTCATTGTATTGAGAAGTTAAAGCATTATCATGCTTATAACATCGTACTTCCTTTTGTTGTTTATATTGCTCTATTTGCTAGTAGCATTATGATTTATATCACTTCCACTTAAAGTGTATGTGCCTTTTTGCCTTCTCTTCTTCAAGGCCATAGACAGGACCTACACAACACAGCTTTCCACATAGAAAGCATGAGCATCTATTCTAGGGAGAAACTGCATTGTGTATTCCCATTGCTTTTTACAAATATCTGCCCCCAAAATGTTAGTATCATGAGAAGATCTTATCTTCTTGTCTTGCATGAGTGGAATAATGTGAACTATTTAGTCATTGCTAAGCATGGGCACCTAATTCGTAGTATTTCATCAATTCAACTCTTGTTGTATTCATAGTAGAATAACAAATCAATCCATACCAATACTGGTATTAGTATAAGGTCAGTATTGTTATTATTTAAGCATATAAATATTATATATATATATATATATACATTTATAATTGGTACATGTCGGTATCATTGATTCCATATGTCCATATCATCAGGAGGTATCGAGATGACATGGACCAGTACATCTCTAACCTTACTCTAGCATGGGTACAAAGAATTTCAACACATTTTCTAATATAAGGTTTATGTTGAAGTTTGCTAAGCTTTGTCAAAATAATGTATTCCACATCCTTGGGCAAGAATTATATCTTTTAACTCTTTCTTCAACTCCCATCACACATCAATTCGAAGTTGCTTTCTTTTATCTTTTGAAGTTGTAACTATAAATTGACATCTTGGTAGGTGCTAAGTGAATATTAACAACCTTTTAAGTCCTCCATTTCAAATTATATTCCATATGTTTCTAATGAGGGTTGTCCAATCGACTCAACCCAACCAAGCCAACTAAAACCAAAATTTTAATATTTCTAAAATACAAAATCAAACCGAATTTTTAAAAAACCAAACCACAACTGAATCAAAAATTACAATTTGGTCAGATCGGGTTAAATTGGATTTAATTTTTATTATTTTAAAAACAATTTTTAATTATTTTAAAATAAAAAAATATTATAATATAAATAAATAATTATTATTAAAATTGTAGTTTATTCGATTCAACCTGAAATTTTACACTTGAACCATGGACCGAACCAAATTTTTGTAAAAATTTCCAAAACAAACGAAACTGATTTGGATAAAAACCAGACTAAACCGACTGCGTTTATCAAGTTGATCCAATTTTTGGGAAGCCTTATTTCTATCGATTTTACATTACAGAAATAAAGTTTATGGAACTAATTTATACCATCCAAGATGGGGCAGAGCCAGCAAAAAGTAACCAACCCACAAACCCAACTTGACCTGATATGAAGTTTAGCAAGTTTAAGTCGAGTGTAATCATGTTAGAGCTTTAATCATGTCAATCCATTTATCACAATTAGTCATGACAAATTGGGTAATAAACAAGTTGACCTGCATAACCTATTATGGATGTATATACTATAATATATTATATTTTATACCTATTATACACAATAAATATATTTTAAATATCTAATACTTTTATTTTAGTATATATTATATTTATTTTATGTTGATATTTATATTTATATTTAATAGATTATGCAGGTCAGGTCGGGTTGGGCCATTTATAAATGGATTGAGTTTGTGTTGAGTTACATTTACCCAATTAAAAAATAGGACAAGTTCGAGTTGACCTTCAAGTTAGGTTTAATATGAGTAACGAGTTATATTGACATCAACCATTTGCAAACCACTTTCTTGAATTTGAATTGCCAACTTTAAGTAGATTTGAAACTCCGAATAGATGTATATATATCATATACTAAACTATTGGACCAAGGAGTACCAATTGGTACCATGTGTTGGTCCTGAATAATATCAATTTAAGCAAATACCACATAACAATACAAATCAATATTTTAAACCTTATTCAAAGGCCTCAATCCTACATATTTACAAGTGCCTTCCTAGTTTTCATTGATAGCTCTTGAGAGCACTACCACTTCTATTGTCATTTCCTCAATTCACACCACAAATATTGTACTAATTTCATGAGTGTTTCACTTAAGCAATTCACACAATCCATGATGCACTTTTGCAATGCCTCAACGCTCTTGATGCTCTCCTCATTGACACATAACATTACAAGTGTCTCCTCCACCAGATGTCCTCCATTTGTACCTTGTGTCTTTTGTCAAAAGGATGGTGTATCCCACAGCATCTTTCTAACTTATCTAAACTCTTAGTTTCACCTTCCTTTGAACCTTCAAATAACCTTGACCTACCTAAACCTACCTAAAACCAATTGTCACATTCTTAGATATTTCCCTTTTGAAATTACATGCAATACACTACTCTAGTATCCTTAACAGTATTCAACCCCACCATGTAGTGCACACAATATTTACCAATACAAGTGGTATGGTTGAACAATGTGAAATATTGGGGAAATAATTATCTAAGTGAGGTTTGTTGAATAGCACAAAGATTATGCTTTACAAGAGTATACACAAATATAACAAATAGAGCACGTGTAAGGACCTTAAGGAAAGAAGCGGAAGTCCTTTAATTTTAAATTTGCAAAAGTCACAAAACCTGATTACACTTAGCACATCTATCCCTCTTATACTATCCCCAATGAGTTAAAGTTACATAGCATGTTTGAGATGAAAAGGAGCTCGATATGATGATTTTGCACAACATCCAATTATGACACATTAAGCACCCTACTACTGAACTAGTTCTAGTTTCTAGTTCAGTTCAGTGGCATGAGTTGTCCTTTATAAAAGGAAATATAGAAATACGTATTATATACACTCACACTAGAGGTACATACATGAGTCACATTGTTGTCCACTCCAATCTCCATTCATACTACATATGACTACTTCATTCAAACTCTAAACATCATCGGAACTAAATATGCATATAGTTCTTCCAAAAGCAAAATTTTAGTTAACTTCAGCACCCTCCACAATAGTTTCAATGATGCTTTAACTAGAAACCGTTAGATTTTTACAAAAGGGCCTTGTAGAACCCAATTTGTTAATTGATTAAGCCCAAGTACACCAATCGCTAAAATAAATTAGTAGGGTATATTAACCAATCTTTTGCTTTAAAAGACCAGAAAGGAAATGCGATGAAGCACCTGAAGTTAATAAAAAAAAAAGCCAGAAACTTGCCTCTATAATAGTATGTAAATTTACCAACACATACTAACCTTTTTCTCAATTTCTCTTCCTTGAGATGGCGGTGGCAAAAAAGAAGGGACATACCTAGAAAGGACCAAAGTCATCAAGAATACATTTGATGAACAACTAAATTATACAATATCAACTTTTGCAAACATATGTGTTTAACAGATATATGCAAAATCTATATAAAAACAATAGCACACTTTTTTACAAACATATAATATGATGGATAGAAAAGTCCATTCACATAATATAATAAAAAAAATAGGGTCATGATCATCATTATAACATTTCCAAACGATGAGTTACCTACCTGCCACATACAAAGATGATGAAATGAAATTTTTGTGGTTCTTGGTAAGAGAATGTGGCTCATTGATGACCGGCTAGTTTCAATTGACCATTATGATCCATAAACCAAGTATGATTAATTTTTTAATTAATCTACATTGCACTATTTTTGTTCTCGTTCACATGATTGTGAAGCTTTATATATAAAGCGCATATTGTAAAAGATATCAACGACATTTATTAACTCTTAAAAGCCATGCAGTTTTCAAACGGTAAAAAATCATTTTAAGAAAAGAAAATACAAGATCAGAAAGTAAGAAGTTTTTTATATCACAAACGACATCAATACTCATGTCAAAAGGTTAAGAAAACACAAAAAAAAAAGTTCAGTTTTACTACTAGATCTAGGAAAACTTACGTATAAGGCTGAAATTTCCATCTCGAGACCATTAAGCTAATAGCTTAATGAACAAAAAGGTATTTATCCCTAATTTACCCTATGAACCATGGCGTTGTGAACCAACTATCATCAACAATTAACCACACCCATTCAACACACGCATCCCGACATTTGGATTATAGTTTGCTATCAAGCATGGGGCAGTCCATACTCCATAGTAGTGTTTGAAGTATTGATTTGTACCAGGAAGCAGGGGTAAGCCCAATTATCAGACCAAACACAAATAATGCACGGACCCAATACATGCCTAGTGTACCATGTGCCTGTGCATGAAAGGTATAGTATCTGTCCTATCTCAAATGGCCATTTTTAGCTATTTGCAAATGGTTACATTTTTAATCTATTTGTTTGCAAGGGTCAGGAGGCGTTCCTAGACCATTCTAAACCGCTCGCTTAAACTCTCTCAAACACTAAAACTTTCTAATTTCATTCAAACTGTACCATGTGCCGGCACATGAAACAACTAGTAAGTATTTGTCCCAATCTCAAATGGCCATTTTTGGCTATTTCCAAATGGTTACATTTTGATCTATTTGTTTGCAAAGGTCTGGAGGGTTCCTATAGCCCTTTCTAAACCCCTCTCTTATACTCTCTCAAACACACAAATTTTCTAATTTCTTTGTAAACTCTCTCTTTCTCTTAATTCTGTCTAATTAATATTCTATATCTCTCAAACAACATAATATCAATCTCACATGGTAATATACCTAAAAATACTAGATAATCGCAAACTAATGGTTATATATCCACTTCAATACTTCATTACCCGAGTTAAACAACCTACATTAAAACACTAATGATCAATACAAGGGCTTAAAACATAAATGATCAATACTAAGGCCTCAGAGATGCCACAAGCAAGGGCAAATCTACATTGTCCCCACAATGGCCCTCACTGAAATTTAAGAGACGTGTTTTATAAGGTGACTAAGATGTATATTATATAAATATTGTTAAAAAAATGTGTTATTACCCACACTAATATAAAAAATACGTTCAAATAAATCCCCCCCCCCTCCCTACGGGTCTAAGATCCACCACCAACCTCAAAGGGCATAGAGATGGAGAAGGATATCCAAGTTTAAAGGGCTCAATATGCCTTACACAAGGATATAAAATCATGAATTAAGAAATCAATCAATACCACCCAATACAGTTGGTTTATTTTTTATGTGGTATTGTAGTACCGACACAACTCGGCAAATGTTGTTAGTCCTAATTAGTAAGACCTAATGGCCAAGGAAATCAAGATGTTGGGAGTTTATTAATTTTTTTGGGTCGGTCCGACGGCTTGGACCAGTTTGTACCGACTAGTACCGGTGGCTATACCGTATGCTATCGTTGGCGAAACCTGGCGTTTGAAGCTTCTGGCGCTGGCAGAAGCTTTGAACGAAGCTTTTGGTGCTGGCAGGAAGGTTCATCCAGCGGCAGAAGCTTCATTCAGCGTTCTGCCAATCACCCTATGCTCCAGTGTCAGTCTTTCACCAGACCGGTACAAACCATAACGTGTCGCTTCCTTAATCCATGGTCAGGACAACTATAAACACTTCTGATCATTTAAGTGACTAGGAGGGAATTCTCTCTGTATAAACTCTCATTTTCTACTAATACACCAAAACTCATTCAATCTTCACAAGCACTCTCTCTCTCTTAATTCATCTCGATTAATATTGTATGGCACCTAAAAGCTAGAATATTGATCTCGTAGGAATTATGCAAAAAAAACATAGAGAATCACCACGGTTAGCAATGCATTTATTAAGACAACATTTTTAAAGATGGAGGCAATCACCTAGGTCAAGCAACATCTCACCAAAAACTATCTTAACATCTTCAAATGTGGAGATCCACTAAGCCGTTTGCAAAACCCTATAGTCCTTTCACATCCACATGCAACGTGTGCGAAGTCTAACGTATAGTAGAGTATGTAGCCTTTGATCAATACCGAGGCCATGGACATGACGCAGTTGGAAACATCAAGATACGTGGCAACTATTTGAGTTTAAGGGCTTAGTATGCTTTCAAGGAGAACATCCAATCTCATTCTATATAAATCATCGTGCAACCTCACTTTGAGGGTCATAGTGGAAGGCAAAACAGCAAAAGTGTGGCAGGATCGACATCAACTACACAAGATAAGCTAAGCTAACGTGCAAGTATACAAGGAAAATCTAGAAGTTTTCCAGCCTGTAGGTGAACAATGTAGCATCATAGCTTATTTGAGTACAATTGAAGAACTATACTGAATGCCTCTAATACTACCCCTAGGGCGATCCCATCACAAACAAGTAAACTCAAATAGTCAATACTTACAAGACAACAAAAAAGCTCAACATTGACCCAGCAAGTTCAAAATGATTTACTTCAACTAGATTCCCCTTTATACCATAAGCAACTCATATTATTGTGCCATGATGTCCCAAGAATCTAGCTTCAAAATTCAACTACCTACATATGAGATTGTTAAACTAGGTCAAACAATTTAACACTTAGATTAGAATCATAATGGGTGAATCAAAGAACTTTGGTGTCATTCCAACGTGTGATGCTTGGTTAGGGTCCACCATAATGAATATAATAGATGTTCTTATAATTATAACAAAAAAAAGTGAGATTCCACAAATAATGCATCGGCCACAATCTACATTCGTCAACTTCTGGAGAATGTCATGGAATAATCTAGAGTAAAGAGTATTAACTAACTTGTGCTAAACAACAATAGAAACTTAAGAGCATTGGTGAGATGATTAAAGATGATTGTCCTCACATTATTTAAACTCCTTGCATTGGATATTCCATCAAATAAAGGACTTCAAGAAATGAATAAGGTGAAAAAAACAACAAAGGTTGTATAAATTTTCACTTAGTTTATATACAACCACTATTGGATCCACGGATGTGACATTTTGTATATACAATCACTTAGTTAATATACAACCACTATTGGATTCACACTCAATGCAACATGTTGTAAAGAATAAGATAACAAGGGCCTATGAGGTTTTCTCCAAACTTCGTTGCTTTGATACAACATTTTGTAATGGATGAGCTAAATATACTGTTCATAGGCAAAAAATATTGCAACCCTCTCCAATTTGAGGAGAACGAAGTAGAGTGCATCATTCTCAGAACATGCAATTAGGTTAGCATTTCAATATATATAGTGATCAAGCCTCCATATGCGGTCCTCCAAAAAGTTGATATGAATAAGAAACCCAAGATGAAGAAATGTGCCACTTAATCCTCAATTATCAAAAGCATATTAATATAGCAGTTGGTAATAATGTTGCTCACTACATTGATATTATTCGATGCATATAAGAGAACCAAATGGAACAAAAAATTCACTTAATCATGAGTGCTTTATTTTTTATATAATTATTTTATTATTTTATCATATGTATAGGTTAATAATCTTATCTATTTTTTACCTAACTACAAAAATTTAGCCTACCAATTTGAAAACAAAGCAAAACTTGCTAGTCGCATAACAAAATGTGATCATCTGCATACCGCCAAATACAAAAGTGATTGTCGTAGCAATTAAAGAAGGTCTAGTGTATCAAGAAGGTAAAATGCCATATGAAGATCCAATGACTTTGGATAGCTTTATTTTTTTATTTTATTTAGCTTGCATTTATAAATATCATTAGTGTATATTAGACTGTAATTATAGTATTTTTTAAATTTCAATTGAATGGTCATTGCATTTTAGGATTTAAATTCAAACTTCCGAAAGACAGCTATTTACATCCTCTGTGCTTATTATTAAGCGGATAGAAATATAATCGGTTAACCTACTCATCTATTCATACAGAGGCCTAGAGATATTGTCATATCATTGGCTTATTGTCATATCATTGGCTTGAGAAATTAGTTTATGTTCCCTGCAACATAGACTAAGACTTTGAATTCTTCAAGAGAAACACGAGCGAAGTCAAAAGTTCTAACGGACCATTTTATTTATTCAAGATAATGCCAACCCAAGGATTGATTGATAGTCAATCTTAAAGAATCAAGATCCCATTATAGATGAGATTAGTAATCCAACTTGGTCATCTTAATATTTTGAACTATTAAGGAGATTGATGATGAAAAAGATCAAGCAACTTAAGTAAAAAAAGAAGATGGCAAGGATGATATATTAGATCAGATGTTACTTCTACCCAATCAAATCCAACCATAACACCAATCTTCCAAGACACAAGGCCCATAGAGATCTCAACTATCAAACCAAGAATTAAGAAAAAAGATATTAGCAACTAAGAATGTGCCATAAGAAAAAGAGGAAAGCTCTAATAGACCCATCATCTACTATTGATAAGCAAGAACATCAAGAGTCCAAATAACATCTTATATCTTCATCGCAAAGTAGCAAATGATTCCAGTAGTTAAAAGCACAAATAATGGAGCTGAAGGAGGTAGTGGACTAGCAGTGTTAGTGGTGGCAGCAAGAGATGCAAGACAGATAATCATGGATATTAAAGTAGTCTACATACATGATATATAAGATGAAAATATTGCAATCACTTGAGTAAACCTATGAGTAACATATCATATCACTATCAAAGGAGAAGCGAGGTTCAACTCCAATTAAGCAAAGCACTAAGTTTTAAAGAACTACAAAGAAATGGATCCAATCTACCATTAGACTCAAAAAGTGACTCATTATAATCTCTATTGAGCTACTATGGATATGGTTCAAAAAGGAGCATATATATCAAGGAATCAAAAACCAATTCATATCACTTAGTGCCATCGGTACGTATTTGGCACTAATGAGTCAGTACTAATACCTAGTCCTAATCAAGGTTTCCAAAACCGGTCCGATGAGTCATCGGTCCGGTGAGTCGTCGGACCGGTATGTACCATACAAACCGGGAGGCAACGGACAACATCATGGGCAGTAGCGACGGCGGACGGCGTTGTGGGCGGCAATGACGGCAACTGAAGCTTCATTCTAAGCTTCCACCGCCATTGGAAGCTTCGTACCACGTCGCCCATTGCCTCCCTCCGCCATCCGCCCGCCGTCTACCCACAACCGTACTCCAACGTGGGTTCCGGTGTTGGTCCCTCACCGGACCGATACCAACCGAAGGAACTAGGCGGTACCGGACCGATTCCTCAAACGCTGGTTCTAATACATGTCTATCCCTATCCTAGTTGAAACCAAGGATGCAAGTATTGGTTCAGTACGCAATAGAGCTAGTATATACCAGTTTGAGCATGGACTATTACATATAACACACAACTACCAAATATCATATATAATGAAGCAAAACTTCTCTCTCCCTAGATCGCGGAAGAAGAAGCTACGTTTATGTAGTGGCCTAGTGCTACTTCCCTGATGCAGAAAGCTACTGAATGCAAGGCGGACGCCAAGACATAGACGTAGAAGAGAAGGTAACTCCAAGTCATAGACCTCGGCCTCTATCATTCGCCTCTCAATGATGACGAGGCAACTTCCACCTCCACCATCCACCTTCGGTAATCAATGTTACTGCCTTCTACATCGGGGCAACTTTCTTCATGTCTAGACATCCCAATGGAAGACATGTTGGTACCATCCAGAATGGACCAGTATGTATCGGTCCAAACTTGGAACGAAATACCAGTTCAAACTGATTTTTCAAACCTTGGCTGAAACATCTATCCATAGGACAACACACATGTCAGGTCATGGAACATGTAAGCTATACTAGTACCACAAGGAAGATATTCAAATATGGACACTATAAATTATAGGATGGTCATAAGTTGTATTATATTAGAATTTGAAATAATTAGACTTGGTAATATTATAAATAATGTTATCTATATAGTATGTAATGATTAAAATATTATTTTTATGTACTCAATACCTCTCTATATGTATAAGTATCTTGTACTATGTAATTGCACAATGAGATTATACAATATAGCCTTTTAGGGTTTTTTTTTTCCTTCTTCTCTCCTCTATTTATCTCTATACCATGTTAAGAGGCAGTTAGGGTTTAGAAAACCTCAACACCAAATAAAGAGAAAGAGATAGATAGAGGAGAGAAGAAGAGATAAAAAACCCTAAAAAGCTACATTGCATTAATCTTGCTGTGCCCAACAGAAGAAGATGTTTCTATATATAGAGAGGCATTAGATACATAAAAATGATTTACCATTATATCCAATCTCAACTTAGGTCATCCCAAGTTGAGCTGAGGAGGGATAGAATTAATAATAGTTAGATCCAATAATATTAGGAATAGTATTACCTATATATAGTAAGTAATGATTGAAATATTATTTTTATATACTCAATACATCTTTATATATAGAGGTATTTTCTACTATGTAATCGCACAACAAGATTAATATAATGTAGCCTTTTCATGGTTTTCTATCTCTTCTCCTCTCCTCTATCTCTTTCCTTCTACTAGCACCAAAGGAGGTTTTCTAAATCCTAGCCGGCTCTTAACACAGTTCATGATGTACTCAGCATGTTATCATTCTTTCTAAATGTAGTAAGAGCTCCTATCAAGCGGTTTTAATAAAGAAGCTTCTACTAATAGAGTATTATATAATAATTCAGTTTTATAGTATGTTTATATTCAATTTATGTAAATATCACAACAAAAATTAATTTAAATTTTTTCATGTTTCAAAGATATATAAGTTCAGACCAAAATGTTAGTATGACATCACATTTTAATATATATAAGCACTTTCGTACTATTTTAATCAAATATATCATAGTAGTCATTAATTTTAACTTTTTTAGGTTTTCAAGGGATTGAATAAAACCAAAGAGATGGGGCAAGTTCAAGATCAAGACAGTTAAACCCTTCTTGTCATGGTACAATGTGAAAATTCTACAATTTCATCTAAAATCATAAAGTTAGATTTCCTTATTTACATGTCAAATTTCACTTTACTTTCAACCATAAACACCTAAAAATTGATTAAATTCACATTTTTGAATGTTTAGAAGAATCAAGGCATCAAAATAGATAAAAACTTGAAACTTGGTCCAAGTTGAACCGAGTATACTAGTACATACCAATCTAGCAAGGAGCTAATTTACTGCTATATAGCAGTATTTCAAACCTTATTATCAATATATTTCAATTTAGTATATTGAATTATTATAAGGCTAGTAGTGGTAACATTAACCAAAACAGATCAGCCAAACTGTTAGTATTTGGGTTTAGACAAAGAACTATTAAACCATGTACTATCAATATCAACCCTAGAGTCTTCTCTTCACAAGCAAGCAAACAAACATAAATAGGCAATGCATGAACAAACAAAATAGCTAGACACAAAACTGAGCAATTTCAAATAGTTCCACTTCAACTGCATTCCTCCCCATGTAGCATACAATACCTATTTCCACACAACAGTCTCTAAAATCTAATATTATGGTCAATATATTCAGCTGTTGATACCCTATTAGATTATAAAATATAAATTATTGGGGAAGATTATCACGCATAAATCAACATCATAAAGAGCTATTATGAGAACTTTGATGGAACTCTTATATGTAATGCTCAGGAATCATAAACTTTCTTAGCAATTGCATATTTTCCATATATTAATAGAAGCATTAGCACACTATCATGATGCAATCTATATATACAAACTTACAAAGCCGTCTTTAAGGAGATTAGCCCAAAGCATATTATACAAGATGTGATGGACAGCAATAATAGCTTCAAAAAAGTCAACAGGCTGATCTAAGATGATTACTCAAACGTGTTCTAGATACCATGTGGAACACATTGCATCAAAATAATGATAAAGGGCATTAGTGATGTTGTCAAAGTCAAAAATACAATAAAGTGCGCCTACCAACAACCACAACTAGATGCATGCTCAAATTCAAAACTTTGTCAAGGGCAAGCTCCTATCTCTTACAAGTGCAAGATTTGTGACACACTTTATTACATTTTAAGTATCCACTTACCAAGGGTTCACTCAAGATGATGTTCACAAGCAAACGTTGGCACGACCTATTTTGCCAACCTATTTATTCCTCCACAAGGGAGGAAAAGATGGTAGAGGGCATCACTCTAAACAGGCACTTCTGTGGTAATATTGTGAATATTTATCTTGTCGTTGAGCCTCTTTATGTTGTGAACTATTTTTAGATGATTCTTGAGGTGTGGTGGAAAATTACAAAGGTGCTTGCTAATCCAACAAAGTTACAACCCTATATCAATATTATTCAACTTAGATAGGCCAACCAAATGGGCCAAGAAATTTATAGTGACCTAACAAAACATCATAGTAATTGCACCTAAAGAATATAATTAACACCACTGAATTTGATATCGGTGCTAAGAGAAGATTTGAGTTCCTAAATAGATATATGTAAGGATTTATGCGATTCATATGGAGTAAAAGCTAACCTTAAGGCAAAAGAGCACTTAGATACACATAACCCTATGTCAAGAAGGTGTGAGTTAGTTCAACTAGTAAGAATCTTAGTTGTTGATTATTACTTGATTGATGTTAAGAGAAACCTTACTATAAGCATAATTGAATCATGTTAAACATGAAGGTGTGAGTTAGTTCAACTAGTAAGGATCTTAGTTGTTGATTATTAGTTGATTAAATCTGATTCATATGGAGTAAAAGCTAACCTTAAGGCAAAAGAGCACTTAGATACACATAACCCTATGTCAAGAAGGTGTGAGTTAGTTCAACTAGTAAGAATCTTAGTTGTTGATTATTACTTGATTGATGTTAAGAGAAACCATACTATAAGCATACTTGAATCATGTTAAACATGAAGGTGTGAGTTAGTTCAACTAATAAGGATCTTAGTTGTTGATTATTTCTTGATTGATGTTAAGAGAAACCTTACTATCAGCATATTTGAATCATGTTAAACATGAAGGTGTGGATCTTAGTTGTTGATTATTACTTGATTGATGTTAAGAGAAACCTTACTATAAGCATACTTGGATCATGTTAAACATGAGCAAGCATCATAAAAATCCATAGAATAGAATCAATGATGTGGTATCATAAATGTAATATTTCTTCCACATCCTTATATGTAGTATGAAATGCATTCATTTCTTTTACATCAATTTGATTTATAATGCTAGAGCAATCATTCTTCCACAACCTATAATACAACTATAGTTATCTAAGAATGGAAACTAGCCGTTATTAATTAAATTAATTAATATAAGTAAAATATCATTTTTCTTTAAATTATTTGTTAACTATATATATCAAATTATTAACATATTTGTAAATGAGCATTGACATGTTACGAAGAAAATGTATAAGTTGTTCTTATTTTTAATGGATGGAAATGAACCATATTAAAAATATTGATATCATATCTGACACTACAAAGTATGAGATAAAGAAGACATGCCTCCATGAACTGTATGTCTTCTTTGAAGTATGTGCAGAAGTGCAAAGCACAATAAATCTTCAAAAAGGAATCAGATATGAGAAAGTTAGAAGAGTATAAGTTATGTACATAAATTACTAACACCACAAAAATATGAGATCAAAGCATGCCCCCACAAACTGTAAAAGTTTTCTTTAAAGTATGTGGATAAGTGCAAAGCACAAGAAATCTTCAAAAAGGAATCAAATATGAAAAAGTTAGGCAAGTAGCATTTGTGTACATAAATTAATTGTCGACATGAGTTTTTTAATGCTTATGCACATCTAGTTGCTTTGATTATTTGTATATTGTCCCAGACGTCTAACAGTTGGTTCCTACTAGAAGTATGTAATTCTCTTAAAGTAATTTATTAATGTAATTTTTAATGTATATATACAATTTTAAAAACTAATGGAGCCTTTTTTAGAACTTCATAACAAGAACAGTTGGTCCCTACTAGAAGGATGTAATTCTCTTAAAGTAATCTATTAATGTACTTTTTAATGTATATATACAATTTTAAAAACTGATGGAGCCTTTTTTAGAACTTCATAACAAGAAATGTGACACAAACAAATTCAGTGTGTGCAACTAAATGTAGATAATTATTGCTCAATTGTAGCTATATCAATAATTACACTCCATCTCGTATTGCAAAATGTACCAAAGAGTAGATGAGTAGACATATTCATGTACACTTAAAGACAACCTGCCAAATGCCATCTGAGAAATATTGACTTAAAGACTATCTAACCATATTTGTGACATCACAATAGAGCTTTCATACTTGAGTGTGAAGAATTACAACCCACCAACATTCATGGCATCAGACTTGAGGGCAACACAATTTGAACAGCCCAATTAGAACATCCTCACATCAAAACAAAATCAAATTTGAAATATAACAAGGAAGAATTTGATTGCTGAAAAAAATAATGTATTCCAGGAATATTTGAGAGACATAATCACAATAATCTCTGAAGCATATTACTGTATTAGCAAAAATATTAAATGCACGTCAAGCGCCAAAAATCTTTCACTCCACAACGTTCAATTCCTACTAAATGACATATTTTCAGCCTTTGATTGTAGCCTGATCAAACTATATGAAAAGGGTAGTATAGTCTTAGCATGGAATATGGCTACCACCAAGATTCCATCTTTTGAGAATCAAGTACACATTTACCTACTTCCCTTCTTTGGAACAGATACACCATCTTTGGACTTTCCACCTGCGATTGCCGAATGCATGAAAAGGCCAAGCCTTTTATTAATGTGCACTTTAATAATAAGAAAATGCATGCGTCCATAAAATAATGAGGAACTAGTGATTTGCCAAAAAGGAACAAATGCCGCGTTCTTATTACTAACCTTCTGAACCGCCTTTAAGCCTATCGTTCGGATCAATAACCCCTCCTCTGACGAAAGTCTTCGAGCCTGGAGCACTGTCCGCATTAAAAGACTCAACGAATTCAGCATAAACCCGAGCAGCTTCGTCCTCTTCTCTCTTTATATAACACCACAATTAAACCACAGAAAGTTAATAAACCAAAATAGTTTCACCCACTCTCCACGAAAAACAGCATAGAAGTCAGATTGAAATCCACGTACCTTCTTTCTTGCCTCCTCCGCTTCCCTGTGTCTGTTGAACGGCACCTTCTTCTGTGACGAGCTCATCCTCTGAGGGGTCTGTATGGATTATTGTGGTCAAGAAAACGCGAAAGGTTCGAACAATATTAGGTTTCCACTTTCTCTTGCAGGAAAACCCCGACCGGTAGTGTGATGAAAACCTCCAAAGGGGGGAGACGATGAGATCACATGGGCGACAGAGAATTTTTAGGGTTTTGCGAGCGCGGGAGACGGGGGAGGAATGAAGGTGGGTGGGGAGCGACGCAGCGAGAGCGCGAGGGTCTCGACCAAAATCGCCTGCGATAAAAAATCACGGTGATGCGGGTGGTCTCTCTTCAATCAACGGCGTCGATCGTCCGATGGACACTGGTGAAGCTCTCTGCTTTTTGTTGAAAAAATATTGTGAAATTCTTATTATTTAAATGAATTATTACACTATCCCATGCTATTTAACATAGTAACTAATTAAACTTTGTGAATAAAGGTACTTGTACAAAATACTGATAATTAAGTGAGTGTTAAATAAGCGAGGGAAAAGTACGAGCTCGTGAGAGTTACTGGGGTTGCTGGGTATTAGGCCTGGCCAATTTTATGGAGAAAATTTGTAAGCGCATGCCTTTAAAAGCAAAAAAAAAGTATTTTTTAATTTTTAATTTTAAAAATATTTTTTTTAATTTTTTTTTAAGGAATACTCTATTTCTTATAAGCTATCCAATGGTATCAAATTTGGAATATTTTAGATTATATACATGTATAAAATACCTTATGCAAAATTATATATAAGACAAAAAAATATTTTATGTATAAATTTGTATAGGGTTTGTATAGGGTATTTTATACATGTATATAATCTAAAATACCCCAAATTTGATACCATTGGATAGCTTATAAGAAGTAGAGTATTTCTAAAAAAATTAAAAAAAATATTTTTAAAGTCAAACATTAAGGAATGCTTTTTTTGGCTTTTAAGCGCATGCATGCGCTTAGAAATTTTCTCCCAATTTTATGGCCCAACCCATATGGCCCGGTCAAACTGGTCAAAATCGGCCCAAAAGATACCCAAATCACGAAAATCGGATTTGGGGGAAACCCCGGTGGCGGAAAATCGATGAACGCGCATTGATTGCAGCCTCGTTGGCGGCGCCTGTCGACAACCGGAGCTTGCTGGTTCATCGGAGGAGACATCGCCGGCCACGTACGTGTCACTAGGAGGTGGTCTCCTGGAGGAAAAGTGGCAGTGCGTGCCTGGCCAACGAATCGGCGGACCCGTCAAGGCGAGCTCGGCTCGGTGGCTTTCTAGAGGCAATGACGACTCTGCTCCAGCACCAGGCGCATCGACGAGACAACACGGGTAGCCGAGAGCCCGCCTGGCAAGTCTTCACAACCACGCGACGCAAGCACAAGCGTCGCACACAAGGACGGTGAAGGCAGGGCGGCAATGTTCGGACCTCCGAATCAAACAATGGCAACGCTTGATCCGGCAGGCAAAGAGGAGTATCCGAGTGTTGGGGCACAAGCAGTATGGGAGCGACGTCCGGCGCAGCATGGGCTCTCGTCTGAAGCGACCTGAAAAGTCTTTTGCCGCCAGATCGACGTCGTGTTGGCGTCTATGCACGTCTGGGCGAGTAGTAGAGCATGAAGCCCCGAGCGCCTATAAAAAGGCAGGCGGCGAGCTCAAGAGGTGGGAGGAAGGCTGGGCTGATAGGCCGGTGGCTGAGGGAATGGACGGCTGAGAGGGAGACGAAAGAGTAGGATGGAATCCGGTGATTTGAACTCGCCGCGAACAAGCTCTCCGCCTCCCTCTCGTACCCTCCTCTCCGCCCTCGTTCTCGATGTTAAACCCGCTGACGGAGAGAACTGCTTCCAAGGCCGTTGAGGAGGTGACGGCTCCTTCCCATTCTAACAAGCGAGGGCTCGTGGTAGAGACGAAGATGCCAACGGGATGTCATGGAGGGGCTGTCCAGTGGAACGAGGAATAAACCCGAGGGAGAGGTCGGGTAAACGATTGAGAGGACTTCGCCGCATCTCCCTTCGCCCTCTTAGAACTCGGCGCGAGATCCTTCCGGCGAGGGTGAGTGGCCTGCCCTCGGCCGACGAGCTCCGGTGGTGTGGGTAGGGTGGCTCGGAGCAACCAAGACATCAAGATCTGGTTCTGACGTTCTCCCTTTGTCCGTGCATCTCCATCGAGCTCGAGGCGGCGACCAGTGTGGATGTCCGGTCCGGCCGACAAGAAATGGGCTCGACGGGAGAAGAGGAGGGCAGTCCCCAGCCGACGCCAACTGAAGACGAGGGTGTTCGACATTCGCCGATGATGTGGCCGCTGGATAAAGGAAGTAGCGTCGACACGTTCGCTGGGAAAGAACACGCTGCCATGCTCGTCGGAAGAGGGGGTGTTGGCCCTTCGTTCCGAGGTTTACGTGAGAGGCGGAACGCGGTCCAGC
The DNA here is from genome assembly GCA_027563935.2 of Costus lasius. Taxonomy (NCBI): domain Eukaryota; kingdom Viridiplantae; phylum Streptophyta; class Magnoliopsida; order Zingiberales; family Costaceae; genus Costus; species Costus lasius. The sequence goes on from CM050448.1 coordinate 106,271,077, forward strand.
TCTGGAGGTGAGGCCTCGGGTGGACAGCAAGGCCGGCCGGTAGGACGAGCCCTCGACAAAGGAGAGTCAGGCTGTCGACCGCTCGTCGGACTTGAGAAGCGTCGACTCATCGGAGACGGCAAGTGCTCTGACGCGAGTGTGATGACGTGCGTGGTTTGCCCTTCGAACATCGGCGTTGATGCGTTGACCAAACTTTGGACGCGGCACCGAAGTGAAATTCAGGCGTTGAAATTCGACCATTGGGCGCAGGTTCGGGTGTGGATCCGACCCATTTAAGGTATAAATTACCTCTTTGTTTATTAATATTTTAATTACTGACATGAATTTCTCTCTCCTCTCTCTTTCTTGGGATGGACGAAGGTCAGAACCCTTCGTAGAGGCTGAGTGGCGCGCGCGGGTGCACCCCTGCCGGTCGCGCTGAACCTAGATGGACCATTTAGACTTGTCCCCTGCGTGGGACTTTAATCAATTTGAGCCCTGCGTGGCACTTTAAGATTTGTGTAATAATTAAGAAAATGGATCCGTGTATTATCATAAACCAGGGTGTGACACTAGGGTTATTAATCCTAGTGTAGTCGGCCACCTAACCTAATTGTGCCATTTTATTATGGGTTTAAATATCTGTTTAGTTAAATGTAAATGATTTAAGTTTGACATATCGGGTTTTTACTAATGTTCGAATTATAAATACAAATATTTATTTCTTAATTTTAAAATAATTTTTTTTTTCATTAGTAATGTTATACTATAATTATTATATAAATAATATTTATTATTGTGGTATATAAAATGTTAATCTATAAAAAAATATTTTTACATAAAAATTATTTTATAGCTATTGGTGCCCATTAAAATACCCAAGCCTCGAGTTATGTAATAGAGTATCAAAGTCGAGTTAAGTTCAAGATGTGCATTGTCTCATGTTTTTATGAGATTTATTTTTTTTGACCTAGGCAAGTTAAGTAATGAGAACGGAATTTGACCCCAGGACTTTGTTATCAATAACTAAGATCCTTAACAGTTAAACTAACTGACACCCTCTGTTTTTATGAGATTTTTATAAGAAACGTCGTTCCTCAAACTCATATAAAAATAAGAGTTACAACACCATGAGAGTATCCAAACACTTTTAATATATAAAAAATATTATGAAAGTTACACAAAATCAAAAAAGAAAAGTCTTATTGAACTTAGTAATTCGGGGTGATCATAAACTAATAACTTGTGACTCTATTAGGCTAACTCGAATATAACCTATTGACTCACCTATATGACCTAACCTAATGATCCCAACGTAGACCCACATTTATGACCTCAACTTAGCGACCCTACTTATGGATGATTGGGGAGAGTGTGAGTAAGAGAGAGAGGGAAGGAGAGAAGGGAGATAGATAAGAAAGGGGGTGGCGAGGGGAAAAAATTTCTAAGCAGGTACCCCACTGCAAATTTGCAGTAATGTACCCATATCGTATAATAAAGATATATTATCGTATAACGTTATATAATATTTTACATATAACGTTATATAATATTTTAATCTTGTTATATGAAATCAGATTTCATATTACACTAACTTTTTTTATATAATATGTCTAGTTTTTATATAAAGATATATGAAAATATATTAATATTATATAAAATATAAAATATAAAATTTATATTTTATATAATATTAATATATTTTCTTATATCTTTATACAAAATCTAATTATATTATAAAAAAATTAATGTTATAAGAAAAAGAAATGGTTACTTACTGGTATGAAAAATTTTCATAAATCTTTATACAAGATTAAATTATTGTATAACGTTATATAATAATGTTATCTTGTAATACGAAATGGTTACCCGCTGGTAAGAAAAATTTTCTCTCATAGGGGGAGCGGATATAATGCTTTTTTATTGTTCATCATAGTTAAAAATATATATTACGAATTCTTAATTTATAGGGCTAGTGTTAGGCCATTGGGCCGAATTTGGACGCGGCCCAATTCCAGCCTAGTCCAACTAGCCCAACCCAATTAAAGAGACCCTGGCGGATCGGGTTGATGGAATGGATCGGGCATTTGCCCAGATCCAAAATCGCCTCAACAGGCGAAAAATGCACGGGCAAGCTTCCTTGCGGCGTGGGTTTGGGAGTGGGTGGCTGATGCGTCCACGTCAGCATCAGGGTCAGGTGGTTGACTAGATCGAGGCGGGAGAGCAGAAAACAACGACGACGGGCCATCGTTCAGGTCATGAACGTTACTCTCATTCAAAACGTCCACTCCCTCTCGCCGCCCGCTTGCGAATCTCGCTTCCCTCTCTAGTGCCGACAACTTTGTCGGACATCTCCCCTGAGCTCTCCCCGTGTTTCCGATGATGTGGGCAGGTGGTTCGGATCGCGGTGAGCTCCTTGGTTTCCCTGTCATCTTCTCCGGTTCCCTGCTGCTCGACGCCATCGCCGCCACACTTCCAGAGAGGCTTGGAAGGCGCATAACTCATCCACGTCGTTGACTAGAAGGAGCCGGCATATTGCCGAGGTACCCTCTCGCCATTCCGGCACCCTTCCCGGTCATCGTCTTGGGGTGCGTTTTCTTCCCCGGCGATGCCTCTTTACTGCTTCCATTCCCATCGCTGCATTCCGGTATTGGCCGCATCCTCGTGCTCCCTCCGACGAGCCCCACTCCCCTTTGTCTCTAGGGTTCCGGCTCGCCTGTGTGTGAGAAGTTCCGGACCCGGCTCACTTGCACGCGAGTTTGCCGGTCGGCTTCCTTCTCTCCGCCTGCGTGAAAACTTCTGTCCCCTCCTTCTTCGGCTTCTTCGGCGGAAGTAGCTTCCTCGCCCCAATTCTCCCTCCACCCGAGTGATGTGCGTGGGTTCCAACGTTCCCCTATGGCGTGCACTGCCGTCGTCTGGGCTCCTCCCTCTGTCCGCGTTCCTCTATTTCCAGCGACCAACAGGAGGTCTCAGCCTCCTCCTTGGTGTCCCCAGGCAGGTGGGAGGGACGCCGTCGTCCATCTCCTTTCCCCTCCGGTTATGTGGTTGTCAATCTGGAGGACTATTGTGGCAGCCTCATCCGTCTGCCGCTTTCACACCTTCATTTGGTCGTAGTGTCCTCCAGCTGAGTTCCCTCAGCTTCGGCATGTGATGCCCAGGAGGACCCTGCACCCGATATGGGCCTCATCGTCGTCGCTGCATTCCATTGATCCTAGATCTATTGGACAAACTGGGAAAAGCTAGGATATTCTCCAAGCTCGATCTGAGGTCAGGGTACTGGCAGGTCTGTATTGCCGAGGGCGACGAATAGAAAATAGCCTGCATTACCCGATATTGGTCGTTCGAGTTTTTGGTCATGCCCTTCGGGCTGACCAAGGCTCCAGCGACGTTCTATCATCTCATGAATCAGGTGCTTGCACCTTTCCTAGATGACTTCGTCGTCGTATATTTAGACGACATTGTGGTATATTCCTCAAGCGTTAAGGAACACTTGACTCACTTGAAGAAGGTCCTTCAAGTTTTCTCGGTGTAGTGAACTTCTATCGAAAGTTCATCTGGGGTTGCTCGAGAATAACTACACCCCTCAGCAATTTGCTAAAGAAGAGCTCCAACTGGCGTTGGAACGATTGGTGTCAGGTCGCCTTTCAAGATTTGAAAGAACGCATTGCTTCTGAACCGATCCTAAAGTTATCGAATTTTGGAAAACCTTTCGAGGTTCACACCGACGCTTCTGATCAAGCGATTGGTGGCGTCCTAATACAGGATGGACATAGAGTCGAAAGCTGGATGAGACGGAACAGAGGTACTCGGCTTATGAAAAGGAAATGGTGGCGGTGGTTCACTGCCTCCGAACGTGGCGAGTTTACCTCTTGGGTTGTGCTTTTGTGGTAAAGACCAACAATATGGCGAACACGTATTTCACCATGCAAAAGAAATTATTGGTAAAACAGGCCAGGTGGCAGGAATTTCTAGCAGAATTTCAATTCCAGTGGGAACATAAGCCTGGAAAGGCTAATGTAGTGCCGGATGCACTGAGTAGGCTTAACACCTTGGTTTGCTATGCGATCTTCAAAGTAGAGGGAGATCTCCTTATGAGGATAAAGACGACAGCTGCTCTCGATGAAATATATCGAAAGCTAGTTCAACAAATCAAGTTGGGTACAATCTGATGATATTAATTAGACATCGATGATGTCATAATGGCCCGTGAAGGGAAGCCACTAGTCCCCGCATCCGGTGGATTGCGACAAGAGCTACTTAGGGAGCTCCATGATACCCCTTGGTTGGGTCATTCGGGACAAAGGCGTATGCTCGCCTTATTGTCCAGGTCATGTTATTGGTCGGACATGTGTGCTGACATCGATATATATGTCCGCACCTGTCTTGTTTGTCAACAAGACAAGGTCGATCAGAAGTGGCCGGCTGGGTAGTTACAACCCTTGCCTATCCCCGAGACTCCCTAGGCGAGCATGTCCATGGATTTTATTGGTGGGTTTCCGAAGATTGAGGGGAAAACATCGATAATCGTGGTGATAGATAGATTCTCCAAATATGGAGTCTTTGTTCCAGCACCCGAGCCTTGCTTAGCTGTAGTGGCAACCGAGCTATTCTTTCAAAATGTGGTAAAGAACTTTGGGATCCCGGAGGATATCGTGAGTGATAGGGATGCCCGGTTCACCGGGTGATTTTGGTCAACGTTGTTCGACAAGCTAGGGATGAAGTTAAACTTCTCCACAACAAACCATCCTCAAACGGATGGATAGACGGAGCAGGTAAATGCCCTCGTGGAGGACTACCTCCATCACTTTGTGACTGCGAATCAAAAAGATTGGATAAAGTGGATGGATTTGGCACAATTTGCCTACAACCTCCACAGATCATCATCTACGGGACACAACCCCTTTAAGCTGGTGTTAGGGAGACAAACCTTGACCCCCGTTGATATTGCGATGAGGGACTCCAGTGGGTGGTGTCCTGCCACACAATGGGAAGCTTGCGAGCCAGGGGAGTCGCTCAAAGAAGCAAGGGACAGCCTTGAGTTAGCCGCTCGATGAATGCAGCATTACGCGAATCGTCGACGTCGAGATGAAGAATTCACCGTAGGCAACTTAGTTCTTATTCGATTCACTTCGCAGATATGGAAGAAAATATTTGCAAAAATGGCACATCGGGAACTTATCCAGCGATACTCTGGACCCTTTGAGGTGCTGAGTCGAGTGGGCTCAGTATCGTATCATCTGAAGCTCCCTGACAGAATGAAACTACATCCAACTTTCCACGTGAGCTTTCTAAAGAGGTTTCATAGGGATCCGATGGTTCCCACTCGGTCCCAATCTCTTCGTGCACCTCTGACGATCCGAACGGAGTTCGACCAACAGATTGGAGAGATTTTGGATCACCAAGTTTTGGGACATAGCAGGATGAACCGGCGAACAGAGTTTCTTATTCATTGGGAAGGTTCTCCCATAGAGGAGGCTACGTGGTACAAGGCTTCCGAACTATGGCAGTTCGAAGATGAGATTCAATAATTTTTTGAGTCAACAAGGACGGCAACTCACTGCGGAGGGGGAGAATGTTAGGGCATTGGGCCGGATTTGGGCGCGGCCCAATTCTAGCCCAGTCCAACTAGCCCAATCCAATTAAGAGACCCTGGCGGATCTGGACGATGGAACGGATCGGGCATTTTCCCAGATCCAAAATTGCCTCAACGAGAGAAAAATGCGCGGGCAAGTTTCCGTGCAGCGTGGGTTTAGGAGTGGGTGGCTGATGCATCCGCGTTAGCGTCAGGGTCAGGTGGCTGACAAGCTCGAGTGCGGGCCCGAGGATCGAGCTGGGAGAGCAGAAAACAACAACGATGGGCTGTCGTTCAGGTCACGAACGTTACTCTCGTTCAAAACGTCTACTCCCTCTCGCCGCCCGCTTGCGACTCTCGCTTCCCTCTCCTATGCCGACAACTTCGTCGGACATCTCCCCTGAGCTCTCCCCGCATTTCCGGTGGTGTGGGAGGGTGGATCGGATCGCGGTGAGCTCCCTGGTTTCCCCATCATCTTCTCTGGTTCCCTGCTGCTTGAAGCTGTCACTGCCGCCATCACCGCCACACTTCCAAAGAGCCTTGGAAGGCGCAGAATGCATCCATGTCATCGACTAGAAGGAGCTTGTTAGAGAATAACGGGTGTAATTTTAAAATTTTGCATCAAAGGATGCAGTGGAAGTCTCTTCGCGCCTAAAACATATTCCTTTGTCCAAGGATCCATGCGAGAGAATAACACAAGGATGTGTTAGAGATTGTACCTCTATTGCTTGTCTAGTTGATGAAGCCAGGTTGAAGACGATCAAGTGCTCGTCCTCTACAAGTATCCATGTGTCGACCTTCTCAATGTTGCTCTCTTCCTCACTTGGTGCTAGCCTCGGGAAGAGAAGATCACCTCTTAGATTCTCCTTCTTCTTCCTCCTTTGTTCTTCACTCCAACAAGACTCCTTGCTTGGAGACTCTCAGCCAACAAGGAAGAGGATGAGGATGGTGGCATAGCACAAGAAGAAGAGGGCAGCTATGGCTGCCAAGACTTGCGCAACTTTAAGTTGAAGTTGCCTTTGCCTTGGAGAGAAAACCTGCATCTATGAGAGGGGCACATACCCCTTTCTTTTATAGCCAAGCAGCCACTACCGCCCCCTTACTTTCCTTCTCTGCTCTTGGCATAATTCCTCCAAGGAATTGCCATAAGAGTTCTACCACTTCCCTTCTTGAATTAGCACAACATGAAGCTTGGAAACAATCAAGCTTCTTGCCATATCAAGAGGAGGAGTTTAAGTTCAATTATGATTTGGACCTTTCCATATATGATTGGCGCAACTCTTGCTTGAATTAATAAGCCTTTACACGCCAACATATCAGTCCCATAGAATTCAAGATAGTTTCCAATTATGAAAACCGAATTTCATAAGGATTCATACATGTCATTGGTGCAAATTCCATATATGGAATTATGTCATGCGCCAAGTGTAAATCCAACTCCTATTAGGATTCCAACTTACCTCAATTAGATTTAATCCACAACTCCTAATTGGATTTGGATTTCAACTCTAATTAGGCCTTGGATTTAAATCCCAATTGGACTAGGACTTTCGCCCACAATGATGGGCCTAATCCAAATCCAATTCTCAATAGGATTTGAATCTTAGTTGTATTAGGATTCCAACTCCTAATTAAATTAGGATTTGAATCCAACATGGATTATAATTCCAAGTCCAAATTCAACTCAGATTCAGAGTACAAATTCGACTCGGATTTATTTATGAATCCGACTTCAAGTCAGATTTATCCATGATTCCTAATTGGACTAAGATTCAACCATGAATCTAACTTGGACACAGATTTGACCATGAATCTGTCTTGGACTCAGATTTAGATTGAACTCAAGTTCATTCCAAGATATCCTGATCAAAATACAACATCAAGAGTCTATTGTGTGTGACCTCGTAGGATCCATATGACGATGACAATGATGATAAAACATCATAAGTAATGAGAGATATCTAGCAACACATCACTACTACCCAGGTCATAGGACTAAAGTCATCTAGCAATAACTTCCTAACAAGCAACGAGGATTCCCATGCACTCTAGATCTCTTTGCCTGAACTGATATACTACTATTAGATTAGTTTCATATTCATTAATCCAATATATTGGTCATGACTCAAACAGTATGACCATACATTCATGTCATGCACCAAGGAGGTGGGGCGCCCCCGTATGGATATCATACTTCCAATTAAGGAAGGGGCAAATCCTGCTATTAGTCATCCATATCTCTATATGACTTATAATATGTCCAATGACAACCGTTTTGATCACCCATTTACGGAGAGATGTAAGGCTATATCAAAACATACTCATCATCATATCTAGACATGAATCAAGTCTAAGGATCAATGCAAACCTCTTGCATGTGAGATTGACCTATTGACTAGATAAGTCAATCCTCACGGTGGGTCAATCTAGTACAACTAATGCTGAAAGCACCTGTATATCAGCATTACTGTGCCTCACACTAACTAGCCCATACACCAGTCTCACATATACCAAAGTTGTCTCTTATCTGTTAAGGTACCTCGACTGGGGACTACTATGAGAATGGATCCAACCAAACTCATGCGACATTAATTATACAATTCAGTACATAAACGCAGGAAAAGCAATCTGCATAATAATGACTATGCCTTAATTGATTATATCAATTTTATCAAAGTACATTTAAATTATACCGGATCATGTTTATATATTAGTCTGTAGGGCATAAACACTAACAATCTCTCACTTGCACTAAGACCAAGGGCAACTGATCTCTTTTAGTCCCATGTCTCTAGTATGACTTTCTAGCTTCTATTGCGCCAGAGGCTTTGTCAGTGGGTCTCCTAGATTGCTATTTGTGTGTATTTTACAAATTTTAACATCACCCCTATTGATGATCTCTCTGATCAGGTGATATCGCCGTAGTACATGCTTGAGACCTAGGTTCCTTTGCTTGTGCTATGGCTCCAATAAAATCTCAAAAGAGTTGTATTGGACCTTGAGCACTAGGAACTAAGTCAAGTTCAGAAGTGAACTTTTAAACCAAACTGCTTCTTTTGCTGCCCAAGAAGCTACTATGTATTCAACCTTAATTGTAGAGTTTGCCACCGTGGCTTGCTTAAAGCTCTTCCAGCATACAACACCACTGTAAAGGCAAAACACAAACCCTAATTGTGAATGATAATCATCAGGATTAGACTGGAATGAAGCATCAGTGTACCCCTGTACACATAATTCTTCCTGTCCTCCATGGACTAAATGCCAATCCTTTCTACTTCTCAAGTATTTAAGGATTGCTTTCACAGCTATCCAATGCTGAACACTTGGATCTGATTGGAACTTACTGGCTATGCTCAAAGCATACGCCACATTTGGTCTTGTGCATGTTGCACAATACATGATCGATCCTATACCCAATGTATTAGGAATATTGACTCATGTTATCTCTCTCCTGTTGTGTCGAAGGACACAGCTTCTTCGAGAGAGTCAGGCCATGTCTTTCCAGAAGGTGTCAACACTTGGAATTATCCAATATGAACCTCTCCAGAAACTGCTAGATGTAGGTAGATTGACCAAGGGCAATGACTTTGTTGGATCTCTCTCTATAGATTCACACGCCTAGGATATAAGCCGCATTCCCTAGATCATTCATCTCGAAATACTTCCCAAGCCTTAACTTCACCGCGTGAAGTGCTGGGATGTCATTTTATATGAGGAGAATATCGTCAACATATAGAACAAGAAATGTTACGGTGCTCCCACTGATCTTCTTGTAAACACAGGCATCTTTTCTGAGACGCTTGCTTAAGTCCATAAATAGATTCTTATAATTTGCATATCTTCATGGCCCTCAATAGGATGTATGAAAACTTCCGGAGATCTATATAGACATCCTCTTCCAGATGTCCATTAAGAAAATTAGTTTTCATATCTATATACCATGACATGCAATGATTGCAAGCAGATTCCTAATGGACTTAAACATTGCTATTGATAAAATTTTCATCATAATCCACCCAGTGGACTTGTCAGAAATCTTTAGCTTCTAGCCTGCCATTATAGGTAACAATGTTAACTCCCATGTCTGTCTTCTTTCTGTAGACCCAATCATTGCCTATGGGTTTTACCCCTTGGGTGGCTCAACCAAGTCCCAGACTTGATTAGCAGACATGGAGTCCATTTCGGTTCTCATGGCGCTCAGCCATTTCTCGTAATCTAGTCCACTGACCGCTTCCTCATAAGCCTTAGTTTCATCCTTGATAAAAAATTTGTCGTGCCCATAACTTGTAGGAGCATTTCGAATCCGCCTAGACCTATGTGGTTCCTGTGTTACTTGAACCACAGGTTGGATTTCAACCTGTATGTGGGATTCCCTTTCCATCTGTGTCTAATCATTCTGTGGTTGATCTTGGACTTTGTCCAAATCAAATATACTCCCACTGACTTCTTTCAAAAGAAATTTCTTCTCAAGAAAGACAGTAGTTCAAGCAACAAATATTTTGTTCTCATTAGGATATAAGTAGTACTCTTTAGTACCCCACAAACACACACTTTTGAGATCTGGGTTCTAGTATAGCAACATCACTGCACATCACATCCCCAAATCCTAAAATAAGATAAGTTGGGATGTTTCCTAGTCCATAACTCAAAAGGTGTTTTAGACACATTCTTTGATGGAAAATCATTAAGTGTCAGAATAGTTGCTTCAAGTGCATGGCCCCAAAATGAGGGAGGTAAATTTGTGTGACTTATCAAAGATGGAACCATATCCAATATGTTCCCATTTCTTCCTTGAACACACCATTCAGTTGTGGTGTTCTAGGAGGAATAAGCTGTGAGATAATCCCACACTCCTTAGGACAGTCATCAAATTCCTTACCTATATTCTAACCACCTTGATCCAATCAAAGTGCTTCAATAAATCCTCCAATTTGATTCTGTACTTGATGACACAAAAATTCATAGTATATTTTATATTGTTTAATTGATTTGTTTGTGTCAAATTCATGCTCGTTTGCTTATTTTCATTCCTTATTTATCAAATTCTTCAGAATCTACACCTTTTCTAGTTTTTGACCAATTTCAGGTAAAAGGCATTATTTTAAGTGTTTTTCGAGCAAACCAAGTACATAGACAAGTTCTAATCATCAGGAGGAGATCACACATCAAATTTCATGCAAATCGAAGTTATCGAAAAAATTATGGCAGTGCCGTAATGTATATTACAGCCCGTGGTTTTACTGAACCTACAGAATAGATCATGGCACTACCGTAATTTATTTTCTCTGCCGTAATTTTGGTCAATTTCTGTCCAGAAAAAAATACGGCACTACCGTATTATGGTTACAACTGTAATTTTGTCGAGAAGAATTTTGAGGCATAACACAGCACTGCCGTGGTTCCTATTACAGCCCGTGTTTCTTTTCAGTTTCTTCACAGAAGGAATTACGACACTGCCGTAAAAATTATTACGGGCCGTAATTATGACCCAGCAGCCGCGTTTCGCCCAATTCTTCCAGAGTTACTATAACCCAATTTTTGTGTCGATGATTCCCGGCGATTTCGACCACCATTTCAAAAACCGTAAGAAGCGGAAAACTCTACAAGAAGAGGTGAAGATCCTTGAGCCAAAAGCCCCAATTTTGATCCACGATTGAGGGAGAAATCAAGTTTTTCATCGCCGCCCAAGGGTTCATCGCCGAGAAGGGTAAAGACCACCATTAGTCATGAAATTTGAGGGAGAGCTACGCCTAAAGGAGAAGAAAATACCCCAGAAGTTTCAGAGTGAAAGGAGATTGAAGGGAGGAGAAATCAAAGAAAGCATGGATGCCGCACTGTTCATCACGATCAAAAGCCAAATCACGGGGCTGTAATTTTCATTACAACCCTGTGTTTAGTAAATTTTCTCTTCTTCTTCAATTTCTAATCATTCTAAACAATGGCATATTGTAATTTTTCCACCATGCTAGCTTAAACATCTTATGGGACAGGGGTGTAATCCCCTTAATTTCTTAATGACTAGATGATCTTATTTCGTCAGAATATTTTAATTATGACAATTCTTCTTAAGTGATAATTGTCTTTTATCTTTTCTAGTTTCATTTGTCAACATGTGTTAGAGTTTTGTGATATGGACTGAAAGGTGATTTGCAAAACTTGGAACTCTTAAATTGAGACTTAGGAACTTATCATAAGAGATTAGGTTTGTTCTTACTTCTAGATTTTTGAAGTTAAAATCCTTGTTGATAAATTGAGCTAGGAAATATTATTGAATTAAACATGAAAATATGCTAAGAAATTAGGTATTGGATTGTTGGAAACCCTTAATAAGAACCTGTGAAACTAAAGTATGAGAATATTTAGTATTCACTTGAGATATTGACATTGAGACTGAATGCACGAAAGTGATTTGAAATCTCCTCGTCAAGGTTTATTTATCATTAACACTGAATAATCTTGCGCGAGAGCGAGGGTTATTCTTTGTAAATTGTCTGCGCGAGAGCGTGATAATTTTTTTATTAAGTAAACTATATCTTTATCATAATAAGAATAAAATGACGAACACTAATTTATATCTAGTCATTGAAATTATGGTGGATGAAACCCTAGTCCCAGCTCTTCTCTCTGATATTTCGTTAAATTTCCAATCGTTCGCTACATCGCATTCGAATTTGCCTAGCTAGTGATAAGTCAACTCTTTGGTACTTAACAAACGAGGTCTCTATGGTTCGATATCTTTTTATTACTTCTAGTATCCATGCACTTCCAGACACAACAAGTTTTTGGCGCCGTTGCCGGGGACCTTGGTTTTTTTTGTTAATATTGAAGAAATTGATAGTATTACTAGACTAAGCTTTATTTTGTTTTCTTGTAATTTTTCTGAAGCTGAGATTAGTTCTGTTTTTCTATTATTTTCTGCATATTTTGAGTTTATTTGATCTATCTACTCGTGTATGCGCAGGACCCTTAGTTCCTTTAGATCCTGAGATTAACAAAACTCTTAGACTGCGCAAGAAACTCAGATTTGAGGAGAAGAAAGAAAAAGAAGTAATCATGGCAGACAGAAGATCACTTAGGGATTATGCAATGTCGAATCCACAGGAGATACATTCTAGCATTGCTAGACCGGCGATCAAGGCTAATAATTTTGAAATCAAGCCAGCTTTTCTATCTATGATCCAGCAGAATCAATTTGGAGGATCTCCACTTGAAGATCCTAATCAACATCTTGCTTTATTTCTTGAATTTTGTGATACTATTAAAATTAATGGTGTATCCAGTGATGCCTTGAAACTTAGACTATTTTCTTTTTCTCTCAGGGATCAAGCACATTTTTGTCTACAATCTCAACCTACCGGTAACTTCACTACATGGGATCAACTTTCTAATGCCTTTTTGATGAAGTATTTCCCACCTAGTAAGACAATCCAGTTGAGAAACCAGATTACTAGCTTTGCACAACGAGATGGCGAGTCTTTGAGTAAGGCATGGGAGCGTTTCAATGAATTACAACGGTAGTCCCTCACCATGGCTTAGAAAAATGGGTTTTAATTCATACTTTTTATAATGGTTTACTCTATAATACTCGTCTCACTGTTGATGCTACTATAGGTGGAGCCCTCATGAACAAGACCATTGATGATGCTTTCATTCTGCTTGAGGAGATGACGCTGAACCACAACCAGTGGACCACTGATAGGGGAGTGATATATCGTCCTCCTCATGGTAAGAATGAGAATGATAGTTGGCACACTTTGGCTGAAAAGGTAGATTCTTTGTGCAATAGATTTGATTCTTTTCAAATGCAAACTGTTGTAGTTTCATCTTCTGTTCTTTGTGAAGTTTGTGGTAATTAAGAACACTATACTGAGGAGTGTAAAGTAATCACTGATCAGGGTATAGAACATGTGAATGATGTAGGGGGATATAGTCAAGGTAGCCAGAATAATGATCCCTACTCTAGTACATATAACCCTGGATGGAGAAATCACCCAAATTTATCTTGGAAAAGTAACAATAATATAGGGGGACAGGCTGAGAATAGAGGATATCAACAGAGACAAAATCAAAATCAAAACCAACCTCAAAATCCTAGTGTTGAGTCCATGCTTGAAAAATTTATGGCCAGTTAAAATCAATTCATGACAAATCAAAACCAAATCATGACAAATCAAAATAAGGAAATTGAAGATCTTAAAGGAATAGTTAGTCAACTTACTTCTCAAATAGGATCTTTAGTAGCTCATAATAAAATTTTTGAAAATCAGATAGCACAACAAGCTAGTACTTCTTGTAGACCCCCAGGGAAATTGCCTACCAAACCTAAACCAAACCCTAGGGAACATTGTAGTGTTATAACTACAAGGAGTGAGAAACAATTAGATGAATGTAGAGGGAGATTTGAGGATGAAAAAGGGCCTGATATTGAGCATAGCAGTGAACCAGTCTTAGAAGAACCTCCTGTACATGTGCAATCCCATACTAGTTCGCCACCTCACTAGGGTGATGAACCTAAAGGTGATGAGCCATGTCAGCCTGATATTCCTAGACCTAGTTCACCTGCACCTCATAGGCCACCTATACCTTTTCCCCAAAGATTAGTCCAAGCTAAGTTAGATAAGCAATTTGGGAAGTTTCTTGATGTCTTAAAAAAGCTCTATATTAACATTTCATTCACTGATGTTTTATCTCAAATGCCCACTTATGCTAAATTCTTGAAAGAAATTTTGTCAAATAAAAGAAAAATAAAGGACTATAGCACTGTGGCATTGACTGAGGAGTGTAGTGCTATCATTCAAAATAAGTTGCCACCAAAACTAAAGGATCCAGGTAATTTCTCTATTTCTTGTTTGATTGGGAGTATGGCTTTTGACCAAGCCTTATGTGATTTAGGTGCTAGTGTAAGCCTAATGTCTCTATCTGTTTGCAGAAAACCAGACATGGGAGAGCCCAAACCAACTTCTATATCATTGCAGCTCGCCGATCGTTCAGTTAAGTATCATGTAGGGATTCTTAAGAATGTTCCAATCCAGGTTGGTAAGTATTTTGTTCCAGCGGATTTTATAGTTCTTGAGATGGAAGAAGATGCAAAGATCCCTATCATACTTGGTAGACCGTTCCTAGCCACAACAGGAGCAATTATTGATGTAAAGAACGGTAAACTCACACTTACATTGGAGATAAAAAAATTGAGTTTGACATGAATGAAACCATAAAAAAACCATCATATTCTAGATTTTGCTGTAGTATACATGCTGTAGATGACATTGTCTATGATCTTAGTGATTTATTTATTGAAACTTCTGCATATAATTCTGATTTAGATGATAATTCTGCTCTTGACTATAGTATAGATACCAATTTTGAAATTCCTGATTTATTAGACTGCACTGTTTGTGATGATAAAAAGAATGAGGAAGAGAAGGTCCCAAAAGTTGAACTTAAAACCTTACCTGATAATCTTCGTTATGAATTTCTTGGACCCGATTCTACTTACCCAGTTATTGTTGATGCACAGTTTAGTAAAAGGGAGACAAATTTGCTTCTGAAGGAGTTGAGGATTCATAGGAAGGTAATATGGTGCACTATTGATGATTTAAAGGGAATTAACCCCTCTTTTTGTATGCACAGAATTTTGATGGAAGAGGAACGCAAGCCACATGCAGATTTTCAAAGGAGACTTAACCCCTCTATGATAGAAGTTGTGAAGAAGGAAGTTTTGAAATTGCTTGATGCAGGTATTATCTATCCTATCTCTGATAGTAAATGGGTAAGTCCTGTTCATTGTGTTCCAAAGAAAGAGGGAGTAACTGTAATGAAAAACAAGGATAATGAATTGATTTTTGTTATGACAGTGACTAGTTGGCGCATGTGCATAGATTATAGAAAATTGAATGCAGCCACTAGGAAAGATCCCTTTCCCTTGCCTTTTATTGATCAGATGGTTGAGAGGCTTGCAAACCATTCTCATTTCTGTTTCTTAGATGGATATTCTGGATTTTTCCAAATTCCTATACATCCTGATGACCAAGATAAGACCACTTTCACTTACCCACATGGTACTTTTGCATATAGGAAGATGCCTTTTGGTTTTTGTAATGCACCTGCTACTTTTCAGAGGTGTATGATGGCTATTTTTTCTGATTTTATTGAGGATTTTATGAATGTTTTTATGGATGATTTTTCTATATATGACTTTTCTTTTAATGATTGTTTGGCTAAGTTATCTCGAGTTTTACAGATGTGTGAAGAAACTAATCTTGTGCTTAATTGAACAAAGTGTCATTTCATGGTTAAGCAGGGGATAATTTTGGGGCACTTAGTTTCGGAAAGAGGGATAGAAGTTGACAAAGCCAAAGTTGAAGTGATAGAAAAATTAGAGCCGCCTACTATAGTAAAGGAAGTCCGAAGCCTACCGGCGATTCATTTAGATTTCTCTAAACTTGCTAAACTTCTTACAAATTTATTTTGTAAAGATGTTAAATTTTCTTTTGATGAAGATTGCTTGTCTGCTTTTTAGGAGTT
This sequence comes from Costus lasius, assembly GCA_027563935.2. Classification (NCBI taxonomy): domain Eukaryota; kingdom Viridiplantae; phylum Streptophyta; class Magnoliopsida; order Zingiberales; family Costaceae; genus Costus; species Costus lasius. The sequence continues at coordinate 106,287,152 of CM050448.1, forward strand.
GAAGAAGGCTTTGATTTCAGCACCCATCATTCAGCCACCAGATTAGACTTTGCCCTTCGAGCTCATATGTGACGCTAGTGATTATGCAGTAAGAGCAATCCTTGGTCAGAGAAAAGAGAAAAAACCTTATGTCATTTATTATGCTAGTAGGACCTTAGAAGAGACACAGAGAAATTATACTACTACTGAAAAAGATCTTTTGGCTATAGTTTTTGCTTTTAATAAATTTAGATCATACTTGATTAACTCTAAAGTTGTGGTGTACACTGATCATGCAGTGATAAAGTACTTGATGCAGAAAAAGGATAGTAAACCGCATTTGCTTAGATGGATTTTACTCATACAAGAGTTTGATTTGGAAATCAAGGATAAAAAGGGATCAGAAAACTTTGTTGCAGATCATCTTTCGAGGATATTGGTAGATACTGAAAAGGGTGATGTAATTAATGATTCCTTTCATGAAGAACAACTCTTAGCCATTGAACAGATCAAGGCTCCATGGTATGCTGATATCATAAATTACTTAGTAACTAATGTTTTTCCTCTTGATTTAAGCCATCAAGGAAAGAAGAGATTCTTAGCTAAAGTAAAGAACTATTTTTGGGATGAGCCTTATATATTTAGAAGATGTATACCTAAGGAAGAAATCACATATATATTATTTGAGTGTCATGGATCTTCATATGGAGGGCATGCTAGTTCTCAGAAGACTGCTTTTAAAGTTTTACAATCAGGATTTTATTGGCCCTCAATTTTTAAGGATGCTAGGAATTACATAATGTCTTGTGATAGATGCCAAAAGACAGGGAACATTAATAGAAGACATGAGATGCCACTGTCCACTATTCTTGAGGTTGAGATATTTGATGTTTGATGGATAGATTTCATGAGACCTTTTCCATCTCCTGGAGGTAACAAATATATACTTGTGACAGTTGATTATGTTTCCAAGTGGATTGAAGCTCTTGCTTCTCCTACCAATGATTCTAGGGTTGTTGTTAAATTGTTTAAAAAGATTATCTTTCCACAATTTAGGACACCATGAGTAGTGATTAGTGATGGAGGCTCACACTTTATAGAGCATAAGTTCTCAGCCTTGCTTAGAAAGTATGAGGTAAATCATAAAGTTGCAACACCTTATCATCCTCAAACAAGTAGACAAGTTGAGATATCAAATAGAGAAATCAAGGAAATTTTGGAAAAGACTGTGTCATGCATGAGAAAGGACTGGACATTCAAGCTTGATGATGCACTTTGAGCCTACCGAACAGCTTTTAAAATACCAATAGATATGTCTCCTTTTCAATTGGTTTATGGTAAATCTTGTCATCTACCTGTAGAGCTCGAGCACAAAGCGTTCTGGGCAATCAAAGCACTGAACTTCGACATGAAGAACGCGGAGGAAAAAAAGAGATTACAATTGAATGAGCTACATGAGATTAGACTCTCCACTTACGAAAACGCAAGGATTTATAAAGAGAGGACTAAAAGATGGCATAATCGACATATCCTTAGAGGGGAATTCCAACCAGGTGACTTTGTTCTTTTGTTTAATTCTAGATTGAGACATTTTCCTATAAAACTTAAGTCTCAATGATGGTTTAGACCCTTTCAGGTTAAGAAAGTCTACCCATACGGAGTTGTGGATATATGGAGCGTCAAAATGGGGGAATTCAAAGTTAATGGTCAGAGGTTGAAGCATTATTTGCAAGAAGCACAGATTGAGGAAGGAGAAAAATTTCAACTTGATGAACCTCGATCACATCTAAGTGTAGGTTGGTCAAGCTAATGATCTTAAAATTAGCGCTTCTTGGGAGGCAACCCAAGGACTTTTACTTAAGTTTAGTCTCTTTTATTTTAGTTTATTTTCAGAACTAACTTTTCTTTTCTTTTTGTAGGAAAAATTGAATTTTGTGCAAAATATGGCAGTACCGTAATGTAAATTACGTGCTGTAATTTTGATATGTTTCCGGCGAGAGAATTTGGTGTCTTTTACAGCGGTGCTGTAAGCAATTTTGTGTGCCGTAATTTTGTTCAATTTTCGTCTAGAAAGTTTTCGCATTTTTACAGCAGTACCATAATGCAAATTACTGGCCGTATTTTTGACCTGATTCTTTCCAGAAGGTTTTCAAAATTTTCATAGAAAATGGCGGTACTGTAAGGATTTTTATGTGCCATAATTTTGGACCAGAGAGTTTTGTATCTTTTTACGGAACCTCTGTAATGTTTTCCACAGGCTGCAATTCCGACCCGTTTCTTTACAGAAAGTTTTCATGCAAATACGGCATAACCGTAATAAATATTACGGGACGTAATTTTGGTCTGAATTCATACAGAAAGTTTTGCGGAAAACTACGGCACCGCCGTAATTTTCATATTGGCCCTACGCGATTTCTCCGCCGTATTTTAGGGTTTTTAGGCCATGTTTTAGGGTTTTCACTTGCGTTCTCACTCGTTCTTGCGCTGATCTCGAGATTCCGGCCGACCCTTGCCCTCAGAACTCTCCGACGACCCTTCCTGCCTAGCTCCAACCATTGATCTGGTGTTTTCTAGCCAGATCTAGGTATTCCTCAAACTCACGCACAAGATTTCTGCCCCATTCCGTTTTTCCTCGTTTTAGCATTGAATCCAGAAATTTTTGCTTGCATTCACATCTTGAATGTCCAGCTCCCTTCTTGATTCGATTCTAGTGATTTTCGAGTGACATTAAGGTAATTTAGAGCCTTGATCGAGCTCAGTCGCGATTCATACACCGTTCTTCTGCCCAACTTCTGCATGGTTCGGTTTTCATTCGTTTAAGCCTCAGTCAACCATTGCATTGCTTCCAGAATTCTTACCAGAAGTAGAGGAATGAAGACTTAATTTCGGCACAGAAGTTTAGATTTGGGAAGCTACATTCAGAATCTGCTCAACTCTGCTCGTTTGGTAAAGCCCTATTTTCTGTTTCAGGCTTTCGAAGTTTTCACTATCATTTTCATCTAAAATGGCACCAAGGACTAAGCAAGTAGTATCCAAGAGGAAAGCCAAGGCTCCTGTTGAGTCTTCAACACCAACACCTCCCCCAAATCCATATGGAATTATATTTAGGAATGAAATTCAAGAGGCTAAATACAATCAGTTGCTTACCAGGTGTATTGTGAACACCAAGTATGCAGATAGGCGCACCCTAGAAATTTTAGGGCTGTGGGAAGATGTGCTTTGGATGTTTGATCAGATAAGAGCAAGGAGGTTTTTTGAGATTTTACCACAAACTTACCTTCCTCTGGTTCTAGAATTCCTTAGTAGTATGGATATGGAACTCCAAGAATACACCAGTAGACATGCTAAAGGAGAGATCACTTTTCATTTGGCTAATGTAGAGAGGAGACTTACCCTCAGGGATATCAGATCCATATTTCGTGTACCGGGAGAAGGAAGGACTATCCTACCGAATGGTTTTATCGAGAGCATATTTTGGAACCAAATCACCATAGAATCTCATTTTTCAGCAGTAGCAGCCAGAGCCTCTAAGATCACAAACCCTTGTATTAAATATGTGCACCGAGTTTTAGCTCACACAGTATTTGGAAGAGGAGATAGTGACGGTATGGTCCGTCAATCTAAACTATTGTTTCTATGGAGCATGCTTAATGGGTATTATATAGATTTGGCCTTCTTTTTTGTTAAACACTTGGATAAGGTTGCTAGGGCCAAGAAAGGAGCCATTGTGATAGGAGATTCATTACCCTAATAGCTCTTGCTTTGAATGTTGAGCCTTATGGAGTTGAATTGGCTAAGGGGAATGCAAGATTAGATATTGAATCATGTGTCGCCATCAAGATGATTGTAAGAGAGGGGAATATTTATTGTCTTGTGCTTGGACCAGGAGCTCCTACACTGCCATTACCCAACAAGGAGAAGACAACAGTCCAAAACCAAGCAAATTGGAAACTCTCTCCAAGTGATACTACTTATGCTTCCCCTCCTCCTTTGGATTTTGTACCACCACCACCCACTTAGGGTGGAAGAGATAACCCATTTGGTATGGGCATGGATTCACCATCACACAGGGCTACAAAGTCACCTTCACATCGAGCTACAGGTTCCTCACGCCGTGCTACTGAGAGAGGATGGGCTAGCGCCCATGACCCCGATTTTCAGGCCCTTTCTACAGAGGTATACCATCAGGGTCACCTCATCGAAAGAGTGCTTGATTCCATGGGGAGAATGTCTTATTCCATGGGGCACATACATCATGACATAGAAGAACTTGGAAATTATATGGAGGAAATGGGGAATTTCCTTTATGATAGATTTAATTATGAAGGTAGAGGTAGAGGTGGAGATGGTGGTGATGACGGAGACGAGGGTGGTCAGAATGATCCAATGGATACAGCCCCTACTGAGGAAGCCACTGAGGAGATAGCTTCTGATGCGGATGAGTAGATGCTTTGTGAGTATTTTCTTCCCTACTTGTTCTTTGTTCATCTCGATATCCTATTAATGCTATATGTTTCTTATAGGGAAGGATGATTCAGTTAAACTTCTTGTGTCTGCTGCTTGTCAATTAATCATGAATTCTATTCGATTTTTTTGTATTGAGATATTAGGATATTTGTGCTTTTACTTCCAGTTCGATATGTGTTGATTTTGATAACTTGAATAGTGAACCTGATATATGCAATCTCTTTGGTTTTGGTTATGTTCTGTAGTGTTAAAGTGTGGTATGTTTTTGTGAAATTCCTATTGATGTTTTGATTCCTTGATGATGAATATATCAATGCCTGTGATTAGGGATAGACTTATTGTGATAAATTTATTTCTTCAATATATATCTGCCTATTAGAATTTCTCATTGATTAATGCATAAAGTTTTGGGTAGATGTGTTGCTTGATGAATAAGATCTTAAAGTGAAAATTACTTTCTTAAATAAAATGAGCATATGAGTATGATTTTTGGATTGATATCAATTGATTAACTCGGTTGAAATTTAATCTATTTCACTATTTGTTGGGAAGAAAGATTTTCAAAGTCCAATAAAAAGAGAGAGACTCCCCTACTTAGCACTGCGTACAATTGGCAGTGGTACTAAATATATGGGTTGAAGTTTGTAAAAAGAGAGAGAGAGAGAAAAAGAGAATGACTCCTCTACTTGGCATTGTATTAATTTGCAGTGGTACCAAAGTTAAGAGTTGAAGTCCAAATAAAAAGTGTGTATCTATGTGGGTACATGCCATGGAGAGAAATCTTTCGACATTAACTCCACTGTCTCAGGTAAGATTCTTCTTACTTACGAGATATGAGTTATATTACATTGGTTATGTGACCAATGTACTCTAAATTCGTCATCGGAAAAAGGATGATCATCGGTTTAGAGAATGTCGAAGATTAAATAAAAAAATAAATAGAAAGAAAATCTGAGCGGGAAAAGACTTTGGAGATCCTATTGCTATAAACAAAAGTGTTATGGTTTTAAATTGAAATTGTGTGAACTCATGAGATTGAAATTCCGTTTTATTATACGAGTTGCGAAATTTTATTTGATTAAGTTATTGGATCTTAAGGATTTAGTTCGGAGGATGATATATTTGTTTAAAATTTTATGTAGCATTAATGAGATTTTTCATTGGTGATTATATTTTAGAAATATATTCTTCATAAAAAAGTTTATTCTCTTTGATCAGTTTTGATTTCTTTATTTGCTTGAGGACAAGCAAAGTTTGAGTCTTATGTATTTTGATGACACAAAAATTTATAGTATATTTTGTATTGTTTAATTGATCTTTTTGTGTCATATTCATGCTCTTTTGCTTATTTTCATGTCTTATTTATCAAATTCTTCAGAATCTACACATTTTCTAGTTTTTGACCAATTTCAGGTAAAAAGGCATTATTTTAAGGGTTTTTCAAACAAACCAAGTGCATAGACAAGTTCTAATCATCAAGAGGAGATCACATATCAAATTTCATGCAAATAGAGTTATCGGCAAAATTACGGCAGTGCGTAATGTATATTACGGCCCGTGGTTTTACTGAACCTATAGAATAAATCATGGCACTACCGTAATTTATTTTCTCTACCGTAATTTTGGTCGATTTCTGTCCAGAAGAAAATACGGTACTACCGTACTATGGTTACAGCTGTAATTCTGTCGTGAAGAATTTTGAGGCATAACACGGCATTGTCGTGGTTCCTATTACAGCCCATGTTTCTTTTCAGTTTCTTCATAGAAGGAATTACGGCACTGCCGTAAAAATTATTACGGGCCGTAATTATGACCTAGCAGTCGCGTTTCGCCCGATTCTTCCGGAGTTACTGTAGCCCGATTTTTGCGTCGACAATTCCAGGTGATTTCGACCACCATTCGAAAAACCGTAAGAAGCAGAAAACTCTACAAGAAGAGGCGATGATCCCAGAACCAAAAGCCCCAATTTTGATCCACGATTGAGGGAGAAATCAAGTTTTTCATCGCCGCCCATGGGTTCATCGCCGAGAAGGGTATAGACCACCATCAGTCGTGAAATTTGAGGGAGAGCTACGCCTGAAGGAGAAGAACATCCCCAGAAGTTTCAAAGTGAAAGGAAATTGAAGGGAGGAGAAATCAAAGAAAGCGTGGACGCCGCACTATTTATCACGATCAAAAGCCAAATCACATGCTGTAATTTTCATTACAACCCTGTGTTTAGTAAATTTTCTCTTCTTCTTCAATTTTCGATCATTCTAAACAATGACATATTGTAATTTTTCCACCATGCTAGCTTAAATATCTTATGGGACAGGGGTGTAATCCCCTTAATTTCTTAATGACTAGCTAATCTTTTTTCGTCAGAATATTTTTATTATGATAATTCTTCTTAAGTGATAATTGTCTTTAATCTTTTCTAGTTTCAATTGTCAACATGTTTTAGAGTTTGTGATATGGACTGAAAGGTGATTTGCAAAACTTGGAACTCTTAAATTGAGACTTAGGAACTTATCGTAAGAGATTATGTTTGTTCTTACTTCCAGATTTTTGAAGTTAAAATCCTTGTTGATAAATTGAACTAGGAAATATTATTAAGTTAAACATGAAAATATGTTAAGAAATAGGTATTGGATCGTTGGAAACCTTTAAGAAGAACCTGTGAAACTAAAGTATGAGAATATTTAGTATTCACTTGAGATATTGACATTGAGACTGAATGCACGAAAGTGATTTGAAATCTCCTTGTCAAGGTTTATTTATCATTAACACTAAATAATCTTGCGCAAGAGCGAGGGTTATTCTTTGTAAATTGTCTGCGCGAGAGCGAGATAATTTCTTTATTAAGTAAACTACATCTTTATCATAATAAGAATAAACTGACGAACACTTATTTATATCTAGTCATTGAAATTATGGTGGATGAAACCCTAGTCCCAGCTCTTCTCTCTGATATTTTGTTAAATTTCTGATCGTTCGCTACATTGCATTCGAATTTTCCTAGGTAGTGGGAAGTCAACTCTTTGGTATCTTAACAAACGAAGTCTTTATGGTTCGATATCTTTTTATTACTTTGAGTATCCGTGCACTTGCGGACACAACAGTACTTCATTTCTAAACTTTTTTGATTTTTCCAAAGTTTTTATGTCGAATAAGACATATCTACATCTAATGAAGTATACAATACCTCCCCGCGCTTGTTTTTCATGGGTCCACACACATTGCTCTGTACTAGGTCCAATAAGCCACTTACCCTCTCACCTTTCTTAGTGAAGGGAACATCTGTCATCTTGCCCAATAAACAAGACTCGCATGCATCATGATCTTGAAGGGATAATAAACCCAATAGTCCATTTGCATGGACTACTTGGATGTGACATTTGTTTATATGGCCCAAGTGACAATGTCATGTGAAGGTGTTTATTGAATCATTGGAATTGATCTTCTTAGTATTTATGTTACATACAAAACTGCAAGCCATTACTGATTGTACCATTACCAAAGAACATCCTAGATTTAGAGAAAAAAATATCATTCATAATTTCAAACTGAAATCCATTCTTTGTTAACAAAGGAATAGATATAATGTTCTTTTGTAATAGCTAGTACATAATAGCAAGGTTCTAGTTGAAGTCCTGAAGGCAGTGAGATAATACCAACAGCAGCAACCTATGCTCCGTTCCTGACTCGAAAGTCGATCTCACCAGGCCTCATTGTCCTACTTCTTTTGAGCCCCTGCATATGAAAACATATGTGAGCTCTACATGCGGTATCTAGTACCCATGAATAAGAAGTAGACATAATGACCTTAGTAACAAAATACCTGAAGCGGATGGATTACATCCCTTCTTTTGTGCCATGCTCTTCTTGGACCTTAATTCGTCCTGAATTTTCCATGCATTCCTAGTCTTCCGAAGTTTTAGCTTCGAAGATATAGAACCATGGTCATTCTGGGACCTAGGCAAACACTCAGAAGATCTAACAGAACTCTCTTGTTCATTATTTAGAGAGCATGGTGTGAAGAGACCTTGGAGATATATGATAATATCGTAAATTTTCATCTCATCACACTCAACCTTGACCTCAGGGGTCATGTACTCTAAAACAAGAGTAGTGTATTGTCTGGAGTGTTCACAGTGTTCAAGATAGACATTCCACTCAGATAGGGCCTAGACGGCTACTACTGCAAGTGCACGGTCTATCGCGTAATAAAAAGATCGAACCCACAGGGACTAGGGTCAAGTACTAACAAATCAGTCAATCAAAAGCTAGGTTAATGATTAATGAGAAAATGGCTAATGTCCTAGAGCAAGTAGTTAAACTAAGGCAGATTAAGAACAAGCAGCGCAGAGAGCAAAGCAAACGGGGTTTTGAGATTATGAGAGAGATTCGGGGTTTTAGGTTTCACCACACTGAAGCATGCATAAATATTAGGGCTTGACAATTTAAATAAAGTTTTATCTAAGTTCTCAAGGTAACTTTTCCTAGGGTACAGATGCGCTCCCTCTCAGGACACGGTCCGGTATCCATCTTAACCCGAGTCTCCTACTCTCGTGGCTTACTAGGGTTAAGGCGGATCCAATGGGATATGTGAAAGATTAGGGTTCCTCGAGTGATTTCGAGTGCTCTCGCAACACGAAATCACCAGTCCAGTCTAGGGGTTCCGATGGTCAAGGTTCACCTCTCAGTCCTTCCCTCGACATCTAAAGCATGCATACACATGAACAGTATGTAAACAAGAATTAAAACATCCTAAACATGAATAAGAACAAAGATAAATAGAGGAATATATAGATCAAGTCATATTATCAAGCATTCTTACAGTGGGCTACGCCCAAACCCCAAAAATAAGGTTTACGTTATGGTATACATCATTAAATACATAAAATCTCTCATGAAAATCGAATCAAACCAAAGGGAATGGTGGATCCTTGATTGAAGATGGCTCAGCGTGATCCTCCACGTCGGAACGAAGAGAGAAACCCGCCGGAACAATGTCGCCGATCAGAAAATCGCCACAAAACCCTAAGTTGTCGTCCTTTCGCCTCGTTCTCCTTTGTTGCTTGACCAAATCCAATGATTTCAGTCCCAAAACGTTCGTGGCTAAGTTGGGAAGGTGCTCCCCAAATTTCGTTCAATTCCGAGCCCAGAATAGAAAGTTACAGGCAAAATACCGGACGCCTGTCGTGCTATGCGTAACGATACACGGCCGTGCATGGGTGCACGGTCATGCCCGTGTACGGCTCGGTTAAGTGAATTCTGGCGACTTATGATGCACGGCCGTGCATGGTTGCACACCCGTGGCCGTGTATGATGTAGAGGACTCCGATTGAGCTGAAAATTGGCGTATAACTCCATCTTATCATGGGAAATCGTCACATACCTTCAGATTCTCCAAATTCTATCGATTTTGAGGCCAAATACCTACATTTCATTAAAACAGAGGAAAAGTGAAGGTTCTGAAGAATATGAAGCATTTGAGTAAATAAATGAGATGAAACATGCATTACGTTCTAAAATAAGAATGAAATTGAGTCACGAAATATCATATTTTTACATATCATCAAAATACATCAGACTTAAAGTTTTGCTTGTCCTCAAGCAATTGAATTGTCTAGAATACAATAATGACATGGAATAAGGAATCTCAAAATAGCTTAAGTAGGTCTAATGAGGTTAATGGTTAAACACAACAACTCTTCAGGTTATAATGCAGTATGGAAAGCAAATTAAACCAATTATCATGAATACAATCTATAGAACATGCAAAGTTACATAACAAAAAACTTCTACAATGCATCTCACGCACATGATATGATTGATCAAGCTTTCAAAAAGCATAACATTGTGTACTAAGTCATGAGAGAATAGCATTAGTACCACATAGTCCCTATGTGGTGCCTTTTTTTTTTAACAACAGTGCCAAGTGCCAAGCTGTGCTTCGGTACCACTATCATTATTGAAAACTATGGGGTAGTGCCAAGTATGATGAACAAGGAACTTAGGTACCACTAACCCTTTTGCTATTGAGATGCTATAAATAGTGCCAAGTGGAAGTACAAAGTGCAATGTACAAGAACACTTCGGTACCACCATTATTATTTCTAACCCCCATGAAAGTGCACAAATAAAGTAGAGATAGAAACTAGATACAATCGCTTTCTACACATAAGATGCATATCAAGGCTAAGGTGGAGTAACAAGCATACTCTTCAAGATTCTACCAATAATGAATCGGGTTAATTACATCAATCAACTACAGTAAACCAAAGAATCATATGTGCAAACCATAACCATTATAGACCATTGTCAGATAAAAGTCAAGATTCCTATCCCAAGCAATCAAGTAGGCATAGAACAATGCAATACTAAAGGACAAAGCAAATATCATGAATGAAAAGAGTGGGGTTGGGTAAGACACTATAGATGTTGATACGACTAAGAAAACTAAAACATGCAACTAAAAATGTAATAAACTAAAAGCAGATAGATGCAAACTAATAACTAAAATAAACTACTGAAAAAATAAAAAGCTGACCAAGTGACGGGTGAAACCAAAGAAGCTCATCCCCAGCGTCGACGGAGTCTCGCTTGAAGCTCATGCATAGACTCTAAAATAGAGGACTGTGTTCGTCCTTGGCACTCCACTTCTGTCTCAAGTTGTTGGATCCGGTAATTGCCTTCAGAGGCAGACAGATGAGTCTCTTCCTATGCGTCCCGGATAAAGCGGACATAGGCCTCAATGCGGTCGAGCTGGGTAGAAGGGCGTTGCTGAGCATGTTGTGGTGGTTCAGTGGCAAGAGGTACATCCACATCTTCAACTGCTTCGACTTTCCAGTTCCACCGCTCACGAATAGTGGTGCGTGCAGGGTTTGGCAGTGACAACTTCACATCGCTCCCGGGGAAGATCAAGCTGTAAAGTTCACTTTCCTTCACTATCATCCGCATTGAAACGCAGGAATCGAGATCAAGTTGGCAGTTGCCCTGGGCTTGCTCCCTATTACTCGAGCGATAGGGGTGAGAAGTCCCCCGAGAGCTATTGCACCTTTCGGTGCCTTTGATACTTTCTGGAGTTGTCGGGCAAAGTGAAAAGCAGTGTTGAGGTGGACCCCATACAACATCGCTCATAAAAACTGAAGCTCAGATGCTCGGACCAGGCCATCAGACTCTCCTCGTCCAAAGAAGGCATGTGCCATAACACGATGCACATACTTCAACACTGGGTTCCTGAGGGAGGTAGCTTTAGCTGTCCTGGTGTCAAAGGGTCGAAAACCAGTCAGGTCAGCCCAGAAGTCACTTGATTTGAACTCAGTAGGTGTGTGGCACGTCCCATCAGTAGGAAAGCCATAAATAGAATTCAGCTCTGTCAATGTAAACATATATTCGGTGTCGTTCAGTATGAAGGATAGACTGCCGTCGTCTTCATCAGTGTGAATGCTAGCATGGAACTCCATGGATGATAAGAACTCCAGTACAATGGGAATATAGGTAGGATAGCAGATGGTGAAGAATTGTTCCTAACCGATGCGTTGAAACAACCATTGTACATCTTCATAGAAGCCAAGAGTGTTGAGAGTACCATGATCGAGGAATCTGGTGGTGATCACTGGGCGGCGTGCGAGGGCAGTAAGCTTGGCAAGTTACTCTGGATCACAGCAGATGATCCCATAAGGTGTAGGCGGCAAAGCAGGTGGCGGATGAGGATCGCCGGCGGCGTGAGAAGAGGACGCCCCGTGCTTGGAGATGAGTTTCTTGCGTCTGGACATCTTAGAGGTGCGGGGAGGCGATGGGAAGGTAGCTGGTGCCGAGTAGGAAGCTTTGGAGGTGTCGGCGATGAGGAAAGACGGGTCGGCGGTGGCGGAATCGCGGGCGGCGACCGAAACTAGGGCGGCCCCGAGCGGTGTCGTGAGGCACGGATCGGTGCCGGAAGGTTGGGGGAAACAATCGCCGGAAGGTGGGGAAGACGATGGAGGGTCGTCGGCGGTCGATCAGGCACCGGAGGTGGCGGATCGTGGCGGCGGGGCGGCTAGGGTTTCGTGCACGGGTGTGCACGCGGCTGTGTATGCTCCCCTTTTTATCACTTATCGTGCGCGGCCATGTATGGATACATGGCCCGGCTAGTGCACCTCTCGGTCAGATTGACCCAACAGAGTTCACTTACGATGCACGGCCGTGTATCGGTGCACAGACATGCCCGTGCATCTCTCGGCCTTGCGATGGGATGAGTTAACCGAGCCGTGCACGGCCGTGTATGGATGCACGGGTGCGACCGTGCATGGCTCGGTGATACCTGGAAAATCCAGAAAATTTCTATCAGCATGGTACAGCCTAGTGAGCATGAATATGAAAGAAAAACTGAAAAATAACAATGTCTAAATAGTGAAAATAAATAAGAAAGTATAAGAATGCAAAAGAAAGTGTAAGAATGCAAAAGGGGTTGGGTTGCCTCCCAACAAGCGCTTCTTTAGGGTCACTAGCTTGACCGGAATGGTGCTCATGGTGGGTCTGGAGGTGGAGAGGCTAAGTATGTGGCATGAAGCCTCTGCTTCCGTCGCTGCTCATGAAGTGTACCTATTAAAATGAGCATGAAGTATAAAAGTTTCTTTCTAACTGTCTTGACAGAACATGGAACAACAAAGTGGCACAAGACATAAGAAGTGTCAAAGTCAATTAAAATTTTATCCTTAAGCGATCCCAACGTCTTCTTCTGCAGATCGGCCCCTTTGGCATCTTCAGTATGCGTCATCATTCCCACCATCTTGTCTCCTTCTAGACCAGTTGAGTCATTGGGTCTATCTCCAAAGTGTTCGGGAAAGGCTTGTGGGAAGAGCTCCATCTTCCTCCTCGACTGAGCAGTACTCTCCTTCACCACCTCTCGATCCTCCCTGGAACCTAAAAAACAGAATTGGTTATCAGTAGCAGCAAAATCAAACGACATATTGTTTCCTTCAACGCCAAAGGTCATCGTTCTATGTGGGACATTGATTATAGCTCTAATCGCGGTAAGGAATGATCTGTCCAATATAAGAGGGAAGAGTGGGTTCTCAGCTATGTCTAGGATCATAAAATCTATCGAGATAAATATTCCTTTAAACTGCAGTGGTACATTCTTAGCGATCCCAAGTGGTTAAAGCCTAGACCCGTTTCCAAACTGCAGAACTTGAGATGTTGAAATAAGAGTTCCCAAGTTTAGCTTCTCAAAAGTAATTACCGACATGATGCTGACTCCGAAGCCTAGATCCAAAAGTACTCTATCGAATGCAGTGTTCCCAATCTTGCATGGTATATCAAAACTACCAGGGTCCTCAACTTTGAGAGGTAGCTGCTTGTATATGGCATATTTAGGATTCTCAGCAATCACCTTTACATTTTCAGCATGAGGTGTGTTGAGAGTCTCATGATGAGGTCCCTCATCCTGGCTTGCAGATGCTTTCTCTTCATCTCCCACGTGTTCAGCTTCAGATTCCTCCAATTGCTTAACGCCACTTGTCATGACGGCATTGCACTTATCTCTTGGATTCGCTTCAAGCTGAGCTGGAAGCATTCCTGGATGTCTAGATAGTTTGCTAGTTCGTTGGTCCAATTCTGTGATTCGGTTCTCCATCATTTTCTGGTGGGTTGCAATAGAGTCTACTTTCATGTTTAGTTGGCGAATCTGTTCACTCATGGTATTCATGGTCTCGTTGTGCTTTGTCTGACTCGCCATGAGGTTCTCTATCATTAGTTCCAGTCTGGACTTCTGTGGAGGATCTTGTTGTCTCTAGTTGGCTGATGGATGCTATATCCCAGGAGGCCTGAAATTAGAAGAGAAATTTTGATTAGGAAAATTAGTAGGAGGAACTTGCCCTTGATTTAACCTGTAGGAGAAATTTGGATGATTTCTCCATCCCGGATTGTAGGTGTTTGAGTAGGGGTCGTTCTGATTCCTGAAATTTCCAATGACATTGACTTGTTCAGAAGGGGTGCTCAAGATGTGGCAGCTATCAGCAGAATGTCCTGTCACTCCACAAACATCACAAGTCAAAGAATTAGCAGTAGAGACATTAATAGAATCTATCTTTGATGAAAGAGAATCTACTTTTGCCATTAAAGAATTGATTGAGTTAGCATCAAACTTCCCTGAGTTTCGAGTGTGCTACGTCCTCTCTCCTGACCACTGATAATGATTGAGGGTCATGTCCTCTATCAGCTCCATCGCATCATCATAGTTCTTGTTCATTAATGCCCCACCAGCAGCAACATCTACAGAAAGTCTGGTCTGGTACAGCAATCCACTGTAGAAGGTGTGTACGATCACGCATTTCTGTAGACCATGATGTGGGCACATCCTCAACAATTCCTTGAACCTATCCCATGCTTTATACAGGGACTCTCCTTCTCTTTGGGCAAAGTTGGTTATCTGATTTCTAAGCTGGGCGGTCTTGCTCGGTGGGAAGTATTTTGACAGAAAAGCTTGTAATAGCTGTTCCCACATTGTGATTGATGCCTACGGTAAAGACTGCAACCACGCCCTAGCTCAATCCCTGAGAGAGAAAGGGAAAGTCTCATTTTGATAGCATCAGGATGAGCACCATTAATTTTTAAAGTGTCGCAGCATTCTAAAAAGATAGATAAATGAAAGTTAGGATCATCAGTTGCTGCTCCACTGAATTGATTCTGTTGCACCATCTGTACAAGTGACGGCTTGATCTCGAAGTTGTTGGCTTTGATAGCCGGTCGCGATATGCTCGAGTGCACGCCAGAAATGGTGGGCGCTGCATAATCTTTCAAGGGGCAAGTGGCTTCCATCGTCTGATTATCAGAAAAGTTGCCTTCAAGTTTAAGTCTTTTCAAATTTCTTCTCACTTGACGGAAAGTGCGCTCTATCTCCGGGTCTTCAGGTACAAGTTTTCCTGTTCTAGCAGTGTTCCTAGGCCTAAACAAGTACCTAGACAGAAAAGATTAGTAGCACCGCACCAAATAGAAATTACAACTAAAAATAAAAGCAAAGAAACAGAATTAAAAACAAAATGAAATCTAACTAAACCTAGTCTATCAATCTTCTGATTGTGTTAATATTGGCTACCTAGTCCCCGGCAACGGTGCCAAAAATTTGATAGGGCCTAGACGGCTGCTACCACAAGTGCACGGTCTATAGCGTAATAAAAAGATCGAACCCACAGGGACTAGGGTCAAGTACTAACAAATCAGTCAATCGAAAGCTAGGTTAATGATTAATGGAAAAATGACTAATGTCCTAGAGCAAGTAGTTAAACTAAGGCAGATTAAGAACAAGCAATGCAGAGAGCAAAGCAAACGGGGTTTTGAGATTATGAGAGAGATTCGGGGTTTTAGGTTTCACCACACTGAAGCATGCATAAATATTAGGGCTTGACAATTTAAATAAAGTTTTATCTAAGTTCTCAAGGTAACCTTTCCTAGGGTACAGACGCGCTCCCTCTCAGGACACGGTCCGGTATCCGTCTTAACCCGAGTCTCCTACTCTCGTGGCTTACTAGGGTTAAGGCGGATCCAATGGGATCTGTGAAAGATTAGGGTTCCTCGAGTGATTTCGAGTGCTCTCGCAACACAAAATTACCAGTCCAGTGTAGGAGTTCCGATGGTCAAGGTTCACCTCTCAGTCCTTCCCTCGACATCTAAAGCATGCATACATATGGCCAGTATGCAAACAAGAATTAAAACATCCTAAACAAGAATAAGAACAAAGATAAATAGAAGAATATATAGATCAAGTCATATTATCAAGCATTCTTACAATGGGCTATGCCTAAACCCCAAAAATAAGGTTTACGCATGTTATACATCGTTAAATACATAGAATCTCTCATGAAAATTGAATCAAACCAAAGGGAATGGTGGATCCTTGATTGAAGACGGCTCAGCATGATCCTCCACGTCGGAACGAAGAGAGAAACCCGCCGGAACAGTGTCGCCGATCAGAAAATCGCCCCAAAACCCTAAGTTGTCGCCCTTTCGCCTCGTTCTCCTTCGTTGCTTGACCAAATCTGATGATTTCGGTCCCAAAACGTTCGTGGCTAAGTTGGGAAGGTGCTCCCCAAATTTTGTCCAATTCCGAGCCCAGAATAGAAAGTTACAGGCAAAATACCGGACGCCTATCATGCTGTGTGTAACGATACACGGCCATGCATGGGTGCACGGCCATGCCCGTGTACGGCTCGGTTAAGTAAATTCTGACGACTTATGATGCACGGCCATGCATGGGTGCACACCCATGGCCGTGTATGATGTAGAGGACTCTGATTGAGCTGAAAATTGACATATAGCTCCATCTCATCATGGGAAATCATCAAATACCTTCAGATTCTCCAAATTCCATCGATTTTGAGGCCAAATACCTGCATTTTATTAAAACAGAGGAAAAGTAAAGGTTATGAAGAATATGAAATATTTGAGTAAATAAATGAGATGAAACATGCATTATGCTCTAAAATAAGAATGAAATTGAGTCACGAAATATCATATTTTTACATGTCATCACACTCCCACTCTATAGTAAAATAAATACTGGGCTGGGATGGAGGTCTTTCAAGAAGATGCACCTTATTTTCTTGTTCTAGTATATTGGACAAAATCTTGAACCATCTCGTCCAATTTGTTCCATCCAGTCTATTTACAAAAAATTCCATTCTAAGGTTAGGAGATGTCATTATCTACAATAAACAAATAAGCAAAATAAGTACTATGATAAAGCATTTAACAAGGACTTAAATTAAATGCTATGCTCCCACTATTTCTTATCAAGTTGATAACTCTCTAAGATAACTTGGAAATAAGTGAGTAGGATCCTAATTTCACATGAGGTCTTTGTGACTCACGAGGGTGAGTTGGGTTACACAGAGTGATCCCATGCTTCCTTAGGTAGGCCTGCCATCCAATTGTGCCATGCACAACTCTTCTTAGTCAAGATAGACTAGACACCCTATGTCCAGCGAGGGCTGGATACATCACAGAACCCTATCCTCTCAACAGTTGCCTCTAGAGTTTCATCATGTCAGTGACATATGAAAAACTAGTCAAGTCTAACCTGATTGTTATGCCTAGGGCCAACCTGCACCTCGTGAGGGCACGTCTACACTTGTGGTAGACTAAGATGCATATTGTCACCACACGCCTTTCAAAGATAGATAGGTGTGTCTCACGAGGGTGAGAAATAATTCACAGTCCATCGATCGATAGCTTGACGAGGGCTACACCTTAGAAGCTATCGACTTGATATTACGTGGAGAGTTAATTCATAATCATCTTATTATTATTCTTTTCTAGCATGCATATTTTCCTATGGTGGCAGCAAAAAGGAAAAACATCACAGGCATGCTATGGACAGAATAATAAACCATCACATGCATGCTATTTTGGTCGAAATGGGTATAGTCCTTTTCATACACATAACATGTCACGAGCCATGTGACATGTTATCATGCATCCAAGGGTTGCGAGTCCCTGTAGTAGATCAGCCCATGCCAGTAAGCCGAAAGCTTGCTTCCCTCCTCCAACCGCAAGTCTATCACCATGCTTCCAAAAGCTGGCGCCACACAGATTTCAGTTGATGAAGTCACCTTGTTGTCTTGATGAAACCTTAACCTATCTCATGAAAAATATTCTACATCTATTCTAAAAACATGATAAAAGAATACATGAAAAATTTTACATCGAGATAGGGGAAGAGGTACCATGCGTAGGTGGCAAAAATTTATAAGCATTCATCACAGCTGGATACATTCATCCACATCACAACATAGGAGGGCACTCGCTATGACCATATCAACCCATAGAAGAGACAAGTGCCGCATACAATAAATTTGAAAACTGAAATAATTAAATTTTAATCCCCTTATGTGCCAAATACATCCATAACTTCCTCTCAATCAAATTTATACTAAAAGTTGAGATTAAGTTTCATGATGATTTCATAGATCAAATCGGCTGATAATTTTGTCAGATCAAGAGACTCGACCAATCCAGAGGACACAATGCCTGTCCTACTTGACAAAATTACATGCGCCTATGATCTTAAATCCATCATAAAAATAATCCAAAAATCAGCCATAAGTTCGATAAGAAGAAGCTAGGATGAAAACACTTTCTAGATGAAACACAGATGGATAAAGAAAATTTTCAAAAAATTTTCATACAAGCACAAGTACATCTTGTGTTTCTCGCAAGTACCTCTGATACCACTGTTAGGGAATACCGGGTGTAATTTTAAAATTTTGCATCAAAGGACGCAGCGACATTCTCTTCACTCCCGAAACATATTCCTTTGTCCAAGGATCCATGCGAGAGAATAACACAAGGATGTGTTAGAGATTGTACCTCTATTGCTTGTCTAGTTGATGAAGCCAGGTTGAAGACGATCAAGTGCTCGTCCTCTACAAGTATCCATGCGTCGACCTTCTCAACGTTGCTCTCTTCCTCACTTGGTGCTAGCTTCGGGAAGAGAAGATAACCTCTTGGATTCTCCTTCTTCTTCCTCCTTTGTTCTTCACGCCAACAAGACTCCTTGCTTGGAGACTCTCGGCCAACAAGGAATAGGATGAGGATGCTGGCGCAGCACAAGAAGAAGAGGGCGGCTAGGGTTGCCAAGACTTGTTCAACTTCAAGTTGAAGTTGCCTTCGCCTTAGAGAGAAAATATGCATCTATGAGAGGGGCGCATACCCCTTTCTTTTATAGCCAAGCAGCCACTACCACCCCCTTACTTTCCTTCTTTGATCTTGGCGTAATTCGTCCAAGGAATTGCCATAAGAGTTCTGCTACTTCCCTTCTTGAATTAGCACAATATGAAGCTTGGAAACAATCAAGCTTCTTGCCTTATCAAGAGAAGGAGTTTAAGTTCAATTATGATTTGGACCTTTCCATATGATTGGTGCAACTCTTGCTTCAATTAACAAGCCTTTACACGCCAACATATCAGTCCCATAGAATCTAAGATAGTTTCCAATTATGAAAACTGAATTCCATAAGGATTCATACATGTCATTGGTGCAAATTCCATATATGGAATTATGCCATGCGCCAAGTGTGAATCCAACCCCTATTAGGATTCCAACTTACCTCAATTAGATTTGATCCACAACTCCTAATTGGATTTGGATTTCAACTCTAATTAGGCCTTGGATTTAAATCCCAATTGGATTAGGACTTTCGCCCACAATGATGGGCTTAATCCAAATCTAATTCTCAATAGGATTTGAATCCTAGTTGGATTAGGATTCCAACTCCTAATTAAATTAGGATTTGAATCCAACATGGATTATAATTCCAAGTCCAAATTTAACTCAGATTCAGAGTACAAATTTGACTCGGATTTATTTATGAATCCGACTTCAAGTCAGATTTATCCATGAATCCTAATTGGGCTCAATTCAACCATGAATCTGACTTGGACACAGATTCGACCATGAATCTGTGTTGGACTCAGATTTAGATTGAACTCAAATTCATTTCAAGATATCCTGATCAAAATACAATGTCAAGAGTCTATTGCGTGTGACCCCGTAGGATTCATATGACGATGACAATGATGATAAAACATCATAAGTAGTGAGAGGTATCTAGCAACACATCACTACTACCCAGGTCATAGGACTAAAGTCATCTGGCAACATCTTCCTAACAAGCAACGAGGATTCCCATGTACTCTAGATCCCTTTGCATGAACTGATATCCTACTATTGGATTAGTCTCATATTTATTAATCCAATATATTGGTCATGACTCAAACAGTATGACCATACATTTTTATCATGCACCAAGGAGGTGGGGTGCCCCTGTATGTATATCATGCTTCCAATTAAGGAAGAGACAAATCCTACTATTAGTCATACATATCTTTATATGACTTATGATATGTCCAATGACAACCGTTTTGATCACCCATTTACGGAGAGATGTAAGACTGTATCAAAACATACCCGTCATCATATCTAAACTTGAATACCTCAAGTCTAATGATCAATGCAAACCTCTTGCATGTGAGATTGACCTATTGACTAAATAAGTCAATCCTCACAGTGGATCAATCCAATGCAACTAATGCTGAAGCACCTGTATGTCAGCGTTACTGTGCCTCTGATGACACCGAATTTTATGCCATTTTATATATCTTTTCATGTCATGTTTATGAACTTTTGCTTGTTTTTAAGCATTATTTGTTAAATATCAAGGAATCTACACAATTTCTTATTTTTCATGAATTTCAGGGAAAAAGTGCTATATTTTGATGGATTTTGAAGGATTCGAGCACAACAATGGATTCTAGACATCAAAACGAAGTCACACGTCAAATTTCAGGAGAATCAGAGCTTCATAGCAAATTACGGCACCCCCATAATGGATTTTACGGTACCATAATTACACCATAGAATTATGGTACGGCCGTAATCCCTAAGAGGTGCCGTAATTTGGAAAGATTTTGACTAGAGTTTTCATGGCGATTACGGCACTGCCGTAAATAAGATCACGGTACCGTAATTGCAGATGATTTTCCACCCGACAGATTTCCAAAATTACAGCACTGCCGTAATGATCTTTATGGGCCGTATTTTGGTCCAGAAATATACAGAAGAAATTACAGCACCGGCATAACAATTTATACGGGCCGTAATCTTGACGCAGAATTCACCGAGCAAAAATTACAGCCGTAATTTCATTTCAAAAACGCAATTTTTACGGGTCCGAATCTTGCGCGGACCATAACTTTTAATCTAGACAGCGAAATTGAGATCCGAAAGATGCTGTGGACTCGTCTTTAAGAGGAGAAGACACACGAAGTGGAAGAATGAATTTTTATCCAGTATCGAGGGAGAAATCAACAGAGAGGCGGTTAGGGTTTGGCCTCACGCCGATTGGCATAGAGGGCACCTCTCGCTGTGATTTTTACATAGAAGCTTCGTTTGGAGGAGGGAAGGACACACCAGAAGTTTCAAAGCAAAAAGAGATCAATTAGAGGAGGAATCGACGAAAGAAGGGCACGGGCACTGTTCATCGAAGCAAATTACGGCTGTAATTTCTATTACAGCCATGTTGTAATGTTGTTTCTCCTTTCTCTTGGTTTTCTTATCACTCTAAGACTATGATTCATTGTATTTCTTCTTCCATGCAAGCTTAAACATATTTTGGGACATGAGGTGTAATCCCTTTGATTCTTAATGATTAGATAACTCTTATTTTATTATGATGATTCTACTTATGTGATTGTTTGTATTTGATTCTCCAAAGATTGATGTTATTATTCATGTTTTAGAGTTCTCACAATAAGGACCGAAAGGTGACTTGCTTGAGAGCTTGGAACCCTAGAATTGCATGTTAGGAACTCTCTTAGGTTAGTTCTTAATTATTTGATTTTAGTGATCTTATCGCCACGATGATAATTTGAATCTAGGGTAGAGTCGAGTTATCAAACGTGGAGATCTTGCACGAAAGTGAGGATCGGAACGTTGGAGAACTATAAGTAGAACTTGTGTTGAGACACGGATGCACGAAAGTGATCCTTGAGATTCCACTTGAGACAATCAACTTAGAATTCGGATGCACGAAAGTGATCTCGAATTCTTTGATTGATGATTTACTTATCTTCAGTGTTGGGATAGATCTTGCGCGAAAGCGAGGATTGGTCCCTGCATGATTGTATGCACGAAAGTGAGATAATCCCTTTATGAAGTAAATTAAGTCTTTATCATGATAAAATTAGTCTGACGACCTTTT
The DNA here is from genome assembly GCA_027563935.2 of Costus lasius. Classification (NCBI taxonomy): domain Eukaryota; kingdom Viridiplantae; phylum Streptophyta; class Magnoliopsida; order Zingiberales; family Costaceae; genus Costus; species Costus lasius. The sequence continues at coordinate 106,309,320 of CM050448.1, forward strand.
CTTAATATCTAGTCATTGAAATTAAAGTGGATAAAACCCTAGTCCCAGTTTATCTCTCTGATTATCTCTACGCTCTTTTTATTGTTCACTTGCATTATAATCGATATTTGGTACTTAACAATAAGGTCTATGTGGGATCGATATTTTTCTTTATTACTTCGAGTATCCGTGCACTTGCGGACACTACAAGTTTAGGGACAACAAGTTTTTGGAGCCGTGTCAGGGAGTGACAATAGCCCTGTGTGCCAACACTTAGGTTTTGGCCGCGACACCTTAAATAAGTCTACCTACTTGTATTTATAAGTGTGTCCTTTCGGATCACAACAAGTTTTTGGAGTCGTTGCCGGGGATCTTAGTTTTGTTAATATCAAAATAGTTTTTAGTATTGCTAGACTAAGTTTTATTTGTTTTAGATTTAACTTTGTTTTCTGTTTTTGCAAGTTTTGGATTTTCACAATTGTGACAGAACTGTGATATTTGAAAATTTTGAATTTGCTTGTGTTCTATTTTCTATTTTTTATATTTTGAAAAAAATTTTGATTGATTGGTGTTGAATAATCTTTCTGTTCTTGATAGATTTGAAGATGTCTTTTAATTACAATTCGTAGGCAACTAAAAGAGGTGAGGTATACATGCCTCAAGGTAAGTATGAAGATGATTTTTGGTGCACTCTTGCAGAAAAGGTAAATTCTTCAGCTCATATAATTGACACTTTTAATATGCACCTGGCTATAACATCTTATTCTTCCATGAACTGTGATATTTGTGGATGTTTTCATCATTGTACTTCTGATTGCCATATTTTAAATTCTAATTCTTCATGTTACCAAGATGATCAATGTTATTCTAGTTGGGAAAATCAAACTTCTTTTTATGATAATTGCTCTAATCATGTTTCTGAACCTTATTTTCAGGACAATGAAGAATCTAGGTTAGAAACTATGCTTGAAAAATTCATGTCAAATCAAAACCAATTTATGACAAGTCAAAATAAAGAAATTGAGGATCTTAAGGGAATAATAAGTCAACTTGCTTCTCAGGTAGAATCTTTAACTGCTAATTCTGAAATTTTGGAAACCCATTTAGCACAACAAGCATGTTTATTTGAGTTTGAAACTGAAGAAATTAATTTAGAAAAATCTCCCTCTGATCATGATTGTTTTGAGATTGAGCCTTATGTGAACATTAATGAATCTCACTATGATTTTGATAATTGTGAAATTGATTCTTTTGATAATTTATTTGTGGAAAAGTTTGAAGAAATTGAAATTGAAAACCCTATTTTGATAAAATTGATTCTTTTGATAATATATTGTTTATGGTTAAATCTGATGAAGGATATGAGGGGACTAATTTAGAAAAATCATACTCTGATTTTGTTGGTAATTTTGAAATTGTTAAATTATTTGATGAAGTACATGAGGAACTTAATAAGGATTTGAATATTGTGAAAATTGATGAATCTCACTCTGATGCTTTGCCCATATCTATTGATCAATCTTCTGATTTATTTGAAAATTTATGCTTTATTAAGGAATCTAATTTGAGACAGAAAGACCATTTTCATGATCCAATACTTGCATCTTTTGATCTAAGTCCTAATCTTATTGCAATTGAAGACATAAATTTGAATAAAGGACTAATGATTTTGCTTACTGATAAATTTAGGAAGATCATTAAATATCCTTTTATTAGAATTGAAAATTTTAATTTTGATTTCTGCATATTTGAGAGAGCCATGCCGATCATGATTTATATGAAATTCTGGATTTTTGGATTAGTGGCTAAACTTTTTGGACAAAGGAAATGCAGAAAATTGTTTGCTCTTTACTTTGGTACTGATTCACCTGTTTCACCATAATTTTTGAGTTTTGGTCAAGCTATGGACCTAAAATTAGCACTTCTTGGGAGGCAACCCAAGCACTTTTGCTTAGTTTAGTTGCTTTTATTTTAGTTTATTTTTAGAATTAATTTTTCTTTTCTTTTTGTAGGGAGAAATGAAATTTTGCGAAAAATACGGCACTGCCGTAATCATCATCTGAGTCCATCCTGAGAGTTTTAGTCTATTACGGCAGTACCGTATTGGTTTTTACGGTACTGTATTTCTGGATATTTTTGACCCGAGATTTTTTGTGTACATTACGGCATTGCCGTAAAGAACATTATGCCCGTAATTTTTGAACTGCTTTCTGCTTCTCCGAGTAGGTGTTTTTTCGCTGCGATTTTAAGAATCTGGTTCACGAAAATTTTTGATCTTTGGCACCATCACGAAGTACTCATCTCTGTCTATCATCTGGATATTTTATTTGAATTTTAAAGTCCATGGATCATTCTAAAACCTATAGCAACTTTTCGATTCTGATAAATTTCTGCAGCAGTTTTTTCTGACTAATCTGATTAGCACTTTTATTGCCACTTTTTAGGATGTTTCGATGACTTAAAAACCTGATTTCTCACATGGAATATGAAGTTCGTGTGTTGTTCTATCTCGTGGAATAGTTATTTTCATGAAAATATTTTCTGATCATTCTAGGACACATGACAACTTTTCGAATCTGATTAACTTTTGTGCAGTTTTTGCAGTTTTGTAATATGAGTAGCATTCTTTCTGTTGATACCCTAAATTCCTGACAGATTTTGATCCTTTAATTTTCATACGTCTGAAAAGAACATATCTTATTCTACAACTTGGTTCTGTCCATTTTCTATTTGGATCATTAAATTTTATTCTAGGGTATTGCTACTTTTCATAAAAAATTCAGAAACTTATTGGTTTGTTTTCTACCTGTTATTGCTTATTTTGCCTCCAGATTCAGAAATCTTTAAGAGCAACTGTCTTTCACCTCTAGCCACCACTGCATCTGCCTCTGACATCACTGTATCCAGCCATCGACACTGGATTATACCATCTGCAGATTCTTACTTCTTCTACTGCCTCTTATTCTATTGATTTTATTTATTTATGCAGCAGACTCTTCATTAGTGACTGATTTTTTTTCTCTGCAGTGCTATCTCTCACACTCACCGGCCGACGATCTCACTTCCAGGACTGTATTCTCTATCAGGCCACTAGAGATTACTCACTCTACTGTCGGCACCATCACCATCATTGCTAGCAGCTTTCAAGCTAGCATCTGTTCACCCTCTGCTTCTCAGCTGCATCAGTTTTTTCCACCGGCATCCTCTTTAGACCTCTGGCGACATCTCTGATTCTCCATTGAGAGAATTATTTTTATAATTATTATTTTTTAGACTATTTTCAGACTGAGCCTTATGTACCTTAAATTTAAAGGTAAAATTTTCAAAAGGCACATACTTGGACCTTGCAGCATTTGTCCGACACTATTTTTGGTCTGAGCTTTATGTATTTTCAGTCAGAGCTTGCTATATAGTTTTGTGAGTATCGTTTGCACACTCTTGTATTCATGATTATTTCGTATGGTTTGCATCTTTGATTAGCTTTTGATATATCACTCATTGAGATTTCTATTCTATGAAGTCTCTTGAATCTATCATGTTTCACTTTTAATTATGATTGTTTGAGTTTCATGCTTCACACCTTTTGCATTGATATTGATATTTTCATGTTTAAAAATTTTATGACGTGAATCCATGAGATGAGAGATGGGTAGATTTTTGTTATATATCATGATGAATGTTCATGCATGCATGCCTATGAATGGAGATATACCTATTATGTTAAATTTATTTCTTCAATATTATCTACTTGTTGAAATTCTTCATTGATTGATGCATAAGGTTTTTGGATAGGTATATTGTTTGATGAATGCAATCCAAGAGTAAAGCATCTTACTTGAATAAAAGGAGCATATGAGTGTAATTTTTGAATTGATGTCAATTGATTAACCTAGTTGATGTTTAGTCTATTCTACTATTTGTTGGGAAGGAAGATTCCAAGATCCACAAAAATAGTGAGAGACTCCCCTACTTGGCACTGTGTAAAATTGACAGTGGTACCAAAGGACATGGGTTGAAGTCTGTACACAAAAAAAAGAGAAAGAGAAAAAGAACATGACTCCTCTACTTGGCACTGTGTAAAATTGACAGTGGTACCGAAGATAAGAGTTGAAGTCCAAATAAGAAGTGTGTATCTATGTGGTTACATGCCATCAAAAAAACATAAAAAAAAGGAGAGAAAAGAAAAAAAAATTGTGTGGGAAAAGATTTTGGATATCCTATTCCTGTAAACCAAGGTAAGATAGATTTAAACTGAAAATTGGGTGAAATCATGAGACTGAGATTCTGTTTATTATGCGAGTTACAAAATTTTATTTGATCAAAGCTATCAACCCTAGTCCCAGTTTATCTCTCTGATTATCTCTACGCTCTTTTTATTGTTCACTTGCATTATAATCGATTGCTTAGCTAGTGAGAATACAACTATTTGGTACATAACAATAAGGTCTATGTGGGATCGATATTTTTCTTTATTACTTCGAGTATCCGTGCACTTGCGGACACTACAAGTTTAGGGACAACAAGTTTTTGGAGCCGTGTTAGGGAGTGACAATAGCCTTGTGTGCCAACACTTAGGTTTTGGCCGCGACACCTTAAATAAGTCTACCTACTTGTATTTATAAGTGTGTCTTTTCGGATCACAACAGCCTCGCACTAACCAGCCCATACACTAGTCTCACATATATCAAAATTGTCCCTTATTTGCTAAGGTACCTCGACTGGGGACTACTATAAGAATGGATCCAAACAAACTCATGGGACATTAATTATGCAATTCAGTACATAAACGTAGGTAAAACAATCTGCATAAGAACGACTATGCCTTAATTGATTATATCAATTTAATCAAAGTACATTTAAATTATGCTGGACCATGTTTATATATTGGTCTGCAAGGCATAAACACTAACAGAGCCGGCATATTGCCGACGTACCCTCTTGCCATTCCTGATCACCGTCCCGGGGTGCGTTTTCTTCCCCGGTGATGCCTCTTTACTACTTCTGTTTCTGTCGCTGCATGCCTGTATTGGCCACGTCCTTGTGCTCCCTCTGGCGAGCCCCTCTCCCCTTCGTCTCTAGGGTTATGGCTCACCTGCGTGTGAGAAGTTCTGGACCTGGCTCGCCTACGCGCGAGTTCACCGGTCGGCTTCCTTCTCTCCGCCTACACGCGGACTTTTGTCCCCTCCTTCTTCGGCTTCTTCGGTGGAAGTAGCTTCCTCGCCCTAGTTCTCCCTCCGCCTGAGTGACGTGCGTGGGTTCTGACGTTCCCTTGTGGTGTGCATTGCCATCGTTCGGGCTCCTCCCTCCGTCCGCGTTCTAGGGGCGTGCAAAAAAACCGTCGAACCGTCGAACCGTGGTTAACCGAACCGAACCGAACCGATTTTCTGGTTAACCGAACCGAACAGTTCTTAATCGGTTCGGTTTTTAACTTGTGATCGGTTATCGTTTCGATTACGGTTCGGAACTTGGCCGAACCGCGGTTAACCGAACCGAACCGTTTATATAATATTTATTTATATATAAAAATAAATATTTTATATAAAATCGAACCGGTTAACCGTAAAAACCAACGGTTAACTACCAAAAACTAACGGTTAACCGAGAATATTTTTATTTATTATTTTTAAATTATTTTTATAATTTTAAATATTTTTTTATACATAAATAATACGGTTAACCGTCGGTTTTCGGTTAACCATACCGAAAAACCGATTAACTAGTACAAACGGTTCGGGATCGGTTCAGAATTTCTCCGAATCGATCCCACCGGTTCGGTTCGGTTTTTTGACACACGGTTCAGTTAACCGAACCGTGCACACCCCTACCGCGTTCCTCCATTATCAGCGACCAGCAGGAGGTCTCAGCCTCCTCCCTGGTGTCCCTAGGCGGGTGGGAGGGACGCCGCCGTCCATCTCCTTTCCCCTCCGGTTCTGTGGTTGTCAATCTGGAGGACTATTGTGGCGGCCTCATCCGTCTACTGCTTTCAAACCTTCGTTTGGTCATAGTGTCCTCTAGCTGAGTTCCCATAGCTTCGGCGTGCGATGCCTAGGAGGACCCTGCACCCGGACACTGCCCGCCAGCTACCTGTGGGTGGTTAAGCATGCCCGACTCCTGGGCGCAGGGACCTCTGGCCGCCGTCTTGGTTCTTCGTGCTACACTAGTGCATCGTCTTCATTGCCTACGTCGTTGATGCATCTTCGACGAGTTTGACGTTGGTGGTGAAAACGAGGCGATTGTGTATGATGTGGGACCCGCTTGGGTTTAACTCTGCGACTATGGCCCTTGGTGAATTGTGGGAGTCGATCCGAGTCCTGTTGGGATGGCAGATGATCCACGTTGAGTCCCTAGTCCAGCTGGGGGTCGGTTTGAGGAACCGTCCCCATCGGTCGCGCCTGATCTTGCGGTCTTGACCGTGGTGCTCCTACGTGGGCGTGTTTGGACTCGAGTCAAGCATTGACTCATATGTATTTAGATTAAAATTTTGTTACGGTAAACATGGGCGTGACAGCTAGCAACTAATATCTAGTCGAATTAGCTTTTATCGTGAAGATATATGAATAAAAAAAACCCAAGCAACTTCCGTTGAGGAGGCACTTCCGATCTGCCGCTTCCACTCTTTATCAGAAGTTTGAAATCATTTACTTCTCATTGGTTTCTCCGAAGAAAATCGCCGAAGTTTGAGATCGAGGCGAGTATTTCTCCCTTTCTTTCTTTTACCTACTGATTTCGATCTTCTGTGGATTTCTCGTTGTCGGATTTTCTAACCCACGACTACACACGTGTGGAGGCCAAAACCATTTAGCTAGAGATTGTACGAAAAGGCAAAACCTTCCAAATAAATAATCTATATTAGTAGACTGTGTTCAAGAAGATCTACTTAATATAGATGAATATATATCAGATATGGAGTCAATATATAGTATTGTCTCTATACTTGATTTAGACTATGTATCTGATTCCAACAGTGACTTAGAGGAATTTACAACAAACTTATTGTCTAAAGCCGAAAGACTTATATCTCCTTTCGGTACTGAAAAACTAGTTGGTCCTTCTATGGATAAACTAGATTCACTTATGTCATATCTTGAGAAGATTTGAGATGACCTCTCAACTTTCTCAATATACAATAATGACTCCATTGGTGCCACCAGTGCATGAACACCAATGGTATCTAAGGCGTAGTAGCCAAGATCATGCTTGTGTATTTTGTCTTAAATACCCTAGTATGAATCTACATTACCAATGCATTATTTGTTCTCTTGAGGCATGTAAATATTGTCTTGAGAAACAAAATGCTACCTTACCTACCCTATCATCTTCTTCTTTACCAAAAAAGAATGAAAGAATAGACATTGTAGAACTTCGTATACTACAATTAGAAAATGACCTTTATACTTTAACACAACGAGTAGCTGCTCTTGAAAAAGGCAAAGGTCTCTTTATTGCTTCATCCTCAGAACCACAATCTTCTTGTTATGAAGCAAATGATTATCGCCCTAATCCATCAAGACCATATAAAATTGAGTATATACATAAGCCGGTCTCTAACCAAACATGGCTTTATACAATCAAGGTTAATAGTATGATCCAAATTTCTGATTGGAAATTAGAAATATCAGCCTTAATAGATAACTTTATGAATATATTCGGTCCAAACACAAGCTTTCCTTTTATTTAGGAAATGCTCAGTATACACCACCTACTTATGTAGGACGAATGTGTCTGCGCCCACTTAATCTGGCTAAGACAAAATTTATTATTGGCCTTAATATGATAATCAATTCATATAAAGGGGTGACCCTCACCGCTGATGGATTTTATCTCTTATATCATTCCCTAATCCCATATACATCCTCCCTTGCTGCGAAGCGTGGTGGGTGTCCCTGTGCGATCCCTGGATCTTGTACACATCCGCCTCCAGCACGGGTTTCAGATGTCTTTCCCGACTCTGATTCTTCTCGAGGTGAGTCAAAACGCGTCTTCCCTGATTTAGGATCACCTGAGGAAATCAGACGCATTAATGATGAAATTACGAGGATCTTGAAATATCCTCTTAATATGCTTCATACTACAGAAGATGATGATGACGATAGTTATCATGACTCTTCTATTAATAAAATCAAGTCAGGAAATCCTGATGTGGATGATTTGATTCGAGTATTAGAAAAAGACCAAATCTTTGGTTCTAATCCCCAAGCCCATTGGGAGAAAAACAAACTTGTTTGTACTTTGAAAATCAAATACCCTGATTTTCGAATTATAAATAAGAAAATCACAACAACAAACGAGAATATTGCTGAATTTAAAATGCACATTAATGACATATTAAAACTCAATGTGATCAGAAGGAGTATTTCTCCACACCGATCTCCTGCGTTCATTGTTAATAAACATAGTGAACAAGTCAGGGGTAAAACATGAATGGTCATAGACTATCGTCGCCTAAATGACAATTTAGAAAATGACAGTTATGATATTCCAGATAAAACAGAGTTAATCAACTTTATATAGGGACTGTCTTCTCAAAATTCAACTGCAAGTCTGGATTTTGGCAAATTCGGATGGCAGAAGAATCAATACCATGGACAACATTTACCTGTCCTTTAGGAAGTTTTGAATGGCTAGTCATGTCATTCAGTCTTAAAACTGCTCCAGCAGTCTTCCAAAGAAAAATGGATGAGGTTTTTAAACCTTATCAAGACTTTGTTTGCATGTACATAGATGATATCCTTGTGCATAGCAAAATAGAAAAAGAACATACAAGTCATCTGAAACTTGTACTAGAAAAATTTTATACAAACGGGATAATTGCCTCTGGGCAAAAATCTCAGTTTTATAAAAAATCCATTGACTATTTAGGAGTAGAAATTGGTAATTGAGCCATAAAACTACAACCACATATCTCTTCTAAAATAAAAACCCTTGAGGTTTGATGCACTGCATTCTAATAGTGATTTCTAGTATTATTCCATGCTTATTTTAATGTTTTCATGCTTCATTTAGACTTATTTGTTTAAAAGCTTCGGAATCTTCACTTTTTCTTATTTTTGTGAAACTTTAGGTGAAATCTCCCAAATTTGGAGTCTTTTGAAGATTCTAAGACCTTGAGGTGATTCCTTATGTGAAGACGAAACTACCCATCAAATTTGGAGTCAATTGGAGCTCATTTGGACAAATACAGCCAGGTAAATCCGGTGGGGGTTCACCGGTGCTTTTGTCAATAGCCGAAACTTATAGAACACTTCACTGGCTGGTGAACCCGGCGGGGTTCACCCGTGTTTCTCTCTGAAGGAATTTCGACAGAAGACTACAGTAAGCCTCACCACTTGGTGAACCCGACAGGGTTCGCCAGTGATTCTCTCTCGATGAAACTGTACAGGAGACTTCACCACCTGGTGAACCCAGCGGGGTTCACTCGTGATTTCGACTGAGGCGTCCGACCTCTTCTCGGATTTCCTTCGATTTTGAAGCCTACAGATGCCCAAATTTGGCAAGTGAGCACGTTTTGGAAAGCTTATTGAAAGGTGAATCCATAGGATATAAAAGCCCTATCTGAAACTTCCTAATTATGGAGAAATTAGCACACAAGCGGAAAAAGAGGATGGAAGATAGTGACAACGTGTTCTTGAGGTGATTTGGCGAGATTGGATCATTGAAGCATCACGATTCTTAGAGATTGGCTTCGGTTTATCTTCTCCTCTCTCTTAGAAATTCTTGTTTGTAGTTTTCCTATATTTACAGAGAGATTTTTGAGTGATTTCATGGAAACTATAGCGTAAAACCTATTTCAGGGTTTGGTTGAAGCCCGCTAACGATTTTTTATTGTAAAACTTATTTCAATATTGTTATTTGGATTTTTGTGTGAGCATATTGTACTTTGCTGTACTTATTTCATGATTTTACCTTGGCCACGTATTATCATGTTTTAATCGGCACGATTCATACCGAGAGGAGGATCGTGACGGTGGAACCTCATAGTAAAACTTGTGAATCCACGACACGAGAGTGCTTGGCTTTTACTCGAGGATTCCATAGCCTTCCACAGAACGCATAGGGTTTATTTAGAATGATCCACCACGAGAGTAGGAGACCGTTGTAAATAAACACCGAGGTGTACCACCAAGAGGGGGCATCTTGTACCCTAGGGATAGGTTCCTTATGCAAAAACTATGAATCCATGTAATAGATCTTTTTAAACGCAATTAGAATCATCAGCGTGGTGGATACCAACGCCCTGATCTCTCTCATATATATACTCTTCCGTAGTTGCTTAGATTTCTTTCTCTTAGATAATTGACATTAAAACATTGCATCGAATTGCTTAGCTATTAAAACTTAGACTTTCTGGTACTTAACCTTGTTCCCTATGGGTTCGACAACCTTTTATATTACTGCGACATAACCGTGCACTTGCAGGGCGTGTCAAGTTTTTTGCACCATTGCCGGTGAACAACGGTTAATATTAGTATATTTCTAAGGATTGGTAGACTAGGCTTTAGTTACTTTATTTTTATTTCGCTGTTACTTATCTTTATTATTCTACTTGTCGTTGCCTTAGAACTCTATAACCGTTTCTAATACTTTTTTATGCAAAGAAGTTCCAGGGCAGGTGAAATCTTTGATATTAATCTTGAGATAGAGAGAACTTTCAGAAGTCGGAGAAAGCTTAATCAACTTCAGCGGAAGAAAGACAAAGACCAGATGGAGCACATTCAATTAGACATGAATAATGATCAAGCACCTCAACCTGTGGGGAACAACAACAATGACAGGACACTGAAAGATTATGCTGCTCCCTATGTTCATGGGTTACAATTAGGAATTGTAAGGCCTACTGTAGAGGCCAATAATTTTGAGATTAAACCTGCCTTACTTTCTATGGTTCAGCAACATCAATTTGGTGGTTCTCCTCTTGAGGACCCCAACATGCATCTTTCTATATTTTTAGAGTATTGCAATACATTGAAAATTAACAGTGTTTCTACTGATGCTATCATGTTGAGATTGTTTCCCTTCTCTTTAAGGGACAGAGCAAGAGCTTGACTTCACACAATTCCTTCAGCTTCAATAAGGACATGAGCGGAATTATCACAAGTCTTTCTCTCCAAATTTTGCCCTCCATCCAAGACTATTCAACTGAGAAATCAAATAACTAGTTTTATGAAGATAGATGGAGAATCTTTATATGAGGCTTGAGAAAAATTCAAAAAACTACAAAGAATGTGCCTGCACCATGGAATAGAGACTTGGGTTTTAGTCCACACATTTTATATTGGACTAGACTACAACACAAGACTCATAGTTGATGTTGCAGCTGGAGGGGCTTTAATGAACAGAGGAGTTGAAGACGCCATGCACCTCCTCGAAGACATGGCGATGAATCATCATCTATGGACATCTGAGTGAGGTACACCTTCTAGGAAGACAGGTAAATTCGAACTTGATACTTTGACTTCTCTTACTGCGAAGGTAGACAATTTAACTAAAAAAATTTGATTCTTGGTTTGTAAATTCATTGGATGCTAACTCTATACTGTGTGAGATATGTGGTGTTGTAGGTCATGTAGGTGCTGAGTGCTAGTCTGGAGATGGGTAGTTGGCTCTAAATCATCCCGAAATCATAAATGCTGTCAGAAACTTCAATCTTACCAACAACCCATACTCTAGCACGTACAATCCAAGATGGCGCAACTACCCAAACTTCTCGTACCAGACTACTCAGCGGATGCAACCAGGACAAGCACCGCCGCAAGCTCAACCTCCACAAGAAAATTTTAGGCAGCCTCCACAAGGTAATTACAAACAACCATCAGGATTTCAGGGCAGAAACTACAACCCACCACTAAAGCCAAATATGGATGCTCAGCTGATGACACCAAAATTTATAGTAAATTTTGTGCCATTTCATTTGTATTTTTGTGTCATATTCCTACATCATTGCTTATTTTTATGCCTTTTTTTTATCAATTATTACAGAATCTACACTCTTTTTGATTTTTGATAATTTCCAAGCAAAAAGGCACGATTTTCAGGCGTTTTCAAGCAATTCAGATGCATGGATGAATTCCCACTATCAAGAGAAGATTACATGACAAATTTCAAGAAGATTGGAGCTTCAGAGCTAATTACGGCACCACCGTAATCAACATTACGGTACCCCCATAATCAACATCTACAGAACAAAACCACAGTACTGCCGTACTTTCGGTGTGCTGCCGTATTTTGGGATTTTTTCATATAGAAAGTTTCAAGGCAATTACGGCCCTGCTGTAACGGATTTCACGGGCCGTAATCTGGGTTCAATTCTATACAGAAAGTTTGATGGATTTTACGGTACTGCCGTAACAGAAATTACGGGCCGTATTTTGAGTCGATTTTCCACCCGAGAGATTCGAGGCAAATACGACACTACCGTAATGAAATTCACGGTACCATAATTCCAGATGATTTTTGTACTGAGAGTTCCAGCCCAAATTACGTCACTGCCGTAACCATTTTCACGACCGAAATTCTAACCATGGAATGCGATTTTCACGGTCAAATTGAAGTCTGATTTTTGCGCTATCGATTGCAGACGATCCAGGCCAATAAATTCAAAGCTATAAGAAGCAAAAAAAGAGAGCCTCTGAGGAGGAGAACACGCCGATGGTAAAAGCCCTAATTTTCATCCACTGTCGAGGGAGAAATCGAGTTTTTCACCGCCGCCGAGAAGCGTACAACGCATCTCCGGCCGTGAAATTTGAGGGGAAGCTTCACTTGGAGGAGGAGACGATACCCCAGAAGTTTCAGAGAGAAAGGATCTCGATTGAAGGAGAAATCAATGAAAGAGTGGGCGACGGCACTATTCACCGCGATTCTTGAAGCAAATTACGACTGTAAAGTTGTTTTCCCCTTTTCTCTTTGATTTATGATCTTCTGATATTATGGTTTATTATAGCTCTTTTTCCATGCTAGCTTAAACCTTTTATAGGACATGGGGGAGTAATTCATTTTTATTTCTAATGATTAGATGATTCTATTTTGTTAGAATAGTTTTATTATGGTAATTCCACTTATGTGATGATTGCCTATAATTCTCCATAGTTTTCTTATTATCATGCATGTTTTTAGAGTTTTCGCGATATGGACTGAAAAGTGATTTGCTTGAGAACTTGGAACCCTAAAATTGAATATTAGGAACTCACCGTAAGAAATTAGGTTAGTTCTTATTTCTTGATTTTAGAAGAATAATTGTCATGTTTGATAATTTGAATCTAGGATTGAGTTATTTTGTTAAACACAAAGATCTTGTGCGAAAGTGAGGATCGGAGCATTGGAGAACCATAAGTAAAACCTGTGTTGAAACTCGGATGCACGAAAGTGATCCTTGAGATTCCACTTGAGATGATCAACTTAGAATTCGGATGCACGAAAGTGATCCTTGAGTTCTTTGATTGATGATTTACTTATTTTCAGCTTAGGATAGATCTTGCGCGAAAGCGAAGATCGGTCCCTGCATGATTGTCTGCACGAAAGTGAGATAATCCTTTTGTGGAATAAATTATATCTTTATCATGATAAAATTAGTCTGACAACCTTTTATTCATATCTGGTCATTGAAATTAAGGTGGATGAAACTCTAGTCCCAATTTCTCTCTGATTTCGTGTTCTTTCTATCATTTACTTGCATTATAATCGATTGCTTAGCTAGTAAGAATACAACTATTTGGTACCTAACACGTAGGTCTCTATGGGATCGATATTTTTTATTACTTTGAAGTATCCGTGCACTTATGGACTACAACAAGTTTTTGGGGCCCGTTGCCGAGGACCTTAGTTTTGTTAATATCAAAATAGTTGTTAGTATTGCTAGACTAAGTTTTATTTGTTTTAGATTTAACTTTATTTTTTTATTTTTGTAGATTTTGGATTTTCACAATTGTGACAGAACTGTAATATCTGAATTTTTTTTTATTTGCTTGTGTTTTGTGTTTTTTATATATTTTGAAAAAAAAATTTATTTTTGATTGATTGGTGTTGGATAATCTTTCTGTTCTTGAAAGATATGAAGATATGTCTTTTAATTACAACTCGTGGGCAACTGAAAGAGGTGAGGTATACATGCCACAAGGTAAGTATAAAGATGATTCATTGTGCACTCTTGCAGATAAATTGAAATTACACTCTTATATGCATCCTTCTAGGACATCTTATTCTTCTATTAGATGTGATATTTGTGGATGTTTTGATTATTATTCTTCTGATTGCCATTTTTTAACTCCTCCAAATCATGTTTCTGAACAATACTTTGAGGATACAAAAAAATCTAGGTTAAAATCCATGCTTGAAAAATTCATGAAAAATTAAAATCAAATCATGACAAATCAAGACAAAGAAATTGAAGATCTTAAAGGGATAATTAGTCAGCTTGCTTCTCAAGTAGAATCTTTAACAGCTCATAAGAAAATTTTTTAGAAACCCAGATAGCACAACAAACTTGTTCATTTGAGTTTGATTTGGAAATTGAGAAAATTGATTTAGAAAATTCCCCCTCTGATTATGATTGTTTTGAGATTGAGCCTTATGTGAACATTAATGAATCTCATTCTGATTTTGATGATTGTAAAATTGATTCATTTGATAATTTATTTGTGGAAAAGGTTGATGAAATTGATTATGAAAAATCCCCTTTTGATTCTAATGATAATTATGAAATTGATTCTTTTAATGATATATTATTTGTGGTTAAATCTGATGAAGGATATGAGGGAACTAATTTAGAAAAATCTTACTCTGATTTTGTTAGTAATTTTGAAATTGATGAAGAACTTGAAAAGGATTTGAAAATTATGAAAATTGATGAATCTCACTCTGATGTTTGTCTATTGTTCAATCTTCTGATTTATTTGAAAATTTATGTTTTATTGAGGAATCTAATGTGAGACACAAAGATTATTTCGATGATCCAATACTTGAATCTTTTGATGGTAGTCTTATTGCAATTAAAGATATAATTTTGAAAAACGACTAATGATTTTGCTTTCTGATAAATATAGGAAGATCATTGAATATCCTTTGAGTGGAATTGAAAATTTTGATTTTGATTTCTGCATATTTGAGAAAGCCATGTTGATTGTGATTTATATGAAAATTTGGATGTTTGGATTAGTGGCTAAACTTCTAGGACAAAGAAAATGCAGAAAATTATATGCTAATTACTATGGTACTGATCCACCTGCTTCACCATGAAATTTGATTTTGGTCAAGCTATGGACCTAAAAATTAGCGCTTCTTGGGAGGCAACCCAAGCACAGAGGCTTGTCAAAGCTAAACTAGACAAGCAGTTTGGTAAGTTCTTAGAAGTTTTGAAGAAACTCTACATTAACATTCTTTTTGTTGATGCTCTTTCGCAGATGCCCACCTATGCCAAGTTCCTGAAAAACATCTTATCTAATAAGAGGAAGCTGGAAGATCAAGGAACTGTTGCACTTACTGAGGAGTGCAGTGCTATCATATAGAACAAACTTACTCAGAAACTTAAGGACCCAGACAGCTTTTCCATACCCTGCCAGATTGGGAAGATGACCTTCCAGAGAGCCTTGTGTGATTTACGAGCGAGTGTCAGCCTTATGCCATTGTCATTATGTAAAAGGCTGGATTTTGGTGATTTGAAAACCACTAACATCTCTTTACAGCTAGCAAATAGATCAGTTCGTCGTCCTGTTGGTATTTTAGAGGACGTTCCTATTAAAGTTGGAAATTATTTTGTCCATGCTGATTTTGTTATGTTAGAAATTGATGAGGATGACAGACTCCCTATTATTCTAGGGAGACCTTTTCTTGCTACTGCTGGTGCTGTCATTGATGTCGAAAATGGGAAATTGGCTTTGAACATTGGTGACAATGTTATACAATTTGATCTGTCTGACTCTTTGAAAAAACCTTATTTTGTATGTACATGCTGCAGTGTAGATGATAGCGCCTACAAATATAGTAGGCGTTTCCCGCAAGTGCACGGGTCTATCGAAGTAATAAAATATCGATCCCACAGGGACTAATGGGCAAGTACCGACAGATCTCGAATTTGCTAGCTAGATGGCGTCGAAATTTGTGAAGTTTAAGATGATGGAATACTTAAATGTGCAAAACGTAAATAGAAGAAATCACACGAGAGGATTTTGATGAGGAGATGCATCAGGATATAGGTTCACCACTTTGACTCCTTACAGTTGAATAATTAAACTCTATTGTCAATGTCCTGTCTAGTTCAAGGGACTCCGCTTCCTTGTCATGTAGGTTGCTCCCTCCAATAATTTCGTCCGCTCCCACGAAATAAATTATCAGTCCAATCCGTAGGGTTCTAACGCACGGTTGGACTGGAGTCTCCCCGCTACATCTAAGCTCCTTATAACCCCCGCAAATAAGTACAAATCCACAAGCGAGTTTCCCTCCTAGAGATGCTGATTAACAAACCTTACTTGCGACGACTAAAGGCTCAAACACTCCTTGTCGGTAATGTAGGCATAGCACTCCAATGGAATGGATAAACTCTCAACCAAATGGGTCGGACGCACAGTCGAACTAGAGTCTCCTCGCCACGTCTAAGCTCCTTAGAATCCCATGAGTAAGTACAGTTCTGCAAGCGAGTTTTCTCCTAGAGAAGCTGATTAACAAACCTTACTAGAGTGATTAAAGGCTCAAACATGTCCCTCCGGAAAATGCTTCCCTATAATCCCACGAGTAAGTACAGCTTTGCAAGCGAGTTTCCTCCTAGAGAAGCTGATTGACAAACTTCACTAGAGTGATTAAAGGCTCAAGCGTATCCCTCCGGATAATGCTTCCCATTAGTCCCATGAGTAAGTACATATCCGCAAGCGAGTTTCCTTCTAGAGATACTGATTAACAAACCTCACTCAAGTAACTAAAGGTTAAGCTTGCTCTTTGGGGTTACGCAGGCAAGGCGCGCTCATAGGGTCGAACAAGGATTTTGAACTAATAGAGCTAAACCATTACAACTAGTAATTCATTAAGGGCTACCCCACATCCTGAGTTAGAACTTAGCCTACAACGTTCATGGTAAAAGTATAAATAGTGTCCTCAAGCATGAACATCACACACACAATAGCAGATTTTGTGCAGGAGTTATAAAAGAAGGACAAGATCATAAGGTATTTCGCATGAATCGTACAATGAACATGGCGAAAATTGAGTGTAGCTGAGGATCTTCCTTACAAATTTATCCTTGAGGTGCTTACGCAAGTGTAGATCTTCAATAATTTCATATGCGCAGCCCTCTTTCATGTGTTGGCTTTCCTTCTCCCAAGTGCAGCCCCCTTTCTCTCGTATGTGATCCTCTTTTTTCTTTGCTGAACTCTCCTCTCTTAAATAGGCTGAAGGTTCTTGCTTCTCTTTGAAGGCTCTATCTTCCGGTAATCTTCAGTTAGAACCTTCCTGAATTAGGATGAGCTCCTCTACCACAAAAGTCCCAGAATCCACCCTCTTTATGGTCATTTTGACCTGAAAACGTGAAAAATACCGAAGCAGGTGTAGATTCCATAGATGTATCCAAATAAAGGCAATGATGAGACTTAAAGTCGTGAAATGGGAATGATTTCATAAGTAAAATGACATGTAAATCTCTATATAAATCTGTGTCAACAGAATACCTACAACTTAAATCTTTGCTTGTTCTCAAGCAAAAAGAAAGAAATGAAGTTCCATGAGGGTTGTTCAACTGCAATTATACTCCACAACGATCTA
Source organism: Costus lasius (assembly GCA_027563935.2). Lineage (NCBI taxonomy): Eukaryota > Viridiplantae > Streptophyta > Magnoliopsida > Zingiberales > Costaceae > Costus > Costus lasius. The sequence continues at coordinate 106,327,038 of CM050448.1, forward strand.
TAAATGTGAAATAATCACAGCTAGTCACAGGATGCACAAACCACTACAGACTTTAAAGATGTCAAGATGACAAGCAAAGCATCTAGGTCAGATCTATGGACAACAATTGTACGACAATATTAGATAATAATAGTTCCTTACCACATGAAGCACTGATCTACTTAAAACACCCAAAAGGTAAACTCTAAAGTAGAAGTAAAGGCCTTGCTTATAACTTCGGTACCACCGCACCTTTTTTCTCTTCAGCAGTGCCAAGCCATAGCTTCGGTACCATTGCCTTTTTTTTTCTTTTGGTTTGCAGTGCCAAGTCAAGACTTTGGTACCACTGCCCTTATTTTCTTTCACTTATCTTTTTCTCTTTTAGTGGCAGTGCCAAGTCAGGACTTCGGTACCACTGCTCTTTTTCTTCTTTTCTCTCTTTGCTGGGCAGTGTCAAGTTGTAACTTCGGTACCATTGCCTTTTTATTTTCTTTTTCTCTGTTTCTTGTACGGCGCCAAGTTAGAGGAGCTCGAACCAAAACTAATACTGAGACTCACTAAGGGTGGTAAGTGTGTGTCAAGTGGTTTGGTCTATAATCTTCCAAACAAATAGTACTCATGTTGATACACAGATATTTCCTGGACTCAAAGCTTATCAAAGTTCAATCCTTAAGTTTTCAGTATATAAGGAATCAAGTGACTAGATGAATTGTTTAGGATGAAAGATACTCTTTATATAGTAGGGAGTTTTAAATCAATCATAAATTGGGAAAAGGAATAAGAATCAATCATAAATTGAGAAAATATCAATCAGTGAAAATGAGAAATTTCAGCTAGGACCTACGACTTAGGATTTTACGTGTTCAGGTAGTAATCATCAACGAGGTTCAAAGCTTTATCAACAAAATCATGAAATCACATCAGATAGATAGAACATGCCATCAAAGCGTTCAGGTCTATCAACAAGACATGAAGAAGTATATTATGACAGTGTCCTTGTAAAATCAAAGTATCATAAAAGTAGCGCATTTGTCATGAAGGAGGAGCATATTGTAAATAGAGTTCATAATGTTCGATGTACGTCCAGCAATAAAAGAGTTTAAAGTTGGCAAGTTCGGTATAACCGCACATTAGCTAGGATAGTTCAGCACAGCACAAAGTTTACCACACAGTGCATACAACATCATTTCATAAAAACAATAAAGTGACCTATCAAAATATGTAAATCTCTCCTCTCAAGGCAAAATGTTGCATCGTCCATGATGCGTATAGTATAGATATGTATCAAAAGGGGTGAGGGAGAGACTTACAAAAGTGCAGTTCTAGTTGCAGCATTCATCTGGGTCATCGTTATTGTCGGATGGAGATGAGTCCGAGATATAAACTATCTTGTCTTGGTCGTCCTCTTCGTGGAAAGGATATTCTGAGAGGTACAAGTGAGGAAACATCTCGAAGGAGTGCGTGACATCGATCTTGTGTGTAATTTGCTTCCCCCACATAAACTAGTCCTAGCGAATAAGCTGTAGAATATCATTAGTAGAAGGACAAGTGGCAGTCTTCAATTGGGCACCAGAGGAAGAGCTAGGATCCATGTCGAGTGATGTGGTAGAATCCTCTGGAGTAGTGGGATATGGGTGCAGACGCCAGTCAATGTTGTCCCGGAATTGAGATCGTGGATGCTTGGGCACTTCGTGGGGAGTAGGCGGTCATCAAGGAGATGCAACCCCAGAAAATATCTTCACTGAAATTGGGAGGTCCAATGCAAGATGTCTGTGCAGGGAATCCAAAAAATATCATTCAGATCTGTACGCATGTGCCTACATTCGGTGTTGGCCAGCCAGAATTCGATATTCCCTAGGTTAGTCTTTAGCGTTGATACCTTCACCTCTATAGAGCTCATAAATTCTAGTGTCATGGGAATGTAGGTGGTTTTAGGACAAAGGAAGGATAAAAAGCTGCAAGCGTTATATTATGCTAGTAGAACACTTGATGATGCACAGATGAACTATGCTACTACAGAAAAAAAGCTTCTAGCAATTATTTTTGCTTTCGATAAATTTCGTTCATACTTAGTTAATTCAAAAGTAATTATTTTGATTGTTCATGTAGCTATTAAATATTTGGTGAACAAAAAGGATGCCAAACCAAGACTCATTCGGTGGATTCTCCTCTTGCAAGAATTTGATGTGGAGATCAGAGATAAGGAGAGTGAAAACTTGGTAGCTGGCCATCTTTCTAGGCTTGAATGAGATGCTGGAAAGAAAACTGATGATGAGTTGGAGATCAATGACGCATTCCCTGAAGAACATCTATATGCTTTACTAGAACAACAAGTCCCATGGTATGCAGACTATGTGAATTACATTGTGTCTAACGTTCTTCCTCCTGATCTTACTTTTCAGAAGAAGAAAAGGTTTTTATATGATGTGAGGCTTTTTTACTGGGACGAACCATACCTATACTGGCAATGCGCAGATTGGTTGTACAGACGATGTGTGCCAAAGGTGGAGATACATGATGTATTGACCCATTGTCATTCTTCACCCTATGGAGGACACGCCAGATTTGCTAAAATGGCCTTCAAAGTTCTACAGTCAGGTTTATATTGGCCCTCTATATTTTATGATGCTAAAGACTTTGCTTTAACTTGTGACAGTTGCCAATGGACTGGAAATCTCTCCAAAAGGGGTGAGCCACCTCTGAATGATATTATGGAAGTGAAAATTTTTGATGTGTGAGGGATTGATTTCATGGGACCCTTCCCGTCTTCATGTGGTAAATGGTATATTCTTGTTGCTGTTGACTACGTGTCGAAGTGGGTTGAGGCATCCGCCAAAGCTACTAATGACTCTAAGGTCGTTATGAAACTTATGAAGCGGACTATTTTCCCTCGATTTGGAGTTCCACGTGTTTTGCTCAGTGATGGAGGATCCCACTTCATTAAACAAAAGTTTGTAGCGCTCTTGAAGAAGTATGGTGTAAAGCATAAGATTGCCACGCCCTATCATCCTCAGACTAGTGGTCAGGTAGAGGTTTCTAATAGAGAAATCAAATAAATACTTAAGAAAACTATATCTCGATCACGAAAGGATTGAGTGTTAAAACTACATGATGCTTTATGGGCCTACAGAACCGCATTCAAGACACCCCTCGGTATGTCTCCCTTTCAACTTATTTATGGAAAATCCTGTCACTTACCTGTTGAACTTGAGCACATGACGTTTTGGGCTATCAAACAAATCAACTATGACTTCAAAAGCACTGGGGAAAGGAGAAAGTTACAACTCGACGAATTGGATGAAATGCGCCTCTTTGCATATGAAAACGCCAAGATACACAAAGCACGCACTAAACACTAGCATAACAAGCGCATTGTGAAGAAAGAATTTCATGTGGGGGACAAAGTTCTATTCTTTAATTCAAGACTTCGATTATTTCTCGGGAAGCTTCGAACAAGGTGGTCCAACCCTTTTGTGGTACAGCATGTGCAACCTTATGGCATGATCACAATATTGATTGAACGCACAGTAAGCTTCATTGTCAATGGTCATTGCCTTAAGCATTATTTTGAAGATAAGCGAGTCGAGCAAGGGGTTGTTCTTGCTCTCATTGACCCCACAGAATTGGTGACATAAGAAGTCTTCTAGTCGAGCTATTGACCTTAAACTAGCGCTCTTGGGAGGCAACCCAAGTTCTTGATTGTTTTTAGTTTAGATGCATTGTTTCTCTTTGTTATTAGATGCACTTCTTAGTCTGTTAATTTCATTTCACTTAGCTTTTGATTCTATTCTGGGGGTCTTTGCTAATTATATGCCTCTTTGCATTGCAGGAAGTTATTGTGGCGACATGGCTTTCGAGACAGCATCTTATGGGCTTTCCAGAGAACTTCACAATCAGGTGAACCCCACGGGGTTCACTCGTGAAGTTTATTGTGTTCATCAGAACATTTGATTCTCACAGATAAATTTGCGGCACAAAGATTGATCTTGCATTCATGGATGCAGTATAGCATTTTAGGTTTTCCAGATCTCATCCAGAGGACTTCACGGCCAGGTGAACCCCATGGGGTTCGCTCGTGAAGTCTACTGTATCCAGACGAGTAACTTCCCCACCTAAAGGCTTCACGGTTTGGTGAACCCCATCGGGTTCACCCGTATTTCTGACTAAGCGGATCCATCCAGAAGGCTTCATGGCTTGGTTCACCCCATTAGGTTCACCCATATTTCTGTTGCCGCCGTTTTCTAACAGAGAGCTTCACAAGTTGGTGAACCCCCTAGGGTTCACCCGTGCTTATGAACATTACTACCCCGCATGCTGCCAATCCTCTCTGCCCGAAATCTCACCCTTCCAGGTGACGTCCCTCTTCCTCAGCACTCAAGGGCGATCTCTTCCTCCCTGATCAGAGTTTCCCCTGAGGTTTGCGCCTTCGACATCACTGATTAGAAACGATCTCCTGATTTTCTCGTCCGTTCAAAGCTCTTCCGCCTCTCGCACTTTGTGTCGCCGCCGGCTTTCCAACTTCCCCTGATCGTTCAACTGCTTCTCTACAACACCATCTAGGGTGGGTCTTCGGCGATTTCTCTTATTCATCTATGGCATCTAGACGAAAGGCTGTGGTGTCTAGGCCGCCCCATGCACGACCAATTTCAAACTTGTCAAGCGACGACAAGGACCACACTCCGTTGCTGCCAGCACATCCTCCACCTCCATCGCCAACGACAAGATCCTCTTCATCACGGCAGGCACAAGCCTCCGCTAGTCGCCCGCAACCTTATACCTCCCCGCCAAATGAATTCGGCATCATCTTTCGCAATGCTGCCTAGGAAGAACGTTACCTCATCCTTCATCAGCGTAGGGTGCTTAATACGCGCTACCTTGATCGGGGGACTTTGCAACTACTAGGCCTCATGGACAACGTGGAACTTATGTATGCCAATGTTGGCTGGGAACAGTTTATTCAACTCTTCTTTCCCACCTACATCGGTGTCACCTTGGAATTCCTTAGCTCCATCGAGGTAAAGGCCGACACCATCCTTGATGATAACCCCGGTCGCCTCACCTTCCGCTTGGGTAACGTCAAGCACACCCTTACCCTCTCCCAATTACGCGGTATTTATGGATTTCCAGAGCCTTGCACGCGCAAGCTACCTACTGAATACACCAAACAGGGTTTCTAGGGTGCTATCACTAATGAACATATCTACTTAGCCAGAGTTGTCTGGGCTTCCAGCATTTGTAATCCAGTTATCCGATACATCTACCGCATGTTAGCGCATACCGTCTTTAGGCGAGGGGAGAGTGACGGTATGGTATGCCAGTCAGAATTATTTTATCTGTGGTGCATGTTACACATTTTCAGGGTGGACTCTGGCTACTATCTAGCAAAGAAATTCAGTCGCATCGCCCATTCTCGCAAAGAGGCGATCGTGATTGGAGGGCTCATCACCCCGCTGATAGTCTCTCTGGGCATCATCCCTTATGGAACTATGGAGGCCACTGGAAACAATCGGCTCGAGATCGAGTCGTGTGTTTCCATGAAGCTTATCATTTGTCATAGAGACTCCTACTACTTGACATTCAAGGGAAGTCAGTTCACCCTGCCGTTGCCGAATCCCGAACACACCACCATCAGAGTGCGAGCTAACTGGCGTATCTAGCCTGTTCCTGACCCCCAGCTAGATCCAGTCGATACCGCACCACCAACCCCTAGCGCCTTCCACTTTGGCGGTTCTTCCTCTTCTGATTCTATGATGGATATTCTACAGGAAATTAGGGAGGAGTAGCTTCACCAACGCAAGAAGCAGGATCAGCTGGATTCCACCCTCTCCTACATACGCCAGGAACAGACATCTCGTTGGGAGAGCATGGAGGCTGGTAAGCAGAGACAGTACAAGATGATGCGCTCTGTGTGGGAGAAGCTCTCAACTATGGATGATAGGTTGGCCTTCCTGAACGAGGAGAACATGGAGCGAGTTGCGGTTTCTTTGGACGAGGAGGACCAACCAGACTATACCGCTCGCGGGAAAGGCACGGGCTCTCGGGCCTCTAGCTCCAAATCTCGCAAGCAGAAGTAGTTTCTCCAGCTTCAGCACCCCCACCTGCTCCTCTCACATACACGACTCCGCATAGAGGACTATGCGTTATTCAGAGTGAGTGAGCTATCTCTATTCTGGTTTATTATCCTTAACTTGGTTGTTTGACTTGCTGTGGTGCTGGTCTATTATCTTTGTGTGATGGATGGTTTTTGGCATTGTACGTATATGTCATTATTCGTGGGCCTAGTCCACCTCTGCAAGCCCCTTTGGTAGTTGTGTATGACATGTTGGGATTTGCTTTATTGTTTATTTTGATACTCTGCCATGATTCTCTTATTGTTGTGTGAATTGTCGATGAGGTTATATGTGGTCATTCTAAGTCATATGTCATGATCCTGTGATAGCTTAGCTAAATTTTTATAGCTGAATACATGCTTGATTAGGAGTAATCAGGACTAGTTGAATGCGTTACCTTGCTAGGAATGATTCTATGACCATATTCATATGTTCTATGATTTAGAAATCTTCTAATTTGGATTGTTTCAGGTTATTCATTGATAGGTTTCCCCAAGTGCATGGAATTATCGAAGTAATAAAGAAAGATATCGAGTACCAAATAGTTGTATTCTCGCTAGCTAAGTAAACCGAATATGATGCAATAATCAACGGAAAGAGTGTAAAGTAAATCAGAGAGATAAATATGGGACTAGAGTTTCATCCACCTCGATTTCAATGATTAAATATAAATAAAAGGTCATCAGTCTAATTTTATCATGATAAAGACTTAATTTACTTCATATAGGGATCATCTCACTTTCGTGCAGACAATCATGCAGGGACCAATCCTCGCTTTCGCGCAAGACTTATCCCAGGTTAATGATAAGTAAATCATCAATCAATGAACTCAAGGATCACTTTCGTGCATCCGAGCCTCAACACTAGTTTTACTCATGGATCTCCAACGTTCCGATCCTCACTTTCATGCAAGATCTCCACGTTTGACAATTAGACTCGATCTATAGATTCATGTTATTATCATGACAATTAATCTACTAGAACTGAACAAATTGGATCTAACCTAAGAAAGGGTTCCTAACATGCAATTCTAGGGTTCTGAATTCTCAAGCAATTACCTTTCAGTCAATAGCGAAAATTCTAAAAACATGATTAGTAACATGGATCTATAGAGAGTCTAAGCACAAATATCACATGAAAAAAATTATCATGACGAAAAAGAAGATTATTTAATCATTAAAAATCAAGGGGGATTGCACCTCATGTCCCAAAATATGTCTAAGCAAGCAGGGAGAAAGAAATACAATCAACCATAGTTTCAAAGTATCAAAAATTGAAGAGAAGGAAGAAATAAACTTTACAACACGGCTGTGAAATTAAACACAGCCATAATTTGCAAGGAACTCGTTGTGAATAGTGACGGCAACGCTTCTTTCATTGATTCCTCTTCCGATCGGAGTCCTCTTGCTCTGAAACTTCTGGTGTGTCTTCCTTATCCCCAAGCGAAGCTTCTGTGTGAAAATTGCGGCCTAAGGTGCCCTCTATGCCTCTCGGCGTGAGGCCAAACCCTAGACGCCTCTCTGGCAATTTCTCCTCTTAAAGACGAGTCCGCAGCAACTTTCGGATCTCAATTTAGAGCTCTGAATCAAAAGTTATAGTCCGCGCAAGTTTCGGACCCGTAAAAATCGTGTTTTTGAATGTAATTACGGTACCGTAAAATATATTACGGTAGTGCCGTGTTTTCCGGGCAACTTTCTAGTCAAAAATTGCTCAAAATACGGTACCATAAAATAGTTTACGGTCGTGCCATAAAATCGAACGAGTTCTCTGGTCTGAATTGTCTGGAAAATACGGCACAGTGAAATAGTTTACGGTAGTGCCATAATTTCGGCAAGTGTCTCTGTTCTGAAGCGCTCCGAATTACGGCAGTGTAATTTCTTAAGGCGGTGCCGTAAAATCGTGAAAACCTTCTATTTGGAAAACTCCCCAAATTACGGCAGGTGCTATGATATTACGGTAGCGTACGAAAATACGGTACCGTAATATAGATTACGGCCCTGCCGTATTTTGGTTTGTTGCTCAGTTTTGCGTAAAATTTGTCATGTGATCTCCTCTTGATGATGGTAACTCTTCTATGTGTTTGATTTTGCTTGAAAACTCCTTGAAATAATGTCTATTTACCTGAAAATCATGAAAAACCAAAATAGAAGTAGACTTTGCAATATTTGATGTATTTAGCATGAAAATAAGCAAAAGTTCTTCAATTTAGCATGAAAAGGTATAGAAAATGATACAAAATATACTATATATTTTGGTGTCATCAAATACATAAGGCTCAAACTTTACTTGTCCTCAAGCAAAAATCAAAAATTGATTAAAAGATAAACCTTTTCATGCTCAATAAATTTCTAAAATACAACCTTTCAATGAAAAATTCCACCAATTGATTTACAAAACTTCAAATAAACATATCATCCTTAGAACTCAACCCTCTATCCACAATTCAATCAAATAAAACTTTGCAACTTGTATAATAAATAGAATTTTCAATCTCATGATTTCACCCAGTTTCAGTTCAAATCTATCATGCTTTTGTTTACAGGAATTAGGTTTCCAAGATCTTTTTCCATATATGATTTTTTTTCTTTTTTTTTATGTATTTTGTTTGTTTTTGTGAAGATGGCATGTACCCACTTAGATACATACTTTTTATTTTTTACTTCAACTCTTGTCTTCGGTACCACTGTCCATTTTACACAGTGCCAAGTAGAGGAGTCTTATTATTTTTCACTCTCATTATTTTTCATGCATAGACTTCAACTCATGTCTTAGGTACCACTATCAATTTTACATAGTGTCAAGTAGGGAGTCTCACACTATTTTTATGGATCTTGGATTCTTATTTCCCAACAAATAGCAAAATAGACTAAACACCTACTAGGTTAATCAATTGATCTCAATTCTCAAATCATACTCATATACTCATTTTATTTAAAGGAGTAGTTTCACCTTTAGATTTTATTCTTCAAATAACACATCTGCCCAAAATTTCATGCATCAACCAATGTCAAATTTCAAAAATAGATATGCATTGAAGAAATAAATCTAACATGATAGGGTTTTTCTCTAATCACAAGTATAAATACTCACATCATCAAGGAAGATATTTTATCAATAAATCATGCCATCATATAGTAGAAAGTGGATCATATGCTTTCATCAATTTTAATAACAAATTTGAATAATATCATCATCAAAACAATGAGGTCCATATATCCATAAAATCATTTTTCAAGAGAAACCCAATAAGTAAAATAAATATGATAAAGTCAAAGATGCACTATAAGAAATAGTCATTAATGAGAGAGTGCAAGTGATACTCACAAAACTATATAGATCATGCTCAATCATTGTCAGGCCAATGCAGCTGGGTCCAAAGATGTGCCTTTTGAAAATTTTCTGCAAAATTTAAGGTACATAAGGCTCACATAAGGCTCAGATCAAAAACAGTGTCGGGGCAGATGCTGCTAGGTCCAAAGATGTGCCTTCTCAAAATTTTTACCTGCATAATTTAAAGTACATAAGGCTCAGTCTGAAAATAGTATGTAACTAAAAAAATAACAATGATAAAAATAATTTTCTCAAGGGAGAATCAGAGATATCATCAATAGTCTAGAGGAGTCCTGGTGGAAGGAGCTGATGCAGGCAAGAAGTAGAGGTGGAACAGAGGCTGGCTAAAAAGCTGCTAGCAATGATGATGATGGTGCCGACAGTAGAGTGAGTAATCTCTAGTGGCCTGTTAGAGAATACGGTCTTGGAGGTGAGATCGTCGGCCGGTGGTGCAAGAGATAGCACTGTAAAAAAAATAAAAAAAATCAGTCACTAATAAAGAGTCTGCTGCATAAATAAATAAAATCAAATAAGAGGCAGCAAAAGAAGTAAGAATCTGCAGATGGTATAATCCAGTGTCGACGGTTGGATATAGTGATGTCAGAGGCAGATGCAACGGTGGTTAGAGGTGGAAGACAGTTGCTCTTGAAGATTTCTGAATCTGGAGGCAAAATAAGCAATAACTGGTAGAAAGCAAACTGTGCAGTTTTTGAATTTTTTACGAAAAGTAGCCATACCCTAGAATAAAATTTAATGATCCAAATAGAAAATGGACAGAACCATGTAAAAGAATAAAACTCGTTCTTTTCAGATGTATAAAAATTGAAGGATCAAAATCTGTCAGAAATTTAGGGTATCAACAGAAGGAAAGCTACTCAGAGTACAAAACTGCAAAAACTGCACAAAAATTAATCAAATTCGAAAAGTTGTCATGTGCCCTAAAATGATCAGAAAATATTTTCATGGAAATAATTAATCCACAAGATAGAATAACACATGAACTTCCAATTCCAAGTGAAAAATCTGGGTTTCAAGTTATTTAAGCTTCTTAAAAAGCTGTAGCAAAAGTGCTAATCAGATTAGTCAGAAGAAAACTGCTGCAAAAATTAATCATAATAAAAAAGTTGCTGTGTTTTAGAATGATCCATGAACTTTAAAATTTAAAAAAAATATCCAGATGATAGACAAAGATGAGTACTTCGATGTTGTGCCAAAGATCGAAATTTTTCTTAACCCAGTTTCTTAAAATCGCAGTGAGAAAGCACCTACTCAATAAGCAGAAAGCAGCCTTAAAATATGGTACCGTGAAAGGCCTTACGGCAGTGCCGTAATTTATAAAGAGCTTTCGAGTTAAAAATGACTTAAAAATACGGTACCGTGAAAAATATTACGGTAGTACCATAATTTGCACAAAACTTTATTTTTCCTGCAAAATGAACAGAAAAATTAATTCTAAAAATAAACTAAAATAAAAGAAACTAAGCTAACTGATAATGCTTGGGTTGCCTCCCAAGAAAGGCTAATTTTTAGGTCATTAGCTTGACCAAAAATCAATATCATGGTGAAGTAGGTGAATCAGTACCAAAATAAAGAGCAAATAATTTTCTGCATTTTCTTTGTCCAAAAAGCTTAGCCACAAATCTATATATCCAGAATTTCATATAAATCACAATTGATGTGGCTTTCATAATTATGCAGAAATTAAAATCAAAATTTTCAATGATCTTCCTATGTTTGTCAGTAAGCAAAATCATAAGTCCTTTCTTCAACTTTATCTTTTCAATTGCAATAAAAGTAGGATTTCCATCAAAATAATCCAGCATTGGATCATCATAATAATAGTCTTTCTGTTCTACATCAGATTCCTCAATAAAGCACAAATTTTCAAATAGATCAAAATTTTCAACAATAGCTATGGGCAAAACATCAAGGTGAGATTCATCGATATTTGTAATTTTCAAATCATCTTCAGGTTCCTCATGCTCACAATCAAATAGTTTATCAATATCAAAATCATTATCAAAATCAAGATGAGACTCTTCAAAATCAATTTCCTCATACCTCTCCTCAAATAATTCATCATCAGAAGAGTCAAAATCAGAATCAAATGAAAAAGAATTAATAGAATCAGAGTTGACCACAAGAGATTTATCATTAATTTCAAAAATATTACTAAAATCACAATGGGGTTCATCAATGTCTATAATTTTCAACCCTTTATCAAGCTCATCAGATTCAACCATAAACAAGTTTTCATCAAAATCAGAATTATCATCGAAAGAAGGTTTTTCAATTTCAATTTTCTCAACCTTTTCCACAAATAAATTAGCAGATGAATCAATTTCACAACAATCAAAATTAGAGTGAGATTCATGAATATTCACATAAGGCTCAATCTCAAAACAATCATAATTAGAGGGAGATTCATGACTGAGTTTCCAAAAATTCAGAATGAGCTGTTAAAGATTCTACCCGAGAAGCAATTTGACTAGTCATCCTCTTAAGATCCTCAAATTTTTTATTTTGACTTGTCATAAATTGGTTTTGATTTGACATAAATTTTTCAAGCATAGTTTCTAACCTAGATTCTTCAGTGTCCTCAAAATAAGGTGCAGAAACATGATTAGAGCAATTATTATAAAAAGAAGTTTGGTTTCCCATCTAGAATACAATTGATCAGATTCGTTCCATGATAAATTGGGATTTAAAAATGGGCAATCAGAGGAACAATGATCAAAATATCCACAGATATCACATCTAACAGGAGAACAAGATTTCATAACATGGTGCATATTAAAAGTGTCTAATTTATGAGCCAAATAATCTAACTTATCTGCAACAGTGCACCATGAATCATCTTGATAACATGATGAATTAGAATTTTGAGGCATTAAAAATTTACAATCAGAAGTATAATGATCAGAAGACTTACAAATATTACATGTAACAAAATAAGAGTGTAATTTCGCTATTTCTGCAATAGTCATCTGTGAATAATCTTTATGCTCACCTTGTTGCATGTATACCTTACCTCTTTCAGAAGCCCATGAATTATGATGAAAAGACATATTTACCAAATCTATCAAGAACAGAAAGATAATCCAATACCAATCAATCAAAATTTTTTTATTTTTTATTTAGAAAAATAAGCAAATTCACAAATTTTAGAAATCGCAGTTCTGTCACAACTGTGCAAATCCAAAACCTGCAAAAAGAAAAAAAACAAAGTTAAATCTAAAACAAATAAAACTTAGTCTAACAATACTAACAACTATTTTGATATTAACAAAACTAAGGTCCCCGGCAACGACTCCAAAAACTTGATAGGTTTCCGCAAGTGCACGGAATTATCGAAGTAATAAAGAAAGATATCGAACCACAGAGACCTTATTGTTAAGTACCAAATAGTTGTATTCTCGCTAGCTAAGTAAACTGAATATGATGCAATAATCAACAGAAAGAGTGTAAAGTAAATCAGAGAGATAAATATAGGACTAGGGTTTCATCCACCTCGATTTCAATGATTAGATATAAATAAAAGGTCATCAGTCTAATTTTATCATGATAAAGACAAAATTTACTTCATAAAGGGATCATCTCACTTTCGTGCAGACAATCATACAGGGACCAATCCTCGCTTTCGCACAAGACTTATCCCGGCTAATGATAAGTAAATCATCAATCAATGAACTCAAGGATCACTTTCGTGCATCTGAATTCTAGGTTAATAATCTCTAGTGGAATCTCAAGAATCACTTTCGTGCATCCGAGTCTCAACACTAGTTTTATTCATGGATCTCCAACGTTCCGATCCTCACTTTCGTGCAAGATCTCCACGTTTGACAATTAGACTCGATCTATAGATTCATGTTATTATCATGACAATTAATCTACTAGAACTGAACAAATTGGATCTAACCTAAGGAAGGGTTCCTAACATGCAATTCTAGGGTTCTGAATTCTCAAGCAATTACCTTTCAGTCAATAGCGAAAATTCTAAAAACATTATTAGTAATGTGGATCTATAAAGAGTTTAAGCACAAATATCACATGAGCAAAATTATCATGGCAAAATTATCATGACGAAAAAGAAGATTATCTAATCATTAAAAATCAAGGGGGATTGCACCCCATGTCCCAAAATATGTCTAAGCAAGTATGGAGAAAGAAATACAATCAACCATACTTTCAAAGTATCAGAAATTGAAGAGAATGAAGAAATAAACTTTACAACATGGCTGTGAAATTAAACACAGCCGTAATTTGCAAGGAACTCGCTGTGAATAGCTGACGACGCTTCTTTTGTTGATTCCTCTTCTGATCAGACTCCTCTTACTCTGAAACTTCTGATGTGTCTTCCTTATTCCCAAGCGAAGCTTCTGTGTGAAAATTGCGGCCTAAGGTGCCCTCTACGCCTCTCGGCGCGAGGCCAAACCCTAGACGCCTCTCTGGCGATTTCTCCCTCGATACTGGATAAAAATTCCCCCTTTCACTTCGTGTGTGTTCTCCTCTTAATGACGAGTCCGCAGCAACTTTCAGATCTCAATTTGGAGCTCTGGATCAAAAGTTATGGTCCGTGCAAGTTTCGGACCCGTAAAAATCGTGTTTTTGAGTGTAATTACGGTACCATAAAATATATTACGGTAGTGCTGTATTTTCTGGGCAACTTTTTGGTCAAAAATTGCTCAAAATACGGTACCATAAAATAGTTTACTATCGTGCCATAAAATCAGACAAGTTCTCTGGTCTGAATTGTCTGGAAAATACGGCACCGTGAAATAGTTAATTGCAGTGCCGTAATTTCGGCAAGTGTCTCTATTCTGAAGCGCTCCGAATTACGGCAGTGTAATTTCTTACGGCGGTGCCGTAAAATCGTGAAAACCTTCTGTTTGGAAAACTCCCCAAATTACGGCAGGTGCTCTGATATTACGGTAGCGTACGAAAATACGGTACCGTAATATAGATTACGGCCCTACCGTATTTTGGTTTGTTGTTCCGTTTTGCGTAAAATTTGTCATGTGATCTCCTCTTGATGATGGTAACTCTTCTATGTGTTTGATTTTGCTTAAAAACTCCTTGAAATAATGTCTTTTTACCTGAAAATCATGAAAAACCAAAATAGAAGTAGACTTTGCAATATTTGATGAATTCAGCATGAAAATAAGCAAAAGATCTTCAATTTAGCATAAAAAGGTATAGAAAATGATACAAAATATACTATATATTTTGGTGTCATCGTTCATTAGTGGGTTGAATATTCTATGACTGCTCGATTGATTTAAGCTTGCAATTCACATGTGATTTATATTAAGATGCACATTCACTTATTCATTCTTTGAATTCCTTTCTTTCGTTGAGGAGACGCTACATTTGTTAAGAGCTAAAAGGATGTGATATCACCTAATAATAATATAAAAAATCTCTTAGATTCCTCTACCTGGCACTACGAAAAATTAGCAATGGTACTTAGGAATATGAGTTGAAATCTAAATATTTAAATCTGGGAATGTTTGATGCACTGCATTCTAATAGTGATTTCTAGTATTATTCCATGCTAAATCCATGCTTATTTTAATGTTTTCATGTTTCATTTAGACTTATTTGTTTAAAAGCTTCGGAATCTTCACTTTTTCTTGTTTTTGTGAAACTTTAGGTGAAATCGCCCAAATTTGGAGGCTTTTGAAGATTCTAAGACCTTGAGGCGATTCCTTATGTGAAGACGAAGCAACCCCATCAAATTTGGAGTCAATCGAAACTCATTTGGAAAAATACGGCCAGGTGAACACCGGGTTCACCAGTGCTTTTGTCAATAGTCGAAACTTATAGAACATTTCACTGGCTGGTGAACTCGGTGGGGTTCACCCGTGTTTCTCTATGAAGGAATTTCGACAAAAGACTACAGTAAGCCTCACCACCTGGTGAACCCGACGGGGTTCGCCAGTGATTCTTTCTCGACGAAACTGTACAGGAAACTTCACCACCTGGTGAACCCGGCGGGGTTCACCCGTGAATTCAACTAAGACATCCGACCTCTTCTCGAATTTCCTTCGATATTGAAACCTACATATGTCCAAATTTGGCAAGTGAGCACGTTTTAGAAAGCTTATTGAAAGGCGAATCCATAGGATATAAAAGCCCTCTCTAAAACTTCCTAATCAAGGAGAAATCAACGCACAAGTGGAAAAAGAGGATGGAAGACAGCGACAATGTGTTCTTGAGGTGATTTTGCGAGATTAGATCATTGAAGCATCACGATTCTTGGAGATTGGCTTCGGTTTATCTTCTCCTCCCTCTTAGAAATGCTTGCTTGTAGTTTTCCTATCTTTATAGAGAGATTTTTGAGTGATTTCATGGAAACTGTAGCGTAAAACCTATTTCAGGGCTTGGTTGAAGCCCGCTAACGATTTTTTATTGCAAAACTTATTTCAATATTGTTATTTGGATTTTTGTGTGAGCATATTTTACTTTGCTGTACTTATTTCATGATTTTACCTTGGCCATGTATTATCATGTTTTAATCGGCATGATTCATACCGAGAGGAGGATCGTGACGGTGGTACCTCATAGTAAAACTTATGAATCCATGACACGAGAGTGCTTGGCTTTCACTCGAGGATTTTATAGCTTTCCACAGAACGCATAGGGGTTATATAGAACGATCCACCACGAGAGTAGGAGACCATTGTAAATAAACACCGAGGTGTACAACTGAGAGGGGCATCTTGTACCCTATGGATAGGTTCCTTATGCAAAAACTATGAATCCATGTAATAAATCTTTTTAAACACAATTAGAATCGTCAGTGGTGAATACCAAAGCTCTAATCTCTCTCATATATATACTCTTCCGTAGTTGCTTAGATTTCTTGCTCTTAGATAATCGATATTAAAACATTGTTTCGAATTGCTTAGCTATTAAAACTTAGACTTTCTGGTACTTAACCTTGTTCCCTGTGGGTTCGACAACCTTTTATATTACTGCGACATAACTGTGCACTTGCGGGACGTGTCAGGGTTACAGATACCAAGAGTTTACAATAATTCTTGGGACTCATGAATTATGCTAGACCTTTAAAGGATCTATATAAATTGAGTGGACCTCTCTACTCCAAATTAAGTCTTACTGTTATGAAGAAATTCAATACCGAAGACTATAAACAGATTGATAAAATTAGGCAATTGGTAGATACATTACCTTTGCTTAAATTACCTTTGGATAATGATTATCTCATTTTTCAAACAGATGGTTGTGAACACGGATGCGGTGCCATCGTACTTCGCAAACCTCATAAATATGCTTCTGACCTAGAAGCCATTTGCAGATACACTTCTGACAAATTTCGTGAGAAAAATGTCACAAACAATATTGATTAAGAGCTCTTAGCTGTATGTTATGGCTTAGATGCTTTTAGACTATTTCTTTTAAACAAAAAAGAAATATTAATAAGAACTGATTGAGAAGCAATCGTAAAGTTCATCAAAACAAAAAAATGAAACGCATATCTCCCAAAAGAGATGGCTTCTTTTACCTACCGATTTCGATCTTCCGTGGATTTTTGGCGTAGTGGCGAGCTACGGGGTGGGAAATGCCTAGATCGGCTTTAGGGAAAGTGGCGTAGCGACGAGCTACGGGGTGGAAATGCCTAGATCGGCTCTAGGGGAACATACGATGAAGAGGAGAAAATGAAGAGGAGCCCGGAGCGATTTGGTGTCACCCCGGCGCCTTTGATTGAATTAGAAACTGTGCTAAAGGACACAAGGAAGGCTTACAAGAGTTGCAGGTACCTCTCTCGGTGTGACACTCCTATAGCTCCCTTGGCGGGTGTATGGCGAGTTTCCGGTGCCGGATGGCAGTGCATCGGGTCGGGAATAGGGTGGATCCGGCAGACTGGAGAATCGAAAAAGCTTCTGATCCCGGCGATCCAATGGTCGGATGGGCTGATCCTCCTGGCTATGAGTTCGCGGCGATGAGGAGATATTGTGGCTGGAGCTTGGCGATGATCAGCGTTGCGGATGGGGCGGAATGGGGGTCGAGCCACCGGACATGGTGAGGCGCGATTCCAGTGATCCGGTCGTCCGATGGTCAGATCCTTTGGATTAGGGGGTCGCACCGGTGAGGGGCTGCTGCAGCCGGAGTCTGGTGATGATTGGAGCCGTGGATGGTGAGTACTCCGGTGGCCAGACGGGTGCGAACGCTGTATTCACGCCAAGGAGAACATGGCTTGGCCATGAATCCTTTCACGGCCATGATTTCCTTGGCCGAGAAGAGCACGGGCTAGCCGTGAATGTTGCCATGCCGGTGATGGCTGCGCAGGTTGCAGGAATGCTGGATTTGCTGGATTTGAGCTGCATCAACCCTCCCCCGATGGGGAAAATTCTCCTCTGGAGAATTAAAATGGCATGTAACTCTTTGGAACCTCAAATCTTTCTCACAATTTGTTGGCCTAAGAATGATAGGCTGCCCAATGGGCGTAACTCAAGAGGGAAAACATGATAGGATGCTAAAAGTTGAAAAAAAACCGAATGCAAAGGCAAGACGCAAGTAATAAAAATCACTCGCAAACCTCTTGGCGTAGCGGCGAGCTACGGGGTGGGAAACGCCTAGATCGACTTTAGGGAAAGTGGCGTAGCGATGAGCTACGGGGTGGAAACGCCTAGATCGGCTCTAGGGGAACATACGACGAAGAGGTGAAAATGAAGAGGAACCCGGAGCGATTTGGTGTCGCCCTGGCGCCTTTGATTGAATTAGAAACTGTGCTAAAGGACACAAGGAAGGCATACAAGAGTTGCAGGGACCTCGTTCGGCGCGACTACAAGCACACTCCTATAGCTCCGTTGGAGTTATCTGGACCTAGGCTTCCGCACCGAGAAGCGCTACTACAGAAGAACTAAGGAACATACTAGCCTTCACCCATCTTTTATAGACTAAGATGGGAAGGTTCACACCAGTCAAATGAGAGGTGGTTACAACAACTATGCAGATTAGATGCTCAACTTTAACTGAAAAAGATGCTGGAAATTATAGGGTGTTGGAGAAGCTTTAGGTCGCATTAAACGTGAGCCATCCATTTAAGTGTGAGTGATAACTTCTGATCTGGACGTCAGATCGGAGATCTGGAGGTATAGATGGATAGATCTGGTTCTGATTAGTGGGGATCGACACCTGGATCACCCGAAACTCGTCCGGTTGGAGCAGATCAAGCCGAAATGATGCCAGCCATCGGTTGCGTAGGATGCTGATCTGACCGTTGGATGAGATCTCCTAAATCTGGGCCGTTGGATGGCAAGAGCCATCTCCTTCATTCCACGCACGATATGGCGAGCAGTAATCGCCGCAGGTTGCTGTCCGGTGGCCGTTCGCTAGAGATGCTTCGGCTGGAGCTGCGGAAGGTTACGGCGGGTGGATGGCGAGTTTCTGGCGCCGGATGGCAGTGCGTCGGGCCGGGAATAGGGTGGAATCCAGCAGAGACTGGAGAATCAGAAAAGCTTTCGATCCCGGCGATCCACCAGCCGGATGGGCCGATCCTCCTGTCTGTGAGTTCGCAGCGACAAGGAGATATTGTGGCTAGAGCTTGGCGATGATCGGCGATGCGGATGGGGCGGAATGGGGGACGAGCTGCCGGACATGGTGAGGCACGATTCCGGCGATCCGGCTATCCGATGGCTGTATCCTTTGGACCAGGGGGTTGCACCGGTGAGGGGCTGCTGCGGTCGGAGTTTGGTGATGATTGGAGCCGTGGATGGTGAGTACTCCCGTGGCTAGACAGTGCGAATGCTATATTCACGCCGAGGAGAACACGGCTTCACCGTGGATCCTTTCACGATCGTGATTTCCTTGGCCAAGATGAGCACGGGCTGGCTGTGAATGTTGTCATGCCCGTGATGGCTACGCAGGTTGCAGGAATGCTGGGTTTGCTGGATTTGCACTGCGTTAACCCTCCCCCGGTGGGGAAAATTCTCCTCCGGAGAATTAAAATGGCGTGTAACTCTTTGGAACCTCATATCTTTATCACAATTTGTTCGCCTAAGAGTGATAGGCTGCCCAATGAGCGCAACTCGAGAGGGAAAACATGACATGATGCTGAAAGTTGAAAAAAAAAAACCGAATGCGAAGGCAAAATGCAAGTAATAAAAATCACTCGCAAACCTCCTCTAATACCAAATTGGCGTAGCGGCTAGCTACGGGGTGGGAAATGCCTAGATCGGCTTTAGGGAAAGTGGCGTAACGATGAGCTACGGGGTGGAAACGCCTAGATCGACTCTAGGGGAACATACAACGAAGAGGTGAAAATGAAGAGGAGCCCGGAGCGATTCAGTGTCACCCCGGCGCCTTTGATTGAATTAGAAACTGTGCTAAAGGACACAAGGATGGCTTACAAGAGTTTCAGGGACCTCGCTCGGCGTGACTACATGCACACTCCTATAGCTCCCTTGGAGCTATCTTATAATACCCCGAGTTTAGTCCCACATTGAAAGTGAGAGGAAAGATTATATGATATATAAGGCTTAGTGGGCTTGCTATTATTAACTTGGGCTTAAACATTTTAATTGATTGAGCCACGTTGCAAATCAGCTCACCAAGTTAATAAATAGTTTGCTTACTAAGTGGGTCGTAATAAATGGTATCAGAGCAAAAACTTAGTCCTAAGCATAGTGAGAGACCAATAGGAAAGGGCTACCGAGGATGGTGAAGCCACCATTGGGCTGACCTCACATGCTGCCGACTAAGGGATGTGGGCTTGACGAGGACGTCAAGTCTTAAGTGGGAGAGATTTTAATACCCCGAGTTTAGTCCCACATTAAAAGTGGGAGGAAAGATTATATGATATATAAGGCTTAGTGGGCTTGCTATTATTAACTTGAGCTTAAGCATTTTAATAGATTGAGCCACGTTGCAAATCGGCTCACCAAGTTAATAAATAGTTTGCTTACTAAGTGGGTCGTAATATGTGACAACCTGCTTAGTAAGCAAACTATTTATTAATTTGGTGAGCCGATTTGCAACGTGGACCAATTTATTAAAATGCTTAAGCCTAAGTTAACAATAGCAAGCCCACTAAGCCTTATATATCATATAATCTTTCCTCCCACTATCAATGTGGGACTAAACTCGGGGTATTACAATCTCCCCCACTTAAGACTTTACGTCCTCGTCAAGCTCAGCATCCCTTAGTCGGCAGCATGTGAGGTAAGCCCAATGGCAGCTCCACCATCCTCGGTAGCCCTTTCCTATTAGAATCTCACCATACTTAGGACTAAGTTTTTGCCAATTTATTAAAATGCTTAAGCCTAAGTTAACAATAGCAAGCTCACTAAGCCTTATATATCATATAATCTTTCCTCTCACTTTCAATGTGGGACTAAACTCGGGGTATTACATATCTGGACCTATGCTTCCGCACCGAGAAGCGCTACTACAGAAGAACTAAGGAACATACTAGCCTTCACCCATCTTTTATAGACTAAGACGGGAAGGTTCACACCACTCAAATGAAAGGTGGTTACAACAACTATGCAGATTAGATGCTAAACTTTAACTGAAAAGAAGCTGGCAACTATAGGGTGTTGGAGAAGCTTCAGGTCGCATTAAAAGTGAGCCGTCCATTTAAGCGTGAGTGATAACTTCTGATCTGGATGTCGGATCAGAGATCTGGAGGCATGGATGGATAGATCTGGTTCTGATTAGTGGGGATCGACACCTAGATCACCCCCAAACCCGTTCGATTGGAACAGGTCAAGCCGAAATGATGCCAGCCGTCAGTTGCATAGGATGTTGATCTGACCATTGGATGAGAGCTCCTGAATCTGGGCCGTTGGATGGCAAGAGCCATCTCCTTCATTCCGCGCACGATAGGGCGAGCGGTAGTCGCCGCCGGTTGCTGTCCAGTGGCCATTCATAGAAGACGCTTCGGCTGGAGTTGCGGAAGGTTACGGCAGGTGGATGGCGAGTTTCCGGCGCCGGATGGCAACGCGTCGGGCCGGGAATAGGGCGGAATCCGGCGGAGACTGGAGAATCAGAGAAGCTTCTGATCCCGGCGATCCACCGACCGGATGGGCCAATCCTCCTGCCTGTGAGTTCGCGGCGACGAGGAGATATTGTGGCTGGAGCTTGGTGATGATCGGCATAGTGGATGGGGTGGAATGGGGGACGAGCCGCCGGACATGGTGAGGCGTGATTCCAGCGATCCAGCCGTCCGATGGCCGAATCCTTTGGACCAGGTGGTCGCACTGGTAAGGGGCTGCTGCAGCCAGAATCTGGTGATGATCGAAGCCGTGGATGGCGAGTACTCTGGTGGCCATATTGTGCGAACGTTGTATTCACGCCGAGGAGAACACAGCTTGGCCGTGAATCCTTTCACGGCTGTGATTTCCTTGGTTGAGATGAGCATGGGCTGCCCGTGAATGCTGTCACACCTGTGATGGCTGCGCAGGTTGCAGGAAAGCTAGGTTTGCTGGATTTGCGGAGCATCAACCCTCCCCCTGTGGGGAAAATTCTCCTCCGGAGAATTAAATTGGCGTGTAACACTTTGGAACCTCAAATCTTTCTCACAATTTGTTGGCCTAAGAGTGATAGGCTGCCCAATGGGCTCAACTCGAGAGGGAAAACTTGACATGATGCTGAAAGTTGAAAAAAAAAATCGAATACGAAGGCAAGATGCAGGTAATAAAAATCACTCGCAACTATGGGGTGGAAACGCCTAGATCGGCTCTAGGGGAACATATGACAAAGAGGTGAAAATGAAGAGGAGCCCGGAGCGATTCGGTGTTGCCCCGGCGCCTTTGATTGAATTAGAAATTGTGCTAAAGGACACAAGGAAGGCATACAAGAGTTGTAGGGACCTCTCTCCGCGAGACTACCAGCATACTCCTATAGGTACCTTGGAGTTATCTGGACCTAGGCTTCCGCACCAAGAAGCGCTACTACAAAAGAACTAAGGAACATACTAGCCTTCACCCATCTTTTATAGACTAAGATGGGAAGGTTCACACCAGTCAAATGAGAGGTGGTTACAACAACTATGCAGATTAGATGCTCAACTTTAACTGAAAAAGATGCTGGAAATTATAGGGTGTTGGAGAAGCTTTAGGTCGCATTAAACGTGAGCCATCCATTTAAGTGTGAGTGATAACTTCTGATCTGGACGTCAGATTGGAGATCTGGAGGCATAGATGGATAGATCTGGTTCTGATTAGTGGGGATCGACACCTGGATCACCCCGAAACTCGTCCGGTTGGAGCAGATCAAGCCGAAATGATGCCAGCCATCGGTTGCGTAGGATGCTGATCTGACCGTTGGATGAGAGCTCTTGAATCTGGGCCGTTGGATGGAAAGACCCATCTCCTTCATTCCGCGCATGATAGGGCGAGCGGTAGTCGCTGCCGGTTGCCGTCCGGTGGCCGTTTGCCGGAGATGCTTCGGCTGGAGCTGCAGAAAGTTACGGCGGGTGGATGGCGAGTTTCCGGCACCGCATGGCAGCGCATCGTGCCGGGAATAGGGCGGAATCCGGCGGAGACTGGAGAGTCAGACAAGCTTCCGATCCCGGTGATCCACCAGCCGGATGGGCCGATCCTCCTGGCTATGAGTTCGTGGCGATGAGGAGATATTGTGGCTGGAGCTTGGCGATGATCGGCGTTGCAGATGGGGCGGAATGGGGGACGAGCCGCCGGACATGGTGAGGCGCGATTCCACCGATCCGGCCATCCGATGGCCGGATCCTTTGGATCAGGGGGTCGCACCGGTGAGGGGCTGCTGCGGCTGGAGTCTAGTGATGATCAGAGCCGTGAATGGTGAGTACTCTGGTGGCCAGACGGTGTGTACGCTGTACTCATGCCGAGGAGAACACGGCTAGGCCGTGAATGCTTTCACAACCGTGATTTCCTTGGTCGAGATGAGCACGGGCTGGCCGTGAACGTTGTCACGCCCGTGATGGCTGCGCAGGTTGCAGGAATGCTGGGTTTGCTGGATTTGCGCTGCATCAACCCTCCCCCGGTGGGGAAAATTCTCCTCCGGAGAATGAAAATGGTGTGAAACTCTTTGGAACCTCAGATTATTCTCACAATTTGTTGGCCTAAGAGTGATAGGCTGCCCAATGGGCGCAACTCGAGAGGGAAAACATGACATGATGCTGAAAGTTACTAAAAAAACTGAATGCGAAGGCAAGACGCAAGTAATAAAAATCACTCGCAAACCTCCTCTAATACCAAATTAGCGTAGCGGCGAGCTACGGGCTGGGAAACGCCTAGATCGGCTTAAGGGAAAGTGGCGTAGCGACGAGCTATGGGGTGGAAATGCCTAGATCGGCTCTAGGGGAACATACGACAAAGTGGTGAAAATGAAGAGGAGCCTGGAGCGATTCGGTGTCACCCCGGCGCCTTTGATTGAATTAGAAACTGTGCTAAAGGACACAAGGATGGCTTAATAGAGTTGCAAGGACCTCGCTCGGCGCGACTACAAGCACACTCCTATAGCTCCCTTGGAGTTATTGGACCTAGGCTTCCGCACTGAGAAGCGCTACTACAGAAGAACTAAGGAACATACTAGCCTTCACCCATCTTTTATAGACTAAGACGGCAAGGTTCACACCACTCAAATGAGAGGTGGTTACAACAACTATGCAGATTAGATGCTCAACTTTAACTGAAAAGATGTTGGCAACTATGGGGTGTTGGAGAAGCTTCAGGTCACATTAACGGTGAGCCGTCCATTTAAGCGTGAGTGATAACTTCTTATTTGGACGTCGGATCGGAGATCTGGAGGCATGGATGGATAGATCTGGTTCTAATTAGTGAGGATCTCCACCTGGATCACTTTGAAACTCGTCTGATTGGAGCAGATCAAGCCGAAATGATTCCAGCCGTCGGTTGCGTAGGATGCTGATCTGACCATTGGATGAGAGCTCTTGAATCTGGGCCGTTGGATAGCAAGAGCAATCTCTTTCGTTCCGCGCACGATAGGGCGAGCGGTAGTCGCCGCCGTTTGCCGTTCGGTGGCAGTTCGCCGGAGATGCTTCGGCTGGAGCTGCGGAAGGTTGCGGCGGGTGGATAGCGAGTTTCCGGCGCCTGATGGCAGTTCATCGGGCCAGGAATAGGGTGGAATCCGGCAAAGACTGGAGAATCGGAAAAGCTTCCGATCCCGGCGATCCACCGGCCGGATGAGCCAATCCTCCTGGCTGTGAGTTCGCGGCGACAAGGAGATATTGTGGCTGGAGCTTGGCGATGATCGGCGTTGTGGATGGGGCGGAATGGGGAACGAGCCGCCGGACATGGTGAGGCACGATTCTGGCGATCCGGCTGTCCGATGGCCGGATCCTTTGGACCAGGGGGTCGCACCGGTGAAGGGCTGCTGCGGCCGGACTCTGGTGATGATCGGAGCCATGGATGGCGAGTACTCCGGTGGCCAGACGTTGCGAACATTGTATTCACGCCGAGGAGAACACGGCTTGGCCGTGATTTCCTTGGCCGAGATGAGCATGGGCTGGCCATGAATGCTGTCATGTCCGTGATGGCTGCGCAGGTTGCAGGCATGCTGGGTTTGCTGGATTTGCGCTGCATCAACCCTCCCCCGGTGGGAAAAATTCTCCTCCGGAGAATTAAAATGGCGTATAATTCTTTTGAACCTCAGATCTTTCTTACAATTTGTTGGCCTAAGAGTGATAGGCTGCCCAATGGGCTCAACTTGAGAGGGAAAACATGACATGATGCTGAAAGTTGAAAAAAAAACTGAATGCGAAGGCAAGACGCAAGTAATAAAAATCACTCACAAACCTCCTCTAATACCAAATTGGCGTAGCGGCGAGCTACGGGGTGGGAAACGCCTAGATCGGCTTTAGGGAAAGTGGTGTAGCGACGCGCTACGGGGTGGAAACGCCTAGATCGGCTCTAGGGGAACATATGACAAAGAGGTGATAATGAAGAGGAGCCCGGAGTGATTCGGTGTCGCCCCGGCGCCTTTGATTGAATTAGAAATTGTGCTAAAGGACACAAGGAAGGCATACAAGAGTTGTAGGGACCTCTCTCCGCGAGACTACCAGCACACTCCTATATGTCCCTTGGAGTTATCTGGACCTAGGCTTCCGCACCAAGAAGCGCTACTACAAAAGAACTAAGGAACATACTAGCCTTCACCCATCTTTTATAGACTAAGAGGAGAAGGTTCACACCACTCAAATGAGAGGTGGTTACAAAAACTATGCAGATTAGATGCTCAACTTTAACTGAAAAGATGCTGGCAACTATGGGGTGTTGGAGAAGCTTCAGGTCGCATTAAACGTGAGCCGTCCATTTAAGCATGAGTGATAACTTCTGATCTGGACGTCGGATCGGAGATCTGGAGGCATGGATGGATAGATCTGTTCTGATTAGTGGGTATCGACACCTAGATCACCACGAAACTTGTCCGATTGGAGCAGATCAAGCCGAAATGATGCCAGCCATCGGTTGCATAGGATGCTGATCTGACCGTTGGATGAGAGCTCTTGAATCTGGGCCGTTGGATGGCAAGACCCATCTCCTTCGTTCCGCGCATGATAGGGCGAGCGGTAGTCGCTGCTGTTTGCCGGAGATGCTTCGGCTGGAGCTGCAGAAAGTTACGATGGGTGGATGGCGAGTTTCCGGCAGCGCATCGTGCCGGGAATAGGGCGGAATCGGGCGGAGACTAGAGAATCGGACAAGCTTCCGATCCCGGTGATCCACCAGCCGGATGGGCCGATCCTCCTGGCTGTAAGTTCGTGGCGATGAGGAGATATTGTGGCTGGAGCTTGGAGATGATCGGCGTTGCAGATGGGGCGGAATGGGGGACGAGCCGCCGGACATGGTGAGGCGTGATTCCACCGATCCGGCCATCCGATGGCCGGATCCTTTGGATCAGGGGGGTCGCACCGGTGAGGGGCTGCTGCGGCTGGAGTCTAGTGATGATCAGAGCCGTGAATGGTGAGTACTCTGGTGGCTAGACGGTGTGTATGCTGTACTCACGCCGAGGAGAACACGGCTAGGCCGTGAATCCTTTCACGACCGTGATTTCCTTGGCCGAGATGAGCACGGGCTGGCCGTGAACGTTGTCACGCCCGTGATGGCTCCGCAGGTTGCAGGAATGCTGGGTTTGCTGGATTTGCGCTGCATCAACCCTCCCCCGGTGGGGAAAATTCTCCTCCGGAGAATGAAAATGGTGTGTAACTCTTTGGAACCTCAGATTATTCTCACAATTTCTTGGCCTAAGAGTGATAGGCTGCCCAATGGGCGCAACTCGAGAGGGAAAACATGACATGATGCTGAAAGTTGAAAAAAAAAACGAATGCGAAGGCAAGACGCAAGTAATAAAAATCACTCGCAAACCTCCTCTAATACCAAATTGGCGTAGCGGCGAGCTACGAGGTGGGAAACGCCTAGATCGGCTTTAGGGAAAGTGGCCTAGTGATGAGCTATGGGTGGAAACGCCTAGATCGGCTCTAGGGGAACATACGATGAAGAGGTGAAAATGAAGAGGAGCCTGGAGCAATTCGTTGTCGCCCCGGCGCCTTTGATTGAATTAGAAACTATGCTAAAGGAGACAAGGAAGGCTTACAAGAGTTGCAATGACTTCGCTCGGCGCGACTACAAGCACACTCCTATAGCTCCCTTATAGTTATCTGGACCTAGGCTTCCGCACCGAGAAGTGCTACTACAGAAGAACTAAGGAACATACTAGCCTTCACCCATCTTTTATAGACTAAGATGGGAAGGTTCACACCACTCAAATGAGAGGTGGTTACAACAACTATGCAAATTAGATGCTCAACTTTAACTGAAAAGATGCTGGCAACTATGGGGTGTTGGAAAAGCTTCAGGTCACATTAAACGTGAGCCATCCATTTAAGCGTGAGTGATAACTTCTGATCTGGACGTCGGATCGGAGATCTGGAGGCATGGATGTATAGATTTGGTTCTGATTAGTGGGGATCGACACCTGGATCACCCCCGAAACTCATCCGATTGGAGCAGATCAAGCTGAAATGATGCCAGCCGTCGGTTGCGTAGGATGCTGACCTGAGGCGACGAGGAGATATTGTGGCTGGAGCTTGGCGATGATCGGCGTTGCGGATGGGGCGGAATGAGGGACGACCCATCGGACATGGTGAGGCACAATTCGGGCGACTTTTGACCAGGGGTTTGCACCGGTTAGGGGTTGCTGTGGCCGAAGTCTGGTGATGATCGGTACCCTGGATGGCGAGTACTCCGATGGCCAGATGGTGCGAATGCTGTATTCACGCCGAGGAGAACACGGTTTGGCCGTGATTCCTTTCACGGCCTTGATTTCCTTGGCCGAGATGAGCACGGGCTGGCCGTGAATGCTGTCACGCCCATGATGGTTGCGCAGGTTGCAAGAATGCTGGGTTTGCTAGATTTGTGTTACATCAACCCTCCCCCGGTGGGGAAAATTCTCCTCCGGAGAATTAAAATGGTATGTAACTCTTTGGAACCTCAGCGTTGAACTAATTATTTGCCACCCAACTTCAATGAGTAAAGCCTTAAAAAAAATGAAAATGTATTTGATTCTTTTTGGCAATTCATTTAGTTTGTTGTTATGATAGGAATGTGCAATTTCTGGTCTTAATTCTTAGCCTCGTGTCGGATACAAGAAGAAGTCATATTACAGCAAAGAATGACTAAGAAAGAGAGAAATCGGACAATCCATTGAGATGAACAAAATTATTTTAAATTAGGTACAGAGATAAGCTCCTCGAATAGCAAAACATATCAAGCATTTGACCTCCAAAAATAAAGTTTTAAAACCTAGAGAAACTCACGGCTAATTATGAATTCTGCTTGAGGGGACTATTTAATAATTTATTTGGTTCCATGCCAAGGGTTTAAATTCATATTTCATCTAACGTTGAAGAGGCTTTAAACTACAGGTTTCATGTATGTGGAGATGTTGGACAATTCTACCTGATTGTCACATCATCCCTGCGGAAAGTTTTTTTTATCTAAGTGCAACAAGTGTGAATTAAACCATGAATCATATATGCATAGTCAAAATTCCAGCTTATCATAAAGTGGATAGCTTGCTCATTATGACCGCTCATTGCAGTAAATTCCAGTCACAAAGCAATTTTTGTGCCCAGATAGCTATGTTACATTAAAAAATTTTTAATCAAGTGGCGTATGGTACATGAATACAAGTTGTGACATCAAAAATTGCATGATAACGAACTACTCTAATGATATGAGGACACATGCTTTCCAGAATCAAAGAGACATAAATCAACCCTTTAGAAGTCTTGAAAAGTTCCTACAATGACAAAATCAGGAGATAATTTTCAGTGGAGTAGTTCACTTTATTATCAAGTTTCATTTTTTACATTCTTCCCCATCATATCTTCGGCAAATATTTTTCTAAGCATGTAAGACAGAAATTTTAGCCAAAGAAGGCTTCGCTACTATCTAGTAATCTGTTTTTCAATAAAAAAAGAAGAAAGAAAATTTGCATGAAGTAAACGTGTGAAGGGTTACTAGCTGGCGTTGGCATGGGTCTTGCTAGCTTACGAGTTTCATTAATCAGCTGCTGACTTAAATAGTTGATATTACCAAGAGAATAAAAATATGGATGAAGCTAGAGTCAAACCTGTATTGAGTCAAATTATGGAAATTCTGGATTGCTACGTATAAGAATCACAATTGAATAGAGCTGGAAAATTAAAAGAAAAATTGGCACCGGCTAGTAATTACATGCAAAGAATAATTATACAAGGAGGACAAACCATAAGTGACAAACCATGCTGATGTTCTAACCCACATGTCAAAATTGGACAGACGGTCAAAATTAATTTTGACCAAAAATAATGCAGGTTAATGTACACCAATAGAAGGTAGCAAATTCGGCATACCCAGAAATCCGGAAGTAATTTCCAATACGAGTAGCTACAGCTAAAAAGGAAAGAAGGGAAAATAACTGTGGTTGTGTGGCTGCGCGCAATAAAAAGAAGGAGAAAATCAAAATCAAAGTGACAAAATTCTGTCGTTTAAGCACAATATGGCGGGAGGCAAAAAGGAAAATAAATCAGCTGTAAAAAAAGGCACAAGATAAAGAAATCGATTACGGATAAGGAAAGCAAAAAAAAAAAAAAAAAAAAAAAAAAAGAAGAAGAAGAAAAAAGTCTCACGCACAAAGAAAGCAGGAATATAGATGGCGGCAAGTAAGTAAAATCGGAATTGATAGAGAAGAGCGGTGGTTCGGCAATAATAATGGAAAATTATCAGAAATAAAAGTAATCGAATTAAATTAAAAAAAGGAAAAAATTTCAGCCAACCCTTGTAAAAGAAGGGCAGAGGCGCATAAAAAAAAACACGCTCACGCAACGCTCGGAACGCTGACGGTTCATACAACTCTCACGGCTTGGAAGAGGAGATCAGCAATTTTCAAAGGGTAAGTTTTAAGCGACAGAATTTGTTCCTTTCATAGATGTAGAAACAGAGGAGTAGTAAAGAAGAAGTAGAGAGATAGATGCAGAAAAGAAGTAGAGAAATAGATGCAAGAAAGATGTAGAAGAAGAAGAAGTGGCAAAGTAGAAGAGAAATAGCCGTAGTAGAGAAGAAGAAGAAGTAGAGTTGTGTAGTAGTAGCGAAGAAGTAGTTGTAGAAGAGAAGTGCTGTAGAAGAGAAACAAGTGGTAAAGTAGAAGAGAAGTAGCCATGGAAGAGAAAAAAGAAGTAGAGTTGTGTAGCAGTAGTGAAGAAGAGAAGAAGTTACAGAAGAAGAGAAGAAGTTACAGAAGAGGGGTTGTAGTAAAAGGAGTAGATGTAGAAGAAGAAGAAGTGGTAAAGTAGAAGAGAAGTAGCCGTAGTAGAGAGGAAGAAGTAGAGTGGTGAAGTGCTATAGCGAAGAAGAAAAGAAGTTACAGAAGTGGTGATGGAACAGGAATAGTTGTAGAAGAGAAGTGCCGTAGAAGAAGAAGAAGTGGTTGAATAAGAGAGAAGAAGCCGTAGAAGAGAAGAAGCGGTGGTGAAGAAGAGGATAGGCTGTAGCAGAGAAGAGATGAAGTAGAAAAAAGAAGAAGCGGTAGAAGAAGATAGGTTGTAGCAGAGAAGAGATGAAGCAGAAAAAAGAAGAAGCGGTAGAAGAGGATAGGCTGCAGCAGAGAAGAGATGAAGAAGCGGTAGAAGAGGATAGGTTATAGTAGTAGAAGAGATGAAATAAAAAAAAGAAAAAGCGGTAGAAGAGGATAGGCTATAGTAGTAGAAGAGATGAAATGAAAAAAAGAAGCGGTAGAAGAGGATAGGCTGTAGCAGAGAAGAAAAGTAGAGAAGAAGAGAAGTAGTAAAAAAGAAGAGAAGCGGTAGCGAAGGAGAAAAGTAGTCGCATAAGTAGAGAAAGTAGTCGCGTAAGTAGAGAAAGTAGTCGAATAAGTAGAGTAGTAGTAAAAAGAAGAAGTAGCGAAGAAGGGAAATAATAGCAAAAAAGAAGCGGTAGCGGTGAAGAAGAAGACGTTACAGCAGAAGAGAAGTAGTAGTAAGAAGAAGTGGTGTAGCAGAAGAAGTAGTAGTAGTGAAAAGAAACCTTATCCGACTCTTAGTCAGATACCAAGAGCTCTTAGTCAGAAACCTTATCGGACTCATGCGAATCAGATACCAAGAGCTCTTAGTCAGACTCTTTTAGTTAAATTCTTAGTCTAACTAGATTCGGGGCCAGATAAAACAAACCTTATCCGACTAGCTTCCAACAGCTTTGATTATATTAAAATTCTGCCCTCGTCAAGAAATCTCTTGTAGTATCTCATTGGATCGTCTGTAGACATCATCGAATCGTTCACCAAGAATAGAAGCTCCACTAGAAATTTCATAGTTCCAGTAACCATTCCGTCACCATCTTCTGATTACCTCCTTTCCCAGAGCAAACAAAATACCCTCCCTCGATCAGCTGGAAAGGGCGACTTTACCATTAGCGTCCGCAACACAAACACCACCGTTTTCGGTGTTGAGAAGGGAATCCATCCCTAAACTCGCGATCAGTACGAAAATCGTGAGTGTGGAAGGCAGGCGCTCAGCAGCCACCACCATCCGAGAACCTCATCACCGTCACGAGTCCTCCTTCACCAGAAACTTGACAGGAAGCTCGGCAGCATCATAGCGCTGCAACCCCCCGACAAAACTCGTCGCCACGAATGTCATTCGCCGCAGCCCTAAAATCACGCTTGCTGAGCAACACCGCCAAGCACCATGGGGCGCCACAGTGATCGCCTTTTCCCACCGATACTCTCGCCGGAGCCTCCTTCGCCCGAGTTTCCTTCGCCGGGAACCCAGCGACATCAAGAGCTCGTTGGGGGCAGTAGAGCATGGTTTGGCGAGCTTTACTCTTTCGTGTAAACAACAAAAGAAAAATACGCACGGGAGAAATTTAATCAAAATAAAATAAAAATAAAATAAAATAAAATATAATGGCAATCACGAGTAATAGTTTAATCATCTATTTGGTAGCTTAAATCAGAATCAATATTATAACTCTATAAGATCTTAAGTTAAAATATTAATTAATTAACAAATAAATAATAATAATAATAATAATAATAAATTAAAAAATAATGATAATAATAAAACTAAAATAACCCTTGATATATCATAACGAAGTATTGTTTAGGAGGTGCGTACGTCGGCGTTTAACGTTGGGGCGTAGCTCCTCGATATAACGTTATGTTTATCAAGGCTAAAGTTTTATCAAAAGTATCCATTTACACGTTCCGAATATTTCCCAAGTTCAAATATCCAATAAGCCGTCAAGGCCGGATATTATCAAAATTTAAATATCCAATAAGCCGTCAAGGCCGGATATTCCTCAAATCAAAATATCCAACAAGTCGTTGAGACTGGATATTTTCTCAAATCAAATTATCCAAATAAGTCGCAAGACCAGATAATTTTCTCAAATTATCCAATAAGTCGCAAGACCGGATAATTTTCTCAAATATCCAATAAGCCGCTAAGGCCGGATATTTTCCAAATTTAATTATCCAATAAGTCGCAAGACCGGATAATTTTCTCAAATATCCAATAAGCCGCTAAGGCCGGATATTTTCCAAATTTAAATATCCATCAAGTCCTTAAGATCGAATATTTTCTAAATCCAAATACCCAGCATGCCATTAAGGATGGGTAACTCCAAAATTAAATATCCATTCAGCCGTTGGGGCCGGATATTTTCCCAAATTTGAATATCCAACAAGTCGCTAAGACCGGATATTCTTCAAATTAAAATATCCAATAAGCTATCACGGCCGGGTATTTCCCCCCAAATTAAAATATCCAACAAGGCGTTGAGGCTGGGTATTTCGCAAATTTAAATATCCATTAAGCCGTTAAGGTCGGATATTTCTAAAATAAATTAGCTATCGCAAAACTGGATATTTGACTTGTACAAGTCATCCAAACAAGCGGAGATTATTCCTTTCGTCATTTTCTTTATTATTATTGTATCAAATCATGTACTTTTCATAATGTTTATGAATAAAATTTTCAGTCTTTCTGTTATTTCATTGCGTAACATAGATCTCTTAATCAAAGGTACCCTAATTTCGGGGGTAATTAACAATGAGCGCTTGCGCTCATTGGAAGCCAGAACCCATTAAACAAAAAACCTTATTAATTTAATGTGAATTTAATAAGGTCAATCACATTTTAAATATGACTAAAAATGACCCCACACTCAGATCTTTCTCACAATTTGTTGCCCTAAGAGTGATAGGCTACCCAATGGGCTCAACTCGAGAGAGAAAACATGACATGATGCTGAAAGTTGAAAAAAAACCGAATGTGAAAGCAAGACGCAAGTAATAAAAATCACTCGCAAACCTCCTCTAATACCAAATTGGCTTAGCGGCGAGTTACGAGGTGGGAAACGCCTAGATCGGCTTTAGGGAAAGTGGCGTAGCGACGAGCTACGGGGTGGAAACGCCTAGATCGGCTCTAGGGGAACATATGACAAAGAGGTGAAAATGAAGAGGAGCCCGAAGCGATTCGGTGTCGCCCTGGTTCCTTTGATTGAATTAGAAACTGTGCTAAAGGACACAAGGAAGGCTTACAAGAGTTGCAGGGACCTCGCTCGGCACGACTACAAGCACACTTATATAGCTCCCTTGGAGTTATCTAGACCTAGTCTTCCGCACCGAGAAGCGCTACTACAGAAGAACTAAGGAACATACTAGCCTTCACCCATCTTTTATAGACTAAGACGGGAAGGTTCACACCACTCAAATGAGAGGTGGTTACAACAACTATGCAGATTAGATGCTCAACTTTAACTAAAAAGATGCTGGCAACTATGGGGTGTTGGAGAAGCTTCAGGTCACATTAAACGTGAGCCGTCCATTTAAGAATGAGTGATAACTTCTAATCTGGATGTTGGATCGGAGATCTGGAGGCATAGATGGATAGATCTGATTCTGATTAGTGGGGATCGACACCTGGATCACCCCGAAACTCGTCCGATTGGAGCAGATCAAGCCGAAATGATGGCAACCGTCGGTTGCGTAGGATGCTGATCTGACCATTGGATGAGAGCTCTTGAATCTGGGCCGTTGGATGGCAAGAGCCATCTCCTTCGTTCTACGCGGGATAGGGCGAGCAGTAGTCACCACCGGTTGCTGTCCGGTGGCCGTTCGCCGGAGATGCTTCGGCTGGAGCTGTGGAAGGTTACGGCTGGTGGATGGTGAGTTTCTGGCCGGATGGCAGCACATCGGGCCGGGAATAGGGCGGAATCCGGCGGAGACTGGAGAATCGGAAAAGCTTCCAATCTCAGCGATCCACCGGCCGGATGGGCCAATCCTCCTGGCTGTGAGTTCGCGGCGACGAGGAGATATTGTGGCTGGTGCTTGGCGATGATCGGCGTTGCGGATGGGGCGGAATGGGGGATGAGCCGCCGGACATGGTGAGGCACGATTCCGGCGATCCGGCCGTCCGATGGCCGGATCCTTTGGACCAGGGGGTCGCACCGGTGAGGGGCTGCTGCGGCCGGAGTCTAGTGATGATCGGAACTGTGGATGGCGAGTACTCCGGTGGCCAGACGATGCGAACACTGTATTCACTCCGAGGAGAACACCGCTTGGCCGTGAATCCTTTCACGGCTGTGATTTTCTTTGGCCGAGATGAACACGGGCTGGCCGTGAACCCTGTCACGTATCGTGATAGCTGCGTAGGTTACAAAAATGCTGGGTTTGCTGAATTTACGCTGCATCAATTTCTTGTTGTCGGATTTGCTAACCCGCGACTACACACGTGTGATGTTTTGTATTGTTTCTGATTCCATATGCCACGATATTTTTGTTCTCATGTAATTGGGAGCCTGTACAAGTCGGCAACCGAGGAGAAAACTGGAAAAAGGGGGTTATATATCTTTTGTCTTCCTCTCTGTACAGTGGTGCCAAAAGGATTTATGAATCCTGGAAACAAATTTGTGGGTTCCTGTTTGGTACCTACTGCATGATTGAAATTTTGTACTAGTGAAGTAAGACCAGGGTACGTGAAGAAACTAGGGTAAATCCAGGTGAGAACGCAGGACAATCATGGAGCTAAAGCTAAGCATAAATGAAAATTGTACAATCCTTAAGGTTGATAATAGATCGATCAAAATAAAGGCTGATAGAGACCAAATTGATAGTAATATTGATGATTGACCATTGGAAACACTCTTATTGGACAATGCCCAGCTTATTATTCAATTCGAGCGTGGGCTGTGGCAATGTGGAACTTGAAAGGGAATATGGAATTATTTCTATGTCCGCCGGTTTCCTTTTATTTAGATTGAATTGAAGGAATACAAATTTCATGTGCTGGAAAGCGGGCCATGCTTTATATCTAGTAGATTTTTAATCTTAAAGCAATGGTTACTCTGAAGAAGCTTGATCTTTCAGTTGTTCCTGTTTGGATAAGATTGCATGGTGTACCCCTTTGTAGGTGGTTTGCCGGTATTATTGGAATGATTGTTAGTGTCGTGGGAAACCACTCTATATGGACCAAGCTACAGCTAATCGCAGTTGCATCGGATTTGCTTGGGTTTGTGTGGAGATGGAGGCAAAGAGAGTTTTTAGAAGAAATGAAAGTATCCTTGAATGGTGAACCAGATGAACAGCTAAAAATTGAATATGAATGGAGTCCTACAAGGTGTTCTAGTAATGAATGCACGGTAAAAGCTGAACATAAGCAAATTTGGATTCCAAAAGGCTGGTAACATTACTACAAGGGGAGGAGTTCTAGCAGTAAGTAGTACTGAGCTCAGTGGGGATGTAAATATTATAGAAAATGAAATGATAAAAGATAGGGAAATATCAATTGATTTGGATGACAAGAAGGCTATTGGGGGTGGCACTGTTGCGGAGAAGAAAAAAAAAAAAGCTAAAGAAGGGTAAACAACTACGAATGGAAACATGGAAGAAAGGAAGGAGGCCAGACGCATAAAGGGAGAAGTGAAATCAAAACACAGAGACTAGGGGTGAGCATTCGGTGCGGTAAAATCGGTTTTTATCGATTACCGAATATTTCGGTAAATTCGGTTCGGTAAAAATAAATTCGGTTTCGGTTTCGGTTTTAAGTTTTATTAAATTTCGGTTTTCGGTTTTCGGTTCGATTTTTTTTTTTCGGTTCGGTAAAAAACCGAATTTACCGATATATATATTAAAATATATAAAATATACAATATACATTAAAAAATAAAATATATTATATTATATTTTTATTAGTTACTAAAAGTATAAAATCTATTATCTAATACTTAATAACCTAATTACTAATCATATAATTAACTAAATCTTTAATAATTAAACTTTTCGGTAATTTACCGAATTTACCGAATTTTTTCGGTAAATTCGGTTCGGTAAAATTTCGGTTTTTACAAAATTCGGTTCGGTTTCGGTTTTTGAAAATTCGGTAAAAAAAATTTCGGTTAATTAATTTCGGTAAATTCGGTTTCGGTTTTCACCGAATGCTCACCCCTAACAGAGACCCTAAGAACATTGGTTTCTCTTCACCTAGGCTCTGTTTCCTTTAACGGATGTAAAAGGAGAGGGAAATCAGTGGGGGAGGAAGATTAAATCCTTGAGGAAGGAAAGACACTCACGTGCGAGTCACGGTGTCCGGGCGTTAGCAGCGAAGAGGGCGGGCGAGGTCTGGCAAGGGGCTTCTTCACTGGCTGTCGGAGGCAGGTGGCCCTAGCGGCGAGGGCGGATATCTGGCAGAGGGCTTCTTCGTAGACCGTCGGAGGCAGGCGGCTCCAGCAGTGAGCTCGGGCGAGTGAGGCGAGCTTGTCAAGGGCGGGCGAGGTCATCAAGGGGCTTCTTCGCCGGCCGTCGGAGGCAGGCGACTCCAGCAGCGAGCTCGGGCGAGCGCGGCGAGCTCGTCGAGAGCAGGCGAGGTTGGGAGAGGTCGTCAAGGGCAGACGAGGTCGGCAAGGGCGGGCGAGGGCGGCGAGCTCATTGAGGGCGGGCGAGGTTGAAGGCGGGAGGCGGCTGGGCTGGAGGCCGGCGGCGAGGCTGGAGGGCGGCTGCATGGCTCCAACGCGAATGATCGCTCGCTCTGTTCATTTTTCCGCCTTAATCAGAGGGGCCGTGAAATTTCCTAAATTAGAGATAAATATCCAGTGCAAATGCTTTGCGTGGCTGAGACACGGGTGATGGAGGCAAAACATGAGAATTATTGAATCTTATTGCCAGGTTGGAACTACTTATGCAAGCATAGAAATGTTACAGGTGGGAGAATATGGTGGCTATGGAACCCTGATTATTATGATGTTCAAATCATATACACTTCTGCATAGGCTATTAGTGGAGGCACATGAGACAGATGGTTACCTCTTCTCCATGGATCATTGTAGGGGATTTTAATTTGATTTTTTTTTTCCAACATGAGAAGCCAGGGGGAGATTGATCCAATCGTCTGCCCTAACAAAGAATAGTGACATGCTAGATGGACTTGCACTCTTTATCTTAAATTGAGAGGTGCATTCCATACACGGTCAAATTTAAAAGAAGGGAAGGAACAAATGTGGTCTAAACTAGATAGAGTGTTGGCAAATAAGGAATAGATAAATGTGTATCCGCATGCTGAGGCAATATTCTTAAACCCTTATATATCATATCATTCCCCTTCCTTGATTCTGTTTGGTGAGAATCAAATCAAAGGGCAGCGACTTCGATTCTTTAACTATTGAGAAAATCACTAGAGTATGCATGAGTTGGTTAACCCGGTGCGGCTAGGAAGTAAGTGGAGGGGTACTCCGATGTAAGTGTTAGTGTAAAAGTTGAGAGCCATCAAGAACAAATTGAAGATTTGGGCAAAACAGCTAGTTAGAAAGAATTGTGAGAAGCTGGGAATTATCTAAGTAGAGTTGGAAAGAATTCAGGAGGCATTTTTGGAAAACATTATTAATGAAGACATGTATAGGAAGGAAAAAAAAACTAAAGGAGCAATTGCTGATACTTGTTGAAAAGGAGGAGGATGCTATGAAGCAGAAATCAAGGGATCTGAGGATGTCATTGGGTGAAAAGCGGTGAGCAGCTTTTAGCGAGCAACTCATATACAAAATATTTTTACAGCACAATGGAAGTAAGGCAATATAGGAACTTCATCACAATCCTTTAGAATGCGAATGGAAGATTGTAGTTGGTAACGCATTGGAGAAAGAAGCAGTGAATTATTTCTCTATCTTTGTTTGGCCCAACGTTGAAAATTTGTGTTAAACCCATTATCTTTGTGAGGAATACTTTATCTGAGGCTTCTCATGCTCTATTAGATGCTCCAATTACAGTCAAGGAAATTGAAAAATGTAATTCTTACATCAAACATTAATGAAGCTCATAGAGGGAATGGATTAAATGCTGACCTCTTTCGTGCTTGTTGGCCTATTGTTAAAATAGAGGTTATGAATGAAATTCTAGATTTGTTTAAACACAGGAAAACTCCTCAAACAAGTAAATATCACCTCTATCACAATGATACCGAAGACAGAACCCAAATTATTTTGTGAACTTTAGGCCAATACCAGTTTGCACGGTACTTTATAGGTTCATTTCAAAAATCATTGCAAGTAGATTAAAATTTGTTCTATTAGATATTATTGATCAAAGCCAACATGCTTTTATTCGAGGCCGCTCACTTCATGACAATATTTTCCTATGCTATGGAATTCTGCATAGCTATCACAATAGTGAGGCCCGATTGTATGAGTAAAGATTGATTTACACAAAGCTTATAAACTAGTTCGATGGTCTTTTGTTGTTGGATTATTAAAAGCTTCCAAATTCCCCCTTAAAATGATAGGGTGGATATCAGAATGGACGGACAACTATTACATGGTTTAGAGGGAGAATTCTCCTTCATAAGATGGCTGGTGTATCAAAGAAAGCTCCCAACACTAGATTATTTAGCACATTGGGGATTTGTGACTTGGCGAGAATAGTACTTATGCAATACACACAAGGAGATAATAAATCACCTATACTTGGAGTGATGAAACAAAATGGATATGGAACACCCTATCACATATTTATTGTATTCAAAGGGGTATTTGATGGGCGGATTGCCCCTAGTGCATGGGCAACTACCCCACTAAGTTTTATGAAGAAGATGCATCTTATGAAGGGTACCTAGTATATATATTATAGAAATCTTATTAAAAGATATATGATTGCCCCCACTACCATGACAATTGACAAAACATATGTAAATATGTCTTAGATCTGCCACTGGGTATCTTTTTATCAGCTTTGTGTGTAAGCTGGAAAAGCTAAGAAGAATCGGAGAATTAGAGATTATAACTACAATGAAAAAATTATTTCTTATCATATATGGAATGAAAGAAATAGAAGAGCATTCTTGAATACATGCAAACTAATAAACATATGTTTGGAGGAAGGTTAAGTCGTAAAAGATGAGATGCTATGTGTTCCTTAAAATGTTTGGTTAGCGGACTGAAAACAATCTGGGAATTTCACACAAATGTGGGTTGAATGGTGGCTGAAATTCTATAATTTTTGTAATGACTGTGGAGCTGGGAAACCTATGCGGTGTTGGTTGGAAATTGATAACTTTGCATAAGTGAGACGCTATGGTGTTGTGAAGGGCTGTGCTGATTAGTATGCTAAAACCAAACACAAAGTTTGATGACGAAAAACAAGGATAAAAGACCTTAGCCAAAACACAACATGGAGAATTCGTGTTTGAAGTTTCAGAGAGGGTTGCAGCACTGGATAGTTGTATATACATTCAGAAAGAGAGAGACACACGGACAATATTTTGAAGATAAATAAACTAGGGTCTAGAGATCATATTGTATGAATCTGTCTAAGGATCCCTTTATACCTTGTATTCAATTAGTTTAAAATGTGATCCGGAGACTTGGATTGTTTCATGTAATGAGAGGTAAATTGCATAATCTATAGCAAATTTCTCACTTGCCCGGGCAAAAAAAAGTATTCCTAAAGAAATTTCATTCTCAAGGATTTAAAATGTGAACAGTATCATTTTTTTATGACATATATTGTACTTGTATAGTATAATTTTTCTTCACCTTCAAGCATCGTAAGTCATCAGTCGAAAAATCACATATGTGCTTCTTATTCAAGCATTCTAAGTAGAGTTTCTAAGGATTGGAAGGATTAACTTTGTTAGCAGGACGAATACTATGGTTAATTTTTTATGGTGAAAAGAATCAAGTTTCAATTTTGATGTGAAATTTGAAATATCAATGTCATTGTGGTTTTTTAATCCTATTATTTCATTTGAACCTCTAATAATAAAATCTCAATCATTATTGTAGTGTTGTCATTAATTTTGTAAAGTTAAAAATAAAATGTATTGTAGATAGATTTAAAAGAATAAAATGTGGATTAAATATTAGTGAAGATTAAGGAATATAATAAATAACTAAGGTAGAGTTGCTTGGTTTATTATTCAAATGCTACAATTAATAAGAAATTGGTTTTATAATTTTCCTAATACTTTGGTCATTCAAAATTTAAAACATATTATGTCGATTAAAAAATTCTTAAAAGTTGATAACAATTTTGTTCTCTTAATTATTTACAATTACTAGAGGAAGATAAAATAGTAAATTTCGTAGCTTAGTTGGATATTGCAAATTATGTTTCTAAATGTTTAACTTGTTATCGGGTAAAAGTTGAACATCAAAAGCTAGGAGGTTCATTGGAGCCATTGGAGGTGTGACAGTGGAAATGAGAAAGTGTTATTATGGATTTTGTTTTAGGTTTACCAAGAACATCAAAGAAGCATGATGTTATTTGGGTAATTGTTGATAGACTAACCAAGTCAGCATACTTTTTGCCAATTAATATGATATATTTTTTTGACAAGCTTGTAAGAATAATGTTGCCACTTTAGTCAACTACTTGTGCAAGGTGCTACCATCACTTAGGTGAAGTAGTTTGGGCCACCACTAGCTACAAGCAATGTTATCCACCTCTATGTTAGTGTTTATGCCCTAGGACCGATGTTTGGTCCAATGTGATGTGTGTCACATCTATATTTGATAGATAGCATATGCTGGCATGGTCGTTGTTATGCATTTTGTATATCTGTTGCATATGTATATTTGCATAAACAATGTCCATAGAGGTAGATTTTATCTAGACTCTGTTTTGGTCCCTGGACAAGTATCATAGTGGATATGGGACAATTATGATATATTTGAGTATGGTATATGTGCTTGATGAGCACGGGTTACTAACGCAAGCATATGGGTATATCAAGGAAGATATATTGGACCGACCTGCCGTGAAGATTCATCTTGGTATCACAAGAATATCACAATGATAGAGGTATGCTTGTTCTTGACTTGAGAGTAGTGATATCTCTATATGGTAAGTGATATACTTTGATACAACCTAATGCTTCGCTGTAGCAGGGAAGTCATAACGGTTGTCATTGGGTATATCATAAGCCACAGGAGAGATACAATGAGCCAAGATAGGATTTGCCCCTTCCTTGTGAGGAAGCTTGACGTCCATGACGCCCTTATATGGTCATGAGTGAAAGTGTATGGTCATGCCCAGGTGAGAACTTGATTTAGTCGTGACTATTTGATTGGGATAAACAAGTGTGACACACTTATCCAATCTGGACATCAACCTGGGAAAAGGACAAAAGACATACATGTACTTTGTCTCAGTTTTAGGGGATGTCGATGATGACTTCATTTTGAAGATTTGGGTAGCAATGATGTACTACTAGGTGCCACTCATTGCTTGTGATGACCTGAGGTTATCACTTTCAACGTTTGAAGAATCTACAAGGTCACACACCTAGACACTCGAGTTCTCATACTGATCGGATAGCCTAGATCGAGTTATTGGTTGATTCGAATCTATTTGGGAGTCTGATGCATCATGGATGCATATGATGAGTCTAAGATGTTCATATAGAGATTGGTTGCATTTTGACCCCCGATTGTCCTTCGGGTGACCTCGATAGACTAAGTCTAGTCGATAGGTCAAAAGTCGTATTTTAGCTCTAGAATTATTCAGAGGCTTTTACGACTTAATTAAACGTAACTAGAGGGCCCCGTGACTTTAGTGCTAAAATAAATATTTATATTCATTTTATTCGTAGCTTAAGTCGTGGGGGCTGCCCACAAATTAAGTAATTAAAATGAATATTTATATTCGTGACTTAAGTCATGGGGACCACCCATAACTTAAGTGAATAAATTGATTATTTATATTCATAACTTACGTTAGAGGACCGCTTCAATTCTCTATATATATGGGGCCTTAGGCGCATACACTATGCATGATTAGAAGCCCTAGCCACCCATATCTCCTAACCTAGCCGTCACTCTTCGTAGCGCCACCTTCCTCTTCCTTTGGTGTTGGCGCAAGTTTGAAGGAGTGGACAGCAAGGTTGAAGAAGGGATTAGCGCAAGTGGAAGAGATCTCTACCTCTCCTTGGCGCATTGACAGAGTCATAGATGCATATGGGTGTGACCTAACACCCTTGGAAGACACTTGGGAAGACTCCCCAGAGTTCGAGGAGGCTACACTGAAAATTTTAGGCTAAACGGACGTCTTGCCCACTCATCACGGCCAGGCCATGAAGGAGATCACGGCCGTGATCCCCTTGGCGCAACCCAGCATGGCCTCAGGCACAGGTGTGACGAGTTTAGCACCCCATCACGGTCAGGCCATGAAGAGCTTCACGGCCAGGCCGTGACACGGTCACCCGCGGACGCAAACGAAAGTACGTCCCCAAGCACGGCCGTGCCCCCTACCGTGTTGAGCTCGGCGCAAATTCACCCATCACATCACGCCCGTGATGAGAAGCACAGCCAGGCCGTGACCGCGTCGAAGGATTTCCTAGATTCCGCCCGTGAACACAAGCACGACCAGGCCATGACCGCGTCGAAGGATTTCCTAGATTCCGCCCGTGAACACAAGCACGACCAGGCCGTGACAACGTCGAAGGATTTCCCAGATTCCATTCACGCCCATGAACACAAGCATGGCCAGGCCATGAACGCCTCGAAAGTTAAGATGGGTCCTATTTTGCACGAAGTTCGATGTTCGCAACGGTCTTCGCAGCCTCCTAACCGTTATGTGGGCATCGTGAGCCCTTCTTCAGCCTCAACGGAATCCATTCAACCGGTCCCCATGGCGACCCTTCCCCGAGGACCACCTCCAGAGCCACCGACGGACTGCTACCATAACTGAGTTCTCAACTTGGCCCAGGAGATAGCCAACAACGAGCAGAATCAGTCCACAATCAGCAAGTTTTGCTGCTTCGTGGTAGCCTGCTCCAAGATGGTTTA
The DNA here is from genome assembly GCA_027563935.2 of Costus lasius. Classification (NCBI taxonomy): domain Eukaryota; kingdom Viridiplantae; phylum Streptophyta; class Magnoliopsida; order Zingiberales; family Costaceae; genus Costus; species Costus lasius. Next base: position 106,370,230 of record CM050448.1, read on the forward strand.
GCGCGCCACTCGGCTCGGACAACGGCCCACAAGAATGGTCCATGAGCTAGCCCCCTGAAGATTCCCTGCGAAGGTTAGGGGTTGTTGGCTCCAACAACCCTCATGTGTTGTGCATATGTCTTCCCTCCCCTCTTGATCTATAAAAGAGGGCTGAGGGCTAATTCATTTTCAGTTTTGCTATAGTAGTCGCCTTCACCGCGCAAGGCCTAGGTCCAGTATGCTCCAAGGAACTCGGCTGTGAGTTCTCTCTCTCCACCTTCTGTACGTTTTGGAATTCAATCAAAGGGCCGGTGCATCTCCGAAGCGCGCCGGGCATCTCTTTCTCTCAATCACTTGGCATCTACGTGTGTTTTCTGGCTTCTTCCTTGACCCCGGCATCAGCCCTTGTGTGCCCAACACTTGCGCTCTCAGCCACTTCCCCGTCTTGGACAAGCGGACGCCCCTCCTTTCACTGCACCGTGAAGGATCCCCGACTGCGCACGCATGCTAACGAAAATTGGCTCTACAAGCGAGGTTAGTTAATCGTGATATTAGAATCGTGTTCCTGGTTTCCCGGCTCACAGGTATTGCTCAAGTCGCATCTTCGCGGCAACATTTTCATCAATTTTCCCGGGGTTTCCCTTCGATGTGTTTTCACTTCCCTTGTCTCTCGACCCTCTCACGATTTCAGCACCATCGTTTCCACCTCCTTAGAGTACTGAACTAAGGACCATCCCTCCCATAAGTTCCACTGCGTCAAATTTGGTATCAGAGCGAGGTTGAAGCTAACTCTTGTCTAGCTTCGCCGGTCTCTCCACTGCATTTCATATCAGTTCTTTCGGATTTGTTTTCTGCACACATTTCGCATTCCCTGCATCATGACTACTAGATCAAGAGCCCCCTATCAGAACCCTACTAGTCAAGTGCCCGTTACAAACGAAGAAGGTACTCCATCTAGAGTAGAGTCAGTTGAATCGCTATCCAGGCACTTTGAAGCGTTGGAAGTCATGATTCAACGCCTTATGACCACGATCCAGGACCTCTCGGATCGCGTTGTGGAACTTTGATCTAAGCCCAAGGAGGGCCGGCCCTCACTTAGTGCTCCTCCCCCGTTGGGCCCGTTGGGGATGCATGCTAATGAGTCCCCTCGTTTCGATCCATTTGCTGATGAGTCCGCGTGGGCTGAGGAGGTTTCTCCCCCACGACGCCCCGCTCCGCGTAGCCGTGAGGATGATGAGGTCCGCCGGCTCATGCGCATTGACCCACCGATTTTCAATGGTAGCTTAGACCCCCGAGTCTTCCTCGATTGGGCTGCGGCCGTGGATAACTATTTCAAGTGGAGTGCGATGTCCGATCACCTTAAAGTCAGTTACGTTCGTCTCATATTAACCGGTCCTACTCGATTGTATTGGACGAACGTCGAGCGTCAACTTGTCGATTAGCACTTACCCCCTATCACTCGGTGGGAGGAGATGTACTATCACCTTAAGGAGAAATATGTCCCACTCACATATAGGCAGCGTCTCCTCGACTCCTACTGCGCCATCACCCAAGGGTCCAACTCCGTCGACGAGTACCGATATCCGCTGCAACCTTAAGGAGGACCCCGCGTTCACCTTATCCCGTTTCCAGAATGGTCTCCGCGAGGACATCTGGCGAGCCTTACCAACTTATGGGCTGGACTCGGTCATCCTAGTCCTCCATCATGCTCGCGAGATTGAGCAGGATTTGCGCTCTCGCCACCATCGCATTGAGCCATCCCCTTTGCGACGACCCGTTTATGTGCCTCCGGCACTAGCCCTGCCTCGGTTTGAGGCTCCACCACATCCGACCCCTGCAGGACGCCCCGTGATGCACCTCCGCCCCACTTGACCTGGGACGAGAAGGGCAAGGTGCCCCTTTCGGCGGTGCCCCTGGGTCCGTGCCAACACTGTCATCAAACCGGTCACTTCAACCGGGATTGCTCCCGTCGCTCCCTGCACATTGCACCCAAGTGCCGCATCCCTCAGCCCCTGTGCCTCGTGGCCCGCCTCCGGCCCAAGAGGTTGGCCCACAATGCTACTCGGATGAGGAGCTGAACCCATGACCCACTATGGCGGTCATTCGTTGCACCCTAGTCCACTCCCCTCCTCTGTCCGAAGACTGGAAACACACGAGTATCTTCTACACTTACATCAAGTATATCGGTCGCTCATGTAAAATCGTGATTGACGGAGGTAGCAGCCTCAACGTCGTGTCAAGGTCCACGGTTACCCGTTTTTGCCTCGCCTTGGAACCACACCCTAAGCCTTACTTGATTGCTTGGGTCGGATGCCTCGAGTCTTCCCATCACCCACCGCTGCCAAGTCCCTATCTACTTTGGGGACTACTCCGACAAGGTGTGGTGCGACGTCACCTCTATAGACGTTGCCCATGGTTCTATGACCGCGACATTATCCATTATGGGTGCTCCAACACCTACGTCTTCCAGCATGGCGGATGGAAAATCTGCTTGACCCCGGCTCCGCCCAAGGAGCTGTGGGTCTCCACATCCAAGGGGATCATCACCCCCACTCGGCCAACCCAGCCTGCACCTAAGTCGCTTGCCCTTGTGCGGCCCAGTTCACTAGTCCGCGAGGCCCATGAGACCCAGGTGGTCTATGCACTGATGGTGCACAAGGTTTCCTGTGGCCCACCCTCTCCGGCACCCACGGTGCCCGAGGAAGTCGCAGCCCTCTTAACGGAGTTTTTGGACATCTCTCTGGTCGACCTTCCTTCCGGCCTTCTCCCGGACCGTGATATCCAGCATGTGATTGACCTTGTACCCGGGGCATCTTTGCCCCACTTGCCTCACCACTGCCTTAACCCCACCGAGCACACGGAGCTCAAGAGGCAAGTCGATGACCTCCTCGTTAAAGGATTCATCCATGAGAGCCTTAGCCCTTGCGCTGTCCCAGCCCTTCTCACGCCTAAGAAGGACGGATCTTGGCAGATGTGTATTGATTATCGGGCAATCAATCGCATCACCGTCAAGTACCGGTTTCCCATCCCGTTACTTGACGACATGGTCGATCTCATTTCCGGGTCCTGTTGGTTCAGCAAGCTCGAACTTAGGAGCGACTACGACCAAGTCCGCATCCGGGAAGGGGATGAGTGGAATACGGCCTTCAAGACAAAGGACAGCCTCTACGAGTGGTTGGTTATGCCCTTCGGTCTAACCAATGCCCCTTCGACCTTTATGTGTATGGTCTCACCAAGTGCTGAAACCTTGCATGGGGAAGTTCCTCGTCGTCTACTTTTGACGACATTCTCATCTACAGCCGTTCCTGCGCTAACCACCTTGAGCACCTTAGGCTGACTTTCGATCTTTTACGCAATGAACGTCTATTCCTTAACACCAAGAAGTGCGCTTTCTTGGACACCCAAGTTCAGTTCTTGGGTTTCATTATCTCCGATCAGGGCTTTATGGTTGACCCCACGAAGATCAAGGCCATTAGACAATGGCCTGAACCCAAGTCCATCACCGAGGTCCGTAGCTTCCTTGGCCTTGTAGTCTTCTACCGCTGCTTCATTAAGGGGTTCAGCACCATAGCTTCCCCCATGACGGCTTTCACCAAACATGAGGCCTTTTCTTGGACCCCCGCGGCTAGACGTGCATTCCTAGCCCACAAGGATATCATGACCTCTACCCCTTCCTTAGACTCCCGGACTTCTCCAAGGTTTTCGAGGTCACCTACGATGCCTCCAGTACCGGCATCGGTGGCACACTTAGTCAAGAGGGTCACCCCGTCGCCTTCTTCAGAGAGAAGCTGAACGACGTGCACCAGCGATACTCCACTTACGACAAGGAGTTTTATGCGATTGTCCAGTCCCTTCGGCAATGGCGTTACTATCTCCTCCACATGGAGTTCATCCTCTATAGTGTTCACCAGGCTCTCTCCTTCCTCAACGCCCAGAAGAAACTCTCCCCTCCACGCGAAGTGGGTTGAGTTCCTTCAGCAGTACATGTTTATGATCACCCACAAGGCCGGTAAGGACAATGTCGTGGCCGACGCCTTTAGTCGCGTTCACTCCCTGCTCTATGTTCTGTCCACGTCGGTCACCGCCTTTGACCACATTTGCGATGAATACGCGGATTGCCCTGACTTCGGACCCGTAATCATTTGGTTCCTCGCCTCTGACCCACTAGACTAGCCATACCGTCTTCATGACGGTTACCTCGTCTATGGTAACCATCTCTATGTTCCTCGCTCATCCTTGTGTGAGCATCTCCTGCTTGAGCTCCACGCTGGTGGCGCCACCGGCCACCATGGCCGAGATAAGACCCTCGACTTGGCCGAAGAATGGTTCTTCTGGCCCACTCTTCGTAAGGATGTAGATAGGGTCGTTCGCCACTGCGGCGCTTGTCAACGTGCCAAGCCTAGGCCCCCCAACACCGGTCTCTACACTCCCTTACAGGTAGAGGTGGCCAACGGGCTGGGCCGGCCCACGGCCCGCACGGCTCGGCACGACGTGGGCCAGGCACGGCACGGCCCGTGGCCCGACTCGGGTCGGGCTGGGCCAAGGCTTCACGGCCCGCAGGCGGGCCGGGCCAGGCATGGCACGCGAGCTGGGCCAGGCGCGGCATGCGTAATAAATATTTTTTTATTATTTTAGCGCCAAAATTTAAATTATTACCTATGTTATTTTACATTTATACCCCCCTAAAGTATCTAAAAAATTTAAATTTATAGGTATAATTGTCTTTTAGCTATAAAATTATTATTTTATTCTCTTTTAATAATATAAAATAGAGGATAAATTTGTAAATTTACACTCATTTCATCTCTATAAATTTTAGATAGTTCTTTACATTTTCACACACAAAATTTTAGTTTGAATTATTTTTTTATTACATTCCTCTTAATCACGTGAGTTTCAATTACTTTGTTAATTGTGTTTGCAGTCTTGCAGGTGAGCACGAGGCATAAAGAAAATGGCAGATAATAGAAGAGTGAAGATAATTATCATTTTGCCAAATTCTCAACGTTCAATCTTCCTTATGTCTACCTCAAATTTCTTCAATGCTGATCAATGGAGAATCACTATTTTAAGTATTATCGAATGTGTTAGTCAAATCATACGAATTGATGTATTCAGGTTCGAAGAATACTTTATCCACTTATCTGATCATGCAAGACAAGAATTTTTAGCTTCTCTCTCCCCTTCTGGGGTTGAGATTGAGATAGAGGTTGAGGACTTTGAAATAAATGATAGTGATAGTGAGGAGGACAGTGATAATATCAACGATGAGCTGGAGCAATATATCGAAGCAAACCAAGCACAAGAGTCACTTGAGTTTTTTATTATTGAAGAAGGAGGTAGAGCTGAAAACATGGAGTGCACAATATGCATAGAGAAGATGGAGCACGGAGAGCAAGTATGCTTAACACAATGCTCGCACATCTTTCATAGTAGTTGCTTGCGTCGTTGGCTACGGGTCAATTATTTATGCCCATTATGTCGGCAATTGATTTAAGCTTAAATGTATAATTTATGAATATGAAATTTAATCGAGTTGGTTTTAACTTTAGTCATGTGTTGTTAGTGTTGTTAATAAATAAATAAATATTAATTTAATAAAATATATTAAAATTAAAATTATATATTAATTAAATAATAATTTAATATTTTTTTAAAAAAATTATGCAAAATACATCATTCTCATTTTCTCTCTCTTTTTTTTTTAATTTTTCTTATTTTATATAATTTAATTAATTAATATTTTACTTATTTTTTAAATTTATTTTAATGAAGCGGGCCAAAGTCGGCCCGTGGCCACATTCGGGCTGGGTTTTCGAGCAATCTGAGTGCATAGACGAATCCTACTCATCAAGAGGAGATTACATGATAAATTTCAAGCCAATCAGAGTATTCCGCAAAATTATGGCAGAGCCGTAATTTTAATTACGAGCCGTGGTTTTACTAGACTTACAGAATAAACCACGACACTATCATGATTAATTTCCTTTGCCGTAATTTTTGAAGTTTTTGGTCTAGAGGTAATTATGACACTACTGTAATATTATTACGTCCGTAATTCTATCAAGCCAGATTTTGAAGCATGACAGATGAAACACGGTACTACCGTGGTTTTTATTATAGCCCGTAATTCTTTCAAATTTTTCAACAGAAGAAATTACGGAACTGTCATAAGTTTCTTCACGGGCTGTAATTCTAACCCAGGCAACCGTGTTTGCCCGATTCTTCCGGAGTTACTGTAGCCTGATTCTTGCGATGATGATTCCGGGCGATTTAGACCACTATTTCAAAAATCAAAAGAAGGGAAGTGATCTATAAGAAGAGGCGAAGATCTCAGAACAAGAAGCCCCAATTTTGATCCACAATTCGGAGAGAAATCAACAAATTCACCGGTGCTAGGGTTCATCGCTAAGAAGTGTACAGACCACCATCTATGATGAAATTTGAGAGGAAGTTGCACCGGAGGAAGGAGAACACACACCAGAAGTTTCAGAGCGGAGTTCAGAGGAAGGAGAAATCAACAAAAGCGTGGACGCGCCACTGTTCATCGCGTTTTCAGAGAGAAATTATGGGCTGTAATTTTATTACAGCTTCGGTTACAGTAACTCATACTGTAATCCTTCCACCATGATAGCGTAATTTTTTCTTTGGGACAGGGGGTGTAATCCCCTTAATTTCTTAATGACTAGATAATTTCTATTTCATTAGAATATTCTTTGGTATGATAATTTTACTTAAGTGATTATTATCTTTAATCTTTTCTTGTTTCAATTATCAGCATGTCTTAGAGTTTTGTAATATGTACTGAGAGGTGATTTGCAAGATTTGGAACCCTAAAATTATGATTTAGGAGCTTATGCTAAGAGATTAGGTTTATTCTAAATTCTTGATTTTTGATGCTAAAATTCTTGTTGATAATCTGATCTAAGGAATTTTATTGTAATAGACATGAAAATATGCTAAGAGATTAGGTATTGGATTGTTGGAAACCCTTAAGTAAAACTTGTGAAACTAAGATATGAGAATATTTAGTTTCACTTGAGATATTGAGACTGAGCGTTATGCACGAGAGTGATTTTAAATCTCTTTGTCAAGTTTTACTTATTTTTAACATTGAATAATCAGTCACGAGAGTGAGGGTTGTTCTTTGTAAATTGTTATCACGAGAGCGAGACAGTTCTTTATAAGTAAATTTCATCTTTATCATATCAGGAATAGTTGACGAACACTTATTTATGTCTAGTCACTAAAATTAAGGTGGATAAAACCCTAGTCCCAACTTTCTTGCTCTGATAATTCGTACACTTTCTGATCGTTCATTACATCGTATTCGATTTGCTTAGCTAGCGAGAAAACAACTATTCGGTACTTAACACGTATGTCTCTATGGTTCGATATCTTTTATTACTTCGAGTATCCGTGCACTTGCGGACACAACAGCCCTCCTTGGCACCACGCTTTAGTACTCCTCTGCGTACCACCACCAGACTGATGGGCAGATGATGTGTTGTATTCACACCACATTTTTTCCTGAATTTTATATTATATTTTAGGCTTATTTCATGATTTTATACTAATTTCTAGCATTTTTACTTCATTTGGTATAGAATCTTTACTTTCTTTGGTTTTAATGAAAATGCAGGTAAAAAAGTACAAAAATGATGGATTTTACAAGTTTTGAAGCCTTAGCACGATTCCCAAAGACATTATGAGGTTGCACGTCAAATTTGGAGTGAAAATAGTGAAAAACGCAACATTTACAAGAATTTTCGACGAGATTTCACGCAAAAGAGAAGATTGATCACCTCCTCTTCATCTCCAGATCTAGGAAAAGCTTTTCTTATCATTTTCTTAGTGAAATTCTTATAATTCGAGAGGATTAATGCTTGTTCATTCAATACATGTGCTGTACTTTACAAACATGAGCAAGTAATTTCATTTCGGGATTTAGGGGAATAGCCCGCTGACAATTATGATATAGATATTGAATTATTGTTCTTTACAATGATAATTATTCCATGATTTGATTAGAACTGTGTATTATCTGTAGTTTACTTTGGCCAAGTTTATTGCGTTTTAGACGTTGTGAGAAGAACCGGGAGGTGAATCGCATCGTCAGATCTACTTTAATCAAATCTACGAATCCGATCATGGGAGTAGTTTGGATTCGTCTGAAGGTTTTATAAGGTTTTTCATAGAACTTAATGGATCTAAGTACGTTAAGTATCACGAGAGTAGGGAGTTAGCGTAGTTAAATACCGGATTACGCTTTGGGAGGAGGTAATCCGCACCTTAGGAAAAATCCCTTTCATGATCATAATTTTCAGATCAAAGAATAACTTTATAAGATTCTTAATTGTCAGTGTGGCGAAACCCACGTCCCGACCTTTTAGAACCTGATTTTCCTTAAACACTGTTTCCATTACTTTCTCGTACTTAGAGCCCAAATAATCCACAACTTGATTAGCCTAGATTTAGACGAATCGTATAGTTGATACTTGACTGCCTAATCCTTGAGCGAACAATCTTAATTTTATTACTTCGATAAATCCGTGCACTTGCGGACGTATCAGCAAACAGGGGTAGTGAACCATAGCTTGGGCAACCTTCTGCATTGCTTAGTCGGAGACTTTCCACGGCATTAGGCTGATCATCTCCCCATAGCGGAGTTTGTGTACAATAGCACCTTCAACTGGTCTACCGGATTGAGTCCTTTCCAAGTTCTCCTCGGGCATCAACCTAGGAAGCCTATTGATATGCATGACGTCCCTGCTCCCCCTTCCATCCATGAGTCTGCGCATGTATTTGCATCTCATATCGCTGGCTTACACGATGAGATCCATCGCCGGATCTACTTGAGCGTGTGATGGTGTGTATTGACACCTTGCATTTTAGTAGTGATTTTTACTATTATTCCATGATGAATTTAGGTCTATTTTAATGATTTCATACTCCTTTAAGACTTATTTAGTTAAAAAGTTCAGAATCTTCACTTTTCATCTGTCTTATTGAATTTCAGGTAAAATCACCCAATTTTGAGGTCTTTTTAAAGAATCTAAAAGCATGGGGTGATTCCTTATGAGAAGACGAAGCTGCCCGTAAAATTTGGGCTCAATCGGAGCCTTCTCTGGACTTCACGGCCAGGTGAACCCCACGGGGTTCACCCGTGATCTTGCCGAAGGAAGGATTTCAGCGCGTGTGTCACTGCCTGGTGAACCCAGCAGGGTTCACCAATGATGTCGAGATTTCTGAAAGCTGCCGCACACTTCACTGGCAGGTGAACCCCATGGGGTTCACCCGTGATCTCATCTGGATATATCTGCACAGAAATACGTCGAGGCTTTCACCGGTAGGGGTTCACCTATGATTATTTCGGGACAAAAGAGCTCCAAGCACTTCACCACCTGGTGAACCCCGCGGGGTTCACCCGTGAAGGCGTCGGAACAACACGACCTCCACTCGGTCTTTCGCTGATTCCCGGTCCGATTCAACTCCAAATTCAGCAAGTGAGGATTTTTCGAAAAGCTGACTCAAAGACGAACAGATGGAATATAAAAGCCCCAATTTCTGTGACCTAATCATCGAGCAATCAGGCAACGAAGCGGCTAGGGCGGACGGACACGGTGATTCAGCGACTTCGAGCGGATTTTTGAAGATTGGATCATCGGAACCTCACGATTCTGGCTTGTTCCATTTGGTTTATCTTCTCCTCCCTCTTAGAAACCTTTTCCTGTGATTTTCCCATGATTAAAGAGAGGATTTTGAGCGTTGTAACGATGGTTGTAGCGTAAACCTATTTTCAGGGCTAGGTTAAAGCCCTCTAACGATTTTTGGTTGCATCTCATGTATTAACTTTTCTATTTGGATTATATCTTAAGCATATTTCAGTTGATGTATTGATTTCTTGATTTGTACTCTGGCCAAGTATTATCATGTCATAGTTGTTATGGTTCATAACGAGAGTAGGACCGTAACGACCGAACCTCTTTGTGAATTTTGTGAAGGCTCGACGCGAAAGTGTTTGTTCTTCGCTCGAGGGTTCATAATCTACCACAGAACTCATTGGGTTTATCTAGAACGATCCACCGCGAATGTAGGAGATGTTCGGGGTAAACACCGGGGTGTACACTCGAAAGAGGGCACCTTCGTACAATAGGGTAGATTCCTTATGCAGACCTGTAAATCCAAATAACCATTATTTATTTCATAGCGCAAATAAAATCGTCAGAGTGGTGGAAACCTTGCCCTGAAATTCTCTCCCATATATTTTCCTTGCCTAGTTGTTTGATTTCTTGCTTACGATTTCGCTTAATTTTAGTTTTTAAAGTTCTAAAAACCACGATTCGATTAGCTTGGATATCGAAAAATTAGACTTTCTAGTACTCACCTTGCTCCCTGTGGGATCGATATCTTTTGTATTACTGCGACATTTCCGTGCACTTGCGGACAGTGTCAAGTTTTTGGCGCCGTTGCTAGGGAGCAACGGTTGATATTAGTACACTTCTGAGTTTTTGGGAGACCAAGCTTAGTTAGTTTTTCTTTTTCTTTCTAATTTTGATTTACACTGCCTCCTGCTCTTTACTTTCTTTGAACTTCATTTTTGGATCTAACAAACTATTATGCAAAGAAGTTCTAGGGCAGGAGCACTCTTCGAAGTTGATCTTGAGATAGAACGGCCTTCAGACAAAGAAGGAAGCTTGCCCAAATCCAAAAAAAGGAGAATCGGGAACAGATAGAACATCTTCACAATAACATGGAGAACGAACCAGCACCTCAACCTCTGAACCACAACAATGCCAGAACACTGCGAGACTATGCAGCACCTTTCACACATGGGTTTCAATTAGGAATAGTCCGGCCTAGTGTAGAGGCCAACAATTTTGAAATTAAACCTGCATTACTTTCCATGATACAATAGAATCAATTCGGTGGTTCTCCTCTTGAGGACCCCAATATGCACTTATCTATATTTTTGGAGTATTGCGATATGCTTAAGATTAATGGAGCTACTTCTGATGCTATCAGGTTACGCTTGTTTCCCTTCTCTCTGCGGGATAGAGCAAGGGCATGGCTACACACGATTCCCCCAGCGTCAATACGGACATGGGATGAACTATCTCAGGCTTTCCTCTCGAAGTATTTCCCTCCTTTGAAGACGATCCACCTCAGAAACTAGCTAACGAGCTTCATGCAGAAGGATGGAGAGTCTTTGTACGAAGCCTGGGAAAGATTTAAAGAGTTTCAAAGACTGTGTCCCCATCATGGGATTGAGACTTGGGTCCTAGTACACACGTTCTACATGGGATTGCAATACAATACTAGACTCACAGTCGATGCAGCTGCTGGAGGATCGGGACTGATGAGCAAAGTACCTGAAGATGCTATAAGCCTCCTGGAGGACATGGCACTGAATTACCATCAATGGAATCCAGAGCGAGGTACACTTTCAAGAAAAGCAGGTAAATTCGATCTTGACTCATTAACTGCCCTGACTGCAAAGGTAGACAATCTTACTAAGAAAATTGATTCATGGTCTGTTAATTCTTTGGACTCTAATCCAGTATCTTGTGAGCTTTGTGGTGTTGCTGGACACGTAGCTACTGAGTGCCAAGTGGGAGATAGACAAGTGGTCCCAAGTCAGCCTGAACAGCTTAATGCAGTTGGAAATATGAATTCCATGAACAACCCTTATTCTAACTATTACAACCCCGGCTGGTGCAACCACCCTAACTTCTCCTACCGGACCACGCAGCCACTTCAACCAGGGCAAGCGCCACAACAAGTACAACCTCAGCATGGGAACTTCAGGCCGCCACAACAAGAAAATTATAGGCAGACACCTGGGTTCCAACAGAGAAATTACAACCCTCCACCTCAGCAAGGAAATTAATTTCCAATCCTCCTCAAAGACCAGCCCAAGACTCTCAGATGAGTAAGCAATTAGAAGGGCTAACTGACATGATGAAATTGATGATGACCAGGATGAATTCCTTGGAGACGCACAACAAGATGTTGGAGAGCCAGCTTGCGCAACAGGCTAGCTCGTCAGCAAGAGCGCCAGGGAAGCTTCCATCACAGCCAGAAGTTAACCCGAGGGAGCATTGCAATGCAATCTCCACTCGGAGCGGAAAGCAACTCGAAGATCCATCAATGCCGACCAATGAAACAAGGGATGATGAGACACTGAACCCTGAGGAGCAACACACAGATACAATACCGGCAGAACATGAAAGAACAGAGGAAGAGCAACCCTATGTTGGACCGCCAGCCTACAAGCCGCCTATACCTTTCCCTCAGAGGCTTGTCAAAGCCAAGCTTGACAAGCAATTCAGTAAATTTTTGGAAATATTGAAAAAATTATATATTAACATTCCCTTTGTTGATGCCCTTTCGCAGATACCAACATACGCGAAATTCCTGAAGGACATCCTCTCAAATAAACAGAAGCTAGAAGATCAAGGCACTGTGGCACTCACTGAAGAGTGCAATGCGATTTTGCAGAACAAGCTTCAACGAAAACTCAAAGATCCTAGCAGCTTTTCCATACCGTGCCAGATAGGAGAGACGACCTTCCAGAGAGCACTATGCAATTTAGGGGCGAGTGTCAGCATCAGGCGAGTGTCAGCATCATGCCGCTATCACTGTGTAAAAAGTTGGATTTGGGTGACTTGAAGCCGACCAACATTTCGCTACAGTTGGCTGATAGATCAATTATGAGTCATGTGGGCATCTTAGAGGATGTTCCCATTAAAGTTGGGGATTATTTTATCCCTGCTGACTTTGTTGTACTAGACATTGATGAGGATGACAAGCTTCCTATTATCTTGGGAAAGCCTTTTCTTGCCACAGCTGGAGTTGTCATTGATGTTAAAAACGGAAAACTGGATTTAAACATCGGTGGCAATGTTATTCAATTTGACCTATCTAATTCTCTTAAAAAACCTTCTTTTACAGGTATATGTTGTAGCGTGGGTTTAGTTGAATGCATTAGAAATTCTGTAGTGAATGGACATCACCTCGAACATTATTTTGAAGATGAACGGGTCAAACAAGGGGAAGTTCTCGCCCTTTTCGACCCCACTGATGCGATAACTTGATATTTCTATGGTCAAGCTATTGACCTAAAACTAGCGCTCTTGGGAGGCAACCCAAGTTTTCTCGTTGTTTTCATTCTCTTTCCGTTACTTTAGTTGTCATTTAGTTTTTAGTTTATCATCGTTGAATGCTTCACTCTCTTACTCATCCAGTTTATCTTAGGAAATCTTGATCTTGATTTACACGGATAGAGCTCTATTTTTGGGATGCAGAGGCGCTAGCATCATCCTGACTCGACAGCGCCAACCCCCTCCTCTCACGTATATGATGTTGCATAGAGGACTATGCAAAAATCTAAGAGCGGGTGAGCTGTCTTGACTCCAGCTTCTTCTTGGCTGTTTGGTTGTAGTTGTCACGACTTTCTATTTTCTTTGATGGATTTGTTATGCTACTCTATGATGGATATTTTGATATTGGCATTGTATCATATATGCCACTATTCGTGGGCCTGGTCCACATCTTCAGGCCCCACTCTCTGCAGTGAATGAGATATATTTGAGCCACTTGCTCTCCACTTTGATGGTATGCTTTTTATGTTAAATGATGTATGAATTTATAAGCTTGCATGTAGTTGTTTTTCATGATTATATTGCATATTTTGTGATGAAAAATTTTACTGACTTGTCATTTTAGTCTTGTCTGATGATAGTCTGACAAAATTCTTAAAGTTAGATGCATGTTTGGCTAGAATTTATCAAGACATGTTGAATGCAGTACCTGTTAGAAATTTACTCAATAGTCATGTCCATATGTTCTTTGAATTAGAAATTTTCTAAACTGATTGATTTTAGGTAGTTCATTAAGTGGGTCAAACATCTTCATGATTATTCAATTGATTGTGGCTTGCAATTTACATGTCGATTCATACCATGTAACTAATATCCTCTTTTCAAACTTTGAATTCTGTTCTAGTATTGGGGAAACACTGCATCTGTTAAAGTGCAAGGATATGTTGATCTTTGATTTATAAAAAAAAATAAATCACACTTAGATTCCTCTACTTGGCACTGCGAAAAATTGGCAGTGGTACCGAAGGATATGAGTTGAAATCTAAGAAATGTGAATTGAAAATTCAATAAAAAGACTCCTCTACTTGACATTGCAAAAAATTGGCAATGGTACCTAAGGATATGAGTTGAAGTCTAGTGCAATAATCAATATCTTATATCCTGAATGAGACATTTGAGTTAACACCAATATTATGAATTGGAAGGATAAGAATGAAATGAGTGTTGTGTTTGCTTGATTGAATCTCATGTTTACTGCTTTCTGCATCGTTTGATATCTAGAAACTGTGGGACCAAACTGGTGAATGCTTAAAACACTCCTTCTAGTTGATTTCTTCTGATTAGATCTTAGATTGCTAAAAAGTATTTTTCTAAACTTGGGTGCGAACTTCAACACAAAAGATTATTCTTATACCAAGCATGTATTTCAACTTATTTTATTGCTTGAGGACAAGCAAAGATTTAAGTCGAGGAGTATTTGACACATTGCATTTTAGTAGTGATTTTTACTATTATTTCATGATGAATTTAGGCCTATTTTAATGATTTCACACTCCTTTAAGACTTATTTAGTTAAAAACTTCAGAATCTTCACTTTTCGTCTGTCTTATTGAATTTCAGGTAAAATCACCCAATTTTGAGGTCTTTTTGAAGAATCTAAAAGCATGGGGTGATTCCTTATGAGAAGACGAAGCTGCCCGTAAAATTTGGGCTCAATCGGAGCCTTCTTGCCGAAGGAAAGATTTCAGCGCGCGCGTCACTGCCTAGTGAACCCGGCGGGGTTCACCGATGATGTCGAGATTTCTAAAAGCTGCCGCACACTTCACTGGCAGGTGAACCCCATGGGGTTCACCCGTGATCTCATCTGGATATATCTGCACAGAAATACGTCGAGGCTTTCACTGGTAGGTGAACCCCACGGGGTTCACCTGTGATTATTTCGCGACAAAAGAGCTCCGAGCACGGGACAGCACGACCTCCACTCGGTCTTTCGCTAATTCCCGGTCCGATTCAACTCCAAATTCAGCAAGTGATGATTTTTCGGAAAGCTGACTCGAAGACGAACAGATGGAATATAAAAGCCCCAATTTTGGTGACCTAATCATTGAGCAATCAGGCAACGAAGTGGCTAGGGCGGACGGACACGGCGATTCGGCGACTTCGAGCGGATTTTTGAAGATTGGATCATCGGAACCTCGCAATTCTGGCTTGTTCCATTCGGTTTATCTTCTCCTCCCTCTTAGAATTCTTTTCTTGTGATTTTCCCATGATTAAAGAGAGGATTTTGAGCGTTGTAACGATGGATGAAGCGTAAACCTATTTTCAGGGCTAGTTTAAAGCCCTCTGACGATTTTTGTTTGCATCTCATGTATTAACTTTGCTATTTGGATTATATCTTAAGCATATTTCACTTGATGTATTGATTTCTTGATTTGTACTCTGGCCAAGTATTATCATGCCCACCGGTGCCCCTTCCGATGACATGATGGTGCCTTGTTCTTCGGAGGCGAACTCTCCCCACCCCAGGAGAATTGACGGAATCATAGATGCATATGGGTGTGACCTAACACCCTTGGAAGACTCCTGGGAAGACTCCCCAGAGTTCGAGGAGGTTACACCAAAAATTTCAGGCCAAATGGATGTCTGCCCCACTCATCACGGCCGTGATCACCTTGGCGCAACCCAGCACAGCCTCAGGCATAGGTGTGACGAGTTTAGCACCCCATCATGGCCAGGCCATGAAGAGCTTCATGGCCATGCCACGGTCACCCCCAGATGCGAATGAAAGCACGGCCCTAGGCACGGCCGTGCCCCCTGCCGTTTCGAGCTCAGTGCAAATTCGCCCACCCCGTCACGCCCATGACGAGAAGCACGACCAGGCCATGACCGCATCGAAGGATTTCCCAGATTCCATTCATGCCTGTGAACACAAACACGGCCAGGCCGTGACCATGTCGAAGGATTTCCCAGATTTCGTTCACGCTCGTGAACACAAGCACGGCCAGGCCGTGACAACGTCGAAGGATTTCCCAAATTCCGTTCATGCCCGTGAACACAAGCACGGCCAGGCCGTGACTGCCTCGAAAGTGAAGATGGGTCTTGTTTTGCATGAAGTTCAACATTCGCAACGGTCCTCGTAACCTCCTGACCATTATGTGGGCATCGTGAGCCCCTCTTCAGCCTCAACGGAATCCATTCAACCGGTCCCCATAGAGACCCTTCCCGGAGGACCACCTCCAGAGCCACCGACGGACCGCTACCATAATCGAGTCCTCAACTCGGCCTAGGAGACATCCAACAACGTGCAGAATGAGCCCACAATCAGCAAGTTTTGCTGCTTCATGGTAGCCTGCTCGGAGATGGTTTAGTGCGCCACTCGGCCCGGACAATGGCCCACGAGAATGACCCATGCGCCAGCCCCCTGAAGATTTCCTGCGAAGGTTGTTAGTTGTTACTTTTAGTTTGTTAGAGGGCATCTTGACCCTCTTATAGGAGGTTAGGGGTTGTTGGCTTCTCCAACAACCCTCATGTGTTATGCATGTGTCTTCCCTCCCCTCTTGATCTATAAAAGAGTGCTGAGGGCTAGTTCTTTTTCAGTTTTGCTGTAGTAGTCGCCTTCCCCGTGTAAGGCCTAGGTCCAGTAAGCTCCGAGGAACTCGGCTGTGAGTTCTCTCGCTCCACCTTCTGTACGTTTTCGAATTCAATCAAAAGGGCCGGTGCGTCTCCAAAGCGCACCGGGCACCTCTTTCTCTCAATCACTTGGCATCTACGTGTGTTTTCTAGCTTCTTCCTCGACCCTGGCATCAGCCGTTGTGCGCCCAACACTTGTGCTCTCAGCCACTTCCCCATCTTGGACAAGCGGATGCCCTTCCTTTTGCTGCACCGTGAAGGATCCCCGACTACACGTGCATGCTAAGGAAAATTGGCTCTACAAGCGAGGTTAGTTAATCGTATATTAGAATCGTGTTCCTAGTTTCTCGGCTCGCTGGTATTGCTCAAGTCGCATCTTCGCGGCAACGTTTTCATCGATTTTCTCGGGTTTCCCTCTGATGCATTTTCACTTCCCTCGTCTCTCGAACCTCTCACGATTTCAGGATCATTGTTTCCACCTCCTTAGAGTACTGAACTAAGGACCATCCCTCCCATAAGTTCCGCTGCATCACACGTCCTCTTCTTTCTCTTCTTCTCTTGACGCAAGTGGGAGTGCTACCCACTACTTGCCGTTAAGCGACAGCTTGTTGGCGCAAGCAACAAGCAAGGATTCTAAGGCGTGGATCTCACCTACCGAGGCTAGCACCAAGCGTGAAGGTTGAGAGGACTCGAGGAGCCTGTGTGTGCGCGACTGCAGAGGACGTTTCTGTGTGCATTTTCATCATCGGCGATTGCTCAAAAACTTGCTTGAAAGATATTATTATTCACATCCGTCGGTTTCTCACTCGTAAGTTGATCTTGGTGCTCTGGGATTCTGTTTTGAGCACATGCTTCTACTGTATTAAAATTTAAAATTGGCCCGGGGATTCCCAACACTTAGTTATGAAGACAATTTATCTTTTCATCCTTATGAAAGATCTCAATTTGGTAACTAATGAATATAGGAGTTTGATGCTTCATATTATACACTAAAATATTTGTCAATTAAATTAAATTTATTTATTAAATTATAAGAGTAATTATTCAACTTTTTAAGTATATATGGAAAAATACAATTCAAAACATATTTCTTGGCTAAATTGTAACTAGCCTTAGCCCTAGTATCTCTAATTGACATGGATGATAATGGGAAGGAGGTCTTTAGTTTGGACTCTAGGTTTTAAGTGACAATGTAGCTATGGGTTTTTAGACGAGTGAAGCAAAAACACATTCGGAGGAAAAACTAATAAGAAGCAATGCAGAGACCATATCAAGATTTTTACATAAGCAACATTGTATAACGACGAAGGCAACGACACCCAAACTACTAAAAGTGATGTACTAACCTCAAGCAAGCAAACAATCCAATCTATGCTCTTAGCATGTACATTAGGGTGGCCACATGATCTAGCGAACAACCTAGTGCCTAGCCCTAAACACAAGCAAACAAGAAACCTCCCCTTGCTTTCAGCGTTTGGATAAGTGAGGGGTTACGTCGAAAAGAGAAACACATATTGAGTCATAATTGCAAAACAATGATGCGCTCTAGGCATGATTTAATTCCTTGAGTAGGGAAAATGAGAAGTTACAAGATTGGATCTCGGGAGGTTATCCACGCCTCCAAGCTACTGCTCTCGTAACTCTCTAAGATGAGCTTTCTCTCTAAGCAATTTAGTTTCTACATCTTTTTCGCATCTCTTTTATAAGCTAAGAGGGCTAGAAGTCACAATTAACACAAGACAATTCTAACTACCTTAACAACTTAAAAGCTAAAAATCAAAGCTGAAAAGCTGAAAAATAGAATTAAATCCTAACAACTAAAGTGGAGGCCTTGACTAGGCTAGTGGGCTTGGGCTAGGCTTCGTTGGGCTGGATGGGCTATCCACACTACCTTTAAGCACGCCACAATGAAACAGCAAAATCGGCTGATGGTTGGTTGATTCATGGTATTGCTGGTAGACTCTTGTGCCAAATTTGATAATTGATTGTTGTACCGGGCAAGGTATGGTTCTTTAATTTGTTGTGGAGCAAACTCATGGGTTGAATGTGCTTTGTATGAGCCGAAAATAACTCTTATGTAATGCTTTGGAGGCATGTCAGAATATTGGGAATGCTGAAGAGCCTTTAAAATATACTATTCTAGCTTTTTTGGGTCCTATCACAGGTGGGTCGTGATAAGCTTTATAACCGTGACAGGAAGTCGCCAAATCCATAGAACACTTCACAGGCAGACTGTGATCCTTGTTATGACAGTGATCGACCATCACAGGCAGGCTGTGATAAGGTTTACAGTTGTGATGGCTTTTAGATTTTTCTCCAAACTTCACAGAATGCTTCATGGCCAAGCCAAAGCTATGATCGTCCGTCATAGGCATGCCGTGATGAGACTCACGGCCACGAGGAGCAAAAATTTTTTTGGGTGAAGGGTCTTATGCTGCATCAACCTTCCCCAGGTCGAAAACGTTTTCCTCCGAAGAACAAACTGCTGGTGATGCCTTGGATAAATCAGAGTCTGGGTCATCATCAATTGTTGGTGGTGACATGTGGTAGGGTAGCAAGTCGGTGATGTTGAAGACGTGGTTGATCAACATGTCCTCCTGCAAGTCGAAGACATATGCATTGGAATCGATCCATCGCAGCACTGTGTATGGCCCCATGTAGCGTGCCTGGAGCTTTAAATTAGCTCGGCTTGCTATCCTCTCTGGATGGATTCGCGCCCTCACTAAGTCACCTATCTCAAAGTGAAATGGCCTACGATTCTTGTTCGCTGTTAGTTTATATATGGTGTTGCTCAAATAGATTCGATGCTAAATTTCTTCATGCAAACCCACTAGATGCTGTGCAAATATAAATGATGACTCGAAAATGTGAGGTTCAGGAGTAATACTATGCAAGTTGAGGGGTTTGCGAGGCTGCTGCCCTAGTACCACTTGGAAGAGATTCAAACTGGTGGACCAATTGACAGCACTATTGTATGCGAATTCAGCAATAGGGAGTGTCGTGTCCTAGCTATGTGGGTAATCGCCCACTAGACATTAAGTAGGGTCCCTAGACTTCGGTTGATCACCTTAGTTTGTCCATCTATCTACGGGTGGTAGGCCGTGAAGAACTTAAGAGTAATACCTAGGATAATTGCCAGAAGTGGCTGTCAAAATGTGAGTCACGATCGGAGACGATCGATAGGGGAAGGCCATGGAGACAAACAATCTCCCCGACAAAGACAAAGAGACTTGCAACATGAGAGTAATATGAAGTCTTGGCACAAGGAGGGAAGTGTGCTATCTTAGAGAAACTATCGACTACCACAAAGATGGAGTCAAACCGGGATGCAGTCTTAGGCAACCCTAGTACAAAATCCATACTAAAGTCCCACCATCGACCTTGAGGCACCGGGAGTAAGGTATACTAGCCCGCATTAGAAGGGCGGGGCTTCACATACTTGTGCCACAATGATGTATGATATGTTCTACATCCTTATACAATGATGGCCAAAAGAATCGTTCTTCGGTTAGCTCAAAGGTCTTATCACGCCCATGGTATCCCGCAACACAACCAACATGCAGCTCATGCAACAAGTGTTCCTTAAGGGAAGACCTAGGGATGTATAAGCAGTTACCATAGAAGAGGTAACCCTCATGGAGGTGGTAGGGTAAGTCCAAAGGCTCAGACTCAACAAGCTTGGCATATACAATGCCAAAGTTAGAATAGTTGGCGTACTCGTCTTTAAACTAGTCAAAGGCAATGGCCTGGGTAGACAAGACACATGACAAAGTGTGGACATGGCTTAAGGCATCGACGACCACGTTTTATTTTTCAGCCTTATGGGTAATTGTGAAGGAGTATTGCTGCAAGTACTCTACTCATTTGGCTCGCCGGGAACTCAACTTCTTTTGGGTGCTAGAAAACGAGAGTGCCTAATGGTCACTAAAAAGGACAAACTCGCGGTGGAGGAGGTAGTGTCTCCACTACTTGTGGGACTGGATGAACATAGAATTCCTTGTTATACGCGAAGTATTCCTGCCGAACCGCCTTAAGCTTCTCACTAAAGAAGGCCACCGAGTGTCCTTAACTAAGGGTTCCTTCGATGCCTATGCCGGAGGCATCGCAAGAGACTTCAAAGACCTTAGAGAAGTCGGGGAGACGAAGGATAGGGCCTGCAGGCAAGACATTCTTTACCGCGAGGAACGCGAGCTGTGCGTCTGGGGTCAACTCAAACTCATCCCTTGAGATACAATTAGTCATCAGGGTGGCAATCGTGCTGAACCCATTGATGAACTGGAGATAGACAGCCAACCCAAGGAAACTCCTAACCTTAGTGTCTGAGTTGGGCTCAGGCCAATGACGAATGGCTTCAACCTTTGCCAGGTCAACCATAAGACCCTCGTCGAACATGATGAAGCAAAAAAAAAAGTGGACTTGGTTTACCAAAAAGGAGCATTTCTTGGTGTTCAGGAAGCGGCGCTCTTTGCGTTAAATCACAAACGTTGAGCAAAGATGCTCAAGGTGTTCATCACAAGTGCGACCGAAGATCAGAATATCGTCGAAGTAGATGACCAGAAACTTGCTTAGGAAGTGTTTGAGTAATTGGTTCATGAGACGCATAAACGTGAATGGGGCGATGGTTAACCCGAATGGCATAACCAACTATTCATAGAGGTCATCCTTAGTTTTAAAAGCAGTCTTCCACCCATTACCTTCAAGGATGCGGACTTGGTGGTATCCACTCCGGAGATCCAACTTGGAGAACCAAGATGAACCAGAAATAAGGTCAAACATGTCATTGAGTCGGGGAATAGAAAATCTATATTTAACCATGATGAGGTTAATGACTTTATAGTCAAGACACATGTGCCACGACCCATCCTTCTTGGGCATGAGCAAAGCTGAAATGACCTATGGGATCGAACTCTTCTGGATTAATCCCTTAGCTAAGAGATCCTCCCCTTGATGCTGAAACTCAGTGTGCTCTGTAGGGTTCAGACGATGGTAGGGTGGATTGGAAAGGGCATCGCCCGTGACAAGATCAATGACATGCTAAATGTCATGATCGGGCGGAAGGCCTATAGGTAGGTCACTTGGAGAAATATCCTGAAACTCGTCTAATAACTAAACTATGTCGGCCAGAGTCTCCACCAATGAGGATAGAGGGCCATGGGCCTCACGCACCATTAGGGAACTTAAGACTCCTTTGCCTCATGGATAAGCACTTGCGTGAGCACAAGGGTCACTAGTTTACTCGGAGGCGAGACAATCAGTCCTTTGGACGAGGATGCTTAGAGGTCCTTAGGCGGAGTTAGGTTCGACCTAATCTTCTGGTCATTGCGCATGAACACGTAGGTGTTCGACCGACCATAGTGGACCACGTCGTGGTTATAGAGCCAAGGTCACCCTAGTAAGACGGGAGTCACATCTATAGATGTGACATCACACCATACCTTCTCTTTATAGTCATTGAAAATGATCATGATTTGAGACCTATGGGTTATTGGAAGGCTAGACGTATCTACCCATGTGATCGAGCAGGGCTTTGGGTGAGGCTCAAGTGAGACCTCGAATCGGGTAATCGCAATCCTAGAGATGACATTGAGGTTGCTACCCATCTATAACTATCTTACATGAATGTCCATTACACTTAATGTAAGTGTAAAAGATACTCGTGCATCGTTAATCCTTCGACGACGAGGTTTGAACCAGGGTATAATGAATAACGGCTACTGTAGGCGGAGGTTTCTCATCCTCACTTGAATAACACTCTGGGTCATAGTCGTGCTCTAGAGAGGTTCTATCTGTGGTCAAGGGGGCTGAACGACGTCAGTCTTGATCGACGTGCAAGGTTCGCTTGGGGCAGTCTCTAACATAGTGACCTGTTTATTGACAACAGTGACAAACGACATGACTGGGATGAGCGTTTACGGGGGAGTTTCCTTTCTCTTCCCACGTTAGGTGATGGGATTGGCTTTCTATGGAGGTGTGCCTAGGTGGGGTATGCATAATAGGAGCCCCACGCCGCTCTAGAGGCTCCGATTAGACAGGGCCTGCTCCTAAGGCATGATGAGTGGTACGAACTCAGGTCGACGTGGGTGGCTCTTGAGGTCCTATTCAATCTCAAGGGCATGATGAAGGGTTTGGTTAATGAAATAAGCCTAGATTTGACATGAAATAACTATGAAAATCACTACCAAAATGCAATGCATCAAAATACTCCAGACTTAAATCTTTGCTTGTCCTCAAGCAATAAAATAAGATGAAATACAAGATGGGAATAAGAACAATATTTTGTATCAAGGTATACATCTAAGTTAGAAAAACATTTAATAGCAATCCATGATCTAATCAGGAGAAATCAAGTAAATGGTTGTTTAAAGTGTTCAACAGTTTGATCCCATAATAGCTAGATGCCAAACAACCTAGTAAGCAGCGAACATAGGATTCAATCAAGCCTACACACAACACTCATGCAATTCCAATTCGTCCTAGTCAAATTGCTGGGGTTAACTCAAATGTTTCATCTGGGTATGAAACACTGATTATTGCAATAGACTTCAACTCATAACCTTAGGTACCATTGCCAATTTTTCGCAATGCCAAGTAGAGGAGTCTTTTTATTGTTTTCACTTCACATCTCTTAGATTTCAACTCATATCCTTCGGTACCACTGCCAATTTTACACAGTGCCAAGTAGAGGAATTTAAGAGTGAGATTTTTTTTATATCATGCTCAGCAATTGATAACATATCTTTTTTGACAAATGCAGTGTCTCCCCAACAACAGAAAGGAAATCAAAGAATAACTAAGTGAATATGTATCTCAATATGATTCTCATGTAAGTTGCAAGCTTGAGTTGATTCAACAATCATATCAATGTTTGACCAACTAATGAACATCTCAAAATCAATCCAAATCGCAAAATTTCTAAATCATAGAACATATGGATATGATTCAAAAAGTATCTCTAACAAGGAGGTGTACTCCAGACTTATTTCTTTGATCATTCCTGACCAATCATGTATTCAACTCAAAATTTTTGAAATAGCTATCATAAGACAAGTCTCATGATGGACACATGAATTCATGAATAATAAGCATTAAAACATTTCAAAATTTATACAGCATGTAGTTACAATCATCATAGCAAAATACTGATATAAGCGTGAAAGGAAAAAATTACAAAGTGTGAAACATAACTGTCACAGAGTGGGGCCTGAAGATGTGGACCAGGCCCACGAATAGAATGGCATATAAGATACAATGCCACATAATATCCAACCATCACAGAATAAAAACAACAATCCTCAGCATCACAACAAATCACAACCACATGAAGAAAGAAAGCAGAGACCGGAGTAAAGAAAGCTCACCCACTCTAAAATTTTGCATAGTCCTCTATGCAATACCATGATGTGAGAGGAGTGGATGATGCTGCTGCCGAGGGTGATGGGAAGCTACTTCCTCTTTCGTGAGCGAGAGCCAGAAGCCCTGGAGCTCTTGCTCTTCCCACGTGCGCTATAATCTGGCTCGGCCTCCTCGTCAGAAGAGATGTCCATGCGTGCCATGTTCTCCTCATTGATGAAGGCCAGCCTATCATCCATGCGTGATAGCTTCTCCCAAACAGAACCCATCATCTTGCGTTGCCTTTGCATGTGTGCTTCCATCGACTCCTATTGTGAAGATTGGTTCTGCTGGATGTAGGTAACAGTGGTGTCCAGGTGATCGATCATCTCCCGCTGATGAAGTTGCTCCTCTTTAATTTCCTGCAATACAAACATCATAGAATTGTGAGAGGAGGTGCCACCAAAAGAGAAGGCGCTAGGAGCTGGTGGTGCGGTGTCGACTGGATCTAGCTGTACGTCCTCAACTGGCTGGATGCGCCAGTTTCCTCGCACTCTGATTGAGGTGCGCTCTGGGTTCGGTAATGGAAGGCAAAATTGGCTTCCCTTGAATGTCATGCAATAGGAATCGCCCCTATGAACAATCAGCTTCATGGCAATGCAAGACTCGATATCAAGCCTGTTGCAGCCAGTAGCTTCCAGTGTGCCGTATGGAATGATACCTAAGGATACTGCTAAAGGTGTGATCAAGCCACCAATCACTATCGCCCCCCTCAAAGAATGGGCGACGCGGCTGAAATGCTTTGCCAGATAATACCCAGAATCGACTCTAAAACTGTGGAGCATGCACCAGATATAGAACAACTCCGTCTGTCGAACCATACCGTCACTTTCACCGCGGCCGAAGAGAGTGTGGGCCAATACGCGGTGAACGTACTTGATCACTGGGTTGCACAGACTGGAAGCGCGAGCTGTGCGAGCGGAGTAGATGTGCTCGTTAGTGATAGCGCCCCAGAAGCTCTGCTCACTATACTCAGTAGGGACTCTGTGTGCGCTAGGCTCTGGAAAACCGTAAATACCGTGGAACTATGAAAGAGATAGGATGTGTTCGATATTACCCAGGCGGAAGGACAGACGCCCTGGATCATCCTCAAGTATAGGATCAGCTTTGACTTCCAATGAACTCATAAATTCTAGCGTGGTACCGATGTAGGTGGGTGAAAATAACTGCTGAAATTGCTCCCACCCTATGGATGCATATATCAAGTCAAAGTCTCCAAGCATCCCTAGCATCTGTAAGGTGGTTCGATCAAGATACCGCGTATTGAGCATGCGGCGTTGTCACAAAATTTGATACCGTGCCTCTTGTGCAGCGTTCCGGAAGGTAATCCCGAACTCGTTCGGGGAAGATACGTAAGTCTGCGATCGGCTGGCAGGTGTGTGACCGTGGCGAGACGAAGAAGAGCCGGGCGTAGCTGAAGAAGGCCGGTAGGAAGGAGGTGTAGGCGTCGGTTCATACTCCTCATCGTCCGTGGAGGACGAATCTGACAGCGCCTACTGAGGGCGTGAGGTTCTCTTGCTGGCCATGGCTTTTGTCCTTGGAGGCATTGTGCTGAGGTGATTGGAAGACGACTGGTAAGTGTCGACTGTGAGAAATCTGGTCGGAGGTGTTCTCAAATCGGAGGTGGTGGCGGATCAGCAGAAAGTCGGCGAAATCAGGCGACACAAAAATCTGATGTGAAACCGGCGAGAGTAGCTCGAACAGACCGCAAGGAATCGTAAATCAGAACCTGAGAGATCGCCTTCAAGTGGTAAGATGGGGAGAAGGCGGCGTAATCCGCTGATCTCGTCGAGCTCGGTAGGCGGCGGCGGAGATATACGAGATCTTGCGAGGTGAAAATCTGGAACCGATTGAAGAGGAAACTGGTTCGGATGAGAGGGGAAAACCTAGATCAAACCCTTAGGGATCCCTTCGGAGGCTCAGAAGAGGAGAAGGCGGCGGGGTCGGGTGGATTTCGCCAAGTATGGAAGGCGGCGGCAGAAATTCGCGTGTGTGCCCTAATTCGGGGCGAACTTGACTCGAAATTCCAATGAACCCGCCCGAGTTCACTCTCCCGTGATGCTTACTGTGGTCTGGCTGAAGCAACAGAAACACGGGTGAACCCGCTGGGGTTCACCGACCCATGAAGCATTCTGGAAAATTTCTGGTTTTCGGAATCGTGGTGAACCCCGTGGGATTCATCTGCCTGTGAAGCTTACTGGTTGGATTCTGCGCATATAGAATACTGGTGAACCCCCTAGGGTTCACCTGCCCGTGAAGTCCTCTGGTTACAAAGCCTGGGCGGACTGTACAGTACACGTCACGGTGAACCCCATGGGATTCACCAGGCCGTGATGTTCACTGTTCACTCGAAAAAATTTTGAAAAAAATCTGGAAAAATTCCCTTGCGCTCCAACTTCCTCCTACATCATAAAGAGACATAGATTTAGTAGCAATCCCCTCTAGAAAACCGAAATTAAAATAAAAAGTAAAGTAACAGTCTAAAACACTAACTAATATTAAGGAGAAACTATGCATAAAAACTAAAATCAAGCAAAAACTTGGGTTGCCTCCCAAGAGCGCTAGGTTTAGGTCGGTAGCTCGACCATAAGAGTGTTATTCATAAATCAGAATGAAGATGAAATTACCAAGTGGTTCATACCTTGAAGGGTCAGAAAATGATTTCAAGCTTATTTTACCTTCATCAGTTACCTTGGTTGTTTCCTTATGCAAATTTTCAAATTGTACCTTCCTCAAGTTGACTGATTCAGTTGAATCTAGGAGTATAGCAAAAGGTTGAGCTTTTTCATTGTCTTTCACCTTCTCTTCAGCTGCAAAACAGATATCTATAGGATCCACAAATAATTTGTCAATCATATATTGGTTAACTATTTCCTCAACAATATCAACATTGTGACAAGTCCCTACAAAAGAAGGTATACCCTCAAGTGGTTTCTCATGTTCTATCTCCTCATTTGATTGTTCAGGTTGAAGTGTCTCAGGAGATTTAATCTCAGTGTCATATGCAGGCATCCTAGTCTCCTCAAGTTGTTTCCCATTACAAGTTATAATTGCATCACAATATTCTCTTGGGTATGTTTCAGATTGGGATGAGAGTTTACCAGAGGCTATTGTAGAGGTGCTAGCTTGATTAGCCAATTGGGTTTCCAACATCTTATTATGGGCCTCGAGAGCATCTACTTTAGATGTTAGTTGCCTAATGACTTCACAAACACTCTCATTTTCCTTGGTTTGTACTGCCACAATAGTCTCTAGTAGTGACTCAATGTTAGACTTTTGAGGTGACACAAACTGCCTCGATTGAAATTCAGGAGGTTGCCTATAGTTAGGTTGGGGAATTGTGTTGGGATTGTTCACATAGGAAAAATTTTCATAGTCCCACCTATTTGGATTGTATGTATTGGAATATGGGTCTAACTGTGGTCTAGGGTTGAGATTCCAAAAGGTATTGGCTTGCTTTCTAAAAGGTTCAAGTTGTGAGATTCCTAATTTGCATTCAGCGAAGCTGTGTCCTGACCATTGACTGTGATTGAAGGCCATATCCTCCAGCAGGCTCATAGCATCATCCACAGTCTTATTCATCAAAGCCCCTCCAGCAGCTGCATTAACAATACGCCTCGTGTTAAAATTTAGACCATTATAAAAGGTGTGAACAATTACCCATTTTTGAAGTCCATGATGTGGGCATATTCTCTGAAGTTCTTTAAATCTATCTCATGCTTCATAGAGTGATTCTCTATCTTTCTGAGTAAAACTTATAATCTGGTTACGAAACCACATAGTCTTCCTCTGAGGGAAGTATTTGGAAAGGAAAATTTGGGAGAGCTGGTCTCATGTAGTGATTGATCCTGGTGGTAAGGAGTGTAGCCATATCCTTGCTTGGTCCCTAAGAGAAAAAGGAAAAAGCCTTAGTCGAATTGCATCAGAGGAGACACCATTTAATTTTAAAGTATCACAATATTCCAAAAATATAGCTAAATGCATGTAAGGGTCTTCAAGTAAAGAGCCTCCAAACTGGTTCTGTTGAACCAACGATAGAAGTGCAGGCTTGATCTCAAAATTGCTGGTTTCCACATTCGGGCGAGCAATGCCTGATTGTAAGTGTTGTATAGATGGAGCAGCATAATCTCTCAAAGTCTTGTTGTTCATATTTCCAGCAGTCAAAGGTGCTTGGGCATTGTCTAAATTCAACGATCACCTGTTCTTAAGATCCTTTGCAAAAACTATTGATTAGTCACAATGATAAAACTTAAGAAAGGAAATAGCTAAAATAAAAATAAAAAGGAAGAAAAGAAAAAGAAAAAAAAATGCTTAGTCTACCAATCCTCAGAAATATACTAATATCAACTGTTGTTCCCCGGCAACGACGCCAAAAACTTGACACGTACCGCAAGTGCACGGTTATGTCGAAGTAATATAAAAGATATCGAATCCCACAGGGAACAAGGTTGAGTACTAGAAAATCTAAGTCTTAATAGCTAGGCGAATCAAAATGTGGTTTTAAGAACTTAAATCGTAAACAAGCAATCGTAAACAAACAATCACAACAACTACGGTTGAGATCAAGTATGAGAGAGATATCAGGGCTATGGTTTCCACCATGATGATGATCTTAATCGCACAAGAAAGATATTAGCTATTCGAATTATTGGTTTTGCATAAGGAATCTAACCCTAGGGTACAAGGTGCCCTCTCTCGAGTGATACACCCCGGTGTTCTTCTTAGATCAACCTCCTACTCTCGCGGTGGATCGTTCTAGGGCGAACCCAATGAGTTCTATGGCAGATTATGAAACCCTCGAGCGAATACCAAGCACTCTCGTGTCGAGGTATCGCAAGTTTTACTAAGAGATTCCACTGTTACGATCCTTCTCTCGATATGAATCGTAACGGCTAACACGCGAAAATACTCGGCCAAGGTAAAATCACGAAATAAACATGTCAAAGTAAAATATGCTCACAATTCATTTCAAATAATGAAAATAGATACAAAGTTTGCGATCAGAATCATCAACGGGCTTCAACCAAGCCCCGAAATAAGGTTTACGCTACAATCGTCACTGAAACGCTCAAAATCTCTCTTTTAATAAAATGAAAAGTATAAGAAAACAAATATAAGGGGAAGGAGATAATGAACCGAAGGAATCCTGAAGAAATTGTGATGATCGTGTGTCTCAATCGCCGAAAATCTCTAAAAGTCGCCTCTGTCACCGTGTTCTTCCGCCCTAGGCCGTTTGTCGCGTGATTCTCTATAATTAGGTCATAAAAATTGGAGCTTTTATATCCTTTACGTTCGCCTCTGAAATAGCTTTCCAAAAAGTCCTCACTTGCTAAATTTGGACTCGAATCGGGCCCGAAATCGCCAAAATACTGAATGGGTATCGGTTAACTCGCCCTCACTCGCCTTTTCCTTGATTTCTCCCCAAATATGGTACGAAAATTAGGGCTTTTATGTTCTGTGTGTTCGCCTCTGAAAGAGCTTTCCATAAACACCTCACTTGCCAAATTTAGACTCCGAACGGGTGAGAAATCGAAGGAAAACCGAGTGTGGGTCGGGTCTACTCGCGAGCCTGGGTTAGAATCACGGTGAACCCCGCCGGGTTCACTTGGCTGTGATTCATTCTGTGAGTTCGGCTGAAAGAAGCGCGGTGAACCCCGTCGGGTTCACTTGGCCGTGATGTGTTCTGGATAGTTTTCGGCCAAATGGAATTCTGGGGTTCACCCGGCCGTGATACTCTCTGTGAGTTTCGCAAGTTGGCGACTGGGATGGTGAACCCCGTGGGGTTCACCTAGCCGTGATTTTCAGGCTAACTCCAAATAAGCCCAAATTTGATGGGCAGCTTGGTTTCCACACAAGAAATCGTCCCATGGCCTCAGAATCTTCAAAATATGTCGAAAAAAAGGGTATTTTTACCTGAAATTCAATAAAAGTGCCAAAAAGTGAAGATTCCAAAGATATGAAGGAAATAAGCCCGTAATGAGTATAAAAATGCCGAAATAAGCCTAGATTTGATATGAAATAACTATGAAAATCACTACCAAAATGCAATGCATCAAGTGTCAAAGTGCACTGGATCTCTAAATGAAGATCATTCCTGAACCGAGACAAGGTAAAGACTGGGTCCACCCTAAGATTACACCTAATGGCTGACTCCTCAAACCAAATCATGTATTCAGCGACTAAACTTGACCCTTGGGAAATACTATTGCATTGGTCTAAAAGACGCTGCTGGTAGGACAGTAGCATATATTTCTCCTTTTAAGTCTATACTTTATCTTCTCCAAACGCACAATTCAAGGGAGATTTTGGGTCTATTTTGCTCCAATGTAGGGGGGCTAGGCCAACTAAAAGGAGACCTACAAAGTTAACACGCAAGCGCTTGGGCATGTCACTCCACTCAAAGTAGTGGTCAACAGCCGTAGTCTAATCTAAGAAGGCCTTAGGGTCAAGGTTGCCATCAAATGGTGGGTGATGAAGGATGGAAATCCTAGCCCAAGAATCACCCTAGGTATGTAGCTCTAAAATAGACGATAAGTGCAGGAATGAAGGTGATGGAAGGAAAACACCTTAGGACCCTTAAGGAAAGGGTTCGAACTCCTCCTGAGCCTGCCAGGCAGGAAGCTTCGGTTGCGGATTCTCACAGGTTGGAACGAAGATCTGATGTAGTTCAACTCCAGTCCAGATGCTAATGCGTTGGAGATGTCAACACCGGCAATGGAACAGTAATCGTGGGATGGATGACTATGGATGATCGACAGGGAAGATGATGAAGGTGGATGATGGAAGTGGTAACCGGAACCAAGGGGAGCAAGCTCAACCCAAAGAGGAGCACGCTCAACTCTCACAAACGCAAACACAAGGCTTTCCAGGTTTCAGAAAATATTCGACTAAATGTGCAAAGGTGAACAAAGCTAGCTTAAAACCTTTCCTCCCAACATAGAAACGACCCTTGGCATTCTTCACTGCTGGCGCCTTTTCGTTTTGCCCTTGGCATTCTTCACTTGTTGGCGCCTTTTCGTTTTGGCCTACTTTGATAAGCTGTTGTGGTTGGTTCTTACGCTGGATACTTGCGCAAGCTATCTTCAAGTTACTTGGCGGCTGATTTGGTTTTGGGATTGAATACTTCATGGGATCTCCATTTGATTTGACACTTGATGATTGACTTGGATGGAATTGCTGACATGGACTCGGCTGGTGTGTTGAAGTTGACACTTGAGCTGAGTCTGATCACGAACTAGTTTGTCTTTGACATTGGCTTTTCTCCATGGGCTGATTTTTCATTATGCCAAGGTCACTTCAGGATTGGGAGTTTAGGTGCAGCATGTGCAATACAGGTGTGCATAAACCTAGACTATGACAACCTATCACAACCACTACAAAATAAAACCACGGCTTCAAAATAAACCTAGGCTAGTCCTAGCTACAACATAATATCAAGTGCTGAAAATAGAAATAGAGTTTTTAGCGTATTACAAAGCAACAAAACACAAAGTAACAAGTCTTAAGTGAGTTCTCAAAATGTTAATAAGAGTCAAGCATTCATCCCATAACGAATTGGGGTCTTCTTGAGTCTTGTTGACCTTCTTGGTGGTGTCCCTACATCAGCGGGGTGAGACTTTGACAAGATGACGGACATTGTCATCCTCTTGGTTCCTAGCAAACTAGGGCCTAGGTCCATGGCCCAATCAAGATCATCCTTATAGGGTTTATCTACTTGGTCTGGGCTGCCATAACGGCGGTGCCCATGGTTAGTCCTAAAAGACTCGGCAATATGACATGTGTCCTCGGCCGACACCCACAAGGGTGGAAACGGTCAGGCACCATGAGGCCGGGCCTCAACTCAAATGGCTCGGGGAGAGCGGCCAATAGCTGGACTGACACTGTGGCAGCAGTGAGTTGCTGCATCATGAGCTCTAATATGTCCATATGAATAGACATTTTGTCGCTCGACTCTATCGTATCCTTAGTACCTTCCTTAGTGGAATTAGGATCTAGGATGTAGGACCTTAGTGACTTTTGGTCTAGTTGACATGATTAATCACAGTACAAGAATCGACTGAAATGAAAAAAATGCAGAGAAAACTGAATGCAATGAGCGAATCGCGGTGAAATGATGAAAGTTGTTCGCGGCTGACTTTGATACCAGATTTGACACTAATGATAATGGAAAGGAGGTTCTTAGTTTCGACTCTAAGTTTTAGGTGACAATGTAGCGATAAAACCGTGAGAGAGTCTTTAAACGAGGGACGTGAAAACGTGTTCGGAGGGAAAACCAGCGGGAAGCAATGTAGCAACCACGTCGATATTCGTATATAAGCAACATCGTATAATGCCAAAGACAACGACACCCAAACTATTGAAAGTGATGCACTAACCTCAAGCAAGCAAGCTAATCTTTGCTCTTAGCACGTACATTAGGGCGACATACGATCTAGCGAATAACTTGGTGCTTAGCCCTAAACACGAGAACAAGAAACCTTCCCTTGCTTTCGGCATCTGGACAAGCGAAAGGGGATACATCGAAAAAGAAAAACGCAAATTGAGTCACAATTGTAAAACAAGGGTTATTTGATACGCACTAGGCGATATTTAATTCCTTGAGTAGGGAAATCGAGAAGTTATAAGATCGGACCCCAGGAGGTTATTCACGCCTCTAAGCTATAGCTCTCGCAACTCTCCAAGGTGAGCTTTCTCTCCAAGCAAACTGATTTCTACATCTTTCTAGTCTCTTTTTATAAGCTAAGAGGGCTGGAAGTCACAATCAACGCATGACTAGGGAGTTAGAATCTTCTAACTACCTTAATGACTTAAAAGCTAAAAATCAAAGTTGAAAATAAAATCACATCATAACAACTAAAGTGGATTGCGCGGGCCTTGACTGGGGCTAGGCTTCGTTGGTCTAGATGGGCCATCTACACCATCTCCGTAGAGGTGTCCAATTTTCGATTCAACTCGAAAAACTGAATTGAATCGAACTGAACCAAAAATTTTTGTTATGTTCGGTTCGGTTTTTGGTTTAATCTCAAAATTTTGGGTTGAACCAAATAAATTAAATTTTTAATAATGATATAATTTTTTAAATCATAAATATTATTTTTTAAAAAAATAATTTAAAATTGATTAAAAAAATAATATTAGCAAAAAAATTTTAAAAAAATTAATTTTGGTTTAGACCGAACCAAACCAAAATTTTCAGTTCAGTTATAGTTCGGTTTTTTTTTTAAAATCAGGTCGGTTTTGTTTTCAGAAGTAAATAAAAAATTGGTTTAGGTTAAATTGGTTTGGTTCGGGTTGAACTAATTGAACACTCCTACATCTCTGTGCACGCCACGATGAAATAATATAACCGACTGATGGTCGATTGATTCATGATGGTGCTGGCGGACTCCTGCGCCAAATTTGATAGTAGTACAATGTACTGGGTAGGGTGTGGTCTTCAATTTGCCGTGGGAGCAAACCCATGGGTTGAATGGGCTTTGTATGAGCCGAAGAAGAGCTGATAACTCTCATGTAATGCTTTGGAGGCATGCTGGGATGTTGGGAACATCGAAGGGAAATTTGTTGTTCTGGCTTTACTGGGTTTGTCACGAGCAGGCCGTGATGAGTTTCAGGCTATGATAGGAAATTATCAAATCCACATAACACTGCAAGTCGTGATCCTAGTTACGACCTATCATGGCCGTCATGAGTAGGCCACGATGGCTTTTAAATTTTTCTTTAAACTCCACATAATGCTTCACGACTGTGTTCAGCCGTCAACCCTGATGAGCAAAAATTTTTATGGGTGAAGAGTCTTCTTTTGCATCACTAACCCACCCTATTCTTAGTGGTAATTGTTTTACTACTCTTGGTTGGTGTTGCACTTCTCCTTAGAGCTTGCCACAAGGTTCGCTTACCTTTCTCAAGACTACAAAGGATTCCAATTTGAGTTTGGTATGGTTGGAACCTGACATCTACCTAACTTATAGTAGTAAGTTAAATTTCCTAATTTAGTTGAAGCAGTTTTTTGATTGCAAAGCTTGTCTTAAATAATTGTTTATTTTTGTGCATTTGTAATTAGTTTTGAATAGGGCTAAGCATACGGTACCGATATCGAAATACCATATCGAAATTTGTGGTATTCGGTATTTTAGTACCGGTATTTTGGTACTTTGGTACTTTAGTACCGATGCCGAA
This sequence comes from Costus lasius, assembly GCA_027563935.2. NCBI lineage: Eukaryota > Viridiplantae > Streptophyta > Magnoliopsida > Zingiberales > Costaceae > Costus > Costus lasius. Next base: position 106,404,507 of record CM050448.1, read on the forward strand.
ATGCTATTTGGGAATATGGTACCAGTCCCGGTACCTAAAATTTGATTCGAGAAAATTCCGAAGTTATATATTATTTAATTTAAAATGTTAATTATTTACATGAGAGTCTATAATTTAAATACTTAATTACCTGTTCTTTTGTTATTATACATTATACCTTTATGTCCTTCACCCAATAATCTCTAATCACTAATCAACCACCCAATCTCTTATTTTCGTTTAGCCTAAACATCAACTTTACCCTTAGGCCATGTTTACTTGGAAGGATGGATTATACAAAGGAAAGGAAAAAAGGAAGGAAAGGAAAAATAGATGGATGAAATATGTTATAAGTTTCCTTTCCTTGAGTTTACTTAAAAGGATGGATAATTTGATGGATTTATATATACACCCTTAATTTTTATTTTTTTACTCATATTACATAAATACTATTAATATTATAAAATTATTATCGATACTATTATATAATATGAAAATTACTAAATATTATTTAATACTATTAAAAATTATAAAAATTATTAAATACTATAAAATTATTAAATATTATTTAGTACTATTAAAAATTATAAAATTAAAATATTAAAAAAAAACACAACACATAACTTTCTTAAAATGTTATAAGTTTCCAGTGAAGCAAGCAGTAAGCAATCCCCCCGATTTGGGCGGATTGAGAAACAAAGGAAAATGCCTTATTTTTTCTTCCCATTTTCCTCTGTCAGTTTTCCGTCCGCCCAAGTAAACGATGGAAAAAGGTATAATCCATCCTTCCCTTTCTCTTTTCCATCCCAACTGGACAAGCTCGAACAACGTCTTACTCATCTAGAACAATCTGTGAACAAAATACATGAGAACGTACAATCTTTATTATGAGTGATAAAGATATACGTTATTTAAAAGGAATTGAATCAGTAGAGAACTCTTTTCCACCAGCAAAAGGATTTGTTAATCCTGACAGTACCGCTGGAACTGCGGCTGATAAGGTTATTATTGCCCAAAACAACGTCATAATAGAATTGCTTATTCAGATTCAAAATCTGTTGGCACATTCTATATCAGTCAATCAAAACCCTGTCAATACATCTGTTTTAGAAGGACTTCAATAGAGTTTACAGTCTTTGCATTTGACACAGCCCGTTGTCAGACCACCTACGAGGAAGTTTGTGGTTAAGACTGATCCTGCTTTATTAGTGCAAGAATATAAAAAGAGTCATGGCCAGTAGTTCATCTGAGATGGCCAATACAGAAGTTGCTTCTACCAGTGATGTCATACGGAGGTATAACACAATCATCAGTCTGTTAGAAAAATTCAAAAGTAAAAGGCTCATGGTATTAGAAAGATTAGTGGATCCAGATCACCAACTAAAGATAAGTCGGTTTAAAAAGGCAGATTTAGTACCTGCAGAGGTATTATATGAACACCGAGTACTTGAAACCAAACAGAAAGTATACCAACATTATTCAGAGTCTTTAGTCACCTGTACAGGGGATAATCAGGTGCAATTATCATTTGTCACGGATGAATCTAAGCATAAATTATTGTCTCAACAATATAAGACAATTCATTTGGGTTTGTGTTTGATTGGAATCCATGGATTACATCGTGCTCATTGTGGTTGTAAATGCCTAGTAACATTAATTGACTCCCGGTTTTCTGATCTCGAGAAAGCCATTATAGGCACATTGGAAGTAGATATGTCTTCCAATAAAGAATTGATATATTTTACTCCAGACTTTTTGCTTCCTATCAAAGATTTCATCCAGCACATAAAGATTCTGATCATTACAAAAGGCTATGAAAAATTTAATAATGGACATAATCTTTTAATTACAAAAGGCTTAGTTGCTCGCATCAGTAACTCTGCTAATTGTAATTTCAAACTGCATATTGATGATGTTTTGGAACATCTTCATACACATGGAATTAAGGCTCTTAGTGGAAGAAAAATTCCCATGACTGATTTAGAAGGTATTGAATGGAGGATCTCTCTTCCTGAACCTTCCGTACGGATTCCCTCTCAGATCTCCTTATGGAGGTCTAATTCTACATCCGTATTAGCCTCTTTTCGCCCTTATGTTGACCGTCCTCAATCGGAAGAAGACAGAGATGTCGTCCTTGCATTTCATGATCAACAGAATTCTGATGAATTCTTTTTTAACCCGTGGGGGGAGGATAGTGACGACAATCCCAATGACAATCCAATATATGATGAAGAACCAGTCCCATTAACTGAACATCCGGGATATTGGGATTTACTGGACAACTGTTGGTTGGACGAAGAAGATTTTGTCTATCCAGCAATTACGTATGATGACACCCCCATAGAATTAGAACAACACCCTTTATACCAAGATTTTTTGGACAACACCCTGCTTACAGAAGAAAATTTCAAGTTAGAAACAGTGGTTATGGCTAATGATGAGGCCAGCAGTAGTATTGTACACCAACAAACTACGACCACTCAACCAGGGTTCGGGCCAGTATCAGTTCCTGATACTTCGTTAAGACAACGAATAAGAGAAGCTTTTCCAGAAGCTGGAAGTAGTCCGCCCAAGTACCCGAGGCCCATTAAGCCAGATAGTCTTCCATCTTTACCACCCGCAAATGCCCATTCAGGATCTATGCTTCAGCTGGGTGAAGATATAAGCCAGTGGGAAGACATCATTAGACGATGGGAGTCGAACACAATTACGCATTGTGCTCAGAAAACATTTGTAGACAATACTGACAAAGTTGTCTACATTGAAAATTTATTAGGAGAATCTCTCAAAGTATATTTTCAGAATTGGAGGATGGCGTTCCCCCAAGAGTATCAGCAACTCACCATAACTGCTGATGATACGTCGAATATCACCACACAGATTCGACAGATGATTTTGGGTTACGATGAATATAGGGGATACACTACCATGCAGAATCAAGCAATATTGGACCTAGAAGCACTAGTGATCACAAGTATGAAAGACATAGTCCCCTTCTCAAACCAATTCCTTTATCTGGCAGGAAAAACAGGAGCCGCTTTCTTGTCTGCAGAAATGTCAGATAGGTATTTTAGAAAATTACCTGCGCCATATAACACTAAGATAGCAGAACTATGGAAAGAAAAATATCCGAGAATGACAGTTAGAATACTACCCAGGATAAACTTTACTTACGGAGTTTTACAAGAAATCTGTAAAACTAATGAAATGCACAGACAGGCAAAAGACTTTTCTTTTTGCCAAAATATTGCGGTCCCGGGAGTTTATTCATCTAATCAACGACCAAAGAAATTCTTAAGAAAAGCTTCCACATACAAGTCACATCCGCATAAAAACCATGTGCGGAAACTCAAGACAAAAAAGCCAGGCAAGGCAAAATGTAAATGTTTTATTTGCGGCGAAATGGGACATTTCGCAAATGAATGCAGAAACAAAAAGGTAAGTAGAGAAAGGTTGGCTGTATATCAGCAATTGGAACTCCTCCCGGAATGGGATGTAGTAAGTGTGGGAGAAGACGAAGATCCTGATGATTCAGATCTTTGTTCATTTTCTGACGATGAACTTGATTCAGTTGACAGAAAAAACTTTATTCTGATGATGATAAATTCTGATAAGATAGATTGGAACCCAGTACGAGAAAATTACAAGTTGGAAAAGGAATATGTGGATTGTGTACATCAGTGGGTCATGCACCCAGAACTTCTTCCACATACAAATAAATGCCTTTTTTGTCCAATTAAAACGGTACAAAGAGCAAGGATGCAGTGCACACTTTGCTATTTAATATGCTGTTCTGTTTGCAGCATATTAAAATTCAATATTGAAATACCACTGGGTGAAGCTCCTCCTAATTTAGTCAAAGTTGATTTCAGAAAGCTCACTGCTGAGCAGGCCAAACATATTTCTAACTTGGAGGAAGAATTAAGATATATAAAAGAAAAAGGAAAATCAGTTATGATAACTGAAGAAGTCATTTTAAAGGCCGAAGAAAAGAAACCAATCAGATATGCCAGCATAAGTAACAACTTACTGAATCTCACGGCAACACTGGAAATAGACAATGAAAAATACAACGTGCAAGCAATACTGGATACTGGGGCATCCAAGTGTTGTATTACGCCTGAGGCCTTACCTGCTAGTTGTTATGAGCCAACTAGCGAGTATTCAATCTATGGAGTCAATAGTGTTCAAAAGACGAACACTAAGTTGAAAAGTGGATTTCTAATCCTCAACAAGGAAAGATATGTCATGCCTTTCACATATGCATTACCTCTGTCCATTGGAGATAAAACACAATTGATAATAGGCATGAACTTTGTACATAGTTTTAAGGGAGGATTACGAATTGAACAAGGCACCTTAACCTTCTACAAGAAAGTAGAGGTTATTCAGACAACGCCTATTTCATCAAGGGTAGCATTGAATTTGTTACACGAAGAAGAATCTTTAGACTATCTGAGTCATACTGCCATCTGTGAGCTCTGTTCTTATGATCTAGGTAGACTGTCAGATTACGAAGAACAAATTTTACCGACTTTAAAAGACTTAGAAAGTTCACAACACATCGGCAATGATCCTAAAGTCCATTGGGAAGAAGATGCTGTTAAATGCTACATTGAGATTATTAACGAAGATTTAATAATTCAGGATAAACCAATTGTACCAAGTCTCGAGATGAATGAAGAATTTCGGAAACACATTACTGAATTGCTAGAAATGAAGCTGATACGTCCTTCCAAGTCCAAACATAGGACAGCAGCCTTCATAGTGAACAAGCACTCAGAAGAGATTAGGGGAAAAACACGGATGGTTTGTAATTATAAGAGGTTGAACGATAACACTTATAAAGATCCGTACATCCTCCCCAACATTGAACTTCTCATCTCAAAAATCAAGAATAAAGCAGTTTTTAGTAAGTTTGATCTCAAGTTGGGATTTCACCAGGTAGCTATGGCAGAAGTCAGCATACCTTGGACAGCCTTTGTCTGTCCTCAAGGGCATTACGAGTGGTTAGTTATGCCCTTCGGATTGAAAAATGCTCCGTCTATATTCCAGAAAAAGATGGACAACATATTCTCAGTCTATGAAGATTTTATTTGTGTTTACATAGACGACATTTTGATTTTTTCAGAAAACATCAAACAACATTTGGGACATTTATCAAAATTCTTTGCATTGGTTAAAGCTAATGGTCTCATACTGAATAGAACAAAGATGAAACTTGGAGTCACAGTAATTGAATTTCTTGGATTAGAAATTGGTAATGGACAGATTAGCCTTCAGCCTCATATTGTCAAAAAGCTCTTGGATTTTCCAGACGACCAGCTAGAAACACTCAAAGGATTACAGAGGTTTTTAGGGATACTCAACTATGCAAGGAATTATATTTCTAACTTAAGTAAGTTCACGGGCCCTCTGTATAATAAATGTTCTAAGACTAGCGAAAGACGCTTCAATAAGTATGACTGGAAAGCAATACAGAGCATTAAAAGCATAGTCAAAACATTGCCACCATTACAAATACCCCCACCCAGTGCATATTTAATTGTGGAAACAGACGGTAGTCTTACAGGATGAGGTGGTATACTAAAATGGAGACCAAGTAAAGGTGATTCACAGAAGAAAGAGCAAGTAGCACGCTATTGCTCAGGGAAATATAAAACAGCCATCTCCACCATTGACGCAGAAATTATGGCATGTTTATATGCCTTGGATAAATTCCGGATATTTCTCTTGTCAAAATCTGAATTCACCTTACGAACGGATTGTCAGGCAATTGTCTCCTTTTTTCAAACAGTAACAGCAAGCAAATTGGCACGTAATCGATGGGTGAATTTTATAGATTATGTGACTGCTACGGGAGTTAACGTCAAGGTTGAGCATATAAAGGGAACTGATAATATTGGAGCAGACAAACTATCACGTATTATTGCCAATAATTTTATCTATGTTCTAGTTGACAGTCCGTGCTACGAAGTATTTTTTGTAAAATGACATTAAGCACACAATATAGAAGAAATATGCGCGAAAGACTTCCAATAAGTATTTCACTAATTCTAATCGAAATAGTGAAATACTAACCGATCAAAAGTCGAAACCTAATCGAAAGTTCTCTCCGTCCTATCTCCAACTCTCCGCCTCCGACTTGTCGCCCGAGCCTCGACCTGCTCGGCTCGGCTGCTCCAGCCCTCTCCGGCGACCAGCCTCCTCTTCTTCTCTCCCTACCTCGGTACCTCCGGCCTCCCTCACGCGATCAGCCATTCAGCCCTCTCTTCCCCTCATCTCTCACGAGAGGCCAGGGTGAACTAGGGTTCTCTCCGGCTCGCGTCCACGACGTCCTGCTGCTTGGTGATCGTCGGCGCTCACTTACTCAGCGTCCGCTGCTCTCGTAGCCGGCGTTTACTTGCTTCATCATCAGCATCCATCTGATCTCGTCGCCTCCGTTTCCAGGTAAAGCTTCTTGGCTTTGATCTCTTCTCATCATCAGCCTTTCTAAACATCTTCAAATAAGGTATGTTTTAATAGACCAAAAGGATTAAAACTAGACATGAAAGTAGGATTTACCGATTTAGCCTAGGAAATCTGTAAGATTTCATTTACCTAAACATGCGAGGACGCTGCGCTGGAGGCTGGAGCCTGGAGCCAGCTGCTTCCAGCCTTCCGCCGCTCCCATCTACCTGAGAAATCTGATGAAAGCTTCCCTGGTATATCATTTTGACTTCAACAGGAGACTTCAATGTAGTTGAGAGGTAGATAAGTTGTTCCTCTAGTATTGATAAGAGATCAATTGAACTAAACCATCTTTCTTACATGCTCATTCTCTCATGGTGATATGCCATTATGTTGAATGAGGTTTTAAATTTTTAATAAAGACATGGTGATATTTGGCCAATTTGATTGTTACTACTTGAATGTTTTGATGCTGAATTGTTAGTTGATTGTGTTTAGTTATTAAAAATTTAATTAAATACTTGATGTTGTTTTTGATACTTGAATGTTGAATATAAAATTTCGGGAGTTCGGGATTTTCTCGAAATAAATTTTAAGAGTTCGGTACCAGTCCCAGGTACTGGTACCTATGATTTAAACTTCGGGAGTTCGGGACCGGTATTCCCGTTTGCTCACCTCTAGTTTTGAAACTGATGCTTTATGTCATATGTATGAAGGAATTACTTTTCTGCATACTTTAAAGTTCATAATCATTTTGACTTGTTGTCAATATAGTCTTTTTTGGTTCACACTTCCATGCTATGCCTTCAGATGGCATCGGAAAGAGGATATGACTCTGGACCTGAATTGAGGTTCATGGAGCTTGCTTTGGAGCAGGTATGATAACCAAGATTTTAAGTACCAACTATATTAGTCGGTACCTTGGTACAGTATTGGTACAAGGGTGGATTAGTATGTACTATGCCTACCGGGAACAGTTTTAAAAATCTTGATTTCAATATACTCAAAGTTGCAAAGTGTATATGAAAACTAATTATGTTATGCTCATTGCTTTCAAGTACTCAGGATTCTTATACTTTCTTGTTAGATTGATTGAGTTGTTTTAAGATGGTCTCTGGATGAAACTAAGGTTTCAAATATAGTTCCAATACAAGTCCCACTTACATGTAGCATGGAATTATCGAGTTTTTGCTAGGTCCAAATGGGTTTTTGGATAGAATTAGCTAAATTAAATTAGTCACTTTCTTTACTTCTATGGAATTTTAGAACTTAAAAAGAATCATGTTTGAGGATAACTATAGTAGCGTAAGCTTATTACTATCAAGTTGGCTAAGTATTTCTTTTATTATGTCATGTTGGTTTAGTGCCACCAAGTTTAAGGTTCTAAATTTTGGTCCGAGACATGTACCGGTCCACACTTAGACTAGTATGTATTGAAGGAATCAAATGGAACTGTTGCATGCGGAGAGAGAAGGAAGTGAGAAGAGAAGAGAAGGAAAAAAGAATAAGAGGAGAAGATCTAGAACTCTAGAAGCTCCACTCTACATGTCCGCTCCCGCACGTCCACTTGTGCTCTTCTCTTGTCTCTCTGCACTTCTCGTCTTCTCCCTTCTTCTCTATTTCACTCCGCTTCATGCAGAGATGCACGTAGGAGGCAGATGTGCAGAGCTTCCAGCTCTCTGCTTTGCTCCACTCTGCGCGGAACTTTAGCTCTTGCGAGCTTCTCCTTTCTCCTCCTCTTATTCCTTCCTCTCCTTTCTTCTCTTCTTCCCTCTTTTTGCTTTGGTCCACTCTGCTTTGCTCAATCAATCGCTTCCGAATTTACCTTTTCTCGTGTATTGATCCTGCTTGGATTGGTATACACTAGTTGTACTGCCTAGTACAAATTGGTGTTTAGAACCCTAACCATGTTAATGAGCACACAGATGAGTAATTTTTCAATTATTATGGAACAAATGTCATTTTTAGTTTAGGTTTATTAATTATATAGGTACCATTTAGTGTGAATAGATCATCATATAACTTAAAATTTATCTTACAAGGATCATTTTTTTATCATCAATTAAGTGATACCTTTTGCTTTCCTAATAATTTGGGAGGGTTGAGGTATGTGAAACAATCATTGATTGGGCTGGATTTGGGTAGACTTTTTTATCTAGTAGATTTATGCGTCTCAACTGACAAAAGACAACCAAAACAATCCAACCTCAGTAACCATATATGCCGTTGAAGACCAATTTATATATTTTTAAATTGGTAGGATTCTTTCAATATTTTTTGTTGTTTTTCAAATCTTTATGCGGTATAAACTAGAAAATGACCTCATACTTTTTTCACTTTATGATTGTTTTCTTCTTTATCACCAGGCAAGGACTGCTTATGAAAACCTAGAAGTTCCTGTTGGGTCAGTTTGTCTTCTATTCTCTGAAATTGTAATTCATTTTTTCCTTTCAATTTCCTTTAACATGCGGTTGCCCGCTATCTTTACTCTCTATCTTAAAACAGCTTCCTGTAACTTGGGATTGTGCTAGATATTCTTCTTGGGGTCTGTGTCCATTCTTACAAGCTCAGTGCTTGCAAAGTTTTTACATGTTTTTATTAATAACTTAGTTGTATAAAATACAAACAACTTTTCTATCACTAAAAAGATCATAAACCTAGAGTTTGCAAACACTCTAGTTATTCTGGGTATTGATTTTGGCATTTACTTTTAAAAAATAAAATTTAAAATAAGGGAATGATATTTGTTTTTGTTCTTTTTTTTTTTTCAATCTTGGGTTGTACACCTACATTTCATTGATTTAAATCAACCAATGTTGAGAATCGATATTGAACTTTTTAATTTTATTACTGTTTAAGGGCTCGATAAATGAAAATTTTTGTACTAGATGAACAAGTTCCACTTTTTAGCTGTTTCATGTACTATTTACCACAACCTATTTGAATAAGATGTCAGTTTGATTTAGGTTGTACTTGGAAATGAGTTGTTGGAGCCTTGGAGGTATTTTATCTGTTCTTCCTTTCTTCTTGTTCAATTAGGTGTGTAATAGTGGAAGATGGGAAAGTTATTTCCTCTGGTAGCAATCGGACCTCTGCAACACGAAATGTATGGTTTAAATTGGTTCAGTTATCTTATGATTTCTCATTCTTGTATATTTTGATATTTCCTTCCTATGTTTTACAATGAATTTACCAGCATTTGGCCATCTTTTTTCTGAAAATTGGCAGCTTTTATACTTAAGGGTTTATTGAAAATTCAAATCTAATATGTAGGTTCATAGATTTTTTATTAGTTCTAACTGGATCAATAATATGCATAACGGTTGAAGAGGGAATTATTGTGATCCTTATGAACTTAGAGATCTTTGGACTAAGGTTCTAAATACTGGTCTATAACACCACACGGTGATGGTATATATATATATATATATATATATATATATACTAAGGTTCTAAATACTGGTCTATAATCATGATGGTATATATATATATATATACATAGTACTGACCTTACACTAATACCATGGTTTGGACAATGTCCAGTAAAGCTTATGTAACATGTAAATATTTACTATGCATACTTGTGAAATATAAATATTTCATTCATCTTAGCCAAAGTTAGTTATAAACCTTGTTTCCTTAGACAAACTTTCTAGTTATTGTTTTTGCATGTTGAAAACCATATGTTGTTGATATGTTCATTGCATTAATTGATTATTCAACTTAATCTCAGCATTTTTAGTACGTAAGTTCACACAGAAAGTATTAATGTTGTTGATATGTTCATTGCATTAATTGATTATTCAACTTAATCTCAGCATTTTTAGTACGTAAGTTCACACAGAAAGTATTAATGCTATTTCGCATGAAACTAAACTGATACTTTTGGTCCACCAGAAATTTAAATCAGGCAAATGGTATGCCCTGTGCCTTCTCTCTCTCTCTCTCTCTCTCTCTCTCTCTCTCTCATATATATATATATATATATATTTGAGTGTATGTGTATATACATACTCACATCTATGTATATACATATATGCATGTGTAAATAAAGCTTTCATCCCATTCCATGTAATTCCAATTCTACAAATACAATGCGGATAATATTGTTTTCTTGATTATTATTCATAATCTTGTTAGTTCGTAAATAGTAAATAAAGAATCCATCTATCAATCTATATATATATATATTAATGGTGCTACCCGATATGTACCGGTCTAATAATGGACCGGTATATACAAGTCTAATAATGGATCAAATACACTGGCACAAATCTATATTTAAAACCTTGATATTGACATATGGTACCCAATATCCTAGGTGTTTTGAAGGAGGAGGTTAGTGTTTATAGTTTCAAGCTCAGACTTATGTATAAGTAAAGATTAAAAATCATATTTTTAGTGAAGAGATATCTTACTAGTATAATGTGAAAACAAATTGATTCAGTCTAATCCTATGTCTGTTATGGCTTCATGAATCATTCAATCTAGTCCTTGGGTTTTTTTAATCAAGGTTTACAAAATTGGTTTGACTGTAGCCTAGTACCATTCATGTCAATGGATTTGTATACTAGTTTGGACTGGTTTTTTAAACTTTACTTTTAATTTTTATATTTTAAAGTAAAATATGTATTGGAACTAAGGTTGTTAAGAACTCTTTTTGAATCTTATAATCTTATAACCCAAGTTAGACTCAATGATCCAAATCGTAGGTAGGATCCTAACAGATGCAAGAATAGTAGGATTGATCTATTTTGTTGCTACAACATGCAACATAGGTAACATAGGTAACTAAGTATCAAATTCACTTCCTTTCAATTTGTTAACTTGCTAAATGCTAACCTAAGCCTATATCAATAGTTATAGTAATGAAATATAACTGTCTCATTTACTTGTTCTATTTATGATCTCTATTGACCAACAATACTTAAATGTTATTGCTAACCTATCTTTTACTAGATTCTCTTGTTCATTCATCATCTATGAACATTTTCAATAAATGACTATGAAAAATATCTTTGACAAACGTTTTGAGTTTTGACAAATGCTTTAACAAATAGCTTTGATGAATTCACAACTTTGAATCTCTGAGTCTTCAATTTATTAAAAGGTGTAACTTTATCTTTGGTTAGTCATCTTCTTGTGTCATCATAAGCTAGATTTTTTGTCCATTACATATTGTTTCATCTTTATGAACTCATTTTATATACAATTAATGTTGTGATATCTCTTAAGCCCTAACTATTTAGGGTCTAGATGAGTTTTTTCATTATTAAGGTTTATTTGGAAAATATTGCTAATGTACTAGTTAAATTTTTACTTGCTACTTAGTTATCTAATTTGTTTGATTGTAGTTAGCTTTAACATAGTAAATATCCTTTTTTTTAATATGTATTATGTGTGAATGGTTCGAAAACTACATAATTTGGTTGATTACGAAGTAGTAAATCTCTTAGTAGTTGATGCATGATAGACGTTTATTATTTTTCTATTACTTGTTAAAATATCTATATTACTTTTAATATATAAATATATTTTTTAATAAATATATTTTAACCTACAAGACTTTATCTCTATCCTAACAACCTCGAGTGTGACCCTTTAGTATTTATTTCATTGAAAAACCCCATAGGGGTTAGAAAGAAGAAAAGATTGAGAAAAAAGAGAATTTATGCAAGGGAGTGATAGTTGTGGATTGTAAGGGATGGTACGTTAGACCTAGCATATTAATTCAAGGCAAAAGAGTTGCTTCTGTACAAGTGATACATAATAAACTATGGTGTTACATGCTGGGGACCTTGACTTCTTTCCAGAGGTCTAGTGGATCATCAAGAGTAGGCCTTCTGCTCTTTTTCAACTTTGGGTGCAGTTAGGCAGTCAGCACTCTCTAGAAAGTCCAAGATTGTGAAAACATTAATGTCCTTTGGAAGTTGACTTGAGAGCCTTGGCCTATCAATTTTCTTCAGATTCAGTGATCCAAGCATCGTGAAAACATTAATGTCCATAGAGTATTGATTTGATAGTTAACTATGTAAGGTTATTGGAAACTTACATTGTTTTCCTTAATATTCTGAAAGTTTTTAAAGTTCTCTTTGTATCTTGGAATTTACTTCTCTGTGATATGTTGTTATTTTAGGCTACTAGACATGCAGAAATGGAAGCTATTGATACTTTGCTTGAAGAGTGGCAGAAAAGTGGTTTCGATCAATTGAAAGTTGCGGAGAAATTTTCAAGATGCGATCTTTATGTGACTTGTGAGCCATGCATAATGTGTGCAACTGCCTTGTCCATTCTTGGTTCGCTCATTCTACCTCCTTCAACTTTGTGGCCTACTTAAAGTGATTTTTGTCTCTGTCATTACTCTTAATACCCGTCATATAGGAATAAGGAATGTCTTCTATGGCTGTTCTAATGATAAATTTGGAGGTTGTGGATCTATCTTATCCCTACACGAAAGCACTTCTGAGAAATTGTCCAGGTTTACTTCTGCAATATATACTTTTTTGTCTCTGTATCCTTCTTTATAAATTTTAGTAAAATGAAAATTATTTTCTGAGGAAGGAATTCATTTTTATTGTTATTTGTTGTCAAAGAACTTGCAAGTTTGTCACAAGTGATCTTTTTACTCTTTCAATTATCTTTTTCCCTTAAAGATTGAAAAGGATTCAAAGCTTCTCTCTGTTCTTTTTTTTTGTGTTTTGCCAGTCCCAATGTTTAGAGCGTGAATACTTAGATCTTAAATTTAACTCAAAAAATGTTTTTTTTAATATTGTTCTGGCATTAAAAGCCATGTAAATGGTGATTATTTTTTTATTTTAAGTACCAACTTCACGGAACTCTCTCGAATAAAATACTTACGGTCCACATAAATACCTTTTCTTTTCAAGAAAATATTTCCTGTATTGTTGAACTATGCTGTTTCAATTGTTCAGTAGAGGAGATGCTTTACATGTTAATGGTTTCAAATGTACGGGAGGACTGATGTCAGATGAAGCTATTTCTCTTTTCCGAAGTTTCTATGAACAAGGAAATCCCAATGGTACGTCTCTTTCCTAAGTATTAATCATATTAATATCTCGTTGTTCTTTTTATCAAATTTGTAATCATGGTCTTCTTATGTTAATCTATGTGCTGTTCCTGAACTTTTTAGTCTGTCTGTAATTATCAATACCTTAATTGAATGTACCATGAACTCGTTTCTCTCTTTATATCCGTAATTATCAGTTCCTTTTGACTGGAGCGTTTCACATCCGAAAATTAGCTTTAAGTTTAGTTATGTAACATCTTTGATCCTTACAAAACTCTCTGAACCTGATGTTGTTAGGACAAAATACTTGGTAACTTGTTGCTTCAGCCTTGATTAGTGTTAAAGCAATTGAGAGTAAAAAATGATTCCATTTTAAAATTTTTGGTTGTTTCCACTTAGCCTTGACTCAAGGTTCTAAGTATCGGATGTACCAATCCATACTGCCACAAAATTTCTATGGTACTAGTTGGTATTATTAAAATATATTATATATCTCAACCTTGAACTGATGGTTAGAGAGTCCCACTTCTGCTGGTTTCTTCCCTTCCTAAGAAACTCATTTATCAACTCACATTAATTGATGTACTTTCCATAAGTTCTAAAGGCATGTCTATAGTTATTTCTTTGACTCCTAAGCTCACATATTTTTGTTAAGATTCTATGATGGTCTATCAGAATAAAATCAGATATATTTCCTATCCAAGCAGCAAAAATATAAAGATCAAATTTGTTTATGGATGTTAGCATCTGACTCACTACTAGTTATTTGGGATGAACCATCTTTTTGAACTCAACATGTTGGTTCTGATTTTTTGTTTTAACCTAATTTATTGTTTCTATTATTACACTATTTCTTTTGTTTGGAGGTGAACTTACTTTGTAGCCTATTATTGCAGCTCCGAAACCTCACCGACCAGTTCTTATGCCTCGACGGGCGGAATAAGTTGTTCTTATTCGTTTTTCTAAGTTGACGAAGTTTTGGAAATAGGCATTCACTGTACGAGTATAAATTCATGACGGGGGTTTGAATCGCTGATACCACAGCCAGTTTTGGCTCGTCTCTTTCGAAAGCGACTCTGAAGGATTGGCTGGCGATTCAGAATCGCTATCGAATAGTTTTAATTTGTTTTCCACATTTCTGACAATGGATACTGTCGATTTAAATTCTAAAGTTTGATCACCTGAAGCAGTTGACTCGAGATGTAAACCGTTATGTAATTTTAGCTAGATAATTCTGTCAGTAGATTATTTGTTTAATGGTTTTTGCAAATTGTCTCACTAATCTATAACATAAGTATTGTAATAACGATATATAACCTGTAGCAATGTAGTTCTATTCATGTAAGTTGACACATACAAAGCCCCTCTAATTTTCCTAATATATATTTCATTTGCTTGAGCATAGTTGAATGATTTTTGTTGCCCTTGTATAGGGTTGTGCACGGTTTGGGTACAGCATTTTTTTATCCTAAATTGAACTGACCGGTTCAAGAAAAATTATAACCGTTTCTGAACTGTTGAACCGGTTAATCAGTTTTTCGGTTCGGTTAACCAACGATTAATTAACAGTTTTTGGTTAACTAGTAAATATAAAAGAAAAAAAAATTACATATTAATATTCATAGCTATATTTTTATTAAAAACAAATTCAATCATGTTTTAAGTCAAATATGTCTCCATAAAAAATAAATCCAATAATAGAACAGCATTATACTTGCATCAGATTAAAATTTTCAATACTTTTTCCTTCAAAAATAGGGTATTTACTCTTTGCTCTTCCTCATTTCAATACTTTTTCCTTCAAAAATAGGGTATTTACTCTTTGCTCTTCCTCATTGTTGTCAGTACTCAGACGTGGGCTTCGGCCTTCAATGTTCATTCTAGTAGAACTACTAGAATTTTGCAGTGTTTGTTATGTTCATGATTCAAACAATGTGCAAAATTCAGCAATGTATCCAAGAAAGAAAATTAAAGTGAGAAATATATTTGGAACAAAAACAACAATGTAAGAAGCAAAACCAGTTAAACTCACTGCTTAAAGTTACATTCAATGATTCAATCAACATTCAACAGAAATGCCAGAATTTAGAAAACCACAACTCTGTCTACAAATACAATCCAGTCAAGTTAAGTTACAGCACTTTTGTCAAACAAAATAGAAAGTAGCAAGGTCAATTGTCTACAAAGTAAATACAATCCACCCAAATAAACAACAATAACCACAACACTTTCAAGTTTTAGCTTTTGCCAGGCAGTAGGCACCATCCCATCATAATCATTCGACATCAATTTAAGTTGTGGATAATGTCATATCTGCAACAAAACAAATTCAATAATCAATACTAACATTAGAAAATAATGTCATGTGTGGAACAATACAAATTCAATAATTAATATTAAGATTAGAAAGTGTTCAACTCATCATAATCATTCGACATCAATTTGAGTTGTATAGGATAATGTCATGTCTGCAACAAAATAAATTCACGTATCAATACTAACATTAGAAAATAATGTCATGTATGGAACAATACAAATTCAATAATTAATACTAACTTACTAAGATTAGAAAATTTGTACACACCTGACTCTAGTTTTTCTAGCTCATCTAAAGTCTCTTCAAGAATAAAAGGAGTTTCTGATCTCCGAAGCCAATCTTGACCACAAATCAAGGCTTCTACAATTCTTGGGGTAAGAGAACTTCGAAATGAATCAAGCACTCGACCACCGGTGCTAAAAGCTGACTCAGAAGCAACTGTAGAAACAGAAAAAGCTAGAACATCCTTAGCCATCAATGAAAGAATAGGATATCGAGGCGTATTTACTTTCCAACATAAGATATCAAAAGATGTGCCTGTAGGATCTTCACAATCTTCTTTTAAATACTTGTCTAACTCAGTTTTTTTCTCCAAAGCTTCTTGGCCACCTTTTTGCTTTTGTACATCAATTTCATGTAATCAACACAAACCAAAGTATCAACATCCATTTCACTTGGAATTTCAGAAGCTTGGCTTTGAGTAGATGTTGCTAATGGAATACTTGCAGCATAAGAATTAAACAAAGTAGTTAAAACATTAACAACTTTATCTTTCAAGACAATTGCTTCTTCCATGCCATATGACTCATCTATAATCCAAGTCACATAATCCTATTTACATCTTGGATCAAGTATTATAGCAATGAATATCATCACATTAATAGTCTCAACATTACCCCAATATTTCTTATGCTTTCTTAGCATATTTGAAGCCATTATTCTCAAGCTTAAATTATCACTATTGCAATATTTGGTAATAATCATTCCAAGACCAAAAATTTCTTGTTCATACAAGTTGCTAGTTACATACAATGATCCAGACAATTTGGTTGTGGTATCATAAAAAATTTTCAAAAAAGGCATTAAACCATGAACATAATTCCAGTCAGTTTCAGTTGGCATACCTTTCTTTGAGTTAAGATTATCACCAAATTTATTATCTTGGGTATCTAACAATTCAAAAGCTTTTTGATACTTAATTACTGAATCCAACATCAAATAGGTGGAGTTCCATCTTGTCTCAACATCCAAGCAAACATTATTATTGTACTTAATCTTTTCCTTTTCAACACAAGACTTAGACCTTTGCAATCTTGCCGGAGAAGATCACACATATCTCACAGCTGAACAGATTCTAGTAATAGAATTATTAATTTCTTTTAACCCCTCTTTAACTGTGAGACTCATAACATGGGCGGCACACTTCATATGCAAATATTTTCCATTTAAAACACTGCCTTTCTAACTATTTAGTCTTTTCCTCAAGTAGTCAATGCACAAGTCATTAGAGCTTGCATTATCTACTGTTACACTGAAAACTCTATCTATACCCCATTCATGCAAGCATTTTTCCATTGCTTTACCAAGCACTTCACCAACATGACTTGGAATTGGACAAAAATTAATAATTTTTTTGTGCAATTGCCAATTATCATCAATGAAATGAGCAGTAAGAGACATATAATTCAAGTTTTGGCATGATGTCCAAGTATCAGATGTGAGACAAACACGGGAAGACAGTTTGCTAAACAATGACTTCAATTCTTTCTTTTTCTCAACAAATAATTCATAACAATCTCTAGTGATAGTAGTACGTGAAGGAATGAGAAATCTAGGTTGCATGTTTGCACAATATTCATGAAATCCCTCTCGTTTAACAAATTTGAAAGGTAACTCATCAATAATAATCATTTTCACAAGTGTTTTCCTACATTCTTCTTGACTAAAAGATATGGAACAATAATAGCGTTGCTGCCCTTACCCTTATCACCATGTTCTATTATTGTTTCTAATGTTTTTTGCCTCTTGTCCACAGAATTTGCATTATATGTTTTGCATCTTTTCAGATGATTAATCATGCCACTAGTACCATTAGCTGAAATACAACTAATTAAAGAACTATAGTAGTTGCATTTTGCTTTTGATTCACTGCTATGCTCAGAATCTACCTTAGTGAAGTGATCCCATATCCAAGATGCTTTTTTTTGTAATCTTGATTTTGCTGACCATGGAATTATTAGAAGAATTAGGTTGTTGTTCTTCATTACTCCCAGTCCTAGTTAATGGAGAAATATCAGTTGAATTTGTAACGTTATCTCTACCATTCTCTATTTGCAAAATAATAAAAATTAACTAAATAAGATGCCTCAATCAAAGTTGACTACCAACTTTGCTGGTATCACTAGAAAATTCACTCATATATTGTCAACTTGATAAAGATTTATAAGTAGACAGCTGAAAGATAGAACAAATTTGATGAGAAAGAAGCCTACATTCAGCTGAGGGTGTACTAATGC
Source organism: Costus lasius (assembly GCA_027563935.2). Taxonomy (NCBI): domain Eukaryota; kingdom Viridiplantae; phylum Streptophyta; class Magnoliopsida; order Zingiberales; family Costaceae; genus Costus; species Costus lasius. The sequence continues at coordinate 106,422,796 of CM050448.1, forward strand.
ATTCTGAGGACTGAGTTGAAAGCAAAATCAATCTAGAAAAGAATGATAGATAATATATTACCTGGAGGAGGTATGATCAAGGTGTCGTCGACCACACGAAATCTTTTCCAAAGGCTGCTCGCTTGAAGAGGGGAGGAGAGGAGGAATAGAGGTCGGAGGCGACGGCAACAGAGAGTCGGAGGCGAGTTCGAAGATCAAAGAGGGTAAACCTTTTCCAAAGCCTGCTAGCTTAAAGACCGAAGAGGGGAAACCGAAGACAAAGAGGGGTGATGGCAATAGAGAGTCGGAAGCGAGGTCGAAGACCGAAGAGGGGAAGATCAGAAGGCGGAAGAGATGAGTCGAGCGAAAATTTACCTTAGGGCTTAGGGTTTTCGAAGCTTTGTGCGGGTGTGGGTGCGGCCATAAGGATTAAGTTAGAAATAACTTATTAACTTACAAACCCATTCGTTATAACTTATTAACTTAGAAATAAATATAAAAAATTATTTTTTTTTATTAATACCGATTCGGTTCGGTTAACCGCGGTTCAGAAACTTTCTGAACCGTGAACCGTTACATCTAAGGAAAAACCGACCGATCAAAGAACTGTCGGTTCGATTAATCGCCAGATTGGTTCGATTCGACCGGTTAACTACGGTTAAATGGTTTGGCCAATTTTTTTCACACCCCTACCCTTGTATAGTAGTCAGTATCATTTTGCTTCTAACAAATGTAGCAGAAGATTGAATTAGTATATGCACCTGGAAGTTTAAAATTATAAATTAGCCATACTGTTTCTGTAGATTTTACAAACTAGCACTTGTAGTTCTATTCACGAGTTCATTGGGTCATGACAACCCATTGTACTTTATTATTTTTTTAAGGAAATTGATTATATAGTTTGGAAATAAAATAAATTAGCCTATATGATTTTTTTTCTATTTTGTGCAAAATGCTTTTGCAACTACCTCGAATGCAAGTTGTGCATTACTCCCTATAAAAATTTCAATTTAAAATTTAACCTTCGTAGTTCAAAAAAGATATGTAAATTAACTTTCATAATTTTTAGTGTTCTCACACTTAAGTTATAACCTATTGTAGATTGCCCTCTATATATTCTTCATATCCATAAATTAATCTTTGTAATTTTAAAAGAATAAATTTCTCTACAGATCCTCTTAGCTCTAGTATTGTAGCAAATTGAATCCCTATTTTTTTTAAAAAAAAAATGTATATATTTTTTATCTTTTGTATTCGCACATAAATTCTTTTGTATTCGCACAAGAATATTTTTTTAGATTTTTAAATAGTTTACTGCAGTTTAAAAAAGAAGAGGGATTCTATAACTTTAATAGGTCTCATGGGGTATATCATCAATAACTTGAATGAGAAAAAAATTTAAAAATTATAAATCAACATATGCAATTTTGATATGGTGGGAGTATATCAGCAAATGATGCACGAGGAAACCTGATAGGGATAAGGAGGATCTTGTGGTCAAAGTGGTGCGAATTGGTTGTGTGCATGTATCATACAATAAGGTGGAAATTAAAAATTTTTGTTCCCCCACCAGAGTACGTGTGAAATACATACCTTTGTAAGTATCTAAAGATTGAATCTTTATAGCAAATAGCACATAAGCACTTTGACTCTATAGTATCCACACATGATCTGAAAAAGCATATTTGTCTACCTTAGTGCTAATGTATGAAAATAGATGCTATCACACGGGTAAAATATAAAAAAAATCATAAACAGAGACCCACTCTGAGCAGAGTCCCTCGAAAAAATGTTGAATGCGGGGACACTGCACATGCGGTGGCCCCATCCAACGTTGAAGCTATATTGAGATAAGTGTTTGCACTCTTCCTAATATATTTAAACGTGATCTTAACGCTGGATGGTGCGGTGGCCCCGCATATAACATTTATTCGAGTCCCTCGTCTACCATCCATTGCGAAAAAGTTAATATACGATGCCACCGCATGCCATCCACCACTCAAGAGTGTTGGAATTTGTGCACAAATCTGCACAAATCCTAACACTTTTATAAGTGTTAATGAATGGTGGATGGTGGTGATGCGGTGGATAAGGGGCACCGTATAGAACATTTATTCCATCCATTGTACCTCAGGATTCATGCAACATGGATGGTGGATAAGGGGTCACAGCTTAAAAAATTTTCTCTGTAAAATATGGCGACAGCTAAATGAGCGGCTTGGGTTTTTCTCTAAACAAGTAAAACACGACATGCATGTTTGATATTGTCCATCTATTGTAAGTGGTGAATGAAACACTAGATTTTTACACATGTGGTGGTGGGTCCTTCTAAATTCATGGGAGGTACCTCCCCATAAATCCAATCTAGTGTCCACTTCCTAGGAGTGAGCATTCGGTATTAATCGATACCGAATTTATCGAATTAAATTAACCAAAAATTTTTTTACCAAATTTTTATTAACCGAAACCGAACCGAATTATTTAATAACCGATTTGCTACCGAAACCGAATTTACCGAAAATTTTCGGTAAATTCGGTAAATTACCGAAAATATAAATATAAGTTATATAGTATATAAAAATATAATTATTTTAGCTTAATAAATATATTCAAAGGCAACATAATTTGTATTTTCACCAAGAAACCATACAATGAATCCGGCAGTGGCTTTCTGATCATTAAGAAAAAAATGGACAAACGATGCTTAGCAATAATTAGCGAAGATTAGGTTTCAACGATGTACTCATGTACCAGCCCTAAAAAAATGTAATAACAGATAACAAGAAAAAGATAATTTCTGGAATCACCTCAGCTTAGATAACACAGTGTCCCTAAAAGCATAAACTCGCTTTGCTTCCGAGTATACATGTAAGGCCCGCTAAAAGAAATACAAGAAGAACTGAAGAAAGGCATCGCGTGCCAACTGCATTCACAATGTTTCAGCGTAATGCATATTTTCGTAAGTTATACACTTATACTGCTCGATTCACTTATTAGTGAAATCCACAACAAACGCCAGAAATAGCAAATAGCACTAAATGGCCTTCAAGACTATCAAATATAACTATAGCAATTTACATATCTAATGCAAGAAGTGGTAGCAGTACCCGTTTGTCCCAATCTGTTCTTAGAGTGATTAAAATAAGAACACCGATTTGAGCTAACGTCCCCAGCAACATTCCAATCCAAATGCCCTGCAACAAATATAAAATAAATGCATTTGTTTCCATTTCTTGATGAAAATTTGAGCTGCAACAAATATAAAATAAGTGCATTTGTTTCCCACTTCTTGATAAAATTTGAGCTCAAATTGATAAGTAGAATAGTTTGATAACTAGTCTACGGTATGACACAAACAGCATCTTCCTCTGTCTGTTCTTGGAGTGATTAAATTAATAGTTTGAGGGTTATGTTTAAGCACACAAGATACAGCTTCTTTTGTGGACCTACAAGATCACCAATATGATTTGATTAAGCTTATTTAAAATGATTTCCAATGGATACTGAAGCTAAATGTAAAGTATATTCCTTATAAAATAAGGAAAACAATACTTTATCAAACTACCTCGAATTAGCTAGTCCAAAATAGTACTATGTTAAATACAAGATTGTCTAGAGGCTGTGATGGACTATTACTCGTCAAGGGTCACACTACTTCGAATTAGCTTAGAATAGAATCATTATCAAACTGGTCCTCGGTTCAAAAACAGAAAGATAAGTAATATGAGGAAAATGTGCCTTGCATATTAATATGGCTATAAGATCTAAGTTGGTTCTTTCAAACAAAACAAAGTTGTAAGAACATAAATTATTTGTAGAGGAAAATCCCTATTGCTGCAATTTGTACGTACATCATGTAAACTTAAGATTTTGGTAGCACTGACCAGTTAGGACTGGCTGGATGCTGTTTAGTAGGATGGAAAAAGACAACAAAGGAGAAAGATCGGCAACTGCTCTAACCACATCTATGTTCTCTGTGAATATATAAGCAACATTCCCTCGGACCAGCATAAACACTGCAAATAGAACCAATCCTATAGCAAATGATGTAGCTACAACGACAACAATTGAAAACTTTGCTGCTTTAGCACTGCCGGCACCAAGCTCATTGGATATTCGAACTCTGCAAGTAGTGAAATCATGCCAACCAATTTCAACACAAGCAGATAGTATGCATAAAGTATAAAACTTACCCAGCTGCAGCCAAAAACCCCAAAGAGATCATCATTTCCCAGCCATTGATATTTAAGCTGCTCATCAAAATGCACCATTAGAACATAAATCTATTACCAGCTCAAAAGTAAAGAAAAAAGATAATTATGAACACTAGAACAAACATATTACCAGATGGAGAGGGCATCGATTGCAACCTCAGCATTTTTCATATGTCCTATTAACAATATTAGCACGGTATTGTACCAAAGCTCCAAACTGGATAAGAAACAAAACTTTTACGTGCAAGGTTCTTTATTGAATAATTAAATAATCAAGATGAAGCTAGTACAGAGGCAGATATTGATACCACAACATTGCTCCTGAAGATAAAGATAGCTTGACGACAGGCCAAAGATCACTGAAAGCACTTGATGAAAAAAATACAAGATATCATATACAAATATATAATTGAAAAAAATACCTTCTTCAACTTCAATATCAAAAACAAAATGTTTGAAATATGCATCAAAGTTAACCCTTCTGGCCTTCTCACAAAATTACAACCATTACAATTCAACAAACAGTCATAACTCATAAGTTCACAATAAAACCAAAAGGTGAAGCATCTTGTAGATTGTAGACCATCAATCGTTTCAAGATCCTACAAACTACAAACAAAATAATCATTATTAGTCACATATATCTTACAATTACAAAGAATGAAAAAATATATACATGTAATTTGAACTTTGAAGTGATTTTACTTCTTACAACTTACAAGTGAGAGCACTAAGCATCCCAATCACAGCTTTAAACTCATTGTCATTTACTTCATGTTTAGCAATTCTGCAAAAATAAAAGAATGAGTGTAGCAAAAAGAAAAAGGTTTTAAACAATATACTAGAATATATTTAACTAAAAAGAAAAGTATACCTGACTCAAATTTATCTATGTCTTCAAGTGTTTCTTCAATATTAAATGGATGTGATGATCTTCTAAACCAATCTTGACCACATATGAGAGCTTCCACTAATTTAGGAGATAAAGAACTCCTAAATTGATCAAGAACTCGATTTCCAGTGCTAAATGCTGATTCTGAAGGTACAGTGGAAATAGGAACAGCAAGCACTTCTCTAGCCATCTGTGAGAGCACTGGAAACCAAGAACTGTTGACTTTCCACCATAATAATATATCAAACTCATCACAATCATCATCACATTCCTCATTTAAATATTTGTCTAATTCTGTTTTTGAATCTGGTCCTTCATAATCTGTTTTGCACTTTTTAAGCTTTTGTCTCCTCTTTCTCATTTCTGCACCTCGAAAATTTTCATTCCCACTAGAATCTTCAAGAGTGATTTCAGCTTGTGCATTTTCAGTTATTTGTGGGCCTTTTGTAGAAGCAGTTAGGCGCTTATATTCATTAAACATTTCAAAAAGTGCATATTTTACTTCCTGGGATATTGCTGTTCCCTTTGTATTCCCATATAAAGTGCATAGCTCTCCTTCAATATAATGAAACTTAAGTCTTGGATCAAGTATTGCACCAATATAAATTAATTTGTTCGCCTTTGAAGTATCACCCCAATACTTCTCAAATTTCTCCCTCATTGCATGAGCCATCACACTTAAATCAAAGTCTTCACTTTTTCCAAATTTAGTCAACAGCTTATCAACAATGACTATTTCATCAAATAAAATGTTTGAAGTTACATTCAAGCTACTAGATACTTTGAGTGTGAGATCATAAAAGTTTTCCAAAAACTTGATTGCTCTCCTTGCATCATTCCAATCTCTTGTATTGGGCACTCCATCACCCCCATCCTCCTTCATAAGTTCATAGCAAAAGTTAGGATCTAACACTGTGTATCTATCAAAAGCTCTTTCAAATTTTTGAGCAACATCTAGCATAAGATAGGTTGAATTCCATCTAGTGCTGACATCTAAGCACAACAAGTTCTTGGATTGAATTTTTTCCATCTCAACACATTCTTTAAACTTCTTCAATCTTGATGGAGATTGCCTGATATAGCGAATAGAATGACGAATTTTTTTGACTGATATATTAATCTCTTTCAATCCATCATTCACGATAAGATTAATTATATGAGCAATACATCTTATGTGAATATATTTTCCATGTGCAATGCTGAAGCCCCAATTGATAATTTTCTCTCTCAAATAACTAATAGCAACATTGTTAGCTGAGGCATTGTCAACTGTTATAGAAAAAATCTTATCAATCCCCCAATCAATTAGGCACATCTCAATAGCCATGCCTAAGCCCCTACCAGTATGATCATTAATTGGGCAAAAATTTATTATTTTTTTGTTCAACCTCCACTCCTCATCAATATAATGTGCTGTTAAGCACATATAATTCATCCTTTGCAATGAGGTCCATGTGTCAGTTGTCAAGCAAATTCTTTGAGAGTAAGTAGAATTTTGAAATTGTGTCTTAAGCTTTAATTTCTCATCCATGTAAAGCTGAAAACAATCACGTGAGATGGTCCAACGTGATGGAATTTTAAATTTAGGGCAAGCAACTGAAAGAAATTCTTTGAAGCCTTCACTCTCAACAAACTTAAAAGGGAGCTCACCCATAATAATCATTCGAACTAACGCCTTCCTTATAATGTCCTGGTCAAATTTCCAAACACTACTAGTAAATGATGTTTTATCATCTTTCACAAAATTAAGTTCAGTTTGTTGTTGGCTAATACTACATTGGTACTTTTTACATGTCCTGATATGATTTCTTAAACCAGATGTTCCATTACTTTTTGGATCAGCACGAATTTCTCTTTGACAATATTTGCATTTGCCAACAATCAAACCTTGTGCATTGAATTGCTTACTATAATGATCCCATACCTCTGATCTTGTTTTAACATTCTTCTTTTTTTTTATTTTGAATGAGCAAGTAAATGTTGTGACCCTTGTCCTTCAACCAATGGTTGTTTTCCTTTTTCAGTCTCATGTGTAGAGTCTAGACTTGGAGAAGTGTTATCCATTGACATATCTTCTAGTATCTACAATATAAATATAAATTATATGACTATAAATATAACACTATAAAATATAAACATTATATTTATGCATTTACAAAAACTTACATTTGAAGCTAAAGATGTAGAAGCCATTACGCCTTTCGTGTAAAAAAACAAAGGTCCAACTGTCCAAAATTATTCTCAAACTAGCTATGCTTAGAAGCTAGATGTTAGCACATGCTAATATAATTTTAATAGCATCAAAATGCAAAAAAAAGTAAATAACTACATAGTACATACCTAGGCATAGAGTGCAACTCATAGGATATCATAATTAATATCTAAAGTTCTCTAACTCATGTCACAAATATCAACACATTCAATCAAATAAATTATAAATGAATAATACTATAAAGATAAATATCTACATGCATAAATCAGAATTATTTTTACAGAAGCTTAGTGAAGATTTGGCTTACCGTAGCCAATGCTAACAATCAGCACTTAGGGATTTTTTACTGCAAGGATTCAACGCTTTGCTGCTTTGAGACTCTGAGTGATGGAGAATGGTGGCGGGCTGGCGGCATGTAGTAGCAATAGCAATTGCTGACAGAACAGAGCCAAGAAGATTCAACTTTAAATCCGTGACAGATGCAATGCCAACTCCAATGAGCAAGAAAAGAAGAGATATTTTAATATTCTGGCTGCAAATAAAACCTTGTTAGCTTTCCATTAAAGGAAACACATGTGTAATTAGTAATAACCATATAATTTCCAAGGATTTTTAACTAAACCTGCGGATCCACAAATAAATCGCCTGCATCACTGTTACAATCTTATCCATTTCTATTTCTAACAACGAGTCTGGAACGATTGTAAATTTGTAATTCATCTCAGTTTATCTTGTTGTACTATTAAAATACCAAATAGAGTACAAGTTTACATCAAACTAGCCACTTAGGTGTGGATTCCATTATGCATCGAGCATTAACTAAACTCCAACGTGCTGTCATCTTCCGGTACATGCTTGAACTTTATCATTAGCTGTATTAGTGAATTACGAAAAACAGACAACAGAACAATAGAAAGATTTCTTTGCTCGAACCTGAACTTTTTCTTCAGAAAAACAGTCTCCAGAAGCACGGACGCGGCAGTAGCTAGGTTGGAGACGGCGAGTGCCGAGTGGTGACTGGCGACGGAGTTCACGAGACGAGTGGGGACTGGCGACGCCGCGACGGGTATTAAACTTAAGGTTAGGGTTTGAAGATGGAGACTAGAGAGACAGAGTAGGAGATGGCGACGGATCACACTCACACCGTCACACGTCACAGGCTCACAATCGGAACTTAGGGCAGGAGATGGAGAGTTAGCGACGGGTCACACGAGATGGAGTCATGGGGACGACGACTGGTGAGATTGAGTGCGAGTGGTGACGACCAAGTGGTGAGAACTGAGAACTCTAGATTATAGAAGGAGAAGTGGAGAAATCCAGATTTCGATTTGGAGGCGGGCAGCTGGGCAGGTGGCTCACGACCGGCAAAATCACGAGTCGTCGGCGGACGGGGGGAGGCGGGGAGCAAATGAGCAATACTCGCACTCTCGCAAACTCTAGGGCTTGGAGTGGCTGGGCCAGCCGGCCAGCTGGAGTCTTCACGTCTTCACGCTGTCAGCCGTGACTCACGCATCACTTCACGCCCCAGTGAGCCCACTGCCCACTCCAGCCTGGCTACTTTCGGCCCAAACAGATTAATACTTTTAATTAAAAAAATTAATTAAAAAATTATATCAGTTAATCGGTTTTTTACCGAACCGAAATATAATAACCGATACCGAATACCGAATACCGATTTACACAATATTACTTACCGTTACCGAAACCGAACATTTTATAACCGAACCGATTTAACCGAATTATTCGGTAATCGGTAAAAATCGAATTTACCGACCCCGAATGCTCACCCCTACCACGTCCCTTATGTGACACATTGACTTTTTAAAATTTAGATTAGATTCAACATAATCTTTATGTGAAATGTTAATGTGCAGTTTCCCTTTGTCCTTAGTGTTAGGCCTACGGGCCAAATCTTTTGGGCGCGGCCCAAAGATTCAGTCCAGCCCTTGCCTGTGCAGCAAACCCCAATCGGCGGGTTAGTGGATTATACCGGGCCAAATTCCGTTTGAAAGAATGAATTCATTCGTCAATTGGGTGGAGTGGGGGCTGATGCGGCGCGCATGCACTAACGGGACAGAAGCACGCTTCGGGCTGCGTGAAGACGTGAGGTGGAAGAAAAAACGAGCAGTTCATTCTTCACCGACTCCCTCTCTCTCCTCCTATACTGTCGTCGGCCGGAGCTCGGATCTCTGGCAATCGCCGTGCCTAAGCTTGAGCTCGTATTCCGGTGGTGTGGGCGGGTGAACGGAAGGCGTCAAGCTTCCCCGTTCCTTTCCGCTGGCTGCGTCGTCTTCCTCGCTCCGATCTTCGTCTTTGGCGCCGGCATTGCCCAGACCGCCTCGGGAGGCGCTACTGCTACATCTTCACCAACTTGAAGGAGCCGGCGGCCGTTTGATCGCCGAGGTACACTCTTTCCGTCCGGCACCCCTTGATCTCCGTCCCGGTGCACGTTTCTTCCTAGGCGACGTCGTGTTTCTTCTCCGTTCTCCTACGTTTCCTGCGTGTGTTCGCCAAACCCTCGTGCTCCTCCGCCGAGCCCCCCCTTTCCCCTCCTCCTGACTGCCGGCTCGCCTGCGTGCGACAACTCCCGGAGTCAATCCTCGCCTGCGAGCGAGAACTCTTGGAGTCAGTCCTCACCTGCGTGCGAGTTCCGTTCATCTAGCGGAGGCTGTTGCCTGCGTGCCACTGTAGCTGGTCTCTGATGTGTGCCGTACTAACGCACAACTAACCGCAAGCGTGATAGTTTTGTTGTAGTTGTACTTCAGATGTCGATCCCACAGGGACAGTGATCAAGTACCAAAAGATTATGAACTAGTAGCTAGACAATCGGATCAAGTAGTTTGAAATTATAAAAAGTAAAGCAAATATAACTAAAAGTAAATCGAATCTGGCAAGAGAAAGTTTTTGGTCGAAAACAGGGGATAGAGATATCGGAACGTCGCACTCGTCTCGTTGATGGATCTCAAATTCAAACAAGTTAAAATTATAACCAAGCAATATTAAAAGTGTTCAAGGAAGTATCAAAAGGTATAGATTACCCTCTTTCGACGGCATAATCCGGTATCAATCTAGATCGGCATCCTACTTTCGTGGCTCACCGTACCAAAATTGATCAAATGGGTTCAGAGATACTATACAAGTCCTCATACAAATCCTGCCCCATTTCTTGACAGGTCAGAGTATGTTCGAACTAGCATATCTAGCGTCGCAATTCACCTTTCGGTCCTTCTTGCGACGCCTGAGAAAAGAAATTACATGATCAAGGTAATTCTAGCGATAAAACGGCATAGAACGAATAAACACAAGTAAAATTTTCATTTGCTTTGATATAACAAGTTTGAGAATGAGATACAAACAACGAGACTTACACCCTTAGTTCCGACAAAAGGATTACGCTAACATAGCATCGTTTAAGTACAAAACTCTATAAGAAGAAGGAGATATAAGAAAGAATTGAAGATAGAAGACAACAAACTCTTCGGAAAGGGACAAAATCTTCTCCCTCCAAGCCTTCACGAATAGAAGCACAAGAGATCTTCTTCTCCCAAAATTTTCACCAAGAACTTCACACCAAGCCAAGACTCATCGCCAATGCAAGAGGCTTTTCACCCATTTTATAGAACCGAAACCCATTTCTGAACGTATAACTTGATAGCTCTCTTAATTAGCTGCGTTTTGACACCAAAAAAGTTCAAAACGGAGCTACAATGAGAGAGTTATGGCTCATTTAAGTTTAGGCTGCGCAAGTGAGATTATGGGTGTAATGAAGATTACAGGCATGACTGTAATATTGGCGTAGATTCTCTTCAGCTCCTGAAACGTCCATACACTTGTGGCCCATTAAAAGCTCGTCGTAATGACACCAAAAACGCCCAAATCGGAGTTGTAACGGAAAAGTTATGACCGAATTAATCCATCTCTCCGATGTACTTAATGCTCTTAACATCATTACGAGTGTAATGAGAATTATGAGCATGCTTGTAATTTCTGTAACGAACTCCATTTCATCTAAAATTTTGCGGATGAGTTGACCTTTGACTTGACATGAATTCCGGGCATAGAATGATATCAAAGGTCGCCGATGTGAAGATTATGAGCAGGCTAAAATTACGGCTATACCCGTAATATCTCTTATCGAAGTTTTTGTCTTCCGAAAGGCTTATTTTGAGAAAATTGAGAGCACGCCTTCGGAATATGATTATGCTTGAATAAAGATGAGTTTCTTGAAAATTTAAATTGGAGATTACTGCCATAATGCAGATTATGGCCTGGGCCATAATTCTGGAAATTGGTCCCGTTTGAAGCGAAACTTCTCATCAAGGTTCTTAATTCATTCGGGGACATAAATATACTTCCAAATTGCTCCAGAAACGAGTGAATTATCCTATATTCATCAAACATGACAAAAGTGAAGCTTCTGAAGAAAATCAATGAAATAAGCTAGAAAGAGATGTAAAAATATGGAAATATATCTCGATTCACAGGTAAATATTAGTCTAAAAGACTATAAAAATACGAGACATCAAGTTCTCCCAGACTTAGATCATTGCTTGTCCTCAAGCATGTAAAGCAGATAAGAGTGGTAATCAGAAAAAGATAAAATCACGTCAAGCTTGCAAAATATCCATGGGAAATACCATTATGAATAAACCTTAGTAAATCAGGGCATTCAAAATGATCATCCGTCATCAGGAATAAAGGTGTGAAGATATAGAAACCAAAGTCAGAGAAGACTTACCTCCGCGAGATGCAGTAATCTTTTGTGTGGTATATGTACTCCAATCGAACCTGATTCATCCAAAAACACGAGTTGGGAAAACATCAATGCACTCTTATTTGTTTTATTGTCTTCTCAATTTTTATTTTGACTTCAACTCTTTTCTTAGGTACCACTGCCAATTTTACGCAGTGCCAAGTAGAGGAGTCTATTTTTTTTGTTTGTTTTTGTTTTTGTTTTTTTTAGAACGAATAACAAGTTATGAGAGGAAATCATGGATTAGTGCATTGAGTAATTCCAACATCTAGCAAGGAGAATCAAATTGATAAAGTAATATACTTCTACAAAAAGATCATAAGCATATCGTAAGAGGAAATATCTCAATCAACAAGTGGATCTATCACTTCACTAACCTTGTCCATCAAATAGAAATCCTGACCTAGAACCAAGATTCTAAACATAATGATGTCCATGAGATCAATATAAATATGAAGCTATCATGAATGTTGTTGAAAATCAGAACAGTTTCAGCATGAGAAATAATTGTAGAGTGTAATCTAATTGACAAAAAGCAAGGGTGTATCCAAAACAAAAACATAACACAAATACCATATAACACAAGACAAGTTATATGTAACAAAGCAAAAGTGCTGTAATCATCCATCACAATAAGTTTAAGAGTTACTACATGTTCAAAGTGCATAACAAAACAGAGTAAAACAGATATCAAAACCCTCTATCTCTCATACTTGAATTATGCATAGTCCCTATGTATAACAATGAACGATATCAAAATTTAGAGATATGGGTGCAGAAACTCACTGAATCAGTCCTCTCCATCTGTGTCAGAACTGATCTCAACCTCCTCCTCCTCCGGATCCTCATCATCGTCATTGCCATCACTGCGTATCTCGGGCTCCTCGTCCTGGTCAGGTAACAGTGTGGCCCGCAGCTCACTAAAGGAGGTCCAAAGAGAAGTCAAAAACTTCCCCTATCGGTTTTGCTCAGTAGCCATCCTCTCAAGCCTGGAGCTTTGGTGGGACAGTTCTCGGCGGATCTCGTGTTGTCCTTCCTCCAAGTGTGAAAATATTTGTTGCAAATACTCCCCTTGCCTTTGTTGTTCTTCTAACAGTTGTTTTAAAAGTGATTCAACATTGGAAGAGGAGGAGGAATACTGACCCGTAAAGGCAAAGAATCCGGCCGAGGAGGAAGGTGGTATGAAACTCAATGGCGGTACACTCGCAGCTGTTGCAGTGGTGGAAGCAGTAATAGGGCGTATCTTCCAATTGCTCCTGTTTCTGATACTGGTATGGTCCTGGCATGGAAGAGGCATCGGCTGTGTCCGATCTCTGAAGAAGAGGAAGTAGGAGTCTCCTCTCTTGATAATCACGCGCATAGAGAGACATGAATCAAGGTCCAGGCGTGTGCTGCCAGTGGCTATCTCCATGCCACTAGGGTTGATACCAACACCAAGAGCAATAGTAGTGACCAATCCTCCCATAACTATATGTCCCTTACTGGCTCGGGATACTTTCAACAATTGTTTAACCAAAAGGTAGCTAGTATTTAATTGAAAGGAATGGAGCATGGCCCATAAGTAAAGTACCTCTCCCTGATGCACCATGCCGTCACTCTCGCCCCATCCAAAAATAGTATGAGCTAGAAAGCGGTGGACATAGCAAAGAATGGGGTTGCTAATACTGCTCGCACGGGCAGAGCTGGCAGAATATGAGACATCGCTGCTGATGGACGCCCAAAACTCGTGCTCCCTGTACTCAGATGGTGGCTGATGTGGTGCATGTAGAGGAAAGCTGAAGATACAATTAAGCTGCATAAGATCAAGGCTGTGCTCTGCTCCGCCCAATCTAAATGTGATATGCCCAATATCATCATCGTCGTTGGAGTTCAGCTGTACCTCCAAAGAACTAAAGAACTCCAAGCATAGGGAAATATATGTGGGATGAGTCATGTAGATGAACTGGTGTCATCCGATTTGGTCAAACATCCATTCAATGTCATCAGAAAAACCTAGAGTGCCCATAGCAAATATGTCCAGATAACGTGTATGTATTATCTTGCGCTGGAGAATTTGGCTGCACTTGTGTACTTGAAAAGTATTTCATATGGGAAATCCAAAAATAGCATGTGGCCTTGGTGCACTGTCCGACAAAGAGGGCGGAACAACAGATGAAGCAGGCTGGTAGAAAGGAGTAGCAGGTACATGCATAGTAGACTTCCGGGCTCCAATCTTACGCTTGGGGGCCATTGCGGATGAAGCAGATTGAAATCAAGAGAAAGCAGCGGCAGGAGGAAAACAGACCCTGGAAGAGTGCCGAGAGATCTAGATGCTGAAAATCAGGAAAGTGGGGAGCTTCTCGGTAGATCTTGAAGCACGTAGAACTGGAGATGGAAATCAAGCTGGAGGAGGTGAACGTCCTTTTCTTGGGCTCCTCGGTAGAAATTAAAAAGACTGCTCGGCAGATTTTGTGTAGCACGTGGATATAGAGCAGCAGGGTCAGTTGGATGAAGGACGCCAATGACTTGACAATAGTGGCGGTGGAGAAATCCAAGATGAGAGTAGCAATCGTCGGAAAACCCAGGAACGGACAAGATCTTATGAATCAAGTGGAAGCGAGCGTCGGGGAAGAATTTGCTATTGAAACTTCCTTTAAAACAGCAGCGATCTCTGGAATCAGAAATAGAGAAGATATATGCGACTTGATTGCTAAACGGAAGAGGCGGCGAACTAATGACAACATTTAATCCCTCGCCGCTTCAGTGTGTTGTTCGCTGAAGGGGTGGTTGCAGAAGGAAGGTCGATGGTAGTGGTAGGGCTGATCAAACGGTAAAAATCGAAACCGATTTTATTGAACCGAATTTGCTGAATTTATTTTTACCGAAAATTTTGATACCGAAACCGAACCGAACTAACAAATTACCGAATCATTACCGAACCAAATTAACCAAAGATTTTTGGTAAATTCAGTTAAATTACCGAAAATTACATATGATCGAGTCCCGAGGAAGAGTAGACTGTAGAATTCTCCCTCCTTGATTATCATGCGCATGGAGACATAGGAATCAAGATCGAGTCGGCTGTTGCCCCGGGCTTGTTCCATCTGGTAGGGATGGATCCCTACTGCAAAAGCTAGTAGGGTAAGAAGTCCCCCGAGAGCAATGGCACCCTTCGGCGCCCTTGATACCTTCTGGAGTTGCTTGGCGAAATGAAAGGCAGTGTTGAGGCGGACCCATGCAACATCGCCCAGAGAAATTGGAGTTCGGACGCCCAAACAGGACCATCAGACTCTCCTTGGCCAAAAATAGTGTGTGCCATGACACGATGCACATACTTCAAGACGGGGTTCCTGAGGCAGGTGGCTTTGGCTGTCCTGGTATCAAAAGGTCGAAAACTGGTCAAGTTGGCCCAGAAGTTGATTGCTTTAAATTCAGTTGGTGTGAGACTTGTCCCATCCGTAGGAAAGCCATAAATCGAATTCAGTTCTGTCAACGTAAGCACAAACTCAGTATTGTTGAGCCGGAAGGATAGACTGCCGTCATCTTCTTCGGTGTGGATGCTAGCATGAAACTCCATGGAGGATAGGAATTCTAGTACAATGAGAATGTAGATGGGATAGCAGATAGTGAAGAACTGATCCCACCCCACATGCTGAAATAGCCATTGCACATCCTCGTAGAATCCCAGAGTGTTCAGCGTAGCATGATCCAGGAATCATGTGGTCACCACTGGGCGGCGTGAGAGGGCGGTGAGTTTGGCAAGCTGCTCAGGATCTCTGCAGATGATTCCATAGGGAGTTGGAGGAGCAGCAGGCAGTGGCTGTTGGACGGAGGTGGCTGCGCTAGAAGAGGAGGCTCGGTGTTTGGAAGTGACCTGTTTGCGTCGAGACATGCTAGCCATGAAGGGAGGTTACGGGAAGGTAGTAGCAGGTGGAGGAGAGGCGTCGGAGGTGTAGAGGGAAGGTCGACGGCGGCGGAACAGCGGGCGGCGACCTGAATTAGGGTAGCGGTGAGTGGCGGTGGAAGACGCAGATCGATGCCGGAAAGTTGGGGGAAAGAGTCGCCAGAGGATGGGGAAGATGACGGAAGGTCGCCGGAGGCCGATCGGGTACCGAAGGTGGCGGATTTGGACAGCGGCGGCGGCGCTTGGGTTGCGTACACGGGTGTATACGCGGGTGTGCAGACAGCTCCCTTTTATAAAATATCATGCACGGCCATGTATGGATACATGGCTCAGCCCTTGCAACGCTCGGCCGAAAAAACACATCTGAGTTCACTTACGATACACGGCCGTGCATTCGTGCACGGGCATGCCCGTGCACGTCTCGGTGAAGGACGGGTGCAGAACTCGTTACGCGTCACGGCCGTGCGTACCTTCACGCCCTTGCCCGTGCAGCTCTCGGCCTCGAGTGCAGAAGAGTTTACCGAGCCGTGCATGGTTGTGCATGGATGCACGGGTGCGACCGTGCATGCCTCGGTGATTCCTAAAAAACCCAAAAAAAATTTCATCAGCATGGTACAGCTTAGAGAGCATGAATATGAAATAAAAATTGAAAAATAACAATGTCTAAAGGAGGAAAAGAAATAAGAAAATAAAAGAGTGAACAAGAGGTTGGGTTGCCTCCCAACAAGCGCTTCTTTAAGGTCACTAGCTTGACCTTCGTGATGCTCATGGTGGGTCTGGTGGTGGGGGATCAGAGATATGCAAAGAGAGGCCCATGTCGATGATATCAAGTTTGAAGTAGAGTTTCAATCGTTGGCCGTTTACTTTAAAATTCCCTGTTCTTTGGCTCCATATTTCAATAGCTCCATGTGGAAAGATCTTTTTTACAATGAATGGCCCAGACCATCGAGTCTTCAATTTTCTAGGAAAGAGTTTCAGACGAGAGTTGAAGAGAAGAACTCGATCTCCCACGTGAAAATTCTTTATGACTATATGCTGATCATGCCATCTCTTTGTTCGTTCTTTGTAGATCTTCACGTTTTGATAGGCGGAGAGACGGACTTCATCCAGTTCATTAATTTGAAGCTTTCTCTTTTCACCAGCACTTTGGAGGTCATAGTTCAGTTTTCGAATTGCCCAATAGGCTCTGTGCTCGACTTCAACCGACAAATGACATGATTTTCTGTACACTAGCTGATAGGGAGACATCCTCAGTGGGGTCTTGAAGGTTGTCCTATAATCCCAAAGTGCATCATCTAGCTTCATTGACCAATCTGTTCGTGAGAAGTTGACTGTCTTTTGTAGGATGTTCTTTATTTCTCTGTTAGAGACTTCTACTTGCCCACTGGTCTGTGGATGATAAGGGGTTGCAACTTTGTGGATTACCCCATATTTCTTCAACAAGGAGGCTAACTTGTGATTCAAAAAATGAGATCCCCCATCGCTGATCAATACTCTCGATACACCAAATCTAGGGAAAATGGTGCGCTTAAGCATCATGGTTACCGCCTTCGCATCAAATGTGTGTTCAGCAGAGGCCTCCACCCACTTAGAAACGTAATCCATAGCTACCAGTATGAATCGATGTCCACAAGATGATGGGAATGGTCCCATGAAGTCTATTCCCCATACATCAAAGATCTCTAGCTCCAGGATGCTATTTAACGGTAATTCATCTCGTTTGGAGGTGTTCTCTGACCACTAACACTGGTCACAACGGGTGATGAATCGCCAGGCATCCCGAAAGATAGTGGGCCAGTAAAGTCTAGATTGTAACACTTTAAAGGCCGTCTTTGAAGCACTAGCGTGGCCCCCGTAAGGAGATGAGTGACAATGATATAAGACATCCTAGACTTCCGCTTCGGGTATGCAGCGTCGGAAAAGCCCATCAGCACATCGTCGGAATAAGAGTGGATCATCCCAATAATAGTGTTTGACGGTGCTTCGATTCTTGTCAGAGCTAAGAGCTGTTCATCAGGGAAATAATCATTAATGTCTCGACAATCCTTTTCTTCTTTTTCATGATTTGGTAATCGAGATAAGTGATCAACCACTAAGTTCTCTGAGCCTTTCTTATCGCGGATTTCTAGATCAAATTCCTGAAGCAAGAAGATCCAGCGAATTAATCTTGGCATCACGTCTTTCTTAGCCAGGAGATACTTGATAGCTGTGTGGTCAGTGTAAACAATCACTTTTGAATCAACGACATAGCATATAAATTTGTGAAAAAGCAAATATAATAGCAAGGAGCTCCTTTTCCGTAGTAGCGTAGTTGATTTGAGCCTCGTTCAACGTCCAATTAGCATAATAGATTGCGTGTAGCTTGTTGTCCTCCCGTTGTCCTAGAACTGCCCCGACCACGAAGTCGCTAGCATCGCACATAAGCTCAAATGGGAGTAACCAGTCTGGTGGCTGCATGATGGGGGCTGAGGCCAATGCTTTCTTCAATTTTTCAAATGATGTCATGCAGTCCTGATCAAAAGAGAAAGGAACATCTTTAGCGAGCAGATTAGTCAATGGCCTAGCAATTTTAGAAAAATCTTTTATAAAACGACGATAAAAGGTGGCATGCCCAGAAAACTTCGGACTCCCCTTTTAGATGAAGGTGGTGGCATCTTTTCAATGGCACCTAGTTTGGACCGGTCGACCTCGATGCCGCGTTCTGAGATTAGGTGTCCAAGCACTATCCCTTCTCGTACCATAAAATGGCACTTCTCCCAGTTTAAAATGAGGTTGACTTCTTCGCATATTTTCAACACTTTAGATAGGTTAGCCAAGCAAACGTCAAATGAAGTACCATAAACTGAGAAATCGTTCATGAAAACATTCATTATATTTTCTATAAATTCAGAGAAAATTGAAACCATGCATCTTTGAAAGGTAGCTGAGGCGTTGCATAGCCCAAAAGGCATTCGGCGGTAAGCAAATGTCCCATAAGGACAGGTGAAGGTAGTCTTCTCCTGGTCTTCCGGATGAATAGAGATCTGGAAAAATCCTGAGAAGCCGTCAAGGAAACAGAAGTGAGAATTCTTTGCTAGCCACTCCAGCATCTGGTCGATAAATGAAAGTGGGTAGTGGTCCTTGCGCATGGCTTTGTTTAGCTTCCTATAGTCGATGCACATGCGCCATCCAGTCACAGTGCGGGTAGGGATAAGCTCATTGTTCTCATTCTTGACTACAGTGACTCCACCCTTCTTCGGCACAATGTGCACCAGACTTACCCATTCGCTGTTTGATATTGGGTAGATGACACCAGCATCAAGTAGTTTCAAAATCTCTTTCTTGACCACTTCTTTCATATTTGGATTCAAACGGCGTTGGAACTCCACAGAGGCTTTACTATCGCTCTCCAAAATGATCCTGTGCATGCAGAACGAAGGATTAATTCCTTTAATATCTTCTAATGAATATCCAATTACCTGTTTATGGAGGCGCAATTCTTTTAGTAGCTTCTTAGTCTCCTCTGCATTCAGATTAGCACTAATTATCACAGGACGAGTGGTGTTAGCATCAAGAAACTCATATTTGAGATTGTCTGGAAAGGGTTTAAATTCTAACTCCTTATTTGCAGAAGGGTTAGATTTAACCTCTCCAAGACTCTCAAACTGCGGTCTTCTGAATCTCTCAGTGTTGGCAGTCCCCAAACTTTTCACTTGGTCCTGAGGTTCATCAGTATCAATCTTTTGTTCATCACTCAGTAGACAGACATGCAAAGTGTCCTCGATGGTTGGTGAAGTGAGCTCAGTATTGTCCTCCATCATTTCCATGTCGCAGCAAACCCTTGCAAAAGATGGCTTTTTCAAGGTAGAAGACAAGTCAAATTCTAACTTCTCCTCACCAACATTCAGCGCCAATTTCCCATTTTTCACATCGATAATTGAGCCAACAATCGTGAGGAAGGGGCGCCCCAAGATGATGGGTAGTCGAGTATCCTCCTCCATCTCTAGCACCACGAAATCTGCAGGGATAAAGAATTATCCAACCTTTATTGGTACATCTTCAATGATTCCAATTAGTCGGCGCACTGATCGGTCGGCTAGCTGAAGGGATATAGAGGTGGGTTTCATTTCGCCCATACCTAACTTCCTGTAGATAGACAATGGAATTAAGCTAACGCTAGCTCCTAAATCACATAGAACTCTATCAAAAGGCATATTTCCAATTTGACATGGAATGGAAAAACTCCCTGGATCTTTGAGTTTGGTTAGAAGCTTATTTTGGAGGATGACGCTGCATTCTTCAGTTAGGGCAACTGTTCCTTGCTCCTCAATCTTTTGCTTATTGGATAGGATTTCCTTTAAAAACTTGGTGTATGCTGGCATTTGTGAAAGAGCGTTAGTAAAAGGAATATTGATATAGAGTTTTTTTAATACCTCCAAAAATTTTCCAAACTGCTGGTCCAGTTTGGCCTTAGCTAGTTGCTGAGGGAAAGGGACGGGTGGTTTGTATGGCAGAGGTGGAATGTAAACATGCTCTTTCAGTGCATTCAAGCCTTGCTGTTCTGACTCTGGATTAATTGCAGAGTTCTCTTCAAGAGGAACTTCCTCAGATGAAGTTGGCCTTGTTCTTTCCTTAGGTTCGGGCACCGTAGGATCTTCTAGCTGGATTCTGCTCCTTGTTGTAATCGCATTACAGTGCTCACTGAAGTTGATTCTCTCTTGGAGCGAACTGGTTCTGTGATCCAATTGCGTGATCTGGTTTTCCATTATTTTTGACTAAGTGGAAACAAAGTCCACCTTCATGTTCAACTGGCGAATTTGTTCACTTATAGAATCGTTGTGCTTCATTTGACTCGCCATGAAATTTTTCAACATCAACTCTAATCTGGATTTCTGAGGAGAATCTTATTGTCTTTGATTGACAGATGAATGTTGTATTCCAGGAGGCGGCTTGAAATTAGAAGAGAAATTTTTATTAGAAAAGTTTGAAGGAGGGACTTCCCCTTGATTTAACCTGTATGAGAAATTGGATGATTTCTCCATTCTGGATTTTATGTGTTCGAGAAAGGGTCATTCCGATTCTTGAAATTTCCAATAGCGTTGACTTGTTCAGAGGAAGCATTCAAAATGTGGCAATCATCAGAGGAATGTCATGTTACTCCACAAACATCACAAGTCATTGAATTAGAAGTAGAAACATTGATAGAGTTAAACTTAGAAGAAAGTGAATCTACTTTTGCTACTAGGGAGTTAATCACGTTTATATCAAACTTCCCTGAACTTCGAACTAGTTGGCTCCTCTCTCCTGACCACTGATAATGGTTGAGGGCCATGTCCTCAATCAACTCCATCGCTTCATCATAGTTCTTGTTCATTAGTGCCCCACCAGCAGTAGTATTTACAGAAAGTCTGGTGTGGTATATCAATCCACTGTAGAAGGTGTGAATGATCACCCATTTCTGTAGACCATGGTGCGGGCACATCCTCAATAGTTCTTTGAACCGGTCCCATGCTTCATACAGGGACTCTCCTTCTCGTTGGGCAAAGTTGGTGATTTGATTTCTGAGCTAGGCTGTTTTGCTCGGTGAGAAATATTTTGACAGAAAAGCTTGAGACAGTTGTTCCCACATTGTAATAGAGGCATGCGGTAAAGACTGCAGCCACGCCCTAGCTCGATCCCTGAGAGAGAAAGGGAAGAGTCTTAATTTGATAGCATCAGGATGAGCACCGTTAATCTTTAAAGTGTCGCAACATTCTAAAAAAATAGACAAGTGAAGGTTAGGATCGTCAGTGGTTGCTCCACTGAATTGGTTCTGTTGCACCATATGTACAAGTGACGGTTTTATCTCAAAGTTATTAGCTTCGATAGCCAGACGCGATATACTCGAGTGCACACCAGAGATGGTGGGTGCTGCAAAGTCCTTCAAAGAGCGGTTGGCTTCCATTGTCTGACTGTCAGAAAATTGTCCTTCAAGCTTTAATCTTTCCAAATTTCTTCTGACCAAATGGAAAGTACGCTCTATCTCCGGGTCTCCAAAGAGAAAAACAATCAGGGTTTTAAGTCTATGAAAGGAGATCGGGGTATCGGGTTTCACCGCACTGAAACATGAGGAAATATTAAGGTTGATGTTCTAATCGAGTTTTATCTAAGTTCTCAAGGTAATCCTTCCTAGGGTACATACACGCTCCCTCTTAGGACACGGTCCGGTATCCGACTTAACCCAAGTCTCCTACTCTTGTGGCTTACCGGGTTAAGCAGATCCAATGGGTTCTGTGAAGGATTAGGGTTCCTCGAGTGATTTCGAGTGCTCTCGCCAAACAAAATCACGAGTCCAGTCTAAGGGATTTTGATGACTGTGGTTCACCTCTCAGTCCTTCCCACAGCATCTAAGACATGCATACATATGGCCAGTACATAAACATGAGTGAAAACTTCTAGGCATGAATAAGAACAAAGATAAGTGGAGAAATATATAGATCTAGTCGTAATATTCAACATTCATACAATGGGCTACGCCCAAACCCCGAAAATAGAGTTTACGCTATCGTATACATCATAAAACACATCAAATCTCTCATGCAAATGAAACCAAACCAAAGGGGAGGGTAGATCCTTGATGGAAGAAGGTCCCGCACGAAGATCCACGTCGGAACAGTGGAAGAATCGCGCCGGAATAGTGTTGTTGCCCAGAAAATTACCCCAAACCCTAGGTTGTCACCGTTTTGCTTCGTTCCCCTCAACCGCTTGATCAAATCCAATGATTCTGGTCCCAAAACGTTCGTGTGTGAGTTAGGAAGGTCTCCTTAAAATTTTGTTCAATTCTGCTTCCAAAATAGAAAGTTATGGGCGAAAAACTAGACGCCTGTCGAAACTATGCTGGACGGTACACGGCCGTGCATGGCTCGGTGATTGGAAAACTTACTCTTCACGGCCGTTCATGGACGCACGGCCATGCCCGTGAACGTCTCGTCTAAGTTTGGGCTAGTTAGCTCATGCACGGCCGTGCATGGATACACACCCATGACCGTGAAGAGCGTAGAGGACTCCGATTGGGCTAAAATTTCACGTGTAGCTTCATCTCATTATGAGGAATCGTCCCATATATTCAGATCTTCCAAATTCTACCAATTTTGAGGCAAAATACCTACATTTCAATAAGACAGAGGAAAAGTGAAGGTTCTGAAGAATATGAAGCATTTAAGTGCATAAATGAGACAAAGCATGCATTTTACTCCGAAATAATGATAAAATTAAGTCGCGATATATCATATATTTGCATGTCATCAAAATACATCGGACTTAAAGTTTTGCTTGTCCTCAAGCAATTGAATTGTCTAGAACACAGTGATGACATGAAATAGTGAATCTCAAATAGCTTAAGTAGGTCTAGTGAGGTTGTAGGTTAATCACAACAAGTCTTCAGGTTGTAATGTAGTATGGAAAGCAAATTAAACCAATTATCATGTATGCAATCTATTAGAACATGCAAAGTTACCTTACCAAAAACCTCTATAATGCATCTCACGCAAGTAATATAATTGATCAAGCATTCAAAAGGAAATAATTGTGCATTAAGTCATGGGAAAATAGCATCAGTACCACATAATCCCTATGTGGTGCCTTTTTTTTTGATCAAATGAAATATGTAGACAGTGCCAAGTGCCAAGCTTTGCTTCGGTACCACTTCGGTACCACTGTCTCTGCTTCTATTGAAGTGCTATGAAGAGTGCCAAGTGCAGGTACAATGTGTAGCGTACAAGAACACTTCGGTACCACTATTATTATTTCTGATTCCCATGACAAAGTGCACAAAGAAAGTAGAGTTATGAAGCAAGATTTAATCAATCACTACACCTAAGATGTATGTCAAGGATAAGGTATAATAACAAGCACACTCTGCAAGATCGTAACAACAATGAATTGGGTTAATTTATTCAATCAACTATATTAAACTTAAGAATCGTATGTGCAACCAGAACCAGGATAGACCGTTGGCAAGTAAAAGTCAAGATTCCCAACCCAAGCAATCAAGTAGTCTTAGAACAATGCAATACCATAAGACAGAGCAAACACCAAAAATAAAAAGAGGGGGGGGGGGGGGGAGGGGTTTGGGTAAGACACTAAATATGTTGATACAATTAGCTAACAAAGCATGCAGGAAATAGAAATGACAATCTTAAAACTAACAAAAGTTGACTAAAGAAAAACAAACAACTAACAACTAAAGTAAACTACTGGAAAAATAGAAAGCTGTCCAAGTAATGGGTAAAACCAAAGATGCTCATCCCCAACGCCGATGCAGTCTCGCCTGAAGGTCGTGGACAAACTCTAATATAGAGGACTGCACTCGTCCCTGGCACTCAACCTCAGTCTCAAGATGTTGAATCCGGTCAAGCCCTTCATTAACGGAAAGGTGAGTCTCTTGCTGGGCGTCGCGGAAAAACCGGATCATGGTCTCCATGCGGTCAAGCTGTGTGGTGGA
This sequence comes from Costus lasius, assembly GCA_027563935.2. Classification (NCBI taxonomy): domain Eukaryota; kingdom Viridiplantae; phylum Streptophyta; class Magnoliopsida; order Zingiberales; family Costaceae; genus Costus; species Costus lasius. The sequence continues at coordinate 106,447,190 of CM050448.1, forward strand.
TCGCAGCGAGGGGGTGGTGGCTCTGTCGCAAGAGGCACATCGTTATCTTCAACTGCCTCAACTCGCCAGTTTCGCTGCTCGCGGAATGTGGTGCACGCGGGATTTGACAGTGGTAGCTTGACATCGCTCCCGGGGAAGAGTAGACTGTAGAATTCTCTCTCCTTGACTATCATCCGCAGGGAGATGCAAGAATCAAGATCGAGTCGGCTGTTGCCCCGGGCTTGTTCCATCTGGTAGGGATGGATCCCTACTGCAAAAGCCAGTAGGGTAAGAAGTCCCCCGAGAGCAATGGCACCCTTCGGCGCCCTTGATACCTTCTGGAGTTGCTTGGCGAAATGAAAGGCAGTGTTGAGGCAGACCCCATGCAGCATCGCCCAGAGAAATTGGAGTTCAGATGCCCGAGCAAGACCATCAGACTCTCCTTGGCCAAAAATAGTGTGTGCCATGACACGATGCACATACTTCAAGACGGGGTTCCTGAGGCAGGTGGCTCTGGCTATCCTGGTATCAAAAGGTCAGAAACTGGTCAAGTCGGCCCAGAAGTTGCTTGCTTTAAATTCAGTTGGTGTGAGTCTTGTCCCATCCGTAGGAAAGCCATATATCGAATTTAGTTCTGTCAACGTAAGCACAAACTCAGTATTGTTGAGCTGAAAGGATAGGCTGTCGTCATCTTCATCGGTGTGGATGCTAGCATGAAACTCCATGGAGGATAGGAACTCTAGTACAATGGGAATGTAGGTGGGATAGCAAATAGTGAAGAACTGATCCCACCCCACATGTTGAAATAGCCATTGCACATCCTCGTAGAATCCCAGAGTGTTCAGTGTAGCATGATTCAAGAATTGTGTGGTCACCACTGGGCGGCGTGAGAGGGCGGTGAGTTTGGCAAGCTGCTCAGGATCTCTGCAGATGATTCCATAGGGAGTTGGAGGAGCAGCAAGCGGTGGCTGTTGGACAGCAGTGGCGGCGTTAGAAGAGGAGGCTCGGTGTTTGGAAGTGACATGTTTGTGTCGAGACATGCTAGCGGTGAAGGGAGGTTACATGAAGATAGTAGCAGGTGGTGGAGAGGCGTTGGAAGCTTCGGAGGCATAGAGGGAAGGTCGATGGCGGCGTAACAGCGGGCGGCAACCGGAATTAGGGTAGCAGTGAGCGGCGGCGGAAGACGAAGATCGACACCGGAAAGTTGGGGGAAAGAGTCGCCGGAGGATGGGGAAGATGATGGAAGGTCACCGGAGGCCGATCAGGTACCGGAGGTGGCGGATCTGGACAGCGGTGGCGGTGCTAGGGTTGCATACACGGGTGTGTACGCGAGTGTGCAGACGGCTCCCTTTTATAAAATATCGTGCACGACCATATATGGATACATGGCTTAGCCCTTGCAACGCTCGGCCGAAAAAACGCATCTGAGTTCACTTACGATGCACAGCCGTGCATTGGTGCACGGGCATGCCGATGCACATCTCGGTGAAGGACGGGTGCAGAACTCGTTATGCGTCACGGCCGTGCGTCCCTTCACGCCCTTGCCCGTGCAGCTCTCGGCCTCGAGTGCATAAGAGTTTACCGAGCCGTGCACGGCCGTGCATGGATGCACGGGTGTGACCGTGCATGGCTCGGTTGTTCATGAAAAATCCAGAAAAAATTCTATCAGCATGGTACAGCTTAGAGAGCATGAATATGAAATAAAAACTGAAAAATAACAATGTCTAAATGAGGAAAAGAAATAAGAAAGTAAAAGAGTGAACAAGAGGTTGGGTTGCCTCCCAACAAGCGCTTCTTTAAGGTCACTAGCTTGACCATCGTGATGCTCATGGTGGGTCTGGTGGTGGGGGATCAGAGATATGCAAAGAGAGGCCCTTGTCGATGATATCATGTTTGAAGTAAAGTTTCAATGGTTGGCCGTTTACTTTAAAATTTCCTGTTCTTTGGCTCCATATTTCAACAGCTCCATGTGGAAAGATCTTTTTTACAATGAATGGCCCAGACCATCGAGTCGTCAATTTTCCAAGAAAGAGTTTCAGATGAGAGTTGAAGAGAAGAACTCGATCTCCCACATGAAAATTCTTTATGACTATATGCTGATCATGCCATCTCTTTGTTCGTTCTTTGTAGATCTTCGCGTTTTGATAGGCGGAGAGACGGACTTCATCCAGTTCATTGAGTTGAAGCTTTCTCTTTTCACCAGCACATTGGAGGTCGTAGTTCAGTTTTTGAAATGCCCAATAGGCTCTGTGCTCGACTTCAACCGGCAAATGACATGATTTTCCGTACACTAGCTGATAGGGAGACATCCCAGTGGGGTCTTGAAGGCTGTCCTATAAGCCCAAAGTGCATCATCTAGCTTCATTGACCAATCAGTTCGTGAGAAGTTGACTGTCTTTTGCAGGATGTTCTTTATTTCTTTGTTAGAGACTTCTACCTGCCCACTGGTCTGTGGATGATAAGGGGTTGCAACTTTGTGGATTACCCCATATTTCTTCAATAAGGAGGCTAACTTGTGATTCAGAAAATGAGATCCCCCATCACTGATCAATACTCGCGGTACACCAAATCTAGGGAAAATAGTGTGTTTAAGCATCATGGTTACTGCCTTCGCATTAGATGTGTGTTCAGTAGAGGCCTCCACCCACTTAGAAACGTAATCCACAGCTACCAGCATGAATCGATGTCCACAAGATGATGGGAATGGTCCCATGAAGTCTATTCCCCATACGTCGAAGATGTCTAGCTCCAGGATGCTATTTAACGGTAATTCGTCTCGTTTGGAGATGTTCCCTGACCGCTGACACTAGTCACAACGGGTGATGATCGCCAGACATCCCGAAAGATAGTGGGCCAGTAAAGTCCATATTGTAACACTTTAAAGACCGTCTTTGAAGCACTAGCATGGCCCCCGTAAGGAGATGAGTGACAATGATATAAGACATCCGGGACTTCCTCTTCGGGTATGCAGTGTCGGAAAAGCCCATTAGCACATCGTCGGAATAAGAGGGGATCATCCCAATAATAGTGTTTGACGTCATGCAAAAATCGCTTCTTTTGCTGCCATGAAAGATCAAAGGGAATGATATCAGATACTAAATAATTAACAAAGTCAGCATACCAGGGTGCTTCGATTCTTGTCTGAGCTAAGAGCTGTTCATCAGGAAAATAATCATTAATGTATCGACAGTCCTTTTCTTCTTTTTCATCATTTGGTAATCGTGATAAGTGATCAGCCACTAAATTCTCTGAGTCTTTCTTGTCGCGGATTTCCAGATCAAATTCTTGAAGCAAGAGGATCCAGCGAATTAATCTTGGCTTCATGTCTTTCTTAGCCAGGAGATACCTGATAGCTGCGTGGTCAATGTAAATAATCACTTTTGAATCAACGACATAGGATCTAAATTTATCAAAAGCAAATATAATAGCAAGGAGCTACTTGTCCGTAGTAGCATAATTGATTCGAGCCTCGTTCAATGTCCGACTAGCATAATAGATTGCGTGTAGCTTGTTGTCCTCCCATTGTCCTAGAACTGCCCCGACCGTGAAGTCGCTAGCGTCACACATAAGCTTGAACGGGAGTGACTAGTCTGGTGGCTGCATGATGGGGGCTGAGGTCAATGCTTTCTTCAATTTTTCAAATGATGCCAGGCAGTCCTGATCAAAAGAGAAAAGGGACATCTTTAGCGAGCAGATTAGTCAATGGCCTAGCAATTTTAGAAAAGTCTTTTATAAAACGACGATAAAAGCTAGCATGCCTAAGAAAACTTCGGACTCCCCTTTCAGATGAAGGTGGTGGTATCTTTTCAATGGCATCTACTTTGGACCGGTCGACCTCGATGCCGCGTTCTGAGATTAGGTGTCCAAGCACTATCCCTTCTCGTACCATAAAATGGCACTTCTCCCAGTTTAAAATGATGTTAACTTCTTCGCATATTTTCAACACTTTAGATAGGTTAGCCAAGCAAACGTCAAATGAAGTACCATAAACTGAGAAATCGTCCATGAAAACATTCATTATATTTTCTATAAATTCAGAGAAAATTGAAACCATGCATCTTTGAAAAGTAGCTGGGGCGTTGCATAGCCCAAACGGCATTCGGTGGTAAGCAAATGTCCCATAAGGACAGGTGAAGGTAGTCTTCTCCTGGTCTTCCAGATGAATAGGGATCTGGAAAAATCCTGAGAAGCCGTCAAGGAAACAGAAGTGAGAATTCTTTGCCAGCCGCTCCAACATCTGGTCGATAAATGGAAGTGGGTAGTGGTCCTTGCGCGTGGCATTGTTTAGCTTCCTGTAGTCGATGCACATGCGCCATCCAGTCACAGTGCGGGTAGGGATAAGCTCATTGTTCTCATTCTTGACTATAGTGACTCCACCCTTCTTCGGCACAATGTGCACCAGACTTACCCATTCGCTGTCTGATATTAGGTAGATGACACCAACATCAAGTAGTTTCAAAATCTCTTTCTTCACCACTTCTTTCATATTTGGATTCAAACGGCGTTGGAACTCCATAGAGGCTTTACTGTCGCTCTCCAAAAAGATCTTGTGTATGCAGAATGAAGGATTAATTCCTTTGATATCTTCTAATGAATATCCAATTACCTGTTTATGGAGGCGCAATTCTTTTAGTAGCTTCTTAGTCTCCTCTGCATTCAGATTAGCACCAATTATCACAGGACGAGTCGAGTTAGCATCAAGAAACTCATATTTGAGATTGTCCGGAAGGGGTTTAAATTCTAACTCCTCCTTTGCAGAAGGGCTAGACTTAACCTCTCCAAGACTCTCAAACTGCGGTCTTCTGAATCTCTCAGTGTTGGCAGTCCCCAAACTTTTCACTTGGTCCTGAGGTTCATCAGTATCAATCTTGTGTTCATCACTCAGCAGACAGACATCCAAAGTGTCCTCGATGGTTGGTGAAGTGAGCTCAATATTGTCCTCCATCGTTTCCATGTCGCAGCAAACCCCTGCAAAAGATGGCTTTTTCAGGGTAGAAGACAAGTCAAATTCTAACTTCTCCTCACCAACATTCAGCGCCAATTTCCCATTTTTCACATCGATAATTGAGCCAACAATCGTGAGGAAGGGGCGCCCCAAGATGATGGGTAGTCGAGTATCCTCCTCCATCTCTAGCACCACGAAATCTGCAGGGATAAAGAATTATCCAACCTTTATTGGTACATCTTCAATGATTCCAATTAGTCGGCGCACTGATCGGTCGGCTAGCTGAAGGGATATAGAGGTGGGTTTCATTTCGCCCATACCTAACTTCCTACGGATAGACAATGGAATTAAGGTAACGCTAGCTCCTAAATCACATAGAGCTCTATCAAAAGGCATATTTCCAATTTGACATGGAATGGAAAAACTCCCTTGATCTTTAAGTTTGGTTAGAAGCTTATTTTGGAGGATGGCACTGTATTCTTTAGTTAGGGCAACTGTTCCTTGCTCCTCAATCTTTCGCTTATTGGATAGGATTTCCTTTAAAAACTTGGCATATGCTAGCATTTGTGAAAGTGCGTCAGTAAAAGGAATATTGATATATAGTTTTTTTAATACCTCCAAAAATTTTCCAAACTGCCGGTCCAGTTTGGCCTTAGCTAGATGCTGAGGGAAAGGGACAGGCGGTTTGAATGCCGAGGTGGAATGTAAATCTGATCCTTCAGCGCATTCAAGCCTTGCTGTTCTAACTCTGGATTAATTGCAGAGTCCTCTTCAGGAGGAACTTCCTTATATGAAGTTGGCCTTGTTCTTTCCTTAGGTTCGGGCACCTTAGCGTCTTCTAGCTGGATTCCGCTCCTTGTTGTAATCGCATTACAGTGCTCACTGAAGTTGATTCTCTCTTGGAGCGAACTAGTTCTTTGATCCAGTTGTGTGATCTGGTTTTCCATCATTTTCGAGTAAGTGGAAACAGAGTCCACCTTCGTGTTCAATTGGCGAATTTGTTCACTTATAGAATCGTAGTGCTTCATTTGACTCACCATGAAATTTTCCAACATCGACTCTAATCTAGATTTCTGAGGAGAATCTTGTTGTCTTTGATTGACAGATGGATGTTGTATTCCAGGAGGCGGCCTGAAATTAGAAGAGAAATTTTGATTAGAAAAGTTTGAAGGAGGGACTTCCCCTTGATTTAACCTATAGGAGAAATTGGATGATTTCTCCATTCTAGATTTTATGTGTTCGAGAAAGGGTCGTTCTGATTCCTGAAATTTCTAATAGCGTTGACTTGTTCAGATGGAGCATTCAAAATGTGGCAATCATCAGAGGAATGTCCTGTTACTCCACAAACATCACAAGTCATTGAATTAGAAGTAGAAACATTGATAGAGTCAAACTTAGAAGAAAGTGAATCTACTTTTGCTACTAGGGAGTTAATCATGTTTATATCAAACTTCCCTGAACTTCGAACTGGTTGGCTCTTCTCTCCTGACCACTGATAATGGTTGAGGGCCATGTCCTCAATCAACTCCATCGCTTCATCATAGTTCTTGTTCATTAGTGCCCCACCAGCAGTAGCATCTACAGAAAGTCTGGTCTGGTTTAGCAATCCACTGTAGAAGGTGTGAATGATCACCCATTTCTCAAGACCATAGTGCGGGCACATCCTCAATAGTTCTTTGAATCGGTCCCATGCTTCATATAGGGACTCTCCTTCTCGTTGGACAATTTTTTTGACAGAAAAGCTTGAGACACCTGTTCCCACGTTGTAATAGAGGCCTGCGGTAAAGACTGCAGCCACGCCCTAGCTCGATCCCTGAGAGAGAAAGGGAAGAGTCTTAATTTGATAGCATCAGGATGAGCACCATTAATCTTTAAAGTGTCGCAGCATTCTAAAAAAATAGACAAGTGAAGGTTAGGATCGTCAGTGGCTGCTCCACTGAATTGGTTCTGTTGCACCATTTGTACAAGTGACGACTTTATCTCGAAGTTATTAGCTTCGATAGCCGGACGCGATATACTCGAGTGCACACCAGAGATGGTGGGTGCTGCAAAGTCCTTCAAAGAGCAGTTGGCTTCCATTGTCTGACTGTCAGAAAATTGTCCTTCAAGCTTTAATCTTTTCAAATTTCTTCTAACCAAACAGAAAGTATGCTCTATCTCTGGGTCTCCAGAGAGCAAAACAATCGGTGTTTTAAGTCTATGAGAGGAGATCGGGGTATCGCGTTTCACCGCACTTAAACATGAAGAAATATTAAGGCTTGATGTTCTAATCGAGTTTTTTCTAAGTTCTCAAGGTAATTCTTCCTAGGGTACAGACACGCTCCCTCTCAGAACACGGTCTAGTATCCGACTTAACCCAAGTCTCCTACTCTAGTGGCTTACCGGGTTAAGCGGATCCAATGGGTTCTGTGAAGGATTAGAGTTCCTCGAGTGATTTCGAGTGCTCTCGCCAAACGAAATCACCAGTCCAGTCTAAGGGATTCTGATGACTGTGGTTCACCTCTCAGTCCTTTCAACAGCATCTAAGACATGCATACATATGGTCAGTACATACACATGAGTGAAAACTTCCTAGGCATGAATAAAAATAAAGATAAGTGGAGAAATATATAGATCAAGTCATAATATTCAACATTCATACAGTGGCCTACGCCCAAGCCCCGAAAATAGAGTTTATGCTATCTTATACATCGTGAAACACATCAAATCTCTCTTGCAAATGAAATCAAACCAAAGGGGAGGGTAGATCCTTGATGGAAGAAGGTCCAGGATGAAGATCCACGTTAGAACGGTGGAAGAATCGCGCCGGAACAGTGTTGTCGCCCAAAAAATCACCCCAAACCCTAGGTTGTCGCCGTTTTGCTTTGTTCTCCTTAACTGCTTGATCAAATCTGATGATTCTAGTCCCAAAACGTTCGTGTATGAGTTAGGAAGGTCTCCCTAAAATTTTGTTCAATTCCGCTTCTAAAATAGAAAATTATGGGCGAAAAACCAGATGCCTATCGAAACTACACGGGACGGTACACGGCCGTGCATGGATGCACGGGCATGCTCGTGCATGGCTCGGTGACTGGAAAACTTACTCTTCATGGCCATGCATGGACTCACAGCCATGCCCATGAACGTCTCGTCAGAGTTTGAGCTAGTCAGCTCATGCACGGCCGTGCATGGATACACACTCATGACCGTGAAGAGCGTAGAGGACTCCGATTGGGCTGAAATTTCACGTGTAGCTTCGTCTCATCATGAGGAATCGTCCCATATCTTCAGTTCTTCCAAATTCCACCAATTTTGAGGCAAAATACCTACATTTCAATAAAATAGAGGAAAAATGAAGGTTCTGAAGAATATGAATCATTTAAGTGCATAAATGAGACAAAGCATGCATTTTACTCCGAAATAATGATAAAATTAAGCCGCGATATATCATATATTTGCATGTCATCATAGGACCAAATCTTCAACTTCAAATTCCTTGTGCACTATACATTTGTCGTGAAATCGCTTGGTTCGTTCCTTATAAATTTTCTCATTCTCATACGCCTCAAGTCGTATCTCGTCCAATTCATTCAGATCCAATTTCCTCTTCTTACCAACTGTCTTATCACCCAGAATGCCTTATGTTCAAGCTCGACCGAAAGATGACAAGACTTCTCATATATCATCTGAAATCGAGACATTCCTATAGGAGTCTTGAAAGCATTTCGATAGACCTAAAGAGCATCATCCAATTTAAGGGCCCAATCTGTTTTCGCAGTCGAAACCGTGCGCTCTAAAATTCTTTTCAGCTCACGATTTGTTACCTCAACTTGACCGCTAGTCTGGGGGTGATATGGTGTTGCAATTTTGTGATGCACCCCATACTTTTTCAGTACAGCGGCAAATCTCTGTTCAATAAAATGCGATCCTCCATCGGTTATCAGCACCCACGGCACGCTGAATCTTGGAAAGATAGTCTTCTTCAGCATCCGTATCACAACTTTAGAGTCATTGGTCGGTGCGGCTGAAGTTTCTAGCCACTTTGATACGTAGTCGACGGCCACCAAGATGCACTTGTTTCCATAGGAGGATGGGAATGGTCCCATAAAATCTATTCCCCACACATCGAATAATTCGACTTCTAAAATATTATGTAACAGAAGTTCATCGCGTTTCGAAATGTTGCCACTTCTTTGGCAACTGTCATAGGTCAGAATAAAATTTTGTGCATCTTTAAAAATACTGGGCCAGTATAATCCAGATTGTAGTACCTTGAATGCAGTTTTTGTAGCACTGGCATGACCTCCATAAGGGGAAGAATGACAGTGCTTAAGAATATTAGGAACATCATCCTCGGGTACACATCATCTAAATAGTCCATCGGCGCATCGCTAAAAAAGATACGGATCATCCCAATAAAAATGTCGTACGTCGGATAAGAACTTCTTTTTTCGTTGAAATGACAGATCAGGTGGAAAAATATCAGATGCCAAATAGTTAACGAAATCAGCATACCATGGTGCATCTTGCACAACAATTTTGAATAACTTCTCCTCAGGAAATGTATCATTGATTTCCAAATCATCAGAAACATCTTCTTTGTTCAGAAGCAAATGTGACAAATGGTCACCCACCACATTTTCAACTCCCTTCTTATCTTTTATTTCCAAATCAAATTCTTGAAGGAGAAGTATCTATCGTATCAGTCGTGGCTTTGCGTCTTTCTTACTCATCAAATACTTGATTGCTGTGTGGTTTGTATAAACAATGACTTTGGAATTAATCAAGTAAGAACGAAATTTGTCAAACGCAAAGACGATGGATAAACGCTCCTTTTCTGTTGTTGCATAATTGATTTGAGCTTCGTCTAAAGTGCGGCTGACATAATATATTGCATGAAGCTTTTTGTCTCTTCTTTGCCCCAGAACAGCTCCGACAGCAAAGTCGCTTGCGTCGCACATTAGCTCAAAGGGTAAGGTCCAATTAGGGGGCTGAATAATGGGTGCGGAAATCAAAGCTTTCTTGAGCTTCTCAAACGCCTACAAATAGTCATTATCAAAACAGAATTCAGAGTCCTTACAGAGCAGATTGGTCAATGGTCGGGCAATCTTTGAGAAATCTTTAATGAATCTTCTATAGAATCCGACGTGTCCGAGGAAACTACGGATTCCTTTTACTGAGGTTGGTGGATTCATCTTTTCAATTACTTGCACTTTAGCCTGATCAACTTCTATCCCTCATTCAGAAATAAGATATCCTAACACAATCCCTTCTTGTACCATAAAATGGCACTTTTCTTAGTTTAGAATGAGGTTCACTTCCTCGCATTGCTGCAAAACCTGGGACAAATTAGCTAAACAAGATTCAAAAGATCGACCATATACCGAGAAGTCGTCCATAAAGATGTCCATAAAATCTTCGTTATAGTCGGAGAAGATTGCCATCATGCATCGTTGAAATGTGGCTGGAGCATTGCATAGTCCGAATGACATTCTTCTGTACGCGAATGTTCCATATGGACAAGTAAAGGTCGTCTTTTCTTGATCCTCAGGGTGAATTGGAATCTGTAGAAAACTAGAAAATCCATCAAGAAAGCAGAAATAAGCATTATGGGCAAGACGCTCAAGCATTTGATCGATGAAAGGTAGAGGAAAGTGGTCCTTTCGCGTCACTTTGTTGAGCTTCCAGTAGTCTATACACATTCGCCATCCGCTTACAGTACGGACCGGAACTAGCTCATTATGCTCATTCTTGACAACTGTTACCCTGCCCTTTTTGGGTACAACGTGGATAGGGCTCACCCATCGGCTGCCTGATATTGGGAAGATGACCCCCGCGTCTAACAGTTTAAGGATCTCTTTCTTTAAGACCTCCTTCATGCTTGGATTTAGTCGTCGTTGAAACTCCACGGAGGGTTTACTTTCCTGTTCTAAGAGAATCCTATGCATATAGACAGATGGGTCAATTCCTTTGATATCATGCAAGGAATAGCCTATGACCTTTTTATGAAGTTTAATTTCAGCAAGTAATTGCTCTGTCTGAATTTCAGTCAAGCTTGCATTCACTATTACAGGCAAGGTAGAATCATCATTCAAAAATTCATACTTCAAATTCTGAGGAAGAGATTTCAACTCAATCTTTCTTACCTCGCTTACCTGTGATGTCATCTGGTCAAGATGTTCAACCTTCGTCTTATGGGGGCTCATTTTTTCGACTGAGTCCATCATTTTTGCATAAGCCTGGCTTCATCATTTTCCTCAGCATTTGGACTTCCCAAAAGACAGACTTCCAGCGGGTCATCTAGCATCCCATCAGATATGGGATTCTCATCTTTAACAACTTCATCAATGACATCCAAGCTACAACATGAACCTGCGATAGAAGGGTGTTTCAGATTTCGTGCTAAATCAAATTTGATAGCCTCCTCACCAATGTTTAAGGCTAATTTTTCATTTTTCACATCAATGACTACTCCGATAGTCGCAAGAAATGGTCTTCCCAGAATTATTGGTAGTTTTGTGTCCTCCTCCATCTCGAGTATGACAAAGTCGACTGGAATGAAGAAATTTCCTACCTTGATCGAAACATCTTCCAGGATTCCTGCCGGTTTGGGCACTGAGCGGTCAGCAAGTTGCAGAGAAATTGGTGTCGCCTTTACATCGCCAATGTCTAGTTTCCTGCATATAGAAAAAGGCATTAAACTGACACTGACGCCGTAATCACATAACGGGTGTTCAAAAGTCAAATCCCCTATTTTGCATGGTATTGAAAAGCTGCCCAGATCTTTTAATTTTTCTGGAAGCTTATTTTGAATTATGGCGCTGCACTCTTCAGTTAGCGCCACTGTGCCTGGTTCCTCTAGCTTCTGTCAGTTTGAAAGAATGTCCTTAAAAAATTTTGCATATGTGGGCATCTACGTTAAAGCTTCAGTAAAGGAGATGTTAATATACAACTTTTTCAAAATTTCTAAAAATTTCCCAAATTGTTTATCCAGCTTTGCCTTAGCCAACCTTTGAGCGTATGCAATTGGAGGCTTGTAAGGCAGTGGTGGAACATAAGCTGGTTCACTCTCATGATTATCTTTTTCCTAACTTGATCTCTCGGGTTCGGGTACATGACTGGTAGATGCATCAAGACTCAGGTTTGAATCAGGTACTCTCGGTTCTTCTAGTTGCTTACCACTACGAGTAGTAATTGCACTGCAATTTTCTCGTGGATTTTGTTCAGGTTGGGAAGGTAACCTATCTGCAGGTCTAGCTAGATTGGTGGCTAGGTTTGCCAATTGTACATCTACTTGTTTGTTGTCGGCTTCAATGGCATCCAGTCGGGGCCTGCTCAGGCCAAATTCATACAGAGACTTTCAGAAACAACTGAGAAGATTACAGGACTACCGTTATTATATTTATGGTCCGGCTCAGTTTTCTGATTCTTCCGTTGGACACTTAAAAAGACGATTTCTCGAGCTTTAGGGCACCAATTGAAGATCCGTAAAAAGGAGAACGATCAGGATAAAGAGGAGAAGGATCTCGAAGTGAAATGACCAATTTTTATCATGGATTCACGACGAATTTCAGAGAATTGTCACCGCCCTAGGGTTCGTCAGTTCTCAGCGTACATACCACCTCCGGCCACAAAATTTGAAAGGAAACTTCGCCTAAAGAAGGAGAACATACTACAGAAGTTTTAGAGTGAAAGGAGATCGATCGAGGGAGAAATCAACAAAAACAAGGGCGCCACCACTGTTCATCGCATCCAGGAGCAAAATTACGGGATGTAATTTTCATTACAGCCCTGTTTTGTAACTTTTACTCTTCTCTTTCAATTTCTAATCACTCTAAATGATGTTTTATTGTAATTCTTCAATCATGGTAGCTTAAACCTTCTTTTGGGACATGGGGGAGTAATCCCCTAAATTTCTTATGACTAGATTAATTTTACTTTCGTCCTGATAATTTTACTGTGATAATTCTACTTATGTGATGATTGCCCTTAATTCTCCATAGATTCATATTTATCAGCATGATTTAGAGTTTTTACATTATGGACTAAAAAGTGATTTGTGAAAACTTGGAACCCTAAAATTGAACGTTAGGAACTCATCGTAAGAAATTAGGTCTGTTCTTATTTCTCGATTTTAGAAGTATATTGCCATGTTGATAATCTGAACTTAGGATTGAGTTATTGAAATAAACATGATGATACTGTGAGAGATCAAGTATCGGATCATTGGAGAACCATAAGTAGAACCTGTGAAAATTATAGTATGAAAATATGTAGTTTTCACTTGAGATGATTGACTTAGAATTCGGATGCATGAGAGTGATCCTTGAGTTCTTTGTCAATGATTTACTTATATCTAACATTGAATAAATCCTGCATGAGAGTGAGGATTAGTTCTTTGTAAATTGTCTGCGCGAGAGCGAGATGATTTCTTTATGAAGTAAATTATGTCTTTATCATAATAAAATTTGATTGACGAACATCTATTCATATCTAGTCATGGAAATTAAGGTGGATGAAACCCTAGTCCCGGTTTCTCTCTCTGATATTTTCTTATAGCTTTCGATAGTTTGCTTCATATTTTCGACTGCGTAGTTAGTAAGAAATTGATTATTCGGTACTTGACAAACAAGGTCTCTGTGGTTCAATATTTTAATTATTACTTTAATTATCCTTGCACTTGCAGACATAACAAGTAGGGATCATTTTGTGGTCTCGGATTTTGGTTCCCTATAGCATTAACATAATCTTGTTTGGGTTCAGATGGTTGGGAAACAACTAACTGGCAGTTAGCATGGTTGGGGCAAAAAATTCCACAAATCTCTCAAACAGAAGGATTAGAACTTGAATCGACAGAATTGACATGCATTGAATCTAATTTATGAGATAATGAGTAAACCTTGGCAGCCAAAGAACTTAAGGCATCTAATTCATACTTACCTGGTGCGATGGCCCTAGATGATGTGCCCCGTTGGTCTCCAGCCCATTGGTTGTGATTCAGAGCCATGTCTTCTAGTAAATTCATTGCGTCATCGACATTTTTGTTCATAATTGCTCCACCAGCGGCTGCATCTACAGTAAGACGCGTATTATAGTTAAGACCATGGTAAAATGTATGAACAATTACCTATTTTTCCAAGCCGTGGTGTGGGCATAAGCGTTGAATTTCCTTGAATCACTCCCAAGCTTCATACAGAGATTCCCCATCTTTCTGTGTGAAACCGGTGATCTGGTTTCGCAGTTGGACAGTTTTGCTTGGGGGAAAGTACTTCGAGAGAAACGCCTGGGAAAGTTCCCATGTTGTAAGGGATTCAGGTTGGAGAGAGTATAGCCAGTTTCGGGCTCTATCCCGGAGAGAGAATGAGAAAAGTCGTAGTTGTAGCGCGTTGCTAGAAACTCCGTTCATCTTTGTCGTGTCGCAAAACTCCAAGAAAATCGACAGGTGCATGTTTGGGTGTTCAGATGGTAGGCCTCTGAATTGGTTCTGCTGAACCATCGATAAAAGGGAGGGCTTTATCTCAAAGTTATTAGCTTCCACTGGAGGTCTAGAAATACTTGAGTGAAGACCCTACGCATTTGGAGCAGCAAAATCTTTTAAAGTTCTGTTGTTGTTCGCCATCATCAGATCGACAGGAATAGGTTCAATAATCCTCGATTTTTCTCTAGCACTCAATTCCTTTAACCGTCTTCTGCGATGGAACGTCCTTTCAATTTCTTGATCAAGCTCGTACAGATCTTCAAGTCCACCTGATCGTAAACCACTACGCTTATAACAGTTAAGTGCAAATAACAAAGATAGAGAGAAAAACTAAATCACAATAACAAAGAAACAAACAAAACAAAGAAACAAGGACGAACAAACAAAAACAAAGAAACAAAAGCAATAGCAAAAGAAACAAAACGTCTAGTCTACCAATCGTTAAATCTCTTTGATATTGGCTGCCTGTCCCCGGCAACGACGCCAAAACTTGATGTGTGTCGTACTAATGCACAACTAACCACAAGCGTGACGGTTTTGTCGTAGTAGTACTTTAGATGTCGATCCCACAGGGACAGTGATCAAGTACCAAAAGATTATGAACTAGTAGCTAGACAATCGGATCAAGTAGTTTGAAATTATGAAAAGTAAAGCAAATATAACTAAAAGTAAATCGAATCTGGCAAGAGAAAGTTTTTGGTCGAAAACAGAGGTTAGAGATATCGGAACGTCGGGTTTGTCTCGTTGATGGATCTCAATTTCAAACAAGTTAAAATTATAACCTAGCAATTTTAAAAGTGTTCAAGGAAGTTTCAAAAGGTATAGATTATCCTCTTTCGACGGCGTAATCCGGTATCAAACTAGATCGGCGTCCTACTTTTATGGCTCGTCGTACCTAAATTGATCCAATGGGTTCAGAGATACTATAAAATTCCTTATACAAATCCAGCCCCATTTCTTGACAGGTCAGAGTATGTTCAAATTAGCAGATCTAGTGTCGCAATTCACCTTTCGGTCCTTCTTGCGAAATTCTAGCGATAAAACGGCATAGAACGAATAAACACAAGTAAAATTTGCATTTTCTTTGAAATAACAAGTTTGAGAACAAGATACAAACAACGAGACTACACCCTTAGTTCCGACAAAAGGATTACGCTAACATACCGTCGTTTAAGTACAAAACTCTATAAGAAGAAGGAGATATAAGAAAGAATTGAAGATAGAAGACAACAAACTCTTCGGAAAGGGTCAAAATCTTCTCCCTCCAAGCTTTCACGAATAGAAGCACAAGAGATCTTCTTCTCCCAAAATTTTCACCAAGAACTTCACACCAAGCCAAGACTCGTCGCCAATGAAAGAGGCTTTTCACCCATTTTATAGAACAGAAAGCTCAAAACGGAGCTATAATGAGAGAGTTGTGGCTCATTTAAGTTTAGGCTGCGCAAGTGAGATTATGAGTGTAATGAAGATTACGGGCATGGCTGTAATGTCGGCGTAGATTCTCTTCAGCTCCTGAAACATCCATACACTTGTGTCTCATTAAAAGCTCGTCGTAATGACACCAAAAACGCCCAAATCGGAGTTGTAACGAAAAAGTTATGACCGAATTAATGCTGCTCTCCGATGTACTTAATGCTCTTAACACCATTACGGGTGTAATGAGAATTATGGACATGCCTGTAATTTCTGTAACGAACTCCGTTTCATCTAAAATTTTGCGGGTGAGTTGACCTTTGACTTGAGATGAATTTCGGCCATAGAATGATATCAAAAGTCGCCGATGTGAAGATTACGGGCAGGCTAAAATTACAGATATACCCGTAATATCTCTTGTCAAAGTTTTTGTCTTCCGAAAAGCTTATTTTGAGAAAATTGAGAGCACGCGTTCGGAATATGATTATGCTTCAATAAAGACAAGTTTCTTGGGAATTTAAACTAGAGATTACTGCCATAATGCAGATTATGGCCTCGGTTGTAATTCTGGAAATTGGTCCCATTTGAAGCGAAACTTCTCGTCAAGGTTCTTGATTCACTCGGGGACGTAAATATACTTCCAAATAGCTCCAGAAATGAGTGAATTATCCTGTATTCATCAAACATGATAAGAAGTCTGTAGAAAATCAATGAAATAAGCTGGAAAGAGATGTAAAAAATGGAAATAGGTCTCGATTCACAGGTAAATATTAATCTAAAAGATTATAAAAATACGAGACACCAGTTTCTTGCTCCTCTCTGCCTTCCTGTGGAGGTTTCCTCCCGGTAAGGTCCCCGTTGGCGCCTGCTCAGCCTCCGTCCGCTTCAGTCGCCTACATGCGACTCCTCTTCTGCCACCCCGCGTGTGTGTGGACGGATAGTCACCGCCAATGCTCTTAGCTGCCGTCTGACGGTTCCATCCTCGGTTGTTAGGCCTTCTTTCCAGCATTTCCAGCCACCTGAAGCGGCTCCTCTTCCATCCTCCAGCTCTCCTCTATGTGAGGTTGAGCGGCCGGTTCTTCGGCCTATCGGCGAATGCACACGAGGTGTGCTTGGACGGACCGTCCGTCCATTGTCGACGCGTACATGCGTGCGACCATGTGCGGAGGTCTCTCAGTCGGACACTCCTCCTCACAGGCGTGTGAGTGAGGTACCAACAGTGCCTTCTTCATCACCGGCGTGCAACGCCGTGTGGACGACTATCTGTGATCGCCGGCCATCGGCGTGATCTCCGGACGTGAGGGTGAGTCCGACTCCCCATTAGGGAATGTCCGGCTACTCCCTCGGTACTCTCTCCGACACGTGTGCATGCTCGGAAATGATTGTGGACCCCATCCAATGCGGTCGGTTACGGGTGGGTCCCTATTGGGTTCGGGTGAACCCAGTTCGACTCAGCGACACTTATTCCCGGTGAATCGCGAGCGTCGATCCAGGTCGTGTTGGAATGGCAGCGATCTTCCGCTTAGTCCATAGTCGGGCTGGGGGTCGGTTCGAGGAACCTTCCCCACCAGTCACAGCCAACCTCGCGGTTGTGACCGTGGGGGCCCTGCGTGCGCTTAGTTGGACTCGAGTCAAGCATTGACTCATGTGAAAATTCATAAAAAAAATATTACTGTAATTCATGGCGTGATAGCTTGGTATCAGAGGCAGTGACTGCGCATTCCAATTTGTACGAGCGTCGTACTTGTATTTCGAGTGACCTCTCTGCTCGGGTGCAGATGGAGTCCTCGACTGACAGCGGACTATCGTTCCTTGTGGATATAGTTGGAGTTGGGGCTTTGGATCCCCGCATCTTAGCGGAGACCATCTCCACACTGCTCATCTTCAACGAGCATCTTGTAGCTCAGGTGACTCGGCTCACTGAGGAGCTAGAGGCATCCCAGGCGGAGGTCGTGTTGCTGAAGCGCGCTACGGCGGCTTCGATAGCACCGACTATGGCCGATCTCGGCCAAGAGACCGTCGTGTGACGACATGTCTTGAAGCCTGCCCCCTTCCGAGGGATGCGTTGCTCCACGAAAGTTTAGAACTTCCTTAGGAATATGGAAACATATTCCCATGATATTTAGATCCCCGAGGGGGAGCAAGCCCAAACTTGCATCGCGTATCTCTCTGGAGATGCGAAACTATCGGGGCGGATACAGGCCGCTTCCAACTTATTCAGGATCAATCTAGCCCGTAAGCTCTCTTGGGAAAAGCTTAAAATGGAGATCGTGACTCAGTTCCTTCCAAGGAACTTGACGTGTTCTACGAGGGGTGCCCTCGAAGAAGTCAGGTATGTTGCAAACATCTGAGTCTATGCGCAGTAGATTTATCAGGCTGCGGAAGCTTTAGTAGACCATATGGGGTCCGGGGAACAAATCCCCTCCTTAGCCTCAACCACTGCGAGTGGTACGGCTTCTACCTCACGAATGGAGAGTTTGTTCGCCATGAAGGGCAAAAAGCCATTCACGCGGGAGAGTCGGCCCGCGACACCAAAGCCAACAAAGATGATCGGAGACCGCCCACCTTCTGCAATAGCAGAAGAGGAGAGCAGTGTACGAGATCAGGAGGAGCTCCTAAATCCCCTAGTGTTGGGCACTGCCTTTATTAGTAGTGAGAGGCCAATGTTACTATACGTTGTGTCCCTTATAAACTCTCAGTCGGTGAACGCTATAATTGATACAGGTGCGTCGTACCTTTTCATAAGCGAAGCTACAGCTAAGAGTGTTGGACTTAAGATGTCCCTAGCACGGGACTGAGTGAGGTCGGTTGGTGCAGTAGACCCGGAGGTCTTAGGGATATCATACGATGTGGATATCGTAATTGGTAGTTGGTAGGGCCGCTGCCATGCGAAGATTTTGGAACTCCCAGATTACGAAGCTATCTTCGGCCTCGAACTATTAGTCAAGACAAAGATAGCAGTGATGTCATATCTGTATGGGATACAGATACATGATGAGGACTCATGTTGCCTCGTTCCCTGCATTGGTAGCACGGAGCCAAGGAAGCGAAAGAAGAGGGACTCCCAGGGAGTGCCCTTGTCGGCGAACGCCTTGGCTGTAGGGTTGTGATGTGTTCCACAAGTGCACGAACAAATCGAAGTAATAAAAATATCGATCCCACATGGACCAATTGCTAAGTACTGACTCTACTTAAAATTGTTAGCTAGACGAATCAGGAAAGGTTGAATTTAATTTTAACTAAGTTGCAAAAAATAAATAAATAAAAACACAACTGGGTTGTAATTAAATTTATGGAAATTTAGGATTTAGGGTTTACCACTCTAAATTTCATGACCTATTTAAAATTAGAGAAATCTTAAGAAGGATTTATCATGTTGAAGGGGAATTATCTGCATGTACAGGTTGCCCCCTCTCAATAGTACAATCCGGTGTTTATCCGAATTAATCTCCTACTTTCGTGGTTATCAACTCGAGATAAACCCAATAAGTTCTTGACAAATCAATAAAATCCCTCAAGCCGATTCGAACTACTCGCGTGTTCAAATCAACTCGTCCAACTATTGTAGATCTGACGTCACAATTCACCTCTCAGTACTTCTTGTGACGTCTAAAAGCATGTAAATCATGGCCAGTAATTGACATGTAATTGACACAACAATAATTGAATCTAACTCAAACAAATTCCTTCGTAAGAGGATGATAAACAATTTAAGTCAAGAAAATAAAGAGGGCTACGCCCTTAATCCTGAAACAAGGTTTATGCTGACATTATAGAGATGACAACATGAATAGAATAGAATCCATGTTTTTTATTACAAAAGTGGCAAGTAAATATAGAATCGACAAAGGAAGACAAGAATTAAAGGCTCCCTGATGGAGATCGTCGACAACTCGTCGGAGAAACGAAGTTTTTCTAGTTAGAAGATGAAGATCGCCGCCCTCTTGCCTTCTCTTCCGCCTCTTGATCGAATTCCCTCTAAAATTGGCCAAAATTCCTTGATAATCACTCCTTTGGTAGCTTATATAGTTCTCCATCATCTAATTAGGGTTTTCCCAAAAATCATCGTGAAAGGGAATCAAATCGGGTGAAAAACCAAGTCAATATCGTAATATTATTGAGCAGATCAAGTTGGGTACGACCCGACAATATTATTTGGACAGCGATGACGTTGTCATGCCCATGCCGGGAGGCCACTAGCCCCCGCATTCGGTGGGTTGCGACATGAGCTGCTACCCCGTGGTTAGGTCATCTAGGACAAATGTTCATGCTCGCCTTATTGTTTAGGTCATATTATTGGCTGGATATGCGTGCTGACATTGAGATGTATGTCTGCGCATGTCTTGTTTGTCCACAAGACAAGGTCGATCGGAGGTTACCGGCTGGGTTGTTACAACCCTTGCCTATCCCCGAGACCCCCTGGACGAGTGTGTCCATGGATTTTATTGGTGGGTTTCCCAAGGTTGAGGGGAAAACATTAATATTTGTAGTTGTGGGTTTCCCAAGTATGGAGTCTTCATTCTAGCACCCGAACCATGCTCAGCTGTGGTGGCTGCAGACTTATTCTTTCAGAATGTGGTGAAGCACTTTGGGCTCCCAACGGATATCGTGAGCGATAGGGATGTCCAGTTCACCAGACGATTCTGGTCGATGTTGTTCAACAAGCTGGGGACGAAGTTGAACTTCTCCACAGTGAATCATCCCCAGACGGATGGACAGACGGAGCAGATGAATGCCCTCGTGGAGGACTACCTCTGTCACTTTGTGACTGCGAGTCAAAAGGACTGGGTGAAGTGGATGGATTCGGCACAGTTTGCCTACAATCTCCACAGATCATTGTCCATGGGGCATAGCCCCTTTGAGCTTGTGTTAGGGAGATAACCCCTAACCCCTGTTGATATTGCAATGAGGATCTCCAAGGGGAGATGTCCTGCGGCTCAATGGGCCGCTCATGAGCGAGTGGAGTGATAGCGATCCGCAAGTGCACGAATTTATTGAAGTAATAAAAAGATTATCGTTCCCAACGAGGATCAGGTGGTCAAGTACCGATTACACGATTGATCTATATCTAGACGATTCAAATTATGGTTTTTGTTTTAAAAACTTCTAATGTAAGAAAACAAAAAGGTGGTTTTAGGGTTTTGGCTAAAATCAATTTGGATAAATTCAGGATTCGGGGTTTCACCACGTTGACAAATATGAATTTAATAAAAATAAATCCTTGAACAGAAAAATATAGTTTTGAAAGGGATTTTTCCTAAGGTACAAATTACCTCCTCCCGAAGCGTAATCCAGTATCTAACTATGCTAACTCCCTACTAAATCCTTCAAATGAATCCAAACTACTCTCGTGATTAGATTCGTAGGTTTGAAAAGAATAGATCCGATGTTGCGATTCACCTCTCGGTCCTTCTCGCAACGTCTAAGACATAAAATTACTTGATCAGGGTAAATTATGGAACAAATACAATTCTAATCAAATCAAATCTATAGAATTCACGTAAAAGATTTAAAACAATATATTCAATCCATAAATCATCAACGGGCTATCCCCAAATCCCAAAGATAGGGTTTACACATTCATGTTCAAAGCAAACAGCATGTTCATCGATGAATTAAACATGTAATCTGTCTAAAATAATATAAAGACACACTAGGAACATAATTAGAACTCTTCCCCTTGATCTGGTGATGAAGATGAAGTGATCAAACCCCTCCCTTGCATGATCTCTCGCCGGATTTCTGCCCTAGAACTGATTTCTGCCGCCGCCGCTACAGCCCTTCGTTTTTGTGGGTAGAAGCCCCTGAAACCCTTCCAAAACCTTTCCTTTTATATTCTAATCAGTATAGAAGCTATCTAGGAAGGTTTCTAGAGAGTTTGGTTCAATTCTAGTTCGGTTTGGGTTCGAATCGAGTGAGATATGCGAAAGGGAAAAAACTTTCATCGTCCGTGATGAGTTTACGGCTTCGGCCGTAATTCTTTCTATGTATAAAAACTCTTGCTCACAGAAATATTCACGGACCGTGAAGGATTCACGGCCTCACCCGTGAAAGTTTCTGTGGACTTTTAGACTTAGCCGTTTTTCCGCCCTTCGAAGCCAAAAATTATGGCCGGCCTAGTAATTACGGCCAAGGCCGTGAAAGTCGCGATCTTCACTATTTTGACTCCAAATTTGACATGTAAGCTTGTGATTTCCTCGAGAATCGTATTATGGCTTCAAATCTCCCAAAATCCATCATTTTTTAGCCCTTTTTACCTACATTTTCAATAAAACCAAGAAAAGTGAAGATTCTGTGCAAAGTGAAGTAAAAATACTAAAAATTGCATAGAATCATTCAATTAAGCCTAAAATATGATCTATAACATAGGCAAAAACATGGTGTAAATACAATGCATCATGGAGTCACTCCAAGAGGCTCGGGACAGCCTCGAGATAGCCGCTAAGCGAATGCAACAATATGCAAATCGTTATCGTTGGGATGAAGAATTCGCCGTGGGTGACCTAGTGCTTCTCCGACTTACTCTGCAGATATGGAGGAAGATATCTGCGAAGGCAGCACATCGGGGCCTTATCTAGAGATACGATGGATCTTTCGAGGTGTTGAGTCGGGTTGGCTTAGTTGCGTATAGTCTAAAGCTCACCGACAGAATGAAGCTGCATCCGACATTCCATGTGAGCTTCATAAAGAGATTCCATAAGGATCCAGGGGATCCAGCTCGGTCACAGTTAATTCGCGCACCTCCGACGGTTCGAACGGAGTTCGACCAAAGAATCGAAGAGATCTTAGATACCGAGTTTTGGGACATAGTAGGATGAACCGACGAATAGAATTCTTTATTCGGTGGGAAGGTTCTCAATAGGAAGAAGCTACATGGTCTAAGGCGTCCGAACTGTGGCAGTTCGAGGACGAGATCTGACGTTACTTTGAGTCGCAGAGGGCGGCGACTCTGTCTGGAGCGGGAGAATGTTAGGCCTACGGGCCAAATCTTTGGGCGCAACCCAAAGATTCAGCCCAGTCCTTGCTTATGCAGCAAACCCTAATCGGCGGGTTAGCAGATCAGATCGGGCACCGCCCGGATCCGGATCCAAAATCCATAAAAATCGAGCGGCGGATGAAAATTCGGGTGGGACCCGAATTCCATTCAAAAGAATGAATTCGTTCATCAACTGGGCAAAGGGGGGGCTGATGCGGCGTGCGTGCACTGATGGAATGGGAGCACTCTTTGGGCTGTGTGAAGACGAGAGGCGGAAGAAAGAACGGGCAGTTCATTCTTCACCGATCATCGCGTTCTCGTGCTTGAACGAAACCGACTCCCTCTCTCTCCTCCTATACTGTCGTTGGTCGGAGCTCGAATCTCCGGCAGTCGCCGTGCCCAAGCTCGAGCTCGTGTTCCGGTGGTGTGAGTGGGTGAACGGAATGCATCAAGCTTCCCCGTTCCTTTCCGCCGTCTGCGTCGTCTTCCTCGCTCCGATCTTCATCTTCGGCGCCAGCGTTGCCCAGACCACCTCGGAAGGCGCTACTACTACCTCTTCACCGACTTGAAGGAGCTGGCGGCCGTGTCATCGCCGAGGTACACTTGCGCCATCCGGTGCCCCTTGATCTCCGTCCCGGGGCACGTTTCTTCCCCGGCGACACTGTGTTTTTCTCTGTTCTCCTACGTTTCCTGTGTGTGTTAGTTGAACCCTCGCGCTCCTTCGGTGAGCCCCCCTTTCCCCTCCTCCTGACTGCCAGCTCGCCTGCGTGCAAGAATTCCCAGAGTCAGTCTTCGCCTGGGCGCGAGTTCCGTTCGTCTAGCGGACGCCGTCGCCTGCGTGTGACTGTAGTCGGTCTCCTGCTCCTCTCTGCCTTCCTATGAAGGTTTCCTCCCGGTAAGTTCCCCATCAGTGCCTACTCAGCCTCCGTCCACTTCAGTCACCTGCGTACGACTCCTCTTCCGCCGCCCCGCGTGTGTGTGGACGGACAATCGCCATCACCGGTCTCAGCCACCGTCCGCTAGTTTCCTTTGCCGTCGTCCGACGGTTCCATCCTCGGCCGTTAGGCCTTCTTTCTGGCATTGTTAGCCGCTTAAGGCAGCTCCTCTTCCATCCATTAGCCCTCCTCTACGTGAGGTTGAGCAGCCGGTTCTCCGGCCTATCGGCGGACGCACACGAGGTGTGCTTGGACGGTCCGTTCGTCCATTGTCGATGCGTACACACGTGCAACCACATGCGGAGGTCTCTCGGTCGGACTCTCCTCTTCGCCGGCATGTGAGTGCGGTACCTACTATGCCTTCTTCGTCACCAGCGTGCGACGCCATGTGGACGACTGTCCACGATCGCCGGGCGTTGGTGTGATCTTCGGACGTGAAGGTGAGTCCGACTCCCCATCAAGGAATGTCCGGCTACTCCCCTCGGTTCTCTCTCCGGCACGTGTGCGTGCTTGGAAACAATTGTAGACCCCGTCCGACGCAGTTGGTTATGGGTGAGTCCCTATTGGGTTCGAGTGAACCCGGTTCGACTCAGCGACACTGGTTCCCGGTGAATCGCGAGCGTCAATGCAAGTCGTGTTAAAACGGTAGCGATCTTCTACTTAGTCCATAGTCGGGCTGGGGGTCGGTTCGAGGAACCTTCCCCGCCAGTCACGGCCAACCTCGCGGTTGTGACCGTGGGGGCCCTGCGTGGGCTTAGTTGGACTCGAGTCAAGCATTGACTCACGTGGAAATTCATAAAAAAATATTACCGTAATTTAGGGCGTGACACTTAGTATCTAAATGGATCATAAACTATGGAAAATGTCACATTTGTGTTATTCAATAAAAATATCTTTGTCATACCTAAGTAGATTTATAAAACAAATACAATCAATATCTTACATCAATTCATTTAAGCATGATCATACATTTTTCGTCTTTTATAATCAAGGGGACTAAAATACCAACCCTCCTCTTATATAAGAGAATAAATCATATTTTGATTAGTTATATATCTCTTTTGATTCATTGTATATCCTATTTAACCTTTATAATCACTAGTTACTAATGATGTTTCATTGTATCAAAGTATATGACTAGTATGTTAGGATCTTTGGACTATACACATGTATATACACAATAAATTGCATTTGGGCATGTATAGCAATATATTTAATCGCATATATTTTGTATCTGTATTCTCTAATTTAATTATAAGTGTCGTTTAAAATAAATAAAGTATGGAGGGGCTTATTGTATAGCATTTCTGACTGTAATTATTAGATTTATGATGGGTGAATATATAATTATGTCTATTAGGTTTTGTCTATAAATACATGTGTGATCCCTTGTTTAGATATATGTTAAAAAAAGAGAAATTCAGTTACTTCCTGTCGGCCGCCTCATCTCATTTGTGATCAACAATATCATCAACTACAAGATCATCCCAAAGGTCATTTCTATTACAACTATGGACTCCAATATGTTCTTCTATCTATCCTTTTATATAATTTTATAGTCAAGATATTCAGTACGATTTAACAATTGGTATCAGAGTGAGGTTTAGATTTTGTTCTTGTCCTAAAATTGTTTTAGAAAAAGTTTTGATCTTGATCCTTATTTTGGTTTAACATGAAGCAAAATCAAAAGGATTTGTTTTTACATATGTAAATTTTTCTTTTTGATTTTGCATTTTTATTTTGTTGCCCTGGCCAAATCCATCATGCTGCTTTTTGTTCATTAGCAAAATTTGGATTTTGATTTTGGGTTTAATCATATTGTACTTGTCACAGGGCTTTTGCCCTCTACCTACTGTTGCTGATGCTTAGCCGCTATCAAGCTTCTCCCAAATTCAAAAGGGCTTCTGACCTAATATTTGGTTGGTGACAAGGAGAAGGGCTTTTGCCCTAATCTTTGTTAGTGGTAAGTTAAGCGATGGCAGTAGCATGGCACGAGGGCTTTTGCCCTAATTTACTTTGGCATTGGTATAAATTAATGTTAGGGCATCTACCCTAATTTTCTATCGGCGACGAGAAGAACTCTAGCTTTACGATGAGCATGTGGGCTTTTGCCTTAATTGGACACACCATTGCCATCGCCGTTTCTCTACCCAAATCTAGACGCCACCAAGCTTATCATTGTCACATCGCCGTTCATGGACGCACCACATGGGATCTGCCCGATTTGATTAGGAGCTTCTTTCAGTGAAGGCAAATGAAGGTGATCGACGTTTAGTAGTGTGTGTCTATAGGTGATCCCGATTGGTTGCGGTGGCGACCCATACAGACGAGCATGCTAGTGGAGGCCACTCGACGCAGTGTTGCTCTAATCAACACTAATCGAAAGGGCTTTTGCTCTAATTTCCTTCGGTGGCAAGCAAAAGGGCGCTAGTCGGGGTGTTGCGGCAAAGGCAAAAGATTGACAGTGAGAAGGAATCAACACTCATTGTCGTTATTGTTGGTGTATATGCCATTGGACTAGTTGTTGGTCCGATATGTGTACTAGATAAAGATGTGACATGTTTTATATTTTGGCATTGTTGTTGTTATGTATTTGGTATATCTGCGTTAAGTGTACATTTGTATGACAATGTCTATATGAGATAGATTTTATCTAGTCTCGTTGTTATGTCCCTAGTCGAGTACCATATTGGATAAGGGATAGTTATGGTGCACGTGAGACTAGTTTATGCGTTGGTTAGCACGGGATGATAAACGCAGACATATGGATATATAAATGTAGATATACTAGACTGACCTACCATGAGGATTTGACTTAATGTCTCAAGTTAAATCTCACAGTGACAAAGGTGCATTTGTCCTTCGACTTGAGGGAGTTCATATCTCTATATAGTAAGGGGTATACTTTGATACAACCTAACGCCTCGCCGTAATAAGGATATCTTAACAGTTGTCATCAGGTGTATCATTAGTCGTATGAGAGATACAACTTGCCAAGAGAGGCTTTGCCTTTTCCTTAATTGGATGTTTGATGTCCTTGGGCGCCCCACATATGGATGCATGACTAAAAGTGTGTGGACATACCCAGGTGAAAGCTTGATTTAGTCATGACCATTAGATTGGATTAAACAAGTGTGCTACGCTTGTCCAATCAAGACATCAGCCTGGCAAGGGGACTGTAATGCATAGGTACTTTGTTGCGATTTTAGGGAATGTCAATTATGACTCCATTTTGATGACTTAGGTAGCAGTGATGTGTTGTCATATACCTTTCACTGCTTGTGTGCACACCTAGACACTCGAGGTCTCATATTAATCGGTTAGCTTTAGATCGAATCATTGGATGATTCGGATTGTTTTAGGAGATTAATGCTTTGTGATTGCTTCTATGAGGATGATATTCATGTTTGACCACTAGTTGACCTCTAGTAGACCTTGTTTGACCTCAATTGACCTAGTTGGTCATAATGAGTCAAACAAGGGTCTCTGCACAAGTTAGACTTGGTGCATGAGTCAATATCAGTAAATAAAATATTTAATTATCAAGAGAAATTTTCTCTTGGCTAATTAAAAGGGGCTAGGTGATTTTACATTAATAAATTAATATATTTAATGGTAAAATCCAAATAGGCACCTATGAGATTAAATGAAATAAATATATTTGCTAATTGAGGCTAAGCATAATTGCTCAAATACATTTATTCATGCTTGGTTGAAATTAGCTAATTATTTTATACATTTAATCAAATATGGCATAGGCGCATTCTTTATTGAATTTAATGTATTTTTATATATTAAAATAATCACCAAGTATAGCACATTGAATTATTATAAATATAGCATGCTATCTTGGGTGATTAGATATGATTTTCAAGCCCTAGCCACCTCATCCTTCCTTCGAGTTGCCCTAGCCCTCTAGATGCATCCTTGGTGGTGTGAGCTCTTGGAACAATGACTTCATCACCTTGTGTTGGCAAGAACACAAGTGAAGAAATAAGTATCAAGGTGGGCAAGTGGTAGATGTCTTCCTCTCCTTAGTGCCACCATCTTCTCCTCTCACCTTGGCACAATCATCAAGATTGGTGCAAGCAAAGGAAGAGTTCCTAGAGGCGTGGATCTCACCTCCATAGGCTAGCACCAAGCATGGAGGTTGAGAGATTTTAAGGAGCCCGTGTGTGCATAATTGCAGAGGATGGACACTTGCGTGTATCACCATCATCGGCCGCCCCTGAGCTTGATAATAAGGTACCTTATCGGTGGCTCTCTTGTAAGTCAGTCTTATTGAATTAGGAAACTCATTTCAGGCACCACTTCCGCTATTGTTTGAAATTTTAAAATTACCCGGGGTTTCCCAACAATTACAAGTTCACCCCGCTCTCCTCATCGTCATGCCATCATCGCTCGAAAGAAGAACAAGCATTTGGGTGGCTACGTGCGGCTTTTCAGTAGCCAAGCTAGCCGAGTGGCGATGTCTGGGCGACCAGTGTGAGGCAACGGTATTTGTGCTTGCATGTGACTATGGGCGGTGTGCTATGCGTGCGACCAGCTGTGCCTACGGGTGTGACACATCGAGCGGTCACACTACATGGGCCTGTGGAGCAAGCGAGCAATGCTTTGTAGTGAAGGGATGAACTAGGCATGCAACACTTAGTTCAACCCTATGAGCTGGTTGAACATTAGGGCTATGTATACAAGAGAAGAAAAGGGAGAGAAATGAATGAAAGGGAAAGGAAAACCAAGTTTTCCTTGGTATACCAGCAGAGAACAGAAAATGAACGAAGGAAAATTCCCAACTTTTCCTTCGAATCATGATCTGTTTGAAAGAAGAGGAAAATAAAATCTCAACTTTTCATTTCCTTTCTTTTCTTTTCTTCTCTTTTTTTCCTTTCTCTCTCATTTCCATCTATTTTCTATCCTTACTTGTATACACAGCCTAGGTGACACGGACTATTCAGTCTAGTTAGATTGAACTAGCATCACAAACTTGCCATCAGGTCCAGGCAGGTTAAGACCAAGTTGGGTTTTGTGTTCGGTTGGCCTATGTATGCAGTGAGCTAAGCATAATTTATTCAATAATTTTTTAAATTAAATAAAAAAAATTAATGCCCTTGATGAATTTCTTTATCATGATTTATGGGCATAATTTATTAGGAATAAATGTACTGTTATGTTTATTCATTTGGTTTAATTATGCCTAATTATTTATATATTCTACTAAGTATTATTAAATTTTGCTGTACATTGATAATCTTTTATTATTATTTATCCATGTTAGTAAAATTTTTATAAGTCATTTATACTAGTAAAATTTTTGTGTATATCTAAACATGTTTTAATGTTCATGCTTGTTGTTAGAACATTATCATATTTTTTAGCATAATTAGTTAGAAATAAATGTTTAATTTTTGTTTAGTATGTTTTTATTTATTTGGATCAATTATGCTTAAATCATACATATTTGTGATTTCATCTACTTATTTATGAGTAGTGATTAATTATACATAATCTTACTTAAGGATACTTAATTTTTTATTTTAATCAGTTGTAACAGTATAGTCACCAAAGTGACCTCTATTGTGAAAAACTTTTTATTATGGATTATTAAGTCAAAAATATATTTAATTTTTCATTTCAAGGGATTTTTATAGTATAGTCACCAAAGTGAGATTTGTTGTGAAATCTTTTGATTATGCATTATTAAGTTCAGGTGTGCGTCATTCTTTATGTGGGCAACTTGCTATTGTTTGGCGAAAGAATTATATGAACATATGGTAATGAGTGTGTGATGATTATTAGGTGTCCATTATGAGTACTTAGTCGACCCAAAGGAAGGCTAAGCACTTGATGATATCTTATCATCAATACTCGATTACTACACAAGATAGTCAAATGGTGAATTAGTTCTTTGTCCAAAGACTAAATCTGGTGTCACTCTGGTTATTTTGAGATGAGATTTTATTATTAATGTAATTATTCATTACTTATCTTATTTATTACATGCAATTGTGAGCTTATTATGTTTCGTAAACTATTCTCTTTGCAGTTGAATTATTAATGCTTCCGTTGATAATGCTAATTTAAATAGCATTCCATTTATTAATGTTAGCAATTTTAACACTTGGACAAATAAGAAAATGAAAAAAGACACTTCTCATATAAAGAAAAATATAGCTCTCGTTAACACTGAAGTTAATTTAGTTTCAGTACCTAGATGCACTTGGTGGTTGGATTCTGGTACTATAACTCGTATAAATGTATCTATGCAAGATTGCATGAACTACCGAAAGCCTAATGATGAAGAGAGATTCATTTATATGGGGGCTGAAAATTTGGTAGAAGTTTTAAGCATAGGAACTTTTCTGTTGTTATTACATACTGGCTTCTTTTTGGAATTAAACAACACATTTATTGTTCCATCCTTTAGATGGAATTTGATTTTTATTTCTGTATTGGACAAAGAAGAATTTATTTATTAATTTAGAAATAAAAATGCAGTGTTTATTTTAATTCCATGTTGGTAGGAACTAGTAATTTAATTAATATTGACAACCTTTATTTACTTGATATAGTAAATTCATATGATGAGTCCTAATACTGAAACTAGAGGTATTAAATGCAAATTATCAACAGAGAATTCTTTCTCATTATGGCATAAGCATTTAAGTCATATCTCTAAAAAGAGAATTGATATGCTTGTGTTAGAGGGGATCCTTGAGAAACTTGATGATTTAAGTTATGATAATTGTGTGAAATGCATAAAGGAAAAAACTACTAACAAGAGAAAGTTAGTGGCTAAGAGAACTAAGGGTATCTTAAAATTGATACACACGGATATTTGTGGGCCATTCCCTTTGACTTCTTGGAATGGTCAACGATATTTTTTTCACATTTATAGACTATTATTCTAGATATGTCTATCTAGACTTAATACATGAGAAGTCATAAGCATTGAACATGCTTAAATTGTTCAAGGCCGAAGTTAAAAATCAATTTGGAAAATTAATCAAGGCCATTAGATCCAATCGCAGTGGTGAATACTACGGTAGGTACGACGGGTTAGGTGAACAATGTCTGGGTCCATTTGATAGATTCCTAAGTGAGTGTAGAATTGTTCCTCAGTATAGCATGTTAGGTTTTCCTAATATGAATGGTGTAACAGAGAGAAGAAACATAACACTTAAGGATATAGTACGAAGTATGATTTGTCATACCACATTGCCACACTCACTCTGAGGAGATGAATTGAAAACAACAATATATATACTCAACAGAGTTCCTACAAAAGCTATAGGCAAAACCCCTTTTGAGTTATGGACAGGTAAAAAGCGTGTCATAAAGCATTTTCATATTTGGAGATGTCTAGCTGAGGCTAGGCCATACGGGCCAAATGAAAAGAAACTAGATACAGGAACTATTAATAGCTATTTTGTAGGATATTCTGAGAGGTCACAGGGTTTCAAATTTTATGGTCCTAAAACTAGAACATTCTTTGAGCCTAGTTCTTTGAGGATGTTGAGTTTGGGTGGGGGGGGAGATAAGGGTAATGATTTTAGAAGAGGAATTAATTAATGTTGTTTCTCTTCCCATAGTTGTTGTTGGCCATGATCAAATTTTAATCCTAGCATGATTCAACGACAACCAATATAAGACATAATATAATATCGAGTTTCCTACCTAAGAAGAAAATTCTATTGTTTCTCAAATAGTTATTCATGAGGAGCATGAGGTTCAAACTCAATAACTTCAAATTCAATAAGAACTAGTGCCCTTAAGAAGATCTACAAGAGAAAGGAGAAATACAATTTCAAGTGATTATATTGTATTTCTTCAAGAATATCAGGAAAATATTGATTTAGTGGAGATGATCCACTCACCTTCCATCATGCAATCAATAGTTCTCATTCTCAAAATTGGATCAATATCATGAGTGAAGAAATTGAATCCATGAGAGACAATAACGTTTGGGATTTTGTTCCATTGCCTGAAGGTGTAAAACCTATTGGCTGTAAATAGATTTTTATAACCAAAAGAGATTCACAAAGGAATGTAGAAAGATATAAAACTCGTCTTGTCGCCAAAGGATTCACCCATGGGGAAGATATTGATTATAAAGAGACTTTCTCTCCGATTTTATCGAAAGATTCTTTTAGGATAATTATGGCACTTGTGACACATTTTGATCTTAAGCTTCATCAAATGGATATTAAGACAGCTTTTCTCAATGGTGATATTGAAGAAACAATCTATATGTTAGAACTAGAAGGTTTAGCTTCAAATGAAACTGACCAAATGGTTTATAAACTCAAGAAATACATTTATGGGCTCAAACAAGCTTCTTGTCGATGGTACCAAAAGTTTCATCAAGTCATTCTCTCATTCGGTTTTAAAGTGAACACTATTGAAGATTGTGTGTACCATAAATTTTGTGGGAGTAGGTTCATATTCTTGGTCTTATATGTAGATGATATTTTGCTTGCCAATAGTGATATGCAACTACTGCAAGAAACCAAGAAAATTCTTTCAGAGCAATTTGAAATGAGAGATCTTGGTGAAACTTCCTTCGTATTAGGAATCCAAATTCATCATGATCATTTACAAGGAATTCTAGGATTATCATAGAAGGGCTATATTGAAAAAGTGTTATAACATTTTGGCATGCAAACTTGTAGATCTAAAGGAGACAAATTCAGTTTCAAATAGTGTCCAAAAGGTGAATTTGACTCTAAGTTTATGGAAAATATCCTATATGCATTGGCAGTAGAGAGTTTGATGCATACACAGGTTTGCATATGTCTTGACCTTGCATACATTGTGGGAATATTTGATAGATACCAAAGGAATCCAGGAAGAGAATATTGGGTTGTAGCTAAAAGAGTTTTCAGATATTTGCAAAACACTAACGATTACGTGCTCACACACAGAAAGTTAGACATACTTGAGATCATTAGATTTTCTGACTCTAACTTTGCTGAATGCCAAGACAGTCATAAATCAACATCAAACTATGTATTTTTGTTAGCCGGGGGTGCAATATCCTGGAAAAGTGCAAAGCAAACTCTTGTTGCATCTTTCACGGATTGCCAGTGGTATTGAAAGACCACTAAAATTATATTATGACAACAGAACATTAGTCTTGTATTCAAATAACAACAGGAGCTCTTTTAAATTAAAATATATAGATATCAAATTCCTTGTTGTGAAAGAAAGAGTTTAGAATGGCTATATTGTCATTGAGCTTATAAGAACAAATTCAATGATTGTAGATCTACTTACTAAGGCATTAGCACCGAAGGTTTTTCATGGTCACATTGAAAATATGAGTGTTATTAATTCTAATGTCATTTGATTTAGTGGGAGAACATGTTTTGTTCTATATGCTTGACAGTGTAATTGATGACATGTCATTAATTATATTTTTAGTTTTCATTATTTGCTCTGCTTTTTTATCTCATTTGGTTAAAGTTGGACAAGTTGGAAATAAACATGTGTACGCCATATTTATGTTATTTCCATGCTACACATTCATGCTTGATTTATGTCATTTAGTTGAGTTAATACATGTGATCAATAGGGGTCTAATTGTGATAAAATGATAATTACCACCCTTTGTTTCTTATATTGATAAGACTAATGGATATTGATAAGACTAATGGACAAGATTGATTTAGATGACATATCTTCAATTATGTGGACATAAAGATTGTTTTAGAGATTTGTATGCGATTCAGGAACTATTATGTACGTACATAATTGTGTCGTCCAAGTGGGTGATTGTTAGGATCTTTGGACTATACATATGTATATATATGATAAATTGCATTTGGGCATGTAGATATACATGTATAGTAATTTATTTAATCGCATATATTTTGTATCTCTAATTTAATTATAAGTGTTATCTAAAATAAATAGAGTATGGAGGGGCTTATTGTGTACAATTCCTGAGGGTGTAATTATTAGATTTATGATGGGCGAATATATAATTATGCCTATTAGGTTTTGTCCATAAATACAGGTGTGGTCCCTAATTGAGATACACATTGAAAAAGAGAAGTTTAGTTGGTTCCCATCCCCCACCCTATCTCTTTTGTGATCGACAGTATCATCAACTAGAAGATCATCCTAAAGGTCATTTCTGTTGTGACTATGGACTCCGGTATGTTCTTTTATTTATCCTTTTATATAATTTTTTAGGCAAGATATTTAGTAGAATCTAATATAGTCATGTAAGAATCCCTATTGATGTTAAGTCATAGGATCACATACACTATTATCACTACATAAATGCTTATTAGATTCATAATAATCCATATTGCATTGTCATAGCGGGTCTATCTAGTATATTTTTCTCTAACATGTACCTATGTGTTTAATTGAATATCTTATTTCATGACAACTCCTATCTCATATCATGACAACTTCTTGTCATTAGTCATAATACATACTAAGTGTATTATTTTGTCTCTATCCATATTAATATTTGACTAGAGATATTTAAAAATAATTATATTATTATAAGGATATTATTATAATTACTTATATTACATAAATATCAAGTAAATATCACAATAACAATGCCTTTGTTAAAATATAAATATAATAGAATAGAATATATGCTAAAATCATCATCGTGATCGTCAAGGCATACTCTAACATATACAGAGTAAGGAGTACACATACTTCATAATGCAAGACTCTTACAAACATGACCTTCACAACTAGAACAAGACTCCCATGACACCACCTTCAATGATGGTCAAGAACGTTCTCAAGAGAGACACCCGAAGTTGGGCTCTCTTAAACAAGACCCTCATGATCAAAACATTTCCCTCACTTCCACTATCATCATAGGGTGCAAAGGCAAGGTCGCAATACAAGAACCTAATGTTTCATAGCCTTCACAATTGAAATAAGTCACCTCCTCCTTCTAATTCTAATGAATGTTGAAATGGTTTTGTAAGAAGGTGATAATGTACATGGTATGGACAGATGAAATGGTGGGTTGATCTTCACACCTAACTCAATACCCCAAGTCCTCATGATCACATGTAACTACAGGTTTCTTCTTCTTTCTCTTCCGCCTCATTCATTTACAAATCCCTAATTTTAAACGAGATTTGGGCAAGGACATCAAGCAATTTCTGTCCTAGTTGCTTTAGGATCATAAGATAAGAACGTCAGCCATCTCGGGAAGGATTGGACAAGGACATCAACCATTTTGGTAAGATATAGAACCAATGATATTGAGGTAACTTAGGTGGACTGATAAGATGTGTGTACTCATGAAAAAAAATTGCACTGGTCTTGCTATTGCTCTAAGTACAACTTTGCTTTCTTCATCTCAATCTCTCTAGGTAGGGAAAAACTTACCTCGTAGTGAATATGTTAATTCATTCGTTCGATTACTCAACATAAGGTAGCCGGGCACTTTAGGAAGTCCATAAGATGGAAGATAAAATTAGGATCTCATCAGTTAAGAGCTAGCTCTGTTCACACAGTTCAAGACACTAATCATTCGATTCAGGTTGAAGTGTCAAAACTTAAGTCATCTTGGGGAACTGCCATTCACTCTACTCTAGTTGGGACACCTTCAACCTAAGAACATTGAGCCTTCAACTTGGTTTGGGGTGTCGAGCCTTTAGCTTAAGATTGGAGATTAAGTCAAGAACATTGACTAGTTGGAATGTTGTACCTACAACTCAAGCGAGAGCTTATGCCTTCAATTGGAGGAGTGGTCAAGAGCTCATCCCTTCAGCTACTTGGGTATTCAAGATGTCGCTCCTTCAACTCCAATCAAGAGCACGTGGACCAATCAGGAAGACCTATTTAGCCAATTCAATGACCAACTCACCTAATGATATTTAAGCGAGTTGGGGAAAATAGAACTATGTTAGATGAAACACTAGTAAGTCAACAACACTACCTACAGCTGGGAGACAATTGGATTATTGCCATGATGCAAAGCACCATTAGGTAGGCGATAAGCAGGTCAACAGAAGAGATACACAATATTAGGTGTCAAAATGATCCTTTGGAGACAATAAGGAGTTGAAGGAGATGGATAGTGTCTATCTATGGCATAATTCTTTTCTGTTTTCTGATCAACATCGACAAGTGGAGATGACACTTGGGCATATTCAATTGGCAAGAGACATTAGTTTGTAGGAAACTTTCGGTCACCTTTTGCTCTAATACCAAAGGATGCAAGTGAATTTGATGAGTCCAAGAATACCTACAGTAATTCGAAGAGGATGGTGGATGACAACAATGGATGATGATATAATCGTATATGCACACTCAGAGGGAGAATGTCTTTGTGTTACTCTGCATAATTCATGAGTACAAACAACAATTTTCAGAGGTGGATTTAAGATTTTCATGCATAATTCACCATCATGTCAACTTCTCTAAAGAATATAGAACGTCTTATTGTGACTGATTCACCAAACTCACCCAACAGTAATTGTGAACAGTGTTCATCATTCACAAGCCCATAAATGCACCTACCTTCTTTAAGAACACCTCTAGGGCTTGCTTTACACAAGTATTTCTATCAAACAGAAATTTGATTAGTGAAGGGCATACTTTTCACCCTTTCTCGCATACAAGTAATGACCCTACACCCTCAAAGCCACCTGATCTTGCCATCTAATCTTTCTCTTCACTACTGGGTTTGAGCCTTCACCGACATCTCGACAAATTGAGAGCTTCAGATCATTAGCCAAAGCATCACCTTCGACCGAACTCTTGTCAGCCTTTGCAAGCTCTAAGCTGACCTGGTATTCATCCATATCCTCAACACTCTGTGATAAGAAAAATCAACAGGAGTGACTAGTAGTTAATTTCCTCTCTCCTACTGAGATTGTCATTCATTTGATCATGTAGTATTGAGATTGCATCAGTTACCAGCTCGGAGGCCTGGTTCAAGTCTATTAATTGTGAAATGTTTGAAGTTGCAGCATCTCTTACTTTCTGATTCGGAACATTCGCAGGGAGTCGAAAAGATGCTTTGCAGTGTTGTCCAGTGATCAACAATTGAGAAGATGGTATGCTATGTGGTTTCTTATTCAGCCTAAATTGCAACTTTCCAGATGGCTTCTGCACCAAGGATTTGTATCTTCTTTGCAAGAATCTGTAGCATTGCAATTCAAGTAGAAAGCTTATTATTTTAACAAAGATTAAATGTCAAACTATCTAAGATAATTTCAAATTCATGATTGTTGTTGTTTCAACTCTTGGACATTCAAGATCATTCAAATAAACAGAATAAATGAAAAAAAGACCAGGTCCGCAGCCAGAAGGGAGAGATACTAACTTCACTTCGGCAAGAAGTTCAAGTTTCTTCTGATTAGCCTTCTGTAATTTCTTCTTCTTTGCTTCAGTTTCCTGAAAAACAGAATTGTGTAATAAGTGATTGAAGAAGCCAGATGAATCTACTGGATGAGGACAAACCATAAATTGTATAATAATAATGGATTTCAAGAGTGCTTAGATAGTTATGGTCCAGACATTGAATACCTTAAACTCATATGATCTAATTATCTTCAATAAATGAAAAAAAAATGGGATAAGATAGACCTTGACCAAAGAGAACAAAAATATGGCGCATAGATCTGAAAAACGAAAAAAAACACAACTAAAGGTGGCATCAGGAACCATTTTGATCCAATAATCAGAAGCGACTAATCAAGACAAAATTTTGCTCAGAGGATTCAACTTCAAAAAAACAAAAAAAAAAAAAAAACTAAACTGGTCTTTTCAGATTATTGGACAGAAAATCGAAACACCTTGACCAGATCCACCAGCACATCTCACCTTTCGCAGATCCTCATAATCCCGCAAGAGGCTCTGGTGCCTGAACCGTGCCCTGGCATCCTTGCCGACCGGAAAGTACGCGGCATCCTGGGAAGCCTCCGCGGCCAACTTCTTCCCCTTCTTCATCGCCAGGGCATCAAAATCCCACCTTTGGGGGCAAGAGGAGGAGGGAATCCCTGACGCAACTCACCAGACCCGAAAAGGTCCAACCTTTAGGGTTTCCTTCTCGCTCTGTTTCCTGAGGTCTGACCATGACCGAAAGGGCCACATAAATTGCGCATAAGAGATGGTTTAGAATTTTCCTGCTCGGTGGAGATGGGGGGAGGGTCTCCTGGCCTGCAGAGGGGCAATTCTGGCAACCCAAGAACTGCAGTGCTGTGTTGTGTGGTTGGGTGAAGCATTTCTGATGACACTTATCTTACCTGCCATGTCTTCCCATCCTCCTCTTTCTCCTTTTCCTCACCTCAACTCCCTCTCGTCTTGGCTTTGGA
This sequence comes from Costus lasius, assembly GCA_027563935.2. Classification (NCBI taxonomy): domain Eukaryota; kingdom Viridiplantae; phylum Streptophyta; class Magnoliopsida; order Zingiberales; family Costaceae; genus Costus; species Costus lasius. Next base: position 106,485,201 of record CM050448.1, read on the forward strand.
TTTCCTACCCTTAGCGCCTGGTCCAGATGGGCCACCAGGGGCGTAGACGATGGGTGAGGGGAAGGACATGGGAGTGATTCTTGGAGGGCTGAGATTCTTTTATTTTTTATTTTGTTTTTCTTCCTGGCTTGGCTGACATGGGAACGAAAGAAACGAAGAAGTGAGATGAATGGTTGCTCTGCTGTGACGTTGCAGGACCTGGGACATTGTCACGGCCGTACATGGTGGAGATGGCACTTACCTTTTATCGGATTCCCATGTACGAGTTCTCCAAAATGCCCTTCCGTGCCTCGAGGAGTCCCTGTCTGCCTACATAAATGCTTTTGCTTTTCTTCCATGGTACAACCATTTATCATTCTTCCTCTCATGGCAACGCTTCTGCCATTTTTGGAGCGCCTCCTTACGGATTCTGGAGCATCTATTTGTGGATCAAGGATGGCGTTAGCATGGCATCAGTTCAGTTGCTGTAGTGTTCAATAATTTGAATAGAAGGGAATGGAAAAAGGGGCCGGCAGCTGCCGAGAAGCATATGATCTTTTTGAGGAGTCATTGGGCATGATGATCAGGATGCTGATCTGGTTTTTTATTTTGTTTATCGACTGCTGCCGCTGTTCACAAGTTCATCGCTTTAGCCAAAAAGCGTAACTGCTGGATACATGAGGGAAGGGAAAATCAGATTGACCTTTGTTCCTTGAGTTGATTGCATCCATCACTGTTTCTGGTGGAGGTGACAATTTGAAGCACCAACTGTCAAACGTTAATTCAAGAATCTGCTTTCATTTTCTTTAGACAATAAGAATGCCAAAGATTAATCAAGCGATCTATAACTAATACAACTGCACATTAAAACTCAGTGAATGTGTATGAACATAGACTTCGGTTATAAAATAAAATTTTGGATTCATCTGTCCTTCAAGGCTAGTTAAAATTACATCCCAAGATTATCCAAAAGGCACTTTCGTGATGCAACGGAACTACATATTACAACACTAGGCACATCTGAGATACGTCCATCTAGAACTAGTAGCTTGCAAAAGCCTCGAGGTCTATGAGATGAAGAACTTCACGCGGTCCATACGGCTTATGGATACTTGATGTTGTAAAAGTCAACTGATCAACATCTCAACCCGGAAAACCTCGTAAACCGTCAGATTCCAATGGCAAGCTGAGAAAAAGTAGCGAGAAAAATATTCAATATAGTTATTGTCTGACAAAAACCAATCTCATAAATGATTTGGGCAACAGATCATGCATATGCTTCGGGAGACTAACTGATGAGTAAAGAATAAATGCCACAGCAACTAGAAGGATTGCAAAAATACAACAAATAAGCAAGGTAAAGATGTCATACAAAAGAATTTCACAAAGTCAACACTAGTAGCTCCCTGCTTATCAAATCTTAAGATGCTGCAACTGCTCGTTGAAGGATTTTTAACACGAAATCAGGGAAGCAGAGTCCCTTAGCTTAAACATGCAGAAGACAATACAAATATGGAACGTAGTCCACTCTTCAACCAATATGAAGCGCTATGAACCTTTACAAAAGAACCCAAGACAGTAACTAATAATAAGCATAAATGTACTCTCGATACGTGTTCAAGGAAAAGACAACGTTAGTGGCCAAATTTTAAATGGTTGGTCGAAGTAGTTCATACGTCTAACAGAGAACAAATCAGCAGATTACTGAAGAACAATCGAGTAGATGATTCCCACCTAATGACTTGGGTCAAACCAGTAGGCGCACATTCATAGGTTATAGGTAACAAAAAAAGAAAACAAATACAACTTTAAAATGGAAACAAGCAATCAGCAGCAGGTTTATGACTGGTGTATAGGAATGAAACCAGATCAAGCCCTTCATACGGACATAGCTAACAGATCTTGCCAATTGCCATTACTATTTGCTAGTTCTCATCAACAATGTTGATCTCGTACTACAGGTTTCCTGGCTGGAAAATAGTTACATCCTCAAAGACACTCCCTTCTCTCCCTATGTGTATACATTCCCAGAACCCTCTGTTCAACATCATTGTTTATATTTTGTACTACCATGATGGCATGATGTAAGATCCTCAAATTTTCAATTATCTTGTCTGCTCCAGAATCAAAGCCCATATAATTCCAGGAAACCATCTCTACATCGTTAGCACCCAATTCTCCTTGTTGTCAGCCCCACTGACTTATCCAAAATAGTTGTGGGACTGTCATAATAGACGCTTCACCTCACATAACCTTCTAGCCTTATTTCTCCGTAATTGCTTAATTTCTAGATCATTTCTCTATTTGTGCCCAAACAGTGTTATAATAGAGGTATTTGAGAAGAACAAGAGACAACTTTAACATTCCTCAAAGAATCATCAATCAACAGCTTAATTACTAGCTCCTGTCCATGTTTCTATGAAACTTCTGCCTTGCATATTAGGTCTCACTGTATAAGATGCCAATTTGTAAACTTAACATCAGAAAGGTTCAAGAAACTAAAACTTTTTTGGGTTTGTTAAATGGAGGAAAATGACAATGGTAATTTATAAAACAAATTTTAGGAAAAATGAAATTGAAACAAGATTAGAGTTCAGAGGCACAGTGGAAGTAAATTTTACTCCCACTCCCTGTCCAACTCAATATGCACAAAAGAGGTAGAAAACTAAGGGTGTGTTTACTAGAACAGAAAGTAGGAGGGAAAGGATTTTAATATCTATTTTCCTTCGTTTACTAGAGCAAACGGATGAATATAAGCTGAAAATAGGAAGGATTTTTTAGATACAAATTCACTGTTTTGTATCCGTCCGAATTGGGCGGATTATTGGATGGGCGCAGCATTTCACGCGTATTCTTTCTATACTCACGCCCGCTATCGCCGCTCGATGTTCTCGTGGACAAAGCATTGACCTTCCGTCTCGATGCTCTTGCTGCTGGTGATTTCGTTGCCGACTCCCGCCCTCTTGACTGCCTTGACACCCATCATGCTCGACGTCGCCTCTGACGGATTCGTTCTTCGTCGAAAGAGAAAAGAGCGATTGCTCTTCTCGTCTTCATCAAGTAGAGCGAAGGTCGGCGGCGATTGAGTCAGCTCCTTTGTTTTTTCGAGGGCAAAACAAAACAGCAAGTCAGATCTTCCACTGCTTACTTCTTCGGCGCCATATTTGGAAAAGAGGATGGATTTCACCGCCTGGCTCTTCGTCTTCAACGCACAATCCGGAAAGATCAGCACTGGATTTTGTCTCCCAATAAAGTCGCCCGGCTGAGAGAGCCGAATCCGGATTTCATCTTCTTCGACACCTGGAGGACTAACTAATTTTGGAGATTGCCGAACGAGCAGATGAGCCGAGAGAATGGGAGAGACGGCGGGGGAATATGCTGGAGACGATGCGTATAATGAGATTTTAATACTCTTGACCTTTGGTTTAGGTCAACGAAGCAGCTAATGCTTCATAAATCTCATCAATTTAATAGTGTTAATGCCGTCAATCAATAATGGACCCATTTGTATATTTTAGAATAATGAAAATACTATGAGGCAAAATGATAAGTTAGAATGCACCATAACTCATGAGTTTTGGCAATTTCAACCAGACCTAAATTAGACATACTTATTAATTAAGTCAACTTAAGCCAAATTATCTACTTGTAAATGAATGAATAATATTAACGTCTTATGTTTGCTGCCCTTTATGTAGAAAGCAAGTAAAGTTTGAAAATTACTTTCTGTTGATAGTTTGAATTTTGAAAACCTACAAAATCGACTAGCTAAATTTAATAATTAATTATAAGTATTTAGATCATATTTGTGATATTTTACATATATTTTTAATAGTAATTATATCTAATATAATTTAATAATTAATTATAAGTATTAAATTAATTTTTACTAATAGGAGTGTAAAAATCTAAAATTAGAGTATACATATCAATCCATCTTATTTTCCATCCTTTCAAGTAAACACAAAAAGGAAAATTTTTTCACTTTCCCTTCCATCTAACTTTCTCATCCTTCTAATTTTCCCATCCTTCATACTTTCCGTCCTTCCTAGTAAACACAGCCTAAGAGATAAGGACTCCATCCCTCTATACAAGATTCTTTCCTCATGTTCTCCTCCAAGAAAAGAAAATTTACTTGTGTTCTCCATCAACTTTTCCGTCTCTTAGGCTCTGTTTACCAGAGTGAACAGAAAGATATGAGGAAAGGATTTAAAGAGGGAAGGGAAAAAAGGAGGGGAGGGATATTGGCTCACGTGCAAAGCACGTGTCCAATAGAAAGGGCTTTCTGCGAGCGGAAGGCGTCTTCGTCCGGCTGCTTTCGGTTGGCTGCGAGCAGCTGTGTGTGCGGCGGCTGCGTCCAGCCGGCTGTGAACGGCGAGGCGGCGACAGCAAGCAGCGACGTGAGCAGTGGTGAGGCGAGCGGCTGCTGTAGCGGGCGAGGCGAGCAGCGGTTGCGGCATCGGGAGAGGGCGAGGCGAGCAGCGACGTGAGGCGAGGCGGCGACGGCGAGCAGCGGTTGCGGCATCGGGAGAGGGTGAGGCGAGCAGCAGTGACGGCGAGTCGACGAGGCGAGCGGTTGCAGCAGCGGGCGAGGCGAGCAGCAGACTCGGCATTGGGAGAGGGCAAGGCGAGCAGCAGCAACGATGGCGAGCAAGGTGGCCGGCGACGGCGAGTAGAGCCAGCGATGGCTCGAGCTGCGGCATCGGGAGCGGGCGATGCGAGCAGGAGACATGAGCGGATGGACAATCCGCCCGATTCGGGCGGATTGGATTTCGAGGGAAAAAGGGTACTGTTTCCGTCCCTCGTCGGATTCGTCCGCTCTGGTATACGAGGAAAAAGGTATGTTTCCATCCTTTCCTTCGTTGTTTCCCTTCTAGTAAACAGGTTGTTAAGAATGAGGGAACACTTGTTTCCTCTGTAAAAATATTCTGGCTTCGTTTGGGGCTACGCGGGCGCGGCTAGCAGAAATAGTAAAAAAATCAGCGTTTAGGGCTGATTTTGCTGGGGGCAAGCATGAATTTCCGTTGCGCAGGAGAAGCGGCTCATTGCCTGCTTCCCACAGAATCTGCCTCGCTTGCCTCATTTCCTGTTCCAGCTGCAAGCGCCATCGAAAACTCTCCACTCACCTCGCATATGCTCTGCCGCCTCCTCGACCGAGCAGTCTTCTCCGCCAATATGCCGGCCGACCAACACCACCGTCGATGTCCACGCTTCCTCCACCGTCATCCATATTCATCTCTAGCTTCCCGATCTGGCTCCAAGTCGACCAATGTCGACGCTCCTTCCGCCACCCGCTTCCACATCCACGCTCCTTTCGTTGCCAGCTTCCAGATCTCAGCTCCTTCCACCGCCGTCCAGATTTGCAAGCAATCGACCAACGTTGATGCACCTTCCGCCGCCAGCTTCGAGATCATAGCTCCAGCTCTACCTCCAGCTCCACTCCCTGAGCTCCAACTCGGGCCCTGCAACAGCGACGAGCTCCACTCCCCAGCAAGATTAAGCGCATTCTCCAGCACCAGCGCCCGCCTCATCCAAATCCTTCGCCCGCCTTCCATCTAGATTTAGGGTTCGCCCGCTTGAGAAGCGCTGGCAGCAACCTCCGAAGCTTTGTTCCAGCTACTGGTTCCAGCTCCAGTGCCAGCCAACTCCCCTCTGCACTGCCGCTCACCGTATCGCTCTCGTCGCTCCTCTGCACTGTCGATCGCCCTGCCGCTTCCACCATTCCGTCTGTCAACTGCTCTGCACAACTTGAAAAGTCACTCTGTACTCGGAAGGGGTTGCGAGAACCCTCCTGCGTCAAAGGCCGCCATTAAGTCGGTAGAGAGATGCCCTGCAATCACTGCGCCATCTGCGTAGATCCCTTCGAGCTCGGTACCGAGGCTAGAGAGATGCCCTGCAAGCACATCTATCACCAGAATTGTATCTTGCCATGGCTTTCGCTTTGAAAATCATGCCCTTGTGCTGCCATTAATTGCCGATAGATGTGCAAGGAGAGGGCACACCCAGGGAAGAAGAAGATGAGTACATGGCGGCTAATGGGGAGGAACCCGTGGGACTCACAGAGTTGGAATTTAGTGAAAATTCATATATATGTTTTTGATGTAAATAAGTTGTAGCATTCTCTGACATGTTTCTCCTTAAATTTGTATTCTTTTGTTTGAAAGAATAAGTAGATTTTCCAATCAATCTGCTCTGGTTCATCTCTAGTGCCTGGTCTCAACCTTACGCAATTTTGTTGTAATAACCCAAATAAGTGACCATTTCTTTTTGTGTTCTTTGCTCTTTATGGTTGTGTTTATATTTGAGATGGTACGGACGATGAAGTGTGATATGTAATTTAGTATGTGTGAAAGATAATATTTGTGTTGTATGAGACAATTTATTACTTTAATTATTATGGTTGTTTATATATTTAATTTTGTTTCAAATTTCTGCTTAATATAAAAGCATAGCTCTTTTATTATGCTAATCAACACTTTTAGTTTCCTAATCAGCTTATAACTTCCCCAGCTAGCTACCTTTCAACCAACAATTCTTTAGCCAGCAAAAGCTAGAAGCAGAATTAGTCCCAAACTCAGCCTCATCTTTTTCATTTGCCTTCATTTCCACTCTTCCAAGTAAGCATATACTTAATGGGCTAACATGCTATGCTAAAATACACTTCATGGTCAACCAGGATGATCGTTTTAAATTATTCACTTGTATATTTAACTCCCAGTCTAATAGTTGAAGAATTTCACTATCATATTTTGGACTCTGTAGCTTGATTCTATTCGTTGTAGGGTGAGCATGAAGGACTCTCTTTGAAACTACTAATGAAGGTAATTGGAAAGCATAGTCATTTTGATATACACGGGTAGTCTCATATGCCAAAAGGAGAATGCCCCTAGGCTCTGGCCAATACATTCCAAGTTTACATGGTTTAATAGGTTCCTATCCCTATATAGACCAGGCTCAACATTCTTTATTAGTAGGAAGATGCTTACTAGGGAAAATACATGCAGAGCAGTGTGTTCTGCATCCATTTATTTCAGTTCTAATCATTATAACTTGAGCCTGCTGATAAGTTAATCCCATTGTCATGAAACTATTAATTTTGGTTAGCTAAATGGAAGAATTTGCATATTACAAAATAATAGAGGACTCTTTTTATTGCATAATCCACAATCATCGATCATTGAATAATCTCTTTGTAACCAAGTGGTGTGGACAAGAATGATATCACCTCTCTGCTCTACTAAAAATTGGATTGCTAGAATGTGCATGGGCTGAATACATAGGTTGATTCCTGACTCTTGTATTTGGGTTTTGTTCACATCTTTTGGGAGGTATCATTTTGTTTAATTTTCATTTTCGTTATACCCTGTTGGGATTGTCTGCACATATTTTCACCTCCCTTTGAAATAAACTTTTTGATACTCTTGTCTTGTTCCTTTTCCTTTTGAGTTTTGAACCCTTCCCCCATTTCCTTAAAAACATGTGGAGAAAACATTCCTGGAACTCTATGTATGAGCTAGCTCGATTTTTAGTTTTCAAGAAAATTTCAATATTATTCCATTCTTTTTATGAAAGTTTGATATCTGAACTATACCACAGAATCACAAATAATGTCAAACAGTATTCCATAGACCTATCTATTCAAAATTGGAATGTACCGGAAAACTGTGCTCCTTTGTTCAACACAAAGTTTGAAATTTCGGTCCGAAATAATCAAAATTTTCGGTTTGTATCGGTTTGTGATCGGACCAGTTTCACTATGGCACTATGGCATGTGTCGGACTTCACTGTAGCACAATATCAGTTCTATTGTAACAACTGTCCAAGACTAGATTGGTCCAAACCTTGGTTCAGCATATTACCGATATATGAAATAAACAGAAATTCAAGCAGACAAAATAATGGGATCGGAAGAAGTTAAATCTCCACAGACAATGTACAGATGGAGATTAAACTAATGGCAAGGAGATCCATAGTATAACTTGGTTTTCTTTAATTATTTGATAGAAAATTAAATGTATGCCACTAGCCTTTTAAATCAGAAGCTAGCCTAATTAGGGACTATGAGAGGATATAGCTATTTCAAACTAGTTCAAAAGTTGTAATAGATTATGGTAGAGCGCAACTAATCAATGCCAAAGATTGAATTTAGTCAATTACCTTGAACACAGAAATCAGCATTCAAGTAACCAGCTCATCCTCTTCTTCAGATATGTCTTGCAAGGGACCCTTCACACCAATCTCACTGGCACCCAGGAGTTCACGTGCCGCTTTCTCCAGAAACTCTTTCGCAGCATCACGAGCAGATTGTCTCTCCGGTTTATGTTTCCTCTTCCTCTTCGCATTATGATTTCCTGTAATCCTACCCCTGACAAAGTCCCCTCGACTAATATCTCGCAAATCTTTCCTCTGTTCTGAATCATAAACATCTCTCCTCGGTCAACCACTTTAAATAGTGCAATGATTATCAAGAGATAACAAAAATGCAAAAGCACACCTGGAGTCAGGTCGGGCAGCGAATGGCCAATAAACCGCGTTGCTGCCTGAGAATTCAACCTAGCTGATGGCCTCAATGGTGCTAGAAAATGATACAGAACGAACGAGACCAGAAAGGAAGAGTTCGATCACGAACCCACTAAATTAAACTGGAACCGCATAAAAAAAACATCAGATGTACGATGGATACCTTTGCTCCAGTCATCCAATCTGTCTAATCGCTCACGGTACATGCTTAACCTCTCCTGTGGACAAAACACAAAAGTAAGTTTCTTTCGCACTCGATTCTCCAAAGATACATAAACAAACACTATTTCATCAGATTTAAGGGCGAAGCAGATCTCACAAACTCTTTTACAACGGCGTGATCCTCCGCTTGAATGCCGCTGCTTTTCAATCGCACTGACAGTTGGAGAATGATTAAACGAGGTAAGCGAGGCGAAGAATTGGAAAATAAGAGAGGGGATGGGGGACGGCGATACCATAGAAGAGGGCCGAGGTGGCCTGGGCAAGGACGAGGAAAGTGCGGGCGCGGCGGAGAGGAGGGAGTTCCGCGATGACGTCTTCGTCGACCAAGGAGAGAAGCTGGTGGAGTTGGGACTGGAGGTCACCCACGGCGGCTAAGGTCCCTGTGACGGCGTCGGACGCGGCTTTGGGGACGGCAGCGATCTCCATCGGCTCCCCTCCTCTTCCGCCCGCCATACTTCGCTCCTAGTCGGCGGAGCGAATTGCCGCCGCTTTTGTAGATGGATTGGTGCACCGTGATTCGTGCTAGGGCAGAGTTGTTGCTTGCGGTAGCGGATTCATCTTGCAAGATCACAGCCGTCCATGGAGAGATTGTTTTTTTAAATCAAGACCGTAGGCCGTAGCTACACATACTCACATAGCAAGACATAATATTGGGTTGACTAGTAAACGGTCAACCATTAATGCGAGGATAATTAAATAGTGAAATATTATTATGCAAAAAAAAAAAAAAATTACATAATAATAGACAGTCCTTCATCAAATTTGACATTTTTTGCCAATTAAATATCTCCATTATGTTATTTGAGCCCAAAAAATTAGAGGTCGTGTTATTTGAGCCAAATGTAAATTTGAGAGTCGTAAAATGCTAAAGATGTGAAGATATTTCTAGGTCAAATTTAGGGGTGTGTGATTTCGGTAGTATCGAACTTTGAATCATTATTTTTTGGTATGAGTACCAAAATTCAAAAATTTTTACCGATACTAGTACCAAAATTTTGAAATACTTATCTAGCGATTAGGTGAAGGGTTACGAAGGGTGATGGGGCGAGCGAAGGATGGTAATAGGCAAAGGACGACACAAGTAGGCTAGGTTAGTGGGCTAGGATAGTGGGGTGAACCAAACTTAGATTATGTTATAAGTATAAAAATATAAAATAAATATGTTATAATATTTACTACTTTGGGAATTTAGAAAAGTATTGAATTATAATCAGGGCATTAGTATCGATACTATAATCCCGTTTTAAAATTTGGTACTTAGCACTAAAGTATCAAAGTATTGAATGCTAAAAAATTCAACATGATACTTTGACACCGTACTTAGTTGATCACCTCTAGTCAAAACCTTTGCAAAAAGATATTCAAGGGAACCTAAAGATAATATGTCAATGATAGATATTTAAGACAATCAAACATACTAAAAAATCACTAGAGAACTGAAGATGATCAACAAACTTGTGATGACTAAAAGGCTTGAGATGGTCAACAATGTGGAAAGATAAGCTCAAGGACCCAACATGCAAAAGCTTGAGGTCTAATTGCCCCTACACTTTGAACCAAAAGAAACAACTTAGTAGTCCTAATGTAGGGTAACCAAATGTGAGTGGCATGTCATCCAATCTTTTGATCCTCAAATATAATCGTTTATACCACCATAGTATTAGTAGTGGAAAATGTCATATTTTTTTCCGTGACTTATCAAAAAGTCCACATTATGATGTCCATTATAGTATTATTAGTACTTGAGAAAGTTTTATTTTAGAGAGCTTGGAGAAGAGGCATGCTTGAATTTCTTGAACGCTTAGAGATGAAGACTTGAGGCTAGCTTGTGATTGTAGCCTCATTCACTTGCCGCCTTTAAAGCTCCAATATTAGCAAAGCTTTATTCCTCTCTCAACTAAGTTTATGCTAGTTCTATATGTCAAGGTTTAGAATCTTAATTTATTCCTCTTTTAACTAAGTTTATGCTAGTTCTCTATGTCAAGGTTTAAAATCTTAGTTTGTACCAGTATATTAGTCCTATCTTGAATTTACATATATCTTGGATTTACATATATTAGTAGTAGTGGCTGATATCAAATCTGTACGTACCACCCCTATCGGGCTATATAGATTAGTTTTTAAAATTGTGCTCTACGTTAGTTTCTTGTCTAATGGCTATAGTTGTATTCCCTAAATTAGTTCACATGCTAATTTATGTTTATCCCCTTATTGTGTAGATGCATCTAGGGTAAAATTAAGTGAAATGGCCTTATTTCATTATGAAAGTTAGGTAGACTTATACTTTTCTCTACAATAGGTCGTGGATAAATTGTGCAACATCACTTGGCCTTTCCTCTTAAATATCTTTTTTTCTTAAGCATTTCTATGTTTTCTCTTTCATGATGGACTCAACTTGCAATAGTGCAACTCTTTGGCAAATTGACTCTTAAAGACCTTGAATAAGCAATCAGAAGAGTTTAAAAACGCCTCAAGGAGGTAGGAGAACCATATTTATGTTGTGTTTAATTAAAAAAATATAAAAATTCCCTAATTATAGTTCCATATTGCTAAAAACGGGTTAATGGGATGGGGTTTATAATAATTTGATGAACCTAGCCTGGGGATGTACTATGATAGGCATCTCACCATTGTGCCAGAAAGATGTAACCGTAGTTGTATCTTAAGGCAGAAGATTAGTCAACACCAATGTGTGGGGTCAGATCGCCTTAGGACAAACGTTGTTGCCTTAGAGTTCCTTTTGCAACTTCTTTTTATTTATTTGATTTGCATTTTTAATCAAATGGGGTTGGGTTAGTTGAGGTTGGAAGTGATGAGATTACCTATCTTGATATTTTTATCATTAAGGTATAGAGGGCTTTAAAATAACATCAATAGATAGTTAGATGCTATTTTTTATAAAAAAAAAAAAATCAAATCACACATGTACAGAAAAAAGGTACTGGAAAAAAAAGAGATTGATGAGATGAGAGATGTTCTGTATCCCTGGAAAAAATTTTCTAGGCATGGACCCTACTTAGTCATCATAGGTCGGGTCCATCCCCACTATAGATTGTGTGAAATGTGAAAATGGGGTAACGGAGCCGCCGTTTGCTCTTGTTACCCGTTCTCTCTCATGAAACCCTCTCTTCATTCAAGGAAATCATCTCTCTTCTTTTTTCTCAAAAAAAAATTTTATTTCCTACCCATTTTTCACTTATTTTGAATTCATTATAGTTACAATATCGCAGAAAATTATTTAGGGTTTATGGATGAATAATTGTAATGCACACAAAAATCAAGTCTGAGGTTGATGTTAGCCTCAGTAGTGAATCTAATTGTTATTAGAAGTTTCATGCTAATTTGTTTATATTTTTTAGAATTATTCATATATTGTAGAAATTTAGTTATTATATAGAAATTAGATTAAGGGTTGCTAATAGCCTCAATAGTGATTCTAATATTTACGAGAATAATCATGCAAACTTTTTGACATTTTTTAGAATTATTCTAATTTCCTAGAAATTCAATGTAATTTTATAGAAATTTATGTTAAATGTACTCAAAAATTATTTTAGAGGTTGTTGATAACCTCGGTACTAAATCTAATTATTATTACAAGGATCATGCCAATTTTTTATATTTTTTCATAATTATTCTTATATCATAGAATTATTATTATTATTATTGTTTGCGAAGAATTTTGAAATGGTTTAATTAATATGCATATGCTAAAGGAGTTTGAAATGGACGAGATAGAAGCATCAGAAAAAGTTGAGCCATTGGAAAATAGTGCTGATCTTGGTATGACATTATCCATAGACCTCGTGGTTGGTATGACATTTGATAATGAAGTTGAAGCATATAATTTTTACAATGACTATACAAAAAGAATGAAGTTTTGTATAAAGAAATAACATTTAGAGCGCAGGACAGATGAGAGTTTGAAATTTTATAAATTTGTTTGTAGTAAACTAGACTTATGACAAATTCATAGAACACATGTCACTAAAAAACCATAACCTAAGACAAAAATAAATTGCTTGGCTCGAGTGGAATTCAAAATTGATATGAATAACATTTGGACATTATCCAAATTTATTGGTAACCATAACCATCCAATGAATAATCTAAACAAAGTTCACATACTTAGATCACATAGGAAAACTTTAGTTTTCCAATATGCTCTTTTTGATTAGATGGTAGAATCGAGTATCAAAGCACATCATATGTATAGTTATTTCAAGCTGGGGCAAGCAATAATGAAGTTGGTTTTATAAGAGACGATAGTACCAACTGTATCCAAAGAAGTAGGATAAAAATATTTGATGGAAAGGAAACTCAGGATATTCTTAAGTACCTAAAGGATAGGTTGACAAAAGATCCCAAGGTTTTTTTATGCCATTGAAGCTCACGAGTCAAGAGAGATTGCTAACTTTTTATGGGCTGATGGTAAATCTATCATAGACTATACATACTTTGGTGATATTATTTATTTTGATACGAATGAATGGTCGGCACTACAACTATATTCATAGATCAATCAACTGCAACATCAAAAGTAGTGCAAACTGAGATGCCAAATAGTGCACACCGGGTACTAAGCCAGGGGATTACAATCTATCTCAGGTGATCCATGGTTCAAGCAAATTTATACAAGATTCCAAATATTGTAGATATGAACGTTGTAGTGTGGAACAGTTTGAAAAACTATGGGAAGATCCATTCATTAAGTATAATCTCGGTGATAATTCATAAATAATTAACTTTTATAAGCTATGTGAGAAGTGGGTTGCATGTTATCGAGTTGAGACATTTTCATGGATGATCATGGATAGATGTGCAAGAAATATTGCACGCTAAGGGTAAACATGAGGATTTACACACCGAAGACAGCAATGATATTGGCTTGAGCCCAAATATAACTATAAACCCCCCAGCTGCAAAGAAGATAACAAAAGAAAAATGTGCTTGAAAGAATGCCCAAAAGGACTAGTACAAAAAAGTCAAGCCCAAGCATACCTCGTACTAATAGACCTCCTAGGACTGAGTCGCCAACTATACAGGTTTGCACATTTAATCCCACACTCAATATGTTATAATTGATAATTAGCTTAAATCATTTTAATTTTTCATTGTAGATGTTGATACCAAGCAGCCAAATACTTCTAACACATCCTTATATTTCTTATACTATGATGATGGGAACCACCTCTGTTTACATAAGTATACTGAATTATAATTTCTCATTAGAGCTACTTGATTATAATTGTTGATTGTTAACAAAGATCTTTTTATCTTTATGTAGTTTTCAAACAATGGATCTTTGATTGTTGGCCAACAAAATCAAACTAAGGAATATCCAAAGTAGCCACAATAAACTTTAAGTTAAATGTGGTACTGTGTGAATGTGGGTACTGTGTGAAGAACATTGTGTGAAATGCTTAATATTGTTTGAGATGTTTTGACCAGTTAAATGTTGTTGTTGTTGTGTATTGTTATGTGTGGAATTTAGCATTTGTGAACAAGCATATTTGACAGTAAATTATAGAAATTTGATAGAATATAGTAGAAATTTAATAAAATATCATAGAAATCTGATAAAATATTATAGAAATTTGATAGATTATCGTAGAAATTTAACAAAATATCATAGAAATTTGACCTTAGTTAACTAGGTCCTAGTTGATAAGTCAAATGATAGAGTATGCACCGAATTGATTCGGTGGCTTTTTGGCTTGATTTAGTAAAATCTAGAGGGGTCTATGGTCTAAGCACCTATTTGAATATATTAATATTTAAATAATAAATAAATTAATTTATTTATTCATGCCTTAAGTGATGGGACCCACTTCTATATCTCTATATATAGGGGATAAGGGGGGCACATACATGAAAGCTTGACTTGTTGCAACCCTAGCCACCCAAGACCTTCTCCATTAGCCCTAGCTGCTACCCCTTGGAGTGATGCCGCCCCTCTTCTTCCTCTTGGTGGCGTGAGCATCCTTGGGCGGCTTCTACCTTGAGTTAGCGAGAACTCAAGGATAGGGTGGCTTGGTATCTTCATCATTGGCGCAAGTTATAGAGAGGCGATCTTCTCTCTTTGACACCTCCTTCCTCCTTCACCTCTTTGGCACTTTTTTGGTGGTGGCACAAGCAAAGAAAAAGGATCTCTCATAAGGCATGGATCTCTACTCCCGAGGCTAGTACCAGACATGGAGGCAGAGGGATCTCGAGGATCCCGTGTGTGCGAGATTGCAGAGGACATTCCCTTGCATGTCTTAGGCTATGTTTTGTTGGATGGAATCCACAGTGGAAAGGCCATCTAGATTCATTGTATTTTTCATCCTTTCCACTGTGGATTCCATCTAACAGAACATAGCCTTAGAGTCATCATTGCCACCTCCTAAGCACGTAACAAAGGTACCTGTCCCTTTCACATCCGGTGGCTCCCTCATAAGTTAATTCTTCGATTGATTTTGGAAACTTGTTTAAGGTTATTGTTTTCGTTGTGCTTGTTTTAAATTTTTTAAAATAGCCCAGGGTTTCCAAATAATTATCCCAAATTTTTATGAAATATAATAATTCTAAAAATTTAAAAATTTACTTGATCATTGGTATAACTATTGAGGCTATCATCAACCTATAACCTAATTTTTTAGAGCATTTACACTGAATTTCTACTATATTAACCTGAATTTATATTAAATATAATACTTCTGAAAAATTATAAAAAAAATTGTATTATTATTTGTATAACTATTATATTCACTAATGAGGCTATCAACAAATGCAAACTTATTTTTTCAAAGCATTTGAACTGAATTCCCACGATATTAACTTGAATTTTTATGAAATATAATAATTCTGAAAAATTATAAAAAATTTGCATGATAATTGGATAACTATTACATTTACTAATGAAGCAATCAGTAACCCATAACCTAATTTTTTAGAGCATTTGACTGAATTTCTATGATATTAACATGAATTTCTATTAAATGTAATAATTCTAAAAAATTATAAAAGTTTTGCATTATCATTGGTATAACTAATACATTCACTAATGCGGCTATCAACAACCCATAACTTAATTTTTTAGAGCATTTGGACAAAATTTCTACGATATTAACCCGACTTTCTACAGAATATAATAATTTTAAAAATTATAAAAAATTTACA
This sequence comes from Costus lasius, assembly GCA_027563935.2. Classification (NCBI taxonomy): domain Eukaryota; kingdom Viridiplantae; phylum Streptophyta; class Magnoliopsida; order Zingiberales; family Costaceae; genus Costus; species Costus lasius. Next base: position 106,501,083 of record CM050448.1, read on the forward strand.
TAATCATTGGTATAACTATTACATTCATTAATGAGGCTATCTACAACCTTTAACCTAATTTTTTAGAGTTTTTGAACTAAATTTGTACAATATTAACACGAATTTCTATAAAATATAATAATTATAAAAATTTATAAAAAAATTGCATGATCCTCGGTATAACTATTACATTCACTAATGAGGCTATCAACCCATAACCTAATTTTTTAGAGCATTTAAAATGAAATTAGAGAACCCTAAAAATATTCCTATGATATTTGTAGAGTTCTATGATATTGTAAGTGTAATTGGAATAATATGAAAACATGAGCAGAAAATAACATAAGTTATCTTGTCCTCAGTTGATAATGAAGAGTTACAGATGCAGATGAAGTCAGGTGGGCGAGTGATGTCTTGTATTTATATAGTCTTTTTGACTACTATTTCCTAGTGAATCGAGACATATTTTCATGTTTTTACATCTCTTTCCAGCTTATTTCATTAACTTTCTTCAGAAGCTTCACTACTTGTCATATTTGTTGAATACAGGATAATTCACTCATTTTTAGAGCTATACGGATGTATGGTCACATATCCGAGTGAATTAGGATTCATGATAAGAAGTTTGGCTTCAGACGGGAGTAATTTCAAGAATCACGACTGAAATCTCGCATCCGCCGCAAGCGTTTATCCGCAGCCGCCGGAATTTATTGTCAGCCGTCAAGGATTAAATGAACATTAATTATCTGACGGTTACAAGAATTAAAGAGGCTGCAGTTAATACTTTCCCATTACAGTCATCAATGCGAAATTTATTTGGATCATTTAATAACCATCAAGAGTCATGATGGGAATTAAGTTGAGAATACCAAGAGACACGCCATTAAGAGCCATAATGGGGATTAAGTTGGAATTTGAAGAGTCATTCATTAATGGATGAGAATTAATTGAGCCACATCATCACGTGGAATTTGAAGAGTCGTTCATTCATGGATGAGAATTAAATGCGGAATTTGAAGAGACACCTTGAGGTCTATATAAGAGAGTTGGGTTCTTTTCAAAAAGGGGGGTCCACGGCGAGAGGAGGATTACGTTGAGAGCCTAAAGCTTGGTTATAAGGCAAGAATACAAGTATTCCAAGGAGAGGAAGGCGACATCAAGGGAGGAGAGAAGGAGTTTGTCTTAATTCTTTCCTCATCTTTATTTTGTTCGGTTTCCTTAAAATTTTAATTGTAAGTCTTGCACTTGTTGTAATCATGTGTATACTAGCGTAAAACCTCAATCGGGATTTGGGCGTAGCCCGTCTTTTTTATTTGTAAGTGTTAATGTTGAGACCTGCTTTTTGATATATCTTTCGAAGCCATTTGATCTTGGTTTGTTTCACTCGTGTTTATCGATTTTTGGTCAGATCGATTTTCACACTTTAAGTTGATTGTGGTAAAATCTGAGAGGTGAATTGCAATCAACGGATCCTCCTTGATCAATCTTGTGTGCTCTATTACGAGAGTTGTAGAGACCACTTGGGGAATCTTCGTGTCCTGTTTCAACACGATCTACTTATGCTTAGTCCACCGCGAGAGTAGGAGACTAACTAAGTAGATTGTGGAGTGATCCACCGCAAGAGTAGGAGACTAACTAAGTTGCTGAGTTGTGCACCCGAGAGGGGTACGATTCAAGAGGACCTATCCTTGGTTTTTCTTAAGATTTTCTGAGCAGTACTTTTCGTTACGCTTATAAGTTGATATACGTGGTGAACCCCGATTTCCATATTTCTCTCTCATCGATACGACATTTGTTTTATTACGCTTTTAGCATAGTTTGCGTTACTAACCGAGGTTTTTAATCACTTAGCTATCGAAGATCAGAATATTTGGTACTTGACAATCCATCCCTGTGGGAACGACATCTTAAGTACTACATCGGTAAGCCGTGCGCTTGTGGATTTTGTGCAACAACGAGCGGCAGCACTACGGCTATGACAGATTCTTCATTATAATGAAGGAGGAGAAAGGAGAGATGGTAATGGGAGAGTGAGCAGTGAGCCTAGGAGATGCCAATGAAGGAGGCATGTTGTATATGCCCAGTGATTGTAAAGGCAGAGACTCGGCGTCAAGAGCAGAGAAAAATTTTTTTTGAGAAATAAATGAGAGAGATGATTTCCTTAAGTGGAGAGAGAGAGAGAGAGGGGGAGAGAGAGAGTTTAGTGAGGGGAAAGAAGGGGTAACATGAGCAAACGACAGATCCGTTACCCCATTTTCACATTTCATGCGATTGACAGTGGGGATGGACCCTGCTTATGATGACTAGGCAGAGTCCATGCCTAGAAATTTTTTTCCTGGCCTTGCCTCTCTCCCCTTATTTCTTGCATCTCTCTATTTCTCACCCGCTTACCTCTCTCGTGCCCATTTCCCTCACAACCCTTCTCCTTCTCTCACTCATCTCCCCCTCTCGTTCGGCAAACCAACACTAGCAACGAGCTCCAAAATCGCTTCCCCACCTCCCTCACCACTTAGTTCAATGAGTTGCTGCTAGTTGAGCTCTAGCGACTTCCTGTGACTCATACCATCAATTCTGCCAACTTCTGGTGACTCACAACCTGCCGGTTGGAGCTTGATAGCTCAAATAGGTTCTTCGATGATGCTTATATATATATATATATACCTGCACTCGGTATTGGGACATACCCTTGTTTGTCAGCCTAATTTATTTGGACGAACAACATGACATGATTTAAATATAATAGTGAAATAATATAGGAATGATGATAATAATAAAAATAAATAAATAAGAAGAAAAATATTAGCATTAATAATGCAACATAATTATGAGACCTTGGATATATTGACTTACACAATAAATTATGATTATTAGGATCTACTTAGGCATGTGAGATTCACCTAGACTGTAGTTTGACCTTTGCTACTATCAGGTAGGGATCCTCCCCCATTCTTTGTCATGATGCCAATTGTATGTGTAGAAAGTGACACAATAGCTTATCTTTTCTATACTGATGTTTACTTTTAATTCTATTGATATTCGATAAGTCTTTTGAACTATGATATTGCCTACTTGTGGGACACTTTGACTACATGATTTAATATAAATTGTTGTATTCTTTACCATATTAGTTATTTAGATTCATCCTAGTTTTTCTAGCTTGTGTGTTTATTTAGAGATAGAGATATGGCACAATCTCAGTTGAGGATTGATTTGAGTAGGGGTGACCAGTTAGGCCATGATCATAGTCATGGTATGGGCCATTAAACTATTGGCCTTCGATATATGTCATGTCGATGAGTTACCTTAGGCACTATGATATGGTTGTGTGAGAATACTACACCAACATGCTATCGATGGATAGTCATGTTCACTGTTTGAGGAGCTAGCTGTAGGACCACTCTTTGAGTGTAAGTCGTTAGACCACTTTAGTCATGAGCTTTTGGTTTGTTTACTTTGTGATTATGTGTTTGATATTTTATTTAGATATATTATATGCTATATAATTCATGAAAAGTATGATAAAAATTTGGGTAAAATTTAATTACAAATCTTGATGTATCATATTTATCTTATTCCCTATTTAGCGATTTTGGTTAACAATAGTTTATTTTCTCCTCTTGGTACTAATGTGGCTCCTCTTGGTGTAGGATAGTTAGGTAGCAAAAGTGGCTACATATAGTCAGTCTGTTATGTTATTTACTTTATATTTTATTATCTCACTTGTTGATTTTGTAGACGTATTATCTTGGTTGTGAATTTATGGTATTGATTCTGCTACTATTTTAGCCTTCATAAACTGTTGTGTTGGTCTAGTATTGTATGGATGTATTTGGTTGTTTCCTTGGACTTATCATTTATGTTATTTCTATGTATTTGTAATTTAGGAATTTTTATGGCAGATCTGAATTTGTCGTGTCCCCAAGGCAAATTCTCAGGCATGGGGCTGAGTGCCTCGTCGAGATATGACAAGTGAGCCTTTGGTATCGACAATATAGAATTGGAAGGCTGTTGGATAATGCTGAAGAACAGATGATAGGGTTATCAATTGTGCTAGACCTTTCCATAGTTAGATACTAGAATTGAAAAAGAATTATTGGTTCAAAAGATTTAGATCCATGGCAATAAAGAACTCTTATAGCATCAACTTAAATCCTTGTTGCCTTTCGAGCTAAGTTTTTCGAATTCAATTTTACTCCATTGGTTACGATAAATTCATAGATACCAACGTATCCTCTCCTTCTTTGCCTTCTAAGCAATATGAAAATCTCTTAGTCATTGTCTCCTCAAATGGCGATAACTTACATGAGTGTAAAAAAAATTATAAGTCTCCTTAGGAGGATGCATTATATTAGTAGGTTTGTGTTAACTTGTAGCTGGGGGAGAAAGTGAATTTTTGTTATGATTCATGGATTCCATGTGAGACATTTGGTCATGAATGTTTTACTATTTGAAAAGAAAACATAAGTAATTTCTCTCCTCTTTATCTCATATATTAATTAAATAATATCTTATCAACTACTATATGTATCTTCTTACTTTTATCACTCTCACTCACATAATAATAACTACCAATTTCCTCTTTACCCTAGAACCCTATTCTTGGTCATTAATCAACCCCTCCCTTTCACTAAAATTGTCTATTTTGATATATCTATATATATATAAGATAGAAGGGTTTCTTAGCATAATTGACATTTACCTTCATATTTTGGTTTGCCTCTGGCCGAAGTCATCACTCGCCCCAAACTTAGGCATCATCACCGCCACATATCAATGACAACCGAGATCCCCCCGTTCGACTGCTTTCCCCCAATCTCTGTCTTGCTTCCAAGAAAAAAGCAGCAAGAACCAAGAAAAAAAAGGAGCAGGAGATGAGTGTCTCGATGTCGGTGGCAACGTTTAATATTTGGGAATTGGGATCCCCAACGTTCTTTGCACTCAGCCAGTTTTTCTTTTCTTTTTTGCAGATATTTGTAGATCTGCACCAATTTTTTGTTTCGATTTCTCGTTCGTGCTGCGCTTAAATGTTTCCTTGATTGTCTCGTAGGTTTGAATTGGCAGTTGGGGGGCTTGCACTAGTGTTTACCTGGTAATCACTTTGACGTTAATTTTTCGACTGTTTGGTAACAATTGCCTTGTATTTAGGGGGACTTAGAGATGAGTGTCTCGATCTCAGTGGAGACAGTTAATCTCTAGAAATTGGGATTCCCTACCGTTCTTTTCACTAAGTTTTTTTTTTCCTTATCGAGGAATTATTTGTAGGTCTGCACCAATTTTTTCTCTCGATTTCTCATTTGTGATCTATAGTTTTGTGCTTAAACTTTCCTTTATTATCTCGTAGGTTTCAAATTGCAGTTGGAGTACTTCCAGCAGTGCTTTCCTGCTGATAACTTTGACATTAATTTATCAATTGTTTTGCAACATTCAACCGTGTATGTAGTTTTCTTAAGCATTGATAGTGGTTTTTTATTGTCCTGTGATTATGTTCTGGTTTCTTCCCTAATATGTTAAATTATACATTTGTGTGATTTCACATTGATGATAGGGTCCACAGTTCCACACAGTACCTACTTAGATCACTGTACCAATTTCTTTCCTATTGCTATCATAATAAGGAGCCTCATTGACAACCATAAACATCCATTAGTCAATTTCCTTACGAGGAACAAATGTTAAGTGTCCGGAATCATATCTGGAATGATATGCATGAGTCTCTTGTCTAAGGTCTTCATGATGATGCTAACCATCATAATGGCCATACTAAATGACCTAAAGATGTAATAGCCCTGCCCCTCTCTCTAGAATCAGCGCAAGATAAGCTTGATTTAGGCCTTACAAGAGGATTGCTTTCTGTGAAATTCATCAAACATTTTGTAGATATCGTTGCCAATCAAATCACATAAAAATGGGTAGAATTCAATGGTGATCCCATCCAGACCTGAGGATTTATGTTGCCCATGACTTTTGCAACCTATCTCTTCCTTTTCGAACAACTTAATTAAGCTCTATCATTGAACTATAGATGAACTATTATCTTCTTGAAAGACAATTATCCAATTTCTATCTATCATATGGTGCATTCTTTGTGTGTATAAGGCGTTCATTAACCTTTAACACTCACTTCTGTAGTGTCCCACTTTTCCTAATATTCTTTTGTGGTGATCCTCATAATTCAATTCTTCCTACGAGCGTCGATTATTACTTTTCTAAAAATGCAGTTATAATTACCATCTCGTATATCCATTTGATATGGCCCATTGCTTCAATAGGCATCCTCCTTTGAATAGTCATTGTGCCACTCATTATTTTAAGAGATTGTTGCAACTTCACAATCATCCAAATCTGTGTCCCTAGTAAACTTGTGAACCAAGGATGGTCTAGGCTTTAAAAAGTGCATTATATTATCTTCTTGGAGGCCAATATTCCAATTTCTATCTATCATATGATGCATTCTTTGTGCGAATAAGATGTTACATAACCTGTGACACCCATTTCTGTAGTATTTTCTCCAATGGTGATCCTAGTAATTCAATTATTTCTACATGTATCAATTATCACATTACTAAAATGCAGTTATAATCACCATCCTGTAAATCAATTTGATATGGCTTATTGCTTCCATAGCATCTTCCTTTGAGTAGTCATTGTGCCACTCATTAATTCAAAAGATTGTTGCAACCTTGCGAACATCTAGATCTCTGTCTCTAGAAATTGTGTTAATCAAGGATGGTCTAGGTTTTAAAAAATGCATGATATGCATTTAGATTATTAGGTATATAACATATACAATATATGTGTGCACATGTAGTTCTTATTTAAAAAATATTTAAACGGTATCTTATTTAGTGTAATAGGAGACAAAGATATGTATTAGGATTTTTAGTTTGTCTAGGATTTCAAGACTTTGAAGCATTTGATGGGGTTGTGGTTGGTTCATTCGTTCAAAAGGTGGAAATATATGCTAATTTAAGATATATGAAGCAAGTAAATAATATGATAGTGTTTAAATGTGAAACTAAATTACTCAACTTGGGTATGCATGCGTATGAATCTAAAGGATTACACTAATTCTAGACTCATAAAGCAATATAATATAAGACATCAAATTAAAACAAAAACTAGAATAATATGAAGCACTTAACATGCTCACCTTAGGGTTTATAATAGAAGAACCAATTGAAGCAATGGTGGCCAACTTGAGTTACTCGAGATTCATAGGCAGTGTAGATATGTATACCCTATTATTGCAATCATTAATCATAGACCTATGGATCGAAAATGTAATTCCAAACACTCCTTCTAATATTGATGCAATAAAATAGAAGTTATCGATGTCAACACTCACAAAGGATTTACGAATTGTTGAGAAGATGATTGCTTTTATTTCTACTATCAAGGAAGGTTTTTGTCCTATTCTTTTACTATCGTTTGAAGCCTACTGGATGACTTCATGAGGTTTGTGGCATTGGAAGTGTTGTAGAGTTAGGAAATGACTTGACTTAGGATGGAGCAATTTGGATCTCTACACACAAAGTTTCATCATTTAAAGTACACAGATGTCGAGCAAGATTTCTTTCTGCCTTTCACGAATTATTTTGGGTGCCTTAGAATGAATTAGATCATGAAAGTGATGGCTTTGAGTTTGAAGCAAGGCAAATAATCCAAGAAAATTGGTAGAATGCAATTTGGTCCAATATTGGAGAAAAACACATGGACATGAGAAGAAGCATAGAAACAATTCCAAGAGGAGTGAAAAAGGATTGTTACCCAAGGGAATTAGATTTGTATGATGGATTTGCTTCTTTAAATCTTTTCTTGACATTTTTGGATGACTTTCTAGAGCGCTTTGAGAGTTGGAAGCGCTCAGGAGAAAAAGATGAAGAGGCTTAGATCACTTGGGTTAAAAGAAGAGGCATACGAAGGTTGACAACTAGGGTCTGCCCCTAGTCGCCCAGAGCAAACAATTGCAATAATATTCTGAATTTATAATCATACGATTATTATTAGATACATCTAGTGCTAGGTATTTATAAGGCCTAAAATTTGGCAGCTAGGGTTGAAGCTCTAGAGTTTGTAGCACCAAGATGAAGGTGTTATCGTCATTCTTGCATTTTAGGTAGGATGTGATGTGATCTTGAGCTCCTCCTTCCTTGTTTGATTATATCATGATTTTATCTCATTTCTTGCTTTAGCCGCCCGCTCCTTAATCTGAACTTGGCGTTGGATGATTGCCATGTGTTCTATGACAATGTGTATGAAATATTGGTAGCCAGCAAGTGCCGATGTGATTAGGAAAGGAAATAAATAAGGAAATAAATGCATGGTGACTATAGTTCGCATGCTAATACATAATTCATGGATGATAGAAAAATATAAATTACCCAAAATGTCCTCAAGTGGCTTATGGGCATAATTTTGGTTTTGGGGTTGACCTGGGTCTAAGTTAGTTTTTGACATGCATTTCAAATATGCTTCACATAAAAGTTTATAGGGTATATAACTCAATGTAGCCTTTTTCTACGGTTCCACTTGTTTTGTTTTGCAAGATCTTTATGGCATTACTTTTGATAAAGAGTTTTGACATAAACCTTGAAACAAAGCTTTGTTGCATTCTAAATTAGTTGCATGCTATTTTTTCATCAAATATCATTTTTTCTTTGTTAGAAAGCATGGAAGGTATCAAATAAGGACCCACTTAACTATTATGATTATCATTAATTATAGGATTTGATTAGGTATAAATTAATGTGGTATTATTGTGTGTCATAAAACTTACATGTATGCTTTTTAATTATTGTAATAGGTAACGTACATAATTTGGTGTGATAGGTTCATAGGTAACATATTATGCATAGCTTATTTTAATCTCTCTTATTCTTATGCTGTAAAATGGTTTTACGTAGGTTTTTATGACTGTTTGTATTTCTCTTTCTATACTTCTCTTGCATCTCTATCATCTCCTTCATCCTCTCTCAAAGGAGTATGACCTAGAAGAATTGTTCTCTTTAAAGTCATATTGCACCTCATCGGTACTTCATATTTTTTGCATCTCAATCATTTTCTTCATCTTCTCGCCAAGATAAGGGTGCACCTTGCCATGATTATTCTCTTCATATTCTCATTGTGACTTCCCTCTTCTTAGTTTTTTGGCCACACTAAGCTCCCAACCAATCTCGTTACCTTCCATTAATGTCTTGTCTTTGTACCAAACTTGTCATGATTGACATACATGCTCCAACTTCAAGAGAGTTTTATAAAGCATGGAAGGTGAAAAATTATGATTCACATATTATTGACTATAGAGTTTTGATTAGGTCTAAATTAATATGAGTATTTTGTGCCCTTAAAGGCTATATATAGGTGTTGCAATGGGTAAGGAGTAATGTACATAATTTGATGTATTATTATACATAGTTTAGTTTAATCTATCCTCTTATTCTCATGCTTCAGGTTGTTATGATCGAGATCCTACTTAGAAACAACAGAGGCTTTATAGGATTGGATCGTAAAATCATAATATCCAACCAAATCACCTAATATATATATTTAAATCTATTTGTCTAATTAGACTTAAGAGGAAGATAAATATTCTGATAAGTAATAAATAATATATATATATATATATATATATATATATATATATATATATATATATATATATATATATATATATATCTAGTATCATGCATTAAGGTTAAAATATATATATATATATATATCCAATATTTTATTCTATTATTTAAATGTATTAGTTGTATAGTGTAAAACTATTGAATATTTGTGAGGTGATGATGATGAAGATAAAGATAATAGAAGATGGATACAACAAAGCTATATAGTGAAACTAGAAATAATAAAAGCGTGCAGTAAAATGAAGACAATAAGAACAAAGCATGAAATGAAGACAACATGACAAAAGTATGGAAAATGATGAGGATAAAGGTATACACGGTAATGATAATAAAAATGACAAAAATGACAATGAAGGCACTAGTAAAGATGACAAAGATTACAAAATTGATTATGATAAATAGTCAAAGTTAGACAAATATAGTTGTAAATGACAATGAGCTTAAGTTGATGAATGTTTATCAAAGAAAAAATAAATTATGACAATTAAAGATGAGAAATTGCATTATATAACAATTTAAGGCTTTTGGCACAATAGATTATTGATTTTTTGGTATAATAGTAATCAAATCTGAACTCATTCTACCTATTAAGTAGGATCAGTATGATTGTAAGATTCTATCCAACCCTAACACCTTGATCATAGGATTGTAAGATCCTACCACATTTCAGATTCTATAATCGTTTCGGAATAATTTGCCTAATTTGGATTGTAGGATCGAAAGATCCTAAGAATTATTGTGCATATAAATAATTGGATGGAAAAAAGTGCTTTCTAATACATTAATACCAAGGGGTAGAGGACATATAAAGATTATCATTCACATAAGATAGAAATAAGAAATGTGAGACTGTTGTTCGCCTGGCAATTGACCTAGCCTTTGGAGACTAGTTTTAGCGAGCTCAATTTACCCTGCCTTTTGACATTATAGCAGCTATATGCCCAAAAGCCGAAGCTAGACAATTACTCCAAATGCACCCTAAACACATGACAATAAATTACTATAATACATAGTAACTTAACACTCCCTCATAAACCAAAGGTGGCCAAGTAGTTGATTCAACATTGAGCTTAATACTCTTCTGAAAGGTGTTCACAATTGGGTCTATATGTGAGATAGGGAAGTGTCATCTATCTATGCGTATCTAATTTGCATTTAACAATAACAAAGTTATTTGTTCATGATATGAGATGATACCACCATACAAGTAGCTAAGCATTGCATATGCATGCTCATTTATTTTGTGTTAATTTGCATTCGGTGGTAAAAGTGTTGCTTATTCATGAAAAAGGCATGCAAGTAACTAAGTATTGCTTATCCACAGACACATTAAGCTATAGTAACTTATATATAGAAGTAAGAGCATTGTTTGTTTGTGCATAGAGGCATGCGCTTGAGGAAAATTTTTGTTTGGTGCATCAAAGGATATATGAGACGAAGTCAAAGAAATTATTGGAAAGAGTGATGGAAGCATTAGAGTTGAAGAGGAAGCCTCTAAGATGTGTTCCTACCATGTTTCCACTATGTCATTCAATCCAATGTCATTGCACTATTGAAGCCCATAAAACTATTACATTTATTGAAATCGAGCATAGACTTGGTCCTACGAGGTTTGCAGGCTAGCTTGGACAAGGAAATCAATCACATGGAGATAGTTTCTTGAGGGAGAATTAGCAGCTTACGGGCTAAAAAAGGGGTTTATAAGTGGGCTAGTGAAAGGTGGCACTTAGGAATTTGGTAGTGGCGCATCAGATGATTGATGTTTGGGATAGCCACTACAGGATTGTTAGGAACCGATTGAAATACTTGCTATAATAATGCTAGGATTCTAGAATTATGATGGTGATGATATTGCTCTAATTTTTTTTTATTTTTGGTGAAAGAGACAAAGGGAGATAGAAAGAGAGTGGTTGGTGGTTTGTATGAACTCAGCAGCAGCGGCTTCAATTATATCACTTAGTGATGCAACAAAGATGATCTCAAGTATGGTTTTTAAGAGGGGCAAGAGAGAAGAGAAGAGACAAGGACAGCTAGGGTTTGGAGAAACTCACAGATATCAAGTTGGATGGAAAGAAGTTGTTCTTATAGCACATTAATACAAGGAGGTGGAGTACATGTAAGATTCTCATCTATATCATTTTGGAGAAATACACAATGTAGGATTAAAACTACGATAGTAATTCATTCTAGCACGTAATAATTCTAACACGAACAATTATTTTTGGTTGTTGATAACAATTTTTTCTATCCATAAATAAAATTGCCCTATGTGGTGGTTTTTTGCAAACTATTTTACTAGTTTGAATCAATCTCCAGCATGTGTACAATTTGGTGTATACACATTCTAACTTGCTTCTTGTGTACCTCATTTCCAGCGATCAATTCAACTTTGAATTGTTTATTCATGGCTTATCTGTGATTTTCATCTTAATTTCCTGAATGAGTAAAATGTTTTCTTGTCTAATTAAGCAAATACTTACTAATTTTTCATTTTGATGATTTCATGCCAAATGCTCAAGCACGGAAAAATATGCCTCTAATGTAGGCGTATTATGAGTATAAAGGTACTTTGCTTCTTTGCTATTTACTTTTCCTCTATTACGCATATATTATATATTCTAGTCTTTTATATAATTTTCTCCTTATATTATAAATTGCCTGTTACCATTGAAGATTCTAAAGTGGTTCTCTTTTTATTATTTATCTATTCAATACATAACGGTACTGCAGAGGACGAGCATTGTATTTTGGAATTCCTGGAGTTGCTTTCCAAAGCTCTTTGCCTCTACTGGGATTCAGACTCAATATTTGCGTGCTGACGGGATCCCGTTTAGAGGGCACACATTGGATCCAGCCTCTTGCGAAGTTTTGAATGAGAACATTATGGCGTCTACCCCTCTTCTCATTATCATGTTTATGCTTTCACACAGTGTGCGATTGCTCGAGGCGGCATCTTAAACCAAGATCTTAACTACATTTCATATTACATGTTCTTTTGGCCCCTTTTTGAATCCAAACCTGTATGTGAGAATTTCACCAATGGTGCTTTCCTTTGATCCATCTCTATGAAAGTAGCTGACCTTTGCGAATATCACGTAGGCTGTTCTGTTCCTCTTGTTCACATGACATGTGAATCTGGAGAGGCAACTGGTACATTTCATAATTGAATGGTGCATTGGTCTTTAACAAAAGGTGTTAGCAGTTTCATCAAGAGATTACTAGCGTTAGTTGTCATGCACTGTCGGTAGCTCTGTGCTGAAACTTCAGGTATGGTTGAACATATACCACAGTTTAAGTGGACGAGGTTTGCTTAAACTTTTTAATCTCTGTATCGATGAACTAGTCCAAGTGTAATACAAATACATCAGATGTATTGATATTATGTTATAGTGGTAATGTTCATACTGTGCATGATGTACTTGTGCTAGTTGTATCTTAGATTACTATATAAACATTTATATCGAATCGAACATAGTGATTTTAAAATCTCTGCCTTTGCATTTCTCATCCTGTAGTTGAGTTAGGTCTATTAGTCTGCATGTTTTTGGAACCGGGCCAACCAATCTTACAAACTATTAGGCCTACAGTGGTCAAACAACCAAACTAAACACATGCTTTTGAAGGTGCATATGCTGTCTGCTTTATGAAGAACACTAATGCTGTGTTTCGATGGAGGGATAGAAATGAGGAAGAAAAGGAAATATCGATAGAAAGAAAATAATGGAGGAAAGAAATAATTGTTTTCTTGTTTAGGCCCCATGTTTTGATGGAAGGAAAGAAAACATTTTGATCGGTCAACTGAGTTGTTAACTGGGTCAAAATCAACCCAAGATCTCACCCAATTAGATTAGGGCTGAGATTGGGTGCATTGATTGGATGGCATAGGAGCAACTTGGACGCAAGCGAGTGAGCGGCGGCAGCTTGGACACGAGGTGCTTGTAGGTGAGAGGCAGCATGGACACGAGGTGTTTGTAGGCAAGAGGCAGCTTGGACACGAGGTGCTCGCAGGCGAAGGGCGAGCCACGTGGTGAGGGGGTAGCGAACGAGGGAGAGGCGAGGCTACGGACCATGCGGCGGCAGCTTGGACGCGAGCGAGCGGAGCAGCGGCAGCTTGGATGTGAGGTGCTCGCAGGCGAGAGGCAGCTTGGACGCGAGGTGCTCGCAGGCAAGAGGCGAGCCGGCAACGAGGGGGCAGCGACCGAGGGAGAGGCGAGGGGCGGCAGCTCGGGCGAGAGGGTTGCGAGGTCGGGCTAGTGGGGAGGGGGCAGCAAGATTGAGTGAGAGGGCTGCGAGGTCGAGGGTCGGTGAGTGAGAAGGCGAGGGTCGACGAGATCAGGCGAGAGGGCGAAGTCACAAGTCGAAGTCGAAGGTTCTGTTTTAGGCGAGAGGGCAAAGTCACGAGCGAGAATGCGTAGGACGGAAATGGATTTCCATTTGATTTAGGGAAAATGTTTTCGAGAAAAAAGAAATAAATTTTTTTCTTTTTTTTCATTCATTCACTCCTTTGAAACCAGGGAAATGAAAATGAAAGATTTCAATTTTTCTCCCTTCTCTCCTTATTTTTCTCCTTTCCTTATTTTTCTCCTTTGAAACAGAGAGTAAGGTTGAAGAATCATCTGAATAACCTCCAAATATTACAAAGAAGAACCAAACATCTTGGATCTTTATCATGTTCCTCCATGTTGCCTCTCCTCGTATCCTTGTTCTTGTCTTTCAATATTTCACGGATCTCTACAATATCATTAAGTAACACACCATTGAGTTTGAGTCGGTGATCAGTCGCAAATCAAAACCTGAAACGTGGACACCCCTCCTACTTTATCTATCACATTATTCCATGATACTAATTTATCTCTCTCCAGTCTAATCACTGAACGAAATCCAACTCCCTCGCATGCTTTGCGCCCCCTTTGTTCTCTTAAAAGCAGCAGCTACGCAAGTTATTCCTATCCAAATCTCCTTTTTGATTGCAAGTAACACAGGTGAAAGAAATAAAAGATACCCTTCTTAGGGTGTTTGTTACACTATTATATGTTTGTATGGGGGCGTGGGAATGAGGATAAAGGCATGCTTACAAGTGGACACGTTTCTGGTGCCGATAAGAGGTTGTCAATAAGCAACAGTGGGACACATGCTTCTCTTCCTCTGCTTTTCATTTTCTTTGTATTTTTCTAGCTAGGGCAGAAAGGTTAGCAACTTTGTTTGGTTTAACTAATGCAAAGTGAGTACTGGCAAAGCATTTATGTACTCGAGGAAGAATGCCAAGGCATGAGCTAGGGTAGAAGCAATCATGATGTGATTTACGCAGACGCAGCTGCCCTTTCTAGTTTTTACTATTTTGCATTACTGTGTACCTCCTTTACACTCTGTTTATCTATGTAGAAATGAAACTGAAACAAAATTACTTCATCCAAAGCTAGTTTTTGCAGCAGATTTATTCATTCATTATTTCCCCTTGACGTTGGTTACTTTTGCATGTCCAATATATGCATCATGCGTCTTAGATAAGATGCTATTCAGGACATATCACATCAATAGCAGATGATCAAAACTTATTGCTATCAACAACTCCTCAAAATTTTAGTCTTTTCATACATTTTTTTAGTTCTTTCACATTTTCTTTACCTGTACTTTATGTTCTCCATTTTTTTTTTGTCTTTGAGGTGATGTTTGGTATGTTATCTCTATTGCTATACATAATAAACTTTTATGCACATAAATTACTGCCATATAGTTTCAACACTTTCAGATTACATATATTGTCATCACTGCACACAAAATTTTCATGTGCATGCAGGGAGCATGTTGTTCCTACTATTGTTCTTATTCTTCTGTGACAGTCCATAATATATCAGCTTTAGTTTTTCTTGTTCCCCATTGGATGTACATAGAATAATAAAAAAAAAGTACATGTACCACTTTCTTCCCTTTTAAAACTTCAACTCATAAGATGTGCTGGATAGCCTTGATGTCTAGGCTCAGAAATCTTGAATTTTTATTGCAACCCAGTATGGCAAAAGTCAATGATGCATATCTTAGTACCAGTCCTCTGGATCTCACACTTGCTGAAGCACTGTTGAGGCACGAGAAGAGGGGAAAGACAGTGTTATTATTATGGCTCTATACTAATAGACACACCATGGATTAGCGCTCACAGGATTAGAGTACTGTAGAGAATCTTAGGCTGCCACGCCACTGTGCCAAGGAGAAAAACACTATATTGTTTCTGCATCCAATTCCATCAACCAAAGCACGTGGAGAAAGAAAATGTTTTTTTCTCAGTGTGTGCGACAGAGATCAAGTTTGAGAAACAATTATACTTTTGTTTTTACTTCTGTGAAGAACATTTAACTACATCTGCCATTCTATTTCTTTACTAGACTAGTTACTCTTAGGGATGCCAGGAAGCTTATCAAATAACATTGTTTTGAATCTCAGGAAAATAAAAGCTTTTAAAGAGAGGATCGACTGTTGGATCGGAGAAAAATAATAATTTGTAAATTTTGGTGCAGGTTAGTGATACTACCCTTTTTCTAATGAGTTATTATCTATTGTAGTTTTTTTTTTCTTTAAAGCTGGAAAGTAATTAATTGAGCAATGAAACAGGGAAGGAGAAGAAGTAGAAAAAGCTGGGAGTGGACCTTGTTGTCTTTAGCTTTGTTTTCTTCTAAAGCTGTACCGGATTCCAAGTGGCAGATGCCTTCAAGTGGCAGCAAAAATGTTTTCATGTCATCCATGATTACCGTCCTAACTCCTGGTGTACTTTCCGTGCAGGCGCTGTGTACCGCTACCACATTTTTCCCTGGTCTAATTAGTGGGCCGCCCGAGTCAAAAAACAACTCGAGCCGGCCGACGACCCTTTTTCTGGTTCACACGTGGCCACCACCCCGTAAGCCAATCATTCGGTTCATCTCCCCTCCTTTTTCCTCCTCCATAATTGAGCCTGGAGGAAAAAAAGGGCGAGACCGCGAGAGGAGGATTTAAATTTACCGCGGAGGTTTGGAACTATGTGGTCTAGTGGTGATGGATGGGACTGGTCGAGGGCAGTGGGGCCGGCTTTGACGGGGTCATGAATGGTCAAATATGGATAAAGGCGATATCCTCCTCGATCCGACGACTGGGTCTGGTCCTGTCCCTCCCTTCGCCCCGCACAGTCTTGTCTGATTCGGATGCATGTACCATCTATCTATCCATCCATCCATCGATTTCTGGATCGGCCCCCATTGCCTGAAATTGATTGCAGCACTTTCAGTTTGATTGCAATTTACTCACCGAATTTAATTAATTATATCACTCACTCTTATCACTATTTTTCACATTATAACTTAAATTTAACATGACATTGTATATATAAGAAAGTAGACTTTTTAATTTGGCGCACTATATTTTAATTAATAAGTTTAGGAAAAAAAATTTTCAACTTCTTGACGATTACATAAAAGCAAACAATAAACCACAAAAAATTACTTAAGTTTTAACTATTCATGGTTCATAGAATGCACCGAAGTTACACAACAAAACTATCTTAAAATGCCATCAAAATGATTATTTTGATTCTTTGGATCTTATACAATTATCAATCTCAATCAAACTAGTCAAGTTGCAAGGAGCCATATTTACCAAGTCCAAAAAGTAATTAATTTGTCAATCCATAACATAAATTGCATTAATTAAGAGAATCTGTTTCAAGCTTGAATAAAATCGATTTAGATTATAGCAACTGATTGAAATGTTTACTTAATTTATTAATAGAATGAAAACACGGATTAAAATTAAAAATAAAGAGATTGCGTAGTAATATAACATTACTATTACGAAAAAAAGGGGACTGATGTTACAATTGACAGCCTTCATCATATTATGTACACCAAAATGGAGAAGGCATAAGATCAAAAAAAAAAAAGGTGCCGCATAAAAGCGTAGAAAAGAAATATTAAACGACCGCCCGCATGAATCGTCTTTGGGCGTACGCCTCCACCTCAAAACTCTCGCGGATCCACGAATATGACCTCCGTCCCCGGTGGCGTAGCCATCCAATCATCTCCGCCTCCGCCACGCAACCTCTTCATGCACCACACGTCCTCCTCGTACGAGAACCGCTTCCAGTGAGGCACCGCGGCCCGCACGGGGTCCCGCGGTCCCACCTCCGCCACCACAGCCGCGCAGGCCTCGTTCGCCACTGCCGCGTTGTGCGCCACACGGAACAGGCTCCGCAGCAGCCGCGGACCCTCCGGCCCCGCCGCGTGGAGCCCGTACATGACGTACACCCCGAACGGCCGGAACACGTCTCGGATCGACGGGACCCGCATCCACGGCGCCCGCGCGTCAACAGCTCGGAGAACGGCGAGGAGGGCGCGAGCCGCTGGCGGCGCGCCGGCCACCCGGAGGCGCAGCACCTGGGTCGAGTCCCACAGGCTCATCACAGCGAAGGAGGACGGGAGTTCTCCGGTAGCAGCGGTGGGGGCGGAGGAGGGGAGGGCGAGGAAGGTGGCCAGGGTGAGGGGGTGGGAGAGGAGGGCGGGGAGGTCCGATGGGAGGAACTCAACGCCGGAGGGAGGAAAAAGGCGTGCATAGAGGGTCGCGGCGGCGGGAGGGGGAAGGCGGAGGACGGTGACCTTGGGAGAGACGCGGAGGAGGTGGGAGTGTACAGGGTGCGCCAGGAGCGTGGGTGAGCGGAACCGAACATAACCGAAGCGGCGAGTAAACAGATTGAGCGAGGCCGAGTTGGCCGAGTCGGTCGCCATGTATGCGTACACTGCTCCCCGCTCGGCGCACCACGACTCCACGCGCTCCACCAGCTTCGTCCCGATCCCGAGCCGCCTGCCATGCATCAACCGGGACGAGTCACACACCGAGTCAAAAATACGTTATCAATTTTCTCCTCAAATAAAAGATAAGTGCATAAAATAGCTACCAATAATGAAATACATAATAAATAAATAAACAAATATACACAAATATTGCATAAGAAAACAAATGAAAACTCAACAATTATTGTTGTCACAATTGAATGAAACAATAATGAATGCACACTTTCGACTAATCCATCAAATCAATGCCCACACTCGGTCGTCTCACCTCCCAATTTCCCTCTATTGTCCGTACACTTTTGCATTCTAATTACTTGGACCGGGTGGAGTTAGTTAATTAGTCACCAGCTCACCTGTGGTGAGGAGACACCCGCAGGCCGAGCAGGTAAGCCACCTTGACATACGCCGGCGTCGAGCCCGTGGCCGCCCGCCCCGCCGTCACCAGTTTAATGCACGCCCGGATCACGCCCACCATCTCCCTCTTCTCCCCGTACTCCGCCACCTGCACATATACACACCGGCACGATTAGAGATTCCGGCAGAATCTACGGACGGCGACGGAGGAAATCCAATCCAAGATTCCGAAGAAGTCGGAGAGGAGGACCACCATCATGACGTGCTCGGGCGCGTGGCGCACGCGGGACAGCGGATCGCCAAGCAAGTCCACGTACAAAGACACGCTTCTCTTCTTCTTCTTCTTGGCGGCGGTGGCGGCGGAGTCGGCGCTAGGGCCCACCTCGCAGCGGCGCTCCATGTCCTCGACGGCCTTGAGATCCCTCTCCAAATCCAGCTCCCTCACTCTTATCATCTCGTCCTTGCAGTTCTATAAGCTACCAAAAGTGGGAATGAAATGCAGTGGCTGCAGTTCTAGTTGCCGTGCTATTTATAGCAAGGAAGGTAAATCTAGGGAAGGGGGGTATTTATAATTTTATTACACAGTGGGCGGGAGAGAGGACGTGGCGGAGGGGTGTAGATGGGAATATAATCATTTGGATATTATTTGCAAAGCAGACCTTAGGACCCGCATGCAACTTTATTAACCATCTAATGTTTTTCTATTTAAGTCCCCCCTAATGTTTGATTAATTAATCACATTGTTTTTCTATTTTTTTGCCTTTTCGGAATAATTACCCCAAGCGGATCTAGCTTAGCTCTTTCATTTTCCGCCTTTAATTGGAAGCATCTGGGGCGTGGCAAAAACCCCCCTCCAATTTGTGCTTAATTATCAGCTAGCGGGAATCTAATTATATTAAAATACTTGGTTCTTTTTGTTAGTGTAACGTGCCCTAGCTCGGGAGGCATCATAGTAGCTAGCTAGCTAGCCACTATCTTATTAATTAGCAAATCGATCAGTTGGCCAGGAGTTTTGTGTAAAAGGTAATTTTGTATAGTTATATTCACCCTAATGCCCCCAACGTTTACTAATTTAATTAGAATTATAGGTTTTTTTTTAAACAATTTGTTCTATTCTCTTGAGGGACCTCACAAAAAGTAGTAAATAAACTTAGCGGCGGGTTATTCGGTTGCTAGTTTAATTAGCAAAGAATATACCCATCTTTGATTAAAAAAAAACACCATATAAAGTTTAGTATCAATAAAAAAAAATAGGCTTTTACTTTTCCTACAAGGTGTTCATAGAAAATTTTTATTTATAGCCCCCTTGCTACTATCATAATTTTAACATCCCCAGACCATTGATGCAAAATTGAAAAGCTCACTAGAAATATATCTTGTCAAAGTCCTTAAAACTTTCATATTTACCTAATGTGTTTTGCATTCTAAAACATGATTTCTTTAATTTGATGCATGTGTCACACTCAAACACATGGTGCTTGAAATCATTATGCATAATTAACTAATCCTACATATGTATATAATGACACATGTGATTGATTGATCATGATAACATGATAGAATGGATCAAATACTTAAAAAGATTTAGAATTTATTAATTAGTTCTTTAGATTTGGGGTCCCCTTAGGCGACCTCTACAAAAGAACCCATACAAGTCAAGGAATGAGTAGAAGAACATAAAAGATTTCCACTTTAAGCATAATATTAAAATATATATATATATATATGTATAATAACACTATCAACACTTTCAAATCCATTTAAACTAATACTAGTTTAAAGCATATACTCCATGATCTTTTAAAATTAAATTCTCAAAAGCTATCCATCTATTGTAAACTAGATTAAACAGTGAAATTAAAGAGAAATTTTTTCTTGTGGATCCTAATATTTTGAATTGTTATTTTGGATCCCTATATTTAAAATCAACATAATTTCTAATTACTTTTGTTTCAAAATTTCTCACATGTAGATTTTACATTTTATATGCTTATAAACTAATATTAAACTTTGTCTAAATAATAAAATTATTTTATTTAACGTAATAAAAATATAATCACAGTACAATAATAAATATAATATATATATTTTTAACATTGTTTTCTTTTTTTTATATATATATTTTTAGTTTTATATTACTAATAAACACTAATGACTATACAACCATCATTATCCGTTTAATGCTCGTATAAATACATACATATAATGCATATAGTTGTTAATAATAGTATCACATACGCCATGATAAATGCGTACAATTATATCAGAAGCATTTAAGTGTTGCATTTGCATTGACAAATCTAACCTTCTAAGAATACAAGTTAATAAGTAGCAATGATAGTGGGTAAGTATGGGCAAGAAATGTATGTAGAATACCTAAACCCAAACTAAATTCAAATACTTAATTGCTAGTAAACGGGTTGAATAGGTTAGATACCCGTTATACTTTAGTAGCAATGTAAAATGTAAACTCAATGGTCAGTCGTAAAGGTCGCTGGCTTATGCAGTGTCTGCAGCTGCACCACATAAATATCCTAGATTATGAGTATAGCAACGTGCGAAAGTTGTGGGTGCCTCCTCTCGTTTCAAAATTAATATACAAAATCTAGTCCTTAGATACGCTAAATCTAGCTGATCACTGACGGAGCCCCCCTGCGTACCCACCTATATACTGCACCTTGTTCTTATCCTCTTTGACATCTCCATCTAATTTATATCTTGTCAGCTGCAGGAGTTTGGCGCCGCATGGTTCGTGGAGTCATGATGCATCCCGTCATGCTCAGATGCTGCAGGAGCAGAGAATCGAGCTCATCGACGTAATTTAAGCATCCAGCGCTGGATTCTGGCTGCCCACGTGTCTGCTACCCTTGACGTGGCAGCGCCGCTTTTGTTTGCTACTGGTTGACTTACCTTCATCGGTCAAAAAGAGTGGGAAAACCCAGAATCTGTGGGGCAGATTGTGCGTATCTGTGAATGATGAGCAGAGAACGTAGCTGGTGGGGGCTATTCAAGTATAGCGGCAGCTGAAGGGATAGATTTTTCAGCGAGCTCACGTTGAGATTGCTGTTCATCTGTAAGTGGTACATTTATTTTTTATTTTTTTTTAAATTTTTTGTGATGGGTGTTCTTGAATACATTGAATCTGTAGACATGTAACCAGGTAGTAGCTAATTCTGACCATCCTTTGCGTCTCTTATGATTCCTTTATTACAGAAATGCCTCATGGAAATTATTTTTTTAAAAAAGATCTATTGCGCTACTTTCTGTTCTTCTTGTGGCTTTTTCTCAAATTTAGTATCATGTAGTGAAGCATTACTTTACAAAGAAAAAAAAAAATTAAAACGTTGGTGTAGAGCCTATCTGCACGACGCATGCTTACCGATAATGTCACACTCATAGTTGGTTGGATTACCATGTGAAAATTAGTCAACCATGGTTGACATTGACGTCGTAATCTATAATAAGTTTCTTGATGTCATTGTAGTTCTTAATTGAATTACTGAGAAACTTTTCATTAGATTAATTATTACATGATTTAACAACAACAAATAGACACTTTTTCATTAGTTCAATCATTTTTCAAATTAATCTTCATAATAATCAAGCGAGATACACTTGGCCCACCACAAGATAACATATGGGCTAAGTTCTTGATTCTTAGCCCGGCCCACAATGCATAGCCACAGCTCAAAACACTAGATACGGCCCAAAACTACAAGAAACAGGTTCGTGCAGAAGTTGGAATTCTTCTAAAAAAGTTTTTCGTCGTTTCAGATAAAAAATAATGCAATTTTTTTTCATTTTAAATCTTGTTCATCTTTCTTAATTTTGTTCTACTCTTCCAATTTATTTTCCTCTCGAATAAAAAGTATAAAGACGATAAATTAACTACAGCAGCAGAAGCATTCACTAGCGATTACATGCACTAATTATCCTTAATTAAACATTGAAGAAGATGATGAAACAGATTAGTCCTTGGGCTTACGATCTGCGGCGACGGTAGCGCGGGCCACGTCGGAGGGCTTCGTGCCGGGCTTCGACTTGTAGTAGAGCGCCAAGTACCCGATCGCCGCCACGATCAGGAAGCCTCCGATGGCCATGGTGGTGTTGCTGTACGGCATCCTCCGCCTCTGGTGCAGCACCTCCGATGACGACCCCGCCGCTGCCCGCTTCGCATCCTTGTCCGCGCCGCTGCCGTTGCTCATCTCTTTTTCTTTATCTCGATCTTAATCAGCGCCTGTTTCCCTGTGAATTCGGGACCCATCCTGAATTTGTTCTATTTACGGCGGCGACAATAGTCCTCGTTTCAGCGTTGGCCGGCATGCAAAGGCGACACGTTGCACAGCAGCTGCCAGAGTGCCTCTGCTGGCCGACACGTTGGAGAGCTAAGATATTCTTTCTGGATTCTGAGTCGCTGTCGGCTGTCTGGCTGCTGCAGTTGTCTTGTCCACTTGCTATCTTTCGGATTAAACTATCTGGGTTACCTGAAATCCACGGGATCAGAGGATATTAACTATCGGGATCTATCAGCTGATAGAAACTTGATCGCAGTAAGTCGGCAACAGATATTTATAGTAAAAGTAGACAACTAGAGAAATATATAGTATTCCTCCAAAGATCTAGGAGTCACCGATCACCGGCACCGACGCCGACGCCACTTGAGAGGGCGGCTGCAGGACCTTGGTTATGCGAGGGAGAAGGCGGCGAAGTGAGCGGCGCTCCGACAAAATCCCCACAACGTACGGATAGTTCGGTGATCGATCATGGATGCGATATTAATCTGATAAAAAGAATAAACGAATAATAATCAAATTATAATCATATGGAAATATTGCCGTTTATATTAGTGCGTTCTACTATCCAACAACTGTTGTATAAAATAAATGCTTCTATCAAATATATCATCAATAAAATCGATACAATATACTCCTTTAAAGGCCTTTTTTTCCTTTTGAAAGAGAAACAAGAAAAGAAACAATGGAAAGTAGTATTTTTTTTCATTTCTTTGAAAGGATAAAAATGAATGGATAGAAAAGCGAAGGAGAAGAGGCATAATTTTTTTAGTTTTTTAGTCCGTCTAAATCGAGCAGAAACCATCTTTCCACTCCACATTCTTATTTTCACCCTTCTTTTTTTCTTTCACGCTTCTTCCACATGACATCTCGCTGCTACTACTGCTGGACAACAAGGAGTGCTGCTTGCTGCTCATCATCGTCGGCACTTGTTGCTCACCGTTGGCACCGCCTCCTTCTTCCCCCTCCCTCCTCCCTTGCACCACCTCCTGTTGCCAAGCTCACACCCACCTTTTGCCTCCCGTTTGCCTCCCATCACCAAGCTCACCCTTGCTTCTCGCCGAGCTTGCGCCCACCTTCTGCCTCCTTGCCTAGCTCGCACTTGCCGTCACTACTCTCTTCTTGTCGCCGTTGCCCTCTTCCTGCTGCCGTTGCCCTCTTCCAGTTGCCGCTGCTCCCCTCTTCCTATCGAAAGCCCCTGCCCTTGCTGCCGTTGGAAGCCCTCACCGTTGCTGCTGCCGAAGCCCCCACCGTTGTCGCTGCCAGAAGCACCATATGGAAGCCACTGTTGTCTTCTTCCCATGCAGCTTCTTCTTCCCTGTTCATATTGAGCACGTGACCATTTGTTTCCTTCCTTTACCTTTTCCTTTCCTTTCTCTCTCACCTTCCCTCTCTTTTTCCGTCTGTGCAAAGTTCTCTCACATCTCTTTTTGTCTTCTCTTTGTCTTTCTTGTCTGTTTTAAGATGGTATCAGAGCCTTCATCCACCTCTACCTCCACTGCCTCTCTATCCCTTTTCTCCGGGCCCATTTTCTTAGCATGGACTCAATTGAACCATAATTAGCAGGGTCCGTTAATCGCAGTCCATTTCATCATCAGTAGAAATTTAGATATTTGATAATGTCATGAAAATTTAATACTACATAGTAAAAATTTAGATGAAATTTAAACGTAAGTTAGCTGTGCTAACTAGTTTAGTACTAAGGAAATAAAATAATGTACAAGTTATCCTTTATTTGTGTATATTTTTTATGAATTTTTTTAAATATTTTATAACGTCATAGAAATTTAATAGTACATAGTAGAACTTTAGATGAAATTTCTTTTAAACCTAACTATGGTAACTAGCTTAGTATTGAACAAATAAAAATATTGTACGAGTTATTTTTTATTTATGCATATTTTTCATAAATTTTTTAGATATTTAATAATGTCTTGGAAATTTAATAATACATGATGGAAATTTAGATGAAATTTCTTTTAATCCTAAGTTAGTTATGGTAACTAGCTTATTACTGAAGAAATAAAATATTGTACAAATTATTCTTTGTTTGTGCATATTTTTCATAAATTATATATATATATATATATATATATATTATAATATTGTGAAAATTTAATGCTACATAGTGAAAATTTAGTTGACTGCTTTATCACAGAAACCATTGCCTTGAGATTCGCATCGCTGATGATGGAATGGACAGTGATTAACGGACCTTGTTGATGATAGTTTGGCAGGGTTCGTGTCGTGAAAATGCCCCCCTTTTCTCCCGTCCCTACACCTGTCATCACCGTACACCCCACCATTATGCTCCTTCTCTAGACTTTATCCTCTTCTCTTCCATTCCATCTCCTCACAACCCAGCGCACTCCTCTGCGCTCTCGCACCCACCTTGCCCTCTATGCCCACTCCATGCTTTGTTCTCGCGCCCTACCCAACAAGTTTACCTTCGTCTTCATCCTCCATGTTGCCTCTGTTTCGTTGTCAGCACTCATAGTGTGTGAACTCCGCATGGTACCCCACTCTTCCACCTAGAAATGTTAATCAACTAATCACACTAAATAATAATAGCAATGAAAGCAATACAACATAATGTAAAACAGATGTTTTACAAAGACACAAATAAAATGCTAGATGAAATGACTCAAGTAAATACTCTACCATATTTTATTAAAAAGACAATAATTAAAAAATCACAAGGACTGGGGTGGAAGGGTATAAGCATATAACCTTTAGTTCTAAAATTAGTAGTTGCCATGCTCTAATTTAAACAAGCATCATTACTTCTCTAATAATACTAAGATAATACTAATACAATTATGCACCATACATATGTAAAAGGCTTCCCTAGGCCTTGGTAGACTAACTTTACACGTTCAAAATCCCTAATCACCCAAAGATTTACACAATCATAAATATATTAGTTACTGTGCACCCCCGACATATAGCTAGACTCTACTAACTTTGTAGAGTATATATCCACTAAGTACATGACCAAAACATAACTATTTTGCAAGAGTTAGTGTCACTAAGATATTTTATCAAACAACTTGTGATAAACCCAAATCATGATGCTCAGACACTAAAATGAACTAAGTGCAAGACTCCAATATGGTCGATGACACACAACAACAATCGCTTGTGATATTGTCCCACACTTGAATCATTAATGTCCTCAGTGATGCCTTGACTCTATCTTAAGCTAGTCTTCAGCGCTCTAACCCAATTAAATATGTTATGTTGGTTCAATCGGGTTGGCCTATTTGTAAATGGGTAATTTTGATTCATTTATAAGGCATTGACCTGAATTACTAGCCCTACAGGTATAGCACTAGAGATATGCTATATGGGCATAATGAGTTAGATGAATGGTGTTGGATAGACACTAGATGCGCATAGTAACCTAAGCAATGGTCACAACAACTCCGATAACAAATATATATATTTTTTAAAAAAATTAATTTATAACTTGGGAAAGAAGATGTTTGCTACTGTTGTTGGAATAGATGATAATACTATTACCAATTATCAATAGCTAATTGGTGAAAAAGCTCATCATTTTTAGTGATCGACTTCACCAAGTAGTTATATTAATAAGTAAAAATAAATAATTTATTAAAAACATAAACTATTAACATGTAAAACTTTATTTAATATATACACATTTAGAAATGCTACCTAACTGTTTCTCAAAAGATATCTCTCAAGTAGATGGCGATTCAATTCTTGATTGCATCTTGATCATAATTTATAGTATGAGAATTGTGTTGAACGTACGAACTTGATCATAATTTATAGTATGAGTATTGTGTTGAACGTACGAACTTGATCATAATTTATAGTATTGAGTATTTTCAAAGATTTCTCGAGATATCTAGAACTGCCTCTGGTTCACGTGGTGAGCTTGTGCATGCAGTCGATTACAAATTTGTTATTCACATCACAAACTATAGCGCTAATGATTTCGATATAACTGACTGCATTTTGTAAATAACAATAGATTACACTATTCATCGGTGAAGGCCTATATTATTTTAGTAACGCCAACAAGCGGTAGTCCTCTCCGCTTGTGTACTCTTACACTATGTTTCTCGGAAGGGACGAAAACACATAAAAAAGAAAATTTATGAAGTAAGGAAACATTACGTAAAGAAAATTACAAGGAAAGAAAAAAAATATACTAAATCACGTGAGTTGAATGGGAAGGCGAACTACGAGCTCATCGCTAGCCTTCGCGGGAGCTAAAGGAAGCGAGCATGGCCAGCAAGCATCGGCTGGGGCATGAGGAAGAGGCGGCAGCAGGGGGCTAGAGGAGGAAGTGGTGGCATGGGCTAGAGGAGGCAACAGAAGCGGCAGTAATTTCGATGGCCAACCTGCATGGGCGAGCTCACCCAACGAGCTTCTGCGGCTAGCAGGAGCAGGTGAGATAAGAAGAGGGTGGGAAGAGGGTTACCAGTAGGGTCAAGCAGTGGGAGTGGAGGAGAAAAGAAAAGGTAGGTCATTGCTCATGATCGCATTCTTCAACAGCCAGCTTTCAACGACGAGCTCGCCCAGCAAGCTTCACCTACCAGTGGGAGCTCAGTGAGGTCAGGGTCAACAGTGGCAATGAGATCAAGGGGAAGAGGGTCAGCAGCAGTGGGAGATATTGGCTAGTAGCTTCCAGTGGAGGTGAGGTCAGTGGTGAGGCTCACTAGTGGAGGTGAGGTCGGCAACATCGAAGAGAGGGGTAGAGGATCAGCAACAACAAGGGGATGGGGTTGTGGGCAGAGGTCGCAAACTCACATCTTCTCATTCCATCCATGTTTTCCGCCCGATTCGAGCGAAAACAAAGTGACCAAGAGATTTTTTTCATTCACTTTTCCTTCCTAACAAATTCATCCATGCAAAGAAACAATTAAAAAGATATTTTTTTTCTTTTCCCTCACGTTTTCCTCCCAAGGAAAAACAGTGTTACTGATAGAAAGTAATCACTAACGAGTACAAATGGTATTTCTAGAAAAAGAATCACATGAAGTCAAAACTTTGGAGGCACGATGATGACAATATGCATCTGGCTTCACATAGAAGCTTTTTTCTTATTCATACTCAGTCGATTTACTATATACTAACGATTACAAAATTCATACACGCCACAAGTTGAAACTGAACCTAAGGCCTATTCCCCAAACCAAACATCCAAATAATACAAACAGTTTTAAGAACTTTTGCTGGTTTTCATGTTTCATATGATCAACGTACATGGTTCCCAAAACAGAACATACATTCTCTAACTTAAAATACTATATGCATTCAATTCAACATGAAAACGGGCAAAATAAATACAGGTTTCTAATATTCAAGAGTATATGTGATCAGGGATTAAATACCTCAATCAGAGCAGTATATGTTATATTCTGTACATGACATTTCTGCTTCTAGCATTAGTTAAATTATCATTTCAAAGCAATCTACTATACGGAACTGTTGGTGAGCTTAATTTGGTAAATCACTAGGAGAATATACAAACGTACCACATTTGGAGGCGCCATGTGGTAATGAACCACAACGAACTTTAAAACTGATGAACTTGACAAGTCATGAGTTTTTAACTGAAACTGCTGCTGGATTCTTGTCGAGAAGGGGAGTTATTACACCTTCGGTGCTAGTTCTCTCATTTCCTTCGTTGCGGGTGGAAGAAAGAGCAGATTTCTTTGCCTTGTCGGCTCCAAATTCTGGTGCCTTGTCACTAGGTATGTCTTTGACAACATCAGTTGGATTTAGTTCTTCCACGGAATCTTTATCTGATAAAGGGATGAAAGTATTAAGTACTTTATCAATTGATGCTGGACCATCACTAGCTGGTTGATCACTGGCATATTTGGGCATTGGCTGGTCGTGGTTGTGTTTACCCTCGTAAGTTATGAGAAAAGACTTTGAATCGTGGGATGCCTTCTCAACATGCTTACGAACAGGGCACCCATCATGTGTACACCTGTAGTAACTTCTGCAAAATTTCAGAAGAAAAGGTTTTTAGAAGCTCAAATAGTAACTAAATGAAATATTTTATACACGCCTCTCCAATGACACTGCAACAGAGCTCTCAAAATGACATGAGATTTAATAATGCGCATGCCAATAAATTGATAGGGTTTCCTTATTGTTCAAAATATGAAGTGAAGAACTTTATGCTCCAGCCAAATTCACAACTAATAGCATGGACACTTGTGCTCTCAAATCTCACATTTAATTGTAGTCTTTTATTGGGAAGGAATCATTTCACTTCATTTGAGCAAATCTGCCTAGTCATTAGCACACCAGGGCCAAACTCAGAGCACTGATATTAAACGAAGGACCCAAGATTATTCAGAAAATTTGGCATTACTTTGAATATGCTAAAAAAAATTCAAATAATCAATTTCTGGAAATTAATTCATGTTTCTAATCATTAGCAAGCGTGGTCCTGGATCCTTCATAACACAATAGGAAGGACATATAAAAAATGATTAAAACAAAATAGCCTATAGCCTTCCCAACAAGAAGCTGAAACAATATCTAACTGGTATTTGGGCTGTCTGAAATTAGTTCTTATCATAGCCTCTTTACTTCTTCCAGATCAATGGCTTTGGAATTTCAATTAGAATGAATCCCCAATAAAACCATTACCTAGAATGTTTATTCAATAAAGAGAATTTATGAAGTTCCAACATACCTAGGATTAGGATTTCCCTTCACCATTTTCTGTCCATACTTACGCCATCTATAGCCATCACTTAAATGTCTCGCATCAGTTTCTGTTTGTACAACATACTCCCTCGTAGCTTTTGGTGCAGGTGTAGGGGGACTTTTAGAACTTTCACTTTGCCTGGGATGCAAATAGCAGAAGAATCAATACAACTTATAGAAAAGAAACACAAGCCGACAAACTTCTCTTGATCACTTGCCTACGCTTTGGATCTGGTTCCTCAGCAAAGTCTTTCCTTGTTGCAATCCCAGCAACACCTTCACAGTCACTTGAACTGAACAACTGTTGTTCAGGGGGGTCAATGCCAGAATAGTTATCAGTCTTACGGGCTGAAGAATCTGATTCTTTAGGTTCATTGCTCGGATGTTCTATACTTTCATTTTCCCCAGAAGGTCCCCCAGACTGAGATCCTTTATACCTAGTGTACCTATACTTCTCAGGAGGATCATGGTTATGTTTGCCTCTGTAGATTACTTCACGAATTTTTCCATCTGGACTACGCTCAACCTTTTTCTTGGATGAACAATTGGAAACAGCACATTTATAATAACTTCTAGAATTTTCTGTGTTCTTAACTTGCTTCTGGCCATACTTCCGCCAGTGGTAACTATCTTCGGAGTAGCTCTTTGGAATAACATGAATACATTCAGATTGATGTTAAGATTGAAAAGTATACAATGTTCTTTTTGTAAAATTTACCTCATGCTCTGGTGACGTTTGTTGCAATGGCACTGGGGTAACAGTTGGAAGCATAGAATTCGGAAATGAATTTGCTTTTGTTTCTGATGTAGGGGAACATGCAGCTTGGATCTGCATCTGTGCCTGAGCTGTGACAGCTGCCAATACTGCCTGATGGGTCATTGCAAACTGCCCCTGCATTAGCAGTGAGTGACGACAATCCTTCAGCAAAAATCTAAAGGTATAACAACTCTTTGAAGAAAGTATTGCTCCAAATTTACAAGTACTTCACTAGAAAAAAAGTTGAATAAAACAAGAAGAAAACAGCCTTAACAGACGTGTCTTAATTGATCATTGTGTGCATAAATACTTGAATATTGTGTGCCAGAAAGCTCTAGATTAAATCTGTACTGTATTGTACCAACGATCAGCAAAAATTCACCAAAATTGACAAGGAACAAAAAGAAAAAGAAAGACAAGTCTGACTTGGGGATTGAGTGGTCACAAAATGTCTTATGATAATTAAACATCTAACATAAATTGTAACGGTGATATTAGAGTTAACTGTATTAAGTCAAGGCAAGAGAATAACTGAATATGTTTCCATCATGTTTTACACCAACCTTCTGCAGCCTTTTCGGCTTTCCTCTTCCTTCAGTTATAGCTTCCAGTTTCTAATCAGTGAAATAATGGCCTTTCATGCCCACTTGTTTAAAGGGTATGAAGTCTAAGCAGATACATTAGGTGTTATCAACGCTAGGCAGCAGAACAGTATCGTTACCTATTGAGTATTAAAAAATCTCTAAAGTTTAACATGCATTGGTAATATATATATAAAAGATCTTTGTTTACTAGTCAGAAATTAAGGCAAGTCAATCAGCTTAAAAGATTCTGGGAGTAAATGGAAGGTTGAATATGATCAGTAATCAATATGGCAATACAATTAGCACTACCAAATCATTTTACTATAGCACTCCTGTATGCCCCTATTGGCTATCACATTTACTACCACATTTGTTAATACCTTGTTATGCATCTTTTATATTATATATTTTCATTATCATTGTAATCCAAGCAATATAACATTTTATCTTTTTAATCCAACTTAGCATTAGAGCTAAATTTCACCTTACATTGTTGGAAATGTAGTCGGTGGTGGCGGACTTGCACTCTCTCACACTTACTCTCAAACCCAAACCATCATTTAGTTTTCTCAAGATACTGCCTAGTATATCGCTTTGTTCATTTTAAAGAGCATTCAACCTCTCAGTACTCAAAATATTGGCATTGCAAGTAATATATTTGAACAATGCGAGATATCAAACTACAAGGCACAATGAGTAACAAGTTATACTATAATGAATGTACATAAAATAGATGAGACATGCATAAGAGACTGGAGATAAAAAGTGGAGAATCATCAATTTTAAACTTAAACAAGTTTCAAGATCTGAGTCAACCAACTACTCTCACCCCTCAAGTACTAGGTAAAAATGCTTGGACATCTTTGTGGCAAAAAGGGGATTGAAGAACACTTTTACACAATGCTCACCCATGATGTTACGATCGGAAATTGATTGTCCCTCAAGCGGTAGGAAGGAAGAAAAAATTACCATATATCCCCACACCCCCTCTCGCGCTTGCCCTAATCCTATTTCTCCTCTCCTCTAGCTTGGGTGTGGGCCTTGCTTGGCCCATCTCCTTTCCTTGGTCCACGTCTGGTGTACAACTTCTAGGTAGGGTTCGGCTCAAACATAACAGTTGTCCCCTCCTCAAATGTAGTCTTGTCCCCAAGACTAACGATGAACTCTGGAAACTATTCTCGAATTGTCTCGTCATCTTCCCAAGTTGCTTCTTTGGTAACTTATTTGACCACTATATCAACCACTAGTTAATGGAATTTCCTCCTCAACTCACTTGACGTTGAGCTAGGACGATATCCGGATACACAACTGTAATAGGTTATGCTTCCAGGTCGAGAGGGAGTTGAGCCGGCGTGCTTTGGACCCCGGTTGTCTTTTTTAGTTGCGATACATGAAAAATCAAGTGTACTCTAGACCCCATAGGCAACTCTAAACGATATACGACTTCGCCTATTTTGTGCAAAATTTTGAATAGCCCATAGTAATGAGCTGCGAGCTTGGCATTCACCCATCGAGCTATTGTTTATTGGCGGTGGGGTTGCAGTTTGACACAAACAGATTCTCCCCTGTTTCTCCCGCTTTGAATGAAACATCACGACACTTTGCATTTACATATTTGCTCATTCTTTGTTGTGCCCTAGTCAGATTGTATTTCAATTGTCATAAGATTTCATCCCTATCTAATAACTCGTGTGACACTGCTTCCACCCGAGACTCTCTACCACAAATCTCAACAAGGTAGGTGGAGGGCACTCATATACTACTTTAAATGGGGTCGTCTATGTAGCGGTGTGGAAACTGGTGTTATATCAGTACTCAGCCCAAAGCAACCACTGTGCCCACATTCGTGGTTGTTTAGATGCAAAGCAACGCAAATACGTTTCCACATATCTATTAAGTACATCTGTTTGTCCATCTGTCTCAAGGTGATACGAAGAGCTCATTTATAGAATTGTGATTTGTAGTTTGAAAAGTTCTCTCCAAAAGTGGCTGATGAATAGGGGGTCTCTATCACTCACTATAGACTGAGGTATCCCATGCAGGTCTCTATCACTCACTATAGACTGAGGTATCCCATGCAGGTCTCTATCACTCACTATAGACTGAGGTATCCCATGCAGATGCACCACCTCACGCATAAAAATATCTGCTACCAAACTGGCTGAGTAGGGGGGTGCAGAATGAGAATAAAGTAAGCATATTTAGACAACCTGTCGACCACAATAAATATGGTGTCCATGCCCTTAGCTCTCGGCAAGCCAATAATGTCTTCCCATATGGCCACAGATATAGGTAATGATTGAAGTAAGCTTGCTGGTGATGACGCCTGATATTTCTATCACTGACACACTTCACATTCAGCAACAAACCGGTAAACGTTCTTCCTCATGTCAGGCCAATATACATTGCCTGCCATCCGTCAGTGGGGCATATTATATGCCCCTGAGTGTCCTCTTGTGGTCGTATAATGAAACTCCTGAAAGATCTTCGGAATCCAGATCGACTTTGCTGGAATGACCAACCTTCCTTGGTACAACAATTGTTCCCTTCCCACCTCTTGCTGCACTCTATTAGCTCCCGGCCAAAGTGCATAAGACACAGCTTTCAATTCCGATACACCCGGAATGCGTGATAACGTATCTGCAGCTTGATTAGTCTTTACTGCCTTATAATTTACTTCAAAGTCATAACCCAGTAGTTTGGCTAACCAATTTTGTTGATCTGGGGTAGTAATCCTTTGTTGGAGCAAATGCCGCAACGCCTTCTGGTCGGTAAGCAACTGAAAGCATCGACCTAAAAGATAAGGTCTCCAATGCTATATCACCAACACCAACACCATAAGCTCTTTTCCATATGTAGACTTTGCCGAGTTCCTATCCGAAAGAGCTTTGCTAAAATATACCACCGGTTTCCCTTCTTGCATCAACACTGCGCCGATCCCTCTCCCTGATGCATCGCATTCTACAGTGAACTCCTAAAAATCAAGAAGAACTAACACTGGGACTGTTGTCATGATGGATTTCAGTTGGTCAAAACCTTCTTGAGTCTCGGATCGCCAATGAAACCCCTTTTTCTTCAGTAAATTTGTCAAAGGTCTAGCTACCTTCCCATAGTCCTTTACAAAATGATGATAGTAACCTATCAATCCTAGGAAGCCGCTCACTTCCTTGACTGAGTGTAGAATTGGCCACTAAAGGACAGTCTTAACGTTTCCGGGATCCATTGCTACTCCTCCAGGCATAATAATATGCCCCAAATACTCCACCTGTCTCTGAGCAAACTGGCAATTTTTTCTTGTTGGCTACCAGTTACTGCTCCTCCAATACTTGTAACATGTTACGGGCCCAATATCTTTAGTATGTTACAGGCCTATTTATCATTAGTTGTTATAGGCCCTTTATCTTTAGAGGGTTTGTGGGAAAGAGGTGTAAGGGTGAAAGGGTGTGAGGGTGAAAGGGTGCGAGGGGAAATGATGTGTGAAAAGGGTGTGAAGGAAGAGGTGTGAAGGAAGGGGTGTGAAGGAAGAGGTGTGAAGGAAGGGGTGCGAAGGAAGGGGTGTGAAGGGGAATATAAATAAGGGTCTAGGTTGTAGTTAAAATTAGTCAAGTATCTTGTTATTTTCTCATTTGAGCGTGCTTTGCACGATTCTCGCCGGCGACGGTTGAGGGGTTTGTATCAATTGGTCCGACCTGCCAAATAACTCGTCAGAGATGGCTTGAGGGAGGATTCATCCTTGAATCCTATCAGTGGTCGGGCGTTTTGCTGCCGGATCGGATAAGGGCAGAAAGAAAATTCTGTTGTCGGTAATAGATCTACACGGCAGATCTATTATCGTAGGCAAGCCGTGAATCCTATCATCTACGCAAGCACTGCCGGATTGATTTGCCGGGGAACCGGTGGTCCAGCGACGGATAAAGGCGGAAGAGATTCCGTTGTCGGTGGTAGATCTAATCGGCGGATCTATTATCGTTAATTAAGCCGATAAGGAATCTAGCAGTTCGTGGTTATTCATTCAAGCAAGCATCTTCTTCCTCGACTATCTCCTGCCGGATCCCGAGAGCGAAAGTCCACACGGTGGAGTAACATACGCCATCGTTGTAACGGTGGCACGAGTGGTGGAAGAAACGTACGGCCGACACGTACGATTCTGAGGGTTGCCGTGGCAAATGGCATCGACAAGGAGTGAGACTCGCTTGGAAAATCTGGAAAAGTCCCTGGTAGATCTACAAGTGACAATGGCGGCTATGCAAACCGATTTGCAAACTGCCGAAGAAGATCGGAGGCGGGAAGTTCTGGCTTTGGATGAGGAGAGGCGAAAGGCTTTAGATGAACACCACCGCCAACATCGGGAAGAGATCGCGGAGCTACGCAATTTGTTGACAGATATGGCACGGGATAGGAGAACGAAGCATATGGCGAATCATTCCATGGCAGGGGGATCGCGGGGTAACCAGGGCCTGGAGGAAGTAATGGAGGTTCCAGATGGTCGACAAGAGCCTTACCACCCACCTCGTATGCATGAGGAACGTTGGTCGCTTGGAGATCTGGGTGAATACATAATGAGGCGAGGCGTTATGGTGGTGGCCGAACAGGCGGAGAGGGTGATCGTGAATCAATGTGGAGCGAGGACCGTCGATTGATGCACAGACGCGTGGAATTGCCTGCTTTCGATGGAAATGACCCGGTAGGATGGCTAGCCAGGGCAGAACAATATTTTGATATCCAAGGCACATCCGAGGACTACAAGATACCTTTAGCTTTTATCAGTATGGAGGGTCCTGCAAATCAGTGGTTCCGTCGGGTGAGGCGGCGAGTTCCTAATCTCTCTTGGGAAAGATTAAAGCTAGAGATGATAAATAGCTTTGGTACTTTTCATACCACTCCGGTGCTTGATGAAAGCCACTATGAAGATGTAGATGACATTGAAGAAGCTGAGGCTGAGGGACAAACCATTCCAGTATCAATTGAGGAAGAAAAGGATATCCTCCCGGAGCTAGTTAATGGTAATGGTAATATATTTGACAGTGCAGGCAAGAGTCATGTGGATATTAGCGAAGATACAACAATTGAGGTTGAAGATCAATCGGTAGACTCAAACAACATTGGTATAAAAACTGTGATTCCAACTGTTGGCTCTATTGAGGAAACAGGAGAAGAAACTTCTAAATTTGACGACACTGCTCAAAAAGTAATAACCGAAGTTGGTCAACTAGTCCCAAGTGTTTGCATCACTTCTATCTCAGCTATTGCACCTTCTAAAGAAACTGGGGAGCTGGAGGCTAAAATTGTCAAACTCGAGCAAGCAGAAGAATTAATACTGTCAGCACAAGTAGATGATCAAGCAAAAGAAGCTGTCATGCTTGCAGTGGCCATCTTTGGTGTTCCTGCTTCAGCAACTTATCGAGCGATTTGGGACCCCGGCAACATGCTTGAGGCAGTGTTCGGAGTTCCTGATTCGATAACTTCTCGAGCGATTTGGGATCCTGGCAAAAGCAAGATGAAGTTTTCCAGCTTTGAGGACAAGGCTAGTTTGAGAGGGGGGCAATTGTTACGGGCCCAATATCTTTAGTATGTTACGGGCCCATTTATCATTAGTTGTTATAGGCCCTTTATCTTTAGAGGGTTTGTGGGAAAGGGGTGTGAGGGTGAAAGGGTATGAGGGTGAAAGGGTGCGAGGGGAAAGGGTGTGTGATAAGGGTGTGAAGGAAGGGGTGTGAAGGAAGAGGTGTGAAGGAAGAGGTATGAAGGAAGGGGTGCGAAGGAAGGGGTGTGAAGGGGAATATAAATAAGGGTCTAGGTTGTAGTTAAAATTAGTCAAGTATCTTGTTATTTTCTCATTTGAGCGTGCTTTGCACGATTCTTGCCCGCGACGGTTGAGAGGTTTGTATCATAACACTTGCTTTAGGTGGCTAAGATGCTCCTCCCAAGTTGCGCTATATACCAAAATGTCATCAAAGAAAACTAAGATAAACTTGCGCAGGTAAGGTCTGAAAGCATTATTCATGGTGGCCTAAAAGTGGACGGAGCATTCCTTAATCCAAACGGCATTACAAGAAACACACAGTGTCCATCATGTGTCCTGAATGACGTCTTAGGTATATCCTCTTCTCGCACTCTGAATCTGGTGGTAATGGGAGCGTAAGTCTAGTTTGGAAAAATAACTCGCTATGTATAACTCATCTAATAATTCTCCAATCATTGGTATGAGGTAGTTATTAGGGACAGTGATTTCATTTAAGGCACAATAATCTACGTAAAACCTCCAGCTTCCGTCCTTCTTGACTAAGATCACTAGACTTGAATAGGGGCTTGAGTGCGGCTTTATAATTCCTGTTGTTATTATTTCCTCCACTAGTCTCTCTATTTCCCCTTTTTGGCTATGAACATATCAGTATGGCCTTACTCGAACAGGTCCTTCGCTTGTCTAATTGGAATGGCGTGATCCGTCGGTCTGGTGGGGGTAGATGAGTCAACTCCGCGAACACCATAGGAAACTCACAAAGTGTTGCAGCTCTTCACTCTGGGTGTCTAACAAGGATTTGTCCATTGATTTGCTATCTTCAATTTGCACTGCCCATAACAATCTTCCATACTCTACCTCCGTCAAGCGAGTGATCTCCCTGGTAGAAACTTTCGATCGCACCAAAGTCCCTTCAAAAGTCACCTCTTTGTTATCCCTTTGGAACTTTAGATACAAGCGTTCCCAATCCACCCTAATCTCCCCCAATGTCCGAAGCCAGGCAACTCTTAGAATCAAGACAACTCCACCTAAGCCAAACAGGTAAGCATCAACGGTCTCTACATGCTCGCACAGTTGCACCTGAAGCCGTGGGCAGTATCCTTGGTTAGTACCTTCCCACCATCTCCCAACTAAACCCCAAAAGAAGGGGTTGGGACCATCTTCAACCCCAACTCCTTTACCAATTGGTCTGAAACAAAGTTATGGGTGGCACCACTACCAATTATTACTACAATATCGACTCCTTCCAACCTTCCCATCAACTTTAATGTCTGGGCCCTGAAATTCCTCCTACATAATGTAGTAATAACTCCATATTGGTATTGAATATTTTACCTCCCTCAAAAGCAGCATCGTCACCTTTACTTCCATCATCTCCCAGCTCCACGTTAGCACCATCCTTATCCTCAACGAGGATCATAAGTTTGAGACTCTTATTAGCACAACGGTGTATGGGGTGATAGGATTGATCACATCTAAAGCATAATCATTTTTCTTGTTTCGCCTTGAAGTCCTAGTAGGATAGTGATCGACTATCCTTTGCTCTATTCTCTGAGCTACTTCCTTTAGCCCCTCTACGTCCAACCCCCCTTTCCCACTGTTGTTGCGGACGGCTGGATCCTATTCCACTAGCTGTTGTTCTTATACTACCCAGTACTTTACTTTTAGTTGCATCGCCATCAGATCCCTTCTAGTTGTTCCTTGTCGCCCCCAACTTGTTCTTGCTGTTGGTTCTTGCATACTTGACCCAGTCAGCTGAAAAGACCAATGCCTTCTTCCTCCTACACTTCCAGACTATCGAATGTGATACTCTTTTCCATAAAAGACTTCTTGAGAGTTTCGAGCCAACTGTATAGCCTTCCTGACTATTGGAGGTGAGAGAGTTCGTACCCACCTTCTGATTTCTTCTTGGAGACCGCTAAGAAAATACCCCATACACTGAGACGCCGCAGCCTCAACACTCTTGCCACAATCCCCTCAAATGTTTCCACATACTCATCTACCGATTTAGAACCCTGCTCCAAAGAAGCCAACATTTCAAAAGGAATAATAGCACTACATTCACTAAATCAAACACTAGTAGTTCCACTCTCCAACACATTAACTATCGTTCTTCTATAGTACCTACTCCTCTCCTCCAAGTGACCTCTCCCTTTTGGGAAGGGACTCGACCTGCTCCTGCCCCTACCCCATTGCCAGTAGATTGCCCCTCTTCTGGTATCCGAATTGGTTCATCTCGTCAGTCCCTTGTTCGCCCACATATCGCCGGTTGTGCAAGGAATCTTGCTGGTTCCTTGTTCCTCATTGATGGCTCCGCACTCTCTTCCTGCATCTTCCCCTTCATCACCACTGCAAACATCTCTTTCAACTCTGTCATATCCTCCTTTATCTTCTGACGATCCTCTTCAACTGACCTTTGCCTTTCTTCATTGATAGCTACCTCCGCTCGTCGCTTCTCCTCACTGGCCAGGAGCTCTCCCAACAACTTCTCCAGTGCTTCGAAACACACTTCCGATCGAGTCGCTGCCAACTCCTTGAGTCCACGTCACCACTCGCTCATTGCTTCATGCCGGTAAGTGCTTGCCTGGCACACACGATGAGCATCTACGGGGATGTCGAAATGTGTACGTGCCCCCCCTATACCCAAAACTCTAGCTGCCTCAGGCTCCCACGTCTCACAGAGCTTCCGCCGCCGCTTGCGTCCTCGATGGCAACCGCTTGTTCTGTCGATTCTTCCTCGCCGCGCACTCCGCTCAAGTAACGCCGAGCATTCACTGTTGATCGCTAGAAAGACACCTTTCGATGACGACTTCCAACTTTTCCCCAGTGGAATTCAGATCAAAAACCGATCATCCCTTAAGCCGTACGTCATTGGCGAGTACAAACCATAGCAAGGAAGCAAAAATTACCATACATCCCCACACCCCTTCTCCCGCTTGCCCTAATCCTGTTTCTCCTCTCCTCCAGCTTGGGTTTGGGCCTTGCTTGGCCCATCTCCTTTACTTGGTCCATGTTTAGTGTACACTTTCCAGGTAGGGTTCGGCCCAAACGTAACACATGACATACTAAGCACTACAATTTCTCTCCATTTGGACCTTAGGATTCATCCATAGGACCTGTCTCGAAGAATACATTGTCCTTGAATTGACAAACATATATGCTCAATATACAGATGTGCAAGGAATCTATACATGAGATAAACCATTAACCATCTTGTCTCTGACATTTTTCCCCATTTAATTAGTCAAAATTAATGCTTGGGAGCGAGGAACCAATTGCCAGGGACAAATTGCCCATTTGGATTTGCCGCCTTCCGGCTTTTGCTGGTGCAGCCAGCCGATTTTGGTCAATCTGGTTGTTTGGTAATGCAGTTTCTCAAACTGAGAACTGAGAAGCTCCTATGTTACGGAGAAGCTGTCGAGAGCAGCTTCTCGGGCTTTTCACACACTCCTCGAAGAACTCTTTTCAGATCTCGCGTATTCGAAGCTTAGCGTCTTCCAAACCTACGCGACCTTCTCCAGGCGTCTGTCTTCTATCTTCCTCCCAGGCGTCCTCCTCCGGCCAGCTTCCCAGATCTACGCATCTCCTCCGGTGTCTATCTTCCATC
Organism: Costus lasius; assembly: GCA_027563935.2. NCBI lineage: Eukaryota > Viridiplantae > Streptophyta > Magnoliopsida > Zingiberales > Costaceae > Costus > Costus lasius. Next base: position 106,541,540 of record CM050448.1, read on the forward strand.
TTCCTCTCGGCGTCCGTCTTCCCAGATCTGCGCCTGCCCTCCCGTCCGCCCACCGCTCATGCCGAACTCCTTCCACTGCCGGAATCTTGCCCCGTTAGCTCCCCACCTGCCCTCCTGTTCACTGCTAGCCCCCACCTGCCCTCCCGTCCACTGCCGCTAGCCAAGGGCGTTTGCCATCCGCGAGTTCCACCAGGACGGAACGCCTGCCCTCATTCCATATTTGTGTCGTCTCCTCCCCTCATTCCAGATCTTCCTTCTAGGCGTCGTCTCCGCGTTGTTGTAGGCATCGTCTCCTCCGACTGTATCTTCTCAGCGGCATCCCTTGTTGGGACGAAACCACGGCAACATCTTCCTCACTTGGACGAAGTAGACGCAGCTTGGCGGCGCTTGCACAAGAGTTGAGTTGGCGGACTTAGAAACGACGAGCTACGACCTCGGCAAGCAGCGACAGGCGCCCATGAGCTTCTACGCTCTTCTCCCTCCTACGCAGCGAGCTCCTCCTCCCCATCCGGTTATCCTTGGCTTATCACCGGCAACTCTCCCTCTATTTCCTCCAATTGCCTGCAACTTTTTTCTCACTTATGTGTCAAAATTAATTTTGACTAAGATTTGACCAGCTGAAAGTTGGTTTACCCAAACATGAAATTTTTACAATAAGCTCAGGTTGGACCAGCTCTGGTCAAACCAACTCCAGCCGCCCCAAATTGGCCCAAAATAGTTAAGCCCAAACATGAAAATTTTACAACCAGCTCTGGACAAACCAACTCCAGCTGCCCCAAATTGGCCCAAAATAGTTAACTACGTGACTGATAAGTGCATTCTAACATGTGTGTATATAGTGTATTATATTTTTTTTTCTTCTCAAGGATAGTGTATTTTATGATACTAGTCTGTTTGGGAGAGAGGAGTTGAAATTTGTAGTGTTGCAATTACTGTTGTGTAAAATCACAATAACAACCCCCTTTTTGTCTCAAAGAAACTGCTAATATTTTTAACCTTTCAATTACAAGGTTCAAAGAATTGGTATGAACTAGCGAGCTTTTCCGTTCATATCGGTTCGGCGGTGGTCCGACTGGACCAAGTAGCGGAGCAAAGGGATCCACCGAAGGAGGAGAAAGGAGAAGGAGAAGAAGAAGAGGAGAGGAAGGAGTGGAAGAGGAAAGAGAATAAAGAGAAGTAGAGATCGGTGGGAGCGGTGAATGTCTTCCGTGGAAGCAACAGACACAATCGGTAAAAGCAGGGATGCGAGTGCAGGTATCCCTCTTCTTCTTTCTCTTCTTTTTTCTTTGTCTGCCGCCTAATTCCTTTGAGAACTCATCCAGTATGTACCGGCCTGAGCATAGACCGACACACCCATTCGAATCAACTTTTCATACCTTGCTTTGAAATACTATCTAAGAGACAGAAGTGCTAAGTTAAATCAGGTCTTGAGACTTATTCAAGTTTAAAATGAAAGGTTTCCTAGCATGTCTTTGGATCCTTGTGGATGTCTCATCCAGTTTTTAAACATTCATTTATAGGTAGTTCATTCTTAATTGACTCATGGTTGCAAGATAGTGGTTCAACATTTCATATAATTCAAGAATATTTCTCAATGCCGATATTTTGGGCATTAGGAAGATGTTGAACATTCTTTGAAAGACTAGAGTGATATACATCATGTATTTGATGTCTCTTATTTATGTAAACTTTTTAGTACTTTTTATTGGCCGCACTAAGTCATAATTGTTTACTTTCATATCTTTTTTTTGCTTAAATATCTATTTTTGTTTGGAATCTATAGTTTTTTGTATTTTTTTGTGAATTTTCAAGCAAAAGTATCAAAAACTTATCAATTTTGAAGGACTTAAAGTTATGAGATATCCCTATATGAAAAAACGAAATTACCCCTAGATTTAGGTACAAATGAGAGCTTTAGAGAAGATCACGATCTAATCTATGATGTTAGTCAAGACCGTGATCGTTTTACCGAAGGGCACATAAAGGTTCACTACCGGGGCATACTATAGTCACACTTGTGAAAGCATTATGAGCAAAAAGAAGATTTTTCCACTTAAGAGTTCACAGTTGAACCTGTGACGAAGATCACGACTGTAAAAGCATCACCAGCCTAAAGGAAGAATCGTATTTGACCAATGCCATGCCAGTAACTCTCTTTATGAGGACAAATTTATGCATACTATACTTCACGATAAAGGTATTGATTCCTTTCGCCATATATAATTCTCACGCTATTTTGACCCACTTTTCATCTCCTTTCAAAAAATAGGATCTTCAATCTATAAAAGAAACTTCCCTAACCCTATTATAGTGTCCGGGATTAGTCAAAAATTAGTCCAAAAACCTATTATAGGCCTGTATAGGGGCAGCTAGGAGGAACACACGAGAAATTTAGAGGCATTGGAAGCAAGGAAGAAGAGAAAACCGACAGTTGTGCATCAACAAAGCATAGGGCAATGATTTTGAAGCAACTACAATGACGATCCTTAGTGAAGGAGTTACCCAACTTACTTTTTTACGGTTCTCTTGTTTGATCTTATTATTCTTGAGAGTTGTTGCAATGTACATAATGATGTTCTTAGGATAAACTCCTTATCAGGACAAGGGTGTATCTCATTGTATATTTATGACTTGATATTTTAGGTCATACTTTCTATTTGATTTTACCTTGTTAATTTAATTATAGTTGTGTTTAATCACATGTAATATTTTGGCCAAACATCTACGTGTCCTAGACATTGTGAGATGGATTGAGAGGTAAATTGTAATGTTGGAATCCTATAGTAAAATTTGTGGGATAGATCTTGAGTAATTCTAGACCACTTGAGAGGTTCCATAATTTATTACATAACTTAATGGATCTATTTACATTAGTAAATCACTGAGAGTAGGAGATAAACTCAAAATAGATACTGAGTTAAGCTACTGAAAAGGGACAACTTATATATTAGAATAAATTCCCTTTAACACAAATAATTTCCACTGGAAAATTAACTTGTATTGTCATAAAAGACTGACATGGTGAACCTGAAGGCTGGGATTAAATTAACTTGCTTTCTCTTTGATTTCTCCATTCTCATCTTCAAGAATATCTTTTGTGAGATTTTTAATAGCTTCCCATTCAAATTTAGTCAATTCGGTCTGCCTAGCTACTGAAATCGTAATTAGTCAGTACATGAAAACTCAGTTTATATGGGAATGATATCTTTTATTATTATTTCGATAAAGTCGTGCCCTTGCGATTGCATCAGTATCTATGAAAATTGGTAACAAAGTAGATTAAGGAGACCTAAAGTTTCATGGAAAAGGTAAAACTAATACTTATGGAGCTCAAGGAAGGTGTTGTGAGAAACATCATGAACTAGGTGAAAAGCCATAAAGTATGAATGAAAGATATTGAGCTGCAGGTATTAAGGATTGAGGATACACTTATAATGTTCCACTTCAATGAGGATTGTATTAGGAGTATGGAGCAATGTTGCCAAAAATGCGTTCCAAATCTTAGGATCTGATCCTACGACCCAAATTAAGCAAACCGTTATGGAACGAATGTAGGATTTAAAATATTATAGAATCTTATGATCTTATGATCCGGGTCTTAGGATTGATAGGATCCTACTCATCCAAAGTTAATAGGTAAAATAAGTTCATATTTAATTACTATTATACCAAAACCTTAAATCAAAATGCGATGCAATTTTTTGATTTTAATTGTCCTCATTTGTTTTTTTTTAAGTCATTCATTAACTTAAAGCTAGTTATCATCTATAACTATATTTGTTTACTTCAACTATTTATTAGAATCAACTTTGTAATTTTTGTCATTATCATTTTATTATCATTACCATATATACCTTTATTTCATCAATTTTCATATTTTTATCTTGTTGTCTTTATTTCATTATATGTCTTTTTTGTTTCTAGTTTCATTATACACATTTATTGTATCATTTTTTATTAACTTATCTCTATCATCATCACTTTACAAATATTCAATTTCATAGTTTTCTACTATACAACTAATTCATCTGAATAATAGTATATAATATTATGTGTGTATATATATATATATATTAACCTTAATACATGATACTAGATAGATATATATTAATTTTTTATTACTTATTAGAATATTTATCATACTCTTTAAGTCTAATTAAATAAATATATTTTAGGTGATTTGATAGAATCTTATGATTTTACGATCCGATCCTACAAAGTCTTTATTGTTTCTAAGTAGAACCTTGATCCTAACAACCTTGGTATAGAGATATTACAAGGGTGTCAATCACTTTAAGTGAAAATGCACAATAAGCTTAAGTTATCTGTCTGTATAAATAGAGGAACTAACAACAAGAGTAGATGTATCATAAGAGCTATTCATGTGAAAAATGGAAAGTTTATAGGAATCTAGTATTGAGAGTTCCAAGTGGATGCATGAGCATCACCTTTATCTTCTACACTAACTACACAAAAAAAATCACTTAGTAGTTTGTCATGGGAAACTACTATAAAGTTGGTATGTATCATCCTTCTCCTAATCTTAATAGCAAACTTTTTATTGCACTTGATACTAGAGTAAAACTAGAACTAACAAGAGTTTTCCTTTAACAATAAAGCAAGTTATTTGATTCTTACTTAGCAATGACATTATAAGTTATCTTGTGTTTACATTGAGCTTGATGGTCCACAAACATCAACTCCTTATTTAGCTTTCATTAATGACCCATCTGCTCCCAAGGATCGTAAAACCGGTCCATAGTACCGGTCCGGTTCCTCGTCGGACCGGTACGTACCGGCCGGTACCGTACCCCGTAAACCGGTAAAACCGAGTTTGATTCTTAAAAAAAGTTTTATAAATAAAGTTTAGGGTTTTTTGATAATGAAAAATATATTTTATTAATGTTACATCCTTAAACAATGTGAAAATAATACAATAAGTGATGGTTACATTCAAAATGAGTGTCGAGACCCGTATGGATCATTATAATCAGTACCCTCTACATGACTTAGATCCACCCCATAATTTTGTACTGCCCAAATTTGAAATTATTCCCAAGACATGTGGTATTGATAGGTTGAGCTCCATAAATTCAACAAACTTGTTTGATCAAGCTGAGTTTGAGTTGTATGAACCACTGCCATTGGGACTGGAATGGGAACAGACACTGGATATGGATACATATTAGATCCATAACTGGACTGTGACCATGAAGATCCACTATCTGTCTCTGAAGGTAATGTCGATCTCATGTCCTCATAGTCTTCCAAGGCTTGGCTTTGATATTTACTTTGAGTGGTAGATCCCTTGCCTCGCCTTTGATATTGTAATGGTTCCGTTGGACGATTGCCATGATCATCATCTTGAGTTGCATGACTATATCCTATCTCTTATGTCCATGGCTCAGCTTGTTGTTGGGTAGCAGGCACATAACTTGATCCACCTCCACCGTCATCTGTACTGGCATTGGTATCTACCGTATCTTGAGTCTCTAATTCTGACTCGTCATCTTCCTCAATTGGGTCCACTATGTCTTTTCCCTTTGCAGTCGTAGCCCGCTTCACAATTGTCTTCTTTCTAAGTGCACCTGACTGTGTTTGAGAAGACAGTTGTATGAGTTGTGATCTACGTGGACGTAGACCGATCTCCTCCATACACCAATCGTCAGTATCATCTTGTATGTCAATTGGGCTTGTCTGTTCAGTTTGATTGCCGACTTCGTTTTCTACTAACTGAGAAATATATTGAGAAGGCCGAGGTGGATCACCAGGTTCATCAAGGGTCATGTCTTGATTTTCCTGAGTTGACCACCATTCCATCATGGGGTCACTGTCATCAGATACAAATGATTCATCGAATGAGTCTGCAACTTCAAATTCTCTCATTTTCGTCGCGTAAAATACGTAGCCTCAGTCGCATATTATAGTGTACATAAACCATTTTTTCAAGGCAACGATATGACAATCGATTGCGAACCTTCGTGTGTATCAAAAAGAAGGTCGACCAATTGCGTTCGCATCCACTAGAAGAAACATATTGTGACAGGATGCGAATAGCTATCTTTCGTAAATTTGGTGCCTTTGCACCAAATTGTAACCACCACTCAGCTGAAAATATATTTAAAAATTTAAATTAGTATTTTTATGATAATGAAATATACTTTACAAAATAAACTTACTAGGATCAATGCGGTATCCGAGATCTAGTGCTATTGGATCTCCGAATGTCATTTCAGCCTCGCGATACAAACAACTTTCGTTAATTGCCGCGGCCGCCACTTCTGAATCGGTCTCCATACGATATATCACAGTTCTTAATGAATTGAGTAAATGTTGGTCACTCCCTAAGTTATATCGATATTGGTACGACGGATTCAGATAATAAGCTGTAACAAAAAAATGAGTTAATGAGATTTAATGCGTCATATAATAATAAAAAATTTAAACGTATTGATAATAGTTACAACTTACCTGCTGTATGAATATCTTGGCACATCTGCGTGTCCCACCGATTTCTTATTATATCAATATATCTGTTGCCTCGGGATCCAAATTTCTCACCAATTATTTTTATGCATTGTTGGATCATGTAATATACTTCACCCATCATTGCTTTTTTGTCCATATCCACTTTATGTAAGACTACGTAAAGGGGTTCGACTACCGTGCAAATATCCGCCATGCTATCCCAGAAACGTCCATTGAGAATTACATTCTCAACTATTTTTCCATCCCTTGAAGATGAAAAATTAGACTCACCCCATTCTTGGGAGGTGAACATTGCTTTTAAACCCATTTTTTTGGATAATAATGATTTTAAAAGTAAAAAATGAGTTGCAAATTGCGTTACCGTATGACATAGTATTTCTCCTTCTACAAAATTTTTCATTATTGTATGAACCCAATGATGATTATAGATAAATCGGGTTACTGTCTGGGCACCCTTTATAGCATTCTTCACTCTGTCTAAATCCTCAATATCCTTCATCATCAAATTGATGCAGTGTGCGGCGCACGGTGACCAAATAATATGCGGAAAATCTTGGGTGATGAGCTGCGCAACTCTTTTGAAATTACTGCCATTATCAGTAATTAACTGCACGATATATTGCGAACCGATCTCATCTATCACCCTCCGCATAATACTACAAATATAAGTCGCATTTTGATATTCAGATGACGCATCCACAGACTTATGAAAAATAACTTTCCTATTGCAATAAATAAGAAAATTAATAATACTCATCTTGGTTGGCCCTGTCCAAGCGTCGCACATTAATGTGACACCGAAGGTCTCCCATTGAGGTTTCATGCCTTTGATCCACATTTTGCATTCCTCAACCTCATCATCGAGATATCATCCACCAATCTCGTAAAGGTTTGGGGACTGAATTCCTGACCCACAATCTTGGATTTTCGACACCATTGCGCGATAATATGAATCACCTGCTGCATGCGGTGGAATCCTGTTGAAGTGAAATCATTTTGAAATGACTCTGCCGATATCTACCTTTTTGGACTTAGTGTAGATATCATCTATACGTGTCTGTTTACTAGATTGGGAAGGAAATGCCCTGGGATCAATATAAGTGGGGGCAGGATCGAGACCCCAGTACGCCGGCCAAAGCCAAAATAAGAAGAGATACCGCGTCTACCTGATGGTGGTGCTGCATGACTTCCCGTCCGTCCCCGCATGCTATTGGTACGACTCAATTGAGGACCTCTTTCCATACCACCCCTACTCCCAGATCCACCCTCAAAGAATGGTCGCTCCGCAAACCGCATGGAAGCAGACCACACATCTTCTTCATGGGCAAATTGTGCCCTAGACGTACGCATAGCTGCCTCCATCTCAATTTCGTCAGCAGCATCATCATAGCTCCCTTGGTAAGGATCATATCCGGCGGGCTCTGCGGCACGATGGTCAAATTCCTCTCGATCTTCTGCCCTACGTTGCTTGGTGATCTTGAACGAATCTAAGTTCGCCCGGACCGCTCTGCGTATCTCCTGCGGCACTTTGGTACAGTTTGCAACATCAGAAAATCCACCAGCGAGATGGTACTTTACACGAGTAGCCCCTCCACCCTTGAAAACTTTCAGACAGTGAATACACTGCCAATGGTGACGATTATCCGGCATCTTACGAGCATGAAGCCATGCAAGATCAGTATCTTTCTTTGGTGCCATTAGAAGAGAATGAGAGAGGAAAGATCAAGATATCTCTTACTAAAAAATCTCTCAAAGAAATTCGAATATTGAACTTCGAATGGTGTGAGAAAGAAAGAACTTCAAGAGACCTATTTATAGGAATTTTTTAGAATTTTTTAATATTATTTATTAAAATATTAAAATATTAAAATAAAAAAATTAATATAATATTAATGGTACTATTGAAGAAATCATGCCACCGACGAAAATTGGTGGCTGATTTCTTACAAATTCTAACTTTAAATCTTAATTAGCAAATTAATTATAATTAAATTAACTATTAATCTATATTTATTATATACTTTATACTAATTACACCCAAATAATGCCACCGACTCCCGTCGGTGGCATTATTTTGATGTTGCTGAATGAACAAATCTAACTCAACTAACCATATATATTATATTTTAATCAAAAAAGTCAAGATCTATACTATTAAGCACTGTTTGGTACTGTTCACAACACTGTTCTGAACAGTGATTTCATTAAATATTAACTTTAGAAAATTTGTTTTTTCCTCACCCACCGCCACCAACCGGTTTTGATCAAAACCGGATGAAAACCAACCGATTTTCATTAAAACCGGTCGGTTTTTATCAAAACCGTACCGGTTTCATAATAAAAAATTATTTTTAATAACTTACTGTCGGTTTTCCCCTTGTCCGAGACCGGTCCCCCACCGGACCGGTACAAACCGGTAAAACCGGTCGGTACCGGACCGGTTTTATGATCCTTGTCTGCTCCTTATATTGCATTAAGAAGTTTAAAACTCATGCTTGCAATGATAGACTCCGCTTTGCTACTTTTGATGTGAAATTTGTGAGAAACATAACAAATAATACTGCTCCCACTTGAAAAAAGGTGTGTATGCTCCTTTCCATCCTTCTTTGAGGTCATAAATGTGGTTTTTACAACTTAGACATTAAGAACCTATTTCTAATACAATTATTTACCCAAAGAAGCTATCACCTAGACAGCATATGTCATTCTTCTAGATATGGTACTTCATGTATGTATTTGTCGCTCCCCAAACTTTTTTTAATTTTGAAAGGTTTAGAAGGTTGTGCATTATAGGAAGTAGGGATGGCCAAAAAATTCATGCCTAACTCAATCCACCCCGATTTTGAATGAAAAACTTGAGTTGACCAGGTCTTGGGTCGAGCTTGGATAAAACTCAACTATTATAAGTTGGGTTAGATTGAGTGTGGGATCTTAGGTACCCACCTGAACCCAAACCCATGATGCCTATATACAATTATTAAATTACCCATATTTATTTTAAAAATCCTAACCCCTCCTTTCTTCCCTCCCTCCCTTCCTTACTCCCCCTCCCCTTCCCTCTTCCTCTCCGCTCCCCTCCCCACTCACACTGCTACTCTCACTGCTCTTGTGCCACTCCCTTTTGCCCTCTCGCTACACTGCTCACCCTCATGTTGCTCAGCATCGTTCACTAGCTCTATGGGATCGGGTCTCCCTAGCGGGACTCGATCCCCATCAAGGTTGGGAGTGGGGTGAAATTTTTTAAACCTGACGAGGTCAAGTATAGGGTATGGGTGACTAGGTTGGGTTTGACACTACCGGCTCCCGCCCCAACCCGTTGCCATCCCTAATAGAGAGACATTCTTTTCTCATTTCACTTAGATGAAATGGAATTTGTGAGTCTTCGGACACTGCTTGTGAGCACTGAAGTTGTAGTATTTCATTGATTCAACTCTTGTTGTGCTAATAATTAATTACAAATTTACAATATAGGAAAGAGCACATCAGTCTATGTCAATATCCAGTATTAGTGCAAAGAATTATTTTCTTATTCCTTAATATAAGATCATATTGATGTTGTCTCAATTTTCTTAGAGCAATATATCTCACATTCTTTGTAAGCACTAATTGCCCGCATATCAACTGTCTAATACCCCTTTGCACATAGTTGGTATTATAGTTTGGCATATCTCAACAACACCAGGTGGCTATTGACACTTACAAGTTCTCTGATTTAGGTCGGATTACTTCGAAGTACATTTCCCTTCATCAAATATTAATTTATCATTATGTACTTGAGGCCTAGAATTAGGCTGCTCAAGTTAATCTCTATAGTAAAACAAATTCCATAGCTCGGTTCTTTCTTTCTTTAGCTATGTCCAACAAGGATATAAAATTAGTTTCTCATCCAAAAACAAACATTTCCAAGACCAATATCACCTACCGGACCAAGAACCATTGTTGTCATCAATTATCTTTGGCATCTTCTTTCATCTGTTGTCTTCAATTCATTGCATGACATCATTATCTTCATAGTCCTCTTCATCTATATGGGCTCGTGCTCGTCTTTGACTCCATAAGCTCATCTTCATTTCTTCATCCCACAATTGCACAGTGGATAACATACAACTTATTGCAGTTGCATTCTTAAAACCAGGCCATCAATATGCGTATACCATATATACTGTACAGTATATACATTGTGCTATAGTAACAAAAGTAACTAGTAACTACTAAGTAGAACAATAGGTATACTGTATATGGTATGAAGAAGAAGACGAACCAAGCAATACGGTCAGTTTATAGTGGGACGGTGCAATTGGAGTAGTGCAGATGAACAAAAGAAGAAGAAGTAGAGGTGGCGGCTCCTAGCAGAAAATTACGAGCCAAGGTTGTGAGGATCGGTACCTACCTAGGAACAATGGAGGCTTTGTAGGATTTGATCATAAAATCCTAAGATCCAACTAAATACTCACAATGTATATTTTTAAAAAAAATATATTTATCTAATTAGAAAAAAATAAACTAAATATTCTAATAAGTAATAAAAAATTCATAAATATCTATTTAGTATCAAGCACCAAAGTTAAATTATACATAACATTTGTGTAGTGTAAAATTATGAAATTAAACATTTTTGAGATGATGATAATGGAGACAAGTTTATAGCAAGGATCATAAAACCGGTCTGGTACCGACCGGTTTTACCGGTTTGTACCGGTTCGGTGGGGGACCAGTCTCGGACAAGGGGAAAACCGACGGTAAGTTATTAAAAATAATTTTTTATTATGAAACCGGTACGGTTTTGATAAAAACCGACCGGTTTTAATGAAAATCGGTTGGTTTTCATCCGGTTTTGATCAAAACCGGTTGGTGGCGGTGGGTGAGGAAAAAACAAATTTTCTAAAGTTAATATTTAATGAAATCACTGTTCAGAACAGTGTTGTGAACAGTACCAAACAGTGCTTAATAGTATAGATCTTGACTTTTTTGATTAAAATATAATATATATGGTTAGTTGAGTTAGATTTGTTCATTCAGCAACATCAAAATAATGCCACCGACGGGAGTCGGTGGCATTATTTGGGTGTAATTAGTATAAAGTATATAATAAATATAGATTAATAGTTAATTTAATTATAATTAATTTGCTAATTAAGATTTAAAGTTAGAATTTGTAAGAAATCAGCCACCAATTTTCGTCGGTGGCATGATTTCTTCAATAGTACCATTAATATTATATTAATTTTTTTATTTTAATATTTTAATATTTTAATAAATAATATTAAAAAATTCTAAAAAATTCCTATAAATAGGTCTCTTGAAGTTCTTTCTTTCTCACACCATTCGAAGTTCAATATTCGAATTTCTTTGAGAGATTTTTTAGTAAGAGATATCTTGATCTTTCCTCTCTCATTCTCTTCTAATGGCACCAAAGAAAGATACTGATCTTGCATGGCTTCATGCTCGTAAGATGCCGGATAATCGTCACCATTGGCAGTGTATTCACTGTCTGAAAGTTTTCAAGGGTGGAGGGGCTACTCGTGTAAAGTACCATCTCGCTGGTGGATTTTCTGATGTTGCAAACTGTACCAAAGTGCCGCAGGAGATACGCAGAGCGGTCCGGGCGAACTTAGATTCGTTCAAGATCACCAAGCAACGTAGGGCAGAAGATCGAGAGGAATTTGACCATCGTGCCGCAGAGCCCGCCGGATATGATCCTTACCAAGGGAGCTATGATGATGCTGCTGACGAAATTGAGATGGAGGCAGCTATGCGTACGTCTAGGGCACAATTTGCCCATGAAGAAGATGTGTGGTCTGCTTCCATGCGGTTTGCGGAGCGACCATTCTTTGAGGGTGGATCTGGGAGTAGGGGTGGTATGGAAAGAGGTCCTCAATTGAGTCGTACCAATAGCATGCGGGGACGGACGGGAAGTCATGCAGCACCACCATCAGGTAGACGCGGTATCTCTTCTTATTTTGGCTTTGGCCGGCGTACTGGGGTCCCGATCCTGCCCCCACTGATATTGATCCCAGGGCATTTCCTTCCCAATCTAGTAAACAGACACGTATAGATGATATCTACACTAAGTCCAAAAAGGTAGATATCGGCAGAGTCATTTCAAAATGATTTCACTTCAACAGGATTCCACCACATGCAGCAGGTGATTCATATTATCGCGCAATGGTGTCGAAAATCCAAGATTGTGGGCCAGGAATTCAGTCCCCAAACCTTTACGAGATTGGTGGACGATATCTCGATGATGAGGTTGAGGAATGCAAAATGTGGATCAAAGGCATGAAACCTCAATGGGAGACCTTCGGTGTCACATTAATGTGCGACGCTTGGACGGGGCCAACCAAGATGAGTATTATTAATTTTCTTATTTATTGCAATAGGAAAGTTATTTTTCATAAGTCTGTGGATGCGTCATCTGAATATCAAAATGCGACTTATATTTGTAGTATTATGCGGAGGGTGATAGATGAGATCGGTTCGCAATATATCGTGCAGTTAATTACTGATAATGGCAGTAATTTCAAAAGAGCTGCGCAGCTCATCACCCAAGATTTTCCGCATATTATTTGGTTACCGTGCGCCGCACGCTGCATCAATTTGATGATGAAGGATATTGAGGATTTAGACAGAGTGAAGAATGCTATAAAGGGTGCCCAGACAGTAACCCGATTTATCTACAATCATCATTGGGTTCATGCACAAATGAAAAATTTTGTAGAAGGAGAAATACTACGTCATACGGTAACGCAATTTGCAACTCATTTTTTACTTTTAAAATCATTATTATCCAAAAAAATGGGTTTAAAAGCAATGTTCACCTCCCAAGAATGGGGTGAGTCTAATTTTTCATCCTCAAGGGATGGAAAAATAGTTGAGAATGTAATTCTCAATGGACGTTTCTGGGATAGCGTGGCGGATATTTGCACGGTAGTCGAACCCCTTTACGTAGTCTTACATAAAGTGGATATGGACAAAAAAGCAATGATGGGTGAAGTATATTACATGATCCAACAATGCATAAAAATAATTGGTGAGAAATTTGGATCCCGAGGCAACAGATATATTGATATAATAAGAAATCGGTGGGATACGCAGATGTGCCAAGATAATCATACAGCGGGTAAGTTGTAACTATTATCAATACGTTTAAATTTTTTATTATTATATGACGCATTAAATCTCATTAACTCATTTTTTTGTTACAGCTTATTATCTGAATCCGTCGTACTAATATCGATATAACTTAGGGAGTGATCAACATTTACTCAATTCATTAAGAACTGTGATATATCGTATGGAGACCGATTCAGAAGTGGCGGCCGCGGTAATTAACGAAAGTCGTTTGTATCGCGAGGCTGAAATGACATTTGGAGATCCAATAGCACTAGATCTCAGATACCGCATTGATCCTAGTAAGTTTATTTTGTAAAGTGTATTTCATTATCATAAAAATACTAATTTAAATTTTTAAATATATTTTCAGCTGAGTGGTGGTTACAATTTGGTGCAAAGGCACCAAATTTACGAAAGATAGCTATTCGCATCCTGTCACAATATGTTTCTTCTAGTGGATGCGAACGCAATTGGTCGACCTTCTCTTTGATACACACGAAGGTTCGCAATCGATTATCATATTGTCGCCTTGAAAAAATGGTTTATGTACACTATAATATGCGACTGAGGCCACATATTTTACGCGATGAAAATGAGAGAATTTGAAGTTGCAAACCCATTCGATAAATCATTTGTACCCGGTGACCCCATGATGGAATGGTGGTCAACTCAGGAAAATCAAGACATGGCCTTTGATGAACCTGGTGATCCACCTCGGCCTTCTCAATATATTTCTCAGTTAGTAGAAAGCGAAGTCAGCAATCAAATTGAACAGACAAGCCCAATTGACATACAAGATGATGCTGACGATTGGTGTATGGAGGAGATCGGTCTACGTCCATGTAGATCACAACCCATACAACCGTCTTCTCAAACACAGTCAGGTGCACTTAGAAAGAAGACAATTGTGAAGCGGGCTACGACTGCAAAGGAAAAAGGCATAGTGGACCCAATAGAGGAAGATGACAAATCAGAATCAGAGACTCAAGATACGGTAGATAGCAATGCCAGTATAAATGACGGTGGAGGTGGATCAAGTTATGTGCCTGCTACCCAACAACAAGCTGAGCCATGGACAGAAGAGATAGGATACAGTCATGCAACTCAAGATGATGATCATGGCAATCGTCCAACGGAACCATTACAATATCAAAGGCGAGGCAAGGGATCTACCACTCGAAATAAATATCAAAGCCAAGCCTTGGAAGACTATGAGGACATGAGATCGACATTACCTTCAGAGACAGATAGTGGATCTTCATGGTCACAGCCCAGCTATGGATCTAAAATATGTATCCATATCCAGTGTCTGTTCCCATTCCAGTCCCAGTGGCAGTGGTTCATACAACTCAAACTCAGCTTGATCAAACAAGTTTGTTGAATTTATGGAGCTCAACCTACCAATATCACATGTCTTGGGAACAATTTCAAATTTGGGCAGTACAAAATTATGGGGTGGATCTAAGTCATGTAGAGGGTACTGATTATAATGATCCATATGGGTCTCGACACTCATTTTGGATGTAACCATCACTTATTGTATTATTTTCACGTTGTTTAAGGATGTAACATTAATAAAATATGTTTTTCATTATCAAAAAACCCTAAACTTTATTTATAAAACTTTTTTTAAGAATCAAACTCGGTTTTACCGGTTTACCGCCGGTACCGGTACCGGCCGTACCGGCCCGACGAGGAACCGGACCGGTACTACGGACCGGTTTTACGATCCTTGGTTTATAGAAGGTGGATCTAACAAGTTGTGTAATGAAACTAGAAATAACAAAGGTGTGTTTACATAGTAATGCTAATGAAAATGACAAAAATGATAAAAATGACAATGAAAACACTAAATAAAAATGACAAAGATTACAAGTTTATTATGATAAATAGTCGAAGTTGACAAATATAGTTGAAGATAACCGAGTTTTAAGTTGATAAATGTTTATCAAATAAAGAGTAAATAATGATAATTAAAGATGAGAAATTGCATCACATAACAATTTAGGACTTTTTGCATAATGGATTGTTGATTTTTAGTATAATAGCAGACAAATCAAAACGCATTCTATATTTTAACTTAGGATCGAGTAAGATTGGTGGGATCATAAGATCCTACCGATCCTAAGACCCGGTTAGGTGGGATCATAAGATCCTACTTAATCCTAAGATCCGGATCGATGAGATCATAAGATCCTATCATATTTTAGATTTTATGTTTGTTCCAAAATAGTTTGCCCAGTCTAGATAGTTGGATTAGAAAATCCTAAGACTCGGAATACAATTTTGATAACCTTGTCATGTGCGGCTTCTCCTCTTTGGTCCATCAGCATAGAGTAGAAGAAGGAGAAGAGGCAGCTTGCAAAACCGGTCCATACTAAGCAAAACAACTGGTGTATACCAAGAGCGGTACATAGACCTTTGTTGCATCAGTCTAATCGGTGTAGTGCAAAAGAACAAAAGAGGAAGAAGCAGAAGAGGTGGCTCGCAGTGGAAGCTCGCAAGACATGACTTCTCCTCTTCGTCTGTGAGCACAAGCAATAGGAGAAAGCAGCTCGCAGCAAAAGTGGCAAACCCGAGCGACTTCTCTTCTTCATCCATGAGCTAGGAGGTGGCTCTTAGCAGGTGGCGGATGCGAGCACGAGAAGTGGCACTGCCATGACTTCTTCTTCTTATCCAGTATATTATAATATGAAGTACAGTACATATATCATATAACAATATCTGTAGCCTATAGTCTATAATACACGATAATGGTATGCCTAGGACCATAGTATACAATAAATCAATTTATATGTTTAACTCACTTTTTTTGTGTATTGTGTAAGATTTATGATTTGTGAGTTACGAAACACTAAAAGATTATATATTTATAATAGTTGGTTTTAACTAATTTGATATCCCCTTTTAAAATTATTATGCGAATAGTTGAAAATATTTGATTTGATCACCTAGGTACGTTGATGATTAATACTTAATAGATATTTATTATCATTTTATTATATATTACTTAATAGAATGTTTAATATCTAAAATATTTTTAAAAAAATATTTTTCTTTAAATGCTTTGGTAGTATCTTACTATCTGGAGCCACTACAATTCTTAGGTAGGATCACAATATTGACAACCTTGGCCACTCCGTATAGGCCACTCCAAGTGTATATACGGAGATATCACAACTTTAGGAGGATCTGATAAAGGAATGATAAAGATTCCAATATTTCAACTAATAATTCTTAAAATAATAGAATGAATAGTGTCAATGAAGGAGCATGTTAAAGTGGTAAAAGATACATGACCTACTAAAAGATCGACAGCCATGGAAAGAGGCACAAATGTCCTTGGGGAAAAGAATAAATAATTGATATTAAATAACATAGCTAATATTTAAATTCACCAACAAATCAAGAGCATAAGAATTTTGAGCCTAGTTTCCTCATCATACAAAATGGAATAGATGCATAACATGAAAATTCTTAGAAGAATTTTTTGGATAGCGCTTATGTTGTGCGTAAATAAGAATATAACTATTTTAATTATACTCTTTTTATCTACTATATAAATCAACATGCAATTTATGATAATAATTACTTTATGTAATTTTTATGCCCAATAAAGATCTCAACTAATTTAGATGCGAGATAAGAGAAGAAAAGGAATCATGTGAAATGTTGATTTAGAAACATATTAGTCATTTATGAACCTATTAATAGAATTAGTATAGGCAAATACGATAGTTGGTAATTGTAAATCTCAATTCTCAACTTTTTAGGAAAAATAAACCAAAGGTGATTACTCAAATGATTCGTAACCTTAGTTTAATCATCTAGTTGAGGGTGTAAGGCAGAAAATAAATAAGATGTGCTAAAAAAATTCCATAGGATCGTCTAAAAGTAGCCAACAACCTAACATCTTGGTCAAACACAATGGTATATTCAAGAGGGAACCGTGAGCGTGAGTAATTTCTGGTAATTCAAGAAGAAAGTTCATGTTAAGGTCCTTCCAAGGCTCATAGAGGATAGGTAACAAGGTGAATATACTAGCCTTCTATTTTATAGCTTTGTTATAAGAACCAAGGACATTTTAGTAATGCATCACTCCATTGATAACCATAATATAGATTGATAATTAGGGTGATGATCTTATCTTAACCAAAATGGCTAGCAAATCCTCTAGTATGTAACTCCCATGCATGGAACAATCTTAAGTTTGAGAGATGCAAGATTGAATACTCTAATATAGGTAGACATCATAGATAACAAAATCATATCTATTTACCCTGTAGATCTGAAAAGGGTAGCAAAGTAAAGACAAGTATTCAATTGCATGCTTCTTTTGACTTTCAGGTTGTAAAATGAAAGCATGTTTTTGGAAAACAAGCAATTCCTTTAATGCTTTTTTTTTGACAAAGGCAATTAATTGATGATGGCAAGATTTGACCCCAAGATCTCGTTATCAAGAACAATGATCCTTACCAGTTAGACTAACTAACACCTTCAAAGACAATTTACTATAGTTAAACACTCCCTTTTGATATAGTTAGCGATGACAGTCATAATAATGTTGAAATCCTTGAGGAATACCCTATTAAAAATAGCCAAATAATGAAAATTCCTTGTATCTTGAATGGAGCTTAGTTTAGGAAATTATCTAGTTACCTAAGTTAATCAAGTTAAAGAATGAATTTGTAAGAAGTTGCACATTTTCATATTGGCATGCAACTTTCTCAAAGTGCCTCAAGGACCAATTTTCAATCTTCCTTCATCTTTTTGAAACTAGTAATTTGAATTGCACACTTGACTTAAATGTTGAATTTTCAAACTCTCTTTATGCCCAATTTTAGTTCATATTAATATTATCGGTTTGAAATACAGAAGTAATCTTTAGTTAACAGAAGGATCTACCACTTAAGGTTCCCATAGTGAAATCATAACCAGTCAGTTCCGCTGGAAATTCCAGCCAAATACTGTACTCCATGAAGCATGCTCACTAGCACATTTCAAAAAGAAATAATCCAATAACAATCTCCAGCAGTTTCTCAGTGCACAATGGGAGGTCCTTCACCAATCACGAATTCACCTTCCAGTTATTTAACATTTCTTGCTAAAGGCAATGAGAACAAGTAATTTCTTAATTTTATATATCTTTGGTGGTGCGCTCAATTGAATAATAGCTTCATTCAGGACTTATATAAGGCCTGTTTGGCCCCGCCTCGACATGGAAGTCAAGGAAAATCTGTGAGAAGCTCCAAATAGGAGCTTCCGCAACTTTCTCCGCTTCTAGTTATTTTTTGTGCCTTGACTTCGTGTCAAGGCGGGGCCAAACATAACCTTAACTTTGCTCACACAGGTGAGATAACTTATGAGAATGGAAGGATAACTTGAAATATAATATTTGCAGTTTAATTGCAGCTCATTGATCTTCATTCAAGTAGAAAATTTTATTTTACAATTTAATTGGGGACTGTAATTATGCCCATCTGGATGAAATAAAAAGGCATGCTGGCCTATGTATCTGCAGTTGCGATAGATAGTTGACCAAACTGGAATACAGGCTATACACAAACATATATGAGCATGAATCCATGAACAGTCATTTCAAGCAGTTACATACTCAATTCCGAAACTTCTTTCCCAATTAAATGAAGACCAACATAGTTCAGCATTGATCATATATTTTATTCCACCAATTTTTTGTAGGCAAGTGTCTTTTCCAACTCAGATTATTCACCCCTATACATATCAGAATCTATTGCAAACCACAAAGTTGCATTTGAATCATTGCTATAGTTATTCTTCAAGGACATCCAAAAGAACAAGTGTTAGGGGAAGGGGAGGGGAAAGGATAAGAGGACATCAACAAGGAGAACTAACAGTTTAGAAGAAATTATGGTGCAACCATGCAATGGTTTTGATTTTTTTTTTTTTTTTTTTTGGCCAGTGTAATAAAAATAAAACAGAATATGGCAATGAGAATAGCAACATCCTAGATATTTATGCAATAGATCAGGGAAAAGATGAGAGATTGCATGTAGCCTTCTTGGCAGCTACATCCTCCGTCCTAACTCCAATTTTGCACTTAAATCAGTACTCTCAAGTTAGAAATACTCCAGTCTACAACATTGAACACCTTGAATACTAAACAAGATCAATCCCTCCAATCCATGGTATCCATATCACTCATAATATAGAACAGAAGATCATATGTTTTTGCTATCAATTACTGTATGTCTGATCAGGTCTATTCCCAAATACTGATGACCGCTGCTAACTCCACCCAAAATTTGTTGTCTAAATCATAAAGTTTCAACACCATTCAATCTCTTATGTAGGAAACCTCTGAATGTAGATTAACTCATTCCTGTTCTGAGAACTCAAATATTGAAGCCAATCAATACTCATGCTATATGATGCGATTCAAACAACCTCATCACTTCACATTCTTGAAGGTAAAGAGTACCTAATCAATACTATGGCACGGAATAAGTTTTAAACATGAAAAGATATGAGCTATAGTAATGGAATTTAAAGTTGACTCGATCTCCAATAACTCTAGAAGAATAATGAAGTGGTTTTTTTTTTTTTTTTTTGAAAAAGAAAAGAGGTATACAGGACGAAATTGAACCAAAAGCTAAATTTAGACATCCAACATAGTTCGACCTATCTACTAAAGAAATAAGATGAACAAAAGAGCCTCGGCCGTTCCTAACGGGTTAAATGGACAAAAGGAAAGAGTATGCCACTAACCGCAAACCCGGAAGATTCGATCAACGCGGCAGGGGCCAATAAGCATGGGACTGCTACCACTGGGACGGTCAGTACGGGCGATGGGCGAGGACTCCCCGCCGGCGACGTCATGGTCCCGGCCAGCAGCTGCGAGAACGAACCTCCGTCGGGATTTGCCGCCGACGCGGCTCCTGAACTCCCTTGCTTCGCCAGCGCGGAAGCATCGGCCTCGACATCGGCGCCCGCGGATCTCTCACTCTCCGTTGACGGCAGAGCTGCCTCTCCGCCACGGAGCTTCTCCTCCTCCTCCTTGGGCACAGTCGGTTCCTCATCGTCATCCGCCATGTAAGACTAGCGGAATTCCTAGGGCTGCGCTTGGGGAAAGCGGGATCAAGAACAAGAAGAGAGGAGGGAGCAGAAAAAGTTCCTTGCTTCTTGACTGTAATTGACTAGATAAAAATAACGGCGTTTTCTCTCCGTTAAGGCTGGCCGGTTTTGGTGTGAATTTAGGAACGAGAATCGAGTGGCGTGGTCCGTTTAGTTGCTGACGGCCGTTTGCAGTTGAGAGGTTGACCTCATCATCACAGATAGTGCCAACAAACAAGGAAAGTGTCGAGCTCAAGACTTTATTTTTCATAAATAATTATTTTTATTATTAATTATATTTAAATTTAAGCACAGAGGGTTGATTTGATCACGCATAGATCATGAAGTGAAGAATAATTGACGGCGTTTAAGGCATGATAAAAATATAATTAATAGTTAAATTAGGTGGATTAGTTGAGACAAAATAAAATAAAATCAAGATTTTTTATAAATTTATTTTTACGTCTGGTCAAGTGGGTGTGAAGTGCATGGCAATTCGAGACCAAACAAATAAGCCCCTTATTGGGCCTAACTTTCGGGCCTGTGTAGTTACATGTTCTAAAATATTATAGTTATGGGAGTCAAAAATATCCAACTTGACCTCACTCGATTTTGAATTCACGATACTTAATATTCGATTTAGAAATAATAAATAAATAAATAAATATATATATAATCATAAAATAATTATTAGTTAATATATGTTTTATAATAATAATTTATAAAATTAAAATTTATATACTAATTTAAAGAAAAAATTAAAAATAAGAGTTTTTTGTTTAATCAGATAACTTTTTAATACCAGAGTCAGTTCAGTTTATATAATAAGGATACCTAATTCAAGTTCCCAATTCAAAAAAAAATCTTGAAATTGATATTTTTGGAACAGAAAATCGATTGTCATGTGTAAGAATCCTTCTCATAGAGCATATTATAGATCAATTGATTGCTTATTATTCAAATGATTGAAAATAGAGGACGGTGATAATTGAAAAGGACAAATCTTTTATGCAACAAGTAATATCGCTAATACATTAGAAGGCATAATTTTTTTTTGTCAGAGTACTTTTGTGTAACATTGTTCAAATTTATTTTTTGTTTTAGAAAAGAAGACTACTAGGTGACCCTATGGACTTAAATAACCACAATACCAATATTGGATGTGGTCTCAATGACCAATTATTTATGCTACGTTCATTCATTATATTGAATAATAAAGACAGTCTTTGTTATGTTAATTGATATTCCTGCCTTATATGTATAATAACGTGATAATATCACTGGAGATTGTCTTTACTTAATCTAATGACATCGTCTCTTGTCAAAGTATCTTAATAGATAAGAGATAATTTTGGTATATGTGAGACTAATATGTAGGTTGGTTGAGCACATCATATCAATACAGACACATGAAAACATCTAGTAGATGTACTTGGTGTCAACAAATCAGGTTTACAAGTGACAAAAAGGTGTATTAGTTCTTAAACTTAAGGTCATCATGACTTACATGTGATGAATGATGTACTTTGATATAACCTACCATTTCTATATAACTGAAATGTAATAATAGTTATCATTAAATACATCATAAGTATGTGAAGTATGAGTGATTAATAAATGATTTGCACATTTCTTTTAAAGGAAGTCGGATAATCTAGTGGTCTCTTCCATTGGAGTATAACTAAGAGTGTATGACTATACCCAAGAGATTGTGTTCGAGTCATTCGTATATGATTGGAATAGCAAGTGTGACACACTTATCTAATTTGGGTTATTAGCAAGCAAATGAATTATAATGTATATATGAAAACTTTGTTGTTGGCTAAGAGTTATTGATTGATAACACTTTTCTTTAACTTAGGTAGTAGTGATATATTGCTGGATATTTTTCATTACTTGTGACGATCTGTCTAGTTTATCACTGCCAACTTCATATGAAACTTATAGAGTTGCACACACAAACACTTGACGATCACATTTTGATTGAATAACCTCATATTAAATTATAATTTGGGTCTATTTGGGACATTGGAGAGTCCAGATCAAGGCAGAATCAAAGTTGATTAAATAAATGGTTTACATCAATGATATGCAGAGACCCATTTTAAGTGATATGGAAAAGTTAATTGGGTTCCAGACCCAATAGAAGCATTAGAAGAGGACCGGGGCACTAGTGCTACTTTATTGAGAAGTAACAAATAAGAAAGTGACATTTGATCACCACATTGAGCCCTAGGCCCAACGAGACTAGCACATGTGCCTAGAACAACTGCATGCCAGGCCAGGTGGGAAGCGGCACAAGCGCCAATGAGGCCTGGCATGGGCAGCTATGGCAAGTGTGATATCCGGATTCCGCTCGGACTGGGCCATATGTAGTTGGGCTAGGCGGCGGCCTAAGCCCGCGTTCGAAGCTCCAAATCAAGCCTGTGACATTGTCAACATCGTAGTCAACAAACGAAATTGTAGGTGGAGATTTCGTCAGATGCGAGGAGGGGAGGCTTCGTCAGCAGTGTGCAAACAAAGCACGTCTTCAGTAAGCTCTGTGAAGACATGGAGGCGAGCGGCTTCGACGGGTACGCTTCCTTTGGCAGCTCCTGCGGAGTTAGCAAGGAGCTCTTTGGCGACATCTACAGAAATGAGGTGGTTGGCGAGGTCTTCGGAAGCGGGCGACGTGGGAGGTTCGGCGAATGTGGACGACGGCATTGACGTGCGTGAACGAAGAAGAGTGGATGAGAGAGTCTTCGGCACAGCGGACGCAGGTGACTGAATCCTACGGCAGGGGCGAGTGTCCCCTGTTTCTCCCCTTTACAACTTGAGGCAGAGGCACCACAAGGGAGAGGTCGGGAGGCGAGATTCTGAGGAGAGAAACCTGCGAGCAAAGGTTCCGAGAGTAGAAATCCAGCGAGAGTGCTCGGTGGCGACGACGATCGTTGCCGGTTCAAGCGTGAACGACGAGCAAAGGGAGAGATCTGAGAGCTTCTATAAGTCGGCGGCGAGAGTCTGCCACCGATGAGAGAGAGAGAGAGAGAGAGAGAGAGAGAGAGAGAGAGGTTTTTGTAGTCTTTCTGAGGTAATAAAGATGAGTTTTCCTCCTTTACTATTCATCTTCTCTGATCAACCGAGAGCTTCCTCTTCTCTGTGTTCTCCGGCATTTCCTTTTGATTCACCATCATCGATGATGATCCAAGCAGTGGCGGCTTTTGGCGGCAACGAGGGCTGAGAGGTGCACAGCGAGTGTCCCTCCTCCACTTCCATCTCCGACAACAGCGAACAAATGCAGACGGCGTTCATTCACATGAACAATAGAGGTGAGTTTCGAACGCGTTGGTGGGTGTTCAAAATGAGGCATTTTGACCAAAGTCAAAATCAGTTTCACGAAAACACAATCAAGCAATGGAATTTCAATTTTGGCACTGTTTGGAAGAGGTAAGTGCTGACGTGGGGCGTGATTGGAAATAGGGCATGACAAACCGATATCAGAGCAAAACTTCGATGACATGGTGACTCAAGGAGAGCATTTGGCGTGAGTAGAGCAAGTGGTCGTCCTAACGAGAAATAGGGAAGACACTGTTGTTCCCCAAGTGGAAAATTTGCAGCGAACGGTGGAGCAACAGAGGTTGCAAATTATCACTCTCCAACAAACTTTGGAAGGGATAGCTGTGCTCCAACAAAGTTTGGAAGGGGTGGCAGCAGTACAAGAGCAATTAGCAAGCTTTGTACTGGCACAACAGCAGGTACAGGAGGATCTCGCGGTAATATGTATGACATTAGCACAGGCACAACGGAGTGTGCCCGTAGCAGCAACGATGGAGCAGGCGACTCCTAAGCTGAAGGTTTGAATCCCAGAACCTGCGATGTTCAGAGGAGTCCAATGGTCCAAAGAGTTAGAAAATTTCTTTTGCGATATGGAGCAATTTTTCATTGCCAATCATGTTCTAGACTAGGAACGAGTGCAAGTGTGTACTGCATACCTCTCAGATGATGTAAAACTTTGATGGAGAACCAAAGTTGATTCGATATCAGGAGCAGCTGGTTGGATATGGGCGGTGTTCCGAGAGGAACTGTGACAACAGTTTTTTCTCGGGAATTCATCATACCAGACACGCGATGCAATGAATCGGCTTAAGCATACTGGCTCAATCCAGGAGTATGTCCAGGCTTATTCTGCACTTATGTTGGAAATATTAGACATGTCAGAGGTAGACATACAATATACTTTCCTCTGCAATCTTTAACCTTGGGTTGAGACTGAAGTCCGACGATATGCACTGCAGGACTGGAGAACGGCTGCAGCAATAGCCGAATCCCTCATGGAAATGAGAACTTCAGGTATGACTTCCTCTTCCTCGAGAGCATTGAAATCGCCCCCGAAGCGTCACTCTCCGACAAGGGCGAGAGCACTAGAAAGGGAGACACCCTTTCCCCGGCGAGGTGGAGGCCAGCTGGCACGATAGGAGACAAACAGAGCTGCAGAGAGAGGGCAGGATCGACCGAGATTGATGGGTTACTTCTTATGCAAAGGACCACATCAGATGCGCGATTGCCCAACCCGAGAGCAGATTGCAGCGATCGTACAACGAGAGTTCGCTAAGAAAGAGGTGGCTGATGATGACCCTATAGTGACATGAGTAGGAGCGATGGCGTTGAACGCATACACAGCAGTGTCAGCCTCAGGAGGAGCACGATTGATGTATGTTCCGATGCAAATACATGGGATCGAGGTGGAGGTGATGGTCGACACCGGTGCGACTCATCTATTCGTATCGGAATGAATGACTACACAGCTTGGCTTGCACACTTCACCTATGGCAGATCGGGTGAAGACAATCAACACCGCAGAGTAGCAGATGATGGGCATCTCTTACAATGTCCCGAGAAAACTTGGAGACTGGATGGGACAACATTACATCCGAGTGGCAAAGATGAATGATTATGACATCATCCTCGGCATTGAATTACTTCGACGAGTGAAGATTTATGTGGTTCCACACTTGGAAGGAGTCCAAGTGGTTCATGAAGAAGCACCAAGGTGGGTCTCGGGTATTCAGTGAGGTAGTTTGACGACCTCAAATTCGAGAACGTGGGGAACACGTAGAGTGACAGATCCCGCATGAGCATGAGGTGGACATATCGCAGCAATGGTTGCGACAGAGATGCCTGTAGCAGAAAACGAGGGTGATGTCCAGATTGGGTGGGGGAGATTGTGATACTCGGATTCTGCTTGGACCGGGCCAGATGCAGTCGAGCTAGGCGGCGGCCCAAGCCCGCGTCCGAAGCTCCAAATCAAGCCCGTGACATCGTCAACATCGCAGTCAATGGACAAAATCGCAGGCGGCAATTTTGTTAGACGTGAGGAGCGGAGGCTTCGTCAGCAGTGTGCAAATAGAGCACGTCTTCGGTAAGCTCTACACAGACGTGGAGGTGAGCAGCTCTGATGGGTACGCTTCCTTCGGTGGCTCCTGCGGAGTTGCGAGGAGCTCTTTGGCGATGTCTGCAGAAATAAGGTGGCTGGCGAGGTCTTCGGAAGCGGGCGACACGAGAGGTTCGGCGAACGTGGATGACAGCGTCGACATGCGCGAAGGAAGAAGAGCTGACGCAGTCCACGAGAGAGTCTTCGGCACAACGGACGCAGGTGACCGAATCCTGCGGCAGGGCAAGTGTCCCTTGTTTCTCCCCTTTAAAACCTGAGGCGGAGGCACCGTAGGGGAGAGGTCGGGAGGTGAGATTCTGAGGAGAGAAACTTGTGAGCATAGGTTCCAAGAGTAGAGATCCAGCAGCGTGAATGACGAGCAAAGGGAGAGATCTGTTAGCTTCTGTAAGTCCGAAGAGAGAGAGAGTGTGTGATGTAGCATATTCTTATAGTATTTTTACTATAGTTTTCATATATAATATTTCCTATTCTTATCATACTTTCGCATAAATTAACTTAAATCCTTTTGTTTATTTAGAATCTTTACTTCTCTTTGTTTTTATTGAGTTTCAGAAGAAAACCGCCAAATAGTGATGGATTTTGAAGGATCTGAGTGCAAGGATAAACTCCAGACTTAGAAACGGAGTTGCTCATCGATTTTCAAGCCAAACAGACTTTGTTGAAAATTACGGCCCACCCATAAAATATATTACGGCCTTAATGTGCCGACGTTTTTCTACAGAGAAGATTACGACAGCGCAGATTCACCCGTAGTTATATTCACAGTCGTAAAGTCTGGACAATTTTCTACAGAAGAAATTACGGGCATGGCCGCAATTATATATACGGCTGTATTTTCCTGGAAAACCCGTCCAGAACAAATTACGGGTGTGACCGTAATTTATTTCATGGCCGTATTTTGTTCTGCTAGTCACAATATTGACTCGGTTTTTCACCCGATTTAACTCCATTTTACGCCGATTTTTGGGGAAAACCTAATCTAAGGATGGGGAACTATATAAGAGAACTTTGGGGTGGACAAGAGGACTTTTTGGCCAATTTTAGAGGAGAATTTGATCAAGAGGCGGAAGAGAAGGCAAGAGGGCGGCGATCTTCATCTTCTAACTGGAAAAGCTTCGTTTCTCCGGTGAGTTGTCGACGATCTCCATCAGGGAGCCTTTAATTCTTGTCTTCCTTTGTCGATTCTATATTTACTTGCCACTTTTGTAATAAAAAACATGGATTCTATTCACGTTGTCATCTCTATAATGTCAGTGTAAACCTTGTTTCAGGATTAAGGGCGTAACCCTCTTTATTTTCATGACTTAAATTGTTTATCATCCTCTTATGAAGGAATTTATTTGAGTTAGATTCAATTAGTGTTGTGTCAATTACATGTCAATTACTGGCCATAATTTACATGCTTTTAGATGTCACAAGAAGTACTGAGAAGTGAATTGTGACGTCGGATCTACAATAGTTGGACAAGTTGATTTGAACACGAGAGTAGTTCGAATCGACTTGAGGGATTTTATTGATTTGTCAAGAACTCATTGGGTGTATCTCGAGTTGATAACCACGAGAGTAGGAGATTAATTCGGATAAACACCGGAATGTACTGCTGAGAGGGGGTGATCTATACATGCAGATAAATCCCCTTCAACACAGTAAACCCTTCTTAAGATTTCTCTAATTTTAAATAGGTCATGAAATATATAGTGGTGAACCCTGAATTCTGAATTTTCCATAAATTGATTACAACTAACATTTGCTTACTGTTTCATTATTTTAGTGAAGATTAAAATCATTCTCTTTTAGATTAGTCTAGCTAACGATTTTAAGTAAGAGTTGGTACTTAGCTATTGGTCCCTGTGAGATCGATATTTTTATTACTTCGATGTTGCCGTGCACTTGCGGTAGACATTAAGTTTTTGGCGTCGTTGCCGGGGACCAATTTCGCTAATATTAACTTAATCCAAAGATTGATAGACTAGACTTTTGTTTTCTTCTAAATTCTATTTTTGAACTCATTGTCCATTCTTTATAATTATCTCTAGTTTTATTTGTTGATTGTTTATGCCTAGGTGTTCTAGAAAGCTATTCGACAAAGATCCAGAACCGGAACGAACTTTTCGTTTGCGCAAAAAACAATTAGCAAAGAAATCTTAAAGTCAAAAATGGGAGACGCGAATCCAAACCTGAGAACTCTGAAGGATTATGCAAACCCAAATTTACAAGGAGTTTGTTCTAGTATTGCTCGCCCCAACATAGAGGCAAACAATTTCGAAATCAAGCCATCTTTACTCTCCATGGTTCAGCAGAACCAATTTGGAGGCTTGCATCTGAAGATCCTAATATGCATCTTTCGATATTCCTAGAATACTATGACACATTGAAGATGAATGATGTTTCTAATGATGCTTTGAGACTAAGACTATTTCCTTTTTCTTTTAGGGACAGAGCGTGTGCATGGCTTCACTCTCATCCGCCAGGTTCCATAACGACTTGGGAGGGGCTCTCTAATGCTTTTATAGCAAAATATTTCCCTCCAAGACTGCTTATCTAAGGAACCAGATCACAAATTTTATTTAGAGGGAAGGAGAATAATTGTACGAGGCGTGGGACCGATTTAAGGAGTTCCAGAGGATGTGTCCACATCACGGTTTTGAGAAATGGGTACTTGTCCACACCTTCTATAATGCACTTAATTACAGCACTCGTATGTCAGTTGATGCTGCCGCCGGTGGAGCAATAATGAACAAAAGTGTGGACGATGCGATTAATCTGTTTGAGGAAATGACTTTAAACCATTGTCAATGGGTAAGTGAGAGAGGATCATCTACCAAGGCATCAGGTAAATATGACTTAGATGCTATTACTTCACTAGCAGCCAAGGTTGATTCTTTGACCCATAAAATTAATTCTTTGAATGTTAATTTTGCTACTGTTAATGCTATCTTGTGTGAGATCTGTGGCAATGCAGGACATGATGCAGAGGACTGTCAGTTAGGAGTGTCTACATAAGGAGAGTGCAATTCTGAATAAGCAAATAGTATTGGGAACTTTAATGGAAGACCTCAGAATGACCCATACTCGAACACTTACAACCCAGGTTGGAGGAACCATCACAATCTCTCTTGGAAGGGCAATCAAAATTAGAGTTAAGCTCCTCAAAGCAATAATCGACAACCCTCTAATTTTCAATCGAGACCGTACAACCAAAATCAAGCACCTCAAAAGTCTAATTTAGAAGCTATGATGGAGAATTTTATTGCTGCGCAGACAAAGCAGAATGAAAGTTTTGCACAACAATTTGAGAAGCAAAATGATAACTTCAGGCAGGAATTTAGACATGTCAATGAGTCCATCAAGAATCTCAGTTCTGAGGTAGAGTCTATGAAGACTCATCAGAGGATGTTAGAAATGTAGATTGCTCAACAAGCTAGCTCTTCAAGCAGGCCTACAGGCAGACTACCAGGAAAGCTAGAGGTAAACCCACGTGAGCATTGCAATGCTATTACCATGCGCAGTGGAAAACAATTGGAAGAGCCAAGAGCACCAGACTCAACACAAGATAGTAGAGTGCAAAATTCTAAGTCCACAAAGGAAGAGAGAAAAGATGAGGAAACAACTTCGCAGGATAAGGAGCCGGAACCAGTTTATGTACCACCACCTCCTTACAAACCTCCAGTATCTTTCCCTCAGAGATTGGCAAAAGCTAAACTTAACAAGCAGTTTGGAAAATTTTTAGAGGTACTTAAGAAGCTTTATATTAATATACCTTTTACTGACGCTTTGTCCTAGATGCCTTCTTATGCCAAGTTCTTGAAAGAGATCCTATCCAACAAAAGAAAGTTGGAAGAGCATAGAACTGTCACACTTACAGAGGAGTGCAATGCTATAATCCAGAACAAGTTGCCACCAAAGCTTAAAGATCCAAGGAGCTTTTCTATTCCTTGTTTGATTGGTAATATGTCTATTGACTGTGCTTTGTGTGATTTAGGGGCTAGTGTCAGCTTGATGCCACACTCTGTTTGTAAGAAGCTGAACATAGGAGATTTGAAACCCACTTCTATTTCACTTCAGTTGGCCAACCGTTCTGTAAGGCATCCGGTAGGTATTCTAGAGGATGTGCCTATCAAGGTCGGTAAGTTCTTTATACCCACTGATTTTGTTATCCTCGAGATGGAGGAGGATTCGAGACTTCCTATTATTTTAGATTGACCCTTTTTGGCGACAGCTGGAGCTATGATAGATGTTAAAAATAGAAGGCTAACTTTTAAAATAGGAGAAGATTATATAGAATTTAATTTAACTGAAAAATTAAAAAAGCCTTCTTTTGCAGGGTCTTGTTGTAGTATAGAAGTCCTAGAGGATGCTCCATCGATGATCATTAACCCTTGGACGGGAGAAGACCCGCTTGAAATATGCCTCGTCAAAGATGATGGTAGTGACGAATTAGAGGAGGTAAGTTCATATTCTGCACTGTTGGATTCTACACCATTGCTCGAGCCAAAGAAGGTGAAAATAGAACACTTGAACACAGAGAAAGGTAAACCTGATGAAGGAAAAAGGTATGAATTTAAAACTCTCCCAAGCAACCTAAGGTATGAATTCTTGGAGAGAACTCTACTTTTCTTATAATTGTTAATGCAAATTTGGATGTAACCCAAACTGCTAGACTTTTAGCTCAACTTCGGCAACATAAGAGAGTGATTGGTTATACCCTACACGACATAAAAGGAATTAATCCTTCTATTTGTATGCACAGGATATTTTTAGAAGAGGGAAGCAAGCCATCAATTGAATATCAACAAAGGCTCAACTTGAATATGAAGGAGGTAGTGAAAAAGGAGATTTTGAAGCTCTTGGATGCTGGAGTTATCTATCCTATCTCAGACAGCCAGTGGGTAAGCCCAGTTCATGTTGTACCAAAGAAAAGAGGAATCACTGTGATAAAGAATGAAAATAACATTCTTATCCTGACAAGAATGGTAACAAGGTGGCGGGTGTGCATTGACTACCGAAAATTAAATGCCGTCACCCGAAAGGACCATTTTCCCCTTCCTTTTATTGATCAAATATTAGAATATTTAGCTTATAATTCTTATTTTTGTTATCTTGATGGATATTCTAGTTTCTTTCAGATTCTCATTCACCCAGAAGACCAAGAGAAAACAATGTTCACATGCCCATATGACACTTTTGCTTATCGGCGCATGCCATTTGGACTCTGCAATGCACCCGCTACTTTTCAGCGTTGCATGATGGCTATATTTTCTGATTTAATTGAAGATATTATGGATGTATTCATGGATGATTTTTCCGTATATGGTTCAGATTTTGATATTTGTCTTTCTAATTTATCAAGGGTTTTGCAACGTTGTGAAGATTTTAATTTGGTTTTAAATTAGGAAAAATGTCATTTTATGGTGAATAAGGGAATTGTTCTAGGACACTTAGTTTCCAGCCGCGGTATTGAAGTGGATAAGGCAAAAGTGGAAGTAATTGAGAAATTACCTCCACCATCTTCAGTTAAGGGAATTAGAAGTTTTCTTGATCATGTTGGCTTTTACAAACGCTTTATTAAAGATTTTTCAAAAATTGCTCGACCACTTACTTTGTTGCTTGGAAAAGACGTTCCTTTTATTTTTGATGAAAATTGTATGATTGCTTTTCAAACACTTAAAGTCTCTCACAACAGCACCAATTATTCAACCGCCTGATTGGTCACTTCCTTTTGAATTGATGTGTGATGCTAGTGATCATGCCATAGGTGCTGTTTTGGGGGCAACGCAAGGAGAAGAAGTTACATGCTATCTATTATGTGACATCGGATCTACAATAGTTGGACAAGTTGATTTGAACACGAGAGTAGTTCGAATTGACTTGAGGGATTTTATTGATTTGTCAAGAACTCATTGGGTTTATCTCAAGTTGATAACCACGAGAGTAGGAGATTAATTCAGATAAATACCGAATTGTACTACTGAGAGGGGACGATCTATACATGCGGATAAATCCCCTTCAACACGGTACACCTTTCTTAAGATTTCTGTAATTTTAAATAGGGCATGAAATATAGAGTGGTCAACCCTGAATCTTGAATTTTTCATAAATTGATTGCAGCCAACATTTGCTTACTGTTTCTTTATTTTAGTGAAGATTAGAATTATTCTCTTTTAGATTAGTCTAGCTAACAATTCTAAGTAAGAGTTGGTACTTAGCCATTGGTCCCCGTGGGATCGATATTTTTATTACTTCGATGTTGCCGTGCACTTGCGGTAGACATCAGAGAGAGAGAGAGAGAGAGAGAGGTTTTTATATTCTTTCCGAGGTAATAAAGACGAGTTTTCCCCCTTTAATGTTCAACTTCTCCGATCAACTGAGAGTTTCCTCTTCTCTGTGTTCTCCGGCATTTCCTTCTGCTTCCGGCGGTGACAAGGGCTGAGGGGTGCGCAGCGAGCGTCTCCCCTGCTGCACGTTGAGCCCTCCTCCACTTCCTTCTCCGACGACAGCAAACGAATGCCTGTGTTCGCATGAACAGCAGAGGTGAGTTTTGAACGCGTTGGTGGGCATTTGAAATGAGGCATTTTGACCGAAGTTAAAATCAGTTTCACAAAAACACAATTAGGTGATTGAATTAATTAGTTTCATGAAAACACAATGAGGCAACAGAATTTTGATTTTGGTACTGTTCAGAAGACGTAAGTGCTGACGTGGGGTGTGATTAGAAATAGGGCGTGACAACAAGGATGCTTATAGTAGAGAGGGGCGCGAGGCTAGGGGCACAATCTAGGAGGGGTTGTCCAGGTTGCCTTATGACGAGAAACGTCTTTGCTTAGTGTAAGTAGGAAGGGGTGCAAGGCTAGGGGCACAATTGAACTAAATCTAATTAAATAAATTAGTTTGGTTTGAATTAAAATTAAACAATTCAATTTTAACATAATAATATTTTAGTTCAATTTTAATTTTTTTGGTTTAAAATATATGTTAAAATCGGACCAAATTGATTGAAGCAAACCAAACAATCCTAAACACTATAATGTGTTTGAACTTGAACCACTCTAGACAAAGAAAGAGAGAGAAGATCACTTTTTTTTTGTTTTTTAAGAAAATCACTTTTTTTAAAAAAAGAAAAGACCAAAATTATATTACTTCAGAGCCTCCATCGGAGGTAAGGATACAACTAAGTTCTTGGGGCCAGTCCATCGACCAGGAATTACAAATCAAAAAACACGAAGCATGCGTCGCTAACCAATTAGCAGCTTGGTTAGTTTCTTTTTTAACAAAACAAATAGAAGCCTGGTGCCAGTTAGACAACATATGTCTAATTTTCCTAATGAGCGGCCATAAAAACGGTTGAGTAGGTAGGCATTTGTTATCCACGAGAGCAATGGTGTTGGAACAATCAAGTTCAAAGACAACATTCTTGCCGAACTACTACTGCCGAGCATACACGAAACTGATCGCACTTTTGAGCGCCAAAAGCTCCGCATGGACAGAATTCGCAACCTGCACATGAGAAGCAGCCGCAAGTAAGCATAAGCCATGGTGGTTTCTAATAAGGTAACCAATACCCCTTGTTTAGTGTGCAAGTGCCATGCACCATCTGTGTTAACTTTCAGCCATCCTGGTGGGGGAAGAGCCCATCTGAGACGATGGAAGTGAGAGCGAATAATATCATCCTTTCCCTCAACATTAAAGAAAATCACTTCATTGGAACTTGCTACTGGCAGAGAGAGATCAGTAGGTTTTATTTTATTATTATTATTTTAAAAACAAAAGGAAAGAGAGAGAAAAAAAAAGAAGAAAGGGGTTCTCAAGCAAAAAAGGGTGAGAGAGGGAGAGATATAAAGTTTTTATTTCATTTATTCTTTTCAAAAGAAAAAAAAACCAAAAAAGAGAAAGAACTGGGCAAAAAACGAAGAGAGGGGTGGTAAGGGAATGATATCATATAAGTTATGAAATAAATTTGGTAAAATAATTTCAATTTAAACCAAACTAAATAACTAAACCAAAATTTTTAATTCGATTATAGTTTAATTTTTTTAAAGAATTGATTCAATTTTGGTTTTAAAAATAGGAAAAAAAAATAATTCAGATTGAATCAATTGGACACTCACACAAGGCAAATATAAATATATAATTCTAAGGGGTCTGTTTGGCCCCACTACAAGAAGAGTGAACACAAAAGTCAAGAATAATAAAATCTAAAGTTTAATAAGTTCTAATTTTTAATTTTTTTTAATTTTTTAACTGATTATTACTTCAACTTTCATGCCAAAGCTAGATGATAGTGAGGCTCTTGTGCTTGTGCCTAACTCTCTCTCTCTTCTTTTCTTCTTGCTATCGCCGCTCTCTCTACTCCTTACCATAAGCTTCAAAGAGGAATTCTAGAGGCTCTAATTTTTCTCCTGAGGTTAATATAAAGTGCAGAGCGAGATGATCTTCAAAAGATCATTGTGGATACTAAAGGGTAAACACTATTAAGTCTACTTTACTGAGTTCCGGACTTAAAGCAAGCTTAAATGTTAAAATTCCTAATATGTCATTTACTTCTCGCGCATTGACTCTTCAGGAGAGGGAAAATTAGTTTTGGATAATTTTTCAGCTCTATTTATTTTTATTAAAAATTTTATTTAGCTTGCCATTTTCTCAACAAGTGCTTGTATTCTAAAAAATATTTAAAATAATATATTATAATTATGCTTTTTCCTCATTTTTTTAAAAAGATTTCTATCAAACATTCTTTTATTATAAAATAAAGTTAAAAGATCTTTAAATAGAAAACACTTGTTAATATCTCATATATAAAATTCCATCTTTATTTACCACCAATCTTAAAAAAAAGAATTTAAATTGAGGCAAATAAATGGTTGGAGGATAGTTCAATATATAAATATTTCGGTAAATTACTATATGAAAAAAATAATTATAGTTACCAAAAATTAATTTAAAAAAATTAGTGAATCGATACTCCTGATTTTTTTGGGATAAAATTGATTTTATCAAATTTTTGCTCACCCTACAAAAGAGCACTATAGTTTTACAGCAATAATAAAACAAGGGCAACTGAGCATAACTATGTCAATTGCTTGTGATCATATAGACTATGTTTTCTAAGAGAGAAAAGTGAAGAGAACGGACTAATTTAATAAGTTTCTATTGTTTTCTTAGGCAGATAAAAAATTTTGCAAAGAAAAGTCGAGAGATAAAAATAATGTTTTTCCTCCATTCTCATCCTCCCAAATCGGGCGAAAAAGCCGAATGACGTGTTTTCTCCCATGCCATGATGCCTCTCGCCCTTTCTCTCGAGCTCACGGAGCCGCTTGCCAATGCTAGGGACGTGACTCGCTGATGCTAGGGATGCCGCTCACCAATGCCAAGGACGTAGCTCACCCTTTCTCCCATGCTCGTGACAATGCTCGTCGATGCCACTTGCCATTTCTCTTGAGCTCATGATGCCGCTCGCCGATGCTAGGGACGTGGCTCGCCCTTTCTCCCATGCTCACAATGCTGCTCGCTGACGCCGCTCGCCCTTTCTCCTGAGCTCATGACATTGCTCATCGACCCAGGGAAGTCGCTCGCTCACGGTGCTGAGTTTGTTCCCTACTCGCATGGGGTGAGGCTGAGGGCGGAGGGAAGAGGATCTCGTGGAGATGCCACTTGCTCTATGAAGAGGATCTTGTGCAACACATGTGTCGCCCTTTTTCTATTCTTTTTATTTTTACCTTCTCCTTATTTTTTTTTTCTCTCTCTTTTTCTTTCCTTCATATGAAACAACACATAGGGTTTGCTACGAACAACTTTTGTCACATCATTCAAGCACCCAAAACTTTTTTTTTTTTTTTTTGAAAAGAAAATATATTACTCAAAAGCGTCTCCTAAGTCGGAGACCAAAATACATTGTAGACCCGGAGGGTAGTTACATGTCCAAAAAGAACATAAGGAAGAGGAAGAGGCCAGTTGGCAGCCCTATTGGCTTCCCTGGGCACATATATAATTTGGCAATTCCTCATAACCTGGGTAAGGAACTTAATCTCAGCTAGCACGCCGCCATAGGCAAGGCCAAGATGCTGCTCCTGACCATTAATGATGGAAATGGCATTCTTGCAGTCTGATTATAAGATAATTTGGCAGGTTCCAGCGTCCACATGAGAGTGAAGATAGCTTAAGGCAGATTTGATCGCCATAAGCTCCACCAAAAGTGCTGAGGAAGCTGCAGTGTAAGTAGAGACGGCTAAGCTACAATTTCCTTGATCGTCTCGAATCATGTACCAGAATCCACTATGCTCGGAGTTCGCCCACCAGGAGCCATCAACATTGACCTTCAAGCAGCCGGCAGGGGGACTTGAGCCAACGACAGATTCTTCTATCCGGAGTAACAGCCACACCCTCAGAAGAGCAAGCATAAAGCAAGTCATTAAATTCAATGAGGGCTAAACGAAGAATATCGAGAGGAACCGGCTGAATACCCCTAAAGAAAAGGAATTGCCAGCTTTCCAGATAAACCAGCAAGTGGTTAAAATTAAAGAAGCAATATGCTTACGCTCAAATATCCAGCTACCAGAAGCCCAAGAGTTGCGCAAAGTAAAATTGACCCCGCAAGTAAGCAAAAGAAAATGCCAAATAGTATCAGTTGAAGAACACTTGAATAAAAAATGGGTGATATTATCTGGCCCATCCGAACAAAAGCAGCAAGTTTTAGGAGCGAAAAGCCCAATACAAGCCAGAAAACAGGAAGTTGGAATCTTATGAAGGAGAAGCTACCAACCAAAGCGTTTAATCTTTGGTGTAACCGTCAGACTCCATAAGATCTTCCAACCCTTCCAAGGGGTCGCAGTGCTAGAGGTAATACTCGTAAGCCGCAGGTAGGCGGCTTTGGATATGGAGCTGCTAGTACAATGCTCACGCCATTTCCAGGCATCAGCCTGAGGCTCGGAAGGCAACCTGATAGAGAGGATAGAATTCACTAGAGAAGGCCCTCCCAGGTTATGAACAACATCAACATTCCAGCTTTGCCGAAGGAGTAAGTTGGCAACCATGGTATTTGATAAGGAGGGAAGCAAGGGAAGAAAAGTTGGCTTTAAGCAAGGGGAGTATCAAAGCACCAGCTATGATGCATCACATTGGTTTGGCGATCATCTCCCTGGCAGCGAAAAAAACCATCTTTTAAAAAATCTAAGTAACGCATGAGCCCTTTCCAAACCCAGCACATAGATGGAGACCAATTGATGTTCCAAGGATCAGACAAACCATATTTAGCTAGCACTAAATTAGTCCAAATAGTATTTTCTTTGTTAAGAAGAGCTAAAAGTCTTTTGCATTGGAGGGCCGGATGAAGCAACGAAAGATCTTTGATCCCAAGCCCCCCAGCACACTTAGGGAGAATAGCTTGCTGCCACTTGACCAAATGAAGTTTATGAGCATCAGAATTGCCAAACCAAAGAAATTTCCTAGAGATTTGATTAAGTTTGTCCGTAAAGTGCTTGGGCATCCAAGAAGCAGTAAGAGCAAATATCGGAGTGGAAGTAAGAGTCGAGTTTATAAGAGTGAGCCGACCAGCACGAGAGAGGAGGCTGCCCTTCCAAGCGCTCAAGTAAGTATTAAGAATATCGGTACAGTGCTAGAAGGAGGTTCTGTAGGCAGGTTTGGGAGAGATGAAAGCACCAAGGTATTTGAGGGGAAATCTTCCTTCATTCATTTGGAACACCTGGGACAAGTTACGCTTAGTGTGAGTTGGGCAAGTAGCCGGATAGTAAATCCGAGATTTGGAGAAGTTGATATTGAGCCCAGAGAGTTTGAAGAAATCAGAGAGACAATCTTTGATATGACGATAGGATTTAGGATTAGCACGGAAACAAAGGATGAGATCATCCGCATACATCAAGTGAGAGAAAGCAACTCTATTACCGCCATGGATACTGATAGACGAGATTAAATTATGGATAACTTTGTCCTTGAGAAGAATATTTAAAATATTCATGACAATCACAAAAAGATAGGGAGAAAGGGGATCTCCTTGCCGAATGCCTCTCTTACTGGGAAAATAATCGGAAGTCAGGCCATTGATCACACAAGAGAAACTTGGAGACTCCACACAAGCTTTGATCCAATTAATAAATTGCATGGGAAAATTAAGAAGGGAGAGCCTGAAGTAGATAACTTTCCAGGAGATTTTATCGAAAGCTTTCTCCAGATCAATTTTAAGAATAACGAGAAGATTCTTCCCCTTGGAGCGAGACATGGTGTGAGCAAGCTCTTGAAGAGTAAGAATATTATCATGAATGTTCCTACCTCCAACAAAGGCAGATTGCTCAGGGTTAATAATTTGAGACATGTAAGGTTTGAGACGATTAACTAACACTTTAGCAAGAATTCGATAAGAGACATTACACAGAGAGATAGGTCGGAAGTCTTTGATCATAGAAGGAGTCTTAATCTTGGGAATAAAGACGATATGAGTATGACCCCAAGAACTCGGAATGCAATTAGAATAATGGAAGGTGTGCAGACAGTCAAGATAGTCGGCCTCCATAGTGCTCTAGTAGTACTTGAAGAACTCACAAGTAAAGCCATCAGGCCCAGGGCTTTTACCACGGGGAAGGGAGGAAATAATAGCCTTTATCTCAGAAGGGTGAAAGGGCGCCAAGATAGAAAGTCTAGAAGCATTATCAAGGGGGTTACAGAACCTAGAGTTCGAGCTTAAATGAGTAAGATTGCTTCTGGGCAACGCAGCAGAGCATATAGAATCAGAATTCTAGAGATGATAGTAATGGTCTTTGAAGGCGTGAACAATGTTGAGCTCATCAAAGGTGGAGGCCCCCATATCCAAGCGAAGCGAGGTGATGCGATTGGATCTGCAGCGGACAGTAACCATACGGTGGAA
Organism: Costus lasius; assembly: GCA_027563935.2. Taxonomy (NCBI): domain Eukaryota; kingdom Viridiplantae; phylum Streptophyta; class Magnoliopsida; order Zingiberales; family Costaceae; genus Costus; species Costus lasius. The sequence continues at coordinate 106,580,536 of CM050448.1, forward strand.
GAATTTAGTATTCCCGTCCCCGGCTTTAATCCACTTACATTTCGCCAAGGTCCACCACTTAAGGTTAAGTTGTCTACTAAGGGCAGTGGCTTTATTTAAGAGAGAGTTTAACGTGGTGGATTCAAGGTCAGAGAGCAGCCGAGAGGCCTCAATACCTTGCCAGTAATGCACAAGCTCCCAAGTATGATTTAGAGCACAGGAGAGGTCGCCAAGGTGAGAATTATGCCAGGTAGTGAGCTCACGAGCGATAGATATGAATCGTTTCACAAAGTCACAATCTTGGTTGTTGGTAAAGCTGGGGTTGGACCAACAACTGTGAACAATAGAGGTGACATCCTTATAATCAGTCCAATAAGGTTGGAAACGAAAACGCTTACGAGATTTCAAATTCGGAACTCTAGTAGATATAAGAAGGGGGGCATGATCAAAGACACCCCGAGGAAGATGGCGAACCGAGGTATTGGCAAACAAATCAATCCAGCTAGGAGTGGCGAAAGCATGATCAAGCCGAGAGAGGATTTGAGCAGGACCTTTACGGTTGTTGCTCCAAGTGTAAGGAACCCCAGAAAACCCAAGATCGATAAAACCGATAGAGTTAATAAAATTCTGGAACGAAACGGTCAAGGAGTTCAAAGCAAAAGCACTACCTCCCAATTTATCCTCAGGGTTGAGGATAACATTAAAATCTCCACAGATAAGCCACGGAATATCAGATAAGAGAGTTTCCGCAAGACCATTCCATAAAGCATTACGTTTAAAACAGATAGTGTTCGCATAAACCACCGTAAGAAGCCAGGGTTTAAATCTCGGTAAATTGATAATTGCATGCATAGCTTGAGGCGAGTTAGCAATTACCCGAACATCCAAAGAATCAGAGAGCCAAGTTAAGAAGATACCCCAGATGCTCCCATGGCAGGTACAAAGCTATGCTGCCATTTCCATCCAAACATTTTGGCAAGCTTGCAGACTCCGTCAACCCCTAGATGCGTTTCCCGCAAAGCAATCAAGGAAGGCAAATTATTGCACTTAATGATATTCAGATGATCGCGTTCCTTTTGGCGCCCAGTGCCTCTACAGTTCCATGAGAGGAGATTCATAGATAGGAAGCAAGGATGGAGAGGGCCTTCTTCATACTACCCTGGCCCTGGGTAGTTCTAGATCGCTTGTGCTTGGTGTCCTTGTGCACCAAGAGTTGGGAGGTGTGAGCGGCAACAACCTCCAGCCACAAATGAGTCCGTTTCTCTTCAAAAACTACCAAAGTAGAGGAAGGATCAAGAGGTTCAAGGACCGACGGGGAGGTGACATCTTCCATCTTGTCCTCGAGAGCACGGAAGATCGGTAGGAGACGCTTCTGGAACGCAAAGGAGGGATTGTCCTGTTCCAGAATAGGCTCCTGATTACGGGAAGGGGGCTGAGTCGTAGTGACGTCTATAGGTGTCAAGTTGGGGTCCATAGATCCGAATGAAGCGTTCGGGGGTGGCGCCTGTCCATCTTGGGCCAGTGAGGGGGCCCATATAGCACTTGGGCTAGGATCTAAAATCGGAATAGTGACAAGAGGGGCAATGGCTTCTGTTGGAGGGACAGACAACCGTTGGAGAGACTTAGGAGCCAAGTTAGGAGACGACGTCAGCCTACTGACATCCGGGGCCGAAACATGTTGGGAACGAACTTGCGGCGCCATGGGAGTCGCGCCAGCCGAGCCTAGTGCAGGGGAGCAAGCCGTACCAGCCCAACGATCGGCGGGGCGCCGGAGCGGGGCCTTAGGAGGCAAAGGTTGCAGCGTAATGGGAGGCTTCGTCAGGGGAGTATCTTGGTCTGTCGAATCCGTCCGCATTGAAGGACGGCGATAAGCTGGAGAGCGTCTCCTACTCCTGCTCTGGACCTGAATCCAGGGGCCGACGGAAGGTATAACGACTATGGGAGGAGCGGGCGAAGCATCCGAGTGCTCCGCAGCTTGAGGTTTGATCACCGAATCTGAGGAGGGAAGCTCAACCGAAAGTTGGGAGGGGCATTGCTCCAGTGAATGTCCCAGGTGACCGCATCTAGAACAAAGGACAGGGAGATTTTCATAAGAACAGAGCTGGAAGAAGCGAGTCTTCGGAGGTCCAATCCACACACCTTCCTGTAAAGGTTGCTCTAGATCAATCTCAACACAAACTCGCACATATTTTCCTCGCTCCAAGTTCACCGCACGATCGTCTATGCGCAGCGGCTTTCTAGGTTTGGAAGTAATGACAAGGATGGATTCCAAATTCCAATACTCGAAAGGCAGATCTAGGAGACGAATCCACACCGGCGCAGTCTTGATCGTTTGTTGAAGGGCTTGGAAATTAGGTTTCCAGCGAATGAGATTCAGTAGACTTCCTAATAGTGTCCAAGGACCTCCAGAAATAATCTCGAGAGCCATCTCCTCAGTCTGGAAGCAGAAGAGATAGAAGTTATTCTCCATGTCGATGATATCCAGTTGGTATTGCCAGGTTTTGGCTACCGCAGCTCGCAGCGCATGCACATGCTGATGCCTGGTTAAGAATTTTCCGATGAGACAAGATTTCCAGGGCAATCGCCAACTCGCAAGCTTTTCCTCATAAAAAATAACCGCATCTGCGTATTTGCTAGAGATGGCTTCGAGAATCGTCTCAGAGATATCGAGGAAGCTGAAGGAATCCCAATATTTTTTCGGAAAAGACCTGCCTAGGAGCTAAGAGGCTTGAGGGGAATATCAAAAGAACTGCGAACGAAGGAGTTGGCATGGAACACAGGGCTCCAGGGGCTCCGGCAAGGCTAGGAGCCGCTGTAGGCGCAGAAGCCCCAGCCCCAGCCTTTGCTGGTGTGGCCAAAGGCCTTCGGATCTGGAGGCTTCGGAGGGGCACGAGGCGGGCGGGCGGAAGGAGAAGAGCGAAACTTAGGGGCCATTAGCATCCAAAACTTTTGTTTGCTTCAAATGCTGCACAATGTTCAATTTTGATACAGTTCAATCTGTCGTTGACCAAATCTATTATCTGTTTTTTTTTCCAACAACTCCTTCCATACCCATGTCATAAATTATACGGAAGACGACTTTTTTTTTTGCCAACCACATGATTCAAGGTCAAATCAGCATGTGTTTATTAATTAATACAAGAATTCGGTGTAACATTTAAATCTGCAATTTTGTTACCATTTCCAAATTCCAATCTTGTCGCGTCCAATGCCGGCTCCCGATTTTCGCGTTCCCCCGAACCATAAATCTCCCTCCTTTCGACAAACCGCTACATCAAGTGTTCGCTCAAGACTGGAGCGGCAGCGCCATGGAGGGCGAAGATGATTCCTCGCGCCACCCTATTCCAGTTCATCCTCCAGGTACCAACGCGAGCTCTACCAACGCCGTACTGCCTCCACTGTTTTTTGGTTCATTTGTGCTTGTCTCGCCCTAGAAATCAGAATTCCGTCGATTTCTCTGCAAATTAAGGCTCCCCCCCCCCCCCCCCCTCCCATTTTTTTTTTTTTTCGAAATTATGACTTCAGGAGCTCCGCCCGTTGCTGGGAGATTTGAGTGCTTTCTTTGTTTTGACGAGAACTTGGTAAAAGTGAATTTTTCCATGGATTCTTCGTTGCAAAATGTTGTCTGATTTTGTTTATTTAGGGCGATTAGGGTTCTGTTTGAAATAAACATGTGAATGCATCTTTTATGACTTGGACGTGAAATGTTTGTGGAGGTTGGCAAAGATGAGGATGAACAATCGAAAGAAGATGCTCTCACTTCTAAATTTCTAAATGAAAAAAAAATATTATGTGGACAGATAGAAGTGAAGTGGAATTGGTTTTGTGGGAGTAAAATAGATCATTTTTTTCTCTCGAAAGAAGAAGAGAAGAAATACATATATTTCTTTTTGTCTACGGAGAGCTTTGATTTTGCTAAGTTTATAAGCTAATACATTTAGAATATCCTTGGCTATACATTAATGGTTGGTTTGGTTTGAGAATGAAAGGGGAAGGAGAGTAGGAGACCCCTTCATTCCTAAGAAACTCAGAATCACCCAATTGGGGAAATGCTCCGCTTCCATTCATCTCCTCCCTTCTGATTGCACTTCTATGAAAAGAATAGTGGCTTTTGAAAATCCTAAGAGGCATTTAGTATTAGGTAATCCTTTAGGAATAGTAGTAACTTCATAACTAAGAATCTTGATTATAATGTATGATTGCATATTTGTGTGATAATTTATGTTGTCAAGGGATTCCAGATTACATACATCATGGGTGGTAATCCAGAATTACAGATTATCATGCCCTTAATAATTTTGCAATTATCATTTAGGATAAAAAATATGCTTTTCTTATCACATATTCTTTACCTTTAAAATTCCCTTTTTTTTAATCTATCATTGCCTTAATTCCCTTGAAGCTACTCTAAGGCTTGCCTTTGCTGTTGATTCCTATTCTTTTGACCAAGTACACTACTTTGTGCTGCACTATTTTTTCTTCTTTTTTCTTTTCCCTCTCATGTCATCTGATACTTTCTTACACTTTATGCAACAAAAGTTTTCTTTTGACTTATTCTTTCCCCTTAAAAGGGGCAAAAATGTTCCCCTGCAGATTTACTTGAATATTGTGTTTATATATTCTAATTTATTTACGTGCATATAGTTATTCATTAAAATCAACTTATATTCCTAATAATCTGTTTGTTGTAATGTAATATGCCAATGCAAGATTTGTGATAATATTACCAAATACGTTACTGAACATACCAATTGTGCATCTGAGTAATTCTGTAAGTGGTATTCTTATATGCATATTGTAATTCAGACTTCTGTGATACTACTTGGCGCTGCACTAATATGACAACCTTTTAAGTAGCTCATGTGTGGCATCGCCTAGCTCCCGTCCGTGGAAGATATCTCAGTTTGACTGTCTTCACTCTGTTAAAGTGGCATGTACTTCAACACTTATGTTCATTGTTCGCTTAGCAACCAAGTAATCCAACTGCAATTTAATCCTCAAAGTTAGGGCATTAGAAGTTCATGATAACTTGCATCTCTTTCTGGGGGATGGATATTCACATGCGAGTATCAAGTTGATAATCCTTCATGTAATACTACTACAATGTAAAACTAAAACCATCTTGATTCTGCATATACCTAATTGTGTTTACACTTTTATTTGCTCACACTAATAATTATTTGTTCATCATGTCATATAATCCTCTATGTTTATTTTGGCTTTAACCAGGAGCAGCAGTGGTGCCATTGGGATCTAGTTCCTCAATACGGGAAATAACATCTGAATATTATAATCAGATTGTGGAAACATACCAAAGGAAGCCTATTTCACATTGGCTTTTACTTCTTCTTAGTAGCAGTGCTATGCTTGTGGCATTTCCTGCTTCAAGTCTTCTTTCTCGTTTATACTATGCCAATGGTGGTAAGAGCAAATGGATTATTTCCTGGGCAGCAGTTGCAGGATGGCCAGTAACTGCCCTTTTCTTAATTCCTATTTATTTCTTTGGTAAAAGATCTCCAACTCCTCTTTCCTTTAAGCTCTTCCTTTCGTACGTTGTCCTTGGGTTCCTCAGTGCTGCCGATAACCTCATGTACGCATGGGCCTATGCATATCTTCCAGCATCTACTGCTTCTCTCCTGGCTTCATCTTCACTTGCATTTTCAGCCTTGTTTGGGTATTTCATCGTGAAGAACAAACTGAACCTTTCTTCCATAAATGCCATTGTCATCATCACCACCGGCGCAGTCATCATCGGATTGGACGCAGAGTCAGACAGATATCCAGGGGTCACCAGCAAGCAGTATACTATGGCATTCATCTGGGATATTCTCGGATCAGCTCTCCATGGTTTGATCTTTGCGCTCTCAGAGCTGGTTTTCGTTAAGCTATTGGGCAAGAGGTCTTTCCATGTTGTCTTGGAGCAGCAGGTCATGGTTTCATTTGCAGCATTTCTGTTCACAACAATAGGACTTGTTGCAAATAAGGACTTTGAAGGAATGCGATCTGAAGCCAGAAACTTCAAGCATGGAGAGCTTGCTTATGCCATGGTGCTGACTTGGGCTGCCATAACATTTCAATTGGGGGTCTTGGGTGGCACAGCCGTACTCTTTCTGGCATCGACTGTGCTGGCTGGTGTTCTTAATGCAGTGAGGGTACCAATTACAAGCATTGCTGCAGTTATATTTTTTCATGATCCAATGAGTGGCTTTAAGATCCTGTCCTTGATCATTACTGTTTGGGGGTTTGCCTCTTACATTATTGGTCACTCTTCGTCAAATAAACACCCTTAGCACTTTATTGCTAGGCATGCTCTTGTTACTGGACACTAAAAGGGGTCGACTAAACTTCAGGAAGATCTTTATGGCAAGAAGTAATCCTACCTTTCTATCTGATGGCAGCACTTGGCCTCAGATAAAGTGTATAGAACATCTGTGCCTGTTTAGCTTTATCTAATGCAAGTTCTAAATACCAAAATGGGATGAAAATAGCTTGTTACATGCGTGGTAATTAATAGAAACGAAACACTGTTCTTAGATAAGATTTATGCAAATTAAAATTTACATAAATTTATTAGTGTGCATATTACTTGTAAATTTTTTTATACATTTACTTAAAAGAAGTTTACTATATTTAATTAGCTGACTAATTAATGTTGATAACAAGATCTTAGGGGTTGAATGAAAAAGTTTGAAATAAATGCTTGGGGAGTAATAAAAAATTTTAAATTATTTAACTAATATAGTAATCTTAATTACCATGATATAAAACAAATTTTAAGAAAACATTATATTAATTTAATTAAATATTTTATATTGTGTTTTGTTTGTTGCAACTGTTGGATTTAAAACATGCAGATCAGATATCATTGATGCGCAGCGGAATAAACGCAACAGATTTTTTTTAACACAATAATTAATCAACTATCATGCGTTTTAGGATTCAAACTGAAATTAAACTGCGTACCTTTCTCCATCGCAGACGATTCTTGTGGGGATTGAAAGAGTATGCCTTTTCGCCTCTTTCCTTTGTCTTTCAGTTTCTCCTCGATGATCAGGAGATGGAAATCGGAGAGCTCGAAGGCGGAAGCAATTAATTTCTATTATACCTAATCTTTCTTTCTCGAAAGCCGTGCGAGAGAGAGATTAGCCAAAACCAAAATGTCAGCCGCCGTTCGTCGCACGAGAGAGGAGAGGATGAGTTGAATTGTTTTTTATGCAAAACAATTTTTAGGTTAACCAATTCCTTAATCTCTCTTAGGTTTATTTAGAATTAATTAATAAACAATTCATTATCAATTAATTCTAACCACACGATCAATCCCAATTAATCTCATCCATCCAAACTAATTTGATTTCCAAATAAACTTTAATTCCAAATAAGGAAGAGGAGAGGGTTGACTAACCCATTCGCTGACCCACTTTTATACCCACCCCATCATCACGGGTCGGGCCCATTCTATCAGCGAATCAGATGTCGATTAGAATCAAGTTGGCTTAATTAAACCTCAAAAACATGTGAGCCACATACAGGGAAAATTTATCGCGATCAACAAAATTTACGAGCCTGTTACGGTCCGGCCGTGACAGCCATTACGGCCGTGACGAGACCGTCTCGCCCTGGCCGTGTCACCCATAATGGCCGTAACGAAAATCGGAAGGCGTCTTTCATCTTTACACCGAGCCCGTCACGGCCTGCCCGTGAAGCCTGTCACGGCCGTGAAGGCCTCGGAAACTTTATTATCGGAAATTTTCCAACAGTCTCCCACTTGGCTCATATGTACAATACAGGTTTAATGCAACTTAACAATTATTGATCAAAACAATACATCTAATCAACCAAAAGACTTTCATTGAATTAACTCTACCGAATCATGGCGGGCACACACCACTTAATATCGACATGCTTCCTTCCATGTATCACAGTAGAATCAACTCAACAAAACATTAAATATTGAGAAGATACATCAGTTCTCAATACAACTTTACAAGAGAAAATACTGCATTCCTCTATAACTTGTTTTTTCACAAAACATTAATATGCACAAACAATACTGTGAAACAAGATTTCAACAAAAGCAATAATTTTATTGGAATTCCATAATAAAATAAAATTAGTGTATCAAAACCTTGTACATGAGCATTCCATTACATATGCATATAAGATCAACAATAAGGTTGACAAGGCTTTTCAATTATGCCCATCTCTACAACATGTCTAGAAAATGTCTTGGGCGATAATCCCTTAGTTAACGGATCCGCTATCATAAGCTCAGTGCTTATATGCTCAATTGATACAACTTGCTTTTGGACTTCTTCTTTTACTGCTAGATACTTAAGGTCCATATGCTTGGCACCCTTAGTGTATCTATCATTCTTTGCAAAGAAGACTGCTGCGGTATTATCACAATACATTCTCAGCGGCTTGGCTATGCTGTCGACAAGCCCAAGTCCTGAGATAAAGTTCCGCAGCCACTTACATTGAACTGTGGCCTCAAAGCATGCCACAAATTCGGCTTCCATAGTAGATGCAGCAATGACTGACTGCTTGCCGCTTCTCCAGGATATTGCTCCCCCTGCTAGAAGGAACACATACCCAAATGTGGATTTTCTGGAATCCACACAACCGGCGAAATCTGAATCTGAGTAGCCGATCACCTCAAGTTCTTTCTGAGATCTTCTATACAAGAGCATGTGGTCCTTGGTGCCTTGTAAATACCTAAGGACCTTCTTTGCAGCTTGCCAGTGGGACATACCGGGGTTACTCTGATATCGGCCGAGCATACCAACAGCAAAACTGATATCCGGCCGAGTACACGTCTGAGCATACATAAGACTCCCGACCACTGATGCATAGGGAATACCATTCATACCTTTCTGCTCTAATTCAGACTGGGGACATTGCTTTCCACTGAATTTGTCACCCTTCTGAATAGGAGCTAACCCTGCAGAGCAATTTGACATATTGTATCTCTCTAAAACTTTAGATATGTAACTTTTCTGAGACAATCCTAACAGTCCTTGTGACCTATCTCGGAATATTTCTATTCCTATCACAAAGGATGCCTCACCCATATCTTTCATTTCAAAGTTATTTGAGAGAAACTTCTTTACATCATGTAACATAGATTTATCATTAGTGGCTAGCAATAGATCATCAACATATAGAACAACAATCATAAACTTGCTTCCCTGAACTTTCATGTAGATACACCTGTCAACAGGGTTCTCTACAAAACCATAAGCAGTGATGATATTATTAAACTTTAGATACCATTGCCTGGAAGCTTGTTTTAGTCCATATATTGATTTCTTTAATTTACACACCATATTCTCTTTTCCTGTGGTCTCAAATCTTTCAGGTTGGTTCATGTACACTTCTTCCTCTAAGTCCCCGTTCAGAAAAGCGGTCTTTACATCCATCTGGTGAAGCTCAAGGTCATAATGAGCCACCAAAGCCAAAACAATCCTCAAAGAGTCCTTTCTAGATACTGGAGAGAAGGTCTCTTTGTAATCAATGCCATCTTTCTGAGTAAAACCTTTGGCAACAAGCCGGGCCTTGTACCTTTCAATATTGCCTTTAGAGTCACGCTTGGTCTTAAAGATCCACTTACAGCCGACTCTTTTACACCCTTCAGGCAATTCAACAAGGTCCCATACTTGATTATCTGCCATAGATTTTAACTCATCATTCATAGCATCAATCCACTTTATTGAATTGTCACTTTCCATGGCCTCATGGACTAAGACTGGATCTTTGTCAATGCTTAAGTCACATTCATTCTCAACTGAGTATACCACAAAGTCATCTGGAATAGCGGAGCGTCTTTGCCTTACAGACCTCCTCAATACTATTTCCTGTGGTTCACTCACGTTGTCATTACCTGTGACTGGTTCATTGGATTCACTTTCATTTAGTGGCACTGGATCATTTTCAGGTTGTTCCTGTGTGTTGTTGGACTGTACTACAACACTTGGGACAACTATTTCATTCGGGATGTCAGATGGAACTAAGTCCTCCTGAATGTCCAATGTCTGTGGTTTCCCACTCCCACTGACCTCTCCAATCTCAATGAACCTAGCATTACCAGACTCAACAATCCTCGTACTATGGTTAGGACAATAGAATCTATACCCTTTAGATTTTTCAGGATAGCCAATGAAAAGCCCACTGACTGTCCTAAAATCTAATTTCTTTTCATGTGGGTTGTATACCTTTACTTCTGCTGGGCATCCCCAAACATGGAGATGTCTTAAACTGGGTTTCCTTCCATTCCACAGTTCATAAGGAGTCTCAGGAACTGTTTTACTAGGAACCCGGTTTAAGAGGTACACAGTAGTCCTTAATGCATACATCCACAAGGACTGGGGTAAGTTACTATTTATAAACATGCTCCTAACCATATCCATAAGAGTACGATTACGCCTTTCAGCTACACCGTTTTGCTGCGGTGTATAAGGCATTGTGTATTGCGCACAAATGCCTCGACTTTCGAGGAACTTCGCAAACGGGCCAGGAATCTGCCCGCTTGAACCAACCTTACCATAAAACTCACCACCTCTATCTGATCTCACCACTTTTACCTTTCTGTCTAGTTGCCTTTCCACCTCATCTATAAATGTCTTTAGGACATCCACAGAATGAGACTTTTCATGGAGAAGATAGACATAACCAAACCGTGAGAAATCATCTATAAAGGTGATAAAGTATCTTTCTCCACCCCATGACGGGATATCGAAAGGACCACATATATCAGTGTGTATCAACTCTAAAAGTTGACTGCTTCTTGTGGCAGGGCCCTTTGCTGTGTGCTTTGATTGTTTACCCTTAATACAATCAACACACACACCTAAGTCACTTAAATCCAATTGAGGTATGATATTACATTTCATCAACCTCATTATCCTTTCTTTGGATATGTGACCTAGTCGTCTATGCCACAAGTATGCAGACCGTTCATCAGATGCACTACGTTTTAAACCAGAACTATGTTCAACAACAAACAGGGATTCAGCATAATTAACATCGAGATTGAAACGGTATAAATCATCAATTAAAGTACCAGAACCATAATAGTACTTATTTCTGAATAATGAAAATACACCATGTCCAATTTCAAAATTAAAATTCAATACATCCAGTTTCCCTAGGGATACAAGATTTCTAGCACAAGAAGGAACATAAAGACACTTTTCCAGATCTAAATGACACCTAGTGTCCAAGATCATCCTGTAAGTCCCAATTCCTTCAATAGGTGCCTTCATCCTGTTTCCCATGAGCAGATACTGTTCAGCTCCTCTTATGGGCTGGATCGAAAGAAATCCCTGTTTAATATGAGACACATGAGTAGATGCACCAGAATCTAACCACCAAGTATTATAAGGAACTTCAACAAGGTTGGTTTCTAAACATACAGAAATGTAATAAATACCTTTCTTTTCAAACCAAGCCTTCCTTTTAGGACAGTCCACCTTTATATGCCCTTCCTTCCTGCAGAAATGGCATCTGGGTCCTTTGACGTTAGGAGCATTGGAAACTTTAGCAATGCCCTTTCCTTTCTTTTTACCCTTATTTTTCCTTGATGGTTGACCTTTACTGCTATTGCCACTATCAAACTGTGCAAAGTGTATGGAGTGCCCTTTAGCTTTTCTGAGTCTCCCTTCCTCCTGAACTAACATGGCCTTTAATTCTTTTAGTGTCCACTTATCTTTAATGGTATTATAATTTACCTGGAACTGGCCAAATTCAGTAGGAAGAGATATCATAATAAACTGTACAAGCATACTTTCTGACACCTCCATATCTAAAACTTTAAGCTTTGCAGCCAAGTTTGACATCTCAGTTACATGCTCATGAATGGGCTTAGACCAATCAAATCTCTTAGTGGTAAGCTCAGTCATGAGGGATCCCACAATGGACTTATCAGCCAAGTCCGATTGTGAATGCTCTCTAATAAAAGTAAGTAATTCCCTTGCATTCATAGTCTTGGGTATTGAGGGTTTAACATTTTCTGCCATCGTCATTCTCATCAGCATCAGGCATAATTTGTTCGATCTTTCCCAGGCTTTGAAAGTAGCTTTCTCTACCTCTGTACTCGAATCAGTTATAGGTTGAGGCTGTGGTTCGGACAATGCCTGGTCTACATCCAATACACACAGGTGAAATTGAATCTGATCAGACCACTCGGCATAGTTCAAACCATTGAACTTTACTGAGGCATTCCCCAATGTATACAAGGTAGAAGAAGCTGCAAACCATAAAACATGCTCAACATTAATTCTTTGAGTTAACATTAATTCAGATTCAGATTTTATAACATGTATTAAAATGACCTGTGGGCAACACTTTAATACATAACTATTGAGATACCAGAACTTTTATCTTTTATAGATAACCAATTATGCCACAACTTGATGTGAATGTCACCTGTGGGCTAGCATCACACCAAGTGAACATAATGGTTAATCTCTCTAATTGTTTGTGATTATAAGCAATGGTTCACCTGTGGGCAACCTCCTAGCTTATAATCAGCAAACTTAACTGTTCAAATACCTTACTGTCATTCTATTAATTTTAAACAGTTGTGTGTACAAAGATTTAATATTTATAACATTAGAGCAAGGCCTCTGTGGAGACTAACATGCTCTCCTTACAATAAATATTTAATCTATGTACGGGTTACAATTATGTATACTTAGATTTAATATTTATAACAATAGAGCAAGGCCTCTGTGGAGACTAACATGCTCTCTTTTCAATAAATATTTAATCCTTGCTATTAATTTCTAAGTTTAAAATTAGTGTTTATAATCATTTGAAGCAAGGCCTCTGTGGAGACTAACATGCTTCCTATTCAATAAACAATTTAATTTTAAACAAAGACATTAAGTATGGAATATACTTCAATTCCATACATCTTTTCCACACAAATGCCTATACAGAATAATTTTGTTTCATGCAATTTCCAATTTATTAAGCACATTACGGCCAGGCCGTTACAGTCATCACGGCCGTGACGCGCTAGGTATCGATACATGCAATTGCCGAGGCCGTTACGGCCAGACCGTGATGTACATCACGGCCGTGACCGTCTCGACGACAAAATTATTCAATCAGTAAATTTGCATACAATGTTCGTTTGCACTAGCATGCACCCTAAGTTTCATCATTGCAAAATTAAAACATTAAAACATGCAATTAACACAATTCTAGCATGAACCCTAATTTTACAACGATGAAAAAAATGCTATTACTGAATCCAAGCATGCATAGCAATTAATTAGGTGTTAAAACCTCCACTCTGATACCAATTGTTGGATTTAAAACATGCAGATCAGATATCATTGATGCGCAGCGGAATAAACGCAACAGATTTTTTTTAACACAATAATTAATCAACTATCATGCGTTCTAGGATTCAAACTGAAATTAAACTGCGTACCTTTCTCCATCGCAGACGATTCTTGTGGGGATTGAAAGAGTATGCCTTTTCGCCTCTTTCCTTTGTCTTTCAGTTTCTCCTCGATGATCAGGAGATGGAAATCGGAGAGCTCGAAGGCGGAAGCAATTAATTTCTATTATACCTAATCTTTCTTTCTCGAAAGCCGTGCGAGAGAGAGATTAGCCAAAACCAAAATGTCAGCCGCCGTTCGTCGCACGAGAGAGGAGAGGATGAGTTGAATTATTTTTTATGCAAAACAATTTTTAGGTTAACCAATTCCTTAATCTCTCTTAGGTTTATTTAGAATTAATTAATAAACAATTCATTATCAATTAATTCTAACCACACGATCAATCCCAATTAATCTCATCCATCTAAACTAATTTGATTTCTAAATAAACTTTAATTCCAAATAAGGAAGAGGAGAGGGTTGACTAACCCATTCGCTGACCCACTTTTATACCCACCCCATCATCACGGGTCGGGCCCATTCTATCAGCGAATCAGATGTCGATTAGAATCAAGTTGGCTTAATTAAACCTCAAAAACATGTGAGCCACATACAGGGAAAATTTATCGCGATCAACAAAATTTACGAGCCTGTTACGGTCCGGCCGTGACAGCCATTACGGCCGTGACGAGACCGTCTCGCCCTGGCCGTGTCACCCATAATGGCCGTAACGAAAATCGGAAGGCGTCTTTCATCTTTACACCGAGCCCGTCACGGCCTGCCCGTGAAGCCTGTCACGGCCGTGAAGGCCTCGGAAACTTTATTATCAGAAATTTTCCAACAGCAACTACATTGGTGATACTATATAATTATAAAGTTTAATATATTTATCAACATTTATAGCACTTTAATTATTGTCCAACGATACTAAATAGATTAAGAAATTTATTTATAAACTAAATTAAATAATATCTATTGTTAGGTCTTCAACGCCGTTAAAGGAATTATATTTTATATGATATCCCTCGCCTGTAACTGCTGCCTGAACTTCAATCTCCGCGAGTTCGGTTTGTCTGCAAGACTCAATCAAAGTAGTTCGTCCCCCAACAAGCTCCGTTTACGGAGCGCGTTAGGAGCAACAAGCGGAGTTTACTCATTGTTGAGGGATTATTTTCATTCTTAAAAACTTATCAATCACATTATAGTTATCAATAATTTAATAAAATGCATATATTTTATTGATTATTATGTAAATTTGATTTTCTAAATTTGAGTAAATATATTTGTCACATTGCTTAATTCAAAATGTATATATATTCTATTTATTATCATTCAATAGCTTGGTCCTCAATTCAATTAAAAATCATGAATATATGATTAATATCTTATTAAAGACTATTGACACCTTGCTTCTAAAAATGCTTTTGTGAAAGATGTTATGATTTATATCTAGTTAATAATTTTTTTTTTAAAGATGCTAGGATTAACACCCTAAAAAATGTCATAATGAAAGGTATACAATATTAAAATCCTAATTCATTGACTTTTGGACATAGCTATCTAATATGTCAATCAAACCTCTTGATATATAGCCCTTAGAAGAAGATTCGATGTGCAATAATAAGTTGTGAATAGTTGCTAAAATTATAATTCCCTTATTCCTAAGATAATTATTGTACTCTTATACAAAAGGAAAGATAATTTTTAAAACTCCTAGGTCTGTTTTAGTGGAGAGAATCTATAAGAAAAAGAAGAAAAAATTCAATAAATTTGGATGCAAAAAAAGAAGTTCAAACAATATGTTCGGGATGTAACTTTATCGATATCCCTATTGTGCCTATATGAGAGCCTCTATATATATCACCATAGATTATAATTTCACATGTATATAAACTATCATGAACAATCGAGAGAGAGGGGACAAAATTTAAAATCTTAATACCAACATGGGCAAAGTATTAAAAGATGGTCTATAAAGTTAGTCTCATCGTCACATAGTATTTGTGGTTGGTCGGGTTAGAACCTACGCGAGCAAAGCTCACACATTTTTACTCATGCTCTATAGACATTTCAACAAAACCACCAACATTATTTATGTTGCATACATCTATTGTACAAATCAAAATACAGTGACAATGTGGCAGAATATAAGAAAGACTATAGGAGCAAATCAAACTTCATTGACCCCGGTGAGAGTGAAAGAAAGAGAGAAAACTGATTATGACAAAGCGAAGATATCCTTCCATGGTCTGTAGGATTGAAGCCTATGCAAACAAAGGGTACAAGATTTCAAGTAATATTCAATAACCACTTTAGCAAAATCACTCACTTTGTTCATATTGTGTATATCTTTTATATTAACTGAAACACACTAATGATGTGGTATATCATTAGAAACACTTAATGTTGGAAAATCATGGGTCAATTTAAAAACTTTAAAATAGGTAGAAAGGGGATGACCTAAAACAGATTTCCATAAAAATAATAGGAGATTGACCTTACGAGAGAAACCAATCGAGTGTGATAGAGATAGGTGATACCTTGCTTTTTGACAAAGTGATTTCTAGCATTATTTTATCTCAAATCTAGGCTAATTTTAATGTTTCTATGCTTCTTTTAGGCTTATTTACTTTTTTGCTTCGGAATCTTCACTTTTTCTCGTCTTTGTGAAATTTTAAGTAAAATCACCCAATTTTGGGCCTCTTAGAGATTTTAAAGTCATTGCATGATTCCTTATGAGGAGACGAGGCTGCACATCAAATTTAGGCTCAATCCGAGCTTCTTTGAAACATATGGCCAGGTGAACACCGCAGGGTTCACTGGTGATTTCTTGGATATCCAAAAGTCCACAGAATGCTTCACGGCCAGCCCACGATATTGGTGTTCACCCGTGATTCTCTCGGAGGAAATATGTGCATAAGTGAACAAAGTACTTCACGGCCAGCCCGTGATGTTGGTGTTCACAGGTGATTTTTACCTGGCGAAAGTTCACAGTAGACTTCATAGGCAGGTGAACACATTGGAGTTCATCCGTGATCGCGATTCTGAGTTCGACACCCACTCGGGCTTTTTCTTCGATTCTGAGCCCTAGAAAATTCTAAAAAAAGCAAGAAAATATATTTTAGGAAGCTAAGAGGGAGGTGAATCCAAAGAATATAAAATCCTTCTTTCTTGTTGCCTAATCAGCGAGCAATCGGCGTACGAAGTGGCTAGGGCGAACGAAAAAGGCGACAAAGCTTTTCAGAGGCAATTTCGAGAGATTGAAGCGTCAGATCTTCACGATTTTTGGGGATCTCGTTCGGTTCATCCTTTCCTTCATCTCCAAAATATTTTATAGTAATTTTCTTGATCTTTTAGAGAGATTTATGCGAGCTTTCATGACTACTGTAGCATAAAACCCCTTTTCGGGACTTGGTTGAAGCCCGTTGATGTATTCTATCGCATGATTTGAACTTATTCTATTATTCTGAGATTTTTATGAGCATATTTTATCTAGTTGATTTTATTTCATGAAATTGCTTTGGCTACGTAGTATTGTGTGTTAGTTGACACGATCCTCACGATCCTGACCGAGAGGAGGACCGTGTTGGTGGATTCCCTAGGTAAAACTTGCGAATTTTTAATAAGAGAGTAGTTAGAATTCGCTCGAGGGTAACATAATCATCCACTGAACTTAATGGGTTTATCTAAAACAATCCACCGCGAGAGTAGGAGGTTGTTTTAGATAAGTACTGGGTTGTACCGACCGAGAGGGGGTAACCTGTACCTTTGGGAAGATTCTTTATGCAATAATATAAACTCCTGTAATAGTTGAGTTTTAAGTCAGATAGAGTCATCAACATGGTGGATACCGAAGTCTCGATATCACTCTCTTATAAGACATCTTCCATATTGTTGTGATCGATTTCCTGCTCTTACTTATTGCTTTCATAACCATGTTTTGAATCGCTTAGTTATTGAGACTTAGATTTCCTAGTATTTAACCTTGTTCTCTGTGGGATCGATAATCTTATATATTACTTCGACATAACCGTGCACTTGCGAAACGTGTCAAGTTTTTGGCGCCGTTGCCGGGGAACAACGGTTAATATTAGTATATTTCTGAGCATTGGTAGACTAAGCTTTATTTATTTCTGTTGCTTTATTGCTATTTGTCTTAGTTCCTTTTGGTACTTGTCTTAAAGCTTTGCAATTGTGTTTGACATCTTTTTATGTAAAGAAGCTTGAGGGCAGGTGAATTTTTTGAAATAGATCTTGAGATAGAGAGGACGTTCAAAAGAAGAAGAAAACTCAAATAGCTTCAACAAAAAGAAGATCAAAATCAAATGGAGCACATCCCACTGAATTTAGACAATGGTCAAGCACCCCAACTTGTGGGGAACAATAATACTAGAACATTAAGAGATGATGCTGCTCCCTCCGTTCAAGGACTACAATCAGGAATTGCTAGACCGAATGTAGAGGCCAACAATCAGGAATTGCTAGGCCGAATGTAGAGGCCAACAATTTTGAGATTAAACCTACTTTACTTTCTATGGTTCAACAACATCAGTTTGGTGGTTCTCTTCTTGAGGACCCCAACATGCATCTTGCTATATTCTTAGAGTATTGTGATACATTAAAAATTAACGGTATTTCTACTGATGCTATTAGGTTGAGACTATTCCCTTTCTCTTTAAGGGATAGAGAAAGAGCATGACTTCATACAATACATTCAGCTTCCATAAGGACATGAGGAGAATTGTTACAAGCCTTCTTTTCAAAGTACTTCTCTCCTTCCAAGACAATACAACTGAGAAATCAAATTACGAGTTTCATGCAGAAGGATAGAGAATCTTTATATGAGGCTTGAGACAGATTCAAAAAGTTACAGAGAATGTGTCCACACCATGGCACAGAGACTTGGGTTTTGGTTCACAATTCTATAATGGACTGAACTACAACACAAGGCTCACAGTTGATGCTGCAACTGGAGGAGCTTTAATGAACAAAGGAGTTGAAGATGCCATGAACCTCCTGGAAGACATGGCAATGAATCAGTATCAATGGTCTTCATAACGAGGTACACCTTTCAGGCAGTCAAGTAAACTTGAACTTAATACTTTAATTGCTCTTGCTGCGAAGGTGGATACTTTATCTAGGAAGATTGACTTTTGATCTGTTAATTCTGTAGAAGCTAATTCTTTATCTTGTGAGATATGTAGAGTTGTAGGCCATGTAGGTACAGAATACCAGTTGGGAGATGGTCAATTGACTCAAAGTCATCCTGAACATATTAATGCAGTTGGAAATATGAATTCCATGAATAACCTATATTCCAACACCTACAATCCAGGATGGTGCAATGATTCAAATTTCTCATACTGAACTACCCAACCAGTGCAACCAGGACAAGCACCACCACAAGGTCAGCCTCCACAAGGAAATTTCAGTTAGCATCCATAGGGAAGTTATAGACAACTACATGGGTTTTAAGCTAGAAATTGCAACCCACCTCAGAAGCCAAACATGGACTTTTCACTTGATTCATTCATGGCAAACCAGAGTAAATAGATTGAAGGTCTAATTGCGATGATGAAACTCATGATGTCAAGAATGGAAACCTTAGAGACCCACAACAAAATTCTAGAAAATCAGCTAGCCTAGCAAGCTAGCTCATCCACCAGAGTACTAGGGAAACTTCCATTACAACCTGAAATTAACCCGAGAGAGCATTGCAATGCAATCTTCACTCGAAGTGGCAAACAACTTGAAGATCCCAAGATGTCAGTTGATGATATAAGAGAGGATGCAATACTAGACACAAGAGAATTGAACAAGAGACAACACCGATAACACATGAGCAAGCTAAGGAAGAACAACCCTATGTGGGGCCGCCTGCTTACAAGCCACCGATCCCTTTTTCTGCAGAAATTTGTCAAAGCTAAACTAGATAAATAATTCGGTAAGTTTTTAGAAGTTCTTAAGAAACTCTATATCAACATACCTTTTGTTGATGCCTCTTCGCAGATGCCCACCTATGTTAAATTTCTGAAGGACATCCTGTTTAACAAGAGGAAGCTGGAAGAACAAGGCACAGTGGTACTTATTGAGGAGTGCAGCGCGATCATACATAATAAACTCCTCTAGAAACTAGATCTGGGTAGCTTCTCTATACCCTGCCAGATTGGGGAGATGACCTTCTAGCGAACCTTATGCGATTTGGGAGTGAGTGTCAGCCTCATGCCACTATCTTTATGTAAAAGGCTGGATTTAAGAGATTTGAAGAGTAGTAATATTTCTTTACAGCTAGCAAACAGATCAGTTTGCCATCTCATCAGTATCTTGGAGGACGTGCCAATAAAAGTTGGCCATTATTTTGTTCCTACTGATTTTGTTGTCTTAAAAATTGATGAGGATGACAGGTTCCCTATCATTCTAGGGAGACATTTTCTTGCTACGGCTAGTGTCGTCATCGATATCAAAAATAGAAAACTGGATTTGAACATCGGTGCAATGTTGTACAGTTTGATCTATCTGACTCTTTGAAAAAATATTCTCTTGCAAGTACATGCTGCAGTGTGGACATTATTAAGAAAGCTGTGCAGCACATTGAGCCTTATAGGAGAGAGGTGGATTCGCTTGAGTTGAGCTTAGTTAATGCTGAAGAACACGATATTGAGGGGAAAGCCAAAGAGTACACTGCACTTCTGGACTTAGACCCAATCATGGAATCTGCATCTATAGGGCTAGAAGCTACACCTAAGGATAAATACGAAGAACAAGGGCCAAAGAAACTCGAATTCAAAAGCCTACAAAGCACATTAAGATATGAATTCTTAGGTGACAATTCTACATACTCGGTGGTAGTTAGTGCCGAATTGAGCAAAGAGCAAACTAAACTCCTCCTAGGAGAACTCCGTTTTCACAAGAAAGTAATCATATATTCACTTGATGATATTAAAGGAATTATCCCTTCAATTTGCATACACAGGATCCTACTTGAGTAGGATAGCAAGCCTTTAGTGGAATTCCAACGCCGACTGAACCCATCCTTAATGGACGTTGTGAAGAAGGAGGTTCTCAAACTTTTAGATATAGGAGTCATATACCCCATATCAGACAGTTCTTGGGTGAGCCCGGTACATGCTGTGCCAAAGAAGGGAGGTATTACGGTAATTAAGAATGATTCCGATGAGTTGATACCCACACGCACAGTTACAGGATGGAGGATGTGTATCGACTACAAGAAGTTGAATACCACTACAAGAAAAGATCACTTCCCTTTACCATTGATACGTCCTGCAAGTGCATAGTTATATTGAAGTAATATAAAAAGTTGTCGAACCCACAGGGAATAAGGTTAAGTACTAGAAAGTCTGAGTTTCAATAGTTAAGCGAACCAAAACAGGGTTTTTGTAATCTTCAATCGAAAATAAGAAATCAAATGCAACAACGAGGGAAGTATCTATATGGGAAGGATCGGGACTTTGGTATCCACCACATTGATGCATCTAAGATGCGATGAAAGTGATCTATTGCAAGGGTTCATAATTTTGCATAAGGAATCTTTCCTAAGTTACAGAATGCCCCTTCTCGGTGGTACACCCTGATGCTTCTCCGAAACAGTCTCCTACTCTCACGGTGGATCATTCCAGATAAACCTAATGAGTTCAATGGAAGATTATATTACCCTGGAGTGAAAACCAAGCACTCTCATGTCATGGATTCACAAGTTTTACCTAGGGAGTCCACCGCCACGATCCTGACCGACTTCTTCTCGGTCAGGATCGTGCCAGTTAAAACACGATATTACGCAACCAAAGCAACATCATGAAATAAGTGCAACAAGGTAAAATATACTCATATGAACATCCAAATAATAAAATTGAATTAAAATAGCATGAAAGAAATCGTCAGCGGGCTTCAACCAAGTCCCGAAAAGGGTTTTACGCTATAATCGACATAAAAACTCGCAAGAATCT
This sequence comes from Costus lasius, assembly GCA_027563935.2. Classification (NCBI taxonomy): domain Eukaryota; kingdom Viridiplantae; phylum Streptophyta; class Magnoliopsida; order Zingiberales; family Costaceae; genus Costus; species Costus lasius. The sequence goes on from CM050448.1 coordinate 106,601,867, forward strand.
CTCTAAAAAGTTAGGAAAGTTACAATCCAAGGTTTCTAAGAGGAAGGAGAGGGTGAACCGAACAAAATCTCCAAGAATCATGAAGATCTGACGCTTTAATCTCTTGAAATCGCTCCCAAAACATGTTGTTGCCTCTTCTATTCACCTTAACCGCTTCGTCCGCCGATTTCTCGATGATTTAGAAATATTAGAAGGGGCTTTTATATTCTTTGGATTTGCCTCTCTGTTAGCTTTCCAAAACGTGTCTTCTTGCCTTTTTTGGACTTCTCTAGGGCTTGAAATCGAAAGAAAATCGAGTGAAGGTCAGACTATAGGGTTACGATCACGGGTGAACCCCATAGAGTTCACCGGTGGTGAAGTTTACTGTGTAGTTTTTTTGGGTGAAAAGCACCGGTGAACCCCACCGGGTTCACTAGCTAGTGAAGCATACTATACATCTCTGCGGAAACTTCCTATAAGAGAATCATGGGTGAACCCCACCGGGTTTACTAGGTCGTGAAGCTTTCTGTGGAGTTTCGGACATCTAGTGAAAGCACCGGTGAACCCCGTGATGTGGGACGGGAGCATGAGTTTGGGCTAGCATGAAAATAAAACTATAGCCATGCAAAACTAATATGCAAGTTACAATTAATGAGTTTTCAAAATATGTTTTTGGTATTTTAGTGTAAAATCCGAAATTATGCATGTAAATAAACTACAATTCCTAAACATGGGTTCTAACATGTTAAAACTAAAACTACACTAATCATGTGATTAATTTACCTAAGACTATGCATGCAACTAATATGAGGATAAGATTAAACATGAATAATTACACTAAACATGCAAATCACAAGTCTACTATTAAGCATGAATTTGCAAGGAAGAAAATATTACAAAAATCTAAAGAAAACTCACCTTGTGGTCCTTGAGAATAGAAGGACCATGACACCCCATTCTTCACTGGTCTTACTCTGATGGAAAGTGTAGGTTACACACAAATCATCACAGCATCCCACACATGCGTGGGTGAGTTATAAACTTAATTAAAAACATCCAACAAATTAAAGGGTTAAGAGGGAGGCTAGTCCTCCAAGTTCTCTTGCTAACATTCAAAGAGACTAGCAATCTAGGGAAGGGGAAAGAGGGAATAGCCTTGAGCCAAATAATTCATCCTTGTTCCTTGCGGCCAATCTTACAAAATAGAAGGAAAGTGCAATAAGAGGTTCTTAACAATCAAGTAAAACAAATCACAAAGAGTTAGAACACTTATCAAACGCTTGCGCCAAGAAGATGTTGAGAGAAGTGTCCTTTGTTCCTTGCGGCTTCATGTCTCCTTGAGATTTTGCTTTGCTTTTATGATGGAGATGTGACTCTCGGCCTTACTTGGAGGAGGAAGAGGATGAGATGGAGAAGGGGGAAGGAGTGGCGCCACAAATAGTTGAAGATGAGGAACTTGTGCCACCTACAACATACAACAACAATGTTAAGAGTTGAACAAGCAATCATAAATTTAAAGAGGGAGCTAGAGATGCTCGTTTATGGTGTTGAAGAGGACCTTGAAGAGGGGATGCACCACTTGATGGTTGAGGAAGTTGTCTTGCGCCAAGTTGATGGAGAGTTCCTTTGAAGAGGTTGCGCAACTAATGGTTGAAGAGGTTGCTCTTGCGCCAAGATGGTGAAAGATACTTTGAAGAGGAGGTTAGCAAAGGGAACCTTGGCCCTTGGGGAAGAAGTGAAGATAGGTGACACAAGTGATGCGTTGCATTTGCATCATATTTTTGCCTATATTTTACATGATATTTTAGACTTAATTGAATGATTTTATGCAAATTTTAATATTTTTATTTCACTTGGCATAGAATCTTCATTTTTCTTAGTTTTTATGAAAATATAGGTAAAATGACTCAAAAATGATGGATTTTATGAGTTTTGAAGCTATAGCACGATTCCCGAGGAGATCACAAGCTTACACATCAAATTTGGAGCGAAAATATTGAAGAACGCAACTTTCACGGCCTTGGCTATAATTATTGAGCCGACCGTAATTTTGGCATTCAAAGGGTGAAAAAACGGCTAAATATAGAAGTCCACAGAAACTTTCACGGGTGAGGCCATGAATCCTTCACGGTCCGTGAAACCTTCTGTGTACAAAAGGGCTTATTCACAGACAGAATTACGGCCTCGGCCGTAAACTCATTACGGGCTGTGAAAACGTCTGCCCTTTCGGTTTTTCACTCGATTCGAACCCGAATCAAGTCAAAACTGAACCAAAATCTCCAGAAACCTTCCTAGATGGGCTCTATACTAATTAAACTATAAAAGGAAGGATTTTGGTAAGGTTTCAGGGGCTTCTACAGATGAAAACTAACGGCGGCGGCGGTGACAGCAAAAATCAATTCCAGGGCAGAATTCGAATAGGAAAGCTACACAAAGGAAGAATTAGAGGGTTCATCTTCATCTCTAAATTGAGGGGAAGCCTTCTAGTATCTTGTCTAGCGATTTCCTATAATCTTCTAGGGTTTTCATGCAATTTTCATCGATGAACATGCTGTTTACTTTGAACATAAACGTGTAAACTCTTTTTCGGGATTTGGGAAGTAACATGGTGATTGATTTATGAATTACATCTTTTGTTTAAAATCTTTGTCATGATTTTTATATAATTGATTTGATTAGAATTGTATTTATTTCGTAATTTACTTTGATCAAGTATGTTTACGTCTTAGATGTTGCGAGAAGGACCGGGAGGTGAATCGCAACATCGGAACTATTCTTTTCAAACCTACGAATCCAATCACGGGAGTAGTTTGGATTCGTTTGTAGGATTTCAAGATTTTTCATAGAACTTAATGGGTCTATTTATGTTAATTGTCACAAGAGTAGGGAATTAAAGTAAATAGATACCAGATTACGCTTCGGGAGGAGGTAATTTGTACCTTATGAAAAATCCCTTTCAAAATTATAATTTTTTGTTCAAAGATTTATTTTTATTAAATTCATAATCATCAGCGTGGTGAAACCCCAAATCCTGATTTTATCCGAATTGATTTTTACCCAAAACACAATATCTGTTTTTTTTATTTGTACTTAGAAATTTTCAAAACAAAAACCATAAATTTAATTTGTCTAGATATAGATCGACCGTGTAATTGGTACTTGAGCACCAGATCCTCGTTGGGAATGATATTTTATTTTATTACTTCGGTAAATTCGTACACTTGCGGACGTATCAAGTTTTTGGCGCCATTACCGGGGATCAAGCAAGCCAATATCGATTTAATCATGAGATTTATACACTAGACATTTTATTTATTTATTTTTATTTTTATTTTGTTTTATTTTTTTTTCTTGTTTTGTTTGTTTTTCATATTTTTTATAGTTAGTTTATTTTATTTTTCTCTTTTTGGATTAACACGGTGTATGAACAGGAGAACTCAAAAATCACTTGACTACATATTTTAAGCTTTGTTTTGCATTCCTATTTTACATTTTTTATTTCTGAATTTTATTACAAATATGATATTTAACCAATGTCAATGGTCAAATCAAAGGTATGTACCACCGATAAAAACAAGAGAATATGGTACGGATGCATCAGAATCACTTGCAGCAAAGGTAAATTCCTTTACTCAACAGACTAATTATTTAAGCATGCAATATTCTAAGTTGAAATATGTTATTTGTAATATTTGTGGATTTCATGGGCATGATTACACTGAATGTCAATCAAGAATTCCTTCATGCTTTAACTCTTGCCTTAGTGCCTATAATCCAAGTTGGGAGAACCATCAAAATCTGCTTTATCAGAAAGACCCAATATTTATTCCATAATCAGATTTTAGTCAACCTCAAAAATCCAACATAGAAGTCATGCTTGAAAATTCTATAGCTGCTATGAGAAAATAAAGTGAGGAACTTCATAGTATAAATTATGGCACTGATAAAAATGATATAGAGGAAGAAATCTATGATGAATCTGAGAATTTTTCAGAGTTGGAAAAATTACTGATGGAATATGATTTTCCTTCTTTAAATTTATAGTATTTTGAAAATTCTAACTGTTCCTCAACACTTTACTAGCCATCTAGTCACCTCTCACATAACATAGTGTCTTGCAACATGAATACTTGGGACATGTTTGAAGAAAAATTTAAACTTTTGGAGTCTTATGAGACCTCAAGTAAGATCTAGCGAGATAGATGGGGGTGAATTTGATAGTGTTAGGATGAAGTACCCCATTGAAGAGAAAGAAATTGGGAAAAAAGATGAGGAAGAGGATCCTAAGTATATTACACCACCACTACCATGTGAACCATTAATTCCTTTTCTCCAGAAAAATCCATTAGAAATTTGCATGATAGATGATGAAGGTGATGATTTTAAGGATAATGATGATGAGGTAGTTGAATTATTATTTGATGCAAATCCAACCACATACAATCAGAAGATGATAACACATGAGATACTAGATCACATTGACATTGAGGTAAGAGAAAAACCAAATTTGAAGTTTGAAAATTTCTTGAACAATTTAAGGTATGAATTTTTTGATCTTAATTTCAATTTTCTTCCAATTGCTAATATAAATCTAAAGGAAGAACGCATGATTTTACTCTTGGATAAATACAAAAAAATTATTCAGTATTTTTTGCATGACTCTAACTTTTGTTTTCATATGCATGTACTGGTCATTGCGACATGGATCCACCTGTTTAACTGGATATATACTTTTGTGGGCACACTCTACTATGGCACTGACTCACCAACTCTACCATAACATGAAGCTATGGTCAAGCTAATGACCTTAAACAAGCGCTTTTTGGGAGGCAACCCAAATTTTTGACTTTTACTATTCTTAGTTTTTGTTTTTAGTTTTCTTTGGATTTCCTAGGAATTTATACAACATATTTTGATGAATTTTTATTAATGAAAAATCTTCTGATAAGTTGTTTTATTTGTAGGAATTTTTGGAGAATTTTTATATAAGAGAAAAGTGATTAACGAGACCATCACAGGTGCAGCCGTGAATCACTCACGAACCGTGAATCTTGCAGCATCTTCTTTGTGAGTATATTAAATACTGATTTGATTGATGAAACGTGATGGTATTTAATGTTTAAAACTTATTCACAGTGGAAAATATTGATATCTATGTTGTGATATAGTTTCTTAATTTTCCTTTTTGAGTCGCGTTTGGATTTCACTCACATTATAAAGAGAACTCTTGCAAAAATTTTCTGAAATTCATCATGACTTGATTTAATTTTTAAGTATATGCAACAATTTAAGTCTAGGGTGCCCCATGTATTTTGCTTTTCTTCACAGCTTTATAGACATATATCTTGAATGTTTATGATTGTTAAGGATAATTAAATTTATTTAATCCTTAATTTTAAACTTAGGAAACATTTTGAGTGATTGATTTGATGACTTAGGGAATTTTTAAAATTTCATGTAGACTTAAATTGTTGAGTAAATTCAATTCTGGTATTGATAAAATGTATATGTGAATTGTTATATGTTCATGAGATACATGCATAGTAGAATCTACTTGAAGTTTAATTTATCTAACTTTGCTTGATGGGGAACTTTTTATGAATAGAAAATTAGTGATATTTCTTTAACTGAGACTTGCTCTAACTCCTCTAGTTGAGAAATCTTAAGTCATGAGTTATATTATACCATCATTTGGTATACTTTAAATCTATTGCGATCAAGTAATAGAGGGAGAATTTTTGAAAACAAATATTTAACCCTCTTGTAGAAAGATCAACAACGATTTAAATATCATGCCACTGACCGGCTTTCTCCATAAACAAAAAAAAAGAACAAAAAAGAGAGAGAACAAAAATGAAAAAAAAAAGAAGAAAATAAAAATGGAAAAAAAAGAGAAAGTTGTAGGTCAAGTGGATAACTCCGCTGACTTTAAGATTGAGACTATGAATTAAATTATACTCCTCTGTGGTATACTTTAAACAATGTTATGATGCTAACAGGAAAGGACATATAACCGTTTAAATACCAAATTGTAATAAAAGTCTCTTATCTTTAACATCACTGAAATTCTTGATGTAGAAATTTTATCTGTTAAGTGAAGTGGATTTATTAAGATGAGAGTATTTGATACTTAGTATTTGAAGATTGAATATTATGACATGAATTATGATTTTTTATCTTTCTTGGATTCTAAACTCTTGGGAATTTATCTCTATTATGATTTTTCTTAAGTTACTTGAGTTCTGAAAGATTGATGGCTTAAAGTGTGGACTAAGGACATTATTAAGGCAAAAACAGATAAGTAATCCTTATCTTTACATTCTCCATACATATCAGAATATTGCTTAAGGACAAGCAAAGTTTTAAGTCTAGGGTATTCTGATGCGTTGCACTTACATCATGTTTTTGTCTATATTTTACATGATATTTTAGGCTTAATTGAATGATTTTATGCAAATTTTAATGTTTTTTACTTCACTAGGCATAGAACCTTCACTTTTCTTGGTTTTTATGAAAATATAGGTAAAATGGCTCAAAAATGATGGATTTTACAAATTTTGAAGCCATAGCATGATTCCCGAGGAGATCACAAGCTTACACGTCAAATTTTGAGCGAAAATAGTGAAGAACGCAACTTTCACAGCCTTGGCCGTAATTATTGAGCCGGCCATAATTTTGGCGTTCAAAGGGCGAAAAAAGGGCTAAGTATAGAAGTCCACAGAAACTTTCACGGGTGAGACCGTGAATCATTCACGGTCCGTGAAATTTTCTGTGTACAAAAGGGCTTATTCACAGACAGAATTACGGTCTCGGTCATAAACTCATTACGGGCTGTGAAAACGTCCGTCCTTTCGGTTTTTCACTCGATTCGAACCCGAATCGAGTCGAAACTGAACCAAATTCTCTAGAAACCTTTCTAGATGTGTTCTATACTGATTAAACTATAACATGAAGGATTTTGGTAGGGTTTCGAGGGCTTCTATAGACGAAAACTAATGGCGGCGGTGGTGATGGCGAAAATGAATTCCAGGGCAGAATTCGAATAGGAAAGCCGCACAAAGGAAGAATTAGAGGGTTCATCTTCATCTCCAAATTGAGGGGAAGCCTTCTAGTATCTTGTCTAGTGATTTCCTATAATCTTTTAGGGTTTTCATGCAATTTTCATCGATGAACATGCTGTTTGCTTTAAACATGAACGTGTAAACTCTTTTCCGGGATTTGGGAAGTAACCTGTTGATTGATTTATGAATTACTTCTTTTGTTTAAAATCTTTGTCATGATTTTTATAGAATTGTGTTTATTTCATAATTTACTCTGATCACGTATGTTTACGTCTTAGACGTTGCGAGAATGACTGAGAGGTGAATCGTAATGTCGGAACTATTCTTTTCAAACCTACGAATTCAATCACGGGAGTAGTTTGATTCGTTTGAAGGATTTCAAGGTTTTTCATAGAACTTAATGAGTCTATTTATGTTAATTGTCACGAGAGTAAGGAATTAATGTAAATAGATACCAGATTACGCTTCGGGAGGAGGTAATTTGTACCTTAGGAAAAATCCCTTTCAAAACTATAATTTTTTATTCAAAGATTTTTTTTTATTAAATTCATAATCATCAGCGTGGTGAAACCTCAAATCCTGATTTTATCTGAATTGATTTTTACCCAAAACACAATATCTGTTTCTTTTTATTTGTACTTAGAAGTTTTCAAAACAAAAACCACAAATTTAATTTGTCTAGATATAGATTGACCGTGTAATCGGTACTTGACCACTTGATCCTCGTTGGGAACGATATTTTATTTTATTACTTCAATAAATCCGTACACTTGCGGACGTATCAACAAGCACCCAAGAATTCGTAGGAAACTATTCGACATTTCATTATTCCAAAACTAGCATAAACAGCAAGTCAAATAGAAAACATGACAACCAGAGATAAGAAATTAGAAAGGAGACAGCTCACCCACTTTAAATAGCACATAGTCCTCTATGCGAAAGCCGGATGCATGAGAGGAGTAGGTGGGAAACCGAGGTGAGAAGCTCACTTCTTCCTCTGCGACCTAGAGCCAGAAGCTCTCGAACTCTTGCCCTTGCCACGCTGCGAATAATCTGGTTGGTCTTCCTCATTTGAAGAGACGGCAACCCGCTCCATGTTCTCTTCAGAATGAAAGGCCAACCTATCATCCATGGAAGATAGCTTCTCCCAAATTGAGTTCATCATCTTTATTTGGTGCTGCATCCCGGACTCCATAGTCTGCCATTGTGTGGTCTGCTCCTGGCAGAGGTAAGTGAGAGTAGTGTCCATCTGGTCCTGTACCTCGCCCTGGCTGAATAACTCCTCACCCCTGGCGAAGTTGCTTCTCACGCATCTCCTGAATGAGGGCCATCATAGACTCGATAGACGAGGAGCCACCAAAGTGAAAGGCATCAGGGGCTGGGGGGGGGGGGGGGTCAACGCGGTCGGGCTCTAGGTCAGCGACGGGCTGAATGCACTAGTTTTGCCTCACGCGCACAGTGGTGCGCTTAATATTCAGCAACGGGAGGAAAAACTGACTTCCTTTGAAGGTGAGGCAGTATGAGTCACCCCGGCGAATAAGAAGCTTCATGGCAACACACAACTCGATATCAAGCCTGTTGTTACCACTAGATTCTGCGGTACCATAGGGGATGACCCCCAGAGAAACGGCCAGTGGGGTGATCAGACCACCCATAACGATCACTCCCTTGCGTGAGTGTGCTACCTGACTGAATTGCTTTGGCAAATAATAGCCCGAATCGACCTGAAACAAATGCAGCATAGCCCATAAGTAACATAATTCTGATTGACAGATCATACCGTCGTTTTCGCCGCGGCCGAAGACAGTGTGGGCCAAAACCCAATGGACATAATGGATGGCCATATTACAGATGCTGGATGCCCTAGTAACTCGAGCAGAGAAGTTATACTCGTTCGTGATTGCCTCCCAAAAGTCGTGCTCAGAGTAGGCTTGGGGGATTCTGTGTGTACAGGGGTCAGGAAAATCGTAAACACTGCGTAGTTGGGCTAGAGTCAGGGAGTGCTCCATGATTAAAGATTGGATGAGTTGTGGATGTTGTCATTTTGAGAAATTTACATTATGACGATGTAGTTAGAGCTCTAGTCATCTGTTCACCATACTTTAGTGGAATTATTTCAGTCCAATTTTTGAACATGTTATTCAAATTTTGATCCTATGATAGCTGGGTGTAACCCTTGAGATTGAATTCATGCTTGGTTTGGAATAATTATGATCCGTTGAATGCACCATCCAATTAGAAAATACTCTATGATCATATCCATTTGCTCTACGATTTTGAAATCTTTTGATTTAGATGCCCGTGACTGTTCATTAGTGGGTCAAATATTTTTGTGAATGTTCAATGAGGCTATGCTAGTAATATACATGTGATTTCATATTAAAATGCACATCTACTTATTCGTTCCTTGAGTCCTTATCTCTTGTTGGGAGAACCATCATTATTTTTATGAAAAAAAAATATCTTAGATTCCTCTACTTGGCACTATGAAAAATTAAACAGTGGTACCTAAGGACATGAGTTGAAATCTAAGAGAGATTCCTCTACTTGGCACTGCGAAAAATTGGCAGTGGTACCTAAGAATATGAGTTAAAGTCTGACACCATTATTAGTTTTAATTCAAAACCTGGTTATTAGAGCTTGCTCCCTCAATAATGCATTTGTATCAATCCCAACAAGTGGATTTGGATGAATTGGATCTGCATGAAAAATGTGTATGCTTGATTGAGTTCTCTGTGTGCCGTTGGCAGAGTTCCTTGATTTCTAGAAATTGTGGGGCCAAACTGCTGGACGTTTTAGACACCAAATTATTCGATTTCTTCTGACTAGATCATGGATTACTAGTAGATATTTTCCAATTGAGCTGCATGCTTTTGACCAGAATAATTACTTTCATGCCTATCATGTATTTCATCTTATTTTATTGCTTGAGGACAAGCAAAGATCTAAGTCTGGGAGTATTTGATGTCTTACTTGTTGACAAGTGATTTCTATCATTATTTTATCTCAAATCTAGGCTAATTTTAATGTTTCTACACTCCTTTTAGGCCTATTTACTTTTTTTGCTTCGGAATCTTCACTTTTTCTCATCTTTGTGAAATTTGAGGTTAAATCACCCAATTTTGGGGCCTTTTGGAGGTTTCAAAGTCATGGCGTGATTCCTTATGAGGAGATGGGGCTGCACATCAAATTTGGGCTCAATCCGAGCTTCTTTGAAAAATACGGCCAGGTGAACATTGTTGTGTTCGCAAGTGCACGGATACTCGAAGTAATAAAAGATATCGAACCCACATGAACCATGTGTTAAGTACCAAATTGTTGTATTCTCACTAGCTAAGCTAATCGAATTGTTGATTAAATTGATTGAAAGCAATTGATCGAAACTATTACGGATTATCAGAGAGAGAATTGGGACTAGGGTTTCATCTACTTAATTTCTATGGCTATACATGAATAAGTGTTTATCAATTATTCCTGATATGATAAAGATGAAAATTTACTTATAAAGAAATTGCCTTATTCTCGCAACGACAATTTACACAAAATAACTTTCACTCTCGTGACTCGCTATTCAGTGTTTAAAGTAGTAAATCTAACAAAGAAAGTTAAAGTCACTCTCATGGTTTAACTTCCAGTGTAAATACCTCAAGAAAAATTAAACATTCTCATATCTTAATTTCACAAGTTTTACTTAAGGGTTTCTAGCAATCCCAATCACCTTTTAGTACGTATTTTTATGTCTAACTCAATAAAAATTCCTAGATCAAATTATCAATAGGAATTATGCTTCAAAAATTAGGAAATAAGAACAAACATATTCTCATAGTGTAAGTTCTTAAAACATAATTTCAGGGTTATGAGTTTTGTAAGTCACCTCTCAGTATATGTTATAAACTCTAAGACATGATAATATTTGAAACTAGAAAAGATTAGAGACAATCTATCACTTAAGTAAAATTATCATATTGAAGAACAACTGACAAAATAGAAATTATTTAACCATTAAGAAATTAAGGAGATTACACCCCCTGTCCCAAAAAGTTTTTACGCTATCATAGTAGGAGTTTTACAATAAGAATTTATCTAAAAAAAAATCAGAATTCAAAGAACAATGCTTATAACGGAAATATGTTCTTTTATGAAAAAAAAAATTTCTAAAATACATTCTCTCATGAAAAATTCCACCAATTGTTACATAAAATTTCAAATAAACATATCGTCCTCCGAATCCTTAAGATTCACAACTTAAATCAAATAAAACTTCAAACTTGTATAATAAACAGAATCTCAGTCTCATTGATTCACCTAAGTTTCAATTTAAATTCATAATTCTTTTGTTTATAGGAATAGAATCTCCAAAATCCTTTTCCACTCAAATTCTTTCTTTTCTTTTCTCTCTTCTTCATCTTTGACATTCTCTAAATCGATTTCCACCTTTTTTCTGGTGACGAATTTAGAGTACATTGACCACATAGTCGATGTAACAGAACTCATATCTTTTTGGTAGGAAAGATCTCACCTTAAGACAGCGGAGTTAATGTCAAATGATTGTTCACGGCATATACACACTTTTTATTTGGACTTCAACCCATATCTTAGGTACCACTACCAATTTTACCCAATGCCAAGTAGGGGAGTCATTCTCTCTCTCTCTCTCTCTCTCTCTCTCTCTCTCTCTCTCTCTCTTTTAATCTTGACTTCAACCCATATCTTAGGTACCACTGCCAATTTTATGCAGTGCCAAGTAGGGGAGTCGTTCTCTCTTTTTGGACCTTGGATTCTTTATTCCCAACAAATAATAAAATAGTTTAAACATCAACTAGGTTAATCAATCAACATTAATTCAGAAATTACACTCATTTGTTCATTTTATCTAAGAAAGATGCTTCATTCTCAGATTGCATTCATTAAACAATATATTTACTCAAAACCTCATGCATCAATCAATGAAGGATTTCAACAAGTAGATATATATTGAATAAATAAATTTTGCATAATAGGCATATCTCCGATCACAGGCATTGACATGCACAAAACATTCATCATTAAGAGAATAATCACATCGCCACAGCAATATACTTATTATGATTCTACAAAGATAAAACCACACATCATTATCACAAAGTCATCCTCATATCCAAAGGAAAATATATCCATAGAGAATTTAACAGGAAATAAAATCTCATGTCATCATAAAAAGATAATGCATCCAAGAAACAAATCATCAGTTAAGAGTTATACAATTCAAAAGTAGAGTGCACCTAAACATGGTGCTAAATCATATCACATCATCAGTGCAAATGTATAAAAGTTATACAACTAGATCGAAGCAATATCCAGAACACAAAATATATAAAACCGAAGAGCAGCGGACACAAGAAGTTTGACTGAGTCATCCTTCCCTACAAGAATATGTATCATCAATAGTGTATAAAGGTAAATAAAGCATAGATGGGAAAAGGAATACTCACAAAGCTCTATTCGTCGGTGTTGGAATCTGTCTCCTCGTCCTCTTCTTCAGTTGGGGCTACTTCTTCCATAGGGTTGTCCTGACCATCTCCTTGTTCTTCTCCACCTTCTTCATCTCCACCACCTTCATCTCCACAACCAAACCTATTGTAGAGAAAATTCCCTATCTCTTCCATATAGGTCCCTAGTTCCTCAACATTTTCATGTATATGCCTGATGGCATCAAGCATCTTCTCCATGAGGTGACCCTGACGGCACACCTCCGCAGAAAGGGCCTAAAAACTAGGGTCCTGAGTACTCAACCATCCTCTCTGATCGGGGGCAGTACGACGTGATGAAGATCCGGTGGCTCTACGTGGTGGAGAATCCATACTCATCCCGAAGGGTCATCATTACCACCCCAGGTGGGTGGTGGTGGTACAAAATCTAATGGTGTAGGAGTGGCATCGGTGGCTGTGCTCGGAGAGAGCTTCCAATTCGCTTGATCCTGGACCATGGTTTTCTCTTTATTGGGTAGTGATAATGTAGGAGTACCCGGTTCAAGAATCAAACAGTATGCATCCCCTTCTCTCACAATCATCTCCATAGCCACAAAAGATTCTATGTCTATCCTTGCATTCCCCCTAGCAATCTCAATCCCATAAGGTTCTACTCTCAAAGAGAGTGCAATAGGAGTAAGGAAACCTCCTATAACAATAGCACCCTTCTTTGCTCTTGCAACCTTATCTAAGTGTTTGATCAAGAAAAAGGCTAGATCCACTTGTAAACCATTGAGCATGCACCAAATGAAATAAAGCTCAGATTGACGGACCATACCATCGCTATCCCCTCGTCCGAAGACAGTATGGGCCAAAATTCGGTGCGCGTATCGTATGCAGGGATTCAAGATGCTGGTTGCCCTTACTGATGAAGGTGAAAAACTCGTCTCTGAAGTGATCTGGTTCCAAAATACATGCTCGATGAATCTTATCGGTGGACTTGTGCTCCCTCCTCTCGGTAGATGAAAAATAGCTCTGATGTCTTGGAGTGTGAGGCTCCTCTCAACATTGGCTAGGCGGAAGGTAATCTGACCTTCTGCCTGATGCCCATGATACTCATGAAGCTCCATGTCCAAGCTGCTGAGGAACTCTAAAACCAGGGGAAGGTAAGTCTGTGGTGAAATTTGGAAACACTTCTTAGCTTTGATCTGATCGAACATCCAAAATACGTCATCATAGAGCCCTAAAATCTCCAAGGTGCGCTTATCAGCATATTTTGTGTTCACAACATGCCTAGTAAGTAGCTGATTATATCTTGCCTCTTGTATCTCATCTCTGAATATAATCCCATAAGGATTTGGGGGTGAATTTGGCGTGGAAGATTCAGCTGGAGCCTTACCCTTCCTCTTTGAGACACATTGCTTCATTGGTGCCATTTGATCTAAACAGTGTAATGTAACTTTGAAAGAAAAGTTAAAACAGAATCATCACCTACGTGGAAGCAGAGTCGAGCAAGGAATCCATATGCAGTTTCTCAAATCTGAACTTCTGGTTAAAATCGACCCTCTAAACTTTTCAGGAACTTGATTCTTCTCTAGATGAAGTCTTCGGAAGCAAGAAATCAGCTCAAATGAAACTCTATAGGCGAAACAGGCGGAAGCTTGGCAGAGACAACTGGAGAAGCTCGCCGGAGAGTTCAGGAAGTAAGAATTAGACAAAATCGCAAAAATCAGAAGTTCTTTTGACGGAAAACATAGGGGGGGGGGGGTGAAAACTTGTCGGACAGATGCCGGAAAGAACAGATCAAGCTAGGAAACACCGGAATGAGGTTCGGAGATGAACGAAAAAGGTTGCCAGAGGGATTGGAGGGCAAGAGCAAGCTGAAATCGAAGAAGCGGAGCTAGATCGCGAACTCCATGGGTGAAAACCCTAAAACACGGTACCAGACCCTAAAATACGGCAGCAAACTCATGTGGGGCCTGACAGAATTACGGCCGTAGTTTTCATTACTGCATTGCCGTAATTTAGTCTGTAAGAAAAATGCTTAAAATCATGGCCATAATAAAAATCACGGCAACCCCATGGAGTTTTCCTGGAAAATCTCCAAAACAAAATTACGCTCGTAAACATATTTACGGCACTGCTGTAAATTCTTTTGTAAGAATTTCAAGTAAAATCACCCAATTTTGGGGCCTTTTGGAGGTTTTAAAGTTATGGCGTGATTCCTTATGAGGAGACGGGGCTGCACATCAAATTTGGGCTTAATATGAGCTTCTTTGAAAAATATGGCCAAGTGAACACTGTTGTGTCCACAAGTGTATGGATACTCAAAGTAATAAAATATATCGAACCCACAGGGACCTACGTGTTAAGTACCAAATTATTGTGTTCTCACTAGCTAAGCTAATCGAATTGTTGATTAAATTGGTCGAAAGCAATTGATCGGAAACTGTTACGGATTATCAGAGAGAGAATTGGGACTAGGGTTTCATCTACTTAATTTCTATGGCTGGACATGAATAAGTGTTTGTCAACTATTCCTGATATGATAAAGATGAAAATTTACTTATAAAGAAATTGCCTTGTTCTCGCAACGACAATTTACACAGAATAACTTTCACTCTCATGACTCGCTATTCAATGTTTAAAGTAAGTAAATATGACAAAGAAAGTTAAAGTCACTCTCATGGTTTAACTTCCAGTGTAAATACCTCAAGCAAAATTAAATATTCTTATATCTTAATTTCACAGGTTTTACTTAAGAGTTTCTAATAATCCAAATAATCTTTCAGTACATATTTTCATATCTAACTCAATAAAAATTCCTAAATCAAATTATCAACAGGAATTATGCTTCAAAAATTAGGAAATAAGAACAAACCTATTATCATAGTGTAAGTTCTTAAAACATAATTTATGGGTTACGAGTTTTGTAAGTCACCTCTTAGTACATGTTACAAACTCTAAGACATGTTAATATTTAAAACTAGAAAAGATTAAAGACAATCTATCAATTAAGTAAAATTATCATATCGAAGAACAATTGACAAAATAGAAATTATCCAGCCATTAAAAAATTAAGGGGATTACACCCCTGTCCCAAAAAGGTTTTTACGCTATCATGGTAGAAGTTTTACAATAAGAATTTATCTCAGACAACTCAGAATTCAAAGAAGAAGGAAATAGAGTTACTGATGTATGAGGCTGTGAAAAATTTCACAGCCCGCAATTTTGAAAAATTCTGTGAATAGTAACCACGATCACGCCCTTGTTGATTTCTCCTCCAATTGAACTCCTCTTAATCTGAAACTTTCTACACGTATTCTCTTTCCTCAAGCATAGCTTCCTTAAAAATTTCTCGCCGAAGATGGTCTGTACGCTTCTCAGTGACAAACCCTAACGCGGCGGCGATCTCCTCGATTTCTCTCTCTACAATGGATCAAAATTGGGGCCCTTTGTCCTGAAATCTTCTCCTCTTCTTATAGATCACTCCCCTTCTTTCTGATTTGGAAATCGTGACATAAATCTCTTGAACTTGGCTTCAAAAATTTTGGTGAATAGTAACAGCGGAAGACTCGGGAAAACGCGGCTATCAGGGTTAAAATTACAGCCGTGGAATAAATTACGGTAGTGTCATAATTTCTTCTGTGCAAAATCTTGGAACAATTACGGGCCGTAATAATAACCACATTAGTGTCGTGGTTTCCTCTGTATAATTTTCCAGAAAAATCACGCTGATGATAATAATCACAGTAGTACCGTGATTGCTTTAATTTCGCCTGAATAAAATTACGGTCGTAAAGAACATTATGATAGTGTCGTAATCTTCTTTGTGTAAAATCCGCTAGAAATCACGATCAAGAAAATAAATCACGGTGGTACTGTGATTCTTTCTTTAAATTCAAATAAAACCACGACCGTAATGAAGATTACGGCCCTGTCGTAATGAAAATTATGACCCTTAATTTTGCCAAAACCTTTGATTGGCTTAAAATTTGACATATAATCTCCTCTTGATGATTGGAATTCATTTATGCACTCAGATTGCTTGAAAATCTATCAAAATAAAGCCTTTTGCCTGAAATTGATTAAAAACGAGATAAGGTGTAGATTCCACACTATTTGACAAATAAGGCTTAAAACAAGTAAAAGAGCATCAATATGACTCAGAAAGTCCACACAATCAATATAAAATATACTATGAATTTTTGAGTCATCAAACACCGCGGGGTTCACCGGTGATTTGTCTGGATATCCGAAAGTCCATAGAATGCTTTATGGCCAGCCCGTGATATCGGTGTTCACCCGTGATTCTCTCAGAGGAAATATGTGCAAAAGCGAACAGAGTACTTCACGGCCAGCTCGTGATGTTGGTGTTCACCGGTGATTCTTACCTGGCGAAACTTCACAGTAGACTTCACAGGCAGGTGAACACCACAGGGTTCACCCGTGATCGCGATTCTGAGTCCGACACCTACTCGGTTTTTCTTCAATTCCGAGTACTAGAAAATTTTAAAAAAGGTAAGAAAATATATTTTGGGAAGCTAAGAGGGAGGCAAGTCCAAAGAATATAAAAGCCCTCTTTCTTGTTTCCTAATTAGTGAGCAATCGGTGCATGAAATGGCTAGGGCAAACGAAAAGGGCGACAGAGCTTTTCAGAGGCGATTTCGAGAGATTGAAGCGTTAGATCTTCATGATTTTTGGGGATCTCGTATGGTTCATCCTTTCCTTCCTCTCCAAAATGTTTTGTAGTAATTTTTCTGATCTTTTAAAGAGATTTATGTGAGCTTTAATAACTACTGTAGCATAAAACCCCCTTTCAAGATTTGGTTGAAGCCCATTGATGTATTCTATCGCACGATTTGAACTTATTCTATTATTCTGAGAATTTTATGTGCATATTTTATCTAGTTGATTTTATTTCATGACATTGCATTGGCCGCGTAGTGTTGTGCGTTAGTCGACACGATCCTGACCGAGAGGAGGATTGTGTTGGCGGATTCCCTAGGTAAAACTTGTAAACTTTTAACACGAGAGTAGTTAGAATTCGCTCGAGGGTAATATAATCATCCACTGAACTTAATGGGTTTATCTAAAACAATCCACTGCGAGAGTAGGAGGTTGTTTTAGATAAGTACTGGGTTGTACCGACCGAGAGGGGGCAACCTATACCTTTGGGAAGATTCCTTATGCAATAATATAAACTCCTGTAATAGTTGAGTTTTAAGTCAGATAGAGTCATCAGTGTGGTGGATACCAAAGTCCCAATATCACTCTCTTATAAGACATCTTCCGTATTGTTGTGTTCGATTTCCTGCTCTTACTTATTACTTTCATAACCACGTCCTGAATCGCTTAACTATTGAGACTTAGATTTCTTGGTATTTAACCTTGTTCTCTGTGGGATCAATAATCTTATATATTACTTCGACATAAACGTGCACTTGCGAAATGTGTCAATAGGTACCTTATTTATAATTCAGAGTGAGTCGATTAGGATGATCAGATGCAAAAGGAAACGTCCTCTATAGTTTCACACACACAGACTCCTCGAGATCCCTTCTTTCATGCTCAGTGCTAGCCTTAGGAAGAAGATCAATGCCTCTGGAGATCCTCCTTGCTTACGCCAACTCCTAGAGATGTGCTAAGGAGAAGAAGCACTACTCAACTTGCACAATTCTGATGCAAGCCTTTGTGTTCTCGTCAACACAAGGGGTTTGTCGCCAATTGAAGCCTTCATGCCACCAAGAAGGGAAGAAGAGGAAGCTAAAAGCTTGAGAGTGGAAACAAAGAAAGAGGAAGAGGGCTTGCGGTTAGGGCTAGTCCAAGAGAGTACACCATGCGCCAAAAAATGACTCCTCCTTGTATAATAAAGAGGGAATGATTTATTTTAGGATCTCCCCAAATAAAATGAATGTAAATATTCATTTATTATGAAAATTGCGCCTAGCCCAAGTAAAAAATGCACCTAGCATAAATAAATATATTTATTCAAATGTGCCTAGTCTCATTTAAGCATAAATATATTAATATATTTAATCACTATGCGCCTAGCCAATAAATATATTAATATATTTATTTATATTGGCACCTAGCCCCTTTATTAGCAAAAAGAAAATTTCTCTTACTAAAATTGATTTTATTTATCTAATTAGACTTAGGAGCCAAGCCAAGCCTTGCGCCTATACCCTTGTTTGACTTAAGCTCAACCACCATAGTCAACGAAGGTCAAATGTGGTCCACTAGTGGTCAACTATGGCATAAATAAAATCTCCTCCTCATCAAGACAAGAATGCATCAGTCTCCCAAATGGATCTGAATCACCACATAATTTAATTCATAGACTACCTAATCAATATGAGATCTTGAGTATCTAGGTGTGCGATCCTATAGGTTCTTTTGACGTTGGTAGTAATGACATAACATCAACACAAGTAGTGAGTGACATACTGGTAGATTGCTCACTTTATAAGAAAAAGTGAAGATTCTGAATAAAATAAGTAAATAAGTCTAAATGAAAAATAAAAATAATAGAATTTATCTTGATTTAATATAACATAATATCAGAAAATACTATAAAAATGCAAAACATTAGTCATACCGATAGTGTGCTTACTTTATAAGAAAAAGTTCACAAGTTCAATTCTTTCCTTAAAACACTTAATGAGTTTTATAATTAGACTTATAGTTTGCAAGCAAATGTGAATTCATTCACTTGAGAGAGAGAGAGAAGAACATTCAAGGTGGTAAAGCTTTAAAAAAAATGGTCTATAAAGTTAGACTCATCATCTAAAGGTATCCGTGGTTGATAGGATTTGAACTTCTACGAGCAAAGCTCATATGTGATTTCTAGTCATTCCCAATAACCACTCTAACACAAGGGAAGATATCCTTCCATGGGAGGTACAATTTGAATTCTCTTTGGGAGTTCTTCTTTTTTTTATTATTATTTTGGAGGTGTTAGTTCAATTGGTAAAAACATTTGGCATAAGAGAAGATATCGATCGTAAAATAATTAGACTTATAATTTACAAGCAAATGGGAACTCATTCACTAGTTGTTGATAATAAGGTCTTTAAAAAATGGTCTATAGAGTTAGACTCATCTAAAGGTATTCGTGGTTAGTAGGATTTTCAAGTCATGCCCAATAACCACTCTAGCACAACCATTAATTTCATTTATAAAATGAACATCTTTTAAATTAATCAAAGTACACTAATGACGTGACAGAGTATAAGAGACACGTATGATTTTTATAATTAGACTGGTAATTTTTGAGCAAATGAGGCTTCATTAACCAAAGCAATAGTGAAAGTGAGTGGAAAAGTATTATTAGAAGATATCCTTCTATGGAGGTACAATTTGAATTATCATTGATATTAGTTATTGATAATAAGGTTTTCAGCAAAGCATAAAAAACACTCAATGAGTTTTATAATTAGACTCACCTAAAGTATCCGTGGTTGGTAGGATTTGAACCTACGCGAGCAAAGCTCACATGATTTCTAGTCATGCCCAATAACCACTCTGGCACAACCACTAACTTTTTTTTTTTAAGATGAACATCTTTTAAATTAATCAAAGTACACTAATGATGTGATAGAGTATAAAAGACACATATGATTTTTATAATTAGACTTGCAATTTGTGGGCAAATAAGGCTTCATTAATGAAAGCTATAGTGAAAGCATAGGAAAATAATTGTGGAAAAGTATTCTTTGAAGATATCCTTCCATGGAATGTAGGATCTGAGCCTATGCAAACAAAGATTTTTATGATTTCTAGTCATACTCAACAACCACTCTAGCAAACCCACTCATTTTATTGATGTTGTGTACATCTTTTGTATTAACCAAGACAAACTAATGATGTGGAAGACCCGAAAAAACACTTAATGAGTTTTATAATTAAACTTACAATTTGCAAACAAATGGGAATTCATTCCTTGTATAGAGAGAGAGAGAGAAGAACATTCAAGGTGGCAAAGTGTTAAATTATGATCTATAGAGTTAGCCTATGAGCATTATAATTGATCAAAGCATATTAATGACGTGACAAAGCATAAGAAACACCTATGAGCATTATAATTGGGACTCCATTAACTGAAGTAGTTGTGAAAGAGAATGCAATATGATTATGGCAGAGCATTATTATAAGATATTCTTCTATCGTTGGTAGGATTTGAGCCTATGCAAACAAACCTCATACGATTTCAAGTCATAACCAACAACCACTCTAGCAAAATCATCCACTTTAGTCATGTTGTGTACATCTTTTGTATTAGTCGAAACACACTAATGACATTGCAGAGTATAAGAAACACTTAATGAGTTTTATAATTAGTCTTGCAATTTATGAGCAAATGGGATTTCATTTTGCTAGAGAAAGAGAGAGAGTCACACCCCAATGAGGCACTCGAGCCCATGTAGGAAAATCCACCCTTGGTGTCAGGGCCCGGTCTACCCGGTTCGGCCCAAACCCACGGGCAAGCCCGAGCCCACGGGAGAAATCGAGCGTTGCGCTCGATTTGGCAGGAGGAACGCAGTTCAACGAACACAACAGCTCGCGCGAGCTCGCCGAAATCAGCGGACGCTGACGCGAACGAGGGAACTTCGGGCGGCGTTGACGACGTCGGCGGAAGGAGCGGGCGTTGGAAGCCCTAAATCGAGGAGAGGCGGCGGCGGCCGTCCTCTATAAAGAGGAGCGGACGAGGAACGCGAGAAGGAGATCTCGATCTGCACCTTCGACCACGGGCGAGATTCCGGCGCTTAGGGAAGCACCGGCGAGAGGAACTTAGCGATTGTAACCGGCTACGACCGGCGAGGGAGGGGAGAGGGCTACCGGCCAGGGGCCGACGACGAGAGAGCTTGTGATTTTCCGGGAATAAAACACATCTTCCGTCGATCTCTGTCTTCCCTGTTTTCTGAGTAAGCGGCGCTATTTCCCATCGTCTTCGGCGGAGATTTCCGGCAGCAGCAGTCGTCGACGGCAGACGACGAACTCGGGCGCAGGCGGCGCTCGGCTGAGGCTTCGACGTGAGCGACGTCGCGAGCTTGAAGACGAGCAGTGATTTTCGAACGCGGCGGCGTTCGAAACGAGGCGGTCAACGGTCAGCAGCGGAGCGAAATCGAAATCGAAATCGAAATCTCGATTTCGGCTGACGTAAGCGAACGTCAGCGAGGTGAAATTCGATTTCGGCGAACGAAATCGGGCGGCTGACGTCATCCTGACGTCAGCGACGGTAATTTGGCGCGGCGGCGAAAATCGATCGAGGGCTGACGTCAGCAAGGTGGTGATTTTGACTTTGGTCAAAATCAGAAGAGGTAATTAATTTAGGGTTCCGTTCTTTTCCGGATTTCTAAATTGGGGTTAGGGTTTTCTCCGTGCGAATTGTATTTTGGGGATAAAAATTATCCGGGGAGATTAGGGTTTCTAATTTCGGGTCGGAAACCCTAGGGTGAGTTACGTTCTGGTATTCTGCCGGACGGCTCTAGGAAGCGGATAAGCGCTCATCCTAGACCGATCCGACCGGGGTGTGACAGCAGGTATCAGAGGAGGCTAACGTGTTCCAGCAAACACGGCACCTTCAGCCTCACCCTCGAAGGTGAGGAAAGGTCTGAAGTTCCAGAAGATCACCCATACTGCTAGAGGAGCGTCAGAGGACGCCCGACCCAGGCAGGATAAAGGAAAAGCCAAGGAGACGGCTGATCCTGAGGAGATGGTGAACCAGGGTGATCGCATTGCTCACATCAAGCAAATGCTCGGTATGACTAGTGGTGGAGATACTGGGATGATTCCACAGGTGGAAAGTCTTCAGAAGACTGTGGAGGATCAGGAATTACTGATCGAACAGCAGAGGCTGCAAATCGAGCAACAAGGGTTGCAGATCGAGCAACAGAGGTTGCAGATTGAGGTCATGCAACAGACCATGGAGGGTCTGATCCATCTGCCAGGGGAGATGGTTCGCATGAAGGAGGACATGCACGCTGAAGTTAAGATACTGCGCCTAGCCCTAGCGCAAGTATCAACAGCGGCACCGGTGGAGCAGGAGGCTCCCAAACCGAGGATGCGGGTGCCCGACCCAGCGACGTTCGGGGGGGCTCGATCGTCCAGAGAGGTCGAGAATTTTATCTGGGATATGGAGCAACTGTTTTCAGCTAACCATATTTCTGCAGGAGATCGGGTGCAGGTGTGCATCGCCTATCTTACAGGCGACGCAAAGCTTTGGTGGCGAACCAAAGTTGGCTCTACCTCGGGGACGACTGGCTGGACTTGGGAGACTTTCCGTGAGGAACTACGGCGGCAGTTTCTTCCCGGAAACTCGGCGGACCAGACGCGTGGCAAACTGGATCGGCTGAGGCATACCGGCCCGATCCAGGAGTACGTCAGGGCTTTCTCTACATTGATGCTGGAGCTTCCGGGGATGGCGGAGGACGATAGGCGATACTTCTTCCTCCGGGGCCTTCAGCCATGGGCAGAAACGGAGGTCCGACGACGAGAGCCGGTTGACTGGAGGGCGGCGGCGGCAGTGGCTGAATCTTTGGTGGATAACAGAAATTTCAAACCAGCACCACCAAAGAAATCCAAGACACCACCAAAGCGCGGTTCTCAGCGCGGCTCCCCACGCACACCGCCGGGGGCCAGAGTTCCAGAGAGAGGTAGACCATTCTACCGGCAGAACAAGGGTTCTCCGGGACGACGGGGGCAAAAGCCACAGGGTTGCTTTTGGTGCGGCGGTCCTCACTGGGTAAAGGATTGTCCTAGCAAGCAAAAGCTTATGGCGATAGCGGCACAGGATCCAGCCGAGCAGGTTGAAGAAACTGAGCAACCGCGGATTGGGTCACTGCAGGTAGTTCCACACACTGCCATGGGAGCGCAGCAGTGTCGGATCGGGGCGATGAGGATTGGAGCGATGGTTCTGCAGGATCCGCCCGTTAGAGACATCGAGGACGATGTCCAAATTGGGCAGGGGAGTATTGTCAGGGCCCGGTCTACCCGGTTCGGCCCAAACCCACGGGCAAGCCCGAGCCCACGGGAGAAATCGAGCGTTGCGCTCGATTTGGCAGGAGGAACGCGTTCAACGAACGCAACAGCTCGCGCGAGCTCGCCGAAATCAGCGGACGCTGACGCGAACGAGGGAACTTCGGGCGGCGTTGACGACGTCGGCGGAAGGAGCGGGCGTTGGAAGCCCTAAATCGAGGAGAGGCGGCGGCGGCCGTCCTCTATAAAGAGGAGCGGACGAGGAACGCGAGAAGGAGATCTCGATCTGCACCTTCGACCACGGGCGAGATTCTGGCGCTTAGGGAAGCACCGGCGAGAGGAACTTAGCGATTGTAACCGGCTACGACCGGCGAGGGAGGGGAGAGGGCTACCGGCCAGGGGCCGACGACGAGAGAGCTTGTGATTTTCCGGGAATAAAACACATCTTCCGTCGATCTCTGTCTTCCCTGTTTTCTGAGTAAGCGGCGCTATTTCCCATCGTCTTCGGCGGAGATTTCCGGCAGCAGCAGTCGTCGACGGCAGACGACGAACTCGGGCGCAGGCGGCGCTCGGCTGAGGCTTCGACGTGAGCGACGTCGCGAGCTTGAAGACGAGCAGTGATTTTCGAACGCGGCGGCGTTCGAAACGAGGTGGTCAACGGTCAGCAGCGGAGCGAAATCGAAATCGAAATCGAAATCTCGATTTCGGCTGATGTAAGCGAACGTCAGCGAGGTGAAATTCGATTTCGGCGAACGAAATCGGGCGGCTGACGTCATCCTGACGTCAGCGACGGTAATTTGGCGCGGCGGCGAAAATCGATCGAGGGCTGACGTCAGCAAGGTGGTGATTTTGACTTTGGTCAAAATCAGAAGAGGTAATTAATTTAGGGTTCCGTTCTTTTCCGGATTTCTAAATTGGGGTTAGGGTTTTCTCCGTGCGAATTGTATTTTGGGGATAAAAATTATCCGGAGAGATTAGGGTTTCTAATTTCGGGTCGGAAACCCTAGGGCGAGTTACGTTCTGGTATTCCGCCGGACGGCTCTAGGAAGCGGATAAGCGCTCATTTTAGACCGATCCGACCGGGGCGTGACACTTGGGATGTGACAATACGTACTTACTACAAAATCTATAAAACTATGAAATGCATACAAACAACATTAATGAACAAGACCAATGAGGAGCTGACACATCCATAAAGTACCAAATCGATGCGGTGGTCTATGAAGTCCAAAATAACCACAATGCATACCAACAACCCACAAGTTTATAAATCAACAATCTACTGGTCCACGACTAGGATAATAAGTCTGCATAACCAAATAAGTGCAATAAAAAAAAATACAATGCAAATAATATAATAAACTGAGTATGCTAGTGGTCATTACTACCTAGCTATTTTGCCCTAGAGAGAGCCGCGTCAAAACCTGAAGGAGAAAAAAAAAGATTGTTAACCAGAAGGGCTAAATAGAGAATAAGATAAATATAATACATGAACACTTGTAATGAGATATTACCTAAACTTGTACCATACTCTACATGGATCATATAGTGTATAATATGTCTAAATAAGTACCAAACATATGAACCATGCAATAGAAAAAGAGGAGCTCGATGACCAAAGTGTTCTAAAGACCTACACTCAAAGAGTAGTCCCATCGTCAACTCCATAAACAGTGAAAATGACTATTTGTCGATAGCTCACTAGTGTAGCTTTCCACACCCAGGCCATACTATACTACCTGAGGGAACTCATCAGCATGATGCATGCTAGAAGCCTATAATTCAATAATCCATACCATAACGATGGCCATGGCCTAACTAGTGAGTCCTACTCCAACTAGTCCTCAACTGAGACTATACCATGTCTATATCTCCAAATAAACACAGGCTAGAAAACTAGGATAAACAAACAATGCAAAAAAATTACTTTAAATCATGTAGCCACAATGTGCAACAAGCAAACAATATCATAATTCAAAGAATTTATTAGAGATCAATAGGACTGAATGTAAACAACGAAATAGAAAGATAAATTGATATCATAACAAAGGATGAGAGAAAATCCCTACCTAACAGTAGTAGTGAGATAGACTATAGTTCAAGTGGATCCCGTGAATCAAAATCTTCAAATCCTAATCCTCCTAATCCTAATCCTAATCCTAATCCTAATAATAATAATAATAATAATAATAATAATCCTTCAATGAGTTTCATTGACACCCTCATTGCCGGCGTAGTCAGTACCGAATTGACCAGATATTTTATGGGTGACCAGCAACCAATAAACTATGCCATTCTCGGCCACCTCTTCATGTTTTTATTATTGATAAATTACTAATTTGAATATTTAGATTATTTTACCTATATAAATACATTAAAATTGCTCTCTTAAATCTATTTATCTAATACATATTCTATGCAGAGACCCTACCCAGAAATCACAAGCAGGGTTCCTTACGTACCATTCAATATACGAAAACACAAATCTTAAAGTAAAGTCATGACTAAGATTCATGTTTTAACGAATCCAACGATAGGCAGGGTCCAAGCAAAGTCATTTTAGTACTGCTTTAGGATTCGTATTTTTTAAAAATCCCACATTTACTAATAGAAAAGTACATCTCCCCTTTATATCTCTGGCTCTTGTAGGTATCTTACCCAAAAGATTATTTAGACTTATCGGCAGTCAAAAAGACACAAAAGTAGAGCAAATCATATATACAAAAAGTAGATCAAATCATAGATGAAAATTGCATGTACCATTCCATAAAATAGGTAAAGCTTTCCATTTCTTCTATTCAGTCAAACTTAAAAATTGAACTAGAACATGAAAAGTACACACCAAATCAAGAAGCTTTGGAAAAGGGAACCAAAAGACAAATTTGATTTGCTTTTCCTTTTAACTTTTTAAACACCAAATTGACATCCCTGATGTCAATAGGGTTAACCTTTAACTTTTTAAACACCAAAAGACTATCATTTCCTCATAGTCTGATTCGATGAAAATGTGAAATCTTAAAACTAGGGTTAACCTTTAAAATTCACACTTTGGTCGAATTTGGCGACCTTAGTGTCACTGCATAATAATTTTATTTTTCCATTTCGTGTCCAACCCAAATTACTCTCTCCAGGGCTTTGTTTTAAAACTTTAAGGTGAGTCCCTG
The DNA here is from genome assembly GCA_027563935.2 of Costus lasius. Lineage (NCBI taxonomy): Eukaryota > Viridiplantae > Streptophyta > Magnoliopsida > Zingiberales > Costaceae > Costus > Costus lasius. Next base: position 106,628,498 of record CM050448.1, read on the forward strand.
CAGCAGGCCATGTCGAAATTAGGAGATTGCTGATTTCCAGGCTGAACTAGAGCTGGAAAAAGGAGCAGGACAGCTGAAGCAAGCGCACTAGGTTTTAGAGCTTACCTATTTCCAGGCCTCCAAGCCGTCAGGCCCCGGAGCTGGGAAAGGGACAGGGCAGCACTGAATCTGTTCGCTTTATTGTCTCGGGTAGAGAGTTCCAACCGTCCTTCATTCATCGTCTGCTCCGCTCTCCTGCAGAAACCCTAAAATTGATCAACCAGATGATTCAAGAAAGATGCCGCAATGAATCCATCTGAATTGCCAAATGCGTTGAACAGAGTGGAAAGTAGTAGTAATAGTACAAGGAGAGATCGATGAACTAAAATCACAAGTACACGATTAATCGAATCTAAGATAAGTTGTTCTTCCAACAATCGATGAATAAATTGCAATTTTAAAAGAGAATTGATCGAATCAATCAGCGGCCGCTAACTCCTCCGCCATGGATGAATCCCACATGATGTCCTTGACCGCGGGCCGGAGCTCGTCGCTGCAGAATCTCTCGTACTCCACCGCATCGCCGCCGTCTCTCCGCACCGCGACCACCAGCACCGACGGCGCCACAGCGTATATCTCCGCGGCCACCGCCAGCTTCCCCTTCCTCCCCCTCCCCTCGCCGCCCTCCAGCCTCACCCCCGCCACGCCGATCTTTGTCACCCGATACCTTCCTCCCGCCCGCGCCGCTAGCCCCTCCAGTCTCGCTACCACCTCGCTGGCTGGCTCCCGCGTCGCGAACCGCATCTCCTCGTCTCGACGCTCGCCGGCCTCGAACAGGGGCGTGAGATCGAATCCCTCCGAGAATGAAATTAGATGGAACGCGTTTAGCCTCTCGGGTTCCTCCCCTTCTTTCTTCGCCCGCTCTTTGCTCTCTTCCGCCGGGGGAGGACGCGGCGGTTTAGGCAGTGGTGATTTCTTGAACCAGGGGGCTTCCAACAGCCGATCGACGGTGATTCTGGAGTTGGGGTTGGGGTCGAGCAGCTTGGTGACAAGACGCCTGGCGTCTGGCGAGAACCACGGAGGGCAGCGGAAGTCGCCGCGGCGGATCTTCTTGTACATGGCGAGAATGTTCTCGTCCTGGAAGGGGAGGAATCCGGCAAGGAGGACGAAGAGGATGACGCCGCAGGACCAGATGTCGGCCTTGGCGCCGTCGTAACCCCTTTTACCGAACACCTCAGGGGCGACATAGGCCGGTGTGCCGCAGGCGGTGTGAAGGAGGCCGTCCGGGCGCGCGTTGTCGTCTGCGAAGGCGCTGAGGCCGAAGTCGGCGACTTTAACGTTACCCTGCTCGTCGAGGAGCAGGTTCTCGAGCTTGAGGTCGCGATGGAAGACGCCGCGGCCGTGGCAGAAATCGACGGCGGAGATGAGCTGCCGAAAGTAGTTCCGCGCAGCGTCCTCCCGGAGGCGACCGGAACGAGCCACCTGGGCGTAGAGCTCCCCGCCGCGAACGAGCTCCATGGCGAAGTAAATCTTAGAGCGCGACGCCATCACCTCGTGGAGCTCGACGATGTTGGGATGGTGGACGAGCTTCATCACAGAGATCTCGCGCTTGATCTGCTCCGCCATGCCGACCTGCAGCACCTTCTCCTTGCGCACCACCTTGATGGCGACGCTCTTGCCGGTGAGCAGGTTCCGCGCGAGGTGGACCTTCCCGAAGGTTCCTTGCCCGATGACGCGCCCCAGCTCGTAGCGCCCGTGAAGCACGCTACGGCCTTCCGACGGCTTGGACGGCGGCGCCACCTCCTCCATTACAACTTACAATATCTTTGCACAACTGCTACTGGCGTCCAAAAGAACAAAAAATCTGTGGTGATGGCGGCAGCGGCGGCGGAGATGGAGCCTACCCGTCTTCGACGTGCTTCCGGTGGCAAGTGCGACCGGCGTGCTTGCGCGGCTTCCGGCGGCCCCCGAGCTCAGAGCACGATGGCCACCACATATTGCTGCATCAGCCGGAAGGGGAGAGCATCCACCCTTGATACCAAATTGTTCCGAAGGTAGAAGAAGAAAAATGCGGCGGCTACGACTTGCGGAAGCAGAGCTGGAGGGGTTCCCGTTGCTGCGGCCACGGCTGCTCCCGCGAGGTACATGTAGGGCTACGTTAGGGACGAAAGGACTGTTATGCACCTAATTTTACGTTGCGGTGGACGGTGGAGAATCGCGGTGAGCGTGCGCTATCAGCGGTAAAATAGTAAAACGGATAAGAGAGCCGCATTACCGTTGGATGTAGATCGAACGGGTGAGGGGAATGAAGGTCGCAATCGGTCTCCTCGTATTGGATACAACGGTGGGCCAGAGGTCTCGATATCCTGACGTCCGATGTGTCGGGCGCCGCACATGGATTTGGTGTGGAGCCGGTGCAGTGCAGCTTTCGGGTTCGACTCTGTGTACTCAAGAAGACAAGAAGCAAGACAAATGATAGAGGTGGGGCTGACGTCACCGCCGGGCATTTTTCTCTCCGAGAAATTAATAAATAATAATTAATTGTGTCAAGGTAAATTAATAATATTTTCCTATTTTTTAATATATAGTATTTTTTATTAAAAAAAATTGGCCTTTGTTTTTTGATAATTGCGGCTTGGATGTGACACGGCCAACCTTTTTCAAGAACAAAAAAAAGAGTAAATTTGGGAAATTTTGATTCTTGTCCTCATATTGATGATTGGGTTAAATTATTCAATAAGTGCATCAAGAATCTTCGGAATAAATCTGCTATTTATCTAGCAATAATAGGGCATAAAATAGGTCAGTTCAAATGATTGTTTAATGTATGATTATAAGATCGCCATCACTCCTAAGAAAAACCGAACGCTTATCAAATCAAATTTATCTAATTTGATAAATTATAGATTTACCATTTTAAATTATTTTACCTATATAAATGTAATAATATTTTTTATAATACATTTATCAAATAAAATTTATTGATTTTATATTTATATCAAAAAATAACTAGTACTACAATCAAAAATCAAATTAGAGAAAAAAAAAATTTACCTAGAAATTACTAAATCGAATTTATTGATTTTGTTAGTAAATTCAATAAATTCAGCTTTTATCCAACACATGACCCTAAACTAAACTTAACCCTATATATTTTTTCTAGCAAAAAAATGGACGTTAGTTTAATTTCATTCCTACTAAATTTTAATTTGCATTTTTAGTTTTGTTTTGCCTTTTGAAGTAGGTAACTATGAAAAATCAAATTAGTAGTTACCCAAACTAGGATTAGAGCTAAATTAACTTAAGACTTTGATATATTAGTTTATTGAAGAAGATGGTGATGGCTATAATGAAAGTGTCTATGAGAAGAGAAAATATTGTAGGTTATCTCACTATTATCTCTTTAAAAATGAAAAAAAAAATGAAGTCAATTAGGAATCTCAAGGTAATGATGAAACATGAAGATAATATTAAAAAAAAAATAAAATATATGTGCGTTTTTAGTTACTGCCCCCAAACATGATGAAACATGAAGATTAGGGATTCTCACCATTATTTTGCATGCAAGAGGGCATGAGATTCAAGCAAAATTACTGCCCCGGTGCCCCCAAACGCTAAAAGGGCAGATACATAGGCAGGTGAATATGGAGACAAAATTGAGAGATTTCTTGTGATTTTATGTTGTGGGCATTATTGGAGGTGAATTTGATCCTGATGGCACGGGTTCTGATTGCGGAGGGGAACAGGCGGAATCTTGAGGCGTCGCCTCAGTGCAGGATTTGATCGCATGTGAGCGCTGAGGGGAGTGAGTGCGAGAAACGACGGCGGACTTTTATCGAATACCTTGTGCGCTCGCTCGCTTTGTCGCGGGCCGAGGCTTCGATTGCATGTGCACCGGCACGTACAGCGGCATTTAGTATCTGCACATTCAGTGGCGAATTTGATCGAATGCCTGCTGCTCGCTCGCTCGCTTTGTCGCGGGGCGAGGCTCCGATTGCGCAGTCTGTGGGCACGAAACTCTGGGTTGGGGGTTAGGGACTAAGAGGACACAAATAAAAATTTTTATCTGTCTTACTTAAATTTTGTTTAATTTTTTTAATTATAAGCTATTTAATGGTATTAATATTGGATAATTTAGATTATATAATTACCCTAAATATTATTGCATAAAAGATAAAAAAATTATTATATAAAAATATTTAAGGTAATTTTTTATTGTGTATAATATAAATTATCCTAATATTAGTACCATTGAATAACTTATAATGTGCAGATGATTTTTAAAAAAAACAATTAAAATAAAATTTAAAATAAAATTTAAGCGATGCCTGAAAAATTTCCAGCAGCCTCTGTCTCGTTGCTGAAAATTTGTGTCCGACTTGGGATCCATAAGATTTAGTTTGGTGGGGTCAGGAGTTGCTCGGCCAATCAGGTCCCTCCGTATGTGCTGAAAGCCTCAATTATTTGTGCAATAATATGTGTAAAATATTTTTTTGCCGATATTAGGTTTTAGTGTTTGGTGGTGAAGTAGTCACATGCATACTGTTTAGATAAGGTGCGGATTTAACGTTAGCCAAGCATAATAAAAGTGATCGAGAAATTTAAATTAATAACTAATTGATGGATAATAAGCAAAAGGAAAAATAGAAATAGAAATAAAGTGGATGTAAAGGTAAAAATTAATTTAACTCTCCTCGTATATTAAATGTAGTCTTTTACCATAACATGTAATGACTAATGAATAATACTATGAGAATATTAACAATGAGAAGAAAAAAAAAGATAATTTAATCTTATATACATAACAAACGAGAAGAATGAATATTTGTGTATTCTAATTAGCCATTGAAAATTAAAAGACATATTCAGAAGGAAATGAATTAACTAAAATTTTAAAAATTAAGGTTATGATTGTGATGGGGTTTGAGTTCAGTTAGATTAGATCCCAAGATTGCCACTCATGCTCTTGTGAACTCATCTTTAAAATGCAACTATATTTAGTTCAATTCTCCAAAAGCATTTACTTGTGCATGCACGCTAATCTAAAACTGTATTTCTTTGTGAAGAAAAATGAGTGCAAATGAAAAGAAAATAACTTTTTTTCTTGTTTTCTTTGACAGACGAAAAGAAAAACAGGAGAAAAGTTTACATATTTTTCATCGTTTTTCTTTTTTTCAAAATCGGACAGAAATAGCTTGCAACAATTACGCGATTTTATATAAAATATATAATAAATAAATAAATATACAGTAACCTTATATGCTTGCATTTTACCCTTTCACCTCCTGCTTCCTCTCAGGCTTCTCTTGTTCACGCGCCGGCCATCCGAGTCACTGCTGATCAATCTCCCATGAAGCCCTTGTCTTCTCTAGTCGTCGATTGTGTTAGACGACGCGCCCAATTTGTGTTAGATTGTGTTAGCACGCCGAGTGTTATAATCTGATTTTTTTATTAAATTTTAAATTTTGATATTTTGAAATTTGCTATAATTAGAATCCTAATCAACCCTAAAATCTCTTCTTTATTTTGCCCTATTTTCTCTCTAAAGTTTTACCTATAAATATACCATAATCTCTCTTTAATCCTACTCATTAACCCTAAACCCTTCTCCTTTAATCCTTATCAATTTAACCTAAACCTATTTTCTTAATCCTATTCCCTAATGACTTACTGTTCCCACGAGTGCCGCAGCACTCTGTTCTTTTTTTTCTTCTTCCCTGCCAACGTTGCGTCGCCCGCCTCCACGATTCGTGTTCACGTCTTCTCCGGCAAGCAAGCGCAGGCGTCCGGCGGCGACGGGAAGAGACGCCAGCGGTCACCCTTTCTCCCCTTGGTGCTGCGTCTGCCGTCCACTGTGATCCCGGGCGTGCGCGACTGGATCAGAGGCGGCGACGAGTTCCCTGTTTGAGCGGCGGCTCTTTTCTCCTTCTCCAAGCGGCGGCGGTTGTTACCACCCTCGTTGACGGCAGTGATTTCGGCGGCGACGGGAAGAAGCGCAGGCATCGTTTTCGTCGTCCCTTCAAGCAGCGCCCGCCATCCGTTGTGTTTTAGACGCGTGCGACGAGTCCTCTGCGGCGGCGGCTGAGGCGACTTTGTCCAGCGACTACGAGCTTCTCCCCTCTCAGCGACAGCTTCCTTCCTCTTCCAGAGCCGGTAGCCTTTTCCCTCCTTCCAGCACCGGTGGTCCATCTGCTTCTTCCGGTGGCTGCTCTTCACGGCGAGCGGCAGCCTCGTTTTCCTCTGTTGGCGGCGGATTCTGTCCAGTGTGCGGCGGCTGTTCCTTCCAGCGTGTCCGGCGCCGGCGGCTTCCTCCTCCTCTATCGGCAACTCCTTTTCCTCCTCCAGTGCTGGCAGCCACGACCTTTCCGGCAGCAAGCGCCGGAAATCTCTCCAGGCTTCAGCGACGCGAACGGAAGTTGTATCCGCTTGATTCGTCCGCGTGTGGCTGCGCGTGCACAGCGCCGCCTCCACCTTCCCCTCTTGCCGGCAGCCTAATCCTCTTTCCGGCGGCTGACCTTCTCCAGCGAGCGCCGGGAGTTTTTCTCCCGACCGTGAGCGCCAGCGACAAAACGAACGAAGCGCTCGTTGCTTTCGTTCGTCCGCATTGATCTCAGCGACAGAGGTAGGTTTTGATTTATTTAATTGTTTTTATTTATTTTAAATCCATTTTAGAGAATAAATTAGTAATAGAAAATTTGAAGGAGGAATTAGATGATAATTAATTTGGGATAATTTTGATTTAAATAAGAGATTAGGGGTTGAGAGTATTTTATGGATTGATGCTTATGATAGAAAATAACCGAGGTTTATTTAAATTATTCAGTGAAGAAAGAAGATAACTGTGATTTCAGAGGAATTCAGGATAACATCGATTGAGGTAGAAATCTTACCCTACTCCTTTTGTCACAGTGTCAAGAACTTATAAGATTTGTCACTTATTCCTTTGATTAGATATATGATGCATATATGATAGAATTGACTGACACTGATATCTAATTGCTTCATCTGCTTGAGTTGTTTCTGAATTCCTGTTGACCTCAATTTATCTTATTTATTTGGTCATATTCTGCTTCTGTATAAATGGTTAACAAATCTGTTTTGAGATACCTGATATATTGGCTTATGAGCTTGGTTGAACAATTGTGTATCTGAGATATTGAAATGTATGGAACCGTTGTAAATCTGTGATGACAAAGTCGTGATTTATATTGACCTCTGACCTGGATGATTTATTCTCCAGTGGCCTGTTTATCTGAGTTATAGTTCTGATTATATCAGACTATCTGAGTTACCGGTTAGGGCACCGCCAGTTGTCTTCGGACAATACTACGGATGTCAGATGTTGGATGCAACATTCACCGCGCTGTTTAGGACAGTCGTTCCATTGCATGAGCAACAGTGGAAACACTATGAAAATGAGTGCGGCTCTTGATTGAGATCTGTTGGCCAGCTTGATGATTTGCACGACATTCCTATATTATTTGTATATCATTGTTTCAGTTATTGTGTTATCCTGTTATTTGATTCCCTCACCATGTTTGTTGATTCCTACTTAGCATTTCTGCTAACTCCCTTTGTTTCTCTTCCAGGTACAGAGTTAGCTTCTGGGAGGGATAGAGTAGATAGCAGATACCAGTCGAGTTAAGATAGTTGTCTTTTGTATTTTATTCAGTTGATAATTTGGATAGTTGTATTCAGATATTGTGTTGATATTAAATTTGGATTGTTTATTAAATAAAGGTTATGTGATTATTGTAGTTCTCTGGTTCCTATCAATATTGTTACTCCCTGGGGAACCCTGAGCTAGAAATAGTCGGCTTCCGCCGGGGCGTGACACCGAGAACCTCCCCTGATCGCCCCTCAACAGCCGCTTCCTCGACACCTCACAACCCCTAAACTCACAATCTCCTGCTGCTCGCCCATGAATTGACTTTTCTTTCCCTCATTTTTTTCTTTCATTCCTATTTGAAAGAGAGTGTAAAATGATACTCTTGAATGATAAGAAATGCAGGCTTTCTGTACCTGGCAACATATTAAACTGCTGCAATGTTCATTATAATTTATCATACTTCAGCGTTGGATTTTGCAATAACAAACAAATTGGTGTGCATAGCAATGGTTGGATCGAGACATTTGACTGGAGTTACATCGATCAAAACTTCTCTGCAACATCATTATTATGATATCAATAAACAATATACATCTGCACGATGGATCACCGTGCAGTTACATTATGACAAATATAAACCTATGGGATGCATCTTCGCAAAAAAATAAATTTGGGCTACTCATCTGTACAAAATCGCCCAACAAAGCATCTACCAATTGCTCTCTCTCTCTCTCTCTCGCTATCTCTATTTTTCTTCTCTAAATGGAAACCTGCAACATAAGACAAAGAAAAGAGCTAAGACAAAGGAAAGCCGCATGGATCAGCATGCAATCACAGTTATCTCTAGGACAGACAATAAAATATACTAGTAAAAGCACTTACAATTTTGACAACCAAGGTTGTTGTCTTTTATGATGCGTGGATCTTAAAACTTCATGAATCTCTTGTCTCAATTGAGCTTGTTCCTCCGTCATATGTATATTGGGAAAGTATCCCAATTAGAATCTTCATCTTCTACATTGGTTCTTCGATTAAATGGCGGAAGAATTCTTGTCCGACCTAATGCTCTAGTGTTTAGTCCTATCAGTTGTGGATTCCATATTCTAAAGCTCTTTCGTTCCACTGCTGGTCTTCACTTTCTCACTTTCGGCTTCCTTCAGTGCCTTTTTTTTCTCCAACTCTAGGTGCTTGCAGTTCTCTTCATGAGCGCGCATAAACATTTTGACAAAGTTGAGCAGCGTTGTGACAACTGTAGAACATAGCAAGAAAACAGATAGCATAAGAGCAGAACCCCAATGCAACAAAATATTCAACAAACTGCAAGCAATGGAGCATGTGGAAAGCAGCATCATACAATTTAGAGAGCAGACAAGCATATATCTATATCTATACATATATATATATATATATATGTATAGATATATATATATATGTAGGTATGCTGAAATGGCACCAATAAAACACAGGAAAGAAGTGTAAGCAACGTAATTGCTGAATTTTTTAGTCGTAACATAATTGAGTTGCTCAAGCAGTGATTCCTAAGTTGGAATTGCATATATATACCTTGTTCAAATGGACACCTAGCAGGATCTTCTCCAAAATAAAGGGCTAATGCATCAGCGTTCCTGCCCTGCAGGTCAAGGTCAAAAACTAGTCGGAAACAAGACACGATAGCTCTAGCAGATTGCCAAATCATAAGAATCACGGAAAATGAGTCATACCACGCTGGAATATAGTAAAGTTAGGGCTTTAACTTCTGCTTCAGCACCAACAAGGAATTCCTTCAGGGTCTGATAAGAAAAGCTAAGGTGAGATAGAAAATACTGAAAATAATCTGAGAAATTCAAGCAAACATATTAAACAATCGCATTTCGGAAGAGTACCCATCTTTGAAAATATGTGTGTTACAGCACCAAAATTACATAATGTTATATCTTCAAAACCACGACAAATTTAATGCATTCTGAATTAGATGGATTACAGTGGTTACAAGGAACATCTGATTATTTCATCTCTCCACGCAAAACATGATAAATTGGAAAACTGGCAGTTATAATCGCATAACAAAATCTGCTTGGTTGAACACACAACGCAGTCTTTATGTAGATAACAACTCATCTACCATGAATCCATGATCGTAAGATCAAAAGTTATAATTGAATAGTTAGTAAGATCTCTAAAGACTATTGCTGGAAAAAAAAAATAGCAACATTCATCAAAGAACAAAGAAAGTAGGGAGCACTTGGCATGTTGTATGTACCGACGACATATGCTCATTCTAATTGTTCATAGCTGAAGTTTTGTGGCTTTTACTACTATAATGACGTACTAACCCAAGCATTCACCTTATGCTCAGGTCTAACTAACAAGCATGAGTATCCACACAAAACCAATTGCTCACATTCAATATGTCAGAGCCATATGTATCACATGATCAAATATCAAATGTGAGGTATCTAACCAGACAGACGAGAATTGAAAGAGTGGTGCTACCAGAAGCTACCCAATATAGAGATTGGCAGAACAAGCAGTAGTACCTCACAGAACACTTGTGACACGGGACCATCTCTTTCAGAAGCTGCTAATTCCTGTTCAACCTTTTCAAGCCCTTTGTTTATTGCTTGCATTTCTTCTGCCAAAATTTTCAATTGCATCTGCAAAATATAATTGTTTCACTAAGATATTGAACACATCAGATAAAGAACCTCCCATGTCAGCATTTAACCAATGTACCTTAGCTGCAACTTCCAAGCTAACAAGGTCCTTGGGAAAATCAATAAGTTCAGGCAGTTGCTCTGCAAGAACCTGAAGGTGGACAAGGAAAAGGGTTGAATTAAAATACAAGAAAAGAGGATCCAGATTACTTCAGAAAAATGAGTACAATTAATGTGCCTCTCTTTATATAGAGTACAATATAATGATAATAACAATATGCAATATGAAATACCAAATATGATAGTGACATATATGGTGGTAGATGTAAATTATAAGGTAAGTAAATTTATAGTGAAAATTACGATGGAAAATGGAAGATATTATGGTGATGTTCCATATATGCAACTTTCATATTCTTCGAACACTTCTTCGTAAAAAAGTGACAAATTGATGCAAACTTGAATTTAACGTAGAAGCTGCAGATGAGAGATACGTGTTGCATTAAGAGAAAATTTTGTTTGTCCATGTATCAGAGAGAAGGTAACACATAAGTTGTTAAGCGCCACCTATCTACGTTTGTTCAGACTACATGTCAATTAGCATACGGTGGTAACCATGCTATTTATTTATGCTATGAGATAAAAGGAGAGAGAAAGCCATGTGTTCATATATACAGCACTTTGTGTCGATCTACATGTTGTAAGAGTACTTGTATGTCCATAAATATAACTCTCATATTCTACCAAATAGAATCTAATTCACATATAGTGCAACTATAAGTCCGCTGTTAAACTACAATCACATAAAGGACAGTACATGATGCTGAACATTTTTCACTGTATGCTATTCAATTAAGACCATGTCAGGATGTGTCACTGACATAGCGATTCATCAATTGTGAGAGGACAAGTTTTATAAATCTGAAATTTCCACGACATATTGAAATTGAAATCTCGATAAGTGTCTACTACAGCAACATTCAAGGACCAAAATAAATTATTTAGCTTCATTTTCGTATGCATAGAAGAAACAAAATTTTACCACTGTAATATCTAAATAATTGGTCTAAGGTTCTTTTCAAATAAATGAAACCTTCAGTCAGATACTTATTTCCCTATATATTAACTCTTGCGTAAGAAAAACATCTTATTTACAATAACACTCGTAACAGAAAACGAACACCTTAATTATGACTACTATCTACCTTGCATAGATAATGCATGAGGGTTATCTTATTGTTGCGTGCCCTTGTTTCAGAAAGTTTGAGAAGGCTATCCAAACGGAATCCAACAGCGGAACCTGCCAAATAGAGTAAATAAATTTAGTGTACAAGCTGTAAAAGTAAAATCATGCTATAATTGCAGTTGACTTAAGTCATATGTAAAAGTAAGTCTTTTAGTTTTTATGTTATTTTATACCATTGAAGTGTATATAGGCCACGTGAACTTTATACCATTGAAGTGTATATAGGCCTCGTGCACTTCATACCATTAGTTCTCTTTGGTTAAACTCTTAGGTTTACTATCCTAATAGAGTTGCAAGACCAATATGATCATGGTGGTTGATTCATGCTAAAGATATAAACTTACGAACATGTCTTTCTAAACATTTAGCATTGACGCCATGCTATATGTATGTTAATTACTTGAATAATTAGAATGTAGATTATATTGAAAATCAAATTTTAACTCACCCCTGGCAGTTCCCTGGTTTAATGCATTTCCCAAAGAAAGAATTGTCTGCATGATTCTTTTCAACTTAATAGAACTCCTGGTCTGTGAGTGATATTAATAAATGATAAGCGATGGAATTTCAAAGTCCACTATTTTAATGGCTATCTGTCTATACTGAAAAATAATAAGTAAAAACAGATTCACCTCTTCTGCAGAAGAATTGACAACATTAAGATTACGTTTGAGATCAGTAACCTAGAAGACAAAATAATAGTGAATAACTGAATATAGTCCAAGCATCATCCTCAAGTAGATACAAAGAAAAAGTACATAACCCAACCTGGCTTCTAAACTGAATTTTAAACGAGAAAACTCTCAGCTTGGATTCCACTCGTGGTACTTTCATCAGCTCCAAGAAATACTGGTTAAAATCAGAGGCAGACAAGTACACAAACACACCAGAAACTGATTAGATGTAAATTAAAATGTAATTTCGACCTACAAATATTATCGTTTACTATCTATGTGCTTCAATACTGTCATCTGAGTGTTAATTAAAGCAAGAGAGTTTGTGATAAATTTGTGAAAGACAAACATTGAAGATGTTTCGAGATTCAGAAGATTTTCATGAAATCTTTCCTCCACTTAAAATAAACTGATGCAAATAAAAAATAGCATATATACCTGCTCACATTTTCCTAGGTTACCTTTATCTCCATTGTATCCCTGAATATAAAAAAAATGCAATTAAAACTTGAAGAGTCAAAAACTGCTAAATTATGCCATTATAATTGAAACAGAAAGAGGCAACAGAAGCAAATGATAAGCCATCCTAATTGACGGACTGAGATAACTAAGTATGATCACCGTCAGTAGTTCCATTTCCTCCTTCGTAGGACAAAACTTTATGAGGTTCTCAATTTGATCAACATCTAAAACTGAATCATCCAAGGTAAGGACTGAACTCTGTCAAACAAAACTAAAAAAATAATTAGTAAAGTTTTTAGTTAAATCATTATACATTAATGATATATAATAGAATCAAGGAACTAATAATAAAACGTTTGTGATAATTTCGGTATATTTGAGCTATGCAAAATTTTGATATCAATATACCAAGATTTGTCATTGATTCAAATAAATCCTGTTTAACAAGCATGAATTTGTCTCATTTTCACCGGTGCTACTTATTCTTTTCTCTTTTTTTTTTCTAAAATATGTAGATGAAAAACTAATATACAATATTTAAAGATAAAGATAACACAGAATCTGACAAGACAGGTAAATTTCAAATTTAAAAGAAATTTCTTCCAAGAATTAATCATTGAAGACCTACTAACCAATAAATCATTTAATGGCATCTTCACCTTCGTAAGCATGATTTCACAATTGTTTGCCCTTCTAAGATCAATCTGCAAAAGCAACTGATACTAGTGAATTGAAACATGTCAAACCTTGTTTATATAACATTAAAAGAACTTACTGGCACTTGGAATTTGCTTGAAAGAATATTAGATAGTTAATTGAGTTAAAGAAAAGAAGGAAATAATACACTTGAATGATGGATTCTTAAAGTCTAATGCTACCTCCTGGACAAAATCATAAATACAAAATATTATTTTCTTGACAAGTATTAAAGAAATAACTTGGACTAGGTGAGTCCTTAATGCCTCGAAGATAGGGGTCCATTCAACAAGCACTTGGACTCAGGCTCTAACACTTTCCTAAGCATCCAAAAGGAAAAAAAATGGAAGTATTCAGATGCAAAGAAGAGTGCTAAAGACTCGATAACATAAATACATATCTTTATTATAATAATAATAACAACAACAACAACAACAACAACATAAAAAATAACCACGTCTTGATTTGCTAGGTGGTAAAGTGTCACCCTATAACCCAGTTAACCTTTTCTTTTGCGTCATTATAAATATATGTATTACTATTTGAAATATGTGTTTAATTCGGTATCTTAGCACAACAATTCTAATTTTTTTTATATATAATGATGATCTAAATTCTTGATGTCATTTATGTTTAGTTATTTTGATTTAGTAATTATTATTGAGCATGATGTTGTGTTTGAGCTACTAAATTGTACAATTTAAAATTGTTTTAAAATTGATATTTATTTAGAATAATATTGTGATATTGGTAATTTTTATGCAAAATGATTATGTACTCAATAATCATGAATTATAATGGAGGTAATATTTAGGTTCAATTTAGAATATTATTTTGCTAAAGATTTCTAATGGCCTTTAATTTAATGAAATATATGTGTTTAAATATATTGTTATTAGTTTTAAGAATCCAATGTATGAATAGATAGTGCCAAGCCTTTGACCAAGGTTTAAAATTTCAATATGAAATTACGTGCAGGTCCATGCTTGGAGACAAACTGACTGTATTGCCCGACACGAACTAGTTTTTCAATTGCTGCTTTAGACTATGATAGGACTTCAAATTCAACATGTTTATATATATATATATATATATATATATAGAGAGAGAGAGAGAGAGAGAGATAGCCTACGGTGGCACCATAGAGATTCAATAGTCTGATGCATTGATAAAGATTTCTAGTGACATATTTAATGAAATATATATGTTTAAGTATATTATTGTTAGTTTTAAGAATTATGTGTTTCAATTTATATAAGTAAGCAACTAAGCATGAACAGATAGTGCTAGGCTGCCAGCCTATCGTATCATCACAGTGATCGTCAACGATGACACATGCACAGTGGTATATTACGACAAAAAAACATATGAGAATCTGTCAAGATGAGGTATGACAACAAAACTGTGTGCATGCTACTTGCTACCTACAATTCAATTTAGCTTAGAACAAATCGATTGATTTTCAAAAGAGAAAAGGAACAAATTATGTGTAAATGTATCTAGTTTCCTCTAAGATTGAACTAAAATTTTTGTCTATGTTCCTTAATCATGCAAAAATGCAGTTATTAGATTACAGATAAATCAATTTCCAAAGGTGCTAGCATCTTTTAATTTAGATATTGACAGCTATTTGACTTGAGAATTCAAGAACATTGAATCTAAAGTCTGTTATCCTTATTCAGTTTGCCAAAGGTTGGAGAAGCTGACGTCAAAAAGTGATTATTAACCTTGCAGACATTTGAACCTCAAGATTCAGGGGCTGATAGAAAGAACATTTTTAATATAGTCTAGAACTAGATCGATTGAAGATATTTTAGGATTCATCAATAATGTAACAATTCATTATCACGTTAGATTGAAGGAGACGACTCAAGGCAACTCCATAAGATGGAAATTTGTCACAGCTGGTACAGTGGTACTTAAATTCTTTATTTACTTTAAACTGTTGAGATAAATATAACATGCACAATTTTAGTTTCTTTACTGTAAGCCTTAATTCTACTCTATTATTATTAAGTTTGAAACTTTTTTGGTGCAATAGTAAGTTTTGACTCTGTAATTTATACAATTGTCTTTACAAATTCAATAACTTATACAAAATACAGATTACACAGTTTTTGACCAAGACACGAAGGATTTCTTTTTACCTTAATATCTAAAAGAAATGATAAATTTCTATTGCTTATCCTTATATGAAGTATATACATTGAGATTTAGAAATAAGTGTATTGCTTTGCTTGGCTCAAAAGATACTAGAATATCGTGCCTTCTAGTGTCTAGCACCTTTAAGAACAATCTCATACTTTACAAAATTAAATTAGCTGCACAATAATTTATATACTTAAATAAAATATGTTAAGCCACATGTATGTTTTTTAAAGTAAATAACATTATAAAATAAATATATAATAATTAATTATGTATTTAGTCAATTAGGCCGTACAAGATAATATCAGTCCAATGAAGTACCAATATCCACAGTCCACACACAATATTAAGCTTTTGATTTTTTTTATATATTATGTAACATTCAACCTTGGAGAAATATAACTCTCTACAGTGAAGATTTTCTCATTCATTAGTTGTCATACCATACGTAGACTAGCCAAGAGTAGATTTGAGATAAGAGTACCGAACTATTTTTAACGCATCATGAACTAAATCTAATTAATGGGATATTTTAAATTTTAAACAATTGAAGAAAGAAACTACCCGGAGAAGCCAAATTAGAAAACAAATATTCTAATCTATGCTAAGCAGATAGGATGTATAACAATAGCATTGCACATCTTTCCATTTGAACTTGCAGGAAATAATGCTTACCAAATGAATTTTGTCAGATTTTGAACCCAAGGAGCGCCCACTCTTGGAACCTGAACCCTGAAGATTAGGAGTTGGCATGGCCACCGAAAAAAGTCTCTCTAATTCAGACATGTCAAACTCTGGGGTCCTAGGATAAAGAAATACAAGAAGTGTGAGATATGCTGGCAAAATGGTATACATTGTTCAATAAATTATGAATGGATGGTCAAGTACTTTAAAAATTCATCACAATCTGGTGACTCTGCCCATAGGCTTCCTTGCACTGCCCTTGTTACTTTAATCCAATGCAATGGCTTCAAGTTAGACTTTCTTGTTGACGATTGGTTATACAGCATAAATCTAGATGTTCGGGTCAGAAGCCGTCCGTGCCCCCCTAATGTAAGTGCACTTAAGCCACATGGGGGTGGTGGAGGTATTACCTCACAATTAGCACACTTTCCTCCCGAAATGTCAGCAAAAGTAGGGCCCTTCACAAAATCGGGAGGTGCAGGGGGAGGTGGTAAAGGTGTTGAAGATGATGCTTTGGAATCAAAATCAACGGAATGTTTTGGGAAAATATGTGGTGGTGGAGGTGATGCCGATGTTGCAGCTGCAGAACCAGGATAAGGACCTGGGACAGCTAAATCAGATTCTTTAGTAAAAGGCAAACTGCTGGTGTGGGGACTTTTCGAGGTGATCAATGGTGGTGAAGGAGGGCTAGGTATCAACTTGCTTGCCATGTTCCCTGACAGTGCTTCATGTCTAACAGGGGAAGCAGACTTTTCCAAGCCAGCTGAGGTAGAGGGTGCTGAAATCTTTTTATAGGGAGTGGGAGGTGGAGGAGCTGAAGTTGATTGTGTAGAATTCCCATGGTGTGATGGTACGGAAGGGATGGAATTTTGCGGTGCTGAATATGAAAGCTTCTGATCAGGTGATGGGGGAACTTTTGTAATAGAGCTTTTAATTGTCCTAAATGGGGGTTCAAATGATGCTGGTGCTTCGCCAACTGTATCTACTTCGAGTTTAGTAGCAAAAGCCAGAGGAACAAGAGGAATAGAAGGAGGGGCTAAGACAACCTCTTTTGGTGCTAGTGGTGATGGAGCTGATGGTGGTGAAGGACTAAGGAGGATATGAGCATTTGCCCGTGAAATTTCTTCTGTATAGCTTTGTGAAGTTGTCGACAGCAGTACAGACAATTCGTGTTGTGATGACTTCAGAGAAATGGTGGATCCAGAAATTGAACTGGTTGTGAGAGATGAAGGTTCTTGTATATAGTTTGCTGAATCTGTTAAAAGTGGTACTGACGACGAGTGTTGCAATGACTTCGGAGAAGAGGTTAGTGATTTCTTGTTTCTATCATAAGTTTCACCAGATACGTCTTCCTCCTGAAGCGTATCAGCGCTTGATTTTGTTAGAAGAATATCAACTTCAGATTTATAAGGACAAAATGCATCAACCTTCTCTTGCAAAGACTTTGATGAAGCAATATGCTGAAGAACTTGGGTTGCAGCATCAGCATTTGTGTCTAGCCAATCAAAATTGTTGAATATCTCATTCACTCTTGTAAATGCTTCTGTTGAAAGGCCCTCTGTATCTTCACCACTTATTAATTCCAATGATATTAGTGAATTAGCAGCATTCATCTCTGAGAAAAGAATCTACGGCAAAAAGAAAGATAAAAACAGAAATAATTAAATGTATAAATATATTTAACTAGTGATAGAAGATGATGGAGAGCTCACCTCAACTCTAAAATCCTTTGGAAATCTGTCTTTTGCGTCCCACAATATATCTATTGAATCACGATCTAACATCAAAATGTTAGACCTAATAAATGCTGTATTGAACATTACTCTAAACATCATCTGCTCACGTTCTAGATCGTCATCCAAACTGATGCACTCAAGAACGACATCTCCTTGAATATGGGAATGAATATCAAATTTAACAAGTTCACAATCCTGCACTTTGAGCGCAAATAAGCAATGTTGAAACACGACCAGCTAGAATAAAAACATGACATTTGAAGACATAAATGTTGAAACATGACCAGCTAGAATAAAAACATGGCATTCGAAGACATAACTTTACATGCACTAAACTCTTGCTCAAATCATCCAAATAAAGAAAGATCTCATTCATAAGATTAATACAAAGCATATAACCTTCATTTGCATTTTAATTCAGGGAGGAATCAAGCATTACCTGTTTGTAGAAGTGAACAGATTTGCTCTTCTTAGGTGTTGAGAATAGAACTTTTGGAGTTGGATCGGCAGCAAGAAGGGGATCCTGCCCATAAATTCGAAACAATGGCCGGCATCCATCCATTCCATCACAGTTGGGTAAACATCTAAGAATTATACAGTTCAGAGTGAGAGCCCGATCAAGCGGAGGCCACTGTGAGCCAACATTTCTGTTTGAAATATAATGCAAGTATCTCAGTTGGGAAGGCAGGGGATTCAACGGGGACAGTAACTGCAAGAGCTCACGAGGGGCTTGTTTGTAGATCATGTCTAGTGCCCTTTGTTCGCCTGCATACTGTTTGCGGTAAACTAAAAGTGCGGCCAACATAAAAGCTAGGACCGGCCAGCCACCGCGCTCACAATGCATCAACAAGATGTTTTGCTGACCCAACAAGAGCCAGCTCTCACAGGACCTCAAGAAATGGTGAAGCATTTCCATTGTGAGCAGTGGGCATCCTTCATATTGCCTTGGATATTCCATCACAGCCATGTCATATTCTGACAGGATACTGGAAATCTGGCTTGGATTCACTCCCTCCCGGAAGTTGAACACCACGAAGGAAGCATCAGGGAATTGATCATGAAGCTGTGCCACAATGCCTTCCATGTATACCTTGTACTCATCCCCCTCCAAGACGTCAGTTTTGAAGCAGGAATCGAAGACTGTAACCATTAAATAGAAAATGATTTCTTCGGAGAAAAACATATCAGAAATAGCAAGACGTCAGTTGTGAAGCAGGAATCGGGGTCTGTAACCATTAAATGGAAAATGAGTTTCTTCGGAGCAAAACATATCAGAAATAGCAACACCAGGCCTGAATCCTAAGCACCGCAGTTTCATGTTTAGAGAAACAGAATAGGTCCTTTTCTAGGATTGCTGCTGCAACTGACAACAGCAGCTGAATTTACACAATAATTCATTGATATACATGATTCAAACAGTTTTAAAAAAAATGGCGATTTCACGAGAAACTCGGCCATCAATGTGCTACTCGGCGAAACAAAGATAGCAGTTCCTATCCAAAGAAAACTATAGCAAAATATTGAACCAAAAGAACAATTTTTTACAAGTGGACGGATTGAAGCTCTTGTAGTTGGTTACTGAGAGTTCCCATGGTGTTCGCATCAAGTATGGAACAGCCAAAAGCAAATAGGAAAAAGAGTTAATCTCAAGTGATACCAAACCAAATCATAGTTGAATAGTATATACTGCGTCAGAAAGACGAAGAACAAATGTGATCGAGTTTGCATATTAATCAAAACCCCAGAAATGTCTTGAAGAGAATTAAAAAAAAAACATACCGTAGACTCTCTTGGAAATCTCCAACAGCCCATCGGGTGGCTTGCGGTAGAAGAACTTCCGGAACAGCGCCATTGTCAAGATCCAGCCGAATTAAACGAAATGCTATCGCTACCGACAGAGCGGGCGAAATCAACAAACCCTAGAAGAAATCGCGTAGCTCGATCCAGCTCCGCATCTTCCGCCGCACAATCTGGGTAACATTGAGGAGATGAGATTCAAGGAGTAATCGGGTAAAGCGAATCCAAATCTTATCGTTGAAGCGGCCGGAGTGTGGATTCGGGAACAGAGCACCGATTTTTGCCGCAGCTTCAAGAAATCGCTTGCTCTTCGTTTTCTATTCCCAATTTGTTCTAATCCCTCGTCTAAATATGCATCAAACAACTTCAAAAAAAGAAACAAAAAAATCTCTTGCGAGTGATCGCATCCAAGTAAGAAACCCCGTTTGATTTTCTTTTTTTTCTTAAAAGAATCGGAGATAAATGGTGGAGGATTCAGAGCCACCTCGTGCATCGCTTTCTTTTTCGCCGCCTCTCAAGAATGACGTGTGACCGTTGCCATGCTCATGATATTTGCACGCTCCAGTTTTGCTGTCTCCACCCTTTCTTTCATTGTCCATGTACTGTAAATTAATCTATAAATGGTAAGTTATGTTTTTTAATATTCATTTAATGATTTAATCGGCAAGGCAAAGATTGATATTTCATCAAAAATTGGCCAAAAATGATTTTAAATGATTTTTTGCGTATACATATAGCTCGCAAATGAGTAAATACTATTGGGAGTAAGGGAGAAGGAATAAAAAAATGGGTGTGAGGTTAGCAATGTCTTGTTGTTCTGTTTGGAGCAGGTAGCTTTCAGCATGAGGTGACTCACAAGTTAGTTATGGCAGGTGTACCCGTCAACAGGCGTCGGACTAAAAAAATCAGTAATTTATTAATATTTCTTGGTTCTTAATTCATTGAATTGCTGAAATAATGTATACATATAGAACAAAACTATTGGTTTTTAGTTTAATAAATTTGGTAAATTCAATAATTTTTTGGTTTAAATTGGTAATAAGTTTTATAATGTATATATATAGAGCAAAACTAATGAGTTTTACATTGGGACTTGCAATTTGTGAGCAAGTAGGACTTCGGGCGCATTTGGGATTGCAGGGTGAGCTGCAGGCCACCGGTCAAATTTTTTTGCACCGTGAAGCGCCAACATCAATTTTTGCTGCTTTGCTGCAACAACTGGAGTCAATGCCTTAATTTTCTGAAGGCTGCGCCCGCGGGGTCCCCCCTTAGGCCGCACGGGCTAAAACTTACGGATCCCCATGTGCCCGTGTTTCTCTTCCGAAAAAAGCCTAGCGACTCCAAAAATCTCCTTCTCCTCCTCTCGTCGCCTCGCGTTGTTGCCCTAGCAACTCCTCGACATTGCTGCCCTAGCGACTCCTCATCGTTGCTGGAAGTCACCGGCTTGTCTTCTCCTCATCGCAACTGTCGTCTCCTCACCATCGCTCGTAGAAGTACCCCTATTTCTATCTTGTCGTCGCCATCAAATCCAGAACCAGTTCTGCTGCTTTTCTTTTCATTTCCACTTTAGGCAAAGGTTTGTCAACGGAGATTTCAACATTTTAACTTTTAAATTTTTTTGTTATCAACTTCCAATCTAATATTGAATATTCTTCACACTCTGTCAACTTCCATCAAGTTCAGAACCTACTGCTGCTCGCTCTTCTTCTAGAACCTGCTGTTGCTGCTCGTCTTATCCTTCCCAGGTAAGTTTTGGTTGCTTATTTTCTTCCTCATTCCTAGTTTGCACATTGCTCTACTCTTGATGGCAAGTTGAGGGGCACACAGATTTCCAGTTCCCAGAGATCGTAAATGAATAAAAACCAGCTTAAATGCACAGATTTGAAACATGAACATTAATCTAGAATTTTTGGCATTGAAATTTCTTTTGAATTACAAATAGCTGAGGAGCTGTTATATCCTAATGCTTTTTCAAGAGCACATCTCGTGCTCACTTGATCCTTTGATCCTTTAAGTAAATATTTTATATACATAATCTAAGAACTAAATGCTACCATAAAGCGTCAATGATTAGTTACTGAAAGCTATCAATGTGTTTGAGAGTACATAAGCAGCTGATAATATGCCAAGAGAAACATGTCTGTTTAGAGCATTGAATATATAATTTATACTCTATAACATATTTCTTATATAGAAACATGTCTGATTGTTGCATCTGCCAATTCTTGCTCTTCTTTATGATTTCACATTGAACCCTTCACTTTTGTTGATGATGTAAATATTTAAATTGCTTATGAGAGATTATTTTACCACTCAAATTGGGCAGGGGAGGTTAACAGTTAGTTGAGGATATCAATGTGTTTCCAATCTAGTGTTGCCTTTTTCTTTCTCATTTTCTTAATATATTCAATGCTTAATATAGGAGGTTAACAGTTAGTATTTCTAGATGGCACATAGTTCAAAAACAAAAGAAAAGGCTATATAGACCTTCCGGACTACACAAATATTTTGTGATATTTGTGTTAGAGCTGTTGAACAAAATATGAGATCATTTTAATGAGCAAGGGTGGAAATATATTGTGGATTCTTTTCAACATGAAACTGATATTATGTATGAGAAGCCACAATTAAAAAATCGATGGGATCAATTGAAGATTGATTGGAAATTATGGAAGGAATTAAAAGGAAGAGAGATTGGGCTTGGATAGAATTCTAGATTAGATACAGTGGATGCACCAGCAGACTGGTGGGCTGCAAAGATTGAGATATGTTTTTAATTTACTTCACGAATGAAGGTTAACAATTGCCCTTTATTTTACATATGCCACTTTTACAATTTTAGGGTAACAAGGAGTACGCTAAGTTTCGAAAGAAAGGAATTCACCCTGAAATTAAAAGTAAAAATAATATTATGTTTGGCAATACTATGACATTTGGAGTCGATTGTTATACACCAACACTGCCTCCCGAGGAAGATCAACATATGAATGTGGAGAATGAACAATACTCCTTGCCTTCAGGAGATGGAAGTGAATCAATAAATAATGACTCATCATCATCCCAAGCTAAGAAAGCAGCTGGTAAGAGGAAGATTAGACAATCAGAGGTGTCAAAATTAAATAGCAACTTTTCCCAATTTATGAGTCTTATGGTTGACTTCAAGGATGTGATGAATCCTCCTGGTTGTAGTATTAAGGAAGTAATGGCTGATGTAAAAAAGTCTTACTGGGCTTTCTGAAGGCGAAGAAATGCTTAATGTCACTGCCCTTTTGTTTGAACAGAAGGCAAAGAGAGAGTTATGGAGTACTTTTGACACTCCAGCAGGAAAACTACAATGGCTATAATTTCAATATGACTTGTTTAAGAAGTTTGGTAGGTTTTAGATACACTTGGCTGTAGTACTGTATTAATTATGTTTGATGTTGTTGGTCGTTATGTTTGTTGTCTTTGAATGACTATGTTTTTGATGTATGAATGACAATTTGCAAACTTTTGATTGTATGCATATTTGCATTGTTTATATTTAGTTATGTTATGATTGCACTAATTATGCATATTTGCATTTTTTTTTATTTGGATATCCAATGTAAAATTAATTTATGAATGTTTGAGATAAAATTGTTGCAATGTGTTTGTGATATTTTGTTTATTTTATTATTTTAATTTTTATATAATTTTCTGGTTAATAATATTCACAATACTTTTTCCAGCAGTAATATATAGTATTTTGACACCAAATAGTACTGCTTTTGACCATACAGCACTGCAACAGTGCACCTGCACCAGCACAACCTGCACTGCAATCCCAAACTGGCCTTTCATTTGCCTAAGTGTCACGTCCCGGCCTTAGAGTTCTTCGGCGGACCTTCGTACCACGCCGAAATCCTAGATTCCGGCCTTAAAATCACCCCAAATCAAAACCCTAATTCTCACCTTCAATCTGATTTTGACCATAGTCAAAATCACCAATCGCCCGCTTGCCAAAAATCAAATTGCTCGGCTGACATCACATCTGCGTCAGCCATTCGAATAGATATCTCGTCGATCTGATTTCGCCCGTTTGACTACTGTTTCATTAACTCGCCTCGTGTCACGCCCCGGTCGGATCGGTCTAGAATGAGCGCTTATCCGCTTCCTAGAGCCGTCCGGCGGAATACCAGAACGTAACTCGCCCTAGGGTTTCCGACCAGAAATTAGAAACCCTAATCTCCCCGGATAATTTTTCTCCCCAAAATACAATTCGCACGGAGAAAACCCTAACCCCAATTTAGAAATCCGAAAAGAAACGGAACCCTAAATTAAATACCTCTTCTGATTTTGACCAAGGTCAAAATCAAAGCCTTGCTTACGTCAGCCACGCGATCGCTGACGTCAGCCCTCGAAATCGTCCGCCGCCCGCGTCGATTTTCGCTTCCGCCGCTCGATTTTGCACGCTGACGTCCGCCTGACGTCAGCGTCCCGAATTCGTTCGAAATCGAATTTTCGATTCGATTTCGCCGTTGACGACCGCCGATTTTGACTCACATCGAAGTGCGGGTCATCGTCTTCCTCGCGACGCACGACGCCGCCGCGTCGTTGTTTCTGCCGAGCGCCGCCGCGCCCGGGAGTTGGCCGAGAAAGGGGAAGGTCGCCCGCCTCCCTCGGACCTCGTCGTCGGCAGCCGCCTGCTGCCAGAAGCCGTCGCCGGAAACACCGAAACAGGGGAAGGAAGGTGGAAGAGGGAAAGCTTCGTTTTATTCCTCGAAAACGTTACAAAACTCCTCTTTACTCCGACGACCACCGTCGCCGGTGCCCCCATCCCTCCCTCGCCGGTCATCGCCGGTTACAAGCTCTGTTTTCCTTCTCTCTCTCGTCGACGCCGCCGCGCCGACCTTCGCCCCTTGGCGGCATCAGAGCCCAGCTCTGGAAGGGCGACGGCGCCTCGCCGTCGCCGGTGAGGCGCCGTCGCCGGTGGAGTCGCCCCCGGCGCTCTCTGTGTGGTGACGCCTCTGCGCCCCCAGTTTCGTCCGTCTCTCGGACGTTTATAGCCGCGTCCGATCTGTGAGCTCGTGTCTCTGTTGCCCGATTCCTCCGCGTCTGATCCGGCTGATGGAGGAGACGACGTCAAGGCTTTCGACCGCGTCCGCGTCCGCCGCGAACGTTGCCCTCGATTCCCACCGGAATCGGTCGTCGCCCGAGTCGCATGGTGAGCTCGCGTCCTCTGAAGACGCCGCCAGTCCGCGTCCGTCGCACGCGCCACGCCCGCGCGTGTCGCTGACTCGGCACCGCTCGCGTTGCTCCGCGTGATTTGCCCTGGTCAACATCCTCAGTTGACCGGGCTTCTCCCCTCTGCAAGTGTGCTTCTGCCAATTGTGGGCCTAGGCTTGGGTTGGGCCGGACCGCTGAACCGGGCCCTAACAATACTCCCCCACCTGATTTGAACATCGCCCTCGATGTTCCATGCAAGTTGAACATTGACCTTCCAATGTTCAAGGTCCTTCATCCTCTGCTGATGAATGTTTGCTGCACCATGCTTATAGCAACCTGCATCAACAAATTTGTCAAGGATAATCTTGCTTCACCATATTTGCTGAACTCAGCTGAACCTCGATGTCCCTGACACCGGCATCGACGCCCCTGGCGCCGGCATCAACGCCCCTGGCACCGGCATCAACGCCCCTGGCGCCGGCATCAATGCTATGCATTGGCATCAACACGCCCTGGTGTTGGCATCAACGCCCCCTGGGGTTGGCATCAACACGCCTTAGTGTTGGCATCAATGCTATGCATTGGCATCAGAGCCCCTGCTCCGGGAAGTGATCTTGCAATCACTGAGCTCTTATAGAGTCTCCTTCGATGTCCCCTGACATCGGCATCGACGTCCCTGACATCGGCATCAATGCCCTTAGACATTGGCATCAACACACCCTAGTGTTGGCATCAGGGTCCCTACCCTGGAAGAACGACACTCCTTGTCGCCCGTAGTGATGGTGTTGCCTCTCAGATCTTTCTGATTCACCTTGCTGGATCATTTTAAGCTCTGATACCTGTTGTCACGCCCCGGTCGGATCGGTCTAGAATGAGCGCTTATCCGCTTCCTAGAGCCGTCCGGCGGAATACCAGAACGTAACTCGCCCTAGGGTTTCCGACCAGAAATTAGAAACCCTAATCTCCCCGGATAATTTTTCTCCCCAAAATACAATTCGCACGGAGAAAACCCTAACCCCAATTTAGAAATCCGAAAAGAAACGGAACCCTAAATTAAATACCTCTTCTGATTTTGACCAAGGTCAAAATCAAAGCCTTGCTTACGTCAGCCACGCGATCGCTGACGTCAGCCCTCGAAATCGTCCGCCGCCCGCGTCGATTTTCGCTTCCGCCGCTCGATTTTGCACGCTGACGTCCGCCTGACGTCAGCGTCCCGAATTCGTTCGAAATCGAATTTTCGATTCGATTTCGCCGTTGACGACCGCCGATTTTGACTCACATCGAAGTGCGGGTCATCGTCTTCCTCGCGACGCACGACGCCGCCGCGTCGTTGTTTCTGCCGAGCGCCGCCGCGCCCGGGAGTTGGCCGAGAAAGGGGAAGGTCGCCCGCCTCCCTCGGACCTCGTCGTCGGCAGCCGCCTGCTGCCAGAAGCCGTCGCCGGAAACACCGAAACAGGGGAAGGAAGGTGGAAGAGGGAAAGCTTCGTTTTATTCCTCGAAAACGTTACAAAACTCCTCTTTACTCCGACGACCACCGTCGCCGGTGCCCCCATCCCTCCCTCGCCGGTCATCGCCGGTTACAAGCTCTGTTTTCCTTCTCTCTCTCGTCGACGCCGCCGCGCCGACCTTCGCCCCTTGGCGGCATCAGAGCCCAGCTCTGGAAGGGCGACGGCGCCTCGCCGTCGCCGGTGGAGTCGCCCCCCGGCGCTCTCTGTGTGGTGACGCCTCTGCGCCCCCAGTTTCGTCCGTCTCTCGGACGTTTATAGCCGCGTCCGATCTGTGAGCTCGCGTCTCTGTTGCCCGATTCCTCCGCGTCTGATCCGGCTGATGGAGGAGACGACGTCAAGGCTTTCGACCGCGTCCGCGTCCGCCGCGAACGTTGCCCTCGATTCCCACCGGAATCGGTCGTCGCCCGAGTCGCATGGTGAGCTCGCGTCCTCTGAAGACGCCGCCAGTCCGCGTCCGTCGCACGCGCCACGCCCGCGCGTGTCGCTGACTCGGCACCGCTCGCGTTGCTCCGCGTGATTTGCCCTGGTCAACATCCTCAGTTGACCGGGCTTCTCCCCTCTGCAAGTGTGCTTCTGCCAATTGTGGGCCTAGGCTTGGGTTGGGCCGGACCGCTGAACCGGGCCCTAACACCTCGCAACGCGTGCGAGGTCTCACCGTCGTTTTCCTCATGAACGAATGTCGTGCTCATTCGTCTGCATATGCCGGCAGGGAAGGCTGCCTGCCTCCGCTCAGCCTCTCGTCACCGCCAGCGCTGCCATTGTCACCAGACACCATGGCCAGAACTGCTGAGAACACGCGAAACCAGGGAAAGGAAGAAGTGAAGGGGAAAGCTTGCGTTTATTCATGGTAAAGCTACAAAACCCCTCCTCCTTATTCACCAACGACCCTTGTCACCGACCCCCTTTCCCTCCCTCACCTACGGCACCGTTGCCGTCAGTTACAGTCGCCCCTTTGGCGCCAGAATACAGCCCGCTACCTCACCCAAAATCCTCTCGTCGGTGTCTCCCTAGACGCCGGAAACTCACCGCTGCTCCCTACTTGATGGTGATGATGGTAGAGCCGATTGATTCCTCGATCGTCCTCTTGTCGGATGATTTATAGAGGAGGCGAATGTCCGCCGCTGCCTCCGCGCTTCACGCTCGCGACCTTGTCTTCCTTCCCAAATCAGAAGTCCATGCCTCCGCATCCGCTTCTCATGCGTGCGCTGACCGTGCTCTTGCTGCGCCCATCGCTGCCGTTGTCCACGTCCGCTGCCGAATCTCTCATTGATGTCGTGTCTGCTATTGCATCTGGGGAAGTCGGGGAAGAATACTCATCTAATGCGGTGTTCCCGATTTTGGGGTCAAAATCACCTATTAACCACTGAAATCGGGATCCATTTTGAGCTCTTACACGCGGGCTTGGGCTTTCTTTCGGCCCACCAGGCTTTAGTCCAGCCTGACGGTCCATGGGCCTGACCTGTTGGTCCAAGGGTCTAATAATTCTCCCCCACCCAATTTGGACATCACCCACGATGTCTGTTACGGGCGTTTCTTTCACAACCATTGATGCGATGTACCCAATACGACATTGCGGAACCTCCGTGGCAGTGTTCGGAGCTACCTAGATCGCACCCATCCTTGGCACCTCGGTGTTGTCCTCAGCCTCCTCTGCTGGTTCCTGTAGCACCATTGTTATGATTTTCTGTCTGGTTGGGCAATCCTTCATCCAGTGACGACCGCCACATAAGAAACACCCCTGTGGCTTTGATTCTGCATGGACCCTTCGTGTAGTCCGTTGTGGCTCTTGCCGTCTCGGTGAGCCCCTGTCTCGCCGGGGAAAGGGTCTACCTCTTTCTGGAACTCTAGCTCTCAACGGGGATCCACGCTTTAGTGGTGACCTTGACTTCCTTGGTGGTGCTAGTTTGGAATTTTGAATGTCCACCAAAGATTCGGCCACTGCCGCAGCCGCCCTCCAGTCAAGTGGTAAGTGTCGTTGGACCTTCGTCTCTGCCCATAGTTAAAGATTCCGGAGGAAGAAGTACCTCCTGTCTACCTCCGCCATGTTCGGTAACTCCAACATGAGTGCAGAGAATGCCCTGATATACTCCTGATCGACCCTGTGTGCCTCAACTGATCCACTTTGCCACAAGCCTGATCTGCTGAGTTTCTGGGAAGAAACTGCCGCCACAGTTCCTCACGGAAAGTCTCCCATGGCCAACTAGAAGCCCTCGACGTCGAGCTAACTTTGGTTCACCACCAAAGTTTCGCTTCGGCTGTGAGATACGCGATGCACACCTGCACCCGTTCTCTCTCTGGAACATGGCTCCGTAGAGAACAACTACTCCATGTCTCAGATGAAGTTCTCTACCTCCCTAGAAGATCGCCCCCCCCCCCCCCCCCGAATGTCGCTGGCTCAGCGATGCGTACCTTCGGCTTGAGAGTCTCCTACTCTGTCGTCGCTATCGATCGTGATGCTTGTGCTAGGGCCAAGTGTAGCACAACAATCTCAGCCTGCATCTCTGTCCGCATCCTTGCCATCTGCTCTGACAAATCAATCAGATCCTCCAGTGTCTGCTGTAGAGCTTCAATCTGTAACCGCTGTTGCTTCACCATCCTCTGAAGATGCTCCACCTAGGGAACCACCATGTTGTCTCCCTCTCCAGTCAGGCTGAGCACCTGCTCCAATCATGTTATGCGATCTCCCTGATTCACCATCTCCTCAGGTAGTTTAGTCGTCCCCTTGGCTTTACCACCCTGATCACACTGAGGCCAAACGTCCCCTTAGCCGCATGCCTCCCCTCAGCCTCTCGTCACTGCCGGTCGCGGCCGTTGTCACCAGACACCGTCGCCGGAACTGCTGAGAACACACAAAACCAGGGAAAGGAAGAAGTGAATGGGGGAAAGCTTGTGTTTATTCACGGTAAAGCTACAAAACCCCTCCTCCTTATTCACCGACAACCCCTGTCGCTGACCCCCTTTCCCTCCCTCGCTGACGGTACCCTTGCTATCGGTTACAGTCGCTCACAAGATTGCACTCACCGTTTCCCCCTGGCGCCGGAATACAGCTCGCTACCTCACCCCAAAATCCTCTCGTCGGCGTCTCCCTAGATGCCGGAAACTCACCGCTGCTCCCTACTTGATGGTGATGATGGTAGGGCCGATTGATTCCTCGATCGTCCTCCTGTCAGACGATTTATAGAGGAGGCGAATGTCCACTGCTGCCTCCGCGCTTCACTCCTGCGACCTCGTCTTCCTTCCCAAATCGGAAGTCCATGCCTCCGCGTCCACTTCTCACGCGTGCGCCGACCACGCTCCTGCTGCGCCCATCGCTACCATCGTCTGTGTCCGCCGCCGAATCTCTCGCTGATGCCGCGTCTGCTATCGCGTCCGAGGAAGTCAGGGAAGAAGACTCGTCTGATGTGGCGTTCCCGATTTTGGGGTCAAAATCACCTGTTGACCACTGAAATCGGGCTCCCTTTTGAGCTCTTACGCGCGGGCTTGGGCTTTCTTTCGGCCCAACAGTCTTTAGTCCAGCCCGACGGTCTATGGGCCTGGCTTGTTGATCCAAGGGTCTAACACTAAGCGAGATTGAAAGAGAGGAAAAGAAGTTGTGGCAATGTCTTATTGGAGGATAGTCTTCTCTAATTACTAGGATTCAAAACTATGTGAGCAAAGCTCATATGATTTCTAGTCATCCCTAATAACCACCCTGGTAATACCACTCACTTTATTCATATTGTGTACATCTTTTGTATTAATCAAAACACATATTAATGACAAGACAAATTATAAAAAAAAATACTTAATGAGTTTTGTAATTGGCCTTGCAATTTGGGAGCAAATGTGACTTCTTTCACAAAAGCAAGAGTGAAACAAAGAAGAATAAAATTTTAGGTATGAACATGGCAAAGTATTAGAAGACGGGCTATAAAGTTAGCCTCATCTTCACACATTAAAATGTACATCAGTATTAATTACTCTAGATAACTACTCCAGCACAACCACACATTATTTGAGTTGCATACATATTTTGTACTAACAAAAACACTGGATTTGAACCTAAGTGAGCAAAGCTCATATGATTTTGAGTCATACCCAATGACCACTCAGGCACAACCATCTATGATTTCCGGTCATGCCCAATAACCACTCTAGCACAACCACCTAATGAGTTTTATACTTAGACTTGCAATTTGCAAGCAATGAGGGAGAAGAGAGAGAAGAGAGAAGGGAGAGAGAGAGAGAGAGGGAGGAGAGAGAGGAGAAATTTTAGTTAACATTATCAATTATTCTAACAACAATACCGTGGTTGGTAGCATTTGAAGATGGTCTACAAAATTAGCCTCATTTTTGTATATTAAAACATGAATTATTATTAATCTTTCTACAACAATATCTATGTTTGGTAATATTATAACCTACACGAGCAAAGCTCACAAGATTTTGAGTCATACCCACTAATTTGAAGATGTTCTACCCACTTTATTTGTGCTGCATAGATCTTTCATATTAATTGAAACACAAGATTGATAACCTTACCAACCACAACACATATTTGTCTCCTCATCTATCAAAATTGTCTCATATCTATTAAGGTATTTGACTAAGGATAAAACTAATATCTATAAACACTTTTATACAAATCTTGATATAACACAAAAAGAACAAAAGCATAATAACGATAATATAAAGGGTCTGTTTGGTCCCGCTGTTAATAGTTTTTATAATTGTGCTAAACTATGTTGTGTTGTACTATGCTTCACTATCAAAATTTATAAGATGTTTGGTTAAAAATTTTTTAATTACCATAAAAATTTAAAATAATAAATAAATAAATTATTTAAAATAATATATATATATATATATATATATTTATTATTATGATTTTGAATTATTTAAAATAATAATACTTAAAATTTTAAATGAAATCATATGAATTACTTTTTTTAAGAATCAGAAGGTGGAAAAGCATCAAATTGCAGCTTTCTCAAATTTTATTTTTTTATTACTTTTTTCTATTTCTGTTTTTCATTACCAAATAATTTTTTATCTAGCCCTGCTGTTAATAACTTTTATAACTGTGCTAAACTGTGTTAAGTTGTGTTGTGCTTCACTGTCAAAATTTATAAGATGTTTGGTTAATAACTTTTTAATTTCGATAAAAATTTAAAATAATAAATAAATAAATTATTTTAAATTATTTAAAATAATAATATATTTTATTTTTTTTATTATTATGATTTTGAATTATTTAAAATAACAATACTTCAAATTTTAAATGAAATCATATGAATTACTTTTTTAAGAATCTGAAAAAGCATCAAATTGTAGCTTTCCCAAATTCTGCTTTTTTATTGCTTTTTTCTAATTTTGTTTTTTCATTACCAAGCTATTTTTTATCTGCTTTCTACTTAAAAGTAGCCTAAAAACGGAGTCAAACAAGCCCAAAGTTGTCTCATACCAAAGTTGTCTCATATCTACTAATGTACTGGACCTAGGGCAAAATAATTAGAATAGTTAAACTAATCCCTATGAATATTATTATGCAAATCTAGATATAACAAAAGCATAATAAAAAAATAATTATTAATTATCCAAAAGAGAGAGCTTGGAGACATCACATATGTGTTTTATAGTCCAAAAAGAGAGCTTGAGACATCACATGTTACAAATACATCATTATTAATTATCCAAAATTAGCATGTCTTGTGGTTGGTAGGATTTGAACCTACGCAAACAAAGTTCACATGATTTTCATCAAGTCATGCCCTATAACGACTCTAGCACAACCACTCCTCTAATTTTAAGATTCCGTATCAATTATCGCATCACACACTAACCAACACACATACAAGTCTCTTTATCAATCAAAGTTATCTCATATCTACTAAGGTACTCGACTAAGGATAAAATAATATTATTATAAAAATTTAGATATATATCTAAACATGCCTAAAACCTACTTTTGCACAACTACACCCTTTATTTGTACTTTAATTAATATTCAAATTGAATATTTTATTGCATAACATATTAATTATCAAGCTAAGTTTTATATAAAGAAAAAGATTTAAAATTTTAGAAATGCATTTTTAATTTTCTTAAATGAAAAAGGTATTATTTCATTTTTATTTCAATTATTTAATTTGAAAACTTTCATTAAACCTTACACAAGCCAAGCTCTCATCCTACACAAACCAAGCTCTCATGATTTCTAATCATGCCCAATAACCACTCAAGCAGAACCACCCCTTTTATTTTCATTTCAATTATTTAATTTGAAAACATTCATTAAAGCTTTCATTTCATCGTGTTTGGGCCATATAGATACCCATTTGAATACTCAAATTGGGCTAGGTTTATATAACATGGGTACCCAAATTGGTTATTTAATGAGAATTATGTATTGAGTATCAAGTTGAGTTTTAGGTTTTTATTTAGAGTAGAAACTAAGTAAAAACCTAATGATGTGGCAAAGTATAGAAACACTTAAATGTGTTAAAAATACATCATTATTAAATAACCAAAATTAGCATGTCTTGCAGTTGGTAGGATTCAAAACTATTCAAGCAAAGCATACATGATTTCAAGTCATGCCCGATAACCACTCTAGCACAACCACCCTTCCAATTTCAATCTAGATATAAATCTAAACATGCCTATAAAGCACTTTAGCATGACTACACACTTTATTTGTATTTTAATTATTGGGTCATTTTTAATTTTTTTTTAAATGACAAAGTATTCATGGTTGGTAAGATTTGAACCTACACAAGCAAAGGTCACATGATTTCAAGTCATGCTCGATAATCACTTGATACGCACCGCAAGTGCACGACTTATCGATGTAGTAAAAAGATATCGTTCCCATAGAGACAAGTTGCAATTACTGAAAGATCGCGTAATCGATAGCAAGACCAACTAAATAAGGTTCGAATGCAAGGTAATGTAAAAAAAAAATTAAACTAATGGATTAAATTAGTTACCAAACAAGAGATACGAGTTAAATGCTATTTCAAGATAATTCAGGACATTGGGGTTCATTATAATGATAAATCTAAACTTGAACAAAATAATAACAATACAATTGATCTAAAATGTTTAGTGACTTATCTGCAGGTATAGGTTACCCCCTTTCAGTAGTATAACCCGGTACTTATTCAGAATGGTCTCCTACTCTCGTGGCTTACCAAACTAAATAGATCCAATGAACACAAAGATAAACTAAATGTACTCGCATGAATTCTAACTACTTTCGTGATAGAATAATGCGAGTCCTATCTATGTAATTTCGCGATTCACCTTTTAGTACTTCTCGCGACAGTTTTAAACATGTAAAAACTTGGCCAAACTAAATACAAGTAAATATTATAGCAAAGATAAAATAAAGAAAAATAGATCAAACAAACACTTATATTATAAGTTCAAAATAAAGATATAAACATAGGATTATACCTAAATTCCTAAATAAGAAGGCTTAAGTAGCCATGATATTTCTATTCAGTACAATTTTTTCTCGAATTAAAGTTCTAAGGATCAAGATACAAAAGAAAGACTAAGGAAGAAAAACAAAATAATCCTTTCTAGATCGATGAGAAGAAGCATGCAAATCTGCCTAAAAAATCTCTTTTTTGTTCGTCGTCGCCCCTTGTCACCGTTCTTTCATTTCTCCTCTTTGGAGAGCTAAATCTACCCCCCCCCCCTTTTTTTGCCCCAAATCGGTTCTTTTATCCATAGGAAGGTGTCCCTTGAGATTCCCAATGAAATTCCCAAGAAACCCTTGAAATTCCATGCAAAATGAGCCAAAAATCATGTTCAGCGGACTCTGTCACAGCCTGGTCTTGATATCTATCGTAGCCGTGATGTGTTATCTAGTATTCTAAAAAATTAATCATGTCCATGATGTTAGTCACAGGCAGGCTGTGATGTATATCATGGCTGTGAAAATGGTTATGGCTTGGCTGTGAATGCTTCTGTAGATTTTTGACATGACGATCATGGCCATGATCATCTCAGTGAAAAACTTATCAAGATTCATTTCAAACTCGTTATGGAGGTGAAGATCATCATGGTTTGGCTATAAAAAAGTCGTTCACAAAATGTTCATCAGGCCATGAAGCTCATTAGGGCCTAGCCATGACGGATATAGAAAACTTTGTTTGACTTCATATTTGTTGTGCTGATTTATCTTTTTATCCCAAATCACTTGGTGGTCTCAAAATTATCAAATAAACTCCAAAAACAATTGATTTCACCTGAAATTACAAGAAGACAAGAAAAAGTGAAGATTCAGAACAAAACAAGTAAATAAGCCTAAATATGACATAAAAGCAACAGAATATGTCTTATTTTGAGATAAAATGATATCAACAAATACTTCTAAAATGCAAGACATCATTACTCTGCCACAACCATCCCTTTTTCTCTCATGATCGGGTATCATTTATCATATCAAACATTGACCAGCACACATACTTCTCCTGATCTATCAAAGTTGGCTCATATCTTTTAAGGTATTCGATTGAAGACAAATAATTAGAATAGATAAACTAATCTTTATGAATATTATTATGCAAATCTAAATATAACACAACTAACAAAAGCTTAATAACCACAATACCTCAATAACTAAGATAAAGTGTGAACATACTAGAAAATCAAGCAAGATCGGTGCTTGACTAAGGACAAAATAATGAGAATCATTATACTAATCTCTAAGAACATTTATTATGCAAATCTAGATATGACACAAAAAAACAAAAGCATAATAACAACAAATACCTCAAAAAAAAAAGATAAAATGTGCACATGATAGAAAATCAAACAAGATCAACCGTCCTAAGGGCAAAAAAACCACTTTAGCACTACCATACCCATTATTTGTATTTTAATTATATTTTTAATTTTCTTACATAACAAGGTATACGTGGTTGGTATGATTCAAGCCTGAGAATTATGTATTGAGTCTCAAGTTGAGTTTTAGGTTTAGGATTTTAACCTACATGAGCTAAGCTCACATGATTTCTAAATTCTCATGGGAACAATAATTTATTTTATTACTTCGATATAACTATACATTTGTGGCTACATCTACCACATCTCTACTTTTATACATTTTCCTATAAATTGAATCTCATACTTTGTATCCAAACTCATCGTTACTATAGTCAAGAAAAATACACTAAATTGCTTTGGCATTAAACTTTGACCTATTTCTTTTATGAATATGCATAAAAGCTTTGCAACTAACCACATATAAGTGAGTATAAGAAATACTTTTTAATAGCACAATTTAGGGGAAAAAAAGACAAGTTAATCAAATAATAATTTTTAATGCTTTAGCTTAAAAAGATTTTAATAATTTAGTAGAGAATAATATGTATTTAATTTTTTTTTCTAATGATGTGTTCGTGTAAAAATAATATTACCACGTGGGAAAAGAATAATAATGCCACGTAGGAATATCTTTATTGGGCTAAAACTACATGGTCCAGCCCAAATACGGCTCGGTGAATCCTAATTTGCCGCATCTCCTGATTCTCGAATCGATTTATATATAAAGGAAGCGGCAAGTTATCGTGATTTCTCTTCGCTAGGGTTTTCGCCGCCGCCGCCACCGACGACAACGACCAAAGGCCCACTGCAGAGATGGTATGCCCCTCGCCCTCCCTCTATAGTATGTTCTTCCGTGTTCTAATCCTTCTTGCGCTTTGATCTCTTCAGCCTTCGCACAAGTCGTTCAAGATCAAGAAGAAGTTGGCGAAGAAGATGCGCCAGAATCGCCCGATTCCCCACTGGATCCGCATGAGAACCGATAACACCATCAGGTTCGTACTTCATTTGTCCCCATGCTTTGTTTGCCCTTCGCCTCGTCTTCCTTCTGCCGCTCTGTCTTTCTCATGGTCTTCCTGTTTCCCTTGGTCGTAGATACAACGCCAAGCGAAGGCACTGGCGCCGTACGAAGCTCGGGTTTTGATGACTCACTCTAGGTGGCCTTACTCGTTTCTCTCAGACAATAGGTTCTACTTTGCTGTTCCTCCCGGAGATCAGTTGAAAAAGAGTTTATTTGCCGTAGTTTATATTCTGTTTCTGCTCTATGAGCTAAATTTCGGTGTCTGTGTCTCTTTCTGAG
Organism: Costus lasius; assembly: GCA_027563935.2. Classification (NCBI taxonomy): domain Eukaryota; kingdom Viridiplantae; phylum Streptophyta; class Magnoliopsida; order Zingiberales; family Costaceae; genus Costus; species Costus lasius. The sequence continues at coordinate 106,664,992 of CM050448.1, forward strand.
TTGTTTTGATTCTGTATGATGCCATGATTGTACTGCAACTCAAATCTGTGTCTTTTTAATATAAATGACAAACATTATGTGTTATTTTAGCCATTTTTTTGTGATTTAAAAGCCTATGAACATGAACTCAAAAGCTACCTTCCTGATTTCCTTAATGGATATGAACCTTGAATTCAATTTAAACCCGTTTGAAGTTGGAAATCAGGGATATGAACCTTGAATTCAACTTAATGGACATGAACTGAAAAGCTACCTTCCTGCCATTTTTTGTGATTTATATATTTTATGATTAATTTAGCACACACTTCCATGTTAATGTAAGGTTTATCTAATGTTGGCTAGCAAAATATGGCATGATCCGCGACACGATACTTTATCATGTAGTAGGAATAATAATAATCATAATAATAATAATAATAATAATAATAATAATAATAATAATAATAATAATAATAATAACAAAATATAAATATAAATATTTTTATTAAACATGTTATTTGTATCATCTTATGTCATGTAACACGATCTATTTTATTAAACAAGTTAGTTGTGCTGTGTTGTATTATTTATTTAATAAATAGGTTGGATTTGTGTTTTATATATTGACCCGTATATATAAATGAGTTGTGTCGTGTCATGCATAAACATGTTATAAGTCAAATATGACATGACCCATTATGACTCGTGAACACGAATTACCAGTCCTAATCTTAAAGCATTCGACCCTAATATTTCACTACACTATAATTTCATCATTTTCATCCTTCATTTTCTCATAAATATTTTTTTAATAAATATTTATCTGTAATCGACTTCTGATAAATGTTCTTCGTATTTCATCTTTCATTTCAATTTCTTCGATATTTTTTTCATCTTTCATTCTTTAGATAAATATTCTTTTTATGAATATTTATCTAATTTCAATTATGATAAATATTCTTTCTGTGAATACTTATCTCATTTCATGTTTCATTAAATTTTTGATCTTACATTCCTTCGATAAAAAGAATATTTATTTTATTTTATCTTTCATCTTTCGTTACTACAATAAATATTCCTTCTGTGAATATTTATCTCATTTTATTTTTTCATTTTTCATTCATTTGATAAATATCTCTTTTGTGAATATTCATCGGGTTTTAACTTTCACAAATCTTTCATTTTTCATTTCTTCGATAAATATTCTTTCTGTGAATATTCATCTCATTTTATCTTTTATTCTTATTTCCATCTTTCATTCATTTGATGTCATCTTTCATAGTCATTTCTTTCATTTGTAAATATTCTTTCTATGAATATTTATTTAATTTCAGGTAACATAAGTTGCTACAAGCAATATTTTAATAATATTGAGGAATTATGCCTTGATATCTAGTATCGATGTATGCATCTCCCAAATAATATTATTGATAATATGCTGTGATATCCTTTCGATAAATATTCTTTCTGTGAATATTTATTTAATTTTAATTTCATAATTATTTCTTTTATCCTTTGTTCACTCGATAAATATTCATTTTATGAATAATTATCTCATTTTATTTTTCACAATTATTTTTTTATCTTTCATTCATTCAATAAATATTCTTTCTGTGAATATTTTCTTCTTTCATTTTTCACAATTTTTTTGTATCTTTTCATTCATGCGATAAATATTCTTTCTATGAATATTTATTTAATTTCATCTTTTATTTCTTCAATAAATATTCTTTCTGTAAATATTTATCTGATTTTTTTTCACAATTCTTTCTTCTATCTTTTGATAAATAATCTTTCTATGAATATTCTATTGCTCCAATCATGCAATTAACAAAAATAAAGAAATAAATTAGTTTTAGAAAAACCTGGAGGCGATCCGAAGTTCTATCTTTACGCAGATTTTCGTTTCTCGTGCGGGTTTTAATTGGTATTATGCCTCGAAGATTCAACCAGGTAGGCCACTACTACCGGCATGTCGGTGTAGTGGTTGCCACAAGGATGCTTTCGGCAGTTGACAGCAAAAGACGAGAGATCACACGAGAGAGTCGGCGGCGCCGACGACTATTCTTAGTTGGCCACACGTGCACCTGCCTCTGAATAGATGCAATAGTTTTAATTAAGACTAAGTCTTAATTACAAACTAAGAATAATAATTAATAAATAAATAGGTGAATGTAATAAATAGTAAATTAATGCCCAATAAAACTAAATGCACCCACACTCTCGACCCGACTCAGCTCGGCTCGGCCGCGTGCGCGCGTGTGTGTTTAGATCTACTCAAATAAATATTCACATACCCCTTAAAAGCCCTAAAGGGCAAGGGAAAGCATAATCATATAAACCTAAGTTTCATCTCCTATCTCTTCTATGTGGGACTAAATATAATGAATTATGAGCTTGAGCTTTTTGAGTTTTTCCCTAAAGCTCCAATAGTTCCCCACAAAATGTAAAAAGTCCAAACTAAAAAAAATATTGTCAAATACCTATATCATGTGGTTAGGGAATCCTCCAAATCTATTGTATCATGTGTATACCATTCAACATTAGGTCAAAAGATTGTAGTTTAAGACTTAGTGCACTACATTTCTTCTAATGGAGTTTTGTGTACTAAATGTGTTAAGAATGACTTTTCCCTAACCACATGATATGGGTATTTGACAATATTTTTTTTAGTTTGGACTTTTTGCATTTTGTGGGGGACTGTTGGAGCTTTAGGGGAAAACCCAAAAAGCCCAAGCCCATAATTCATTAAATTTAGTCCCACATAGAGGGAATAGGAGATGAAACTTGGATTTATACGATAGTGTTTTCCCTTGCCCTTTATAGCTTTTTAGGGGCATATGAAATTTACCTTAGCAGATCTAAACACACGCGCGAATCGAGCCAGGTCGGGGTTGGGGGTGCAAGTGCATTTAGTTTTATTGGGCATTAATTTACTATTTATTATATTCGCCCATTTATTTATTAATTATTACTCTTAGTTTGTAATTAAGACCCAGTCTTAATTAAAGCTGTTGCGCCTATTCAGAGGCAGGTGCACGTGTGGTTGACTAAGAATAGTCGACGGTGCCGCCTACTCTCTATATAAAGAGGTATGGACTGCCGTTCGGCACATATACATACTCTCTTTTTCTCTCTCGTGCGATTTCTCTTATTTTGCTGTCAGCTGTCGAAAGCATCCTTGTGACGACCACTACACCGACGCGTCAGTAGTAGTGGCCGACCTGGTTGAATCTTCGAGACATAATATCGATTAAATCCCGCGTAAAGGACAGAAATTTGTCTAAAGACAGATCTTCGGATCACCTTCAGGTTTTTCTAAAACTAATTTATTTTTTTATTTTTGTTAATTACAAGATTAGAGCAACATAATATTCACAGAAAGAATATTTTTCCAAAAATGGAAGAAATAATTGTGAGAGAAGAAATCAGATAAATATTCATAGAAAGAATATTTATTAAAGAAATAAAATTTGAAAGAAAGAATTGTGAAAGATGAAATTAAATAAATATTCATAAAAGAAATATTTATCAAATGAATGAAAAGATGAAAGAAAGAATTGTGAAAAATGAAATGAGATCAATATTCACACAAATAATATTTTATCGAATGAATAAAAGATAAAAGAAAGAATTGTGAAAAATGAAATAAGATAATTATTCACAGAAAGAATATTTATCAAGTGCATGAAAAATAAAAGAAATAATTATAAAAATTAAAATTAGATAAATATTCACAGAAATAATATTGATAAAAAAGATATCACAACATATTATTAATAATATTGTTTGGGAGGTACATACGTCGATACTAGGTATCGAAGCATAGTTCTTCAATATTATTAGAATATCGCTTGTAGCAACTTATATTACTTAAAATTAAATAAATATTCATAGAAAAAATATTTACAAATGAAATAAAAGATAAAAGAAATGATTATAAAAAATGAGATCGAATGAGTGAAAGATGGAAATAAGAATGAGATGAGATGAATATTCACAGAAGGAATATTTATTGAAGGAATGAAAAATGAAAATTTGTGAAAGTTGAAACTAGATAAATATTTACATAAGGAATATTTATCGAAGGAATGAAAGATGAAAAAAATGAAATAAGATAAATATTCATAGATGGAATATTTATCAAAGCAATGAAATATAAAAGATAAAATAAAATAAATATTATTTCTGAAAGAATATTTATCGAAGGAATGAAAGATAAAAAATTTTATAAAACATGAAATGAGATACGTATTCATAGAAAGAATATTTATCATAGTTGAAATCAAATAAATATTAATAGAAAAAATATTTATTTAAAGAATGGAAGATAAAAAAAAAATATCGAAGAAATTGAAACGAAGGATGAAATACGAAGAACATTTATCAGAAGCCGATTTTAGATAAATATTAATTGAAAAAATATTTATGAGAAAATGAAGGATGAAAGAGAGAAAGCATGAAAATGAAATTATAAGCCTTTTATGACAGTTGTTATAAATGATATTGTTCTTTCAACTATTTATTTTTGTTTAATTTGTATGCATAGATCTCTTAATCAAAGGTGCCCGAAGCTACTTAGAGGTAATTAACAATGAATGTTTTCGTTCATTTGAAGTCAGAACTCATTTAAACAAAAAGTCTTATGTTCATAAGGTGAATTTGAAATGGTCGCATGACATTTTAATACGAAATTGAAACATAACCATTTTTGACTCAACAAATTCTAGCATACCCGGTGGGACATGGCTTTGCCTTTCATCTTTGAGTTTTATACTTACAAAGTTAATTATTGGAAGAACATCATTCAAACATTACTTCGCCAAATTTAGCAATGAAGTAAGTAGGAGTAATGACCTACCTCGAATAAAAATTCATTACCTAGCCCATCACAAACGGCAGACGGTAAAGGCAAAATCAAGTCCATTTATGGTTGTCAATTTGCTAAAAATTCATTACCTAGCTCATCATTCTCGGCAAACTCAACATCCGACCATCCAATCAAACTGAAGCTTTGGCCATGTCTTCTCCTCAAGCCTACACACCGATGGACGAGAGGATCTGTCCATCAGACGATCAGATTGTCGGAATCGATAGCTTTTTTGACGACCTTGTTTTCGTACCTATTTCAGACGAAAATCACATATTTGACTTATGTTCTGCGTCGACTCGCTACCAGCCATCGTTTGGGGCAGCCGCAACGACTTAAATTTGTCCATTCTTCTTTTTGACCAGGCATTACCAAGTGGAAATGCCTGGACTCCTCATGACAATTTTATTTTATTTCCTTTTCCATGTTTCATAAATTGCGATGGTCAAAATTATAATTTTGATTCAAATTGAATTGGCACACCTTTATCAAAATTCAAGAAATTGAGATCAAATCCCAATTTAGTCAAAATTCCATCTTTGACTAAAATTCCCCAGCAACGCCGAACAATTTATTTCAACTTGGTCAAAATTTTAATTTGACCCATAATTTCATAACAATTAATTATAATTAGCCTAATCATATTTAATTTTACAACATCATTCAATTGCATTAATTTTATCAAATCAAGATTAATATTTATAACCTTGATGAATAGTTTATTCATGGCAAAATGATTTAATTTCCAATCAAAATTATCCTCACAATTCGAAATTGCCCATATCTCATCTGTGCATCGAATCATATCCAAGAATAATTCTTTTATATTTTTTACCTTCAACATAAATATATTCTCGGGATATGGGACGTAGCTCTTTGAATATCTTTTAATGAGCATGTTATGCACTTTTCATCAAATTACTTGGAGATTGTTAATTTAATTACAGAAGCTTATTTGCACATGTGTTTGTTTTGGCCAAATTATTACATGTCTTAGGTATTGTGACAAGTACTGAAGGTGATTCAAAATATCATAACCTTGTAATTAAACCTATAAAACTAGACTATGAGTGTACCTACGGTTATTTGATGTATTTATAATTTACATAGAGCTTAATGACTTTGATTAGATTAATACGCCAATGAGAGTAGGGTATTAGTTTAATCCAACCTTAGATTGGGTTACTAAGAGTGGACACTCTATAATTTAAATGTAAATTCTCTTTAACCTATCTAAGCAATTAATTTAAAAGTGCTAACATTGATAAGTATTATAATTCATTGTGGTGAACCCCTATTTCCTGTATTTTATCTTTTGATTGTAAACTTCATAAATCGATTGTTTTCCTTCTATTCATTTGATTTGATTATTACTTCAACTAATTGTGCACTTACGGTGATATTAAATAATATAATAATGTCCCTTTATGATTGATTTGATTTTACTCAAATCTCATAACATTGTCCTAGTCAAAGTACCCCAGTAGATAAAGAATAGCTTAGCTGCATATGAGACTAGTACATGGGCTGGTTGAGTGTTAGACATCAATGTAGATATAGGTGTATCAAGTAGTGGATGCACTGGATCAACCCATACTAAAGTTATGACGAGTGTCATAAGTCAAATTCACAAGTGATATCTAAGTTACACTCCTGCTTTTGTGGTTATTAACTCAAAATAGATTTATTAAAGTTCTTGATAAATAAAATAGTCTCTCTAATAGATCAAATCTACTTTCGTGATCCAATCGACCAGTTTGACTAAAGTAGATTCAACGTTGTGATTCACTTTTCAATCTTTCTTGTGACATTCCAAAACATGTAAAATTTGGCCAGAGATTCATATGTAATAAAACTTGACAAAAATTGAATTAACATCAGTAGAAATTGTTTAAGAGGGGGAAACCATTTTATTAAATCATCAAAACAACCAATGGGGCATAGCCCTAGTCCTAACAAGATGTTTATGCTATTGCATGAATGATTTTCTAAAGTAAATACCTCAAAAATTGTGTACAATGGAGAAAAAGAGAAAGATGTATAAAAGACTAAGACCCTCATGAGAATCAATGAAGAAATCGAAGATCCAAACCTATGGACGAATCTCCTTGTTGTAGTTGTTGCCAAGCAACTCTAGCAATCGCTTGCCCAAGTTATTCCCCAAATACTAGACAAAGATCCTCCAAAATTTGTCCCACAATTGCCTTATTCCCTTGGGAAACTACCTTTTAAGTTTCCCAATTTTCTCCTTCAAAAAGAAGCCAAATCATGAAGGAAACGAGTGAGAAATCATGTTTGGCGGATAGAATCATGGCTATGAAAGATATCACAGTTGGGTTATGATTCTTTCTTTGTGTTTTTTACAAATTCTATCTGAGAGTATCACAACCATGATTAATTTCACAAACAGGTCATGATTCTTTCTATAGACTTCTACAGAATTGACCCGAGAGAATCATAGTCATGACGCAAATCACAGGTAGGCTTGATTCTTTCTATGCTTTTCTGAATATCACAACCATGATGAAAATCATAGGCAGGCTATGATTCTTCCTAAAAGCTCCAATTTGTTTGAAATTTATTGGGTAGCTCCATCTTATCATCAAGAATATCTCATGGCATTAGATCTTCTCAAATACTTTAGATTTAGGCACTTTTTCTAAAATTACACAAAAATGACCAGAAATGAAGATTTTGAATGAAAATTAGTAATTAAGTCTAAATAGATGCAAAAGTGATAAAAAGGATTCAATTTGATAGTGAAAATACAGTAAAAATCCTATATAAATGTAAGAGATTAGGTCCCTCTAGGTTTAAGTTCTTGCTTGTCCTCAAGCAATTAGTTGTTCAAAAATGTGGGCATAATATGAAAAAGATTAACTCAATAGCATAAGATCAATCTCTAGATAATATCATCATATATAGTCTATCGGTCATCAAATTCAAAGTGGATAGACTATTTTTAGAATTCAAGTCTCAAGTTTTAACAATCCAAAGTGAATGAGATTCACCACTCATATTATAATACATTGAGTTTCAATTTCAAAAGCTCCCCTACAATATAATTCAATTCATCCATGCATTTGTTATAGGGAAAGAAACTCCAAAATTTTCCTCTTTTTCTTTTTATTTATTTATTTATATTAAGACTATGTCTCTGAATCATTTATCAAGCTTTTTACGTGAGGATCAAATATTTATGATGAATACCCTTAGTTACTTAAGGCATGTTTGGCCCCGCTGTTAATAGCTTTATAACTGTGCTATGCTATACTGTACTTCATTATCAAAATTTATAAAATATTTAGTTACTAAATTTTTAACTATTGTCAAATTTTAAAATAATAAATAATAAATAATTTTAAAAATTTAAAATAATAATATATTTTATTTTCTTTTAGTGTTAAAATTTTTAATTATTTAGAATAATAAAAATTAAAATTCTAAATGAAATCATATGAATTACTTTTTTGAAGAAGCAGAAGTTGCAAAAGCATCAAATTATAGCTTTTTTAATTTTTGCTTTTTTATTGCTTTTTTATGCTTTGTCTTTTATTACCAAATAGTTTTTTTATCTACTCTTTACTTAAAAACCGATTAAAATCATATTAAAAGCGGGGCCAAACAGGCCCTTAGCTAATAATAAATTTAGGGGCCACTTGGCACAGTGATGCTTCCCGTTGCATAGGCATTATTAGCAATACTTGGCAAAGAAGCAATTAAGAAAAGGGAAAAAGCTTTTAAGCTTTGCTAGAGTAAACAATGAAAAATTTTCACTACAGAAGAGATGCTTCTCGTGCAAAGCTGCATCCGTGGGCTCGCCAAGGATGAGGTGAGAAGAATAATTATTATATATATTAACCTATAATAATATATATTTAATTAATATAAATGTTAATTTATAAATTAATGATTTTATGAAACCTAAATTAATTATTTATTAAAGTAATATTAATTAAATAATAATAACAATAATAATTATATACATTAACCTATATTGATATATATTTAATTAGTATATATTCTAATATATAAATTAATAATTGTGTAAAATGTAAATTAATTGTTTTAAAATATAAACTTAAAATTTATATTATTAGATTATTAATATATAACTTTACATTTAAAAACATATATTATTAGATATTTATATTATATTAATATTTAATTTTTGTAAATAAAAAATAATTTTTTTATAATTTAATATAATTTTTAAAACTCAAAATAACATTAACAGTGTAATAATACAATATAACAACTCTACCAAACACTTTAGAAAAAGTAACAACATAGCACAGTTACAACAACATAGCTATGACAGCAAAGCCATACTAAACTCAACCTTAAGAGTAAACATTTTTTTTTAATGTCTCCCAATTACTCAACTCAACTTTCAGTTGATGACCAACGCAACTATCTTTAAACAGTTTATTAACCTTTTTACGTGAAAGTCCAATATTTATATAAATGCCCCGGTTACTTAGTTGATAATGAATTTAAAGTGTATCAATCACACTTTAGGCCTTTTCCGTGAGGGTCAAATATTTGTGATGAATGCCCCAATAATTCAACTAAATGCAAATTAGTACAATATAACTTATAACTATAAGGCATCAACGTTATTTGTCATGATTGAAATTAAACTTTATTGTATTTAATTATATTTGGAGTCTTTACCGTTACATAGCATAGAGAATCAAATGCATATACAAGGCTATTCAATCAATATTAATTCGAATGCATAATATTAGTGCACATACTTGATTCATGTTTAGATGTGTCACTTTCAAGTCTCATTTTTTAGATATTCCATCCACAAGAATTTATGAACTTAAAATATACATTTTGATGTTGTCTAATGAAAAAAGTTAGGACATGTTATGACGAAAATACATTGAATTTTCTTTCCTATCCCCTATTTGATGAAAATACATTCGATATTCAATATATATATTGGTAGAATCCTTTTCTCAACTTTCAATCAAATGGAAGGGGTGCCTTCACCTAATAAATAGAGCCCCATTTCCCTCCTAGAATAAAAATCAAATCATATTAGGAGAGAAATGAAGACTTCCTCTTTCTCTTCTCCCTTAACCCCCAACCTAAGTCTTTATTTTTCCTTTTCGCTATTCAATGTTGAAAGAGGCTACCTGCCGCGTTGGCAAAGACAACAACCTCAGTTGTATGTTGGGGAAGAAGACGGAATCAACCTACATGAGGGCTAGTTCTTTGCCTTAAGACATACTGTCTCTAGATTATACCTTTTAACTTTTTTAATTTATTTAATTATATGTATTTATCAATTTAGATTTATTCATTTAATTATTCAGACCATACCAAACCATTTCAGGCCGAACTAAACCTGATCTGAGCTATCAGCAATATCTAACTGATCAAAACTAAATTCCGATTACACATAAGAAATTTCTTATTCTGTTAACAATGTAATTCACAACAAGCTACAGAGTAGATTAGACATTTGTTAGAGAAGCCAGGCCATTTTGGATATGGGCCAAGCTAGATTAGAGACGGATCAAGCCATTTTGAACTAAACCAGTCCTTTTTTTTTTAATCAGATCAAGCCTTATTTGTTTAGATTGTCTGAATTGGGAAATATAATGAGATGAGAATAACCAAGTGGAACAACACATTAAAAAGTCGTTAATGCCCATCGAAGGGCTAAGTACATTTTTGTTGAACCATAAATTGTTACCCACAGGAATAAAGTCAAAATTGATTTTGACCCTGAATAAAAAAAAGAATGCGCCGCTACAAGTTTTGGAATTGTAAAAGCAGACTAAGTAAGCACGTGGCACATGTTGAACCATTTATTTTTATACAAAAGAGATAAGTCAAAATTATTTTTTTTACTCTAGATAAGAATTGGAAACTCGTCAAAATCATATCAGAGAAAGAGAATAAAAATTCTGGCATACTCCGGCACTTCAAGGAAATAAAAATCATTTGATGAACTAGGCCATGTGTGTACATGGAGTCAAAATTGGTTTTGACTCCTGATAAAATTGGAAATACATCAAAATCAGATAAAAAATTCTGGTTCACGTCAGCACTTAAAAGGAATGCAAAGAATTTACTACAGCTAATCAGGAAAAATAAAATCAAATCAATCAAAGCAAGGAAAACGTTCACAATAGCTAACAAAGAAGAAACGCAAAGCAATTAATCACAGCTGTTAAGGAAATAGAAAATTTTCTGCGGCTAAAAGCTTCTATAAAAGAGAGGTGGCAATACACAAAAACAAGAGGAGGGGACATCTCTCAGCGGCGACACAAAAAAAGAAGGGAGCAGCCGAAGAAAAATTTTTAAGAGAAGGAGAGGTTCTCGGCCAAAGAAAGAAGAAAGAGATACTGAGGGAGAGGTTCTCGGCAATACAAAAAAAAGAAGGGGAGGAGGGATACAGCAGCCGAAAGAAGAAAGCAGATATAGAAGAAGAAATTGGAGGAAAGGCTCGGCAACACAAAAGAAAGAGAAATTGAGAGAGGAGCCAAAGCCAAAAAAGAGAAGAGGGGGAGACGAGAATATCTCACGGCAAGAAGAGGAGTAAAAAAAAAATAAAAAAACGAAGAGATTGAGGGAGAGACTCTCGGCAACACCAAAAAGGAGAAAAAGGGAATTGGCTTAGGCATAAAAATTGAGGAGGGAAGCGGCGGCTGGTAAAAGAAGCAATAAAATAGAGGAGGAGAGAAATTAAGAGAAAAGAAGGATGATCTCTCGGCAATAAAAATAGGAAGAGATGGGTGAAGGTCTCGGCAAAGGAGGAGACCGGAAGAAGTAAAATGCTTAGAAAAAAAAAGAGAGGAGAGAGTTCTTGGCGGAAGAAAAAATTATTATTTCTAGCATTTTATGTCTATGTTGTTCTTGGGATTTTATATCCCTTACCGTTCCAGGGATTTTTATATCCCTTAAATTTTTCTGGGATTTTATACCTCCTAACGTTCCTGGGATCTTTATATCCCCAAATTTTTCTGAGATTTTTATATCCCTCAAAATTATTTCCTGGGATTTTATATCCCGTAATGTTCCTTGGATCTTTATATCCCCTAAATTATTCTTGGGATTCTATATCCCTTAAAATTTCTTGGGATATTATGTCCCTAAATTTTTCTAGGATTTTATATCCTTAAATTTTTTCCTGGGATCTTTATATCCCTTCATTAATATCGTCATTATTCTGATTTTCTGGACGAGAAGAAAATTTTATCATCGTCACTTGGAAGCCCCATCGCAGACACTCACGTACGTACGAAGCTTCACGCCAAAAGCTTTCTTCGTCCGCCGAAGCTTCTACTGTAAGAACTCAGGATCCGACCGTTGGATCTTGCTAAAATCACGATTGTATGCTCTCCTCACGCCGGCGAACATACAGCCTAAAGGATCCGGTTATCTGACGGCCAGATCGCCGGAATCGAACTAAAAATCGCCGGCGACCCTATTTCCGCCCAAATCGTAGATTCGCTGCTGATACTCCACCGGAAGGCTTCAAACTCCGGCCATAAGTCTTCCTCAACATAGGTAAGCCACTGGTAGAGCAGATTGGCCAGAGGTGTAGTGAAGTGAACGGGCGGCAGCGACGAACACTAATCTTCGAACGCCGCCGCCGTCGTCAAGGTTAACGAAGAAAAGAAGCGAACGGTCCAGATCCGTTCAAACAATCCGATGATCCAGATTAAAACAAAATTGACGATCTATATCAATTCAACTCACATCGGACGGTCGAGATTAAAACAATCTAATAACTTAAATCCAACGGGCGAGATTCACATCATGAAATCAACGGTCCAGATCTTCATAAAATCGACGCTCCAGATTATTTCGAACAAAATCGAACGGCTGGGATCTAGCAGATTTAATAAATTCAAATCAACGTATCAGATTAAATCAAACTTCGATCGAACAGTACAGATCTAAACTTCAAATGAACGGCTAAGAATGATCGTAACATATTTAGGTCAATCCATTGATGATTGACATGGTATCGATTCCTACTATATTGAACCTAATCTTTCCAAATATAATATCATATTTTTGATCCGAGACCCAGATTGTGAATTTAAATGAACTGTAAAGATGAATCTGATGTAAACCTAAATCAACGGCTAAAATTGATCTGAGCATATCTAGGTCAATCGGTTGACATTTGACATGATCAAGGAGTCGATCCCTGCTAAGTCGAACCATATCTCTTCAAATATGATTTCGGATTCTCGATCCGAGACTTGAATCAAAGCAGATCGGCAGATTTAAATGAATGGTCATGATGAGTATGATCTAAACCCTAAATCAATGGCTGACATTGATCTGGACATATCTAGGTCAATTGGTTGACTTTTGACATGATCAATGTATCGATTCCTACTATCTCGACCCTCATGGTTTCAAATATAATATCGGATTTTTGATCTGAGATCTGGATTGAAGCAAATCTATGAATTTAAATGAACGATCATGATAAATCATATTTAAACCTAAATCAACGGTTGACAATGATCTGGACATATCTAGATCAATCGGTTAACGTGTGATGTGATCAAGGAGTCGATCCCTACTAAGTCGATCCTGATCTCTCCAAATATGATATCTGATTTTCGATCCGAATTCTGGATTGAAATGTATCTGTGAATTTAAATGAACAGTCAAGATAAATTTGATCTAAATATATAATCAATGGCTGACAATGATCTGAACATATCTAGGTCAATCGGTTGAGATTTGATATGATGAGGGAGTTGATCCCTATTAAATTGAATTTGATATTTCCAAGTATGATGTCGGATTTTCGATCCGAGTCCTAGATTAAATAGATCTATGAATTTAGATCAACGGCCATGAGAAAATCAGATATTTGATGGCTAAAGATGATGAGCAGTCATTGATATAATCTGGTATTTACACCTATAAAATTAAGATTGATCTTCCCAAATAAGGTCTTGAATTTAAAATGAAACACATTTTTCATCTGGTTGAACATGAGTTAATTAACTCACTCAACCTATTTTGATCAAACCCATCATATCATGATATAATATTGTTTGGGAGATGCGTATGTCGATGCTTGTCATCGGGGCGTAGCTTCTCAATATGATATTGTTATGGCCCGACCCTCAATTCCTTGGCTCCTTGGGCCGCAGCCCCCTTGCCCAGCCTTAGCCCTCGGGCTCCTTAGCCAGCCTTAGGCCGACCATAACACATCAAGCCTAGGGACCCCGAATCTCGGCACGGTTCCTACCAAGCAAATTTCATCTGCAGCAGAATTTGACCCCTAGACATGACCCTCACGAGTCATGACCCTTTAACGATTGAGCTACAAGATGTGTTATGGTCTGGCTAAGGCTGGCTAAGGAGCTCGAGGGCTAAGGCTGGGCAAGGGGGCTGCGGCCCAAGGAGCCAAGGAACTGAGGGTCGGGCCATAACAGATATTATGTATGTGGTGCTCTTATTCCTCATGATAAATCAAATTCAAATACTCATCATGATAAATCAAATTCAAATACTCATAAGCCATTAAGGTCGAGTTCAAATCAAATCCAAAATACTTATAAGCCATCAAAGGCCGAGTACAAATTAGAATCAAATGCTCACAAGTCATAAAGACCGAGCTGAAATCAGTTTCATATGCTCACCAAGGGCCAAACCAAATCAAATATCCAATAAGCCGCAGAGGCCGGATATTTTCTAAATCCAAATATACAATAAGCCGTAGAGGCCGGATTTTCATAAAATTAAAATACCCAATAAGCTGTTGAGGCCGGGTATTTTCTAAATTGAAATATCCAATAAGCCATTAAGGCCGGATATTTTCTCGAATTGAATATCCAATAAGCCATCAAGGCCAGATAATTCACAAAATAAAATATCCAATAAGCCGCTAAGGCAGGATATTTTCTCAATTCAAATGCTCATAAGCCGTCGAGGTCGAGCATAAATCAAATCAAGTCCAAACGCTCACAAGCTATTAGGGCCGAGGACATGTCTAAATCCAAATGCTCATAAACCATCAAGGTCGAGTACATATCAAGTCCAAAATACTCACAAGCTATTGGAGCCGAGTACTTTTCAAATCCAAACACTCATAAGCCATCAAGGCCAAGTATCTCAAGTTCAAGCCATAAAAACCAAATTCTTTTCAAATCCAAACACTCATAAGCCATCAAGGCTGAGTATTCAAATACCCACATGTTCTTAGAAAATCGGAGAGATGTTAGAGTGAATGTAATACCCATAAAGTCAAAGTACGGCATGTCATGGTCCATGGGAGGGGTGATTACAAACTCAATCGACACAAGAGAATTAGACATTTCCAAATCAAGATGTTCAACATGAATGGGCTCTAAGGGTGCCTTAAAGATGTTGGCAGAAGGAGATAAGAGACAAGACTCAATGATCATAGGGTCCTCTAATTCTATGGTTTCTCCTAAGGGTTGAGGATGAGGATCTAAGTCAATTTCAAAAGGAGCTAACTGAGGTTCAAAATCTGGTTCACAAAGATCTATGGGTTTGGGTTCATCTAGACATTCATGCAAGTCATCAAGTTCTTTAGTGGTAGTGCCAAGCTCAATTTGAGAACCGGTAGGTATGGGTCCTAAAATTGAAGGTAATTTTGATGGTTCGACATGAAGGTTTGGCTCTTCATGACTTGCCTTTTCAAATTCAATGGCCGTATCAAGACATGAGTTAGGTTCTAAAGTAAGCTCTAAGGTTTGTTCCTGTAGCTCTAAAGGGGTTGAACTTTCATATCCTTTTTGCAATAAATGCTCTCTAAGTTCTTCTAAGATTTTCTTAACTTCTGTACGCATTTCCTTCATATGTGTTGACTTTTCATCTCTAGGGTAAACTATATATTCCAAACCTTTATGAATAAAACTATAACACCAAGGTTTGCTATAATAATACCCTTGAAAATCATGCATAAGTTCTTTCCCTAATAGGATATCAAAACCTTCTAAACTCATCACATGACACCAAATTTTAGTTTTGATATTACCTAGCATGATGGGAACTAAGCATTGAAAATCAATAGCAGATATGGTAAGATCATCCCAAGTTATCATGTAAGGGTTAACATGTTTCTCTAAGGTAAGGCCAAATTGCTTAATGGATCTAATAGATATGACATTGAACTTGACTAGATGATCAATAACAGTTTTACTATGGTAGCCATTGCACAATGTGTATGTGGTGAAGCAACTAGGCCTATGAGTAATTATCTTATAACCCATATTAATTACAAGTTCTCTTCGAGGTATTAATTCCCATTGATGAAACTCACACATGATGTTCAGTGATACAGGGATCGATGTGGGCAGACAAGAGTTGACCACTAGTCTGCTCTGATACCACTTGATGGAGGAGGGATAATAGGAAAAAAGGGGTTAACGGGTCTAGACTGGCACAGGTAATTAAAAATATCTTTAAGCAATAATAGTAAAGGAACAGGAGATAAGCTTGTCTAATCACACAAATAATATAGTGGCATGATCTTCTTAGTTGTGCGTAAGTATAAGTCTAATACGAACCATAAGATAAATAAAATCACCTGCGTGAACGAAGCCAAAGAAACTGGGCTTTTTGGGGGCCAGATTACCTGCTCGACTACTGCTGGAAGTGCAATTTGAAGAAATGGGCTGGGCTGTTAAAGTGGCCCAAACTTGTCTTTTTTTTTCTTTTTTCTTTTTGTTCTCTCGAGTCGGCTTGGTTGCCGACTCTGCTTTCACGCCGCCTTCTTCCCAAGCGGAGGTCGGCGATGTTGCAGCCGAGCAGAGGAGCTTGCCGGCGACGTTGCCGCAGGATGGTGGAGCAGGTCGGCGACGGCCTAGGGCAGGTCCGACGCTGGGCGGCGGCGAGGCGGAATAAGGGGTTGGCAGCGGATTTCATCAAGGCAATGCGGAAAGTGGGGCGGCGGCGGGCGTTGAATAGAGGTCGTCGTCTGCACAGTCGACGGCGGTCAATCGGCAGTGGAAGTGGCGTCGGGGAGATGGAGGTGGGCGAGGGTGGCAGACGGAACTGAAAGGGAAGGTGTGCGCCGGATCTAGGGTAGAGACGAGCCGATGGAAGGTGGAGAGGCGGTGCTGGTGTGCGAAGGTCGTCGGACCGATCGGCGAGGATGGGGCGAGACGGGCGGCGAAGAGGCGGCGTCGGGAAGATGGAGGCATGCGAGAATGGCGAGGTGGGCGCGAGCCGATGGGAGATGGAGGGACGGCACTGCAGGCGAATGGAGGTGGCGGAGATGGCGACTTAGGCGGTGGAGGCGTGATGAGCGATGGTTGGCGGAGATGGCAGAGTAAGACAGGGCTGGGCGCGCACGGGAAAGGAAAAGGCGGAAGCGACAGTGGTGGAGGAAAGCGGAAGGGAGATATGTGTGCGAGTTTTGCTGGCGGAAGCGAACCGATGGGAAAATGGGCGGTAGCTGGGCAGGCGGAGATGAACGGGGATGGAATGAGAAGCCGACCTTGGTGCGGGCGGAGCCAAAGCGTATGCGGATGTGTGGCAGAGGAGCGGAGCGAGCGTTTAGGAATGAAGGGTGGGACGATCTTGCGGACGGATGGTGGAGAGGAAGAGGAGGTGTTGGTGGTGGGAGAAGAAGCCGATGCGAGGGGTTCCGGCCAGGGTGAAGATGAAGCATGCGTGGCTGATCCTGGTGAGGAGCAATTGTGGGCGCGTGAAGAAGGAGGCGAGAACGGTGAAGGCGAGGTATAGGACTGAAGATAGGAGAACTAGAGGAGAAGAAGTATAGAGAGGTGACGAATAGAGAAGAAGTATAGAACCACACTTAACTCAGAACAACATAAGTTTCAATTCATTCAATTGGACTTCACTATCTATTACAATAGCATAGAGACCTATTTAAAGCTAGTTAGACGGATCAGATTGTGACACATGTCTCAAATCGGATCATCTAATAACAAAATAAAATATTCTAATACATCATAATGTCAACAAACCATGGAAAGGCGGGTAGACCTCATCGTTACTTGTGTTCATTATGGTAGTTATCCCCGTAAAATGTGCAAGATTAATGCTGCTTACTCCTGAAATCGTGCTAGGTTCGTATCCCCATCAATTTATACTTGCGCCATCAATGTTATCAGGATAAGTGTCATTAAATGGCGACTTCTCATTCGCTTGGACCGGATTCGGATCTCCATCAATTATACTTGCGCCATCAATGTTATCAGGATAAGTGTCATTAATGGCGGCTTCTCGTTCGCTTAGATCGTCGGATTGGGTTCGGATCCCCATCAATTCCCCCAGGCTGGGGAGAATTCACCTCCTAGTGAATGATGCTCGTTGTACTATTCTAGAAGGTATAGTGCGAGCTCACGTAAGTCTTCTTCTGGAATCCAAGTATTCTCTATCTCTAGTGGATTTACCCACTCCACGAGGTATCAGTGCTCTTGATTATCTTGCTGGAAAAATGATCTGATCGTCGATGATGGACTCAACTGGATGCTCTGAAGGGATGAGAACTATGGGAATTTGGGGCACAACTATGTCGTCCATCTGATCCATCGGTCGATAATAGAGTGATATATCTTCAATATTTAAAATGACATTGATACCTAGAGTCTTTGGCAAGTCCACAACATAGGCATTATCACTTAATTTACGAGTAATCGTATATGAACTTATATTTTTCGCATGCAACTTTTTAATAGATACTGGGGAAAATCTCTCAATTCTCAATCTTATCATCACTCTATCTCCCTTTTGACAAGTGTGGAACCTACGATGTTTATCTGCCAAGTTCTTGTACATGTCATTGCTACAGGAGATTTTGTGCCATAATTCCTTGAACATGAGTTGGGTTCTACTTTGAGTTGAGTTCGGGCTTGGGATGTGACCTTGATAGAATATTTATAATGTGACAATGGAAACCAATAGTTTTATCACGCTTAGGTGGAGGCCTATCAATGTATTCATCTTTGAGGATAGATATGATGAGAATTTGATCATACATAGATTTTCTTGCGTTGACTTTTCCCACCGCTAATGGACTTCTCCCAATCAAAGAGCAAGGTAGATTAGAAAGCTCATGTTTTCTTTTAAAACATTCAAGGGAGCGAGAGGAGGGAAGAACAAAATCATATGTATCCAATGTGAGAGATGTTAGAGTGAATGTAATACCCATAAAGTCAAAGTACAGCATGTCATGGTCCATGGGAGGGGTGATTACAAACTCAATCGACACAAGAGAATTAGACATTTCCAAATCAAGATGTTCAACATTAATGGGCTCTAAGGGTGCCTTAAAGATGTCGGCAGAAGGAGATAAGAGACAAGACTCAATGATCATAGGGTCCTCTAATTCTATGGTTTCTCCTAAGGGTTGAGGATGAGGAGCTAAGTCAATTTCAAAAGGAGCTAACTGAGGTTCAAAATCTGGTTCACAAAGATCTATGGGTTTGGGTTCATCTAGACATTCATGCAAGTCATCAAGTTCTTTAGTGGTAGTGCCAAGCTCAATTTGAGAACCTGTGGGTATGAGCCCTAAAATTGAAGGTAATCCTGTGGGTATGGGTCCTAAAATTGAAGGTAATTTTGATGGTTCGACATGAAGGTTTGGCTCTTCATGACTTGCCTTTTCAAATTCAATGGCCGTATCAAGACATGGGTTAGGTTCTAAAGTAAGCTCTAAGGTTTGTTCCTGTAGCTCTAAAGGGGTTGAACTTTCATATCCTTTTTGCAATAATTCTCTCTAAGTTCTTCTAAGATTTGCTTAACTTCTGTACGCATTTCCTTCATATGTGTTGACTTTTCATCTCTAGGGTAAACTATATATTCCAAACCTTTATGAATAAAACTATAACACCAAGGTTTGCTATAATAATACCCTTAAAAATCATGCATAAATTCTTTCCCTAATAGGATATCAAAACCTTCTAAACTCATCACATGACCCCAAATTTTAGTTTTGATATTACCTAGCATGATGGGAACTAAGCATTGAAAATCAACAGCAGATATGGTAAGATCATCCCAAGTTATCATGTAAGAGTTAACATGTTTCTCTAAGGTAAGGCCAAATTGCTTAATGGATCTAATAGATATGACATTGAACTTGACTTGATGATCAATAACAGTTTTACTATTGTAGCCATTTCACAATGTGTATGTGGTGAAGCAACTAGGCCTATGAGTAATTATCTTATAACAGTTTTACTATTGTAGCCATTTCACAATGTGTATGTGGTGAAGCAACTAGGCCTATGAGTAATTATCTTATAACCCCTATCAATTACAAGTTCTCTTCGAGGTATTAATTCCCATTGATGAAACTCACACATGATGTTCAGTGATATAGGGATCGATGTGGGCAGACAAGAGTTGACCACTAGTCTGCTCTGATACCACTTGATGGAGGAGGGATAATAAGAAAAAAGGGGTTAACGGGTCTAGACTGGCACAGGTAATTAAAAATCTCTTTAAGCAATAATAGTAAAGGAACAGGAGATAAGCTTGTCTAATCACACAAATAATATAGTGGCATGATCTTCTTAGTTGTGCGTAAGTATAAGTCTAATACGAACCATAAGATAAATAAAATCACTTGCGTGAACGAAGCCAAAGAAACTGGGCTTTTTGGGGGCCAGATTACCTGCTCAACTACTCCTGGAAGTGTAATTTGAAGAAATGGGCTGGGCTGTTAAAGTGGCCCAAACTTGTCTTTTTTTTCTTTTTTCTTTTTTTTTTTCTTTTTGTTCTCTCGAGTCGGCTTGGTTGCCGACTCTGCTTTCACGCCGCCTTCTTCCCAAGCGGAGGTCGGCGATGTTGCAGCCGAGCAGAGGAGCTTGCCTACGACGTTGCCGCAGGATGGTGGAGCAGGTCGGTGAAGGCCTAGGGCAGGTCCGACGCTGGGCGGCGGCGAGGCGGAATAAGGGGTTGGCAGCGGATTTCGTCGAGGTGATGCGGAAAGAGGGGCGGCGGCGGGCGTTGAATAGAGGTCGTCGTCTGCGCAGTTGACGGCGATCAATCGGCAGTGGAAGTGGCGTCGGGGAGATGGAGGTGGGCGAGGGTGGCAGACGGAACCGAAAGGGAAGGTGTGCGCCGGATCTGGGGTAGAGACGAGCTGATGGAAGGTGGAGAGGCGGTGTTGGTGTGCGAAGGTCGTCGGACCGATCGGCGAGGACGGGGCGAGACGGGCGGCGAAGAGGCGGCGTCGGGAAGATGGAGGCGTGTGAGAATGGCGAGGTGGGCGCCAGCCGATGGGAGATGGAGGGACGGCACTACAGGCGAATGGAGGTGGCAGAGATGGCGACTTAGGTGGTGGAGGCGTGATGAGCAATGGTTTGCGGAGATGGTAGAGTAAGACGGGGCTGGGTGCGCACAGGAAAGGAAAAGGTGGAAGCGATGGTGGTGGAGGAAAGCGGAAGGGAGATATGTGTGCGAGTTTTGCTGGCGGAAGCGAACCGATGGGAAAACGGGCGGTAGCTGGGCAGGCGGAGATGAACGGGGATGAAACGAGAAGCCGACCTTGGTGCGGGCGGAGCCAAAGCGTATGCGGATGTGTGGCAGAGGAGCGGAGCGAGCGTTCAGGAATGAAGGGTGGGACGATCTTGCGGACGGATGGTGGAGAGGAGGAGGAGGTGTTGGTGGCGGGAGAAGAAGCCGATGCGAGGGGTTCAGGCGAGGGTGAAGATGAAGCATGCGCGGCTGATCCTGGTGAGGAGCAATTGTGGGCGCGTGAAGAAGGAGGCGAGAACGGTGAAGGCGAGGTATAGGACTGAAGAGAGGAGAACTAGAAGAGAAGAAGTATAGAGAGGTGACGAATAGAGAAGAAGTGTAGAACCACACTTAACTCAGAATAACATAAGTTTCAATTCATTCAATTAGACTTCACTGTCTATTACAATAGCATAGAGACCTATTTAAAGCTAATTAGACGGATCATATTGTGACACATGTCTCAAATCGGATCGTCTAACAACAGAATAAAATATTCTAATACATCATAATGTCAACAAACCATGGAAAGACGGGTAGACCTCATTGTTACTTGTGTTCATAATGGTAGTTATCTCCGTAAAATGTGCAAGATTAATGCTGCTTACTCCTGAAATCGTGCTAGGTTCGTATCCCCATCAATTTATACTTGCGCCATCAATGTTATTAGGATAAGTGTCATTAATGACGACTTCTCATTCGCTTGGACCGGATTCGGATCTCCATCAATTATACTTGCGCCATCAATGTTATCAGGATAAGTGTCATTAATGGCGGCTTCTCGTTCGCTTAGATCGTCGGATTGGGTTTGGATCCCCATCATTAACCTTTTCTTGAAGACGAAGGAAAATGCGAGACAGCTAGCTGAGAGGATGGCTATGTAAGCTAACAACCATATCGATATATTATAATGTCGAGACAGCTAGCTGAGAGATCTCTTCACTGGAACCGTGATATCGTGGATGGGATTGACAATCCTTTGGATCTCCACTTTGTGGAGTGAATCTATAGGTTCATGACTAATGCCCATTTTATTTTCATTGTTGCTTCCTCTTCCATGAAACCTCTGGTCTCCAAGCATAACTTCTTAGTTATATTAGACCTTATTAGGTAATCCATCATCGTAGAAGTCGGCTTCCATCGCATAGTCTGCTACTTGACTAGTCATTGCCAAAACCATTCCATTTGTCATATTTACATAGGAGATTGATGTCTCTTATTTTTATCAGATTTAAAGCTCTATTCTTATACACTTTTTAGACTAAATTTCTTACTTTCTTCCTTTTTTTTGGACCATTCCCCCTCCGTTGTACAGAATCTTCACTATTTTCAATTTTTCATGAAATGCAAGATATTTTCTCCTTTTTCTTAAAATTCTTTGGGATATTTAAGATCATGAGAAGATTCCTCACAATACTAAGAGGCCACATGTCAAATTTGAGACAAAGCAGAGCTCTTTGCAGAGAACACAGCCTGCTCGTGTTCTTACACATGACCATATTCTTCTTGGCAGAACACCACAAACTTCACCATTTGTCGATACAAATTTATATAGCATTTTACGTGTAATTTTACTAACGGAATCGTCTCTATTTCATGGTTTACGTCCCATTATTACTTTAATTACTATACATCTATGGAATCTACACCTCTTTTGGCATTTTCACATTTTCAGGTCAAAACGACCACAAAGAGGGTGGATTTTGGGACTTTTGAGGTTAGAGGAATCCCTCCTAATTCAAGAAGAGTCTAACTAAAAATTCTCGGATTTATTAGAGCCTCCTTTGAAAATCACGACCGGGTCACGATCAAAATCATGCCCGTGACTCGTCCCTGCGCCTGAAGCTGTAACTGACCAATCACGGCTAGGTCATGACCAGAATCATGCCTGTGATTGTGGATCCATCTGTTTCGAAATCGTGATTTTAACCAAGGTTTCTTCAACTTAACCTAAGGGGAAGCTAAAGGGCAACTAGGTCCTTTCTCCCCCATTGACCAACAACCCTAGAGCAGCTTTTGGAGGGAGAAATTAGCAAAAAAAAAAAATGATGATTTCATGAAGATAAGGGTGGCAGCATTTGCAGGATTTGGGGAAGAAGCAGCGAAGACTTTTTCTCACCTGAAAAGTTGCAGCAGCTTTGGAGAATCTAGAAAAGGGTAGCAGCCCACTAAGGAGAGAAATAAAAGCCTTGGAGAAAGAAGGATTGAGGGAGGATCGGAGATAAGGGGAACGCGGCTGAACTTGGAGAGAAGCCAAGGGAGAAAGGTTGAAATCCTGCGCAGGGCAAGAACGGAGACATCATTTGCAGCGCAAGGAGAAGAAAAAAAAACTCCCCAAAACTATCAGCTGATCATCTCAAGCATTAAATCCGGTTTAGGGGAGTCTTCAATCTCATTTTCTATGCCTTCTAGATAAAGATTTGGAATGAATGAGCATATCTTTGTGTGTATTTATGTGATGAACATGGATCTTGTAGCTTAAATATTAAATCAGGATGTGGGGTAATCCTTTGATGACTTATTAATTGTAATGATCTTACTCCAAATGCCATAGATCCTTGCTTAACCTTATGTGTGTGCTTTGCCTGCATTATCCGAAAGGGTATGCTTGAGCCTTCAATCGCCCAAGTGAGGTTCATAAATCAGGAATTCTGGGGGAAACCCCTTGACAAACTATACTCACCTAGAGGGATTGCCAGGATCCTAGACACTACGAGAGGACCGAAAGGTCGTCCGCGCGTTAGAACCATTCGATTAAGGGTTTATCTAATCCGTTTGTACCCTTTGCCTACATTGCCTGAAAGGGAGCATTTGAGCCTATAATTTTCTGAGCGAGGTTCATAAATCAGGGCCTATGGGAAACCCGTTGGCGAACTGTACTCCCCTGGTGTGAGTATTAGGATCTCAGACACGATTGGTAGACCAAAAGTCCGCCTGCGCGTTATATTGTTTTGGTACTCTTTGCCTGCGTTGCCTAAAAGGGAGCACTTGAGCAAGTACTCCGTAGGTGGAGGTTTGTTAATCAGGAAATCTAGGGAGACCCCTTTGGTAAACCTGTACTTGCTCTGAAAGTATTAGGGCCGTAAACGTGTTTAGGTAGACCGAAAGGCCGTTCGAGCGTCATAACCTTATAGATTAGACAGGTAACTAGTTCATCGGAATGAATGAGTCTATCAGTGGGAGCGACCTGAACGTTAGGGACGGAATCCCTTGAACTTGAGAGGATGCTGGCAATGGAGTTTGATTATTCAGTGGTAAGGAGTCAAAGCGGTGAACCCATATCCTGATACATTTTTCATCAAAATTTCTCTCATACAATCAATTCCTCCGTCTATGCTCTCGTTCATTTAATTAGTTCAACATTTAAATTCTACCAATTTTGACTTTGTCTAGCTAGTAAATTTGAGATCAGTCGGTACTTGCCCATTAGTCCTTGTGAGATCGATATTTTACTACTTTGATAGACCCGTGCACTTGCGGGATTCCTATCAAGTTTTTAGCGCCGTTGCTGGGGACTAATTTTAGCAATATTGACAAGATTAAAAATTTGCTAGACTAGACTTTTTCTTTTCTGTAATTTTTGTTTCTTATGGCTGAATTTTTCCTATCATCTAGAATTTCTGGATTTTTCAAAAAAAAAATGTTACCTTATGTTTCGTGTGATATTTGTGGACATACATATCATTCTACTCATGAATTTCAATTGGGGATTTCATTTTCTATTGATCCATACTCTAGCATGATGCTTAATTTATCAAATATCAATCTTATAATGTTACCTTATGCTTCTTATGATATATGTGAATGCATAGGTCATTTTTCTCATGAATGTCAATTAGGGATTCGATTTCCTATTGATTCATACTCTTAACACTTACATTGGGGGAATAGCCCAAACTACTTTTACGAGAATGACCCAAACTCTATGTCGCAAATGAACTTTAGAGAATCTATAGACTTCCACCAATGGCAGTTTGATCAACCCCAAAAATCAAGCTTAGAAACTAGGATTGAGAAATTTATTGTTGCTCAAACTAAGCAAATTGACAGTATAATTGAAGCAATCAAAGAGCTAACCTCTAGGGCATATGCTTTGACTACACTCAGCAACAGGTCAAAAAATCAAAAAGCCCAACAAGCCATAACCTTAACCGAACCCATGGGAGAATTAGCAGAGCCTCAAGTGAAGACCAATGGGTTAGGTGAGGGTGAATTGGAGAGTAGTTTGGATGCGAAAGAATCAAATATTAACATCATAAATGTTGACGAAGAGGAACCAGTGTGCGTTTTACCGCCACCGTATAAACCATTGATTCATTTTCCCCAAAGTTTGATGGAAGAAAAACCTAATAAGCGATTTGGGTTATGCTACAACAAAGAAATCTTGAACAAAGTAGTTGAGAAAATTTATGTGACCCAGATCAACAAAGACCCATTGGCAATTGACATGATTGATGATGATGATGATGAGGTGACTAAAATTGATATTTGATGCCGTGCATTTTAGTAGTAATATTCATAACCATTTCATGTTAAATCTAGGCTTATTTTAACACTTTTATACTCTTTTAAGGCTTATTTCCTTGAATGCTTCGGAATCTTCATTTTTTGGTGCTTTTGTGAAATTTCAGGTAAAATCACCCTTTTTTGACATATTTTAGAGATTCTAAGACCATAGGACGATTTCTTATACAAAGACGAAGCTACACGTCAAATTTGGGCCAAAACGGAGTTAGCCTAAAAAATACGGCCAAGTGAACCCCATGGGGTTCACCAGTTTCTTCGCTAGCCAGTAGAACCTCATAGAGAGCTTCACGATCGGGTGAACCCCAGCGGGGTTCACCAGATTTCCTTTAGGCCGAAGTTTGCACAGAACAAGGCATAGCTAAGTGAACCCCGACGGGTTCACCGCGCTTCTTTCTGCCAGATTTCACAGAACAAATCACGGCCAGGTGAACCCGGCGGGGTTCACCCATGATTCCAACCCAGGCTCACACGGACTGAGTTCCACTCGGATTTTAGATGATTTCTCACTCGTTTGGCATCCAAATTTGGCAAGTGAGGACTCTATGGAAAGCTCTTTCGAAGGAGAATGCGGGGGATATAAAAGCCCTAATTTTCATGCCCTAATTATTGAGGAATCACATGACAAAGCGGCAGGGAGCGGAAGAACACGGTGAAAACACGATTCCGAGGCGATTTTCGAAGATATGATCATCTGAGCGCCTCGATTCTTCAGGATTTGTTTCAGTTTATCTTCTCTTATCCTTTAGAAACTCTTCCTTGTGATCTTTCTATGTTAAAAAAGAGATTTTTGAGCGTCTCAATGACGATTGTAGCGTAAACCCTATTTCGGGGCTTGGTTGAAGCCCATTGATGATTTTGGTCGCAAATTTTATTTCAATTTTCATTATTTGGAATGAATTGTGAGAATATTTTACTTTGACGTGCTTATATCATGATTTTACCTTGGTCGAGTATTTTTGCGTGATAGCCGTTACAATTCATACCGAGAGGAGAATCATAAAGGTGGAATCTCTTAGTAAAACTTGCAAAATCTCGACACAAGAGTGCTTGGTCTTCACTCGTGTTGGTGTATATGCCCTGCAGACCAATGTATGGACATGGTCAGGCATTGTTTGAATGTACTTTGATAGAATTATTATTCTTTATAGAGGCATGGTCGTTATTATGCAGACTTCTCTACCTGCGTTGATGTATTGAGTTGCATGAATAATGTCCCAGGAGTTTGGTTGGATCCATTCTCATAAGCTATCCCCAGTCAAGGTACCTTAGCAGATATGGGACAGCTTTGGTACATGTGAGACTGGTGTATGGGCTGGTTAGGTGCAGGGCACAGTAACGCAGACATACAGGTGCATTGGATGCACTGGAGTGATCCACCGTGAGGATTGACTTGTCTAGTCAACAAGTTCAATCTCACATGCAAGAGGTTTGCATTGATCCTTAGAGTTGAGGTATTCATGTCTAGATTTGATGATGGATATGCTTTGATGCAGTCTTACGTCTCTCCGTAATTGAGAGACCAAAACGATTGTCATTGGGCATGTCATAAGTCATGCAGAGACATGGATGACCAATAGTAGGATTTGCCCCTTCCTTCAGAGGAAGCATGATATCCACTTTGGGGCACCCCACCTCATTGGTGCATGACAGGAATGTGTGGCCACACTGATTGAGTCATGATCAATAGATTGGAACGATAAACTTGAGACTAAATCCAATGGCGGGATATCAGTTTAGGCAAAGGGATATCTATAGTGCATGGGAATCCTCGTTGCTTGTTAGGAGTTGTTGCCATATGACTTAAGTCCTATGACATGGGTAGTAGTGATGTGTTGCTAGATACCACTCACTACTTATGATGTTCACATCATTACCATCGTCATATGGATCCTATGGGGTCACACGCAATAGACTCTTGACGTTGATTTAATCAAAAGCCTTATGATCAAGTTATTGGATAACTTGGATCAATTTGGAAGATTTCATCAGTGCCAATGGGCCTGATGAGTTGGAAGAAAGTTATTAGAGCCAAACTTTATTTTTGGCAGGTTGACCCAAAATTGACCTAGAATGGTCACATTTGGATTAGGGTTGCATTGGATTGGATCCAATGGCTTAGTCAACCCATGCTATGAAGTTTGGGCTTGCTCATTATCCAATGAGGCCCAATAACTAGATGTCATGAAGAGGTATAAGCAAATAAGGGTATAATGGGGAAGATTTTCACCCCATTGGCGCCATGGGCATAATGGGGTGAACTAAGCACATGTTGCTTCATAAGGAAGCATTAGGCGCCTCCCCCTTTGTTCCTTGGATGGAAACCTTGCCTCTATGGCAAGGGTTGGGGCTGATATGGCTTGAGGACTCTTTTGGAAAGACCTTGGGCGCATATGAGAAGTAGGGTGAGGTTTATGGTAAAGTCTTGGAGACTTTCCTTACCTCATAAACCCTACATGCACCCAAACCCTTACCCCAGCCGAATACCTCTTGCATGTTACGCCTAGCCCTTCTCCTTTGATGGTAAGAATGCCTTTAAGGCATGTCTTGGGCTGATATGGCTATTGGACAAATAAGGATAGGTTGAATAATGTTTATGGCAAAGTCTTGAAGACTTTCCTTACCACAAACCCCCTTCATCCTAGCCGCCCACTTGGCATGATCTTGGCCCTCCCTAAATCGCCTCTTGGCTTATAAAAGGGACCCTTGCCGCCCCCTCTCTAAGGTTCGATTCCTTGGAGGCGTGAACACACATAGAGAGGCGTGAGCAAGGGGAAAGGGCGACAACTTAAAGGTGGCGCAACCTTTCTTCCCTCTAGTGGCCGCAAGTCTTCTCCTTCTTCTCCTCTTGGCATAACCTGGAGAAGGACTTGGTGGTGCCACTTCCTCTTCCTCTTCCTAAGGGCCGAAACTCTTCTTCTCCCTCTTCTCTTGGAGTGAAGAGGATAAGGAGTTGACGGCTACTTCCTTGCACTTGGCGCAACTTCCATGAAGGTGGCGCAAGAGAAGTGAAGGAACCCTAAGGCTTGATTCTCTTCCCGGGGCTAGCACCAAGCGTGGAAGGGAGCAACGTTGAGACGGTCGACGCGTGGATACTTGTAGAGGGCGAACACTTGGGCGCCTTCAACATGGCTTCGACAACTGTACAAGCAAAATAGGTACATCTCTAACACATCCTTGTGTCTTCTCTCTCGCATGGATCCTTGGGAAAGGAATATGTTTCGGGTGTAATGATTCTTCCGCTGCGTCCTGGGACTGCAAATTTTAAAATTACACCCGGTATTCCCCAACAGCTCAAGGGTTTCATAATCTGCCATAGAACTCATTGGGTTCACTTAGAACGATCCACTACGAGAGTAGGAGGTCGTTCTAAGTCGAACACCAGGGTGTATACTCGAGAGAGGGCACCTTGTACTCTAGGGTTAGATTCCTTGTGCAAAACCAATAATCCAAATAATTAATATCTTTCTTGTGCGATTAAGATCATCATCGTGGTGGAAACTAAAGCCCTGATATCTCTCCCATATTTACTCTCAATTGTCGTCGTCGTGATTGCTTGTCTTGTTTTCGATTATTTTAGTGTTCAAAACCATGTTTCGATTCGCCTAGCTATTAAAACTTAGATTTTCTAGTACTCAACCTTGTTCCCTATAGGATTCGACATCTTTTATATTACTTCGACATAACCGTGCACTTGCGGGACGTGTCAAGTTTTTGGCGCCGTTGCCGGGGAACAACGGTTGATATTAGTATACTTCTGAGAATTGGTAGACTAGGCTTTAGGTTAGTTTTTCTTTACTGCACTGCTATTTTCTTTTTCTCTTTATTTACTTGCTGTCTTAGAACTTTAAAATTTTGACTGATCATTTTATGCAAAAAAGTTCTAGGGAAGGTACATTCTTTGACATTGATCCAGAGATCGAGCGCACCTTCAGGACAAGAAGGAAGCAAAATCAAATTCTGAAGAAAGAAGTCATGAGCCATCCAGAAGGAGAAAATCAGATGGAGCACATTCAGCTTGATGTGAATAATGACCGAGTACCACAACCAATGGGGAACAACTATAACAATAGGACATTGAAAGATTATTCTGCTCCCTATGCTTATGGTTTTCAATCAGGAACTGTTAGGTCCGCTGTTGAGGCCAATAACTTCAAAATAAAACCTGCTCTTCTCTCTATGGTGCAACAAAACCAATTTGGTGGTTCTCCTCTTGAGGACCCCAATATGCACCTCTCTATTTTTCTAGAATATTGTGATATGCTAAAAATTAACGGTGTGTCTGCTGATGCTATCAGATTGCGACTATTTCCCTTCTCCTTGAGGGACAGAGCGAGAGCTTGGTTGCACACACTACCTTCTCCTTCGATAAGAACATGGGCAGAGCTTTCTCAAGCCTTTCTCTCCAAGTACTTCCCTCCATCCAAGACCATCCAGTTGCGGAATCAGATAACGAGTTTCATGCAAAAGGATGGAGAATCCCTATATGAAGCTTGAGAGAGGTTTAAAGAGCTCCAAAGGATGTGTCCACATCACGGAATTGAAACTTAGGTCTTAATCCAAACGTTTTACAGCGGTTTGGATTACAACACAAGACTTACAGTGGATGCTACAACAGGAGGTGCTTTGATGAATAGGAGAGTGGAAGATGCAATGAACCTTTTCGAAGACATGACAATCAACCATCACCAATGGACATATGAGAGAGGTACCTCTACCAAGAAGTCAGGTAAGTATGACTTAGACTCTCTTACTACTCTCACGGCCAAGGTGGATAATCTGACTAGAAAAATTGATTCTTGGTCTGTTAATTCAATGGATGTTGACGCTATTTCTTGTGAGGTCTGTGGAGTTGCAGGTCATGCAGGGGCAGATTGTCAGGTAGGAGATGGATAGATGACTGCAGTTTATTTTGAGCAATTGAATGTTGTTGGAAATTTTAACCCGAACAACAATCCATACTCCAGCACATTCAATCCAGGATGGCGCAACCACCCGAACTTTTCATACCGAACAACTCAGCCAATGCAGCCTGGACAAATTCCACCACAGCAAACCCAGCCCCCACAAGGAAACTTCAGGCAACCCCAACAGAACAATTTCAGACCACTTGGATTTCAGGCTAGGAACTACAATGCACCACCACAGCCAAGGCCGAATAATGATTTAAATTTGAGCAAGCAACTTGAAGGACTGACAGACATGATGAAGATGATGATGACAAGGATGGACTCCCTGGAGACACACAATAAAATGCTAGAGAGTCAGCTAGCCCAGCAAGCTAGCTCGTCTTCCAGAGCGCCAGGCAAGCTTCCATCCCAACCAGAGGTGAACCCGAGGGAGCATTGCAATGCAATCTCCACTTGGAGTGGCAAACAACTTGAAGACCCAAAGATGCTGACTGACGACAGAAGAGATGGAGCGACATCAGAACCTGTGGAACCATAGTCAGATGCAAGACCGGTGGCACCTGGACCAGTTGAAGAGGAGCAGCCCTACGTGGGACCGCCTGCGTATAAGCCACCGATTCCTTTTCCACAGAGGCTTGTCAAAGCCAAATTGGACAAGCAGTTCGGTAAGTTTTTGGAAGTATTGAAAAAACTCTATATTAACATTCTTTTTGTTGATGCCCTTTCGCAGATGCCGACCTATGCGAAGTTCCTGAAGGACATCCCAGAGCGCACAATAGTAAGAGTGCGAGGGAACTGGCGTATCCAGCCGACTGAAGATCCACAGCCTGACCTGTCGACACCGTACAGTCAGCACCAGGATCCTTCTCTTTTGGTGGCACCTCCTCTCATGATTCTATGATGTCTATGTTGCAGGAAATTAGGGAGTAGCAACTCCATCAACGCGAGATGATTGATCACTTGGACACCACTGTTACCTACATCCAGCAGGATCATTCCTCTCGCTGGGAGTCCATAGAGGCACATATGCAGAGGCAACACAAGATGATGGGGTCCGTTTGGGAGAAGCTATCAAGTATGGATGAGCGCTTCCCTTTCATCAATGAGGAAAACATGGCTCGCATGGACATCTCTTCAGACGAGGAAGCCGAGCCTGACTACAGCGCACGTGGGAAGAACAAGAGCTCCCGAGCTTCTGGCTCTCGCTCGCGCAAGCGAAGGTAGCTTCCCGGACACCGGTATCATCATCCACTCCTTTCACATCATGGTATTGCATAGAGGACTATGCAAACTTTTAGAGTGGGTGAGCTTTCTATATTCCGGTTTCTATTATCTTTCTTCATGTGGCTACTTGATTGTGATCGCTCGACCTTGCTATGTTTGGATTGAGACTGACTTTTATTCTGAGATGAATATTATGTGGCATTGTATCTTATATGCCATTATATTCGTGGGCCTGGTCCATATCTTCAGGCCCCACCTTGTGACTGTATGACATTACTTTCTTGCTTGTGTCTGTACTCTGTTATGATGATTATGTTTTATATATATGATGTGTGAAATCTTTCCATGAGTTTGCATGTGAGTTATGTGTTTGAGTCTTATCCTATGATAACTATTTCAAAATTTTGAGTTGAATGCATAATTGGTTAGGAATAATCAATGATTGTTGATATTACCTCCTTGTTAGAGACACTTTTTGATCATGTCCATTTATTCTATGATTTTGAAATTTTGTGATTTGGATTGGTTTGAGTTGTTCATTAGTGGGTCAGACATTTCTATGATTGTTAAATCAACTAAAGCTTGCAACTTACATGAGAATCATATTAAGATACATATTCACTTAGATATTCTTTGAATTCCTTTATGTTGTTGGGGAGACACTGCATTTGTTAGAAATGATATATTATCAACTGTTGAGCATAAAAAAATAAAAAATAAAAAAAATTTGTCGCTCACCCTTAGATTCCTCTACTTGGCACTGCGCAAAATTAGCAGTGGTACCAAAGGACATGAGTTGAAATCTAAGGGATGTAAAGTTGAAATCAATAAAGAGACTCTCTACTTGGCATTGCGAAAAATTGGCAATGGTACCTAAGGTTATGAGTTGAAGTCTATTGCAATAATCAGTGTTATGTGTAGGGAGGATTGGAATTTCATGAGTGTTATGTGTAGGCTTGATTGAATCCTATGTTTGTTGCTTACAAGTTTGTTTGGCATCTAGAAATTGAGGGATTAAATTGTTGAACACTTGAAACAACCATTTACTTGATTTCTCCTGATTAGATTTTGGATTGTTATTAAATGGTTTTCTAACTTGGATGTATGCCTCAACACAAAAGATTACTCTTACACCCATCATGTGTTTCATCTTATTTTATTGCTTGAGGACAAGCAAAGATTTAAGTCTGGAGTATTTTGATGCCGTGCATTTTAGTAATAATATTCATAGCTATTTCATGTTAAATTTAGGCTTATTTTAATACTTTTATACTCTTTTAAGGCTTATTTGCTTGAATGCTTCAGAATCTTCACTTTTTGGTGCTTTTGTGAAATTTCAGGTAAAATCACCCTTTTTCGACATATTTTAGAGATTTTAAGACCATAGGATGATTTCTTATACAAAGACGAAGCTACACGTCAAATTTGGGCCAGAATGAAGTTAGCCTGAAAAATACGGGCAGGTGAACCCCATGGGGTTCACCACTTTCTTCCCCAGCCAGCAGAACCTCACAGAGAGCTTCACGATCGGGTGAACCCCAGATTTCCTTTAGGCCGAAGTTTGCACAGAACAAAGCACAGCCAGGTGAACCCCAGCGGGGTTCACCGTGCTTCTTTCAGCTAGATTTCACAGAACGAATCACGGCTAGGAGGTGAACCCTGCGGGGTTCACCCGTGATTCCAACCCAGGCTTGCGCGGACCGAGTTTCACTCAGATTTTAGATGATTTCTCACTCGTTTGGCATCCAAATTTGGCAAGTGAGGACTTTATGGAAAGCACTTTCAAAGGAGAACGCGGGGGATATAAAAGCCCTAATTTTCATGCCCTAATTATCAAGGAATCACACGACGAAGCAGCAGGGAGCGGAAGAACATGGCGAAAACACGATTCCTGGGCGATTTTCGAAGATCTGATCATCGGAGCACCTCGATTCTTTAGGATTTGTTTCGGTTTATCTTCTCCTATCCTTTAGAAACTCTTCCTTGTGACATTCCTATGTTAAAAGAGAGATTTTTGAGCGTCTCAATGACGATTGTAGCGTAAACCCTATTTCGGGGCTTGGTTGAAGCCCGTTGATGATTTTGGTCGCAAATTTTATTTTAATTTTCGTTATTTGGAATGAATTGTGAGCATATTTTACTTTGACGTGCTTATATCGTGATTTTACCTTGGCCGAGTATTTTCGCGTGATAGCCATTACGATTCATACCGAGAGGAGAATCGTAAGGATAGAATCTCTTAGTAAAACTTGCGAAACCTCGACACGAGAGTGCTTGGTCTTCGCTCAAGGGTTTCATAATCTGCCATAGAAGTCATTGGGTTCACTTAGAACAATCCACCGCGAGAGTAGGAGGTCGTTCTAAGTCTAACACCGGGGTGTACACTCGAGAGAGGGCACCTTGTACCCTAGGGTTAGATTCTTTGTGCAAAACGAATAATCCAAATAATTATTATCTTTCTTGTGTGATTAAGATCATCATCATGGTGGAAACCAAAGCCCTGATATCTCTCCCATATTTACTCTCAACCGTCGTCGTCGTGATTGCTTGTCTTGTTTTCGATTATTTTAGTCTTCAAAACCACGTTTCGATTCGCCTAGCTATTAAAACTTTGATTTTCTAGTACTCAGCCTTGTTCCCTATGGGATTCAACATCTTTTATATTACTTTGACATAACCGTGCACTTGTGGGACGTGTCAATATTCAAGTAAACTCCCAACTGCAAGACTTAAATCCAACTCTCAATGCAGAAAAGGGAGGAGCTAAGACACTTGACAACATTAACCTTGAGATAAATGAAAATCTGAAATTTGAATCTAAATTTGTCCTAAAACTGAGGATGTTTAGCATGATAGTGATCAACTTGCTATTGAAACATGTGATATTTATTTTGGTAGAAACTCTTTCTGGACGACAAAAAGGTAGGAGACTTTATGCACTTTACTATGCTAGTGACCCACCAGCAACACCATGATATTCAAGCATTAGTCAAGCTGAAGACCTTAAATTAGCGCTTCTTGGGAGGCAACCCAAGTATCTTACTCTAGTTTATTTTATTTCCAGCATTTTTCCTTATTTATTTTAGTTGTTTTCATGGTTTGTGTAGTTTAGTTATATTCACATGTTTTGATGAGTTTTCTTGATGATTGGTCTAAAATCCTTGTTCATCTGATTATTCTGTTATGTCTTGGAATGACACTATGAGGTATTGATCAATTCTTAAAACCTTATTTTTATCTATTTCAGATTTAGCTTTCCTCTTAATTACAATTTCTGATCTACTCTTCTTCAAAGTTCCGATATCTGATAATGGTGATAATCTTATAGCTAGGTAGTTCCTCTATTCTGTACTTTTGGCAACGAATCATAACATTCAGGTTAAAGTTTCCAGTCCACGGTCTATCGACACGATGCCAAAACACTTTTCTCCATCTACAACAACTTTCAACTCATCATGGAACTCTGTAATGGACCAATATCTTCAGTTCTTGAAGAGCACATGACGCCCTTTTCATGCTGAATGCACAACCGTATGTTGGCTACACAAAAGAGCAAGCAACAACCATGACTCTAACTGACCCTCACATACCGGGATGACACAAGCTGTGGCCAAGCTAATGACCCCAAATTAGCTCTCTTGGGATGCAGTCCAAGCTCGTCCTTTGCTCACTTATTCAATCCCAGCATTGACATTCAGTTTGTAGTTGTTTTGGGGGTGTTATGTTGGCCTTATTGTGCCCTTTCATTACTTACATTGTTTGTCATTTTGGTTTTCATATGTTTCTATTTATTTTAGTATGGTTGTTGATGTTTCTGCTTATTTTGTATGATACAGGTATATCCCTCAAGAGTCAACCAAAGAGGATAATGACCGGGTCATGATAAAAGTCGCGGGCATGATTCTTAAACTGCTATTAGATCCTGACTTGCCGCCCAACCCGTCATGGTTCTAAAATTAATGCCACCCAAGAAATTCACTAATGGTTCCAGTTCCTCTACAGAACTCGTGAGGCCCACCTGCTCTGCCCCACCAAGTCCCCCTACTCACTTTTCTGACGACCCCTCCGACCTTGTTCGGCGATCTCTACACTCCTGGTTTTCCATCTTTATTTCGCCGAACTCCCTATTTCTATAACCTACTCTTCGGTGCTTCACGGGAACAACATCCCTTCAACTTTCTAGCTTCTTCAACTAATTCTTCCACCTCAACCATGCCGCCTCGAAAGAAGTCAATGGGCAAGTGACCGGCCGGCGCTTCCTGTCCAGCTCCTCCACCGCCATAGCACCTAAGTCTAGTGGAGATACAGATGTGTGATGAGCTCCAAGCTGCTCATTGCTAGGTCCTTTCTGGTTGCATGGTCATCAACATGAGGCGTCTTGCATCGGAACTCCCAACTTCAACGAAGACGTCTTCTAGAGATGCATATCATCGATGACCTCCTACTCCCCACGAAGTGCCCAAGCACCCACGATCTCAATTCCGGGATAGCACCGACTAGTAACGCAGAACAGAAGTTTGAAATTGCTGGAGAAGAGAAGAGAATGTGAAAGAAGAGAAGAGAAGAGGAGAAACCCTTAGCTTAGCAAGCTAAGGGGGAAGAGAAGAAGCTACATAACCCTAAACCTAACCTCCCAAGGAGGAAGACAACACCCCAACCAACAGGTTTCCAAAAATATTCTTAGTAACTTAATCCAAACATGAGAATTACATTAATCTTATAGCCATTTCACCCTCAACGTTAACATGATTCACTCAATAGATCTATGGTCGTCATTACTTAGTTTGAATTTGGGTGGTGGAGATGAGAATTCTTTCAAGTCTTTTCATTGGATGGAGTGGGCGGCTGCCTATGTGTTGCTTGTGGCCGAAGCTTTCTTGGGAGACTTTCGGCTGAAGAGGTGTGAAGGCTGCATTGGGGCATGCAAGTGACGTTATTGGAAGTGTGAAGCATGTTTTGTTTTCATTGGCCGGTTGAGGAGGTGCCTTTGTTTTGAAGAGAAGCTGTAGCTAGTAAAGGTGATTCGGTTGAGATTTGAGATTTCCATGTTGACTTGCTTCATGAGATGTTGACTTGATTTGAATGTAGACTTGCTTAGCCTTTGATTGAAGATGGAGACTTGATGTTGACCTTGATTTGATGCGATTGGTTGAATATGGAGCCTTGATGTTGACTTTGACTATTCCTACTTAAACAAAGGGAATGTAAACCTAAACTAAATGCAGCCTAATACATTAACTAGTAATTTAAAATGCTTAGAAAATAAAGCTTAAGTTAATCCTAATTACAACAAAACAAGTAAACAATAATTTAAAACAAAGTTAAGCCTCTAAAGATGCTCTTGCATCAACTAGTGTCTGCACCCAAATCCCACTACTCCAAAGGATTCTACTGCACCACTCGATATGTATCCTAGCTCTTTCTCTGGCGCTAATTAAAGACCGCCGCTCGCCTCTCTATGGATGACATGCTGCAGCTTATCCGCTAAGATCAACTAGCACAAGGGAAGGTAGCTAGCCCATCTGATTAAGATGACCCACACCATTGAGCTGCTCATTCATACACATCTCTCGGAGCACCCCCCACATGATGATGAGGACCGTGACGACATGGACTGATGACACAAAAATCTATAGTATATTTTATGTCATTTCATGAGTATTTTCGTATCATATTCATGTTCAATTGCTTATTTTTATGCCTTTTTTATCAATTATTGCGGAATCTACACATTTCCTAGTTTTTGATGATTTCAGGTAAAAAAAGCATTATTTTTTAGTGTTTTCAAGCAATTCAGATTCATGGATGAATTACCACCATCAAGAGAAGATTACATGTCAAATTTCATGCAAATTACGACACTACCATAATCCAAATTACGGTACCGTGGTTTCACTGCACTTACAGAAGAAACCATGGTACTGCCGTAATTTTTGAGTGCTGCCATATTTTGGGAAGATTTTGAACATAAAGTTTCAGAAGAATTACGGCACTGCCGTAATGGATTTCACGGGCCGTATTTCGAGTCAATTTTTCACCCAGAGATTTGACGAAAATACGGCACTGTCGTAACAGATTTTACGGTACCATAATTCCGGATGATTTATGTACCGAGAACTTTGCTGAAATAACGGCACTGCTGTAACGTTTTTCACGGCCGTAATTATAACCCAGATTCACGATTTTCACGATCAATTCGAAGAACGATTTTGGCGGAGATAATTGTGAGCGATCGAGGCCACTAAATTCAGATCTGTAAGAAGGAGAAGGAGAGTTTGAATCGAGAGGAGACGACGGAGGCCAAAAGCCCTAATTTTCATCCACAGTTGAGAGAGAAATCGTGATTTTCACTGCCCGCTAGGTTTCGCCGCCGTGACGTGTACAACGCATCTCCAGCCATGAAATTTGAAGGGAAGCTACGCATGGAGGAGGAGAAGATTTCCCAGAAGTTCTAGAATAAAAGGAGGTCAATCAGAGGAGAAATTAACGAAAGAGGCGTTGCCGACACTGTTCATCGCCTAAAATTACGGTTGTAATTTTCATTACAGACGTGCTGTAAAGTTTTTTTCCCTTTTTTCCTCGATTTTCGGTCACTCTAAACTATGGATTATTGTAATCTTTCTACCATGCTAGCTTAAACTTCCTTTGGGACATGGGGAAGTAATTCTCTTTGATTTCTTAGTGACTAGATAAATCTTTCATTATTTCGTCATGTATAATTTTAGTATGATAATTCTGCTTCTGTGATGATTGATCTTTAATTCTCCATAGATTCATATTATCAATCATGTTTTAGAGTTTTCGCAATAGGGACTGAAATGTGATTTGCTTGAGAACTTGGAACCCTAAAATTGAATGTTAGGAACTCACCGTAAGAAATTAGGTTTGTTCTTATTTCCTAATTTTAGTAGTTTAATGCCATGATTGATGATCTGATCTATGATTGAGTTAATGAAACAAACATGACGATATTGCAAGAAATTAAATATTAGATTATTGGAGAACCTTAAGCAGAACCTGTGTTGAGATTCGGATGCACGAAAGTGATCCTTGAGTTTCCACTTGAGGTTATTAACTTAGAATTCGGATGCATGAAAGTGATCCTTGAGTTCTTTGTTGATGATTCACTTTTATTTAATAATCGAATAGATCCTGCATGAAGGTGAGAATTGGTTCTTGTAAATTGTCTGCGCAAAAGCGAGATGATTTCTTTATTAAGTGAATTATATCTTTATCATAATGAAATTAGACTGATGAACTTCTATTCATATCTAGTCATGGAAATCAAAGTGAATGAAACCCTAGTCCCAGTTTCTCTTTCTGATATCTTCGTGTAGCC
Organism: Costus lasius; assembly: GCA_027563935.2. NCBI lineage: Eukaryota > Viridiplantae > Streptophyta > Magnoliopsida > Zingiberales > Costaceae > Costus > Costus lasius. Next base: position 106,704,296 of record CM050448.1, read on the forward strand.
TTCGATAGTTTACTTTCATATTTCTGGTTGCTTAGTTAGTAAGAAATTAATTATTCAGTACTTGCCATATGAGGTCTCTGTGGTTCGATATCTTTTTATTACTTCGAGTATCCGTGCACTGGTGGACACAACACGTTTTTGGCGCCGTTGCCAGGGACCTTGGTTTTTGTCAATATTGAAGATATAGAAAGTATTGCTAGACTAGGTTTTGTTTATTTTCTAGTTATGTTCTATCTTGCTATTCTTTTCTGTTTACTGGAGTTATTTGACTTATCTGCTTTAGACTGCACAGGAAATTTAGATCTGATGGCGAACTAGAAATCACTTAGGGACTATGCAGCCCCTAACCCACAGGAGCTACACTTTAGCATCGTCAGACCAGCTATTGATGCTAATAATTTCAAGATCAATCCTGCTTTCTTGTCTATGATCCAGCAGAATCAGTTTGGAGGATCACCAATTGAAGATCCTTATCAACATTTATATCTTTTTCTTGAACATTGTGACACTATTAAAATTAATGGAGTTTCTGATGATGCATTAAAACTAAGATTGTTTCCTTTTTCTCTCAGGGACCGAGCGCGATCTTGGCTACATTCTCGACCTACCGGTACCTTCACCACATGGGAACAACTATCAAATGCTTTCTTGATGAAGTACTTTCCACCCGGCAAAACTATCCAGTTGAGAAACCAAATTACAAGCTTTGCACAGAGGGATGGTGAAACTTTCAGTGAGACATGGGATCGGTTCAACAAATTACAACGGAAGTGTCCTCACCATGGCCTTGAAGATTGGATTTTAATTTATACATTTTATAATGACTTACTTTATAATACCCGTCTGACTGTTGATGCTGCTGCAGGAGGAGCCCTCATGAGCAAAATAATCGAAGATGCTTCTACCTTGCTTGAGGGGATGGCCCTGAATCTTAACCTGTTGGCTCCTGAAGAAGAAATGCTATATTGTCATCAACATGGTAAGAATGAGAATGAGGGATGACGAACCTTGACAGAAGAGGTAAATTCTTTTAGTGTTGAGTCCATGCTTGAGAAGTTTATGGCTAATCAAAATCAATTAATGACAAATCAAAATAAAGAGATTGAAGATTTTAAGGGATTAGTCAGTCATCTTAGCTTTCAAGTAGGATCCTTAGCTGCTTACAAAAAATCTCTTGAAGATCAAATACCTGAATTAGACCCTAGGGAACACTGTAATGCTATCATTACTAGGAGTGGAAGGCAATTATATGAACCAAAAGGGAGAGTTAAAAATAAAGAAAAAGAGCCTAGTAATGAACATGACCATGAGTTAGATTTAGAAAAATCCTCTGAACATGAGCAGTCCCAAACTAGTTTGCCACCTCAACAAGGTGATGAACCTAAAGGAGATGTGCCATGTTAGACAGATATTTCTAAACCTAATTCTCCTACACCTTATAGGCCACCTATACCCTTTCCACAAAGGTTAGTGCAAGCAAAATTAGACAAGCAATTTGGGAAATTTCTTGATGTTTTGAAAAAGCTTTACATTAACATTCCATTTACTGAAGCTTTATCTCAAATGCCCACATATGCTAAATTTTTGAAAGAAATTTTGTCTAATAAAAGAAAGATAGAGGACTATGGTACTGTGGCTCTTACTGAAGAATGTAGTGCTATTATCCAAAACAAGTTGCCACCGAAATTAAAAGATCCAGATAGTTTCTCTATACCTTGTTTTATTGGGGGCATGAATTTTGACCGAGCCTTATATGATTTGTGTGCTAGTGTGAGTCTAATGACATTGTCTATTTGCAGGAAATTGGACATGGGAGAGCTTAAACCAACTACGATATCTTTGCAGCCTGCCGATCGTTCAGTTAAGTATCCTGTAGGGATTCTTGAAGATGTGCCTATCCAAGTAGGTAAATATTTCATTCCAGCAGACATTGTAGTCCTTGAGATGGAGGAAGATGCAAGAATCCCCATCATACTTGGTAGACTGTTCTTAGCCACAGTAGGAGCACTTATTAATGTAAAGAACGGTAAGCTTACACTTAACATTGGGGATGAAAGAATTGAGCATGACTTAAATAAGGCTATGAAAAGCCCATCGAATTCTGGATCTTGTTGTAGTATACATGCTGTAGATGACACTATCTATGATCTTAATAATTTGTTTGTTGAAACCTCTGAATATGATTCTGATTTAGATTCTGTTCTTGTTTCTAAGGTAGAGACCAATTCTGAAATTGATGAATTATTAGACTGCAGTGCTTGTGATAATGAAAAGAGAGAAGAAAGGAAGGCTCCAAAAGTAGAACTTAAAGCTTTACCTGATAACCTTCTTTATGAATTTCTTGGTCCTGATTCTACTTACCCTGTTATTGTTGATGAACAGCTTGGAAAAAGAGAGATAGATTTGCTTCTCAAATAATTAAGAATTCATAGAAAAGTAATTGGGTACACAATTGATGACTTAAAGAGAATTAACCCTTTTTTTTGTATGCACAGGATTTTGATGGAAGAGGAACACAAGCCACATGTAGATTTTTAAAGGAGACTCAACCCCTCTATGAAAGAAGTTGTGAAGAAAGAAGTTCTGAAATTACTTGATGCAGGTATTATCTATCCTATCTCTGATAGTAAATGGGTAAGTCCTGTACATTGTGTTCCTAAGAAAGGAGGGGTAACTGTCATGAAAAACAAAGACAATGAATTAATTCATGTTAGAACTGTTACTAGTTAGCGCATGTGCATAGATTATAGAAAATTGAATGCTGCTACTAGGAAATACCATTTTCCCTTATCTTTTATTGATTAGATGGTTGACAGGCTTGAAAACCACTCTCACTTTTGTTTCTTAGATGGATACTCTGGATTTTTTCAAATTCCTATACATCCTGATGACCAAGATAAGACCACTTTCACTTGCCCGTATGGGAGTTTTGCATATAGGAGAATGCCTTTTGGTCTATGTAATGCACCTGCTACTTTTCAGAGATGCATGATGGCTATTTTTTCTGATTTTATTGAGGACTTTATGGATATATTTATGGATAATTTCTTAGTATATGGTTCTTCTTTTGATGATTGTTTGGCTAATTTATCTCGAGGTTTTCAGCAGTGTGAAGAAACTAACCTTGTGCTTAATTGGGAAAAATGTCATTTCATGGTTAAGTAAGGGATAGTTTTGGGGCACTTGATTTTAGAAAGAGGGATTGAAGTTGATAGAGCCAAAGTTGAGGTGATAGAGAAATTAAAGCCACCCACTACAGTGAAGGAGGTCCGAAGCTTTCTAGGACATGCAGAATTCTATCGGTGATTCATCAAGGATTTCTCTAAACTTACTAGACCTCTTACAAATTTACTTTGTAAAGATGTTAAATTTTCTTTTGATGAAGATTGTTTATCTGCTTTTTATGAACTAAAAAGCTTTGGTTTCAGCACCTATCATTCAGCCCCCAGATTGGGACTTGCCCTTCGAGCTTATATGTGATGCCAGTGATTATGCAATAGGAGCAGTTTTGGGACAGAGAAAGGAGAAAAAGTCTTATGTTATTCATTATGCTAGTAGGACATTGGATGAGACACAAAGGAATTACACTACCACTAAGAAGGAACTTTTAGCTATAGTATTTGCCTTTGATAAATTTAGATCATACTTGATTAACTCCAAAGTGGTGGTGTACACTGATCATGCAGCTATGAGGTACCTAATGCAAAAAAAAAAGATAGTAAACCACGCTTACTCAGATGGATTTTGCTCTTGCAGGAGTTTGATTTAGAAATTAAAGATAAAAAGGGACTAGAAAACTTTGTTGTAGATCATCTTTCAAGGATAATGGTGGATACTAAAAAGAATGATATAATTAATGATTCCTTCCCTAAAGAACAACTCTTAGCCATTGAACAAATCAGAGCCCCATAGTATGCTGACATAGTGAATTACCTGGTTGCTAATGTTCTTCCTCTTGAATTAAATTACCAAAGAAATAAGAGATTCTTGGATGAAGTAAAGCACTATTTTTGGTGAGCCTTATGTGTTTAGGAGATGTGCAGATGGTGTTTTTATAAGATGTATACCTAAAGAGGAAATCACAGATATATTGTTTTAGTGTCATGGATCTTCTTATGGTGGGCGCGCTAGTACTGAGAAAACTACTTTCAAAGTTTTGCAATCAGGATTTTACTGGCCTTCAATTTTTAAAGATGCTAGAAACTTTAGCTTATCTTGTGATAGATGTCAAAGGATAGGTACCATTAATAGAAGACACGAGATGTCATTGTCCACCATTCTTGAGGTTGAGATATTTGATGTATGGGGAATTGATTTCATGGGACCTTTTCCATCTTCTGAAGGTAACAAATACATACTTGTGGCGGTAGATTATGTTTCAAAGTGGGTTGAAGCTCTTGCTTCTCTTAGTAATGATTCCAGAGTTGTTGTCAAACTATTCAAAAAGATTATCTTTCCAAGATTTGGGATACCACGAGTAGTGATTAGTGATGGAGGCTCACATTTCATATAACATAAGTTCTCAGCGTTGGTTAGAAAGTATGAGGTAAATCATAGAGTTGCAACACCTTATCACCCCCAAACAAGTAGATAAATTGAGATATCAAATAGAGAAATAAAGAGAATTTTGGAAAAGACAGTGTCACACACAAGGAAAGATTGGGCATTCAAACTTGATGATGCACTGTGGGCGTACCGGACTGCTTTTAAAACACCAATAGATATGTCTCCCTTTCAATTGGTTTATGGTAAATCTTGTCATCTACCTATAGAGCTTGAGCAGAAGGCGTTCTGGGTAATCAAAGCATTAAACTTTGACTTAAAGAATGCGGGTGAAAAACGTTGATTACAATTGAACGAGCTAGATGAAATTAGAATCTCCGCTTACGAAAATGCAAGAATTTATAAGGAAAGGACTAAGAGATGGCATGATCGGCATATTTTTAGAAGGGATTTCCAACCAAGTGACTTTGTTCTTTTGTTTAATTCTAGATTGAGACTTTTTCCTAGAAAACTTAAGTCTCGATGGTCTGAGCCTTTTCAGGTAAAGAATACTTACCCCTACGGAGCTGTGGACATATGGAGTGAGGAAACATGAGAGTTTAAGGTTAACGGTCAAAGATTGAAGCATTATTATTAAGAAGAACTGATTGAAGAAAAAGAGAAATATTATCTTGATAAACCACGATCAAATCCGAGTGCAGAACGGTCAAGCTAATGACCTTTAAATTAGCGCTTCTTGGGAGGCAACCCAAGCACTCTTACTTTAGTCTATTTTCTTTTACTTTGTTTTTATTTTTATTTTTAGAACTAACTGCCGTAATCATTTTTATTGTGCCGTAATTGTAAAAAAAAAAAAAAAAGTGGTCCAGACTAGAGGACACTGAGGAGATTAGATCAAACAATGACGAGTAGAGTTTTGTGAGTGTCTCTTTCCCTTACTTCTTTGTTATTTTGTTTTTTCTTATCTTATTGATGCTTGATGTTTTATAGGGAAGGATGATTCTTCCAAACTCATTGTGTCCGACATTGCTACCTTGCTCTGTTTTACCTGACTGTTTCTTGATTCGATATGGTTGTATCATAATTTGATATTGATGTTGATTTCGATTGGGTTGTATAACACTTGATGATACTTTTGACTTTGTGCACCTTGTGGAGGTGAATATTGTTGCATGACAACTTGTATGATTTGAATTTTGAATGAGTATATGCTATTTTTGTTGATATGATTATGTTTTAGCCTAGTCTGTTTTTGAAGAAAATTCTTGTTGATAGTACGATTTTCTTGATTGAGAATTTGTTCATGAATGTGATTAAGACTAGACCTATTATGTTGAATTTATTTCTCTGATATATATCTGCCTGATGGAGTTTTTCATTGATTGATGAATAAACTTTTGGGTAGACTTGTTATTGGATGAATTTGATTTAAAAGTGAAGCTACTTCTTTAAATAAAATTAGCATATGAGTATGATTTCTGAATTGATATTGATTGATTAATTTAGTTGATGTTCATACTATTTACTATTTGTTGGGAAGAAAGATTCCATGATCCAAATAAAGAGAGTGATGACTCCCTTACTTGGCACTGCGCAAAATTGGCAGTGGTACCAAAGACATGAGTTGAAGTTAAAATGAGAGAAAAGAAAATTCAAGAGAATGACTCCTCGTCTTGACACCGTGTTGATTTGCAGTGGTACCTAAGTTAAGAGTTGAAGTTCAAAGAAAAAAAAGGCATGTATCTATGTGGGAACATTCCATGAGAGAAAACATAAAAGAGAGGAACTAAAAAAAAATATTTTTGAGCAGAAAAAGATGTTGAAATCTTATTCCTGTAAACAAAGGTATGATAGTTTTGAACTGAAACTGGATGAAATCTTGAGATTGAAATTCTACTTATTGTACAAGTTGCGAATTTTTATTTGATTAAGTTGTAGATCTTGAGAATTGAATTCAAAAGATGATATGTTTATTTAGAATTTTATGAAACAATTGGTGAGAATTTTTCATTGGTGATTGTGTTTTAGAAATTTATTCTTCATAAGAAAGTCTATTCCTTTGATCAAATTTTGATTTTGCTTGAGGACAAGCAAAGTTTGAGCCTTATGTGTTTGATGACACAAAAATCTATAGCATATTTTGTGCCATTTTATGAGTATTTTCGTGTCATATTCATGTTCAATTGCTTATTTTTATGCCTTTTTTATCAATTATTGCGGAATCTACACATTTCTTAGTTTTTGATAATTTTTAGGTAAAAAGACATTATTTTTTAGTGTTTTCAAGCAATTCAAATGCATGGATGAATTTCCGCCATCAAGAAAAGATTACATGTCAAATTTCATACAAATTGGAGCTTCAGACAAAATTACGACACTACCATAATCCAAATTACGGTACTACCGTAATCCAAATTACGGTACCGTGGTTTCACTGCACTTACAGAAGAAACCATGGTACTGCCGTAATTTCTGAGTACTGACGATTTTGAACAGAAAGTTTCAGAAGAATTACGGCATTGCCGTAATGGATTTCACTGGTCGTATTTTGAGTCGATTTTTCACCCGAGAGATTTGACAAAAATACGGCACTGCCATAACGGATTTCATGGTACTATAATTCCAGATGATTTTTGTACCGAGAACTTTGCTGAAATTATGACACTGCCGTAACGTTTTTCACGACCGTAATTATAACCCAGATTCACGATTTTCACGGTCAATTCGAAGCCCGATTTTGGCGGAGATGATTGCGAGCGACCGAGGCCACTAAATTCATATCTGTAAGAAGGAGAGTACGAATCGAGACGAGGCGACAGAGACCAATAGCCCTAATTTTCATCCACTATTAAGAGAGAAATCGTGATTCTCACCTCTGCCCTAGGTTTCACCGTCGTGACGCGTACAGCGCATCTCCGGCCGTGAAATTTGAAGGGAAGCTACGCTTGGAGGAGGAGAAGATATCCCAGAGGTTCCAGAGTGAAAGGAGGTTGATCGGAGGAGAAATCGACGAAAGAGGCGCTGTCGACACTATTCATCGCCCAAAATTACGGCTGTAAATTTCATTACAGCTGTGTTGTAAAGTTATTTTCCCTTTTCTCCTTGATTTTCAATCACTTTAAACTATAGATTATTGTAATCTTTCTACCATGCTAGCTTAAACTTCCGTTGGGACATGGGGAAGTAATTCCCTTTGATTTCTTAATGACTAGATAAATCTTTCATTATTTCGTCATGTATAATTTTAGTATGATAATTTTGCTTCTGTGTTGATTGCTCTTTAATTCTCCATAAATTCATATTATCAATCATGTTTTAGAGTTTTTGCAATAGGGACCGAAAGGTGATTTGCTTGAGAACTTAGAACCCTAAAATTGAATGTTAGGAACTCACCGTAAGAAATTAGGTTTGTTCTTATTTCTTAATTTTAGTAGTTTAATGCCATGATTGATGATCTGATCTAGGATTGAGTTAATAAAACAAACATGACGATATTGCAAGAAATTGAATATTAGATTGTTGGAGAACCTTAAGCAGAACATGTGTTGAGTTTCGGATGCACGAAAGTTATCTTTGAGTTTCCACTTGAGATTATTAACTTAGAATTCGGATGCATGAAAGTGATCCTTGAGTTCTTTGTTGATGATTCACTTTTATTTAACAATCGAATAGATCCTGCACGAAAGTGAGGATTGATTCTTGTAAATTGTCTGCGCGAAAGCGAGATGATTTCTTTATTAAGTGAATTATATCTTTATCATAATGAAATTAGACTGACGAACTTCTATTCATATCTAGTCATGGAAATCAAAGTGAATGAAACCCTAGTCCCAGTTTCTCTTTCTGATATCTTCGTGTAGCATTCGATAGTTTACTTTCATATTTCTGATTGTCTAGCTAGTAAGAAATTAATTATTCAGTACTTGGCAAACGAGGTCTATGTGGTTCGATATCTTTTTATTACTTCGAGTATCCGTGCACTTGTGGACACAACACAGACCATATTTCAGATTCATCCCCATTCGATGACAACGACGACCCTAACGAATGCAGCGAGTAGAACTGCACCTTTGTAAGTATCTCCCTCTTTTGCCCCTTTATAAATACTTTGTGCATCGAGGATGATGCATTATCTAGCTTTAGGGGAGATTTGCATATTTTGGCTATTATCTTGACATATTTTGATATCATAAGGACATCGTGCTTAAAACTTTGTTTAAAACCTTTCTGTTGTATGTTGTTTTAACATGGTATTTGATGTTTTAACGATGTGCTTTAACTATGATATTTTAAATTTTTAGTTGAACCATGTTGAATATGCTATCTCAACCATGCTATTTGAACATGTGAACATGTCGCATATTATTTTTAAACTTGATGATTGAACTATTTCATTCATGATTAGATTTATCTCCTACTACTCGCTTACCATAATCCTGTGTTGAAAACATTCCATGCGCCCCCATGACTCTAAAAGAACAAAATTTACATCATATTTATTACACAAAGCTGACAAAGCTTCATTTTCTTATGACTCTATAATATGTTGAACGATATATTCTAGTCACTTGATTCCTTATACACTGAACATTTTATGATCGAACTTTGATAAGCTTCGTATCTAGATATAATCTGTGCTTTTACATACGTACTGTATGCTTGGATAGAGATAGATCGAATCACTCACCACACTTGTTCCTCCTGACTACTTCTGGTAGCTTTTGGTATTGGTTTTGGTTTATGCTCCTCTAACTTGGCACTGTAGAGAGACGGAAAAGAAAAAAAAGAAAAAAATTACAGTGGTACCAAAGTTACGACTTGACACTACCGACAAAAGAGACAAGGGAACGAGCAGTGGTACCTAAGTTACTACTTGGCACTACAAAACAAAAAAAAAGAAAGATGATAGTGGTACCGAAGTTACGACTTGGCACTGCCCACAAAAAGAAAAGAAAGAAAAAAGGGCAGTGGTACCAAAGTTGTAACTTGGCACTATGAACAAAACAAAGGAAAAATAGCAATGGTACTAGAGTTCCAACTTAGCACTGCACACACAAAAAAGAGAGAGAAGAAAAAAAAAATTGCAGTGGTATCAAAGTTATGAGTGCCAACCTTTACTGATACTTTATAAAGTTTACCTTTACTTGAGCACTCAAGTGGATTTCAACTCGTGTGTTGGTTAAATTTCTGACATCGATATCCAACTCATAGTACACATGTTATCAGTAGATTTAACCTTGATACCTAGCTTTACATTTTGACATCTTTACAAGCTCTGGTGCTTTGTGCATCTTATGACTAAATTATGTCTTAGCATTTTCATATCATTAAGAAATATGACTTTAGTTGAAACATTATTATCCTAATCATTTCTTATCATTCCTTTTGCTTGAGGACAAGCAAAGATTTAAGTTTAGGGGTATTTATTAGCACAAATTTATATAGCATTTTACGTGTAATTTTACTAACGGAATCGTCTCTGTTTCATGGTTTACATCCCATTATTGCTTTAATTACTATACATCTATGGAATCTGCACCTCTTTTGGCATTTTCACATTTTTAGGTCAAAACGACCACAAAGAGGGTGGATTTTGGAACTTTTGAGGTTAGAGGAACCCCTCCTAATTTAAGAAGAGTCTAATTGGAAATTCTCAGATTTATTGGGGCCTCTGCTGAAAATCATGACTAGGTCACGATCAAAATCATGCCCATGACTTGTCTCTACGCCTGAAGCTGCAACTAACCAATCACGACCAGGTCACGACTAGAATCATGCCCGTGATCGCGGGCCCACCTGTTTCGAAACCGTGATTTTAACCAAGGTTTCTTCAACTTAACCTAAGGGGAAGCTAGAGGGCAACTAGGTCCTTTCTCCCCCATCGACCAGAGACCCTATAGCAGCTTTTGGAGGGAGAAATCAGCAAAAGAAATGATGATTTCATGGAGATAAGGGTGGCAGCGTTTGTAGGATTTGGGGAAGAAGCAGCGAAGACTTTTTCTCTACTGAAAAGTTGTAGCAGCTTTGCAGAATCTATAAAAGGGCAGCAGCCTACAAAGGAGAAAAATAAAAGCCTTGGAGAAAGAAGGATTGAGGGAGTATCAGAGACAAGGGGAATATGGATGAACTTGGAGAGAAGCCAAGGGAGAAAGGTTGAAATCCTGCGCAGGGCAAGAACGAAGACATCATTTGCGGTGCAAGGAGAAGAAGAGAACTCCCCAAAACTCTCGGCTGATCGTCTTAAGCATCAAATCCGGCTTAGGGGAGTCTTCAATCTCATTTTCTATACCTTCTAGATAAAGATTTGGAATGAATGAGCATATCTTTGTGTGTATTTATGTGATAAACATGGATCTTGTAGCTTAAACCTTAAATCAGGATGTGGGGTAACCCTTTGATGACTTATTAATTGTAATGATCTTACTCCAAACGCCATAGATCCTTGCTTAACCTTATGTGTGCGCTTTGCCTGCATTATCCGAAAGGTTATGCTTGAGCCTTCAATCGCCCAAGTGAGGTTCATAAATCAAGAATTATGGGGAAAACCCCTTGACGAACTGTACTCACCTAGAGGGATTGCTAGGATCCTAGACGCTATGGGAGGACTGAAAGGCCGCCCGCGTGTTGGAACCATTTGGTTAAGGGTTTATCTAATCTGTTTGTACCCTTTGCCTACTTTGCCCGAAAGGGAGCATTTGAGCCTATAATTTCCTGAGCGAGGTTCATAAATCAGGGGCTAGGGGAAACCCATTGACGAACTGTACTCCCCTGGTGTGAGTATCAAGATCTCAAATGTGACTGGTAGACCAAAAGTCCGCCCGCGCGTTAGATTGTCTCGGTACTCTTTGCCTACATTGCCCGAAAGGGAGCGCTTGAGCTGGTACTCCATAGGTGGAGGTTTGGTAATCAGGAAATCTGGGGAGACCCATTTTGGTAAACCTGTACTCGTTCTAAAAGTATTAGGGTCGTAGACGTGTTTAGGAAGACCGAAAGGCCGTCCGAGCATCAGAACCTTACGTATTACTGATAGCGATTCGCAAGTGCAAGGATTTATCGAAGTAATAAAAAGATATCGTTCCCAACGAGGACTACGTAGCTAAGTACTGACTTCTTAATATGTTTGAATTTAGGCGGAATCAATCTTTGGTTGTTCTAACTTCTACGCACGAACAAACTCGGAAGCAGCTTTTAAGAGATTCGATTTCTAAAGCATCGAGATTTCATGGGTTCGCCACAAAGACAGTTATGAGTTATTAAAAAGAATAACTAATTCACAGAAATTATCTATCATGAAAGGAACTCTTTCTATGGTACATACTACCTCCTCTTGGGGCGTAGTACGGTATTTAATTAGATTAACTCTCTACTCTCGTGACAGTTAACCTAATTAAACCCTTTATGTTCTATGAAGAGTTGGTTAAACCCTTCAGACGAATCTAAACTACTCTCGTGATTGGATTCGTAGGTCTAATTGAAATAGGTCGGACGTTGCGATTCACCTCTCGGTCCTTCTCGCAACGCCTAAAACGCAAACTTACTTGGCCAGGGTAAATTATGAGATAAGTACAGTTTCACGGTATGTGATGGAATTATGGCTCCACCCATGAAAGTTTCTGTTAGTTCCGACAAGGCCGCTTTCACCTCCCGCTCGTCGTCGCTTTCACGGCCGCTTCTATGATTACGGCCAAGGCCGTAATTATCTCGTCTTTCACTATTTTTGCCCCAAAATTGACGTGTAGGCTCGTAAACTCCTCAGGAATCATGCTTTGGCTTCAAAACTCTTGAAATCCTTTGTTTTTATGTCATTTTACCTACATTTTTTATTAAAACAGAGAAAAGTGAAGATTCCATGCAAAGTAAGATAAAAACACTAAAAGTAACACAAAATCATACATATAAGCCCAAAATATTATCTAAAACATAGGCAAAAACACGATGTAAATGCAACGCATCAAAATACCCTAGACTTAGAATTTTGCTTGTCCTCAGGCAATGCATCAATATGTAAAGAGAATGTAAAGATAAGGAACACTCATTTGTTTTTGCCTCTAAAAATATCCTTAGTCCACAAATTAAGCAATCAATCTTTCAAACTCAGGTAATTTAAGAAAGATCATAATAGAAATAAACTCTCAAGAGGGTACAATCCAAAAAAGATAAAATTCACAATTCTTGTCATAATATTCATTCTTCACACACTAGATATCACATACTTTCAACTTAATAAATCTATCTTACTCAATAGGCAAAAATTTATTTCAAAAATCTTGGTGATGTTAAAGATAAGAGATTTTTTTTTATTGCAATTTGGTCTTTAAACGGTTATATGCCCTTTTTTGTTAGCATCATAACATTGTTTAAAGTATACCACAGAGTAGTATAATTTAACTCATAGTCTCAATCATGAAAGTCAGCGGAGTTTTCCACATAACCTACAGCTTTCTCTTTTTCTGCTTTTTTTTTTGGAGAAAGCCGGTCAGTGGCATGGTATTTAAATCGTTGTTGATCTTTCTGCAAGAGGGTTAAATATTTGTTTTAAAAGTTCTCCCTCTGTTACTTGATCACAACAGATTTAAAGTATACCACATCGTGGTATAATATAACTCATAACTTCAGATTTCTCAACTAGAGGAGTTGGAGCAAATCTCAATTAAATAAATATCATCAAATTCTATTCATAAAAATTCCCATTAAGCAGAAATAGATAAATTAAACTTTCAAGTACCAAAATAATATGCATGTGTCGTATAAACATATAACAATTCACATATGTATTTTATCAATACCAGAATTGAATTTACTCAACAATCTAAGTCTACATGAAATTTCAAAAGTTCCTAAGTCATCAAATTAAATGCCTAGAATGTTTCCTAAGTTCAAAATCAAGGGTAAAACAAATATGATCACCCTTAAAAATCATAAACATTCAAAATACATATTTGTAAAGCTTGAATACAATCAAAATACATGAAGACACCCTAGACTTAAATTGTTGCATATACGTAAATATTCAACCAATGAAGAATTTCAAAAAAAAATTTTGCAAGAGTTCCCTTTGTATTTGTTGACGAAACCCTATACAGTTATATCAAAAGTGAGAATTAAAGCTCAGAAAAAATTTAGAAAAATTACCATCTCGAAGATATTCAAATTTTACATGGTAATCAACTTTCAGAGTTCAAATACCTTCTAGTTTCATAGATTACCAATACTCAGTTACTATTTCAATCCAAATATCAAAATATGCATCAGAATCACTCCAACATGCAAAAGTCATCAACCAGACATCCAAGACCATCACAAACTATTCCAGACACTCAATGAACATCAAACATATACAAAACTATCACTACCAAATCATGTTCAGCATCCTATAGTCTAATACCGCATAATATATACAATATCAAGTCAAATATCAAATATCATTTACAAATACCAAAATGAATCACCTACTATCCCAATACAACGCACACACACAAATAAATCATAAAAGAGCTGTGTGTGGTCACATCGGCAACGAGTCTACTAGATCCTGTGCATAGATGACATAATTGTGAGATCACATGCATAAAATCAAATCATAGCTGCAAAGCGTGTAAAAATGAAGTATAATACTCACAGAATCAATTAGTCAGTCTCTGTGTGCTCGGAATCCTCCTCCTCGTCTCTGGTATGTCGAGTCAATGATGATGATGGGAGACGGCTCCGTAATAACTCCTCTATCGCGCGTAAAGAGTCGAGTGCCCTCGAGTATCCCTGCTCAAGTCGCGATATGTCGTCGCGCATCCTCCTCTGCTTAGCTCGTATCTGCTCCAACGAAGGGTCTGATCGCGCTGAAGTGGACGGTCTGGCAGATGTAGATGGCTGATCAGCGGCTGATGGCACGACTGGAGGAATGTGCTCTGTAGATCTCGGATGTGATGGAGGTGAAGCTGCCTCTCTAGGACCTCCCCCACATGTGGGATCCACGATCCAATTTTGTTGAACATGAACCGTAGTGCGGTCCATGTTCGGCAACCTCATGGTAATATCTGTGCCTCTGAACATTAGATGATACGAGCTCCCAAGCCTCGTAATCATCTTAATGGCAACGCATGCATCCATGTCTAATCTGGGATTACCCTTTGCCTCGTTCAACCCCGAGGGGTCAACACCGAGGGCAAGGGCAATCGTAGTGATCATACCCCCCATCACAAGGACTCCTCTCTGAGCTCTAGCAGCTTTCTGGATCTGCTTCATGAGGTAGAACGGGGTGCTGAGGCTGAATCCTGTCAACATAGCCCATAAAAAGAACAACTCGGAAGATCTGACCATGCCGACGCTCTCTGCTCGCCCAAATATGGTGTGCGTCAGTACTCTGTGTATGTATTTGAAAACAGGACTGGACAAACGCGAGGCTCTAGCAGTCCTAGGGTCAAACCCCTGCTCACCAGTGATCTCCCGCCAAAAGGTCCTCTCTGTGAACTCGTGTGGGCGATATCTAGTCTCGTCCGAAGGGAATCCAAATATATGACCCAACTAGTCAAGAGTTAGTACATGGTCCCGGTTCCCCAACCGGAACATCATGCTACCAGGATCACTATCATCATAATTTCTCATCGTAATCTGGACAGAGCTGAAAAACTCCAAAGTCAGCTGAGTGTAAGTGGGGTGTCTCTGGTGATAAAAATCCTGCCACCCTATGTTCGCGAACATCCACTGGATGTCGTCGAACAATCCTAGGGACTGCAGTGTCTAGTCATCCCAATACCGCGTGCTATTCACTCCCCTAGTGGATAGAGCACGATATCTCCTCTCGATCTCTCTACTCCTATGACGGATCTGACGTGGATAAGGAGTAAGGACTGGAGGCGGTGATCGCGCCCGTCTCCCCTCTGGAATGATAGGCTCTGGTATAATAGGTGACAGCTCGGGTGATGAGAGCTCAGGGGATATAGCAGGTGAGTGCTCCGTGGGTGGCTCTAGTGAAGGTATGTGGATCTCTGGTGATGGTACTGGTGCTGCTGGTGTAGGTGATAGCTGTGCTGGTTCAATAATATGTGGCATCTCAGAAACTGGTGGTGGAACTATCTTGAGTGTCGCAGAAGACTCACGTGCAACAGATGGTGAAGAAGACTGAAGCTCAGGTATGTCCACTGATACCTCTGGTAAATTTGCGAATCTCTCAGGTGATCCCTCCTCTGGATCTGACAATACTAGCGTACTAGCCTCAGGGATAGGCAGATCTCCCTGTGCTGAGGAGGGTGATGCAATCTCTGGTGTGTGGGCAGTATCATGCGGAGTGTCCACCTCCATACCCTGAGTATCAGTAGGAGTAGCAGACTCTGGTAAATCAATAGAAGGTGCTAGTGTAGCTGAACCCTCTACATCCATCGGTATAGCGTCGGTCTGCATCTCCATCAAATGCACTATCTCTGATCTGCAGGTGCAGATACTGGGGGTGTCATTGGAGTCTCTACAGTCTCCACAACTAGTGATAAGGGTCTAGTGGTCCTCCTCCCCTGAATACCAGTGGCTCGACCGGTACGCTTCCTAGCGTACCGTCTAGCGATCCTCTGATCACGGCTCTCTGGCCTATCGGCAGGCCTCTCTGAAATAATCTCCAGCTTTGGAGAACTAACAGGCTCTGGCACTGCTGTCTGTGATGTGCTGGCCACTGAAGATGTCCTCGGAACCTCTGATGTCTGTGCATGGGTCTCAGGTGGTGAGTTTGGGTAGACTATCCTCTCAAAAGTATTTGGTAGCACTCCAGACACCATCCTATACATATAACGTGGTTCTGGTCTAGGATATCTACTCTTCATCACTGCCCCGTAGGGTCTAGACCTCACAGATCTCCTCAGTGCCATAATATCAATCAGACAATCCAAATAATCCAAATATGCAATTTTAATCCAAAAATCAAAGTGCTACAGTATTTTCGAAAATCGCCCGTGAGGACTAGGTGAGAAATCGCCTCAAAAGTCTGATCTAAACGGCCCCAAATTGGTGCTATGTGTATGTAATCTAAGTGCAGATGATGAATCATGGGTCTGAGCAAAGAAAACTCACGGATCCGCGTGCAAATCGGGCATGAATCAGCTGAAGAACGGACTCTGGCGCTCAGGCAGACGAACAGCTGTTCCTAGCGAAATCCGGCAGAAATCTAATGGAAGATCATCGGAAAACACTCTCTAGAAGTGGAGGAACACTGGTGGAAAGTTTTTGTCGCAGCTCGTAGGAGGAATCGTCGAAAATCGGCGAATTACGAGTGCAAATGTAAACACTAAACCGCCCGTGAGGTTTAAATCGAAAAAAACTTACGGTCCGTAAATGCGTCACGGCTTCGGCCGTAAACCTTCTTTAGCATAGAGAACCTTGTCAAAAATCAGTTATATCCGTAATCATGGCTACGCGATAATTACGGCTTCACCCGTAAAAGTCTTGTTTTGACTTGACTTCTCTCCCGAAAAATCTCCAAAAATTTATGAAAAATTCCTGCACATAAAACATCAATTGTAGAAAAAATTTTGTATATAGAAGTTCATCAAATAACACCGACAAAGCTTGAAATAAAATTCAAGAACTACTACTAGGGTTTATAAAGAAGGAAAAATTCAAATCTAAGACAAAATAACAAAAACATGCTCGAATAAATGAAAATTGAAAGCCTCTAGGTTGCCTCCCAGGAAGCGTTTGTTTATGGTCTTTAGCTTGACCGAAGCAATGTTCATGACTCTTCTGGTGGGTACGAGGCGCAATGAATGATTGGCAATTGTTGCTCCTCACGCCTTTCCAATTCATTATACCGATTTAACCCTAATGCTCTAGGTAGTGTCCATGTCTCAACCTCCTTCAACTCATCCCTTTTATGCCTTTCCCAATTTGCTGAGAAACATCTATCCGCTTCAAAAATATTTGCTTCAACAGATTTGTTCTCCTTTACTTCGAGCAATTGATCGGGACCTGCAAAAATCCTTTTAGCTTCTGGTGAAAAATCGAAGATCAACTTAACTGTCATTCAAATTCAATGTAAGCTTCTCATGCAACATGTCAATTATAGCTCCTATGCTTGCTAAGAACGGTCTTCCTAGAATGACAGGAAACTTAACATTTTCTTTCATGCTAACAACCATAAAATCAGTAACAATAGAAAATTTATCAATTTGAACTGTTACATTTTCTAATATACCAATCGGTTGCTGATCAAAACCATTAGCGAATTGAACGTAAGTGTCGGTGGGTTTAAGTTTTCCACTATCTATTTTCTCAGTCAAATGTGATGGTAAAAAGCTAATACTAGCTCCTATGTCGCACAACGCATTTTCAATAGAAAATTTACCAATCTTGCATGGAATTGAAATGTCCCCAGGATCTCTTACCTTAGTTATTTCAATGTTCTGACTTACCTGGTCCTTCTTTGTCTCTGACTTACCAACATCATGTTTTCTCTGTTCTATTCTAAATAACCTCTGGGGAAAAGGAATTGGAGGGACATATGCAAGGGGGCCTACATATTTCTCTTTTTCACTTATCCCCTTGCAATACTCCACATTAAAGACAATGCTTGCAGACTGATCAATAGACTCCTCAATAGGTTCTTCAGGTGTCTCGTTATACTCGGCATTCACTACTGTGACCGCGTTGACGTGTTCTCTAGGATTCATCTCAGCTTGTCCTAGTAATCTCCCTGTGGGTCTGCTAGCAGTACTGGCTTGCTGTGCAATCTGGTTTTCCAACATCTTGTTGTGGGTAGTCAGGGCTTGTACACTAGATGTCAGCTGCTTGATTTGGTAAAAAAGGTCATCAGTTCTCTTCTGTTGTGTCATAACAACCTCCAGCATGGTCTCATAATCTGACTTTTGGGGTTGCCCATATTCTCTTGGCTGGAAACCTAGTGGTGGCCTGTTATTCTGCTAAAAATATTGAGGAGGAAATTGCCCTAAATTTTGTTTGTAGGACAAGTTGGCGTGGTTCCTCCATCCTAGGTTATAAGTTGCAGAAAAGGGGTCATTTGCAGGTCTCTGATTGTAATTCCCCACAGCATTTGCTTGCTCTTGATTTGATTCTTCTTGTGAATAAGTTATGATTTGACATTCAGACGCATTGTGCCCTGTTACACCACATACCTCACAAGAAACCACATTAACTGAATTTGATGAAAAAGATAAAGAATCAATCTTCTGAACTAAAGAATCTACCTTAGCCGCCAGTGATGTCAAGGAATCATTGTGATACTTACCAAATCCCATGGAGGGAGCGTTTCGCTCACCTGACCAATGGTTATGGTTCATGGCCATATCCTCCAGAAGAGCAGTTGCTTCTTCCACGTTCTTGCTCATAATTGTTCCTCCTGCTGCAGCGTCCACCATCAACTTGGTGTTATAATCCAATCCGTTGTAAAAGATTTGGATTAGAACCCAGTCCTGGAGTCCATGGTGTGGGCACATGCGCTGGAGCTCCTTGAAGTGTTCTCAAGCGTCATAAAACGATTCTCCCTCTTGCTATGAAAAGCACGTGATTCTGTTGCCGAGTTGAACAGTTTTGCTCGGTGGGAAATATTTGTTCAAGAATGCTTTGGATAGTTGTTCCCAAGTGGTAAATGATCCTGCTAGCATCGAATATAACCAAGCTCTGGCACGGTCCCTGAGAGAAAACAGAAATAGTCTTAGTCTTATAGCATCAGATGAAACTCCGTTTATTTTGACTGCATCACAGTATTCAAGAAAAACGACTAAATGAAGATTTGGGTCCATATTTGGGGAACCCCCAAATTGGTTTTGCTGGACCATCGTCATCAGCGCTAGCTTTAACTCGAAGTTGTTCGCCTCTACGTTGGGTCGAACGATGCTCGAATTGAACCCTTGTACATTTGGTGCCGCGAAGTCCCTCAAAGATTGATTGTGGTTGTTTTCCGCCATCTCTCCTTTTTCAGAAATCTTTTTGTTTTCAAACTGCAATCTCCTTCGAAGGCGGAAAGTGCGCTCAATTTCTGGGTCTTCTGGAAACAAAACACCTGCACGAGAATTTCTGGGCATACAACGTGTAAGTCGCCAAAAAAAGAAAACAACAAAGGCTAATATAAAGAAAAGAAAAGAAAAATGTCTAATCTCCGAACTTATCAATTAGTCTCGGTACTCTTTGCCTGCGTTCCCCGAAAGGGAGCGCTTGAGCCGGTACTCCATAGGTGGAGGTTTGTTAATCAGGAAATCTAGGGAGACCCATTTTGGTAAACTTGTACTAGCTCTGAAAGTATTAGGGTCGTAGACGTTTTTAGGTAGACCGAAAGGCCGTCAGAGCATCAGAACCTTATGGATTAGTGATAGTGATCCGCAAGTGCACGGATTTATCGAAGTAATAAAAAGATATCGTTCCCAACGAGGACTACGTAGCTAAGTACTGACTTCTTAATATGTTTGAATTTAGGCGGAATCAATCTTTGGTTGTTCTAACTTCTACGCACGAACAAACTCGGAAGCAGCTTTTAAGAGATTCGATTTCTAAAGCATCGGAATTTCATGGGTTCGCCACAAAGACAGTTATGAGTTGTTAAAAAGAATAACTAATTCACAGAAATTATCTATCATGAAAGGAACACTTCCTATGGTACATACTACCTCCTCTCGGAGCGTAGTACGGTATTTAGTTAGATTAACTCCCTACTCTCGTGACAGTTAACTTAATTAAACCCTTTAAGTTCTATAAAGAGTTGGTTAAACCCTTCAGGCGAATCCAAACTACTCTCGTGATTGGATTCGTAGGTCTAATTGAAATAGGTCGGACGTTGCGATTCACCTCTCGGTCCTTCTCGCAACGCCTAAAACGCAAACTTACTTGGCCAGGGTAAATTACGAGATAAATACAATTTCAATTAAATCATGAAGATAAATTCTAATGAAAGTAGCAAAAAAAAAATATGAATTAACTCATAAAATCAATGGGCTACGCTCAATCATCCCGACAAAAGTATCTACTCACTCATGATATTAAAGAAATACATTATGTTTTTGATGAACAAGTAAGAACTCATGAAAAATTGTAAGAAATCGCTAAAAGGACTATATAACTGCCTTCTCCTTAATCTGAGGATGAGGATTAGTCGATCAATCGTCACTTTCAAAGAAAATCTCACTGGAATATGCTTAGAAATCATGTTGTCGCCTCTATCGCCGCCGCCACTTGTCTTCGTTGAAAAAGCCCCTAAACCCGATCAAAATCTCATCTTTTATAGTTGAACCAGTTTAGAACTCATCAAGGAATGGTTCTGTGTAGTTTGGCTCAAATCCGGTTTGAATCGGGTGAGAAACGAGCGAGAAACTCGTCGGGCGGAAGTTTTTACGGCCCGTGATGTAATTACGGCCGAAGCCGTAATTGTTTCTATGTACAATGCCTTCGGTCACAGAAAGTTTCACGGTCTGTGATGGAATTATGGCTCCACCTGTGAAAGTTTCTGTTCGTTCCGACACTTAACCGATTTTCACCTCTCGCTCGTCGTCGCTTTCATGGCCGCTTCCATGATTATGGCCAAGGCCGTAATTATCTCGTCTTTCACCATTTTCGCCCCAAAATTGACGTGTAGGCTCGTAAACTCCTCGGGAATCATGCTTTGGTTTCAAAACTCTCGAAATCCTTCGTTTTTATGTCATTTTACCTACATTTTCATTAAAATCGAGAAAAGTGAAGATTCCGTGCAAAGTGAAATAAAAACACTAAAAGTAACACAAAATCATGCATATAAGCCCAAAATATTATCTAAAACATAGGCAAAAACACGATGTAAATGCAACGCATCAATTTGACTAGTAACCAATTCATGGGAATGAAGTTTGATTATTCAGTTGTAGGGAGTCAAAGCGGTGAACCCATATCCTGATGCATTTTTCATCGAAATTTCTCTCATACAATTCGTCCGTCTACGGTCTCGTTCATTTAATTAGTTTAACATTTAAATCCTACCAATTTCAACTTTGTCTAGCTAGTAAATTTGAGATCAGTCAGTACTTGCCCATTAGTCCCTGTGGGATCGATATTTTACTACTTCGATAGACTTATGCACTTGCGGGATTCCTATCACCATTTTTTCATCAAACTTCATCGAGCAAAACACGGTCTGCCCGTGTTCTCATACATGGCCATGTCTTTTTCTGCCAGACTCAACCTTCCTCTCGTTTCTTTCCTGTTATGTATGATTCTGAAGGCGCAATTTGAGGAAATTTTAGGGGAACCTTCCTAACTTGATGGAGAAGAGATCTATGTATAAAAGGAAAATTTTTGAAAGGTTTTAGGGTTCAAACTTTTGATCGGCGATTGCTAGGGCGAAAGTGGGGCAAACGCTATGATCTTGGGCTCGTTTGGACCAATTTCCTTGGGGTTTTCGAGAGAAGATCGAAGATTGGTCCTCTTCTGTCAAGTATCTATAACTTTCCTATCTTTTGAATGTATTTACCTAGGGTTCTCATGTTTTACACGATGAAATTTGTAGCATAAACTCTTTTTTGGGACTCAGGCGTAGCCCGTTGAACAAATTCTTGTTTTAAACATTTTATAAATCTCTGTCTCGAAGATTTAAGATTGCTTATTCAAACTTGGTTGCGATTATTCCATGTAATTGCTTTGGCCAAGTTTTCTACACGTGTTAGACATTACAGGAAGAACCGAGAGGTGAATCGTAATGTTTAATCTACTTAGTTTGAACTTGTGACCTAACCACGAAAGTAGGTTGGGGTCACTCATTGGGTTTGTGATGCATCCATGAGTATATGGATTTATCGAAGTAATAAATTAAAAGTCATTACCAACGAGGATCTGGCGCTCAAGTACCGATTATACAACTTGTTTAAATCTAGGCTAATCAATTCTCGGTCTTTGTGTGAACTCTTAAGTACGAAAGACAAAGAGGTAACGTTATTGGTTTAAATTTTGGTTTTAAAAGATCAGGACTTGGGGTTTCACTACACTGACAATTATGAACTCGATAAAGATAATTCTTTAAACAGAAGACTATAGTCATGAAAGTGGTTTTTCCTAAAGTACATATTACCTCCTCCCGAAGCGTAATCCGATATCTAACTACGCTAACTCCCTACTCTCGTGACAGTTAACATAACCAGACCCATTAAGTTTTATGAAAAACCTTGAAAATCCTTCAAATGAATCCAAACTACTCTTGTGATTGGATTCGTAGGTTTTAATAAAATAGCTTTAACGTTGCAATTCACCTCCTGATTCTTCTCGCAATGTCTAAAACGCAACTATACTTGGCTAGAGTAAATTACGAAATAAACTCAATTCTATCCAAATCAATGCTATAATAATCATTATCAATGAGTAAAAAATACAAGTTTAATTCATGAATTTTCAGTGGGCTATATCCCAAATCCTGAAATTAAGTTTAAGCGGACATGTTCATCGTGTACAGCATGAATATAGATGAATATTGCATTGAATCTTATCAAAAGTACAAGATTTCACTAAAAAAATGAATAGAAAAGCTTCCCCTCGATCTGGAGACGAAGATAAAGTGATCGATTCTCTTTTTTGCGTGAATTCTCGCCAGAAATTTGCCTTGGAATCGGGTTTCGCCCTAGCCACCGCCTCTGACTGTGTTTGCCCAAAAAAGTCTCTTTAGCCCTCCAAAAATCCCCCTTTTATAGTTTAATTCATTCAGAACCCATCAAGGAAGAATTCTTGAGAGTTTGGTTCAATTCTGGTTCGATTTGGAGTCGAATCGAGTGAAAAACTCGAAGGGGCAAAAAAACTCATGGCCCGTAAACAGTTTACAACTGCGGCCGTAAATGTTTCTGTGAATAAAGTCCTGTGTACACAGAAAGATTCACGGCCCGTGAAGGATTCACGGTATCACCCATGAAAGTTTCTGTGAACATTTTTACTTAGTTGTGATTTCACCCTTCGAACGCGAAACTCACAGCCAAGGCCGTGAAAGTTCCGTTTGACACTATTTTCACTCCAAATTTGACGTGTGATCTCGTAATCTTCTTAGGAACCGTGCTATGACTTCAAAACTCATGAAATCCATCAATTTTATGTCATTTTACTTGCATTTTTAATAAAACCAAGGAAAGTAAAGATTCCATACCAAGTGAAGCAAAAGTACTAAAAATTGGTATAAAATCATGAAATTAAGCCTAAATATCATATAAAACACAGGCAAAACATGATGCAAATGCAACACATCAGTCTACCTCAAGTTTATAAGCCACGAGAGTAGAAGATTGACTTGGGTAGATACCAGATTGTGCTGCCGAGAGGAGACAATCTATATAAGAGGATAGATCTCCTTAAGCAGTTTAAGTTTTCTGACTTTGATTGTTTAATGTTTTATTTTAATCTTTCAACGCGGTGAAACTCGTTATCCCGATCTTTCTATAATTGTTTTTTCCCGTAATAGTCACTGAGCTTTTGAACTAATCTTGCTAGTTTAATTAGAATTCAAAACCCATTTTGAACTGTCTAGCTAAAAATTGCATAATAAATCGGTACTTGACACTTAGTCTCTATAGATCAATAACTTTTATAACTTTGATATAAACCGTACACTTGCGGTACGCCTATCAGGGATAAATATAAATCAACATCCACTGCTGAGTTAAAAAAGGCACAAATTGTTTTTAAAATCTAACTATTCTAGTAGAACCTGATATACTTGTATGTAATTAAGTCGAGCATTCTTGTGGTGTAACTATTGTTGTACCTTTTATCCATTTGGCGTGCTACCAATCAATTCATTTTCACATGGAAACTTCTTGGTGGGGGAGTGGGGCCACATTAAACATTACATGTGTATTTTTTTTTTCTCTTTTTATCTTCTAGTTTATTCCTGGTCCACGTTAATAGAGTTTAGTGCTATTATTTTATCAATCCATGTGGGCCAAATTCAAGCATGTATATCTATAGTGTCACGCTCAGAATTAGTGCTAAAATTTTTCTTTAAAATAAGCAGAGCCATGTAGGACTCCGAAAGGAAAACCCATCCCACGCAGGGGATAAAAAAGCATAGGACGCGACCGGCAAACATGACCACTCACGTCTCAGCCTAACCCAACAAATAGCCAACATCGTATGCAAACGGTGGCGCACATGCGTAAACAAAAGACACCACACAGGGTGTCAGAACGGGGCCAATCGCACGCAGGAGACAAAACACCAATCACAACACAGCACACAAACAAGCACCAAAGCGATGGGGTCGCACACGTCGAGAAGAGGGGAGAAGCCGCCTCGCTCGGACGAGCAGGGGAGAACGCCGGAGAAGTGAGGGACCGCACACGCCTAAACGCGGGGTCGAACGCTGAACGCGCACAAACCAAAGCAGCAGAACAAGGCATCGCCGAAAAGCATGGCGACGCTAGAAAATAGACTAAAATAGCATAAAACTGTAAATGCCCGAAAGTAAAGAGCCGGGAGAAGAAGAATACCTCTCAGCAGGACTCGAACCCACCGGCTCCACCACTGCACAACGGACCATCTAGCAAACTGATTTGAACTCCTCGACGCCGAACCGCCCACCGCACACCACCGGTCGTCACACGAAGTTCACCGGGAATTGCCGCCGATCACCAGAGTCCGTCCGAGTAGTTGATACGGCTACGCTGAGCCGTAGAGGGAAACGGGTTGGACTCATCGACGCCGAACTGCCCACACCACACCACCGGTCATCGGAGTCCGCCGACGATCACCGCTAATCGCCGGAGCGGAGGGAGTAAACCTATCCGACGATCACTGCTAATTGCCGGAGCGGAGGGAGTAGACCTCACGATACTCTGACCCATCAGAGCTTGCTGGACTTCGACGCCAAAGTCGACTGGAGGTCGCCGGACGATCGCCGCTGATCGCCGGAACCCAAAGGGAGAGAAGGTCGCCGGACGATCACCGCTGATCGCCGGAACCAAGAGGTGAGGTTACCTGACGATCGCCACCGATCGCCAGAACCAAAAATGAGAGGGAGGTCACCGGACCTCCCTGACCTCACCAAAGTTGCCGGACGTTGCCGAACCTCGCCGTCCCTCGCCGGGCATTATTGGAAGCCACCGGACAGAGCAGAAACGAGGGGAGGGGAAGGAAGTTCGGCGTAGGGAGGCGGACGCCCGTGCGTCCATCCCATTCGCCTGGGGAGCCCAGCCGCCGGCATCCCACGCTGGGAGCCCACTGGTCCGCTTACCGTTGTTGTCACTGATGGCTCGCCGGCAGATCAAGCGTCATGCGAACCTAAGCCGCGTCCCCTCGAAGTCACGTCGTCCCGACGCCGCCTCTCTACGCGTCCGCACCGAGCTTGCGTCGCCTGACGGAGTTGCATGTGCTTGCATCCTAGCCGCCCTGGACGCCCCAAGAAGTCGTCTCCTCCTGGAACCAGCATCGTCCCCGACTCCCCACTGCTGCACGCCCGCACGTGCTTGCCGAGCCCCCTCTCTCATTCCGCCTCGCGTCCCCGCTGCACGCCCGCGCGTCTCCCGAAAGACGAGGCTCCACTGTCCATCACCACCAGCCAGCGAGCGCCACGCGGCCGCCACCTCACTAGCCAAAGTTGCCACCGGTCGTTGCCTGCCACGCGGCAGAGCTTCCCTGCAAGCGTCGACGCAACGACGAACAGCATCCGCCGTTACCAAATCATGTGCCTACCCTAGTTTTGATTGGGTTGATTTTGACCCAGTCAACGCCCCCTTTGACTGGTGAAAATCGAGCACAAATTTTGGACCTAACATATGGCATCATGCATAATCTCCTTCAAACACAGTTTGTTTTACAACTAATCATATCCTTAACAACCAAACTAAGCAGGTTGTAATATGTGAACTGTGAATAATAGAATGTAACTGGCAAGTATTATACAATGAGGAAACATTTCAAGAATCTCAGATCCATCTATTCCTAATATGCAGCAATGGGTATCTGAGGGCACAATACATCATTGATCACCATGTTTTACAGCCCTTGATATGTGTTGGTGTTTTCACGAGGAAATACAAATTTAGGGGGAGGATGCAGGGGAGGAATCGAAAATCGAATTAATTTCACATCAATGATCAACAAATTGATGCTTGACTTGCTAGTTGGAACATACTTTAGGGTTGGCCAGCAAACCAAACAAAGAAAAAGTAATGTAAAGAAAAAAATAAAATGCATACGTAAAGTAGAGACAAATATTGATTCGTTGCTTGAGCATCAACTAGTTAATTTATTCGTTAAAATTACAAGGATGCTTCTTTATTTTGCACTTTGGTTTTGATGCAAGTAAAGCTCTTGTGTACTATTAGTCCTATATAAATACATTGGAGAGAGAGAGATGATAATTAAGAAGAAGAAGAAGAAATCCATGGCTTCACCATTGTTGATGCTCAACTTGAAGCGTATTCTATCGAGTTTGTCATCGCCTGAAATCAAATTATTCGGCCAACAACTGCACATCTCGAACCATCTTGAAATGGTCACCGATAGTCTTTGGGCCATCAATCCGGTCATTGCAGATGCAAACCTACGAGCCCTCGAGGAGCCGGAGTTGAGCAAGTGGGTGTGGGACGTTCATGAGGTGCACGTGGATGTCCAAAACATACTCGAAGTGATCCAGGATTCTGATTGGCAAAAACCAGAGGTATCATCTTCTAACTTTTTGCATCATGGCCACATCGCATCCAGCCGCTATGCTATTCTACTTAAGCTCAAGGAGATTGCAAAAAAATTGAATTGCCTTTTAAGTAGAGCGGTTACATTTGACCTCTCAATAGATGCCACGGAATCCATAGATCCGAATCATGGTGACTACTATTCTATTATGCGGGAAGAGGTGATAGAAAGAGACGATGACATAACAAGAATTTTGAATATTCTTTTTCGGTTACTAGAAGAGAAGGATATTGTTTTTCAGTTACAAAAAGAGAAAGCATCAATGGACATTAATAGTGATGTGCCTCTCACCATTTTCATAACTGGCTATGCAGGGGTAGGAAAATCTACTTTGGCTCGTATGATTTATTATCATCCTTTAGTTTGTGAATTCTTCAATCATCGAGCATGGGTGGACAATTCTAGTTTGGGTATCTACCCATTAGATTATAGTTACAGATTTCCTAATCTATATATATTCAACACACAGGGGAGACTATCTTCAAACATTGATATTTGGAGTCTTGTGTGTAAGCCACCTCCTCAAGCGAGATGTCTTTTTGTTTTGGATGGAATTGACATAATCAATGAGGACTGGGACAAGTTAGAGGAACTAAAAAATAATCTCATTAACTTGAGTGGCCCAGGGAGTGCTATGATCATCACTAGTCGCGGTGTCCGTTATCCTATTAGAGAAAATGATGTTGAACATAGATTACATGAGATATCATATGATGCATGGAAAAAAATATTCTTGAGATATGCAATACAAAGGACACATTCTCCTCAAGTGAAGCAAAATTATTCCTCTATTAAGAATGTAGATATACAAAATTTAGCTACTGGATTATATGCTGATTCGGATTATCAACACATTCTCTGGGATGCAAAAATTTATGGCTCAATATCGAGGTACATTGACCTCAGCGAAATTGCTTTTAGTAATGACAAGAGTAAATACTACAAATTGGTGAAAATGAATTATGCTTCAGCTGCACTTGCACATATCTATTTGTACACTTCATTACTTGAACAACTTCCATTCTGCTCAGCTGAAAGTTGCTTTCATATGCTCATTACTGAAGGAATCTTTACATATTCAACAAGTTATCTACAATATTTTTTTACACATGTAATTCCTTTTTTGATTCACATTCGTCTCAACAAAGAAATATTTGGCATAAGCGAAAGCATCTACCATTTGAGAGAGAGTGGTCAAGAATCAAGAATTCCACAGTGGTGTCGCTACCTATGTGTACGTGTCAATTCTTGCACTAGTACTTTTTTAACTAATTTGCGGACTAAAATTGCCAATAATATGAGGACACTGATTTTGTATGGGGTCAAAGAAGAGATGGATTTACATATTGAGAAATGTCAAATAGCATCACCAATAGAGATCCCAGAGTATTTATTCACAAATTTAACTATATTAAGCATAATAGATACCAACATCCAATTGTTACCAAATACAATTGGCTTGCTTCTTCGTTTGAGATACCTCAACCTTTCCGAGAAGGAGATAGAAGAGCTCCCAAAGTCTATTTGTGACCTTCATAATCTATGTGTTTTGAGTTTATCTTATTGTAAAAAGCTTCTAAAGCTACCAGAGCAAATCTACAACCTCGGTAAATTACAAATTATAAAATTAGCTCATTGCGTGAGGCTTCAAAAGCTACCAAAATCAATCACTAGTCTTGCAAATTTGCAAGTGCTTGATATTGAAGCTTGTCATTGGATTAAGGAGTTGCCTGAAAATTTGAGACACATGGAAAGACTAAGAAACCTAAACATGATTGGATGTACTTCATTGACTCAACAACCTCCTGGAATTTCTAAATTGATTAAACTTGAGGCTTTGTCAGGTTACAAAATAGAAGACAATGATCATGCAAGTTTAGCATTAAAGGAGTTGCAATCTCTAATGAATATTGAACAATTGCACTTGCGACACCTTGAACATGTGCTAGACCTAGATGCTCTTACAAGTGTCAACTTAAAGGAGAAAAAATATTTAGAATATTTAGTGCTACATTGGGAATGGTGGAATATGGATGTGGGGGTAAATGAGCAATTGGCATCTTATGAGATACTTGAAGGTCTGCAACCTAATCTCTCTTATTTGCAACACTTGGATGTCATTTCCTACTTCGGCATGGAATTCCCCATTTGGATGATGAGATCAAAACAAATTGTGCCATCTTCGGAACATTTCAAAACTTTCAAATATTTAAATGAGATAAGACTAATCAATATCAAAAGATGTGACAGTATATCATTTATAGGTTTTCTAACTTCTCTTACTATTCTTGAGATAAGTGGCATGGATTCACTAGCTTATGTGGGCAACAACATACCTGATAACGAGAACACTGCTTTTGCTATAGAATATTTTTATTTGAAAAGCCTCATTTTATCAGAGATGCCTATTCTTGTGGAATGGAATTTAAAATATTGGTATATTCAAAATTTGACAATAATTAATTGCCCTAAACTAAAGAAACTATTGGGATTCTCGTCGAAAACTGAATTGACTATATGGTTGCAAAGTCAATTCTTGAGCCAAGACCCTACAATTTTTCAGTATCCTTTTAGATATATTAAAAAGTTGGAAATTGTTGGATGTCATGAGCTAAGACAATTGCCAGAAAACATTAGCCGTTGTAACAGGCTTCAAACATTATCAATTATCAGATGCAGCAGGTTACGATCTTTGCCTGACTGGTTGCAAGAAATGCAAAGCTTAGAGCAGATTTTTATATCAGGTTGCGTAAGAATATCACACATCTCAAAGAAGCTCAAAGGACGGAAAGTTGCAATTGTTGTCCAAGGTTGTCCCCAGCTTGTATGATGCTCACGGGATTGCTGTAGAAGGTCGAAGTTTAGCTTGTAACAAAGCCATCGGTCAGCATGGCGCCACCGGCAGTGTTTGAGTTGGATTAAAAATAGGGAAACAAACAAGTGCAGCCCTAGTTCTTGGAGAAGAAAGAAAATCAATAAGCTTGCCCTAGCCGCTTCCTTTCCCTTCGTCTGTATCCTGGCCTTCGTATCTCAGGTGGTGATGCTCTCATTTCCAATATTGCTTTTTTGTGTCTCGGTCTCCCGACACGAACGGTGAAGGCATGTTGATTCTCCCGTATTCTGAGGTTTATTTAATTTTATCAATTTCTTAGTTTCGTCGATTCACTGTTCCTTGCAGTTTATTTCTAGTGTTTTGTTTCAGCCAATAATGAGTTTTCAACTTGACATTTCGTGGCTTTCTTGGTGGATGTGGGAAGGTTTTTTATTAGATCTCTCTCTCTCTCTCTCTCTCTCTCTCTCTCTCTCTCTCTCTCTCTGTTTTTTTTGTAAACGGAACTGAATTTGGACCATCTGTATGGTTTTGAAATTTCTCGGAAAACGATTGTTGGAAGCTTTGTGGCATTTGGAAATCCAAATCTGGACTTGTGTTTTGAGATGGGATTTTACTTCTATTGTTATAAAATCTGGTTTTGTGTTTGTACCAATATATATATATATATCAAATTTAAATGATGCAGGGACAGGGCCTCCAGCCATAGAAAAAAATTTTCCAGTTGGGTACCCAACTGCACTGATCTGCAGTACGTGACACAGATTTCACGATGATCGTGAAATCATTATCGTGAAATCGTGAAATCTTCAAAAGCGGAAGATTTCCTGATATTCTACGTCAGAAAGTTCATGAAATCCACACACAGCTGGGTACCCAACTGCAGGTCGGTGCAGTTGGGTACTCAATTGCAAAATTTTTTTCCCAGCGATATGTGCTACACATATAGCTTTCACACATTGGATTTGCCATCAGAATCACTATTTATGTTTAAATTTAATTCTTCAAAGAAAAATTCTACAAACCAGAATGAAAGTCAAGGACAAATTTTGACTTTTACAAGCATGTTGACTTATAAGATATTCTGACATGTTTAATTTTGATTAGCATTGTGGCTTGTAAGACATTTTGATTTATAAACATAACCAACTTGCATTGCATGTAGTTAGGTAGTATAGGATTTTATTTTCTTAAAAGTAATTTTAATTTTATAGTGTTATGTAGTAGGCTACAACTTAGACTAGGTTGCATTGCATGTGTAATCATATAAGTCACCTCATCTTCCCAAGACATCTTTCCACCTCAGTGCCACATCATCAAGAAAGTAGTCACCTCATCAAGATCAATAGATCACTATATCAACAATCAAGAAAGAAGGTCATTTGTGGGTGCCATCTTACCAAGACACCAAAGGAAATCCAGCTATATGATGATCAATAGATCACTATATCAACAATCAAGAAAGAAGGTCATTTGTGGGTGCCATCTTACCAAGACACCAAAGGAAATCCAGCTATATGATGATCAAGTCAACTACCTTATCACCTCACTATGCCATGTCATCATCAAAAGTCCACATCAGCTGTCATGTCATCCAATAGACCAAATCAACACCCTCCTCATGAAAAGCGTTCAAAGAGAGAAGTGGACGCGAACTCTATTAGGGAATACCGGGTGTAATTTAAAATTTTGCAGTCCTAGGACGCAGCGGAAGAATCATTACACCCGAAACATATTCCAGTCCCAAGGATCCATGCGAGAGAGAAGACACAAGTATATGTTAGAGATGTACCTCTTTTGCTTGTCTAGTTGCCGAAGCCATGTTGAAGGCGCCCAAGTGTTCGCCCTCTACAAGTATCCACGCGTCGACTCCTTGATCGTTGCTCCTTTCCACGCTTGGTGCTAGCCTCGGGAAGAGAATCAAGCCTTAGGGTTCCTTCACTTCTCTTGCGCCACCTCCAAGATGAAAACGCCAAGAAGAGATGAGGAGGAAGATGATGCGCCAAGTGCTTCCTTCTTCTTCTTTGCCTGCGCCACCTTCAAGCAAGGTGCACCTATGGCCAAGGAACGGAGAGGGCTTGTGGCAAGGAGATGCCACCAAACACTAAGAGTCTTTGCGCCAAGAAGAGAGGGAGAAGAAGAAGAACTTGCGGCTATGGAAGAAGATTGTGCTCCTTGATGAAGAAGGAAAGCTCCAAGCTCTCAAGTTGTCGCCACCTTAAGCCTCCACGCCTCCTTGTGTATGAGACCTCACGTCTTCAAGGAAGGGAGCCCCAAGAGGGGGCGACAAGGGGTCCTATAAATAGGACTAGAGGCGGTTTGGGCAAGGGCTAGGATCATGCCAAGTGTATGGCTGGGATGAGGTGTCTTGAGGCAAGGAAAGTCTCCAAGACTTTACCATAAACCTCATTCAACCTATCCATAAATGTCCAAGCACTATATCAACCCAAGACATGCCTCAAATGCATTCTTACCATCAAAGGAGAAGTGGCTAGGCGCAACATGCAAGAGGAATTCGGCTAGGGTGGTGTCTTGGGAGAAACTAGGGTTTGAGGTAAGGTAAGTCTCCAAGACATTACCATATACCTCTTCCCTATATCCATATGCGCCTAGGAACTTCCCATAAAAGTTCTCAAGCCATATCAGCCCCAAGACTTGCCTTATAGGCAAGTATTCCATCCAAGGAAGAGGGGCTAGGCGCCCTTTACTTCAATAATGAAGCAAAGGCGCCTCCCTCACCCCATTATGCCCCTAGGCGCCAATGGGGTGAGATTTCTCCCCATTATACCCTTTTAAGTCAATTCCCTCTTCATGACAACTAATTATTGGGCCTCATTGGATAATGAGCTAGCCCAAACTTCATGGCATGGGTTGATTAAGCCATTGGATCTAATCCAATGCAACCCTAATCCAAATGTGACCAATTAAGGTCAATTTTGGGTCAACCTGCCAAAAATGAAGTTTGGCTCCAATAACTTTCTTCCAACTCATCAGGCCCATTGGCGCTGATGAAATCTTCCAAATTGATCCAAGTTATCCAATAACTTAATCATAAGGCTTCTGATTAAAGCAACATCAAGAGTCTATTGCGTGTGACCCCGTAGGATCCATATGACGATGGCAATGATGTAAACATCATAAGTAGTGAGGGGTATCTAGCAACACATCACTACTACCCATGTCATAGAACTTAAGTCATTATGGCAACAACTCCTAACAAGCAACGAGGATTCCCATTGCATTATAGATCCCTTTGCCTAAACTGATATCCTGTCATTGGATTAGTCTCAAGTTTATCAATCCAATGCATTGGTCATGACTCAACAAGTGTGGCCACACATTCCTGTCATGCACCAATAAGGTGGGGCGCCCCCGAGTGGATATCATGCTTCCAATAAGGAAGGGGCAAATCCTACTATTGGTCATCCATGTCTCTACATGACTTATGACATGTCCAATGTTAGTCGTTTTGGTCTCCCAATTACGGAGAGACGTAAGACTATATCAAAGCATACCCATCATCAAATCTAGACATGAATACCTCAAGTCTAAGGATCAATGCAAACCTCTTGCATGTGAGATTGACTTGTTGACTAGACAAGTCAATCCTCACGGTGGATCACTCCAGTGCATCCAATGCACCTATATGCCTGCGTTACTGTGCCCCGCACTTAACCAGCCCATACACCAGTCTCACATGTACCAAAGCTGTCCCATATCTGCTAAGGTACCTTGACTGGGGATAGCTTATGAGAATGGATCCAATCTAAATTCCTGGGACATTATTTATGCAACTCAATACATCAACGTAGGTAGAGAAGTCTGCATAATAACGACCATGCCTTTAAAGAGAATAATAATTCTATCAAAGTACATTTAAACAATGCCCAACCATGTCCAAACATTGGTCTGCAGAGCATAAACACCAACAAACTCATAGTCCACTCAATCAATGGCCACCCACTTCCACCAACAAAATCTAAGTGTCACTCATTTCAACCAATGGAATGCTCATGCTTGCCACCTACAACTACCAAACAAGTGGTTGCATGTTAGACCTCCCAAACCAGCCAATCCATGCAAGAGTTTCCTAAGCAACTAATGGTGCAAAAGGGAAAGAAATTTCATCCAACCATCCATTCAAATGATGTTTAATCTCAACCCTTAAAAGGGTAAAATATTGAGGGGCAAAATTGACCAATTGTTATGTGAATGTTGAGGGAAGAACAGGTTTTAAGGAGCATGTATTTTCAGCATTCATCATAGTGCATTTCATGAATCTTTTAAAAAATTGTGTTAGTGCTTGAAGACTCAACGCTCCTTCCACATTCCTCTTCCTCTAGCCGGCTATCTTCCTTCCCTCATCTTATTCATGGCACCACCTTCTCTTGAGAGTCCCTTACTTCAAGCCAAGAGTTCTCCCCTCTCTTGGACACAACTTGAATGCAAGGAGGCAATGGGAGGTGTTGGAGATCACAAGCATTTGACACCAACCAAAAGATTGAACAAGATCCACTCCTAAGGATTTTTGTATTTAGTTTAATGGGACTTGTTGGGATTAAATTCTCCCTCCCCTAGTTTAACTTATTCTAGATCATTTAAATACCTATCTTACCCTTATTGCTAAAATTTAAAAGCTTTGACAAAGAAATGGATTCTGCCCCTTCCCTAAAGCGGCCCTAGGTGACACTCATCCATCTTCTCTTGTTTTTTGCTTATATGATTGCTAGTAGTTACTTTTGAATATTTAGTTTGTTTACTTGATGCTAGAGCTACAAACCTTAGGAAATGATCCTTCTACATTAAGATGCACTATTAAAGTAATTCTATCAAGGTATTCAAAATAAATAATTATAAAAATAAATGTGACCTTGAAATTTTAAATACATTATTATTACTAAAAAATATGTTATACATAGGATAAAAACATCTTAGGTTATCCTATGGTTTTTAACACGGTAAACTCAAATAAAATTAACACACCCTATTAAAAATAAAAAAAATCTAAAAATCAGAAGACCAAATGCAAGAGCTAAATATAAATTATCGTGTCATTGGCTGTGTACATAAATTATACGATATAGCTCTAGACACGTGACAAATAGCCTATTCTA
Source organism: Costus lasius (assembly GCA_027563935.2). Taxonomy (NCBI): domain Eukaryota; kingdom Viridiplantae; phylum Streptophyta; class Magnoliopsida; order Zingiberales; family Costaceae; genus Costus; species Costus lasius. The sequence continues at coordinate 106,739,360 of CM050448.1, forward strand.
AAAGTTGATAACCCATCTTGATCAAAGAATTTAAGCTAAATATATTAAATTCGTTTAGGTGTCACATTTGATCCCACCGTAAAGTATATTAATTATCTTATTGTTTAAAGTGTCTTTTGATAGAAATTGTTGCTTAGAGTATTTTTTTGTATAAAATAGTGAAGTATACCCAATTGCGATGAAATTTTTTTTTAGAAAAAAGAAAAAAGTTTAATCCCTCCTAATTTAATGAAACCGATCGATCTAATTTGGAGTGTTCAACTTGTGTTGCTACTTGGCTCTAATCGATCCTGGACAAACTAACTAGGAATGAACAATAAACAAGAAATGCCTTGATGTAAGGCTTTGCCTAACCTATTCAATTGATGAGTCGTTTTCTGTTGAATGTAATGAATTGACTAAATGTGCAGGTTGTTGTGTTAGTTATATGCACCTTTTCAAAGTTGGGCATGCATGTAATATTTCGTCTTCTTCACCTGGCGCCCACGTGCTAATATTTTTGTCATATCTGCTCCTCCCTCCCTCACTTTTTTATTCTTTTTACTACATCTCCTCTTGTATAAGTATTGCAATCAAATCATACGTCTTCTTTTATGTTTTTTTAAGTATGTTTGCAGTTAACTAGTTGCATCAGCAAAACTTGTTATTGAATTGGAATAGAATGAGAGCCCGCTCTGTACTTAAATCAATATATCCTTGGCATAGGGCCCCTTGTCACCTTAATTAAAGAAACAATAATTTAAGGAATATTATTCATATCCGGAGTACATATCTATAAACCATAAAAATAATACAACATATTTAAACAATTGTTGTATATAAAATTACACAGCGTCATCATATGCCTATTTGGTTGTTTATTTCAGTGGCTAAGCAAGTGAGATTACACATTTCCACAATGGTCATACTGAAAAATAAGAAGTTTCATACTTGTATTACCACCTATCTTCTAAGCCATGCTGTAGGCAAGAAACCCCTCAACTTTTTCCTGAAGACCAAGGAAAGTGCAGAGCCCAGTACAGGCCAAGTAGTAAGGATGGCTATGTAAGCTAACAACCACATCGATATATTATAATGTCGAGACAGTCGGCTCAGAGATCTCTTCACCGGAGCAATGATATCATGGATAGGATTGGCAATCCTTTCGACCTCCACTTTGTGGAGGGAATCTACGGGTTCATGACTAATGTTCATTTTATTTTCATTGTTGCTTTCTCCTCCGTGTAACCTCTGGTCTCCAAGCATAACTTCTTGCTCAGATTTCACTATATTGGGTAATCCATCGTCGTGCAAGTCGGCTTCCATCGCATGGTCTGCTTCTTCACTAGTCATTGCAGAAACCATCCCATCTTCTGTGATATTTATATAGGGGCCCAAAACAATGTCCGACTCAAGCGTATGATGCAAGCCAGAGTTTGGTGTCTGCATCAGTTGTGTTTATTAATAATAATAATAATAAATGTTGGATCAAAACTGAAGAGTACGTCAACTAACTAACTGAAGTTGTTCATGGACAACAAGGTATTTGAAACATTAGTATATCGGCATGCCAACGTACAGTAAAAAAGAATACCTTTTTTTGTTGATGCATGAATGGACTTGAATACAAAACATTGAGATACTCAACCGTTGCCCCAACCCACCTGCAAGAGGTGAAATTTTCAGTTGCTTGAATAGACTACAAAATAACAAATGAATTTTGGGTACGTAGCGGATTGTGTATGCTGTCCATAGTCTGGGAATGAGGACGAATAGACATCCAATACCTAGGATGTTTCAAAATATGAGACGAGACGAGGGATAAAGAAAACGTCCTTGCCTCGTTGCGTTCATTGTGTTTTGGTAGAGATCACACCGTGATGGTTCAAAACATATCATTCTATACAGTCTAGGTCATAATATATTGTTGGAGATGTTCAGAACAAGTATGGTTAATGAATTTCTGCAATCTAATGCTCAGAAAGTCATAATGCCTCCAACAAGGAAAAAAAAAACAGAGAGAACATAAGTAGAATGGCACCATAATCTGTTTGCAATTAGTCCTTTAAAATAAGCAAGATGTCCACCATGTGTAGTAGTTGCCAAGACAATATTTTTATTTACCCTGTGAAATTATTAACATTAAGAAGTTAAGAAAATACTGTATATTTTCTCAAGGAGAAAACTTTGTGAGAGAAAATTGCTCTTACGGTTGTACCTGCATTCATCCCAAGGAATTGCCTCCCTCGTGCAGACTGGATCATCCAACGCACTAATGCACAGCAACGGCACAGCAACTGTTCTAATAAAACTCACACTGCTACAGCAGCGGTAGTAGGTATCTACAGTCTGAAAATTTCACAATAATTTGTAACCATGCAAAAGTACTCAAATAAAAGTCAGTTGAAAATACCTCAAATTTTCCAACATGGCATGTAGCATGATTATCGAAGTCTCGGACAGAGTGCGACTACAAAAGAAATAAAAAGAATATATAACAAACCACAAATGTAATAAAACCATCATTACGCATGAGATATAGAGATAATAGTTCTAGTTAAGTACCATCACCCCAGGTGTGGATACAACGCATAACTGAACATTTTATGGAAATTGAATCTTCCTATAAAGATACTACAATTCCTAAAAGCAAATATAAGGAAATTGAACGAGCGGCAAGTCGAAAGACAGTTATCCACTTCAGTATTGTCATCTACTACAATTAGAAAACATGTGACACAGGTGTAATAATAATTTTTCATTTGAGGATCAGCAATAAAAATAATAAATCAAAATCATGAGAGAATTTACTTGAGTTAATACCACAAATAATACCATGAGGATATTTATTTGAGTTAATACCACAAATAATACCATAAGGATATTTATTTGAGTTAATACCATACAGATATCATTTCAATAGACATTTCACAATTAAAAAGTTCTAAGCTGGAATTATTTGGAAGTTACAAACAAGTAGAGAGAAAGAGAACATCTGATGCTTACAAACACTTGATTTAAATGAATATTTTGTTCTCCTGTACACTATTAAAGAATCAATGTGTTGCTGAAAGCAACAAGGATAATAAAGATTACAACAAGTCAAAATGCAAAAGTGATTCCTGATCAGATGCTAAAGGGTTAACTTTTGTGATTGGATTGGATGTCATGAGCTGAAAGATTTCTTAATACCATGTAATTTGATTTGTCAAGAGCTCAGAGATTCCTTTACTTTTTAGATTAAAAAAAACCATAGAAATTTCAATGTCCCCGAGTATGACACGTGGGAGGTGGTGCACAGTTATTTGTTACTCTTAAACTTGAAACTAATAAGCGAAACTCCAGAAACTTTGATGCTAAGCAATCCTGATATCTCCATCCTATCATTTCACACAAACATTCAACTTTTTAGACTTTGGCAACCTTAACTAACTAATTCTTTGGTGTAGGATCTAAACAAGTCCAATGCAAATTAGAGGCACTAATTGAACATCAAGCTCAAAGTTATCCAATAAATGCAATAGACAATGTTCAAGAAGTTTACCTTTCTTATCCCCTCCCAGTTTGCCAGTCGTGTTAATGCAGATTGGTGTCTGAGGCAAAAGTAATATCAGCCTAACATGATACAAAGTTAAGAAACATGATAAAAACTTGTGATGATCAATCTATTTCGAGAGACTGTGCAAGTCTTAGAGAGAGAGAATATATATAAGCAGTTCATTAGATATGGATTTCATCAAGAACATACAATTGAGCGTAACCTTTAAGACCAATTGCAAGAGCTTTGTCATACAATCTCTGTGTAAACCTGCGAGAAATAAACCTATCACCCACCTACAAGTAGAAATAGGACAAAAAAGTTATTACTCGAAGATGGCAATTCAAGGAATCACACATCAAAGGTTCATTTAGGTTACTTAGTATCAACTGTTATATGTTATGGTTAGCATAGACATATTTGTAATTTACTAGTATACTTTTTTTATTGCTAGAACAATAGAAATTCAATTTCTCTCTTGTGCAGCAATTCACTTTTAGAAACAACCCTAGCCTTTTCTTTCTTTCTTTCATTCTTTCTTTTTTCTTCATTCCTCACCCACCCATCCTTTTCATCTACCACCCCACAAGCCTCTGTTACCAACCAAGTAGCAACCTCCTGTATGCAACAACATCAATAATGAATAGGGATAGCTAAGGTTGAGTTATAATTGAGTTCCCATATTACGCCCATTTAAATCGGGTTTCTTACCACTTAATCAGGTTTGAGTTTGGTTGATAGAGCAAAAGATCACTGAAGTTGAATTAATATAGTAGTAAAATGTGCAGCTAGCAAAATCTTTATATTTAATATATATGTTTATGGTCCATAATAATATAGGGAAGAGAAGAGAAACCTACTTTCAGAGGATTTGGAAAGGAGGGAGAGGAGATGCTAGAAGGGATGTACCAAGAGAAAATAATAGTATATATTTTACCAATAAAAGTTGTCTTTACAAAAGCTTAAAATGCATTTATATAGGCTTTAACAAACAATGCTAACTACAAACTTATCTAGAACAAAACCATGAATAAATAACCAACCTCGCTAACCCTCTGACACATGATCTAATTATAATGAATCAAATTTAATAATATAATAATTAAAACCTCATAATTGAGTACTCAACCTATTGCAATTCCTAGCAACAAGGTTAGAATCACCTTTCTAATGATTTAAGTTGATACCACACTTTGCATTTCTAGGGTAGCAGAATATGATCAAATGCATCCTTCTAATCCTCTCTAGGGTTGTTCTCTCTCCTATCAAAAAACGCATTCCTTTTGATATTAAGATCCCTATAGAACATCCACTAAATTCAATAATATAATATCTCAAATGGTCTCAAGATTCCTCTATGTGGCGGGGTTGCATGAAAAGTTACACCACCAAGAATTTCTAACATTTAACACTAAAGATGAAGAAGAATATAGATAAATGACATGGATATGACTACACGATTCTCACTTGGATGTCAAACAGATTCAAACTACATTTTGCTTCCATAATTATGTTTCATTCAATAGCAGAGGAGATATATGATTCTTTTTGCTACCTACTTTCAAGCATAACATAATTAGAGCTTATTATTAGATTTTTGGGAATTTTCAATATGCAATCCAAAAACACTACTGCACCAAAATAGTATGTTAATGAATTTACTTAATTACATCCAATTACAAATGAACTAATTTTATGAAGGAACGTAATAGATTTTATAGCAAAATTTCTTTCTAGATGAATCCTTCACTTTAAAAAGTTTATGATCAATTGATGGCAAAATTCTCAAATTGTGCTACTCTAAACTTATAGCATAATTAACTGTAAGCCGTTTGAAGTTTACAATTGAATTGCTGGCAACTATGTTGGCGTGGAATCATGAATTCAAAAGTTACTGTAGGATTTGAGAAGCATTGTTAAGATGTAAGCTCAAGTTTTAACTCATGTAACGGAGAATAGTAGAAATGCTATCTATTCTACTAAGGTGAGATTAAAATTTAAACCATAATAGACTACAAGGAAGATCCAGTCAGAAGTAATTAATTGGAACTATAGTCAAACTAAACAATGAAATATTTATGTTGCACTAATTTGGTCATCAATTCAATAAGCATGGTGCATCACAAAAGGCTACAAGTTGATGGAAAGATGTCTAAAACAACAATCCAAATTCCAGAGTGAGACTCAATAAGAAATTTCAGATTGATGTATAGTAAATAACTAGAGATCTTTCTGTATACACTATATGTAGCTGCAAATGACCCTACTAACCACTAGATCCCATGGTGAGCAAATTGACGCTGCAGCAGCAATAGGTGTATTTTCCCCATCTTCACCGAGATATTTGACCTGGCATTGGAAATTTGAGAAAATAAACCAAAAGTAGAATAGTTATTTCATCGAAATCTGAATCAATAAAACAACAAAGATTACTTAGCTAGATGAATAATCAAATTCTTCATTTCCCAACCATAGATAATAACAGATCACAAGATGGATAACAGTTAACTCAAATATCTTAGGCTGTCGATAAATTTGAACAATAAGATGCTCAAGACTCAAGGAACTATCAGGTGTTCCAAGTTAACCAAGTATTATTTTAGACTGACCACAACAGAAACATTGAAAATGGCTTGTTATAGTGAACAAGCTTTTGATAATACAGCAAGACATGACCCAACAAATGTATCAATATTCAAATATCAAGGACAAAACAGAACCGATATATACATTTGAAGAAAACATAACATGGGAAAAATACAAATCCATGTCCATTGCTAGTTGAACAATAAGATGCTCATGACTCTGGGGGTAGTAGGAGCTTACAAGTTAACCAAGTGTTACTTTAGAGAGACTCATCACAACGCAAATATTGAAAATTGCATGTTTTAGTGAACAAGCTTTTGGTAATAAGTATCTGACAAAGGAGCCACACATGACCCGGAAATTATATCAATTTTTAGATATCCACGACAAAATAGAATCCATATATATTTGAAAAAATATCATGAGATAAATATACATCAACGTCCACTGCTAAGTTAAAAAATTGTCTTCATACCAAAATATTTGCACCAATGCTCGTCCCAACAGCAAATAAAGGAGCTTTTGGATATTCACAATGAAGATAATTTATTACTTCACGAACATCTCCGGTCCATCCAGCATTGTAGAGGTAATCAGACTGTCAAAATGGAAACCTACATTAGAGCTTTAAATAGAATGTTGTTTTTATTTTCTTTGACAGATTAAAAGCCTTTTAGCTGCAGAACCTTCACCAGCACAATGTTCTTTGTCAGCGTGACATCTGAAATCTAATAATTCATTTTAGTAACTTCTTTTTATCATGATCAAGAGTATTAAGTTCTTTACATTTACAAGCTTGCTTCATGCATAAGAAAATACAGCCACAAGTTTGCTTAAAAATCATTATGAATAAAGAATTAATTTCTTCATGCATAAGAAAATACAGCCATAAATGTGTTTATACAAAATTAAGAAACCAGTTATAATTGGCACAAATTGGTTTTACAATCTAAGTATTCTAGTAGAACGTAATATACTCGTGTGTTGTTAAGTTGAGCATTCTTGTGGTGTGACTAGCATTGTACCTTTTATCCATTTGGCATGCTACCAATCAATTCGTTCTCCCATGGAAACTTCTTGGTGGGGAAGTGGGGCCACATAAAACATTACATGTGTATTTTTTTCTCTTTTTATCTTCTAGTTTATTCCCCGTCCCCCTTGATGTGGCCCACAATAATGTTCTACAACAATCATGATAAATAATAATTTGCTGTATTTTATTACAAAATCCATGTCATGAACCAAAAAGTGTTATATCCAAAAGTTTCAAAAGTATAAAGATTAAGTAGTGAGGAGCAATCAATCTTATTAGAATCAAAGCTCGGCTAAAAGAGGTTAAAGCCAGAATAATAATGCTGAAGAAAATTTTTTACTTTTTCCAAGGCAAAGAATCATTGAAAAAGTGTGCAACTTCATTATTGGAACATTTCCCTTCTACTATCTAAATCAAGTAAGCATAGAAAAACATAATAAAACTCAAGCTTCCTTATCTGAGTTTCAGAGTGACAAAGGAGTCAAGGTGAAAGAGAAACTTTTAGTATTTTATATGACGAAAGGAAGATATCTTACTGTAAGGGAGACACCTGCTAGGCCTCGATGATTGCTCACAACAACATTCCATCCATGTTTTGCCAATGAGTAAGTAGCATGTCTTAGATACTGCAATGTCAAATTAGTGCAAACAGTTGTTCATCCAACAAGCACAAACATAATAGAATGCACTGAGAAATCTATAAATAAGACCAGTAAGTACAAAGTCTAAAATTCAAGAAATTAAGAACTAGTTCGTGCTATCTGGTAAGGATAGTAAACACTAGTATGAGATGATCCTAGTACCACTATAGCATAGTTCTAAACATCTAGTATTACTACAGCACAACATTAGTACATCAGGTATGAGTCCAAGTCAAGACTAGTGCACCAATACAAACCTACAAACTTAGACTATAAACCTTGCTCTAAAATAACATGGAAATTTATGCAATAAATAAATGATAAAGGTCCTATTCTGAGAGGTTTTAAATTGCATTTCCTCATATACACACCAAGATAATAGGTTAAAATTTGAAGTGATACTAGAAAAAACTTGAGCATTATACCATCTTATTATTTTTATGCTCATATTTCCAGGATGGTGGATCCAATTATGCAACATGGAAAAGTTCTTTTAATTTTATGACTGGAACTTTGTAATTAATGGCAAAGCATACTAGAAAATTACATCAGTTCAAAGGAACCAGCTTACAAAGTACTTCAGTCACTTTGCAACACAAATTAATAGTGTCAATTCAATAACCACTTTCAAATGTAAAACTGGATATTGAATCTCAATTCTATGCAGGAATTAAAAACAATATAAAATAGGAGACTTACAGGAGAAAAAGAATCACTTGTTAGTCCGGGAACCACAACCACAATAGGAGTGCTGTCATCTTTTGCAATGGTGCACTCTCTGACAGAAGAACCTCCTGCAACTGTACATTGAGAGTATAAGATGATATGTTATGAACTGCATTCATGCTCTAGTCTGTAATAATAGAAACTATTGAGTTTTCTTTTTCTTTTCCCATTTTGTTAGTAATGTAAAGATCAAAATAACCTTCTGTAATCTGTAATATGCAGTAACAAGAAGAAAAAGTAAAGTGAACCACCGGGAAATTGCCCAAGACACTTAAACACGATTCTTTCCACAGTGGCAAAATCCAATAAGAACATTTCAGTACCATAAGACAAGTCAATATGTTGCACACATCTGATAATCACAGGCTCATAAAGGAAAAAACAAGAGGTTATCAAGAACCAAATAATAATGGCTGGATGCCTAGAAACATCATTAGCTTCATTTATCAAATGCCCAAGCTGCATGTTCAAATTACTGGAACAAGGCCCTGATCCAGAGGTTTGAGGCTTGTTAAGAAAATCAAAAAGTTGAGGATGCTGGCATCACTACAAATATCAATCAGTTCATTAAGAATCCTGATAGCATTGTATCATACTAGCAATAAAAATCAAGCATGCCTCACAAAGTTACTTGCAACCAAATCAATGCATGTTTATGTTGGAATTCTTAGTAAATATGCATGTAGCTTGTATAAGGCTAAAAAAAGTAATTGAATCTCAAGAATGGCATACAAAATCATGCATTTTATTACCATCGGAAGCAAGCAACCAATCCAATGCAACTGTTCCACCATCATGAACAGAGAATAATTGCCTGAAATGCAGTAGAATGTGCTGAGTACCAAGTTTAGAGTCTTACTATTTTATAAAAAGAAAGAGGTACCTAACAGCAAATAAAACTCCTACAAAAAAAAAATCAATTCTCAAAATAATAAACATATTATATGTGATTAAATTTAAATACAAATCGCAGACAAAAGTAAACTCGGAAACATGATAATCCACTAGATGAAAACAATTCAAAGACTTCGATCCCAATAAAATGTATATTGAGAAATAGATGAAAACAATACAGAGACATAGAAGCGTGGAAAGCCCTAAAAATAACAGATTTAATCTAACAAAAGAACCGAGTGAGAACATAATATGATTTTTACTAATTTACTAGAAATAGAAAAGGAGAAAGGGTTTAATAAGTTTAATTTCTCATCTAAAAAAGGCATTGCTTTATAGTCGATCCATTAACAGAAAAATAGGGTCCCCGGAGAGTCTGGGTCAAATTTTATGACAACCTCTTCATGCAGAAGTACCATAACTTGTTCTACAATGAAAAGAAATACGGGGACGTATGTCAAACACCTAAGAAGTTTACTCACAATTCTTGAAATAAACTTTCTCCATGTGGTTATGTAGTGCCATAATGGATTATACCCAGATTCCTGGTATTTACAACAACTATTCTAATGTTTCCCTAGATTAATAAAGGCTAAAGTCTGGAGTTTATAATGGATATATTAGTTATTGTTAACCTGGTCCCTATTGATTCGAAAAAAAAACTACTTCTATTACAGTGGTTCCCCAAAACACTCTGGTGGTCTGCGATAACCAAAAATATTACAAATTTTTAATCAGGATATTATTTTCCCCTCTGAAAATAGGAATACAAACAGATGTATATTCATGAGATAATGCCTGTCAACCGCTATCAAAGTAATGAGAAGTGTGGTGTTAGGAGCTGACAGTTTCGTCTTGCCATACTAGTTTAACATATCATCGTATAAGAAAGCATTGAAATATAATAATCATAAATCGTGTATAAAAACAATTATTTGTTGCTAGATCAATAGAAAATTTATTCTTTAACCAAAATGAGACATTACTGCGCCGAATCTAATACACATGATAGTGGAACAATGCACGGAAACAATAATAACTAAATATTGAAAAAAGGAAGCAGAACAAAGAGGAAATGTATAGTGCTCAACTAAATTAAATACAGAAAAAATGTCATTTGTGCGAGAGTTGTTCAATTCGCGCATCGCATTCTATTAAGGCGGATTCACTAGAAATTTCCAAGGTAATAGATTGGATAGACAAATATAACAGTAAGATGAAGCAACTTAATCCCCAGAAAATCTAATTAATACCAACCTTCTGTAAACAACAGTTGGAGGCCTCCCGAAAAAATTCAAGAACACGGTCTGCAAGTGAGGGCTCGCGAGCCACGGCGTCACTAAGTACCTGAAACCAGTCGGTATAGAACCTCTTCTTAACGAATCCAAGCATGAATGAACACTGCATCAATCCAGCCGAACCAACCGATCTAGAGGCAAGCTCACCTGCCGTGTAGGATCTGGCACTTGGAGACGACCCCCTCGTAGATCTTGGACGAGGGATGAAAGGTAAGGGATACAGGGTCTCCTCGGAACCCTCGAAGGAGATCTCTCAGGAGGTGGATCTCGAGGAAGTTGTAGATGAAGACAAGCAGGAGGATTAGCGCGGACGCGAGGTAGTGGGCCGTCGGCACGATAGTGGCGGCTCGGAGGAGGAGTGCGGCTACGGAGACATCGTCGGGGCATGTGGCGGCGGAGGATGCCATGGAATCCGGCGATGGAGCCGAGGGAGGAATGGCCTGTTGTAATATAATGACGACGGGAACGCTGTCCGTCATTGTTGTTGGTGTTGTTCAATGTTTCTTGTGACTTCCGCGGGACCCACTTGGGTGGTTTGGTTATGTTACACGTGGGAGGTTAGATGTGGCAAGACGGATCCTGGAGGCTGTTTGGGCCTATTGAGAGCATCCAGTTTGTTTTGATTTGGTCTTTATCGTCACTGGCTGGGGCACCAAAGCGATGCGGGTCCAGTAGTCAATAAATTAACGGAATATACATGTATCGGCGTCAAAGTGCAGAAGCAGCAGGTTTTGATTAATGTTAATTTATGTTTTGCCTTCTTTCTTTCTTTGTTAGGCCATCAAACGTCCACCAGAATACTCGACCCTCAGAACAATGCACTCGCATTTATTAGTTGTACATTTCTTTCTCTACAAGCCATTTACTACAATGCAAAAGTTCGAATACCTCCAGCTATAAATATAGCTAGCTACGATGCAATCAGAAGTCATTTAAAGTATTAAAATATTTGTAAATGCTGTAGATCTTAACACCATATGTTTAGTTTGAGTTTGGAAAAAGGATAGGATTGGAACAAACTCAGACTCTGTTTGGCATGGCTGAAATTTTTAGACTTTACTGGTTGAAAAAGTATTATTTGAAAAGTAATTAGTTGAAAAAATTAAAAAGTATTTGACTAAATTGTTATACTAATCAATTTTTTTAAAAAAAAAATATTTTAAAATAATTTTAATTTTAATTTTTTTATTAAAATAATAATTTTATTATCGAAAAGACATACAAATATAGGTGCAAACATGAAATACAAGAAGAAAAATAATTAGAAAACAATAAAAACTAGCTCCCTTCCAACTTATCCTGTTTCTAAATTCCAAACCTAAAAATAGCTTGTCAAACACTCTAGCTTTTCAAAATCAGCTGTTTTGACTAGCAAAAGCAGCTGATTAACTATACCAAACAAAGCCTCAATCTTTAATTTAATGTGACAAATGCGATGAGACAAGTATTGCTCTAAGAAATTGTTGCTATAAGCTTAAATATTCTGGTTTCGAAATTCATCTTGAATACTTGCCTCTAAAATCAACATTATGTTTCATAAAAGAAAAAAAATACAAAAGACAATTTTAAAAAACAAAAAATAATTAACATGAAATCTAGAAGAAATATTTATAATCTAAATATTTGTTTTTAAAATTTTAAAGCTATTTTTTAAACAAAAATAGTTTTCTTTTATTCTGTTCTATTGTACTTCTCAAACACATATCTTTTGTATTTAGATTTTAGTTAAATACATAACGCTTTTTTACTTCTCATATAATGTTATTGTCAAATTTGTGAACTAGGAAAATAATCACAATATCGTTCTTAGTTTATACAAGACATTTAAACTCACCTATATCATTAATATCCACCTCAAGCCTTCTTAATGAGGCACCATCCCCTTAATTAGCCCATGCTAACTTCTAGTAATTATAGTATATGTAGAAGCATGAACACAATGACTAATAGCTTGTCAATTGAGTTAGCACCATTTTTAAGTGGCTTACTAAGTAGTTCGAAAGGTATTTGATAATGAAAAATAAAAATAAAAAAACTAGAAAAACTACAATTTTATGTTTTTACTAATTTTGTTTTTTTTAAAAAAAAGTAATTCATTCAATTAGTTAAAATTTTAAATATTATTATTTTAATTAATTTAAAAGATTAATAATAAAATAAAAATATAATATTATTTAAAATAATAGATTTATGTATTATTTTTTATTTAAATAATAATTAAAAAATTATGTACTAAACAACTTATAAATTTTGGTATAATTCAACAAGTTATAGAACATGGAGCAAAACATTCCCTAAGGCGTTGTTTCCTTGGGTGGATTTTGTAGCGGATGGAATAGAAAATGAGATTTTTTTCTCGTTTCTTTCAACGGATAGAAAGTAACTAGAGGGAAAAATGCCCTCGTTTCCGTTGTTTTTGGTTCTGCCCGAATCGGGCAGAAAACACATTCGCGAGCATCGAGGGAAAAAACGAAACATTGCTTCGCTTCTCTCCCGTCCCCCACCCTCGCCCCGTGCAATGCGAGCTCGCCCTCGCCGTGAACCCGCGCTCGCCACATGCTCCGCTTTGACGTCATTGAAGCCCTGGAGGAGATACCGCCGGCACCATGAACTCCTTCTCATCGTGAGCTTCGCTCACCCACCAAGTGAGGTCGCTATTTGCAGTGGCGAGGACTAGCGGAAGCGATCTCTCCTGCATCCGAATCTCTCTCGCGGTGAGGAGAAGCAGTGGCAATCTCTCCCACATCCAGATCTCTCTCGCCTCCGGCGATCTCTCCCGCATCCGGCAAGGAGAAATGGCGGCGAGCACAGCAATGAGCTCTGCGCATTTGAGATGAAAAATATTTTTTTCCTTTTCATGTGCATAGCACGTGTTATATTTTCCCTCCGTTTCTTTCTCCACTCCATCGCCCATGCCTTTCCATCATGCTCTCCATCCGCTGTAGGAAACACAGCGTAAGTCAGCATTGCCAAATATCTATGTAAAAAAATATTTAACAAAACTTGATATATGGTTTTTTTTTGGTTTTATATACAATTTTTGTGATTTACTTGTTTTTCTAATTCAATGCTATTTTGCCACCATAATAATAATAATAATGGGCAGCGTTTTCATCCTTCTTCCCGCGACACTAGTTGGGAAATATGAACCGCATCCAAGCACAAGGAAAGACCATATCATAATATATCCTTTATTATATATCTATAGAAAATACAATGATACAACTTTGCTCTTTATTACATGGTACATTATAATATATTTTCTAAATGCTTGCTTAATGGCTCAGACTCCACCCAAAACTCCCATTCCCCGAGAAAATTTCTTCAGCATATACTGCCGATGAAACTTTCCTATAAGAAAGTTTTTTAAAATTTTTTTTTAAAAAAAATGATCTATACAACCTAAGCTATTCAATAATATCAATATTAGAATATTTTAAATCATGTATACTCGTTAAATACTCTAAATAAAATCATACAATGAATAGTATTTTTATCTTTTATATGATTTTGTTTAGGGTATTTAACGAGTATACATGATCTAAAATATTCTAATATTGATACCATTGAATAGCTTAGGCTGTATAGATTATTTCTAAAAAAAATTTGTAGGAAACTTAAGCATGTTATCGAAGAAATTTTCTCCCCATTCCCCCTAGTGGGTGGTACACACGAGAAGGAAAGAGATGAACCACACCTGGTTGCTCTACATAAACAGATAGTTAGAAAAATTAATTAATTATAAGTTTGATAATCAATTCTAATTAATTATAAGTTTGATAATCAATTCTAGTAGGATCAAGTTCCAACTAAAAAATTGAAACTTTAAAGTTAATAGATAATAAATAAATTTTAATGTTAATAAATTACATTATTTTATTTAAAATAAAAATAATTTATTAACTAAAATTATACTTTTTAATAATAATTGCAAATAGACTTGGCAAAATTTGACACGACCTACTGACTCGACCCAACTCGACACGAAGTTAGGCGGGATTGAGTCAGCCATAATCGTGTTCGAGTCATAAATAGGTCAACCCGTTTATGACCCAAAAATAATCGGGTCGTGTCGGGTTGTAAACGGGTTGACTCGCTTAAACTGATTATATAATATATATATATATATATATATATAATTTAAATATAGACTCATCTAACTCTCATTGCTAACCCATAAGTCCAAATATCTTTTAATTATCTTTTAACATAGATTTTGGCCCACTCATAAGCTCAAAATTTTATTAATTTTAATATAATTTTTATCAATTTATTATTTATATTTAAAATGATAAACGGGTTATTCGGGTCGTGTCGGGTTGACCTGATTATATTCGGGTTGTGTTCAGGTTATATAGTTTGACCCAATTAATTAAACGGGTCGTGTTCGGGTTAGCTTAATCAGGTCACGGGTCACAATTGACACGACCTGTTTATGACCCGCGGACCCGAATTACTAGGTCTAATTGCAAGATAATTTATGACTGAAATTGAGAAAGAGAAAGATAATTTTATATTAAAATAATTATAAACTATCAAATTTACCACAATTTATTTTGTTTAAAACGTGCCCCTCTCCTCTAACGTAGACACATGTGTAATTAACTTTTGATCTTTATTAGTCAAACAATATTAAACTTTTTAAAGAAAGAAATGGGTGAGGGATAAATTATAGGTCGTCCTAGCTGCATTCACTGCAATTAGTGCAACCGGAGATCACAAATTAGGGAAAAAAAAGTTCAACCCAAGCTTTAAAACAACAAAAATATTCACACTTCATACTTGAAAAGCTCTGCATCAATTTCACACGGCCAACTCATGATATATTTACAAGATAATATCTAAACCTTTAATTATGTGAGAAAATCTGGGAGTTTACAATTCATTTTCTTCTCCACGCTACTGCAAGAAAGGTTCTTCGAGTTTAAAACATCGTGCATACTAGAAGCAGACTAACTATGCAAGACCATGATCAAACTCTGCTTTCTTGCATGCTCCGGAATTAGCCGTTCTAAAATACCCTGTGGAATACTCCGCACCTCTGCGAATATTGAAACAGAAAAAACTAAATGAAAGACTTGTGTAGATGAAGTTGCAAGGATGTTTTGGATATTGACTAATAAGTCAATTAAAGATGAGTCAGAAGAAGACCCCCTAAGTAGGTCTGCAGTTAAGTTTTGCAATCTACTCATGCTTGAACTAGGAACTAACCATGTGATTTGAAGTTGAAGAGAGGAGGAAGTGGTCGACCATTGGGAAGACGAGTGTTCGGATCTCTCAGTTCATCAAAAAAAAAGTGTGCATGCAGGCTTCTAACTGCAGGAATTCAGATGTTCAAAATTAGAGATCCTGCAATAACTTTGAAAAGTTTTGGTGAGAACAAATGTACCGCAAATGAGAATTTATAGTCAAGTTACACTTAGATGGAATGCTTGAAAGTTATAAGTGAGTTGATAATTGTTACAGGCTGGAAGTTTTTATGGAGTAGCTGAAAAATTGAAAATTGATGCTGGACCTGGTTGCTGGAATTTGGAAATTGATGTTGGACCTCTTTGCTTTTGTTGGAACTAGAAAAGTAGAACATTGAATTTGTTTGCTGCAAGTTGGAACTTTGTAGCTTGTAAGTTTTTCTCTACTACTTGCTAGATTGTAATTGTTAATGCCATCATGAATTCGTGACTTTAGGAGCTGTTACTTGCTGAATTTGTTTTTAACTTTGTAGTTTATTAGTTTGTGTTGTGTGTACTTAGAACTAGTTTATGAATCTGTTGTATGCAGGTTTTTGTTGTGAATTTGTGATTATGATTTGTGAATTATGAATATTATATTTTTCTCATTATTTCTATGTAATTTTGGTATATGTTTTTTATCTTGTTGTTAGAGATGTGATTTTGATTATATATTTTAGGATTTCGAAAAATTCTTAAAATTTATTTCGAGATTTCAGTATTGATACTAAACTCCCAAAATCAAGTTCGTACTAGTACCAATACCTAAAATTTTAAGTTCAAGAGTTTTCCACCAAAAGTTTAATACCAGTACTTGGAAAAATTTTCCTAAGCGAAGACCCCGCTTAGGAGTGTTGTGCAAAGGCGAATTGGACTGTAGATATTGCTTTAAAATTAGTATAGCAATCATTCATCACATGTTGTGCAGGGGTGCATGATATTTAAAGTAGTATTTACGGTTAGATTCGCCCCTGTTCAGCATTCTTAAAATTTTCTTCATTACTTATATCGAATTCCCGAATACTCACCCCTTACCATACTTTCTAGGCATCATTTGAGCTGACAAAACGATGAGTTGCCTAAAAAAGTTCATCCAAGCTATAGTAACAAATTCTCTATCAAAATCGCATGGCCTCCTTCATCGATGCTCTTCAGAGGTGTACTTTCTCCCATTCAGGATTCAGCGAAACTCATGCCTCTCCACTTCCACAACCCTAAGCCAACCGCATGTGGAAAGAAGAGCACGACCATCACCATTGCTCTTATGAAGAGAAGAGAGGCCCCATGAAGAAGAATCGGGATCTCAATACCATTCGTCTTCATCAATCATCATAAGCAAGCCTTGACGGATGTGGACCGCATACGACTTGTCAATAAGGCAAGGGGCATTGCACCCCATGCATTCGAGTAAAAGCGCGTATACCTGATGTAGCTTCGCAGCGCTATCATCATCCACGCCAGTATTGGGAGACTTGTGGTTCCTATGGAGGAGTTCCAGTGCTTGGTTAAGGAAGTAAAAGACGGAGACAAAGGGTATTAGGATCCCAATTCTTCTTCGTGGGAGCAGTGATGATAGTTCTGCCCTTCTTTTTCACTTGCCATTGACTTAGGATTGTGGAAGTGGAGAGGCGAGGGAGTCGGAGGAATGAATATAGGCGAGGGAATGGATGGGGTGACGGAGGAATTTCAGCAAGAGAGTGATTTACTTTATGAGTTGTAAGATTCATGAAAATGAATCTAAGTGAGTCCTCGCCTCGCTCAACTCTTTTAAGCAAGGGTCTCATTTAAAAGTTTTTTCTACCGTGATGTCTGAGAATGTTGTCTTTATTGTCTAATTGTAGCTTAGAAAATCAGGTCGGCTACCCTAGTGCAGTATAAGCAAAAAATATTAATAATTAAAAAATTATTAAAAATTCAAAAATATAAAAATAAGAAAAAAAAATAAAAAAAATTGGAAAAAATAGGGGCTTTGAACACATGATACACATAACATGTTGGTAGCCACTATGGAAAATGCACGAGCACGGTGTTTGACAGTTTTTACCGATTTACTAATCAATTCAGTAAATTCGTTTTAGTAAAAGAAAATTCGGTTTCGGTATCCGTAATATATTTTCTAAAATTTGTTTTCAATTTTGGTATCGATTTTTTTTTCAATTTAGTAAAAAACTAAATATGCTGATACTAAGTATCAAATTAATAAATTCAATAAATTTGGTTCAATAAATTACCAAATATAAATATAAAATTATAAAATTTTATTTAATAAATATATATAAATAAAAATATTTTTATATCTGTGTAGATAAAATAATTTAAATTGGTAAATCATTAATTTACCTAAAAATTTTTAATAAATTTATTTCTATTTTGATTTTAAACAATTTGATAAAACTAAATCAATAAATTCGATTTCAGTTTTACAAAATGCTCACCCTAGAATAGCTTTTTTCTTTATTAGTTGACAAAAATCTCACTCAATACCGACACACCATCGAAGGCTTGTATCTTCCGTTGGTCTAGTTCTCCCTTATGTGTTTTTTTTTTTCATTCCTATGGGACCCAACCCTCTGTGTTTCCTTTCATCACCTCATGACCCAACACCTAATCAAGGCATCACAATCAACACCACTAGTTCAGTTTGATTTGTTTCAAACTTCTTATTAAAAAAATTAAACTAAAAAGCATAAATATTTTTTTAAAAAATATTTTAAATAGAACCGAGATATTATATCATTTTCAAAATCTGAACTTTTTGGTTTAGTCTAGTTTCGGCTACCCGTTTGACCCAATTTTGACAGCCTTGTACCAAAAAAAAATTCAGATTAATATTCAAAGTGGCAATCCATGTGAGTCACGGCAATCAGACTCAGGTTTGACCTGTTGTATTGTTAAAAGCAGCGTTGGAAATAAAAAATAATAATAAGGAAATGGATCAGTACCCGCCAAGGCTTAATATTTTTAATATTTAAATCATTTTTTCATTAGGGATTGGAGATGTGGGATATTTCTTTTCTTATTATACAGTAGTGGGATGGTAAAAAATATTTTAAATATGTTTATATTAATAAAGACAATAATATGTTTTTTATTTAAAATTATATATATATATAAGAAAAGAAAGGAGCCAACAACTTAATAAAAAAGGGATAAAGTAATTTTAGATTATATAAAAGTTGAGAAAAATCAAGACTAATCCTTTTTTAAAGACAATTTTATTTTGATTATTAGATGACATGATCATTTACATACTTGAATATCTATTAAATATTATATTTTTGTTATTTTAACTAAAAATAATTTATGTTGTCTTCATATAATTGGAAGAAAATAATTAAATATTAAAATATTTCATCAAATTATTAACAACTGCATAATAATACCACCCGGACCGGCCCACCTAATTCTCCGATTGAGAATATATCAAATGACTAAAGTACCCTCTCTTTCCTTCTCTCATTGGGGCATTATTGGGATTTCATTACCGTTGACCCCACAACTATTCCTCTCCTCTTTCTTCACAATGTTTTTTTTAATGTCGGCCTATAAATGTGACGAGGTTTTCTCTCTCTCGACTCTGCCTCTTTCCCTCCGCTGCATCTCTCTTTCCCCCAAGATTCTCTCCACTCTGCTAGGGTTGCTCCAACCGCCATGGCGATCGACGGCGTCGGCGCAGATTCGTGGCTCCGACGCGCGATGAACAACCCCGATCTTGTCGCCGATGTGCTTCTGAGCTTTCGCGGGCCTTTGATTCCGCGGATGCCGTGGAATTGCCTCCTCGAACGGGATCTGGCGACGAGCGCCGTGGAGGCTCTCGCCGCATGGAAGCCTTTGGATTCTGGGATACCGGATGCGGAGGATGACGGCAGGCCGTCGACATCTGCGGCGGCGGCGGTGGAGCTGCCGGACTGGGGCCGGCGGACCAAGCGATCTCGGTTGGTCAGGCTGGCGGGGATCCGCGACGAGGCGGCGGAGACGAGGAGAAAGAAAGCGCGCGCGAGCCCGCGGTCGCCACTGGTGATCTACAGCAGTGCGTCGGTGAGCGAGGAGAGTGGCGACGGCGAGGAGGGAACGAGCTCGCCGGAGTCGCTGGAGATTGTTCCCAGTTCCGTAGGTCCTTCCCGCGTCTTCGTGGCAGACAGCCGTGGAGGTACTCCGACGAAGGTTAGATAGACATCCACCCTCTTCTTAATTACCTCTCGACAAAACTACCCTTCCGGTTACTATTTAATTCCCTTTGTTTAAAATAAACCGATCCTGATTTGGGACTTTAGCCCATAGGCAGTTAGGCCATCGGATTACATTTCTCTCAATTTATTCTGTCTTGGAACCACCTTCTCACTTTCCCAAAGTTGTTTTTTTAGTTTTTCAGTTTAATACACAGGTTTTTTTTTTTTTTTGAAATATTAATATGGAAGGGTGGCAATTTGGTCAAGCAATAGCTCGGCTATCTGCATCACGCGTTCACGTGAGATCGGCCCCAACTTAATTATTCAATTGGCTAATTACAGTCTACTCTCCGCCTTCATCGTTATCCTCGGGCGCGGGTCCTGATTGCTGCCTGGACCAACTCTCTGAAGCCGATCAAACGCTACAGCTGTCACTTGAGGGGATTTTTTGGTGCGTGGTTGGTCTCGTCGCCGGATCGGCCCAAAGTGGAGGTCGGTACTCGGTGGATGTGCGTGTTTTCGGTTCTTCCATAATTCTAGGGTTGTAAAAGTCGGTTGCGTGCTCCACCTGGACAAGTTTGGTGAAAGACTCTATTTCAGTCGTAGATATGGCGTGCGATGTTAGGGCTCATACCCGTGATGATAGGTCTCTTATTAAATACGTTTTTATTTTGTTTGAAGAGGCAACATCTTTTATTTTTTTGAGCACGGATGTTGGTTTGGTTATTGACGACGGGCTTAATACGGTTGGAAGCGTGCTCCACCCGATTATTACCTCGTACATTTCTTATTGTTGTCTTTACATTCGTTGTTCTGTGGTTGTCTGATAGGTGGAAGACAAACACCATGTGATGCCAGATTTAACAATCGCGGGACAAGGACTAATCGGATGCTTGGTGGCGAAGAAAGCGGTGAGCTTGACCTTCTCTTTCTTGGAGTTAATATTTAGCTTTTTTTGCTTCTTTCCTTGCACTAATTTGAATTAAATGGTTCTATGGATCTAAACAATGCAGGAGCTTGAAGATTTGCAGAAATCTGCTGAAAGGCTGAAAGAGTCAAACCGGGTGCTCCAGGTGACAACATTCTTTCTTTCTTCCCTTATCCAGTGCATTAGCGCTGGCCTATTGTGGTTTTTTTACGAAAGGACAAAATTAATGGCTACTCTGTTTACTTACTAGCCCCCATCTGTCACTTTACAATTGGCAGAGGTCTTTTGGGAGCATTCTCAAAAATCAACACCCCATATACAAATTCCTAAATAGTTTGATGCGACTGTCGAATAATTCGCCTTCATTTCCATTTTAATTTGAGCTAATGGGACACAGCATAACTAGTTACCAAGCCAGCATACTATTTTTCTATTTGAGACGAACAGTTGATCTATTCTCTCTTTGCTTTGAACTCAAGCTTTACGCTGCTGTTATATTGTATAGTTAATTTTGTGTCATTCTCAATGCATTTGGTGTTGTAGTGGATTGCTGCTAGTAAGGCTTAAATTTCATTCCTTTATTTGATTCAAAATTTAGCATGAAGATTTCTTTGAACCTAAGTATGAATAATCTTCAGAATCATGGAGCATTTGGAGCAGCATGTTGTAACACCTACGTGATCATGTGTTTATTGGCAATACAAACATCACTATCTTCAACATAAAAAACTTGATGCAATTTAATTTGTGGCATTTGAGTGAAGTGAGTGATTAATAGCCAGACTAGTAAAGACATTTAAGCGCATATTATTGTACGAGACAATAACCAGGCAATTGGCTGGCGAAGTATCGAATTACTTCTACTTGCAGATTTTGGCTGGGCTTTCTGATCTACCTTCACTTTCCCAACACTTTTTTTTCTTAAAATAATAATACCTAATATATAGTTGGACTGAAACTGGGGATTATGATGAAGTTAGTTCTTTGTTTTGGTCTAAATCTTACCAAAACCCGCCTTTGCATGGAAACCGGGAAATTTTATCGTAAATATCTAACTCCCGTAATTGTTTGTGCAGTTGAAATGGGAATTGCCAAAGGAACCAAATACTGATGGCGCCACTGCAACAGTCGTCGGGGTTCTCCAATTTTCCGGCCCTCCAGTCCCAGATCGATCCTGTGGTAAAAAATTAGTATTACCGGATCTCAATGAGCTACCAGATCTCAACGAACTACCAAATTGTGCAGACTAGTACGTCAGCTTATTTCCGTGGCTGAACTTTTCAATTACTCCTGCAACACTGTCGAGTACGAGTAATTGACTGTACAAAGATGTGCCATGGAGTGCAGGGTACTGCGCATGGGTAGCTTTACGGCGGAGTCTTGTAGGAAGAATAGATCTACAAAGGCATTAATTTATTTGCCCTCACTAATTGATGGTTTGATGCCTAAGGACATTAACGATTCTACAATTTCATTTTATTTTTGAGCCGAAACTTGTCTCTGTAAAATTTGGTGTCCATTTTTGTTTATTTTGTCCGTTGATGTCTTGTAGGCTGCGGTCGTTTTATCAGTTCAAGTCGTCGAGATTAAGATTTCTGAGCACAGTATACCTTGCTCTTAATCTCCAAGATGATAAATACTTATACAACTCTTAACTCTATTGGATTTTTTTTTTTTGTATATTTAATCCGAGTTCAATTTGTTAATAGAAACATGTTTTTATTGGATTAGCCTGACCGTTTGTTTCTAACGCACTCCAAACATAAACGCCAAACTCTTAAAGTAAAACTGACGAGTTGATTGTTATTGCACCTTTCAAGTTACCAATTAGAATGCTGATCAAATTAATTAGTTCAATGTTGTTTTTTTAGTTTAGGGAATTTAGATGGAAGTATATTGAAATCTCAATACTGTTTGAGAGCCTAGTGATGTGAACTTGGTGTCTGGCAATTATAAGGGATCCAAGTATTTGTTAAACAACTTAAAGGTTTGTAATGGAAAATAATGTTACAATTCAAAGGGGCCTAATTGAATATTGGATAGCTTAAAGGGTTCCAATTAATTCATTAATTTGATTTTCAAAAATATTTAATGATGAATAATGAGATGACCCAAAAGTAGTAGGACTGAGGAACCTACGCTTTCATCAAATGAATCATCAAGATATGATTATGAATAGCTAAACATCTTTTAGCTTTCAATTGCTTCTTCTTAAAATTTTCAAATTTGATCAGATGATTTAACTGAATTTAGCTAAAGGTTGTGCACAACTTAATATGGTCTAGTTGGATGTTAGATAGCTCAAGGAATTCCAACTACTTCATTAAATGCAAATGCAAAAGGACATATGACTATGGATAGCAAAACGCGTTAAATTGAGTCTAGTTGCCTATCAGATGGTTCAAAATGATTCAATTGCCTAATTTTGAAGTATTGAATTTGACCAAATGACTTAAATAAATACATCTAAAGTAATGGACAACTCAAAGTGACCTTACATTTCTTAATTCTAATTTGACTTTGACTAAATGACTTGAATAGATTAACCGTATATTTGCATGATTCTGACTTATAAAGATTTGAGTTGCTCGAGTGACTTAAGTTGATGTGATTAAGTTGATGTGATTAGGAAATTGGGTGGCTTAAATAGATCTTGTGTTATTTTGCTTTTGAACTTCACCATACAACTTAAATAGATTTAGTTATATTATGTGTAGCAAAAAAGTGATTATATTGTGTAATCTCCAATTATTGATATTGGTAATTGATCCAAAGCAATTTGATTATAATTCAATTCGTGACAATCATAAATAGAAAGTTCATATTCCTCTATCAACTTTCTCTCTCTTACTTTTAGGTTGAACAATACTCAACATAATTACCAAAAAATATATAAACTCTAAAATCCATACTATAATTAAGCAATTGTTTCTTTTGAATATCTCTTTCCAATCTCCAATCAACAACAAGTAGATCTATTGGGCATATATACTAACATACGCGGTCAATGAACTCCTACTAATGCTAGGACTTTTCACAAGATGTATGTCTTGAATTTAAATTTTAAACTTAAACAAATTACTCAAGCATGTATGGTTGGAGTGCCACATCTTGTTCCTTTCAACTCGAATTTGAATTTAAACTTAAATTTGGTTGTTGAAGTTGCTTAACTAAACCATATATATCTTAATTTAAACTTAGACATTGCTAATGTTTGGTTCCATCAAATTTGAGTGAATTGATGTGCTTAATATAGGTGGCTTAAGAGAAAATTTTATAGGCATGACCTTGCTCAGAAATCACAATCAAGGACTCCTTTACCATTGGATATATTAAAATATGAATATTAAAACAGAGTCATTTTAGTGCTGCTTTAAGATTCATATTTTTAACAGATCCAACGGTAGACAAAGGGACCTTGCCTGTGATCTCTGGGTAGGATCCTTCCTAGAAATTTTTTTACATAGCTTAATGCCCTTAATTTGAATGAATACATGCTTTTTAACTTTGCTAACTTGAAGTGTGTTATTTTCAATAAAATTTATACATGTTTAGAATTGAAAACATTTAGAAAAATAAAGCATATTAAAAATGGTGTTATATACATAATATAATATCTTATGAAATAAATATCATTGTAGATCATATTCAAATAAAATAAATATTTATTAATATTTTTAGAAATGAAGATAAGTCTGTTATAATTGTATTCCATAAATCAATAATATTATGATCATCTAGAATGGCTTGATAAAATTTTAGCCATATAAAATATTTTTAAAAAATAGATATACATTTATAAAATAGATAAAAATTAAATATAATTAAATATTTTCTCTTACTTCAATTTATTATTTTTTTTCAGTATTTTTATGAAAAAAATAACATATTTTAATCTCAAACTTAATATAATGGGTTTGGAGAGGATCTTCCTGGGCCAAGTTGCTGTCCAAGGCCCATCTGCTCAAACATAATTAAGTGATCAAAACATGCTCTTTTGATTTATCCTTGTGATTAACTCAACTCCTAATTTAATTAAGATAGATAAGTTTATGAGCGAATACATCACAAATAAATCAATAAGTTTATCATTTTTTTTAAAAAAAAACAAGCTTATGATTTGTTAATAACTCTAATTATTTAAATACACAAATAAATACGAAGAACTAGTGACCTAATTGACTCAATAATTCTATCAAAACATATGCCAAGATGAAAAATCAATTAATTATTTCATATTTTTATTTTAAAATTTTAAATATATATAATCATATTTAGTATAAGATAACCTAAACTTGTCATATTTAACTAGGTCGAATAAGATAGTCCTCAAGAAATTATACATAAATTAAGATTAATTTAAAATTTCAAAAAAACAAATGTCACAAAATGCTAACTTTGACATTCTAACCCACCTACAAAAGCCCTTGGCCCACACTAGCATTAGGTTGGATGCTTCCACTTTTAGGGGTTTGGTATTAATGTTGAGGAGAAAAGAGATGGTTGGCTTAGGGAACTTGGAAGATATTGATAGTTAGTCAGAGATGCCAATGAACACTAGTGGACCTAACATTGTCCATCCTTAGAAGCAATCGTCTCTAACCACACTTTTCTTTTCACACTCAAACCAATAAGAAAAAAAAGATTTTTATCATCGAATCGAGGATATTTAGTCCATGTCAATCTAATGAGCCTCTTGACTAAGAATGAGTATGGTATATCGATCATCATGATTCTAACGACACTAGTAGATGAAGATCATTCGAATAATAATCTAGATTGAGTGATGATTTTGTTATCATGGAATCATGAGATGGACTTTGGGAGTGAATTAAAAGAAAAATGAAAAGAAAACAAGGCAAAGGACTCTTTTGCAAACTAGTGTGAGGGATGGCATGATGAGGTTTGTGAAAGCAAAAAAGGACTGGATAGTTTGAGGGGGAAAGGGGTTAGGGTTCAGCAATGGCAGGGGCACAGTGCTTGAATTGAAGCAATAATTGAGAGAAAAGTTGGGCAAGCCAGTCCAAAATGTGCCTGTTGTGATCTGCTCTGGTGTGACATCAGTAGACTCAGCCAACAGTGAATAACATCAGCACATGGCTTCCTTGGGCAAGACCAAAGCAAGCCAGAGGAGCCTAAAAAGATGTTTTGAGGCTATTTCATACCTTAGTATAGCCAACTGCTAGCACGTGGCTTTGTATGACTCGTTGATTAATCAATAGCTAGCCCATCCAAGTTGGCCACCTCTACTGATGACTTACAAGCTAGACTTGTTTAGCGATTGTGTGGTGCCTAACTCATATATTGTACTTACGGTACATTTGGTAACGCGATGTTGTCAAAGTTGCAGTGATTAAAAAAGTGTTGTATGAGATATTTCCTTAATAAGATATTAGTTTTACTTTCATAAATGAAATATTATTCTTTCCTACTAAGATTGTCATAAATCCAATTGTAGCCCAATATTGGTGGTCGATTTAGGACTCATGGACCCAACATGGGTGAGGCAAAAGTATATTTTAAAGAGATTTCTTAATTTTATATTTTTTTGGACGAAAAATTAAAAGAAAAGAATATAAAACGCATTGGATCTAGTTTTTGTAAGATTCAATGTGTTTTATATTCTTTCCTTCCAGTTTTCCGTTCAAGAAAACACAGCCTAAGTTCGATTGAATGTAAAAACTTTTAGGCGGATAATTTAATATAAAATAAATTAGGAAGGCTTCGGGATCTCCCGCGTCTCATTTGCTCAAAATACTATTAGATTCAATATATTTTCTATTTTTTCTTCTCAGTTTTCCGTCCAAGAAAACACAACCTAAGTTCGATTGAACATAAGATTTTTCGGATGGATAATTTAATATAAAATAAATTAGGAAGGCCTCCGGATCCCCGCGCCTCATTTGCCCAATTTTCTAATTTAGGCAAAAGGGTATCCTTCTTCTGCCAAAATCTACAGTAAGTATCTTTATCTTGGGTACACAAATCTCAAAGCTCCTTTTTCAAATTTTAAAGCAAAGTCAATGTACATGAACATGAGTCAACATATACAAAAATTTAACTACGCTTTAAAACTGGTTTAAAAGTCAACTTACATGAAAATCGGTCAACTCATACGATTTTAGTATAGGCCATTAAATCCATTTGGTTGGTCCTTTATTCCCTTGCTAGATGTGAAGTTTCTCCATTTTCTAGATTGTTAAATGTGAACAATTCAGCTATCTTTAAGCAACGACGAAGTCCAGGTAAATGTTACAAAAACAAATGCATGCTGAAAAATAGTTGTCACTCAAGAGCCATCGTAGTGTCTTGTAATTGTTTTAGATGTCTGAGAAAGTGCAGTATGTGCTCTTTCCATTTTGAATAGTGGCACCAGAGCATGAAAGTATTGGAATTTGGATGCTTATTTAGCTATCCGTCTCGTGTAGGGAGAAAGAATAACAGTGAAATAGTTAATTTCTTTACACACACATTGGATTCCATGAGTTGTTGTGATGGAGTGGCATACATGTTGATTGATTAATTATCTATTTGTGTCCATTATGAAATGTATGGTCATGTTTTACTATACATGTCAACTGTAAAAAGAGTATATGTGATCTGACTAAAGTTGAGTGCTGGAATGATAGTTGTTTGGGCAAGTAATTCTTTTGTCAGCTAGCTTTGTAGACTTCCAATACATGAGGCTTGGCATTGAGAAAGCTCAGCAGAAAGAAGAAAAGATTCAGAGCAATATGAATTAAATAGGCATAGGAGCAAGTGCTACTAGAAAATGACATTTTAAAAATCCTTTCAGTGAACCTTGAGGGGCAAGCTATCTGAGATAAATACTAAGGTTGGAGTTATGCAAAAGGAAAGGAAGAATGACTCAATCTATTGTTACTGACCTCCAACTCAAGCTTCTGAAATGCAAACCTGACCTCCAACGTAATATATTTATTTTAAAGGAATGAGGCTTAAACATACACAGTGTAGAGAATAGTAATTCTATGCAGCCAGCCTTCAGGGCTGTTCTCATATGCTGGAGCCTTGTGCATTGCAGGCGAGAGCAACCTAAAAATCACATGAGAAGAGGTGAGCATTCGATGAACACTAGCCTTTGTTGCCTATATTAAATAATAGGCATGTCTCTCGAGGGGGAATCTACATTTGTCTATAGGCATTTATACTCAGATTTACGAAGAATATTCGTCTTATAAAGGAGATCTAGTATATTTATTATAAAAATCTAGCAACTTTTGTAGAATTTCTATTTGTGTTTAGGTGTTTGTTTTGATAATCATCAAAAGTTTTACAAATTATTAGCTCTGAATTTAGATTGACTAGAATTTGTAATGACGGGAGAAAATGAATGCTTGAATTGCTTAGATAAGTTGTATAATTGTTTGAGCTGTTCTAGCATCCAACTCATGTTAGTTGATGCATTTCTATCTTGGCCAGGTTTCTGTATGAAATTGAAAATTGACAATATTCTTTTTTTTTTTTCTTGGCAGGATTCTATTTGACAGCTCCAATTGACTTATGCTCGAAAAAGAAAATTGTTCATTGATATTTTTATTTTGGAATTGCATTTTTGGATGTTAATTGAATTTTTTGGGCATGTAGGATTTTTATTATTTTTTTTACTGGAAAATTCAATTTAAGAACTCCATGTGGGATCAAATAATTTAGATAATATTGAAAGAGGATCAATCTTCTGGATTTAATAATTTTATAAATGCAAGTCTTTGTCTTAAACAAAAAGACAAAGCCATTGATTGTACGGTACGGTTTGGAATGTAGGTACCACATCACTTCAACATTTTGTCCACGTTCACACACAACACAATTGGGTGTGAATTCTAGAAAGTTCCGGGGTAGCGTTATCACACCAGCAACAGACGCTAACGGTTTTCGGACAAACGTGGCGTGGCGTTAAAGGGGGACCAGAGGCACCCACCTCAACTTCCACGCCCTCTCTCCAACCCAATTCCAACCATAGAGGACGACGGGCACCAAAAGCCGTGTCCCGAGCCGGCGGCGCGCCAGGCCCACACCTCCCCCGGCCCCACCTCCCGTCCCCCTTCCCTTCACGTGTTCATAACCAATTGGCCCACCTGTCCCCTCGTGCTCAATTTCCCGTGGTGCATGCCTCCTGCACAAAACCCACCCCCCTAACTCCTCTTCCCAATGGCCTGCAGTTACGTGGCAGGATCTGGACCGTCGGATTGGGCGTGGAGCGGATATATTATTGGATTAAAGAAATGGGCCGATTAGACTTTAAAATAAGTTGGGTTAGGGGCAAACGCAAACTAACAGCCCATTAAAATGAGAGCGAGTCTTCCAGTAGTGGCTTACAGTTTCAACGTCTCTCCCTCTCGCTTTCGCTCCTCGTCCTCCGTCCCTTCTCTCTCTCTCTCTCCCTCTCCCTCTCCCTCTCTCTCCCTATCGCTTTCGTTGCGTTAGGTTTCCGGACGCTGTGGCGGACGAGGCAGAAGGGCTTCGATCGAGATCGGTGGGGGCTGCGATGGCGTTCCACAACCTCCTCTCCCACGAGCTCACGCTGCCTCAGTACACGGAGCAGCAGCAGGAGCAGCTGGGTGGCGAGAGCCCGGCAGCGCTTAGAAGCGCCATGGAACATCTCACTGCGGCTGACGCTGGAGGGTCGGGAAAGAACAACGGGAAGGACCTTCACCGCCTCTTAGCCGATGCGGCGGCCGCCGAGAAAGGCGGCGGGCCAAACTGGTTCAACAGCGGAATTCTCCGACAGCAGGCGCACCACTACGCTGATGGAAGCTTCCTTCACCTGCAGACCACGTCCGGGTCCTCCGCGTCGCCGGTCGCTACCGGGGGAGGAGGAGCAGTCGGTGGGACCGGGCCGGGGAGCCGGTTCGTTCGCCAGCCGATCCTGCAGAGGAGCGGAAGCGATGATGAGGTCCCGGTGTCGAGCGACTCTGTCATGGCCGCGTCCATCTCGGAGGATGCCGGAGGCGCAGCTGGGAGGGGCCGAACAGGCGGGGAGGCGGCAGACGAGGAGGGAACGTGGCAGAACTCGAGGTACAAGGCGGAGATATTGGCGCATCCCTTGTACGAACAGCTGCTGGCGGCCCACGTGGCCTGCTTGAGGATCGCGACGCCGGTTGACCAGCTGCCAAGGATCGATGCGCAGCTCTCGCAGTCGCAGCAAGTCGTGTCCAAGTACTCGATGCTCGGGAGCAGCGGCCAGGTGCTCGGCGACGACAAGGAGCTCGACCAGTTCATGGTAAAACAAAAGAGAAGAAGCTCATTTTTTTTCTTCTTTGGACATTGATAAACCCTCTTTTGCTGTCTTCCCTCGACTTATTCCTTTCCCCTTTTTTCATAGATTCGTGCAAGATTGATTGATTTCATGGTTTTAGGGGTAAGATTTACTGTTCTGAAATTAGTTTCTCGAGATTGATTCGGATGTTGACACGGAATGGATTGATAAAGAAGCTCATAATTGACTAGTGGAAACTTTTCGAAATTTTAATCATAATGAAAGATTGGAGGACAAGTGTTCCCTTCTTGTCTACTTACGTGACAATATCTGTACTTTCTACATGTTCGCTTGAAATGGAGATATGCTTAGCTGTCTTAAGGGAGGGAAGGGGGGCGTCTAAGAACAGTCTGTTCCTCACTCTCCATATGTGATTCTCTCTTTTCGTTTTTCTATTTTCTTTTCTTTTCAGTGCGCATTTTCGACCTTGAAATTGGTTAAAAACAGGAGGATAGATGTTTCTCGGAAGCTTTCTTTCAAGGGAAGTTCTGAGTACGAAAACAATTTGCTTTTCACCAATAAAAATCACTAATCTTGACGTTTTGTATCCTATATGTTTTCTGACCAAGTTTTGCTTCCCATCTGGATCTCTTATTTGTTCTTGTCTGTTGTGCTGATGAAGATGCACAACATCCATTGCTTCATGCTGCGAGTGAAACATTCGGAGCGTTCTGCGTTCACATCAGCGTAGCCTTTTAATTTCCAAATTACTGCCCCCAAACCTTGCTTTCAATCATATCATATGCTTAAGTCTTGTCCAACACAGGAAATTTCCCTGTATTGTTTCACCTTCTGTCAATTTGAGAATTTTGTCATATAAGTTTTTGTGCTAGTTCTGTTTGCGTTAATTGCTTTGAGTATAACTATTTCTGATATGTCGAACATATCATGCTTTGGTTAGACGCACTACATCTTGCTACTTTGTTCCTTCAAAGAACAACTGCAGCAGCATGTCCGTGTTCATGCAATGGAGGCTGTGATGGCTTGCTGGGAGCTGGAGCAATCACTTCAAAGCCTTACAGGTTATCCTCCGTATTCTATGTTATGAAAAATAATATGCAGAAGAGTTTATAGTGCTAGTTTCTTGAACTTCTGAGGAAAATAGTCGGTTGAAGAAATCAACTTTCCTAATTGATGTCGACGGAATTTTACTTGTGTGCATCATTACTAGCAATACCTCCAATTTATGTCAATGGCATTACTTTAAAAAACAGGTCTCAAAGCTTACTGCTAGACCGGGCATTATTTACCTCTTAATTACTGAAGAAATTCACAAATATTCAATATTGATGAGAGTGCTACCTCTTCTAATTTCTGTTATGAATTTCACATAATTACTTGTTCATATATTAGTTAAACTCCCATAATTACATGCTAATTTTAGCTAGGTATAACTAAATCTTAGCTCAAATTATTAAACTGCAGAAATATCTTATAGTATGGACTCCATGAGGATTTTGGTTTTACTTACACTAACTAAACTCATGGAATCAGATCTTGCTGTGAACCAAGCTGTACGAGCAAGACAATTAGTTCGACAGGTTACTAGTATCTAGTGTCAACACTTATATTACCTTAGATGGCCTCAATTATTCCTTAGATAGCCTCCTTAATTATTGAATCAATTGTAGTCACATGTTTACTTATCATATTCCTATAACATTGTATATTTCCTAGTTAAAGATCTCGTCTTGTATAAATACATACATATCAGCGAACAATGAAATACAAAAAAAACAATTTCAGCAAACCTTGTTCCTTTTTCTTTTGAATGGTTTTCACCTAGTGCATATCAGCGAACAATGAAATACAGGAGAAACAATTTCAGCAAACTTCGTTCCTTTTGCTTTTACTTTTGATTGGTTTTCACCTAGTACACTTGTCGGTATATCACTATATCAGCACCATCGATATTGTCAAGACAGTGTAGATTGACCAACCAGGGCTTGGACCAAGACAAGTTTTAATACTGATTAGATTTGAAACATTGACTAAACTTATAAGCATCTCTTTTGTAGCTTCTTTTCTCCATACGACAAAGATATCTTAGAAAGTTGCTCAATGTGGAAACCTTTTGTGTTGTTTTCTACCATTACATACCTGTTTTCCTTAGTCGACTACTTGAATGAACAACCATGACTATCGCCACTTTAACAAAACAGTCCATTATTCACAGGATAATACTTCCACGCTTACCTTGTTAATGATTTTAATGCGCAGATGATGAATCGCTTTTGAGCAAATGCTGATTCCTTGCCGTTGACAAATTCTGGTTGAATTGTCTGGCCCCACCCTTATCTATCATCACCAGTTTATGAATTAGTAGATCTCGTTAGAGCTCCACCAAATGATTCTTGTCACCCTATAGTTGTTTTTCTTTCCCTTACAAATTAATCAACAAGATCACAATCTGATATTTAGTTTATTTCTATCTTCAACATTATAATTTATTGCTTTCGAGCAAATGCTTTAATAGTTACTTGCTGTTGACAAATTCTTGTTGAATCAATTGTTTGACCTCACCCTTATCTATCATCACCAGTTTATGGATCAATATACCTCGTTAAAGCTCGGTCAACTGATTCTTGTCACCCTCAGTGGTTTTCTTTCCCTTTTGAATTTAAGTCGAGAAGATCATAATCTATTATTTAGTTGATTTCTATCTTCAACATTATGTATAAGTCTACACATATTTTACCTTACAGTGTCTATATTCTTATCACTTCTGCTTTATCGTTTTCATTATAAGGTAAATATGTATATACAGTGTCTCCATTCTCTTTATCTTTTTTATTATAGGGCAACAGTAGTATCTGAAAAAGCCAGCAGAATCACAATTATGAATTCCTGAGCTGTAAGTTGGTTCCTTGTTCCACTTAGATTTAGATGGTTAAAAATAATATCAATGTCAACAACGGCATGAATCGAGAAGGTCAAAAATTATTTATCTTACCTGTTTCGACTTTATGCAGTACAAATCGTCAAGTACTACTATGCAATGCATCCAACTCAGATTGCAGCAATGGATTTTTGTTTCAGTTTAATAAGAATTTATAGTGTAGTCAATGCAAATAGAGAACCTCAGAACTGATTGGAGAACATTAACAGAGGTTTCCCAAAGGGCAGATACTAAGATGCTGCGCACTATATTGCAGCTTTGAAGCTAAAAGTTTTTGAAGCAACTATGCAATGCATCCAACCCCTTAGATTGCAGTAATAGATTTTTTTTTCAGTTTAAATAAGAATGTATAGTGTTGTCAATGCAAATAGAGAACTTCAGAATTGATTGGAGAACATTAATAGAGGTTACACTAAAGGGCAGATACTAAGATGCTGCCCACTATATTGCAGGTTTGAAACAACAAGGATTTGTGTTCACTAATGCATTAATAATATATCTGCGAAGGTATCCGTTAGTTCTAACTAGTAAGAATTTTAGCTCTTGATAACAAAATCTTAAGAGTAAGTTCCATCTTCATCAATTACTATATATATACACACTTGCCCATACGAAGCACATAGTTAGTTTTGCCTAAATTTTCTGAAGATATCTTGTGAACGAGCATATCTTTTCAATTCTATTTGAGGGAGAATTCCCTTTGTGGGAGAGAAAAGCTGATAACTGCTGTGCGTATATATATAAACTTGTTTATTCCATGACTTGACATGCGAATATTGCCTCAGATATTGATTAGTCTAAATATGTGCTTCGTATGGGCAAGTGTACCATTATTTTGTCATTGAGTTAAAGTTATTGTACCTGCCTGCACTTTTTTGCATTCGTGGAGAGGGTTGTTGAAGAAGAGCATGACTAACTAATTTAAACTATAGGGTTTTGGGTAGAATAAGATTGCTAATTTTGTGTATGTTTAACTATTGCTAATGCAACAGGTGCCTCTCCTGGTGAAGGCACAGGAGCGACTATGTCTGATGATGATGACGACCCGGAAGACAGTGAAACAAATTTATTTGATGGAAATTTGGATGGGCCGGACAGCATGGGGTTTGGCCCGCTTGTTCCAACAGAAAGTGAGAGGTCTTTGATGGATCGAGTTAGGCATGAGCTGAAGCACGAGCTAAAGCAGGTACCAATATGCAGACATTTTCAAACCTATAGTTTACTCTTTGAGGGTGTTAGCGTCAAAACTTAAATTTACAGACATTCTTTCTAAACCTATATTCGGAAAGTCAATTGAACATGTTGAATTCATTAGGGGTACAAAGAGAAAATTGTAGACATCAGAGAGGAAATTCTTCGCAAACGAAGAGCAGGGAAGCTTCCAGGGGACAGCACTTCTTTGTTAAAAGCTTGGTGGCAAACCCATTCTAAGTGGCCATATCCAACGGTACGTTAGGTTATTACTTATCCTTGGCATCTCATGAGGATAGCTCTATTTAAAGCATTAACAGTGTAATATGAACTTTCCATGACTTATCTCTTTCGATTAACACAGGAGGACGATAAAGCAAGGTTGGTGCAGGAAACAGGATTGCAACTAAAGCAGATAAATAACTGGTTCATCAACCAAAGGAAAAGAAACTGGCACAGTAATCCATCATCATCGAGTTCTCTAAAAACCAAGCGTAAAAGGTTTGCAAAAGTCTAGTTACTTATTGCAAAGTTCGTCTTACCTACATCTCTCGCGCAGTTAAATAATGAGAACAAACTAATGCAGGTAGCATAAGTGTTAGTTGCTTCATGTAGACAATTGAGTCAGGATTGAAGGATAGTTGAAGCACACTATTTGGGTTCTACAATGAACAAATTGCAGAAAAGCTACTTGATAACAATACTCAATCAAGTAAAAGATATCCTTCCACGTATTAATACAAGTATTATCTCCAAGGAATTCTAATATTAGCACTTGCGAAATTGGGCGTTGGTTTTGGTCATGAAGCTCTTGGTTTGAAAATGTAGCTGTCATGTTCATAAAGGGATTCTGAAATGTCCATCCCCATGGCATTGATAGATAGTAGTACTTGGTTATTTGACTATATACAAATGTG
The DNA here is from genome assembly GCA_027563935.2 of Costus lasius. Taxonomy (NCBI): domain Eukaryota; kingdom Viridiplantae; phylum Streptophyta; class Magnoliopsida; order Zingiberales; family Costaceae; genus Costus; species Costus lasius. Next base: position 106,774,664 of record CM050448.1, read on the forward strand.
TGTGCATGGTTTTCTGGTTCACTCACAATTTGACAGAAAGTTTCAGTTTATACAGAAGCCGCTGTACAGTACAAAAAATGATTGGAAGATACCGCTAACATTGCATTTTGTGAGTGGAGTAGAAAATAATGTACGCCTACAACTGGGTAATGTAAAATTTCTCCTTTAGAAATATCCAATTGCTTTTATTTTTATTATCATTTATTTTCAATGTCACCATCACTAACCCTCTGTTTTCTTGGAGAGAAAGGAGAGAAAGAAAACTATAAAGAATGAAAAACTTCTGGGAAAGAAAAAAAATTCATATCTTGTTTCTTTAGAAGGAAAATTAATTTTGAAGGTTGGGCGAAGTGGTGTTGTATTTTCTCCAACTTTTCCGTCCGATTCGGATGGAAAAATTTCGGAGAAAAAGTTGCAAAATTTTTCACCCATTTTTCTACTCAAATTTTTTTTTTCTGCCTAAGAAAATAACGAAAAACTTATTTTTCTTTTCTTTCTCTCTAATTTTTCTTGAATTGTAAATCTTTGTCTCTAAGCCACATGTTGTCTTCATTCATTATAGAGTGATTGGGAATGTCAATCATTTTTTGTCTAATTAGATTGATTATTTTCTTTCTTGGTTATTCATTCATCGTGAACACAGCTCATCTTCAAATTTTCTTTTCTTAGTTTAATATCATAAACACATTAGATGAGTAATAAAATCTAAATTATTTTGCATATGTAAACCTATTAAAGTAACTATATTGATTAATGATTGTAAGTTACTAATCATTTTAAATGTGCTCCAACTATGTTCACATTCAAAAACATAAAATTCAAATGGATTTTTTTTTATTATACATAATCAAAATTCCACAAATTTATTAGAAGTGTTTTCTCTTGCTAAAATTAAATTTTCAGTACCGAATAATTATTGTGATATCCATTCATCTTCCAAGTTATTTTATATTCCTAAGATTTTCATATTTTTTTTTCAGTTATAATTTTGAAATTTATGTGTTCATTATGATTCATAAGTTACAGGCTTTTGGATTGCAAGTTTACAGCTATAAATAGACCATTCCTTTTGTATTGAAGGATATAAAATGAAATGAAAAAAAAAATCTCTTCTTATCTGATTCTTTATTACTTTCTTTCTATTAGTCTGTTTCACTTTATAACAGCTCCCATCTTTTCAAGCAATGTGGTTTTTAATTGCCCTGATCCCACAAGTATGTTTGTGATAAGAAAACTTTGATCTAAGTTATTAGAAATTTAATATTCCATGAAAACCCCAAATATCTTTTAATAGGTCGCTACTTTATTAAAGATATAGTTTTGTTAAAGAAAGTTTCCACATCATTCACTTACCCTAATTGATTTTTTTACTCTTTTGTGAAAAAAGATTATAACTTAGTGGCAAAAAGTTTTAAGGGTTATCTTCGTATATTGAATACATATAAATTTTCTTTTTCATGAAATAAAAAATGGATTATCAAACTCCATTTTCCTTTTGAAAGTTAATTGTATAGTTACAAAAAAAAAAAGAAATGAACATCAAAAACAATTAGCGAAGGATATAAATGAACAAATACTTTTCACTATTATTGACATCAAAGTTCACCAAAAATGAACTAATAGCAGAGATATTACAACTTCATTTCTGAATACATCTTTACAGAGGTACACATTTGCGCCGCTCACAAACACACATTCTAAGTGCTGTGGAAAGAAAAGTTTTGGGAGCAGATCCCCAGCAAAGCTTGCGCTGATTGCTTGCTCCAAGGGCTCCCAGGAAAACACCACATCATTCAGTCTCTTGATTGCCACTCTTTTGCCTCTCCATTTCACGTAAAAAAAGGCTGGGAACCTTGCCTTCTTGATCCACCTGCACATTTGAAGTGTCTTCTCTGCAATCAGAAACAGTTTCAGCAGCAGCAACAGTAGTTCCAGCCCCCACTTGCTTCTGCTCATTGCTTGCTCGGAGGGGATCCAAGAGATCACCAGGTCATTTATTCTTTTGACTGCAACTCTTGTGCCCCACCATTTTTCTTAATGGAGAAAAATGGAAGAAAAATGAGAGAAAAATGAGAAAGAAACGAAAAAGAATCAACGAAGAGGGAGAAAACTTAAACACGTGACACTCACATGTGTTTGCCACGCTACCATGCTATCACATGCGACTCTCTGCAATAGGCAGAGAAGACATTGTGCATGTCGCTCCACGGCAGGCGGTAGCATCTTCTCCAACGGTAGGCAGCTTTGAGTAGTAGACGGAGAAGACACTATGCATGCCGCTCAGCAGCATCTTCTCCAATGGTAGGTAGCACTGAGCAACAGGCAGAGAAGACATTGCGCACATCAGCTCCAATGGCAAGTGGCTCCAAGCGAATTCGTTTCCAGCAGCAGGCGGCTCCGAGCGTCGAGGGCGAGCGAGAGAGGGCGGGGTCTACTAGTGTCAAGAGCAGCGTCAGCGAGCGAGGGCAACGTCGGCTAGTGAGGGCGAGTGTCGGCAAGCACAAGATCGTAGGGTGAGCATCGGCGGTGAGTGTCGAGGGCAAGCAGATGAGTGATCGAGGGCGAGCGAGGGAGCGGATTTGTTTTCCACCCAATTTAGGCGGAAGCAAAAAAGGGCATTGTAGCTACCCTCTTTTCCCTCCGTGTGTCCAAGAAAATTATAGAAAATTAATGATTTCAGTCGTTCCCTTATGTATTCCCTCCAAGAAAACACGGCTTAAAAATAAGAGTAGATAATATAAATTTTAGAAATAAATCATTTTATTATTTTTATGTGTAACATTATATCATTGATTGTATTATTAATTTTATATTTTTATAAAATTATAATATTAGTTAAAATCTTAGTAGAGTTATTAATTTTATATTTTTATGAAATTATAATATTTAAATCTTAAATCTTTCATAGTTATACTTGATTGCACATTGACTTTAAAATTTTCATAGGCTATGATCAAACCAATTATGATAGTGCAAGGCACTTTCATTATTTAGCGTGATAAGTGTCACGCCCTGGTTTATACAAATACAAGGATCAATTTTTTTAATTATTACACGCATCTTAAAGATCATGCAGGGTCCGAATTAGTCAACATCCTACGCAGGGGATGAGTCCAACCTATCCATTTAGGTTCAGCGCGACCGGCAGGGGAGCACCTGCGCACGCCCCTCAGCCTCTACGAAGGGTTATGTCCTTCTTCCAGCCCAGGAAAGAGAAAAGAGAGAGAATTCATGTTAGCATTAAAATATAATTGGAAATAGGAAAATATACCTCTAATTGGATCGGATCCCAAATCTAGATCCGGAACCAAAATCAGCCGCGTCAAAATCAATTCAGTGCTCGAATCTCGGTCAACGCCAAAACTCGAAATCGGAACCGAGCGCACGAGGCTTGGCACTTGCGTCTACGCGACGCTCGCAACGAAGCGCCGGCGGCTACGTCGTCTTCTCCGACGAGGATGCGATCGTCTGTCTCCTACCCCGACGTTCGACCATCTGTCCGATCATGTCCGGGCTTCCCGCCTAGCCGGGACGTCATCTCTTCGTCTCGCCGGCCAATCTTGTCATCCCACCCGAGATCACCCCTCGATCTCACCGAGATCATTCGAAAGGGGGACGAAGGCATCGAGCTTACTCCGAACCACTCCACCCACACCACCGGAGTAAGCTGGGAGAGGGTAAACCACTTGCCTTTGCTGGCGAGGTCGTTCGAGGCGAGAGGACCTCGCTGTCCTCTTCCTGCAGGCGCTCGATGTTCCGTCTGAGTTTGGACCACGCCGCGTTTGACGGTGCGATCACCCAATCGCGTTTGCTTCGAAACGTAGGAAAGGCGTAGCCGACTCCATCTGACTGGAGAACAACCACCGTTCCGTCCGTCGGGCAACCAACAGCCGGGATTTGCTTCCCTGGCTAGAGATCTCCTCTCGTCCAGCGAGCGAGCAACGTCCCCACTTAGGTCCATTTACCCGAGGTCAGCGAACTGAACTCGCCGAGATCACAAGGGAAGAGCTAGGGCGACGGGAAGAGGGAGAAGCGTCGCGTCCTTCCAACAAACCCGTCGACGGTGTTCTTCTCCGTCGAACGGGCATTGGGCGTGTGCTTCGTCAGTGGGGGACTCGTCATCCGCCTAAGGTTGCCGTCCCAGTTTTATCAAGGTCGCCTGGAAGGGAGGCGAGAAACAGGGAGATCGAAGAAGGTCTTGGCGTCAGCATAGCTCTGTTCCACCCACCCACTGCATCGGAGCACCGACGAGAGGATGCCACGAGTCCTCGTCGGGCAGACACATGCCAAGACCGAAGGCAGGGAAGAGGAGAGTGGGAGGCGGGGCGATGGCATCGTTCTTAGGTGAGTTTGGATCGCCGGAATGCCACCGCAACATAAGTTCCACTGTTCGTTCCCCTCTGCCTCACATCAGATGTTGGATTTACCTCTATCAACGGTTCCCCCTTCTTCTTCGCCGGGCTGCCCTCTTATAGGCAGCTTAGCCTCGAATTCTCGCCGCTTTGCCTAGACGCATGCGGATGAAATCAACGACATCGACCCGGTGGCAGGCAGCGCCCATACCGTGCCGAACGCCTGCCCATGCCGCACGCTCTTGCAGTTGTCCGGCTCCGCTGCTCGACCCGCCGGATCGAATGCTGCTGCTCGCTTTTGCCAGATGGATTAGGCACCGCATCCGTTTTCCGCCGCAGACTTCGGGCCCCTCTTGGCGACACCTTCGTCGCCGTCCTCCTTGCCGGAAGTCGCCGGCCGAGTCCATGTCGCGTACGAGCTCTCTCGTCCAGTCGGCGTCACTACCATTTGACGCTTGACACCGGACGAGACTCCTCCTTGTCGATTCCACTGTCCAGCCGCCGTCATCGATTGCGCCAGAGCCGATGCCTCAATCGAGGCGGCGCTGCCTCCCGACGGTGATCCCCATACCGGCGCTGCTTCCTCCGACGAGCCTATGGCCTTCGGTCGTCGGGGACGTCGCCGATCGTCGGCTGGAATCGACGAGTGATAGGCGGATTTCGCCCGAAATCTCCAAATCACGATTCCCCTTTCGTCGATTGGATTTTGGGTCGTGGGCCACTTTTGACCCAGTCAACGGGCCCAATTGACTGGTCTAGCTGGATTGGGCGGAAAATAAGGTTGGGCCTAACAATAAGATTGAATCTCTATAATAAAAATAAAAGAAAATTTTTTTCGTCTAATCTCTACTGCTAGGGTAGAAAAGTTAAAAGTTTTCTCTTATTCTATCTCGTAGATAGTCACAGCATAGTAAGTTCTTTTTTCTCTCTTACTTCGTGCAGCCTAGACGTTAATTTTAACCCATAAAAAAGAGGAAAAAAAAAAGGAGAAAAATTAGTCTGAATGCAAGTTTCATGCATCAAACTGAAGCTTCTGATTTTTGTGTTTTTTAAAGTCAACAAGAAGTCCTTAGTAAACTAACATATTATCAGAATGTCTGCATCAACAATTTGCTCTTATTAAAGTGATAAACATGAAGATATTCATTCTTTAAACAAAGTCAACTACTCAGATGCTATTGGCTCAAGATTAAAAATAATAAATAAATAACATAAAGTCAGCTCCTGATCAATTACTTGTGCGTGTGATTGTGAACAAATAAATAAATAACATTAGTCACAGTTCGATTTTCTTTTTATATTTGAATATTTTAATTGTTCAATCGATAAAGTTTGATAATAAAATTTACATTAAGTTTCTCATTTATTATTTTACTTATTTAAAAAAAATTAAAAAAGACAATAGTTTTCTGATTGGTTCGAAAGCACATTACTGTTTGTAATAGTAGCTGTAACGATCATACGACTTACGAGGGAGGACCTTAAAAAAAAAAACCCAATGTTTTAGGTTTTAGTACACTTTATAAATACGCCCTCCGAATCAAACCCCAGCGCCGCACAGCACTGACTTTAGCAGACAAGCAAACAAAGACCGCCATGGAGAAGGAAGCCCCTAGCGGCAGCTCACCCAGCGTCGGCCGAGCCACCGCTCTTCCGGCGTCCTTCCTAGCCAAAGCCCGAGCCAATCTGCACTTTCACTCGAGCTGGGCTGAGCTCAACGGCGCCATGGGTGACCTCGGAACCTACATCCCCATCATCCTCGCCCTCGCCCTGGCCAAGAACCTCGACCTCGGCACCACCCTCATCTTCACTGGAGTCTACAACCTCATCACTGGCGCAATCTACGGCGTCCCCATGCCCGTTCAACCGATGAAGTCCATTGCAGCCGTCGCCATCTCCACCGCTTCCTTCTCCGTCCCGGAGATCATGGCCGCCGGCATCTGCACATCCGCCACCGTCTTCCTCCTCGGCGTCACGCGCCTCATGGGCCTCGTCTACCGCCTTATCCCCCTTCCCGTCGTCCGTGGCATCCAGCTCGGCCAGGGCCTCTCCTTCGCCTTGACCGCCGTGAGGTACGTGAGGAACCAGCAGGACCTCTCCAAGGGGAAATCCCTCGATCCGCGACCGTGGCTCGGCCTCAACGGCCTCGTTGTAGCCATCGTGGCTACCGTATTCATCGTCCTCGTCAACGGCGCTGGCTCGGAAGAGGAAAACCAGGAGGGCCGGCGAAGCGGCGCAAACCCTAAGGGATGGAGAAAAGTGTTCCTCAGAATCCCGTCAGCCGTGCTTGTCTTCGCTCTAGGCGTAGTGCTCGCCATCATCCAGCGGCCCCATGTGGTTAAAGGGCTAAAACTTGGGCCGTCTCCGATCCACGTCGTCCATATCTCAAAGCGGGCGTGGAAAGATGGCTTCATCAAGGGCGCGGTGCCGCAGCTGCCGCTTTCCATTCTCAATTCGGTGATCGCGGTGTGCAAATTGTCGGCCGATCTGTTCCCGGAGAAGGCGGCACCGACGGCGAGCTCGGTGGCGGTCACGATGGGGTCGATGAACCTGGTGGGATGCTGGTTCGGGGCAATGCCGTGCTGCCACGGGGCGGGAGGGTTGGCCGGGCAGTACCGGTTCGGAGGCCGGTCCGGAGGGTGCGTGGCGGCGCTGGGGGCCGCGAAGACGACGCTAGGGCTGCTGCTAGGGGCGTCGCTGCTGCGGCTGCTGGCGGAGTTCCCGGTGGCGCTGCTAGGGGTGCTGCTACTGTTCGCCGGGTTGGAGCTGGCCATGGCGGCGCGAGACATGACAACTAAGGACGAGTCCTTCGTCGTTCTCGTGTGCACGGCCGTGGCGCTCGTGGGATCGAGCGCCGCGCTGGGCTTCGTCTGCGGCATGGTAGCGCACGTGCTGATCCTCGTGAGGCGGCGGATCATGTTTCCTTCTCGTGAAGGTTGACTGTGCTTTGTGATTTTGTGATGTACTCGTGTGGCTGTTCAATCATTCGTTGAACAACGTGACCAGTGTTGTGGCTTGTAAACTTTGTTTTTATTTTTATTTTTATTTGTGGAAAGATTGATCTTTTGATGTAATTTTAGGTTTGGGAAAACGAATGATCGAATTTGTACCTTTTTACAAAGTGCGAGTGCAATGCTGTTCGATATAGATGAAAAAAAAAAAGGACACTTGTTTTCAAGTTGAAGGAATACTTTCTTTTTTGCTGAGTTAAAAAAAAAGCTTATATGATTTAAAATAAGCTAAAAATGTTTAATAGAACTTTAGCATATCTTTGTATTTATTTTAAATAATTTGATAATGGTAATTTTATTATTCTCTTATTATATGTTAATGACGTGTTGATTATTGGATAATATATAAGATGGATTCAAAAGTTAAAAGATGATTAGCCTAAGTCCTTTGATATAAAAGATTTAAGACCAGCGAAACAGATCCTTCGTATGGATATTAATCAAGACAAAAAAGCTGAAAAAATGTGGATATCATAGAAGTAGTATGTTAAAAGGATACTTAGAAGATTCAACATGCAATATGCTAAGACAATTAGCACGCCTCTAGCAAATCATTTAATGTTGAGTAAGAAATCTAGTCCAGTAACTAAATAAAAGAAATATGATATGTCATTTATTTCATATTTCTCTACCGTCGATTCTTTAATATATCTTGTTATTTGCCCACGACCTAATATAGCTCACGTAGTTGGTGTTGTAAGTAGATTTTTTTCTGATCCAAGGAAAGCTCACTAGAAGCAGTAAAATAGATCTTCAGATACTTGAGAGGTAGATCAAAAAAGTGTTTAGCATTTCCAAGCAGTAAAATAGATCTTCACATACTTCAGCCGTCATCACTAGAGGGATATATAGATGTAGATATGACAGAAGATATTGATGGTAGGAAGTCTAGGATATATATTTACTTTTGCATAAGGTATTATTTATTTATTATTTTGAGTAAGAAATAATATGTTGTATTTTGGGATAGGTATAGTGCTCTAGATTTAAGTAAGAATTGTTATATGTGCCTTCAAAATTATGGAGAGACTCACTTGTAAAAAAAAGGAAAAGGGAGTTGACTTTTTTTTTAAAAAAAATCTTAATGAAATCCAAAATCCCACGTGAACGTGGGCAATTGGAATTAGAGAAAAAAATTGGGGTTTGCACTCGATTTGACGAGAGCCACGGTAGAAGAGAGAAATTAGAAAAGAGAAGTTTTGCCTAAACTTCAAGCCATGATCTTGGAGTTATCCATCGTCTGATCGGCGCAAGAATTTACAGAGCTATTTCTGGGCTAACTCCTTATACATCCAATAGTCAGATTTTTTATTAGTCTCTTCTAAATACTATTTCGAATATAGTTGCAAATTTTTGGATAATTTTTCTCTTGCGTGATTTTTCATCTTATTATTGATGAAATTGTTGTTGTGAAGAGACATTGTATTGTTAGATTTATAGTGGAATTTTGGTGGTGGGCTCCTGTGATTTTTACCATATTTTATAGGGGTTTTTTTCACGTTAAATCTTAGTATTCTTATTTTCTAGATTGCTATTGTTCTGGTTTTATTGTTTGCATCATATATATTGTCATGATTACACAAGTGAGAGTTAGGGATTTTATTATTATCAAGATAAAAATTCCAACAGTGGTATTAGAGCTAAGTTGATTATTTACTTGTGTTAATTATGAAAGTTGGCAATAGGATGGTTGTTTTTAATGGAGAAAATTAGCTTATTTGGAAAGCCAAGATGGACGACTACATATATTGTAAAGATTTATTTGATGTAGTTGAGAATGAAACAAACCAGAAAAAATAGCAAATGATGATTGGAACAAGTTGAATAGAAAAGCCATCAGTTATATTCGGCAGTGGGTGGAAGATAATGTTTTCATCATATTGTGAAAGAAAAAGAAGTATATAAGTTGTGAAAAAATTAGAAGACTTATACGAGAGAAAGACTGCTGGTAACAAGACTTTCTTGATTAGGAAACTAGTGAATCTGAAGTATATAAAAGGTGAAAAAATTATTGAGCATTTGAATGATGTGAAAAACATCATCAATCAGTTAGCTTCTATGAAGATGGTAATTGAAGATGAATTACAGGCACTTTTGCTATTGAGTTCTTTACTAGAGAGTTGGGAGACTTTGGTTGTATCTCTCAGTAATGCAGCATCAGATGATAAGCTATCCATGAGCCTAGTAACTTCAAGCTTGTTGAATGCAGAAACTAAAAGAATCTTCGTGGAAACAAATAAATCTCAAGTATTGGTGACTGAAAATTATGGTAGAAGCATAGATAAATCTCCATATCAACATGGAAAATCTAGGAGCAGGTCATCTTTCAGAAAAGATGTAGAGTGCTTTTATTGTCATAAGAAGGGACATATTAAGAAATATTGTTGGTCATTCAAGAAGTCTCAAAAAGGAGAAAGCAATGAAAAAGGAAAAGATAAAGAGAATGCTATTGTTATAGTGGATAGTGATGTTGGCATTCTAGCAACAAGTGACACAAAAAATATATTGGCAGTCAATGGAAACGACGGTTGGATCATTGACACAGGTGCTTCTTTTCATGCTATCCCTTATATTGATTATTTTTCATCATTGCATCATTGTGACTTAGGCATTATAAAGATGGGAAATAGGGATACTATAATTATTAGAGGAAAATGGGATATCATTATCAAGAGGTTGTAACCTTGGACATAAGATGATTCTCAGAGATGTAAGGTATATTCCTGACTTAAGATTCAATTTGATTTCACCTAGTGTTCTTGATGATGAGAGCTTAGTGAGCATATTTAGTAATGAAAAGTGGAAGATAACAAAATGCTCACTTATATGTGCTAGAGGAAGCAAGCAATATGCTCTTTATCACACTAATGTTGAGGTTCTCAGAGCAGAAATTAGTACTGCTTCAGCACCTACTTCAGAGTTATGTCACATGAGGCTTGGACATTTGAGCCAGAAGAGTGTGAAAATTCTATTAAAGAATGTCATTTTTTCTAAAGTACAAAGTGGGCCAGTTTCTCAGCCAGGAGGAGAGTTCCAGGATGAACACCAGTCAATTGATGTAAACAGTGCACAGAAAAGACAGATATCTCATATGTAAACTCAGTTGAGAAAGTCACTTAGAGGAAGAAAACCTTCGAGGCAATATGACAACGGTTTTGTCATGATCAGAGATGGAAAAAAGCCAGAGTGCTATTGAGTGAAGAAGGTTATGAAAAAAAGAGAAAACTAAGGTTTGTAAAAAGATAACCATCTTGGTCATCCCTACATGATGCAGGGGGAGATTGTTATATGTGGGTCCTACATTATATAGGGACCCACTTGCAAAAAGGAAAAGCCAGTGGACTTTGTTTGTAAAAATTCTTAATGAAATCCAAAATCCCACATGAACGTGGGCAACTAGAATTAGAGAAGAAAAATTGGTGTTTGCACTCGATTTGATGAGAGCGGCTACAGGAGAGAAATTAGAAAAGAGAAGTTTTGGCTGAACTTCTAAGCACGATCTTAGAGTCATCCACCGTTTGATCAGCGCAAGAATATACAGAGCTGCTCCTAGGCTAATTTTTTACATATCCAAGGTCAGATTTTTGATTGGTCTTTTCTAGATACTATTTCGAATATAGTGGCAAATTTTGGGAAAGTTTTTCCCTTACGTGATTTTTCATCTTGTTGTTGATAAAATTATTGTTGTGAAAAGACATTGTATTGTTGGATTCATAGTAGAATTTTGGTGGCCGTCTCTCTCGTTTTTTACCCTATTTTTTAGGGGTTTTTTCACGTTAAATCTTGCTATTCCTATTTTTTGGATTGCTATTGTTCTGGTTTCATTGTTTTCATCATATATATCACCATGATTACACAAGTGAGATTTAGGGATTTTATTATTATTGAGATAAAAATCCCAACAAGAATATTTTGTATCATACAAGGACTAAACAAATTAATGTTAGAAATCACTGGTTACATATACTAGTTATGATCAAGAGCTATTATTAAAGAAAATCCACACCGATTATAATATTGCAAATATGTTAACAAATGTGATTTCAAGAGAGAAACTTGAGTGGCTTTGAAATTCGGCCAAGATGGACATCTTGGTCGAGACAGGTTTCATGTGAAAAGCAAAAGAGATAATGAGAAGAGAAGGAGAAAGAAAAAAAGGGAGATCGTCTGCCTATCTCTCAACTCGTCTTTCATGAAAAAATAAACTTTCAACTAATTAATATGTTTTTCTTGAAATTGATTCGTTGCTCAAGTAGTATATTTATTATGGTGCTTTCAATTAGTTAGTTCTTAAGTTTTGGGCAAAAGCTTAATTTGTAAACAATATTATACTAGCATATATTTTATTAGTAGATTATTTGATCCGTTTGCCCCGTAGTTTTTTACTTCACATTACAACATTTTTCAAGTTAAATTTTTGTGTTATTATTGTTGGTTATTATGTTTATTGTTGCTGTGAATTATTGTTTGGCATATTCATATATCCTATCTAAATGCATTGAGAAATAGTTGACACCGAAGTAGTTGACATTGATTCGTACACTTGAAAGAAAAAAAAGTCAACCTTCACAAGGAGAAGACTCTGTGCACTTTGAAATGTGTGCCAGTAGATTATATGTTGTGTAGTGAAATGTTGTAATTAAAAAGATTCCTTAGTGAACTGAGATTGAGTCAGAAAGAATATGTGGTATTTTGTGACAATTAGAGTGCTCTAGATTTGAGTAAGAATATTATGTGTCATGCAAGGGCTAAACACATTAATGTTAGATATCATTAGTTACGTATAATAGTTAAAGATCAAAAGCTATTGATAAAAAAAATCCACACCAATGATAATATTGCAAATATGTTGACAAAAGTGATTCCAAGAGAGAAACTTGAGTGGTGTTGCAATTCGGCCAAGATTAACATCTTGGTCGAGACAGGTTTCATGTGAAAAGCAAAAGAGATATCTCCTCCTAATGGGGTTGGAGGGGGAGATTATTGGGCTTGTGGGCCTAAGTGGGTCAACCCTACTTAAAAGGGGTTTTTTTTACATAACCCTTTTGCTCTCTCTCTCTCTCTCTCTCTCTCTCTCTCTCTCTCTCTCTCTCTCACTCATGAAAATAAGCAAGCGATGGTAGACTCTCGGCGAAGAAAAAAAGAGAAGTGAAAGGAAAGAGATAAGGAGAAAAGAAGGAGAAAGAAAAAAAGGGAGACCGTTTGTCTGTCTATCAACTCGTTTTTCATGAAAAGATAAGCTTTCAACTAATTGATATATTTTTCTTGAAATTGATTTGTTGCACAAGGAATATATTTTATTGTGGTGATTTCAATTAATTAGTTCTTAAGTTTTGGGCAAAAGCTTAATATGTAAACAATATTATACTGGTATATTTTTTTATTAGTGAATTATTTAATCTGTCTGCCACGTAGTTTTTTCCTTCACATTGCAGTATTTTTCAAGTTAAATTTTGGGTTATTATTGTTGATTATTATGTTTATTATTGCTGTCAATTATTGTTTGGCATATTCATATATCTGATGCATGTTATTTTTACCGGATTTAAAGTCTTATTTATATCCTCTTTTAAGGCTTAAGTCTTGCATATATGCTATTATTTTGAATCTTTTTCCATTAAGTTCAGAATCTTCACTATTTTTCGATTATTTGTGAAATACAGGTTATTTCTCTCTATTTTCGACAATATTTTGAAGATTTGAAGTTACGGAAAGGTTCAAGACATTGTAAGCATCATACAGGAATTTTTGGAATTTATTTGGAGTTATGGATGCTCGTCACGGCCTGGCCGTGATGACCATCACGGCCGTGATCAACTCGGCGTCCACACCTTGTAACAGCGCCCTCGTCACGGCCCAGAGAACGGGCGTGTTCACTTGTCAGCGCCTTCATCACGGCCTGCCCGTGTTATTCATCACGGCCGTGATGGCCATCTCACCGAAAGTCAGCCGAACTCATCACCGACAGCCTCACGGGTGTGACGAGCATTTTTGGATTTTTGCGGACTCATCACGGCATGCCCGTGTCGATCGTCACGGCCGTGATTGCTTCGATCCAGGGTTGAGGACTCGTCACGGCCTGGCCGTGACGGCGATCATGCCCGTGATCGCTTCCGCAGATCGCGACCCTTCGTCCATTTTTCATCAAATTGGACGCTCCAGATGCTTAGAAATTGGGGGAAACTCCCAATTAACGTTACTAACCGCCCAAAGCTTCGATTAAGGTATAAAAGTTTGGATTTTAGGCAGTTACAGGGATCAATTTCTTGGAGAAGCGACCTAGGGCGAAAAGGGGGCGATTTTCTGCATTCTTGGGCTCGATTTGAAGGATTTCTTTGGGGCTATTGAGAGAAGACCAAAGATCTATCGTCTCCTATCCCATATTTGTAATTTCTCTTCCTTTCGAATCCATTTTCTTGGGTTTTAATTGATAAACGATGTATGTTTTAGCGTAAAACCCTAGTTCGGGACTCGGGCGTAGCCCGTTGAACATTTCTGCACATGTAAAACATTATTATGAATCTCAGTGTTGTTTTTTTTAGTAAAATTTACTTATTTAAATGTGGTGTGCTTATTGCGTATTTATGTTTTGGCCAAACATCGATATGTGTGAACTGTTACGAGAAGAGCCGAGAGGTGAATCGTAACACTCGACTGCCCATTTAAACTTGTGACTTGGATTACGAGAGTCGTTCAATGTCACTCGAGGATTCACTATCATCATAGAGCCCAATGGGTCTCTTAAGTTAGTTTTGCTACAGAGTAGAAAATTAGCTTAAGTAGGCACCGGATTACGCTTCGAGAGAAGGTAATTCGTACCATAGGATAGATCGCCTTAAGTTGTTTACTGTCGGATTGCACTTCGAGAGAAGGAGATCCATTTTTTATTTCAATCTGATTCAACGTTTTGCATATAAAGCAGTCAACGTGGTAAAACTTGAAGTTCCGAACACTTCTAAAACTGTAACTTTCTCTTATAGTCGGTGATTCTTCAATTCGATAATTTAGTCTTAGTGAAATTCTTTTATTCTGAGTTTGAATTATCTAGTTTTCAATGACACTAAAGGTTGGTACTTGACACCTGCTCCCTGTGGGAATGATATTATTTACTACTTCGATAGACTGTGCACTTGCGGATTCTATCAAGTTTTTGACGCCGTTGCCGGGGAGCACGGTATAGCCAATATCGATCAAATAGTTGATTTGATAGATTAGATTTTTTTGTTTTTATTTACTTTTTATTTTTATTTAGTTAAAACTTCTTGTCTTCTTCCTTTCTTCAAGCTATTATTATTATTCTCTGGTTTGCTAACCTTGTGTATGCCAAGAACAATTAGAACAGGTGATCTAGTGCCAGAAGATCCTAAGATTGAAAGGACCTTTCGAGCTCAAAGGAAAGTCTACGATCATCAACTTGAAGAACTTCATCCTAACTTTACTGCAATGGACGTGAACCGCTTGCTACGAGATTTTGCTGCACCCAATGTATAGGGCTTGCACTCTAGTATTGCTCGACCAGTAGTCGAAGAAAATAACTTCGAGATAAAGTCAGCCCTTGTGCACATGGTCCAGCAGAACCAATTTAGTGGTTCATCACCGGAAGATCCTAATTTACACTTGTCTATTTTCCTTGAATACTGTGATACCCTGAAGATAAACCGGGTAATATCTGATGCAATATGTTTACGTCTTTTTCCCTTTTCCCTTAGTGACCGCGCGCGAGCATGGCTGCAGTCCCTTCCTCAAGGCTCCATCACAACATGGGATCAGCTTTCCCATGCGTTCCTCTCCAAATATTTCCCACCGAGCAAGACGGCTCCACTAAGGAATCAAATAACGAACTTCAGCAAGAGGGAAGGCGAGTCGCTATACGAAGCCTGAGACCATTTTAAGGAGTTGCTACGAATGTGCCCACATCACGGACTGGAAAAATGGGTACTTGTGCATATTTTTTATAATAGTCTCCTATATCAAACTCGCTTGTCTGTAAATGCAACCGCGGGCGGTGCGCTTATGAAGAAAAATATTGACGATGCCATGAATTTGATTGAGGACATGGCTCTAAATCACTACCAGTGGACGAGCGAGAGAAATGTCCCGGTAAGAGGAGGAGGTAAGCATGACCTTGACATGCTCAGTTCGTTGGCGGCAAAGGTTGATTCCTTATCCCACCAACTTACTGCCATAAATTTTAATGCATCGTCTGTCAATTCTATTTCTTGTGAACTTTGTGGGAATACTGGACATGGTGCTACTAACTGCCAGATAATGACACCTTCTTCTTCTTCTGATGTGTTTGCAGAACAGGTACACGCTATAGGAAATTTCAATCAGAGGCAGTAGAGAAATTTTGACAATCAGTTTCCCCAGTCATCCTTCAGGCCACCACCTGGACTTCCACCGCGACAATTCAATCAACCGCAGAAGTCCAATTTGGAATTACTGCTCGAGAACTTTGTCACTACCCAGTCTAAGAAAAATGAAGATGTGGACGAGTTTATTAGGCAATTGAGTTCTACGGTGGGGCAATTGAGTTCCACGGTGGGGCAACTGAATTCAAAGGTGGATTCATTGATCACGCACTCTAGGATGCTGGAGAACCAGATCGCCCAGCAAGCATGTTCATCAGCCCGACCTGCTCAGAAGCTTCCTTCCCAACCCGAGGCTAATCCAAGGGAGTACTGTAACGCGATTGTGATTTGCAGTGGTGCCCAGATGGAAGACCCTCAGGTGGCGGTGAACGATTGTATAAGGGAAGAGTTGTCTTGTGTATGCATAGATGCAAAGTGTTCAAGGGAGATAGATATGGAGTCGACAGTCAGGCAAGAGCCAGTTAACGTTCACCCACCACCTCACACGCCGCCTATCTCCTGTCCTCAGAGATTGGTCGCATTGACGAGACAGTATAGCTCGCTGATGCCTGCGAAGCTTCCTGACCCTGACAGTTTTTTTGTCTCATGTAGTATCAGTAATTTTTCGATTGAGATAACTCTCTGTGATTTGGGGGCTAGTGTGAGTATCATGGTCCTCTCCCTGTTCCAAAGTCTGGGCTTGGGAGGCATGAAACTCACGCCTATAGCTCTGCAATTCGCAAATGGCTCTATACACCGCCCAGTGGGAATAGTAGAGGATGTCCCAATTAAAGTCGGGGAACTTTATGTCCCAGTCGACTTTGTAGTTTTGGATATGTCCGGAAATTCAAAATTACCACTTATTTTGGGCTGCCCTTTCCTAGCTACCACTGGTGCCGTTGTAGATGTCAAGACAGGGAAGCTTTCTCTAAACTTTTGTGATACTATATTAGATTTTCATTTATCTATTGATATGCCAAGTCTTCCTTTTTCAGGCTCGTGCTGCAGTGTTGAGACAGTGTTTGTGCCTGCACATTGTTCGTGCCACGAGTGGGATTTTCTTTCATCCCGCCGTTGTACCGATAAGGAAGCAGTTGCTACACAGATGAGGGATGTACGGACTACTATTGAAGACTTGTTGGACTTGGACTTTGATTTTCATTGTGCAAGGATGTTCTATAGTGGGGTTGATAAGAAGTATTTAATTGATTTTGAGAAGAAAGACTTTCAACTTAAAAATATTTTTGTTTCGCGTGATTTGAACATATTATATGTTGTACACCTATTATTACTGCTGCTTATCTCTATAGGTGTTACATTTAAGCGAAGAAGAAAGGGGCAGTTACATGCCATTCCTTATGCCTCAAATCCACCAGACGTTCATTAATGTTAAGGCATTGGTCAAGCTGTTGACCTTAAACCAGCGCTTCATGGGAGGCACCCCATGGATTTATCATGTGTTGTGTTACTAGACTATTATGTTTATTGATGTGGTTGTTTGTTTATTTGTTCTTTTTATTATTTTTGTGATTTTTCATGGCAAGATATATATGATTTTATACATTGCAAACATCTTACTCATAGTGGAATTTTTTTCATGAATTTTTAGGTATTTTTTGCAAGTTGACGTGGTGAACACGGCCTAGCCATGATGGCCATCACGGCCGTGATCGCCCCGTCGAAGCTAAGAGAGTTTTGCCGCTGCAGACACGGCTATGACGTGTCACTCGTCACGGCCGTGATCAATACCTCTAAATTTTTTTCGCGAGTCCAACACGGGTGTGCCGTGTTCTTCGTCACGAGTGTGCCTCTTATCCGCCTGTTTCGTCGAGCTCGACATGGCCGAGCCGTGCACACCATCATGCCCGTGCCTATGTCACGGGTCTTCCGCCTATATGAAGTCGCGGCGGCGGAACTTAGGGTTCACACCCGTTCCAGCGCCGCCGCCACACCATTCCGTCGATTTCGGCCACCGCCCTGTCCAGATTTCGTTTCTGACACCGTCCATTGCTTCACAATCCTTTTTCGGTTCTCGGCGACACCCCGATCCGGTTTTCTGGGCGTATTTCCTCACTTCACCGGATTTTGCCGCCAGTTGCTCTTTTTTGCCCCAGATCTCGCCGCCGCCGGAGTTTTCCGCCTCCCTGCTTCCAGCCGCCAGTCCTCCAGACCTTCCCGCACTAGCAGCTTTCCAGATCTGGGCCTTTTTCGCCTCAGATCTCCGGTTTTCTCCAGCTGCCGCCAGCATTTCGTTCCAGCGCCGCCGCCGGTAGTTTTTTCGTTGCCACCACCGGTTTTTCTTCACTGCTGCTGCTGGCCGTTCACCTTCCACTACCAGATCTCCAGATCTAGAGCTGTCACTTCGCCAGACGCAGTTCTTCTCCAACCAGCGCCGCCACTTTGCTGGATTCCGCCGCCGACCACTCTCCACAGCTCTTCTCTGCTACTCTTCAGCCGCCATCTCCATCATGTCGACCCGTAAGAAGGCGATGGCACGCAAGTCCACCTCCAAGCGACCCCCTGAGGTGCCGGGACCCAACACACATGGTGTTCTCTTCCGCGATGCCGCGCAGAAGGTGCGCTATGCTCTTTTGGAGTCCCGGCGGGTTATCAACACCCGTTATCTTGACCGGCCCACCCTTGAGACACTTGGGCTCCACGATGATGTTCTGTGGATGTTTCAGCAGATTGGATGGGGAGAGTTCTTTCGGACGGCCCAGCCGACTTATGTGCCGCTTACCTTGGAGTTCCTATCATCCCTTGAAGTCGACATGCACATTCATGACGACGAAGACGAAGACACTGTTTCTTTTCGGCTGGCCAACCAGGATCATCGTCTCACCTTGTCCCAGATCAATCAGATCTTCGGTTTCCCAAAAGATGGCACTCGCCTACCTCCCGATCCGTATGATGAGCAGGCTTTTTGGGAGGCTATTACTGACGAGCGCCCTTATGTCTCTCGGACGGCGCGGGCGAGCCATGTCAGCAACCCGTGTTTCCGCTACGTTCATCGGGTGCTAGCGCACACCATCTTCGCGCGCGGGGAGAGTGACGGTTTTGTGCGCCAGACGGAGCCTATTTCTCTGGGCGATGGTACACTCTTACAAGTTAAATACTGCATTCTACTTAATTAAACAATTGCAAAAGTTGGCCAGCGCACAGAAGGGAGTTGTTGCCTGTGGAGGCCTTATCACTTCGATTGCTTTGTCCATGGGCGTTGATCTCTATGGCGTGGAGCAGGCGCGGGGTAGTTCACGCATTGACTTGGAGTCGTGCCACGCTATGAAGATGATTACCCATGAGGGTGATGCCTTCAGCCTCCTCTTCCGTGGGAGCGACTTCACGCTGCTTCTACCGAACCCCGCGCGTACCTCCATCCGCGAGAGGCGGAACTGGCATATGCTCCCGGTGCCAGATGATGATGTCCCCATGGACACCGCACCGCCGTCACCTTCATTCCGGCCCTTTCAACATGCCGCGCCGTCGTCTTCAGCCTCTACCGCGAATGCATATGCTAATATCGAATCTTATTTGAAGTTCATTCGTGACGCTCAGCATGAGACGAGCCTGGAGATTCGGGATGTTCTGCGTCACCTTGGGACGATCGAGGAGGAGCAGGCTCGTTAGGGGCGGGTACAGGCGGAGCATACTCGTGCCATTCAGGAAATGGAGCGCATCCTCAATACCAAGCGTTGGTGATCTCCAGCTGTCTTCTGCCCTGCGACTGCTATCTTTCTACTTCTTTTCTTACTTTAGTAAGTTGCTTCCTTTTCTTACTTTTTACTGCATAGGAGACTATGCAGTTCTTTTGTCGTGGGTAGAGGGTTTTCCCCTCTTTTGCTAGTGATTTTGTTTTTAAGTTCTGTTCATGTACTTTTTATTATGATGGTTTGTTTCATTATGATGGTTAGTTTTTATATGCAATGAGATTTATGCTGATTATTCCTGTGTTTTGCTTCATGCACATGCCAGAGACCTAAGTCTGTGATAGTGTCACTAACTTGTCCTCGGTTCTTATGCTGTCTTGCATCATGATGAGTATATGGATGGTATGTGTGTCTTGAGTTCAATGAATGGAATTCTGACTATGACTGTTATTATGCTTATGACTTGTGGTTCTAGATTGTTATTGAGTATATCTTTCTGTGTATTGCTTAATATTTCACTGGTTGATCCTCAACTTCTGAATTTAATTCATACATGACATTATGTTTTTGAAGATTCATTATTATATATTCCTTGTTGACAGCTATTCAATTTGCTTGTCTAAAATAAAAAAAAACACAAAAAAAAGAAAAAAAGGGCAGTGGTACCAAAAGTGAAGATGAATCCAAAGGTTTCATCTAACTTGGCACTGTCGACATGTTTATAAAAAAGAGAGAGAGAGAGAGAGAGAGAGAGAGAGAGAGAGAGAGAGAGAGAGAATAAAAATGGGGGTCAATAAAAAAATGGGGTTGGGAAAGGTGAACAACTCCATTTTCTTCTACTTAAGGGTGAAGAAATGAGTTTGTGTACATTATGTGGTGTGCACATTTTGCGTTTGCTTATTAACTAAGTACCAGGGGTGCATTCATCACAAATGTTTGTCCTTCGCGTGACAAGGTGGCAGGTGAATTCAGAGAAGTAGCCTGAGCTAACCGAGTAGACTTTAATGATGCCCTTATCAAAAAGCTTGAGCAACTGGACTTGATTGGTTGTCTTTTAAGGATTTGATAATTTTGGATAGTCTTGACATAGTGTTGGTGTTTGTTCTATTTCAGATCTGTGGATTACCATTGTATATATAGTTTTGCTCTCGGTTTAGATATATCTCAATTAGCATTCTTTAACATAGGATTGACTATAATTCCTTTCATATGAATTCATGCTTTGGCTTTGGAACATGCTATCTCCTTTATCTCTGATTTTTCCAGATAGTGTAATTGCTTGAGGACAAGCAAGATTTTAAGTCTGTGATATTTTGATGCATGTTATTTTTACTGGATTTAAAGTCTTATTTATATCCTCTTTTAAGGCTTAAGTCTTGCATATATGCTATTATTTTGAATCTTTTTCCATTAAGTTCAGAATCTTCACTATTTTTTGATTATTTGTAAAATACAGGTTATTTCTCTCTATTTTCGACAATATTTTGAAGATTTGAAGTTATGAAAAAGTTCAAGACATTGTAAGCATCATATAGGAATTTTTGAAATTTTTTTGGAGTTATGGATGCTAGTCACAGCCTGACCATCACGGCCGTGATCAACTCGGCGTCCACACCTTGTAACAGTGCCCTCGTCACGGCCCAGAGAACGGGCGTGTTCACTTGTCAGCGCCTTCATCACGGCCTACCCGTGTTATCCATCACGGCCGTGATGGCCATCTCACCGAAAGTCAGCCGAACTCATCACTAGCAGCCTCACGGGCGTGACGAGCATTTTTGGATTTTTGCGGACTCATCACGGCATGCCCATGTCGATCATCACGGCCGTGATTGCTTCGATGCAGGGTTGAGGACTCGTCACGGCCTGGCCGTGACGGCGATCACGCCCGTGATCGCTTCCGCAGATCGCGACCATTCGTTCATTTTTCATCAAATTCGACGCTCCAGATGCTTAGAAATTGGGGGAAACTCCCAATTAACGTTCCTAACTGCCCAAAGCATCGATTAAGGTATAAAAGTTTGGATTTTGGGCGGTTACAGGGATCGATTTCTTGGAGAAGCGACCTAGGACGAAAAGGGGGCGATTTTCTGCATTCTTGGGCTCGATTCGAAGGATTTCTTTGGGGCTATCGAGAGAAGACCAAAGATCTATCATCTCATATCCCATATTTGTAATTTCTCTTCCTTTCGAATCCATTTTCTTGGGTTTTAGTTGATAAACGATGTATGTTTTAGCGTAAAACCCTAGTTCGGGACTCGGGCGTAGCCCGTTGAACATTTCTGCACATGTAAAATATTATTATGAATCTCAATGTTGTTTTTTTAGTAAAATTTACTTATTTAATTGTGGTGTGCTTATTGCGTATTTATGTTTTGGCCAAACATCGATATGTGTGAACTGTTACGAGAAGAGCCGAGAGGTGAATCGTAACACTCGACTGCCCATTTAAACTTATGACTTGGATTATGAGAGTCGTTCAATGTCACTCGAGGATTCACGATCATCATAGAGCCCAATGGGTCTCTTAAGTTAGTTTTGCTACAGAGTAGGAAATTAGCTTAAGTAGGCACTGAATTACGCTTCGAGAGAAGGTAATTCGTACCATAGGATAGATCGCCTTAAGTTGTTTACTGTCGGATTGCGCTTTGAGAGAAGGAGATCCATTTTCTATTTCAATCTGATTTAATGTTTTGCATATAAAGCAGTCAACGTGGTAAAACTTGAAGTTCCGAACACTTCTAAAACTGTAACTTTTTCTTATAGTCGTTGATTCTTCAATTCGATAATTTAGTCTTAGTGAAATTCTTTTATTTTGAGTTTGAATTATCTAGCTTTCAATGACACTAAAGGTCAGTACTTGACACCTGCTCCCTGTGGGAACGATATTATTTACTACTTTGATAGACCGTGCACTTGCGGATTCTATCAATATCATATCCAATATTTTTCTCTTTAAATTTGTGGGTTATTATTGTTGATTATTATGTTATTGTTGCTGTGAATTATTGTCCGGCATATTCATATATCCTATCTAAGTGCAATGAGAAATAGTTAACACCGAAGTAGTTGACATTGATTAGTACACTTGAAAGAAAAATGAATCAACCTTCACAAGGAGAAGATTGTGTGCACTTTGAAATATGTGCTAGCAGATTATATGTTGTGCAGAGAAATGTTGTGATTAAAAAGATTCTTTAGTGAACTGAGGTTGAGTCAGAAAGAATATGTGGAATTTTGTGACAATTAGAGTGCTCTAGATTTGAGTAAGAATACTATGTATCATACAAGGGCTAAACACATTAATGTTAGATATCACTAGTTACATATAATAGTTAAAGATCAAAAGCTATTGTTAAAGAAAATCCACGCCGATGATAATATTGTAAATATGTTGACAAAATTGATTCCAAGAGAGAAACTTGAGTGGTGTTGCAATTCGGCCAAGATGGACATCTTGGTCGAGACAGGTTTCATATGAAAACGAAAAAAGATATCTCCTTCTAATGGGGTTAGAGGGGGAGATTGTTGGGCTTGTGGGCCTAAGTGGGTCAACCATACTTAAAAGGGGTTTTTTTTATATAACCCTTTTGCTCTCTCTCTCTCTCTCTCTCTCTCATGAAAACATGCAAGCGGCTGGTAGACTCTCGGCGAAGAAAAAAAGAGAAGAGAAAGGAAAGAGATAAGGAGAAGAGAAGGAGAAAGAACAAAAGGGATATCGTTCTTAGGAAACCCTGGGGATTTTAAAATTTTATATACATAAACAGCAGAAGCAATCCCCGAAACAGGCCGGTCCCAAAAATCCAAAAGATCATGTCATGCTAGGGAATCGACACGGTGAGTAAGAGATGATACCTTGAAGCGAAGCAAAGGGATGCGATGTAGGCGCCCAAGTGTACGCCCTCTGCAGTCTCACACACAGGCACATAGCCGATGCTCAAGGTTCTCTTCTTCCATGCCCAGTGCTAGTCTCGGGAAGAAGATCCACGCCTTTGGGAGTTCTCCTTAAGAGCTTACGTCACCCACAAGAAGGATGCGCCAAGAGGATAGGGATGATGGAAGAAGCTGCCAAGGTCCAACCTTGCAGTCGCCAAGAGGAGAGGGAAGTAGAAATCGCCAAGCTCCAAGCTTGCGAATATCTAAGAGGAGAGCAATCAAATTTTCCAACCCAATTCTCCTCCTCTCTTCTCCCTTTTATAGAAATCATAGTGATCATTGACATTCTGGATTAAATTTAGAATTAATCTTAGAATTAAATTCAGAATTAAAGTCTCATTATGACCCTTAATAGTGTGACTCTTCACATTCAGAATTAAATTCATAATTAATTATTGAATTAAATTCTAATTATGACTCTTAATAGCAATAAATGCATAATTAAATTCTGAATTATATTCTCATTATAACTCTTGGGCCCATGCTACTTATCCCCATGGCCCGTTGGGCCTACTAGACTTCATTTGGCCCATTTGGCCCCATTTGACCCAAAATGAAGTTTAGCTCCAATAAGTCTCTTCCATCTCATTAGGCACAATGGTACTGATGAATTCTCCCAAATATATCCGAGTTATCCAATAACTCGATTATAAGGCTACTTGATCAATACAAGAACCTGAGTATCAAGTTGTGCGACCCTGTAGGTTTTTCTGATGTTGGCAGTGATGAACTCAGGTCATCACAAGCAGTGAGTGGCACCTAGCAGTGCATCGCTACTACCCAAGTTTCCAGAATGGATATCAATATCAATATCCCCATCATCGCAACAAGATACCGATGCATTACAATCTCTTTGCCAGACTGATATCTGATTGGACAAAGTGTGTCACCACTTTATTTTCACCCAATCTCATAGTCATGACTAAATTAGGCTTTCATCTGGGTATGACCATACACTTTTAGTCATGCAACCATGGGGGGCCCGTGGATATCAAGCTTCTCTCAGAAAGGGATAAATCCTATATCTGTCCATTGATCTTCTTATATAGGTCGTGACATACCCAATGACAACCATTATAACCTCTCAACTACGGTAAGGTATTAGGTTATATCAAAGAATGTCCCTAACCATATAAAGAGTCAATGACCTTAAGTCAAGGGATCAATGCATCTCCTATCACTTGTGAGGTTAACTCATGACACCAAGTTAGTGCTTCACAGCGGGTTAGTCCAGTATATCCACCACTGATATACGCATATGCCCGCATTAGCACCTTGTGCCTAACCAGCCCATATATTAATCTCACATGTACTAGAGCTGTCCCTTATCCACTAAGAAACTTGACTGGGGACATAAGTTTGAGCACAGATCCAATCTGTTTCCAGGGACATTATCATGCAAGTACATAGTCGCAGATATAAACATGACATAATAACGACAATGCTAGAATGATATATAAAATATCAATGTCAAGTAGTATAAGATGGACCAACAACGGGTCTAAGGGCATAAACACCAATAATCGTCTGCCTGTCTCTCACGGAATGATAAACTTTCAACTAATTGATGTGTTTTTCTTGAAATTAATTTGTTGCTTAAGGAATATATTTATTGTGATGATTTCAATTAGTTGGTTTTTAAATTTTGGGCAAAAGCTTAATGTCTAAACAATATTATACTGGCATATCTTTTATTAGTGGATTATTTGATCTGGTTTATCTCGTGATTTTTTTTAATTAAATATTTGTATTATTATTATTGATTATTGTGATTATTGTTGTTGTGAATTATTGTCTATCATATATTCATAGAACCTATGTGACCTCCATGTGGTCCAAGGACCACTTTGTAAATTTTGGAACCATGTGGACTAAAGTGCAAAAAGGAAAAATTAAATTATCTAATCCTAATCTTCTCTTGTCTCTCTCTATCTGCGCTAGAGGTGAGCATTCGGTTTTTACCGAACCAAATTTATCGAAACTGATTTTATCGAAAATTTTAAAACCGAAATCGAACCAAATTTTAAAAAAATCGATCTCTTACTGAACCGAATTTACTGAAATTTTATTCGTAAATTCGATAAATTACCGATTTACTAATTTTAATTATTTTATTTATATAAATATAATAATATTTTTATTTTTATATATTTATCAAATAAAATTTAATAATTTTATATTTATATCAGTAAATTTGGTAATTTACCGAACTGAATTTATCGAATTTATCGAACTTAATACTTAGTATCGGTAAATTCCGTTTATATCGAACCGAAAAATAAAAAATTGATACCGAAACCGAATACCGAATATTAGAAAACCTATTACCGAAACCGAAATCGATTTTCTTTTTACCGAACTGAATTTACCGAATCAATCGATAATCGGTAAAAACTGAATTTACTGCACCATTTGCATAGCCCTAATCTCCGCCGCCTCTTCTGATTTTGCTATCTCCTTTCGACCGATTTCACCAAATCTCCCAATTTCTCTCGATTTCATGTTTTTGCCAGCCAAGTTCTCCACCCATCTTGTGTTTGATGCAGAGCTCGCCGACGTTCAAGCTCCGGCAACTCCTAGCCCTTTTCCTTCATCTGTAGGTGAGGGTTGGCCTTTTTAGTTGTGTTTTACAGTGTGCTCGCGTGTGGTTAGCATGAGTTCACCTCCAGCAACAAGTGGTAGGATGCTCACATGTGTTCGGGCATCGACAATGTCTTCTTCCTTATCAGAAGTTATTGTGTCATCGTTTGCCACTGTTCGCCCCTGTTTGGAGCTGCTGACCTTTCCTTGTTATTGGTTCGGGTGAAGATCACACCCTTGCAATCCCTAGTGTGTGTTTGGTTACTTATAGGTGTATAATTATTTCGTGTGTACACGTATATGTACGTATATATGGGTATACAAACGCATACTTGTATACTAGGTTATCTTTTTGTATACTTCAAATTAGATTAGTGTATCAGTTGATGTGATAGTTATGTGATGTATTTTGTATTTTATATTGTTATAGGTGTTATTCAGACCGAGGTCGGTCAAGGAGGTCCTTGGACAGAAAGCTTTAGACACACTAGGAACTACTATGATACAGGTAGGAATTCTAGCCTGATCTTTGCAATCATGGTATTTGTTGTTATATTGAGTAATTGAGATATACCATGAGATCTTGTAGCTCTCTATTGTTTGATCTTGATTCAGTATCCATTGTATTATGTGTTGTTCTTTATTCATACATATGAATGCTTGTGTGATGTTACATGGGTTGCATGGTAGTTACATTATGATTGAGTTAGTGATGATTGCATTGTTGAGTTGTTATGAGCTATTGAGCCATAGATCCATGTATTGCATAGTTGTGATATTTGGCTCATCGTGCAGTTGTATGGTTTGTCGTGTCACATTGTAATCTTATCTGGCTGATATTAGCTAAGGTTGTGCCTTATAGGCCAGCGAATCAGGGAGTATACCAGATGCCATTTCACGGCTATGGGGCCGGCTGGTACGTTTCCTAGATGAAATCCTTCAGGATTTTCTAGGGTTACCTAAGTGTTGGATGCAATATCTCCAAGTTGTCATTGAGGCAGTTCCATCGTGTGAGCAACGATGGAAACACTCTTGTAAGAGTGTGGGCTCATCATGAAGCATTATATGGTCATTGCTCTTGATTGCATGACGCATGTGTGGTTTTTATATTTTGGTTGTTGTTGTTTCTTATCTTGTTTAGTTACATTATATATTTGGTAGATTATTTTATCATAGTTCCTTAATGCAGTATCATATTATTGATTCTTACTTAGCCCTTTGGGCTAACTCCCTTTGTTTTACCTCTAGGTAAAGAACTTGCTCCTAATGTTAGTGATAGCTAAATCTAGAGACCACCTAGACCCTGGAGTTAATATCAGCACTTGATAGATAGTTAAAGGTGTTAGTGTTGATATGTTATTTTGATATAGGTGGTTGTTATAGTGTGTTGGTATTTTGGTAGATTGCATTATACCGATCTTTGTGTTGGTATTTTGATTCATCAGATTCATTTTGATTTAGTTTCTGATCGCTTGATTTTGGTTTTCTGTATAGTGACTACATTTGATATTTTGATAATATCATTTGGTTTTGTTTTATCACAGTCATTGTGGATATACAGCTTAAGTTATTATTATGTTATAAATTTTTGATCAACTTATGATGAAGATGTTGTCGTGTGGAGTTTTAATTTATCATGCTTCTCAAATAATTTGCTAATCATCATTAGATTAGTGCTCATTGGGGCGTGAGAATCTATAAGTGCAATAAGAAATAGTTGACACCCAAAGTAATTCACATTGATTCGTACACTTGGAAGAAAAAGAAAACGTCAACCTTCACAGGGAGAACACTATGTTCACTTTGAAATGTGTGCCAGTGGACTGACCGATTTTAAATCATTCTAATTTTATGAAACCGGATCGAAATCCTTGAGGTGGATCAAAATTAGTCTTATATAAAAAAAAATTATGATGAATACTTAGCAAAACCATTTGAGAATCAGAGTCGTCCATCATTTTAAAATTATTAATCTTTAAACAAGAGTCGTATTATCTTACTTAAAGATTCACACATACTAAGAGATGGATGGCTTTGATCTTACCATGCCCAACATTCGTATATAAGACTAATTGTGGAGATGATTTTCTCAAACCCATCGCGTCCCAAGTTGGTTTAGGTTTGATTTGAGAGTATAGGTTCAGGGTCAGGCAGGTCGAACCCGACCGCGACCTCCCTCGCCCCATTTGCATCACTAGTTCTTAAATCTACTAAAATATTCTCCCCATCTGTTCTCGAAAGCTGACATGACACCTCATAGTGGGCACATCCTGTTTTCCTTCCAGACCCCTTCAATTATAATTAATTAAATATTGCAAACCTCGGTTGGTGAGTGGTGACAGTCCCAATTGTCATCAAATTAGTCCGTGTGGCACGTGATAAGCGTGACTAATACCATCTCATGCAGAGTGTTACAAAGTGTGAGTTGTCATCGTGTCGCCTTGTGTAATTTTTAAGTTGACTTTTGAGTAGTTGACTTTTTTGTATATTGCCTGGTCCGCTACTTTTCAAAAGTAATCACTTTTACGTATCGCCTTGTGTAAATTTTTTTTTACTTAAATTCTTTTTAAAGGATTAAAAAATTGTCAAATCCCAGCACGAGCAAACTGAGCTGAATAAAAAAAAAACAAAACAAAAGATGTTATTATTCATTATTCGGGGGTGAGAAAAAGAAAGACCAACCGATGCGGATATTCTCTCTAAACTACAAACAATTATTGCTCCTACTGAGCACACCAAACATTAAAATTTTTTTCACCCAACTCCATATATAAGTCATAAATTAAAATTTTATACAATTATTGTTATATTTTAGCAAATGCGAAATTACCAACTCCCACACGTTCCCTTTTCTGCAAAAATGCGTAGTGCAAAGTACGCACCTCAGGAATTGATATTTTTCATATTAGACCCTATTTTTAGAAAATTATAAATTGAGCCTTAAAAATATAGAATTTACGGCGTTGATTTGTCATTGTTAAATACACAAAATTTGAGGGGCCAACATGGAATTTGCTCCACCGTTTTGCCGGCGGGACTAAACTTGGCTAATTAGTTAGGTTTAAACAGCTAATAAAGATTAATAATGACCGTCCATTTTGAATGGGACGAATAAAATTAGTCCACGAGTCCACCGTAAAAATCCAACTACCATATCTAATTTCATTTAATAACCCTTTCTTGTACCAGATTACAGCTGCTTATTACGGTGGACCCCACTCTCCCTCTCGTTATTAGACTGGTATTATTTGGGTGGTAATTGTTTGTGGGGAGAGTGATTATCGGGTTCGGATTCCTCGCGAGGGAGCTGGCACTAACGTGATCCCAAAAAAAAGGGCTGCTCTGCCATTCCCGCTTTAACCATACGTTTCTCTCTCTCCTTGCGGGTTTCTATATATACGTCGCGCCGGAACAACAGCCCTCCCACCAGAGTCGCGTGCATCGCGAGGAGGGAGTTTGAAAGAATCGTTCAGATCTCGACGATGGGAGCGGCGATCCTCTCTGATCTGCTTACCGTTGTGCTGATCCCGGCAGCGGCGGCCGTTGGGATCGCGTTTGCTCTGCTGCAATGGGTTCTGGTCTCGAAGGTGAAGGTCTCGCTGGAGCCGGAGGCCAACGGAGCGGCCGGCGACAAGAACGGATGCACCGACTTCTTGATCGACGAGGAGGAGGGGTTTAACGATGACAATGTGGTGGTCAAGTGCGCCGAGATCCAGAGCGCCATTTCGCAAGGTGAGAGCCGCGATTAGATCTCATACTTGTGGCTCCTTTTTTTGTTTGTTTTCGCAGATCTATGCGGTTTAGATTTTGAATTCGCAGTGATTGTATGGTGTTTGTTCAGCTGAAGCAAGCTTCTTTTAGATCTTGTCATGATCTTAGCACAGTCGATATAATTTCCGCTTTAGTAGATATATAGCCTGAGCAACTTCGAGAACAAAAAAACAACCCTGTAGGTTTTTTTTCAGTGTGTGATGATTTATTGGCTCTGTTGCAATTATTTCTTTCGGTTTTTGGTTGCTGAGCTTCTTGCAAG
Organism: Costus lasius; assembly: GCA_027563935.2. Taxonomy (NCBI): domain Eukaryota; kingdom Viridiplantae; phylum Streptophyta; class Magnoliopsida; order Zingiberales; family Costaceae; genus Costus; species Costus lasius. The sequence goes on from CM050448.1 coordinate 106,804,571, forward strand.
AATTATGATAAACTGAAGCAAATTTTGGTTTTCAGCTTTTGATTGGTATGTATCGCATTCATTTCTTTCGTTTTACTCACCTTTTCAGCAGCTTGAATTGTCTCGAATCTGACCTTTCTGCTGTTTCGGTCATTTCCTGCCCTTTTTGTAAGGAAAAGAACTATGCTTTTGGAAGAAAAGGAAGAATCTCCCTAAATTAATGTCATCACCAAGATGATTTACAGTACTAGATGTTCGAAATTTTCCTTTAGAAAATTTCACAATTTGAACACATTGCACATGTTCACTCTGGTTCCTACAACCTTAACTTTCTAAATGGTTTTGGAAACTCATTTTATGTAATTGAATTGGACGTACGAATCCAAATTTTCCTTAAAAAGTTCTTTTTTGAGCAAACAAGAATATAGTAATTATAGTTGAGTAGTTCTGATCACGTGTGATCTGCTACATTGTGCAAGGACTTGGTTGCTATTACTGACGATAACAGATCATACCTCCTCCTAGAAGACGATGTACAAAAGAAAACTTCAAAAAAATCAATAAAACAGTTTTTTTTTTATCAATTTAAAAATTTCTTGATGTGTTATAATCCTTACACATCAACCGATCTGTACTTGCCAATTGTAGCGATTCAATCATTCCACGCTGCAGATCACACCTGATCTATAGCACTCATCCACAGGTACTAAGTCCTTGTGCAATGTAGTCCAATTATTTTATTTTTGTCTTTGAATAAAATTTGGTATTCTAACCAAATTGATATCAGCGGAAGTTTTTGGTACTATGAATTTAAGTTTTACTAACAAAGACTGGAAGGGTTTGGAGCTACGGCTGCAAGTCGGAGCAGACTGTCTACTAGACTTTAGCCTTTTGCTTTCTCTGTCAGATCCTTGTTATTCATTATGATCCAAAATCTTTCCACTTAAATATCTTAATTGATATTTGTCAACGTTGTGTGACTTGGCGCACAATTTGGCTGACTTCTGTGCTAAAGGTGATTCCAGGACAAGCTAAAAGGTCTAGCAAAAAAGATGCCAAAGATTGTGTGCATCTAGATCTGAAATAACCGGTTTTTAGCTCAAACCAGAACATATTTCTAATTCACTATTTCTCTCGACCAAGATGATTGATTAATTTATGTGTTGAATCTAACATGAGGTTTCCATTCATATTTGAACAGGGGCTACTTCTTTCCTTTTCACTGAATACCAGTATGTCGGAATATTCATGGCTATTTTTGCCATACTGATCTTCGTCTTTCTTGGATCTGTTGAGGGCTTCAGTACTAAGAGTCAAGCCTGCACGTATAGCACGGACAAGATCTGCAAACCCGCCCTTGCCAATGCCATCTTTAGCACTTTATCTTTCTTGCTTGGGGGTATCACCTCTGTAGTTTCTGGCTTCCTTGGTATGAAAATTGCAACCTATGCTAACGCTAGGACAACTCTGGAGGCAAGGAAGGGTGTTGGGAAAGCTTTCATCACAGCATTCCGGTCAGGTGCAGTGATGGGCTTTTTGCTAGCTGCTAATGGGCTTCTGGTGCTTTTCATCTCAATAAATGTATTCAAATTGTACTACGGAGATGATTGGGAAGGTCTCTTCGAGGCCATTACTGGCTATGGTCTTGGTGGTTCTTCCATGGCTCTCTTCGGTCGGGTTGGTGGAGGCATCTACACTAAAGCCGCCGATGTTGGGGCTGATCTTGTCGGAAAGGTCGAAAGGAACATTCCTGAGGATGACCCTAGGAACCCAGCTGTAAGAATTTCGTCAACCAACTTTTTCTTGAGAGTTTGTTCTTTTCTTATTCCAAAACCAATTACGTTCTTTTTGGTGCATGGATTCAAATCTTCTACCAGTAATTTATCCCTGATTTCTGGTTGCAGGTTATTGCTGACAATGTTGGAGACAATGTTGGTGATATTGCTGGCATGGGATCTGATCTCTTTGGCTCATATGCTGAATCCTCATGCGCCGCCCTTGTTGTTGCATCAATATCTTCCTTTGGAATTAACCATGATTTGACGGCAATGCTATACCCCTTGCTTATTAGTTCAATGGGTATTATTGTTTGTCTGATTACTACTCTTTTTGCTACTGACTTCTTTGAGATCAAAGCCGTAAAGGAGATCGAACCTGCACTAAAGAGACAGCTTATTATCTCCACCGCTTTCATGACTGTGGGAATTGCTATTGTCAGCTGGATCGCACTCCCGTCTAGCTTTACAATCTTCAATTTTGGTGACCAAAAGGCCGTCACAAACTGGTAAATTTTGTTCCATTCTTTTCTTTTTCATTATTTATAACTTCACGTAGTTGAGCAACTTACTTTCTGAAATGCACTAGGGAGCTCTTCTTCTGTGTGGCAATTGGTTTGTGGGCTGGTCTGGTGATAGGATTTGTCACAGAGTACTACACAAGCAATGCGTACAGGTATCCAATGATTCTCATTCTATGATTCGCTACAAGATGCTCACTCCTAACAGATGTTCACTTATTTCCTTTTCATCTACCTTTGCCTTCCAGCCCCGTGCAAGATGTTGCTGATTCCTGCAGAACAGGAGCTGCCACCAATGTCATCTTTGGCCTTGCTTTGGGATACAAATCCGTCATCGTTCCTATTTTTGCCATTGCCGTCAGCATTTTTGTCAGCTTCAGCTTTGCCGCAATGTACGGTATTGCAGTTGCTGCTCTCGGAATGCTGAGCACCATCGCCACTGGTCTGGCCATTGATGCCTACGGGCCTATCAGTGACAACGCTGGAGGCATAGCAGAGATGGCTGGGATGAGCCACAGGATCCGTGAGAGAACTGACGCACTCGATGCTGCAGGCAACACCACTGCCGCAATAGGCAAGGTAAAAGAATCACTTCATGCTTTGGGGAATCACATCTTACTACTATCTGTTTGCTGAAGTGTTTCTGCTTGTTTCTAGGGGTTTGCCATTGGTTCAGCTGCGCTGGTCTCCCTCGCACTCTTCGGCGCCTTCGTGAGCCGTGCGGCAATCTCAACTGTTGATGTGCTGACCCCCAAGGTGTTCATCGGGCTGCTTGTCGGCGCCATGCTTCCCTACTGGTTCTCGGCCATGACTATGAAGAGCGTCGGCAGTGCAGCTCTAAAAATGGTCGAAGAAGTCCGCAGGCAGTTCAACACTATTCCTGGACTCATGGACGGAACTGCCAAGCCCGACTACGCAACCTGCGTCAAGATTTCAACCGATGCCTCCATCAAAGAGATGATCCCTCCAGGCGCTTTGGTCATGCTCACTCCCCTCATCGTCGGCACTCTCTTTGGAGTCGAGACACTCTCAGGAGTCCTCGCAGGCTCTCTTGTCTCTGGAGTTCAGGTCTGGACATCTTTAAGTTTATCCCTCTTAAACTGTAATCCTAGCTTCAGTTGCATATTTAATCAGAATTCAAAACTCGTGCTCTACAGATTGCCATCTCCGCTTCAAACACTGGAGGAGCGTGGGACAATGCCAAGAAATACATTGAGGTAAGTTTCACAATTCAAGCTGAAATTTCTGCGTCCTGGAATGACAATCTTGAGTCTTGTTCAGGCTGGAGCTTCGGAGCACGCTAAGTCGCTTGGCCCGAAGGGATCAGATCCCCACAAAGCTGCAGTGATTGGTGACACCATCGGAGACCCACTCAAGGACACATCGGGGCCATCTCTCAACATCCTGATCAAGCTCATGGCGGTGGAGTCGCTTGTGTTTGCTCCATTCTTTGCCACTCACGGAGGCATCCTCTTTAAGATCTTTTAGAAGCACCACCCCTGTTCTCGCCTTCCTCATCTTTTCTTTTTTGTTTCTAGATTTTAACACCATTTGGACCAGAGCGATCAATTCTTTTGCATGGCTATATTTATGCAATAACTGTGATCATTAATTGGATATTATATAGATGATTCTCTTAAAAGCTTTTGCTCTGGCTGCGTGAGTTTTCTCCTTGGTTAAAATTGCTGTGCTTGCTTCCTACCAGAACAAACTACATTACTGAAATGTTTGTCATATAGCTTAGAAATTAGTCACTCAGGCAAGCATCAACAAATCATATCACGCAAATTTGGGCATGATCACTTAAACTAGGACACTTGAGCTTAAGTGCTCACCACTCAAACTGTAACATTGAGTCTTGAGTACATATCACTTAGTAGCAATCGCCTTCAAAGCACTCCTCACACGAACCATGCAAGTTGGCAAATTTGACCCACCATAATAATGGTGACCAATACACTTGATTATAACACCATAATGCTTTATTGACATTCTATACATTCATAGGCCCATTAAACTCACCTAAGCTTACATCCTCATCATCTTAATATTCTCAACTTAGTGTCTTGTAATCTTTGGATTGAGCCACAAAGAAAATACTTTCCAAAAATCACTTTGAATTCACCTCTTTGGATGACATCATGCAAAATGCTAAAGAAGGCACAATTGTGTATTAGACACATTTTGGTCAAATGAATCAAATCAAGTCAAAGTTCTACTTGGTTGACATAACTAATCCAAGCAAAAAATATTTTCATATGTTACATGTTACATCATAATTTAGTACTTAATTATTCTTTACTCTTGCAACTAGTTTCGATACTATTAATTTATATTTCTAGAGTATTAATTGCTTCTAAGCTAGGCTATTTAGGTGGATCACCCTTATTAATATCCATGAGTTTCCTAGACAATGAATGATTGTCAAAATAATAATCTAGCAAAGATTATCAGCATTAAGTATGCTTTAACTTCTTAAATTTCCAATTAAGAAAGAATATTACTATTAGAATCTTCTTTTCCCCTCCAAGATGAATGATTTTTGCTAGAAACTAATCCATGGGATGCTAACAACTTCTCATAGTCTAGAACATTAGGTTGAATATTTCATTTATTTTCATTTTTTTTTGTCAATGCTGTTAATTCTAGTAAGCACCTCTTAGTTAATTTATTTTGCAAGCTTGGGAACACCTTAGGATTAATTTTATTTTCAATTTGCACATGGGAACGATTAACTTTTAGAGTGATTTAGTCTTTGAAGACAAACCAATGTAGATATCATGGAATTGAAGTTAAGACTACAATACTTTGTAGTGAACTTATATGCTAAGTGATATGGGTAAAATCGAGTGGGTCAAAACATATTCGAGTGAACTCAGTACTTAACTAACAAAGTCACTGACTAACACATCATGGTCAATACACCTTCTACCTAGATCACTCAAGTTCACAATAGTCTAGGTAGCAAAAGATGAGAATCAATTGGGAATTGCATAAGTGATCACTCTACAACCAAACTCTACATAGAGCATGGACGTAAAATAATGAAAGTTAATTAGGACTTGCATCTTGCAATTATTATCAAAATCAGAAGTGCACAACAACAATTAAATTATAAAGTTCTAACTGCTAATGCTTTTATAAAAATGATCAGCAAAATTTAAGTGAGATTTGGTTTCAAATAATTACATTCATTCAGTATAAAGAAACTTATTGATTCTTAGCCATGCTATAATGAAGTATAAAGTGCACACTGAATAAGTAAGTTTACCAGGTTCAGAGAGGTCACTACCATCAATCACTTAGATGATAGTTTCAGAAACAGAAAGTTCCCACAATTTTGCCAACCAAATAATCAGCAAGAAAAAATTATCTGAAACAAGTAATGCACTAATGAAAGATACAATTGTTTGACTAGATTTTTAAAGTATCATAACTAGACTAGCATCGCTAGATAGCTAAAACTGAAATGAATCCTTGGATACATTGAATTCAGAAATAATAACAATTTTTCTAAATCTAGAGGGCTCTAAAGCCCGAGAATAAACTGAAAGTACCATATGATTTTTTTTTTCATCAATACCAGCTGAGAATCGTTGAAACATTACTTCTTCTTTTTGGGAGGTGGCTGCGGCATCTCTTCATCGTCATCCTCTTCATCATCGTCCTCATCTTCATCACCATCATCATCATCATCTTCATCATCATCATCGTCGTCATCCTCTTCTTCACTCCCTCCTTCGCCATTGGCATCAGGTTCATCGTCATCTTCACCTTCCTCATTTCCTTCCTCATCGGAGAAATCTTCATCCCTGTCATCTTCCTCTCCATCTTCATTGTCCTCATCACCATCATCATCGTCCGACTCACCATCATCCTTGTTCTCTGGCATAGTTTCAGGTTTTCTTCTACCCAAAATCCTTCAACAATATAAAAAGAAAAGAAAACCATAAACATTGTTGAGGTACTATTCAATATGATTACCAAGCTGATTTATGACCTAAAAGAAGCAAGGTAGGATACAGCATCATGACATCAAGTGGAAGGTAAGTGAGAAAAGGAATATTACATATCTATCACATCAGTCCGTTCTCCCAGTTCGCCTTTGCTGCTTGATAATGAGTTCACCTGCAAAAAAAAAGTACAATATAAAAAAGCAAGCAAAAGAAGAGAACAATTCCTCATGCAAAAGCAGTTCTCCAGCCTCCGCCTCCATATGACAGTTGAATTGATTGTATATACACCTTTGGGAGGTCGATTTACAATAAACTTGCAAAAACGATACACATAATAGTTCAGAAAGCAAAATGACAAATCAATGCATCATTATTATATGCCACAATAATAGCAGGGTGACATTTAGACACTCAATAACTATATTCAAAAAGGCATTAAGTTCAGAGTCAGATCAATTGAATCGCATGTGAAGCGAACAGCCCAAGGTAGGATACTTTTACACTTAGCATGACTCTTATTGAATGGACATGGTTACTTTCCATGAATGCAGGTGAAAACCATTTTGCCTCACCAGCTTAATCAAAATCAATGGTGTTCTGTCCAATCTACATATTCCTCAATGTTACCAGCCAGGATTGAAGCGCCATGGTGAATTAGTGACAAGGGAGCAAGAACCACTTATCAAAACATTTCATTTGATGAGGTTGAGAAGAATGAGATTACGTAATTATACACAACAACCAATGAGATAAAGAATTAATTATCAATGAGAAGATTCTTTTAAAAAAGGAACCACCAGTTGACTCAATTAAAAGATCAAGTAAAGAATATTATATACATTGTTATGGAACAAAGTAATCAGAGCCATCCAACACATTACACAATGCCTAAAATGCAAATCTTCGTTGATTGTACACAAACTAGACTGAACTTGCAGGAACATCTCCGACTTAAAGACTCCTAAGACCTAAGAATTTGAATACACATACTCTAATTAGTTCAAATATCTCATATTATTATGATAAGATCCGACTTAAGACCAAGACCACCACATCAAACAATAAAAATCACCATCCCTGATCTAAAAGATTGCCAAGTACAATAGTTCCACTAAAATATGCAGTATTCATCAGATACCGCAGCCATAGGGGGGGTTACAAGAAATGGAAAAGTGTTCATAAGGCAAAGATAGCTCCTAGGAAGCTCATTAACTATGAATATAGATTAAAGATCCATTGAAAACATTTGAGAAAAAAAACCATCCTCAATATTTCAAATATAGAAAAGGCACGAACTCATGCTGCTATACGATAAACAAGATGCTAAAGTAAACAACCTGACAGCAAAATGACGAATGCTCCAACAAAATATTTCATCAAATTCGAAAACCTGAACATTTAACAGATACATCACAGAGCATCAAGAAGAAAAGGGGCGAGGAGAAACTAATCGCATATTTTACAAACACGAGAAAAGAAGTAACGAATCCGAAAACATTCAATCTACAGCCGCTCACAGCACACGCGTGAAACCAAGCACCAGATAAAGCTACAAGATCCCAAATTTCTTATCGCAGTATCATTAATGCGACATAAATGCAGCTTGTCGACAAACGAACAATGATCCACCAACTAGTAAGAGAAGGCTAAAGTCCATAATACCAACAAAATCTCATCTTTAAGCTGGTGATAATATAACCAATGAAAAGCATCGACAACATAAAAAACAAAAGGTAAAAGAGAATGATACGGAGTAGAAAAACCGCATACTCACCGAAAAAAGAGGCCAAAAGAAAGATCTTCGCGCCGCTAAAACCGTCTCCGCCACAAGTAGTTCCATCAGAGTGCGCACAACAGCAGCTCCTCCGATCTCGCTTCGGCACAACACCTCCATCTGTGCGGTACACACATAAGCAAGCACTGACACACTCGAAGGCGAGTGAGTAAGACAAAATGGCCTCGGTTGCTTACCTGAACAATTGCTCGAGCAGAGAGAAGAGGGGAAGAAAGGAACGCATTTTGCAAGCAGCGCCACCCTGCTCGCCGTCCGTGAGAAGGGTGGCGATTTTGCCACCCTAATCATCCTAAAAAAAATTTTAAAATTAGTATAATAATGTACGTCTAATTATCTATCCAATCGTACGGATATTGTTATGGACAAAATCTTTTATGATGAAAAATAAAATCATGAAGAATAATAAAAAATATGTTATAATAAAAGATATTATTATCTATTACTTTTTCATGATTTTTTCACGATTTTATTTTTCTTCGTAGAAGATTTCGTCCATAGCAATATTGGTACCGTTGAATAGATAATTTGACGTAGATTATTATACTAATTTTTAAAATTTTTTTTAGAATTATTAGGGTGGCAAAATCGCCACCCTTCTCACGGACGGCGAGTAGGGTGGCGCTGCTCGCAAAATGCGTTCGGGAAGAAGAACCGGCACCTAAGCGTTCTTCTTAGTGAACGCTGCACCGGGCACAGTGTATGACAGTTTAATATGTCGGAGAAAGAGTGGGTAGGGTTTCTGTATGAGAAAAAAAATATATTATTTATTATTTTTTAAAAAAAAGAGGGATGTGGTTTAGGTTAGGGTTTTGAGTGTAGGTATATTCTTTTTTTTATTAGAATAGACAAGTAATAAAGGGGGAATCCACCCTAAAACTTTGATATTAACAGCAAAAATCCTTAGCAATTGAATAAACATTTCAATTTTTTTTCTAATAGTAATATCTAAAAAAATAACTAATCCACATATTTTAGGAAAAATAGCTTTAATGATAAAAAAATATGAGAATACATGTTAGATGGATTTTTTTGAGCTTTATAGTTATTATTTTATTTTATTTACCTATTAAATTTTAGTATATTTAATTCGACTTTTGGAATTTGGGCATCAATTTAGTATATTATGATTCATCCTTATTATATAATAAATCATTTATAAGTTGTGATACCATCATGATAGATGTTAGACCCAAATTTTCCAATCAATTTTGATTGGTCAACTAGGTTGTTGACCGAGTCAAAATTAGCCCGATCTAAAACCCAAATGCGATTAGGGCTTACGGCGATTTGGACGATGGCAGCATTGTTGCAGTAGACGACGACGTCCGTATGCGTCCATGGCGGCCGACGTCAGGGGCAGACAACCGGCAGTGGACTCAATGCGTGGAGCACGCAGAGACGGGCGACTCGCTTCCGGCGACGCATGCATCCGGCAAGGGAAGCGAAGTTGGCGGCGACCTCAAGCAACACAGCAGCGACATGTGGAGCGTCAACATCGGGTAAGAACTCCGCGTGGTGCGAGCGTGGCATGGCTGGCGATGCTATCGGGCGGCGAGGCATCGTCCTCTGGAGCAAACAAAGCGGGCGGCGCGAGGATCTCGGGCAGAGGGTCGGCGGCTGCAGGGCTAAACGTGGCTGGCGATGATGGCGGTTCCCGAGCACACATTAGAATTGGAGTCAACGGGCGACGCAGAGACGGCGGCCGCATGGCGGTTCGCGACAGGCGACGATGGGTGGTGATGAGGTGATGATCAACTTGGCTACCAGCTTGGCACCACGTCTGACCCTCTTACCCACGTGGAACCAGGTGGCGAATAGGAGTTCGTCCACCTGTCGTCCGAGCTGGTGGCGGGAGTCGAAGCGATGCTGTATAGGTGACGCTCGCGAGGGCTTCGACACTTATGCTCTCTCCGCACTCGCTCTGAGCACTTAGCAAGTTCCGGTGACCAGCTCCAACTTCCCTTCCCCTCTTAGTCCAGCGGTCAACAGCTGATACGCACCGCAAGTGCACGGTGTTATCGAAGTAATACAAAAGATATCGAATCCCACAGGGAACAAGGTGAGTACTAGAAAATCTAATTCTTAGAATCTAAGCTGATCAATTCATGGTTTTTGGAACTTAAGAATTAAAACTAAGCGAAATCGTAAGCAAGAAATCAAACAACTATGGTAGGAAAAATATATGAGAGAGAATATCAGGGCATCGGTTTCCACCACTCTGACGATTTCAATTGCGCTAAGAAATAAATATCTGTTACAGGGATTTACAAATATGCATAAGAATCTACCCTATGGTACAAGGTGCCCTCTTTCGAGTGTACACCCTGGTATTTACCCAGAACGTCTCCTACTTTCGCGGTGGACCGCTCTAGACAAACCCAATGGGTTCCGTGGTAGATTATGAACGCTCGAGCGAAGAACAAGCACTTTCGCGTAGAGCCTTCGCAAGATTCACAATGAGGTTCGGTCGTTACGGTCCTACTCTCGTTATGAACCGTAACAACTATGACATGATAATGCTTGACCAGAGTAAATATTAAGAAATAAATACATCAAGTGAAATATGCTTAAGATATGATCTGAATAACAAGATTAAAACATGATTTGTAGATAAAAATCGTCAAAGGGCTTCAACCTAGCCCTGAAATTAAGTTTACGCTACAACCATCGTCGAGACGCTCAAAATCCTCTCTTTAAACACAAGAAAATCATAGGAAAAGGTTTCTAAGAGGGAAGAGATGATGAACCGAAGGAAATAAGCAAGAATCACTGAGTTCCAACGATCAGATCTTCAAAAATCACCCCAAAGTCGCCGAATCACCGTGTTCTTCCGCCCTAGCCGCTTCGTCGCTCGATGCTCGATGATTAGGCTATGGAAATTGGGGCTTTTATACTCTATCTCTTCGCCTTCGAATAAGCTTTCCAAAAAAGTTCTCACTTGCTAAATTTGGACTTGAATCAGGCCCGGAATCGATGAAAAACCGAGTGAAGGTCGGGCTGCTCCGATAGCTTCACGGGTGAACCCCGCCGGGTTCACCAGGTGGTGAAGTGCATGGTGCAGTTCTGTTGCAAAATAATCACAGGTGAACCCCGCTGGGTTCACCTACCAGTGAAGTTCTCAGAATATTTTCGCGTAGATTTCATCAGACAGAATCACGGGTGAACCCCATGGGGTTCACCTGCCAGTGAAGTGTGCGGCAAATCTCGGATACTCTGACATCATCGGTGAACCCCGCCGGGTTCACCAGGCAGTGATGCGCACGGTGAATTTCGTCTTTCAGCAAGATCACGGATGAACCCCGTCGGGTTCACCTGGCCGTGAAGTCCAGAAAAGGCTTCGATTGAGCCCAAATTTTACGGACATCTTCGTCTTCTCATAAGGAATCACCCCATGCTCTTAGATTCTTCAAAAAGACTTCAAAATTGAGTGATTTTACCTGAAATTCAATAAGACAGACGAAAAGTGAAGATTCTGAAGTTTTTAACTAAATAAGCCTTAAAGGAGTGTAAAAATATTCAAATAGACCCAAATTCATCATGGAATATCAGTAAAAATCACTGCTAAAATGTAAGGCATCAAATACTCATCGACTTAAATTTTTGCTTGTCCTCAAGCAATAAAATAAGATGAAATACAATCTTGGTATAAGAATAATCTTTTGTGTTGAAGTTCGCACCCAAGTTCAGAAAAATACTCTTGAGCAATCCAAGATCTAATCAGAAGAAATCAACTAAAAGGAGTGTCTTAAGCATTCATCAGTTTGGTCCCACAGTTTTTTTAGATGTCAACCAATTTAGAAAGTAGTAAACATGAGATTCAATCAAAGTATACACAACACTCATCTCATTCCTATCCTTCCAATTTATAATGTTGAGGTTAACTCAAATGTTTTATTCAGGATACAAAACACTGATCATTGCATTAGACTTCAATTCATATCCTTAGGTACCATTGCCAATTTTTCGCAATGCCAAGTAGAGGAGTCTTTTTATTTCAATTCACATTTCTTAGATTTCAACTCATATCCTTCGGTACCACTGCCAGTTTTTCGCAGTGCTAAGTAGAGGAATCTAAGTGTGATTTTTTTTAAAGCTAACAGAAATCAACATATCCTGGCTTTTAACAAATGCAGTGTTTCCCCAATACTAGAAAGGAATTCAAAGTTTGAAAAAAGAATATGTATCCTGATATGTATCGAATGTAAATTACAAACCAAAATCAATTGAAGAATCATGAAAACGCTTGACCCACTAAATGAACGACCTAAAATCAATCCACTTAGAGAATTTCTAATTCATAGAATATATGGACATGACTATTGAGTAAATTTTCAACAAGTACTATATTCAACATGTCTTGATAAATTCCAACCAATCATGCAAAGCTATCATTAGACAAGACTAGCGATATATACCTTAAAACAACTTCATGAAAACACATAGATCCACACATCATGTAACATGTAAAGAGGGTTATATCGTAATATAGCACTAGAGTGGAAAGCAAGTGGTTAAGTAAAATCACTACAAAAAGTGGGGCCTGTAGATGTGAACAAGGCCCATGAATAGTGGCATATAAGATATAATGCCAATATCAAAATAACATCAATCAGAAAATGTCATAACCAATCTATAAAGAGTCAGAACACAACAATCAAGCAGAAGCTGGAGTAAAGACAGCTCACCGCTCTAAATTGTTGCATAGTCCTCTATGCAACGTATTATATGTGAGAGGAGAAGGTGGCGATGTCGTCAGGTTGCACAGTGTACTTCACGGGTGAACCCCGCTGGGTTCACCTGGTCGTGAAGTGCACTGATCTTTAGTGAAAATCCAGCAAAAATCTCTCGTTCTAAAGGCACACCTGTATCACAAAAATAAACCTCTAATCAGCATATATCAAGATCAAGATTTCCTAGAATAAGCTAGATAAGCAAGAGAGAGGGGTACTCAATGATGATAAACAAAAAACTAAATGACAACCAATGCAAATAAATAAAAATGAAAACAACGAGAAAACTTGGGTTGCCTCCCAAGAGCGCTTGTTTAAGGTCATTAGCTCGACCGTAGTGTTATTCATAAATCAGAATGAAGATATAATTACCAAGGGGTTCATACCTTGAAGGGTCAGAAAATGATTTCAAGTTTATTTTACCTTCATCAGTTACCTTGGTTGTTTCCTTATGCAAATTTTCAAATTATACCTTCTTCAAGTTCACTGGTTCTGTTGAATCTAGGAGTATAGCAAAAGGTTGAGCTTTTCATTGTCCTTCACCTTCTCTTCAGCTGCAAAACAGATATCTATAGGATCCGCAAACAATTTGTCAATCATATCTTGGTTAACTACTTCCTCAACAACATCAACATTGTGACAAGACCCTACAAAAGAAGGTATATCCTCAAGTGGTTTCTCATGTTCTATCTCCTCTTTTGATTGTTCAGGTTGAAGTGTCTCAGGAGATTTAATCTCAGTGTCATGTGCAGGCATCCTAGGCTCCTCAAGTTGTTTCCCATCACAAGTTATAATTGCATCACAATATTCTCTTGGGTCTGTTTCAGATTGGGATGAGAGTTTACCAGAGGCTATTGTAGAGGTGCTAGCTTGATTAGCCAATTGGGTTTCCAACATCTTATTATGGGCCTCGAGAGCATTTACTTTAGATGTTAGTTGCCTAATGACTTCACAAACACTCTCATTTTCCTTGGTTTATGTTGCCACAATAGTCTCTAGTAGTGACTCAAGGTTAGACTTTTGAGGTGACACAAACTGCCTCGATTGAAATTCAGGAGGTTGCCTATAGTTAGGTTGGGGAATTGTGTTGGGATTGTTCTCATAGGAAAAATTTTCATAGTCCCATATACTTGGATTGTATGTGTTGGAATATGGGTTTAACTGTGGTCTAGGGTGGTGAGTCCAAAAGGTATTGGCTTGCTTTCCAAAAGGTTCAAGTTGTGAGATTCCTAATTGGCATTCGGCGAAGCTGTGTCCTTGACCATCGACTGTGATTGAAGGCCATATCCTCCAGTAGGTTCATAGCATCATCCACACTCTTGTTCATCAAAGCCCCGCCAGCAGCTGCATCAACAATACGTCTCGAGTTAAAATTTAGACTATTATAAAAGGTGTGAACAATTACCCATTTTTGAAGTCCATGATGTGGGCATATTCTTTGAAGTTCTTTAAATCTATCCCATGCTTCATAGAGTGATTCTCTATCTTTCTGAGTAAAGCTTATAATCTGGTTATGAAACCACACAGTCTTGCTTTGAGGGAATTATTTGGACAAGAAAGTTTGTGAAAGCTCTTCCCATGTTCTGATTGAAGCAGATGGTATAGTATGCAACCACGCTCTAGCCTGATCCCTGAGAGTGAAAGGAAATAATCTTAACTTAATTGCATCAGTAGAAACACCATTAATTTTAAAAGTATCACAATATTCCAAAAATATAGCCAAGTGCATATAAGGGTCTTCAAGTGGAGAGCATCCAAACTGGTTTTGTTGAACCATTGATAGTAGTGTAGGATTGATCTCAAAACTGTTGGCTTCTACATTCAGGCGAGCAATGCTTGATTGTAAGTGTTCTATAGATGGAGCAACATAATCTCTCAAAGTCTTGTTGTTCATATTTCTAGCAGTCAAAGGTGCTCGGGCATTCTCCAAATTCAACGATCACCTGTTCTTAAGCTCATTTGCAAAAACTATTGATCAGACACAATGATAAAGCTTAAGAAAGGAAATAGCTAAAATAAAAATAAAAATAAAAAGGAAGAAAAAGAAAAATGCTTAGTCTACCAATCCTTAGAAATATACTAATATCAACCGTTGTTCCCCGGCAACGGCGCCAAAAACATGATACGCACCGCAAGTGCACGGTGTTATCGAAATAATACAAAAGATATCGAATCCCACAGGGAACAAGGTGAGTACTAGAAAATCTAATTCTTGGAATCTAAGTTGCTCAATTCATGATTTTTGGAACTTAAGAATTAAAACTAAGCGAAATCGTAAGCAAGAAATCAGACAACTACGGCAGGAAAAATATATGAGAGAGAATATCAGGGCAGCAGTTTCCACCACTCTGATGATTTCAATTACGCTAAGAAATAAATATCTGTTACAAGGATTTACAAATATGCATAAGGAATCTACCCTATGGTACAAGGTGCCCTCTTTCGAGTGTACACCCTGGTATTTACCCAGAACGTCTCCTACTTTCGTGGTGGACCGCTCTAGACAAACCCAATGGGTTCCGTGGTAGATTATGAACCCTCGAGCGAAGAACAAGCACTTTCTCGTCGAGCCTTCGCAAGATTCACAATTAGGTTCGGTCGTTACGATCCTACTCTCGTTATGAACCGTAACAACTATGACATGATAATACTTGACTAGAGTAAATATCAAGAAACAAATACATCAAGTGAAATATGCTTAAGATATGATCTGAATAACAAGATTAAAACATGATTTGTAGATAAAAATCGTCAGAGGGCTTCAAACTAGCCCTGAAATTAAGTTTACGCTACAACCATCGTCGAGACGCTCAAAATCCTCTCTTTAAACATAAGAAAATCACAGGAAAAGGTTTCTAAGAGGGAAGAGATGATGAACCAAAGGAAATAAGCAAGAATCACTGAGTTCCAACAATCAGATCTTCAAAAATCACCCAAAAGTCGCTGAATCACCGTGTTCTTCCGCCCTAGCCGCTTCGTCGATTGATGCTCAATGATTAGGTCATGGAAATTGGGGCTTTTATACTCTATCTCTTTGCCTTCGAATAAGCTTTCCAAAAAGTCCTCACTTGCTAAATTTGGACTTGAATCGGGCCCGAAATCAATGAAAAACTAAGTGAAGGTTGGGCTGCTCCGATAACTTTATGGGTGAACCCCGCCGAGTTCACCAGGTGGTGAAGTGCATGGTGCAGTTCTGTTGTGAAATAATCACAGGTGAACTCTGCCGGGTTCACCTACAAATGAAGTTCTCAGAATATTTCCGCGCAGATTTCATTAGACAAAATCACGGGTGAACCCCATGGGGTTCACCTGCTAGTGAAGTGTGCGGCAAATCTCGGATACTCTAACATCATCGGTGAACCCCGCCGGGTTCACCAGGCAGTGATGCGCGCGGTGAATTTCATCTTTCAGCACGATCACGGGTGAACCCCGCCTAGCCGTGAAGTCCAGAAAAGGCTCCGATTGAGCCCAAATTTTACAGGCAGCTTCGTCTTCTCATAAGGAATCACCCCATGCTCTTAGATTCTTCAAAAAGACTTCAAAATTGGGTGATTTTACCTGAAATTCAATAAGATAGATGAAAAGTGAAGATTCTGAAGTTTTTAACTAAATAAGCCTTAAAGGAGTGTAAAAGTATTCAAATAGGCCCAAATTCATCATGGAATATCAGTAAAAATCACTGCTAAAATGTAAGGCATCAACAGCAGCCTTCTGGCCATCTTTCTAACATCCAGTGGTGTGAGTGGGCAGTGCGACATTAGGGGAGCTCCAGTGTTCCCTAATTCTGGTTCCTGCTCCGGCTCTGTGTGGCTACGACGCCGGAGTCTCTTCCGGCTGAGGTAATAGCACCTCCCCGTCTCTCGGTTTTGGTTTTCTGGCGTCTTTATCCTTCAGCGTTCGTCCCCAGTTCGTACGTTGCTCACTTCCATTTTCTCTGTTCCCTTCGAGCTCGCTTCTCTGTCATGTTTCATTACCTAAATCACATTTACCGTTTTTAATATCAAAATTCAGTATAATACCAAAATACATCCCAAATCAATATCATGCATCCAAATACATCAAAAGCCATCATATATGTCAAATCACAAACATCATATACCAACACAAATATATAGAGTTTTTGCAAAAATTGTGAAGCTACAGTAACTGTAGAAAAACTTCAACCACTATTTTGCATAAATCTCACTCAAGAATCAAATAATCTCGGTTCCAAATCAGTGCAAAAGCATATAAATCAAATGGAGAAACCAAATGTAACAGCTAGGTAAAGAGATTCTCACAAATTTGAGCAAAAAATCGGGCTGCAATCAAGCTTCGGCGGCGAACTCGTGTTCTTGCGAATGTCCGGCGCTTCCTGATGATATTCGGCCAAAATCTCGTCGGAGGATCAACGGAAAGGGTCGCTGGTGATGAAGAAAGGTCAAGAACAAAGATCTGTCGCCTAAGGTGGAAGGAATCAACGAGAAATCGGGTTTTCATGGTTCGTAAGCCATTCACGGTTGCGGCCGTAAAAGTTTCTGTGATGTAAATCCATCTGCAAAAGTTAAATTTACAACCATGAGTGACTCACGGCCACGCTTGTGAATGTCTCGTCGGATACCTTTTCTTCATGTAAAAATTTTTCAAAAATTCCTGCACATAAAACAACTTATTAAAAGATAAAAATTCATCAATACACGCTGCAAAAATTTATTAAAATTTAAAGAAAATCAAAAACCAAAAACTAAGAATGGTAAAAATCAGAAATTTGGGTTGCCTCCCAAAAGCGCTTGTTTAAAGTCATTAGCTTGACCACAGCTTGTTGTCATGGTGGAGTTGGTGAATCAGTGCCATAGTAGAGAGCATATAATCTTCTACTTTTTCTTCTCCTCAATAGTGTGTCCACCAAAGTATACATCCAGTTAAGCAGGTGGATCCATGTTGCAGTGGTCAGTACATGCATACAAAAATAAGAGTTAGAATCATGCAAAGAATAATCAATAATTTTCCTGTATTTATCCAAGAGTAAAATCATGCATTCTTCCTTTAGATTTATATCAGCAACTGGAAGAAGATTAGAATTAAAATCAAAGAACTCATACCCTGGATTGATCAAGAAGTTTTCGAATTTCAAATTTGGTTTTTCTCTTACCTCAATACCAATGTGATCAAAAATCTCATGTGCTATCTTTTGGGTACCTATGCTTGGATTTGAATCAAACAATATTTCAATCACCCCATCATCTTTGTCCTTAAAATCATCTCCTTCATCTATCATGCAAATTTCTATTGAATTTTTCTGGAGAATAGGAATTGATGATTCATATGGTAGTGGTGGTGTAATATGCTCAGGATCCTCTTCCTCATTTTTTTTCCTCAATTTCTTTTTCTTCAAAGGGATGTTCCATCCTAACACAATCAAATTTATCCCCATCTATCTCGCTAGTTCTTTCTTGAGGATCATTAAATTCATCATCTTTTTTCTCATTAGAATCCAAAAGTTCAAATTTCTCTTCAAATAAGTCCCAAATATTTATGCTGTAAGACACTTCATTATGTGAGAGGGGACTAGATGGCTGGTAAAATGTTGAGGAAGGTAAATCAAAATCATCCAAATTATTAAAATTTGTAGGAGGTAAATCACAATCATCAAAATTTTTAAAATCATCAAAATTTGAAGAATCATCAAAATTTGCAGAAGGTAAATCACAATCAGGAGTCATGACTAATGATTGATCCATCTCTACAAAATTCTCAGATTTATCCTGGATTCCATCCTCTATATCATTTTTATTAGTGCCATAAATCATACTATGAATATTCTCATTTTCCAAATCAAACTCAAGTATACAACTTTGTTGTGCTATCTGGGTTTCTAGCATTTTAGTATTAGCAGTTATAAATTCTACTTGAGAAGTAAGCTGAGCAATCATCCCACTAAGATCTTCAAGTTTCTTAATTTGATTTATTATAATTTTTTCAAGCATGGATTCAAGCATAGATTCTTCAGTATCCTCACAGAGTGGTTCTGAATTATTATTTGAGAAATCCTCATAAAAAGAAGTTTGGTGATTTTTTCCATCTAGAATTATACTGATCATCTTGGTACCATGATAAATTAGAACTAGCAGGATTTCCAAATTGGCACTCAGAAGGATAATGATAATAGCTTCCACAAATATCACAAGTAACAGTAGATTGCTTTCTTGAATATTCAGTGTATTGAGAAAAAGAATTTACCCTTGCTGCAGGTGATTGAAATGCAACTGTGTCATATTCTCTTGTCATCGCCGGTGGCACATATGTCTGACCTGACCATTGACATTGATTAAACATCATTTTTTTTCCAATAAAATTCAGAAATATAAAATATAGAATAGGAAATGCAAAATATGTAGACAAGTGATTTTTGAGTTCTCCTGTTCATGCAACGTGTTAATCCAAAAAGAGGAAAATAAAATAAACTAACTATATAAAAAAAATTTGCGAAAAACAAATAAAACAAAAAAATGAAAAAAAAAATATAAAAACTAAAAAATATAAAGAATAAAAACAAAAATAAAAACAAATAAATAAAAAAAATGTCTAGTCTATAAATCTCACGATTAAATCAATATTGACTGGCATGATCCCCGGCAATGGCGCCAAAAACTTGATAGGTATCCGCAAGTGCACGGATTTATCGAAGTAATAAAAGTTACCGATCCCACGAGGACTACGAAGCTAAGTACTGACTTCTCGACTTGTTTGAATTCAGGCGGACAAAATCAATGGTTCTTCTAAACTTTTACGGACATGCAAACTCAAAAATAGCTTTTTAAAGGGTTCAGTTTCTAACGAGTCGGGAATTCATGGGTTCGCCACATTGACAATTATGAGTTGTTAAAAGAATAACTAATTCACAGAAATTATCTAACATGAAAGGAACTCTTCCAAAGGTGCATACTACCTCCTCCTGAAGCGTAGTCCGGTATTCAACTAGATTAACTAACTACTCCCGTGATAGTTAACCCAATTGAACCCCTTAAGCTCTATGAAGCGTTTGTTTAACTCTTCAGACAAATCCAAACTACTCCCGTGATTGGATTCATAGGTCTAGTTGAAATAGATCGGACGTTGCGATTCACCTCCCGGTCCTTCTCGCAACGTCTAAAACGTAAAAATACTTGGCCAGTGTAAATTACGAGATATGTAAAATTTCAACTAAATCATGCAGATAAATTCTAATGAAAATAGTAAAAGCATGGATTAACTCATAAAAGTCAAAGGGCTATGCCCAATCATCCCGACAAAGGTTTCTACTCGCTCATGTTAGTATGGAAATACATGGTGTTGTGATGAACTAGTAAACGCATAAAAGATTGCAAGAAATCTCTAAAGAGACTACAAAACTACCTTCTCCTTGATCCGAGGATGAGGATTGGCTGATCTATCGTCGCCTTCAGGGGAAATCTCGCCGGAAAAATGTTTGAAACCAGGTTTTCGCCCTTGTCGCCGCCGCCGTTGGCTTTCATCCGTCAAAGCTCTCTTAAACCGATCAAAATCCCATCTTTTATAGCTAGACCGGTTTAGAACCCATCAAGGAATGGTTCTGCAAAGTTTGGCTCAAATCCGGTTCAAAACGAGAGAGATTCGAGCGAAAAACTCGTCAGGCGGAAACTTTTATGGCATGTGATGTGTTTACGGCTTCGGCCGTAATTCTTTCGGCGTATAATGCTTTTGGTCACAGAAACTTCAACGGCCGGTGATGGAATTACGGCTTCACCCGTGAAAGTTTCTATGAACTTCCATACTTAGCCGATTTTCGTCCTTTGCTCGAATGCAGAATTACGGCCGACCCAGAATTACGGCCAAGGCCGTGAAAGTTGCGTTCTTCACCGTTTTCGCTCCAAATTTGACATGTAAGCTCGTGATCTTCTCGGGAATCATGATATGGCTTCAAATCTCCCAAAACCCATCATTTTTGGGCTATTTTACCTACATTTTCAATAAAAACCAAGAAAAGTGAAGATTCTGTGCAAAGTAATATAAAAACACTAAAAGTAACACAAAATCACGCAAATAAGCTCAAAATATGATCTAAAACATAAGCAAAAACACTATATAAATGCAACGCATCAAAATACCCTAGACTTAGAATTTTGCTTGTCCTCAAGCAATACCTTGATATGTATAAAGAATGTAAAGATAAGGAACACTCATTTGTTTTTGCCCCTAATAATATCCTTAGTCCACAAATTAAGCAATCAATCCTTCAAACTCAAGTAATCCAAGAAAAATCAACATAGAGATAAATTCCAAGAGGTTACAATCCAAGAAAGATAAATTTCACAATTCATGTCATAACATCCATTCAACACACACTAAGTATCACATACTTTCAACTTAATAAATCTATCTTACTCAATAGACAAAAATTTATTGCAAGAATTTGGTGATGTTAAAGATAAGAGATTTTTAAAGCAATTTGGTCTTTAAACTATCATATGTCATAACATTGTTTAAAGTATACTACAGAGTAGTATAATCTAACTCATAGTCTCAATCATGAAAGTTAGCGGAGTTGTCCACTTAACCTACAACTTTCTCTTTTTCTTTTTTTTTTCTTTTATTAGACTTCAACTCATGTCTTCGGTACCACTACTAAATTTAGCAGTGCCAAGTAGAGGAGTCATTCTCTCTCTCTCTCTCTCTCTCTCTCTCTCTCTCTTTTTCTCTCTTTTTTTTTTCTTTTTTTTTTCTTGTGGAGAAAGCTGGTTAGTGGCATGGTATTTAAATCGTTGTTGATCTTTCGGCAAAAGGGTTAAATATTTGTTTTAAAAGTTCTCCCTCGGTTACTTGATCACAATAGATTTAAAGTATACCAAGTGATGGTATAATATAACTCATGACTATAGATTTCTCAACTAGAGGAGTTGGAGCAAATCTCAGTTAAATAAATATCACCAAATTCTATTCATAAAAATTTCCATCAAGCAGAAACAGATAAATTAAACTTTAAGTATAAAGATACCATGCATGTGTCCTATGAACATATAACAATCTATGTATAAATTTTATGAATACCAGAATTGAATTTACTCAACAATTTACGTCTACATGAAATTTCAAAAAATTTCCTAAGTCATCAAATTAATCACTCAAAATGTTTCCTAAGTTTAAAATTAAGGACAAAACAAATTTGATTATTCCTTAACAATCATAAACATTCAAGATACATACTTATAAAGCTTTGATGAAAAAGCAAAATATATGAAGGACACCCTAGACTTAAGTTGTTGCATATACATAAACATTAAAATCAATGAATGATAGATTTCAGAAAAATTTTGCGAGAGTTCCTTTTAAAATATATAGTGATTCCCTATGCAATTATGTCAAAATATGAAAACATGACATCGAAAAATCTAGAAACTGCATCACATTAATGATAATCAATTTTTTACAATGTAAACAAGTTTCAAACTTCAAATACTATCATGTTTCATTATCTAAATCACATTTACCGTTTTTAATATCAAAATTCAGTATAATACCAAAATACATCCCAAATCAATATCATGCGTCCAAATACATCAAAAGCCATCATATATGTCAAATCACAAACATCATATACCAACACAAATATATAGAGTTTTTGCAAAAATTGTGAAGTTACAGTAACTGTAGAAAAACTTCAACCACAATTTTGCATAAATCTCACTCAAGAATCAAATAATCTCGGTTCCAAATCAGTGCAAAAGCATGTAAATCAAATGGAGAAACCAAATGTAATAGCTAGGTAAAGAGATTCTCACAAATTTGAGCAAAAAATCAGGCTGCAATCAAGCTTCGGCGGGGAACTCGTGTTCTTGCGAATGTCCGGCGCTTCCTGATGATATCTGGCCAAAATCTCGTCGGAGGATCAACGGAAAGGGTCGCTGGTGATGAAGGAAGGTCGGCCAAAATACTTTCTTCGTTCGCTATGGGCACCTGGGTAGGGGGTTCTGGTATGGGGCTTCTGATCTAGTTGTCATGATACAGGATGCAAAATGTGTACAGAAAACAAAGCCAAGAAGTCCGGTATAAAATGCAAAGGAGAGACCGGCGGAGCTAGACAAGAGTTAGCTCCAACCTGCCTCTGATACCAAAATTGATGTAGCAGAACTGATAGGAGGGGTTGT
Organism: Costus lasius; assembly: GCA_027563935.2. Lineage (NCBI taxonomy): Eukaryota > Viridiplantae > Streptophyta > Magnoliopsida > Zingiberales > Costaceae > Costus > Costus lasius. The sequence goes on from CM050448.1 coordinate 106,827,469, forward strand.
CCTTAGATCTGTACTCTAGGGAGGCAGAAACGATGATGCAAAAAATCGTGAGAGGGTCTTGAGACGAGGGAAAGAAAAGCGCTTCAGGGGGAATTCGGGAAAACCGATAAAATCCGTGCTGCTAAGACGCGACTTGAGCAATACTGGCGAGCCGAGAAAACCAATGAACGAACTAAACTAAAATTACTAACCTCGTTGTAGAGCCAATTTCGAGCACGCATGCACGTGCAGTCGGAATTCCCTCACAACACAACGAAGCGGAGGGCATTCGTGCACCCTAGATGAAGCCGGACGGTGCAAAGCTGGATGCTCCAGGAGAAGTCGCAGGAGCTGGGAAGTGTTCGGCACACTCAGAACACAGTAAGTAAAAGAAGAGGTGCCCGGAGTGATTCGGTGTCGCTCCGACCCTTTTGATTGAATTGAAATTGCACTACAGAGGGAGGAATGGGAGGACTCACAGGCGAGTCTCCCAGAGTTTGCTGGACCTAGACCTTCTCGTGGGGGAAAGTTGCTACTACAACAAAGCTGAAGAAAACACAAGCCCTTAGCGCTCTTTTATAGATCAAGAGGGGTGGGGAGACACATGACAAGCACATGAGAGTTGTTGGAGAAGCCAACAACCTCTAAATTCCTAAAAGAGGGTCAATATGCCCTCTAACAAACTGAAAAGCAAACTACCAACTATGTGCAAGGAATATGCTGAGGGGCTGGCCCTTGGACTGGAGTTCCTGGGCCATTGTTCGGGACGAGTTGGCCACGCTAAACCATTTCGGAGCAAGCCGCCACAAAGCAGTAAAACTTGCTGATCGTGGGCTGGTTCTGGATGTTATTGGTGGTATCTTCGGTCGAGTTGAGGACCCGGTTGTGACAACGGTCGATGATGGGATCTGGCGGTGGTCCTTGGGGAAGATTCGCTATGAGAATAGGGTGGAGGGACTCCTTGGAAGTAGAAGATGGACTGAGAATCCCCACATATCAATCTGGAGGATGTGAGAAACGCTGCGAGCGTCGAACGGGGTACTGGATGGAGCTTTTCAGCATTTTTGGGCAAATTACGGCAGGGCCGTAATTTTTATTATGGGCCGCAATTTTGATCTAAATCTGGGTAGAAACTTTGGAGTTCTTCTTCGGCAGTTATGGGCAAATTACGGCAGGGCCGTAATGTTTGTTATGGGCCGTAATTTCGGTCTCAATCTGGGCAGAAACTTTGGAGTTCTTCTTCGGTAGTTCTGGGCAAATTATGGCAGGGCCGTAATGTTTATTACGGGCCATAATTTTGGTCTCAATCTGGGCAGAAACTTCAGAGTTCTTCTTATGCAATTCTGGGTAAATTACGGCAGGGCCGTAATTTTTATTATGGGCCATAATGTTGGATGAAATCTAGGCAGAAACTTCTGGGTGTTGAGCCGCCCATTTTATAGTAGGGCCGTAATGAATATTACGGGCCGTAATTTTAGGCTGGAATTCGGCAGAAGCCTCTGTTTGGGCTGCATAAACCTCTATTTGGGCTAAAAATTTGTGGGGGTCTTTCTGAGACCCTATAGAAGCTCCCGAGTGTCTTCTAAGGGTGTTGGGTCACACCCATAGGCTTCCATGACTCTGTCAGTTCCCCCGGGGTGGGGAGAATTCTCCTCTAGAGAAAAAGGGGCTAGTATGTCGGCGGACAGGGTACCAGAGGGCAGGGGTGCATGGAACGGCAGGAGGTCGGCGATGTTGAAGATAGGGCTGATGAGGGAGTCCTCCGGTAGGTCGAGGATGTAGGCATTGGCACCAACCCTTCGCAGAACTGTGTAGGGTCCATCGCAACGTGCATGCAATTTCCAGTTGGCTCTATCCCTCACTCGCTTAGGGTGAAGTCGTACCATCACTTGCTCACCCACTCGAAAATGGCGTGGCCTACGGTGCTCATTGGCCTTAGCTGCATACTGGGTATTGCTTAAGAAGATCCGACAGCGAATCTCATCGTGTAAACCCGCGATGTGGGATACAAATGCGTATGCAGACTCATGGATGGAAGGGGGAGCAAGAACATTATGCATGTCAATGGGTTTGCGTGGCTGGTGCCCAAGCAAGACCTGGAAAGGACTCAACACGATAGACCGGTTGAAAGCGCTGTTATATGCAAACTCCGTAATGTGCAAGTGATCGGCCTAATGGCATGGGAAATCACCGGCTAAGCAATGCAGGAGGTTGCCCAAACTACAGTTCACGACCTCCATTTGGCCATCGGTCTGCGGCTAGTATGTAGACGAGTACTTGAGCGTGGTGCCAAGTAAGGACCAAAGGGACTTCCAGAAATGACCGACGAACCGGGTGTCGCAGTTAGACACGATGGTGAGGGGTAGCCCATGGAGGCGAACAATCTCTTTGACAAAGAGGCGTGCAATGTGGGAGGCATCGGCCGTCTTAGAACATGGCACGAAGTGTGCCATCTTTAAAAAGCGATCCACGACAACGAAGATGGAGTCGTGGCGCGAGGCCGTGCGGGGTAAGCCAAGGACAAAGTCCATGCTGATCTCTAGCCACAAACCATGAGGGACCGGAAGTGGGGTGTAGAGACCGGTGTTAGGAGGGTGGGGTTTGGCACGTTGGCACGTGCCACAGTGTCGGATGACCCTATCCACGTCCTTACGAAGAGTGGGTGAAAAGAAATGATCTTCGGCCAAGTCGAGGGTCTTATCACGGCCATGGTGCCTAGTGGCACCACCGGCGTGGAGCTCAAGCAAGAGGTGCTCACGCAGGGAAGAACGGGGTACACACAAGCGGTTACCATAGACGAGGTAACCATCGTGAAGACGGTAGAGCAAGTCTAGTGGGTCGGAGGCGAGAAGCCTAGCAAGAATAGGGCCAAAGTCGGGGCAGTCTGCGTACTCATCGCGGATATGGTCCAAGGCGACCATGAACGTAGTCAAGGTACACAGGAGGGAACAGACATGACTGAGGGCATCAGCCATGACATTTCCCTTGCCGGCCTTGTGGGTGATCACAAAGGTATATTGTTGAAGAAATTCAACCCACTTCGCATGGCGAGGGGCGAGTTTCTTCTAGGCGTTAAGGAATGAGAAGGCTTGGTGGTTGTTGTATAAGATGAACTCCGTATGGAGGAGGTAGTGACGCCATTGCCGGAGGGACTAGACAATTACGTAAAACTCCTTGTCATACGTGGAGTAGCGCTGGCATACCTCGTTCAGCTTCTCGCTGAAGAAAGTGATGGGGTGGCCTTCCTAGCTAAGCGTACCCCCGATGCCAGTGCCGGAGGCATCGCTGGCGACCTCGAAGACCTTGGAGAAGTCAGAAAGTCGAAGGACAGGGATCGAGGTCATAATGTCCTTAAGGTTAGGAATGCACGTCTAGACACGAGGGTCCAATTAAATTCCTCATGTTTGGTGCAGGCGGTCAAAGGGGAAGCGATGGTGCTGAACCCCTTGATGAACCGTCGATAGAAGGCTCCGAGGCCGAGAAAGCTGTGGACCTTAGTGACAGATTCGGGTTCAGGCCATTGCCGGATGGCCTCAATCTTAACCGGGTTGACCATAAGACCCTCGTCGAACACGATGAAACCCAGGAACTGAACCTGGGTGTCCAGAAAAGTGCATTTCTTTGCATTAAGGAACAAGCGCTCCTTACGCAAGATGTCGAAAGTCAGGCGGAGGTGTTCAAGGTGGTCGTCATGGGTGTGGCTGTAGACGAGGATGTCGTCAAAGTAGACGACCATGAATTTCCCCATGTATGGTTTGAGGACTTGACTCATGAGACGCATGAAAGTAGAGGGGGCATTGGTGAGGCCGAAAGGCATCACGAGCCACTCGTAGAGGCCATCCTTCATTTTGAAGGCCGTCTTCCACTCGTCACCTTCGCGGATGCGGACCTGATGGTAGCCGCTACGTAGGTCAAGTTTACTAAACCAACATGACCCGGATATGACGTCAAGCATGTCATCGAGTTACGGGATGGGAAATCGATACTTGACGATGATGCGATTGATTGCTCGGCAATCAATACACATCCGCCATGAGCCATCCTTCTTAGGTGTAAGAAGGGCCGGAATAGCGCAAGGGCTAAGGCTTTCATGGATGAAGCCTTTGGCAAGGAGGTCATCGACTTGCCTCTTGAGCTCCGTATGCTCAATGGGGTTGAGACGATGGTGAGGCAAGTTGGGCAAAGATGCCCTAGGGACAAGATCAATGACATGCTGAATGTCACGATCCGGTGGGAGTCCAATCGGAAGGTCAACCGGAGAAAGGTCCGAGAACTCGGTTAGGAGGGTTGCGACCTCCTCGGGCACCATGGGTGCCAGAGGGGGAGGGTCACAGGAAACCTCGCACACCATGAGAGCGTAAACCACCTTAGTCTCATGGGCCTCGTGGACAAGTGCAATGGGTCACACAAGGGCGACCGGTTTGGGTGCAGGAGTGGCCGGTTGAGTGGGAGTGATGAGGCCCTTGGAGGTGGAGACTCGCAGCTCCTTAGGTGGAGCCGGAGTGAAGAAGATTTTACCCCCCCCCCCCCCCCCCCATGCTGGAAGACGTAAGTGTTGGAGCATCCATAGTGGACGATGTCGCGGTCATAGAGCCATGGGCGGCCGAGGAGGACATGGACGACGTCAATGGAGGTGACGTCGCACCACACCTTGTCATTGTAGTCCCCGAGATAGATAGGGACTTGATAGTGGTGAGTGACGGGGAGGCTAGTGGCATTGACCCAAGCGATCGAGTATGGCTTGGGGTGTTCCATGGGGAGACCGAAACGGGTGACCGCAGATCATGACACGACGTTGAGGCTGCTGCCTCCATTGATCACAATCTTGCACGAGTGTCTGTTACACTTAATGTAAGTGTAGAAAATACTCATGCACTTCCAATCCTCGGACGGAGTGGGTGAATGGACAAGGGTGCAGCACACAACCACCATGCTAGGTCGTGGGCTCGTCTCGTCATCCAAGTAACATTGGGGTCCAACCTCTTGGGCCGTAGGCGGGCCGCGAGGGACGTGGGGCTGAGAGTCGCGAACCGGGGTGGACAAAGGTATGCAACGCTCGGGCGTGATGTGCAAGGATCAACGTGGGCAATCCTTGTTAAAGTGACCAATTTGGCCGCAATGGCGGCAAGGGCTAGGTGGAACAACGGTGAGAGGGGCCTTACCCTTCTCGTCCCAAGTCAGGCGAGAGCGAGGTGCCTCGTGGGGTGCATCACAGGGTGGTCGGCGATGGCCAAGATGGGTAGGACACGGTGGTGCCTCGGAGCGAGGGGGCTGAGCTGCTGCCAGAGGCGCATAGATAGGTCAGTGCACTGGCAAAGGCTCGGTGTGATGGGTGCATGACCACAAGTCCTGCTTGATCTCGTGAGCATGGTGGAGGACGAGGATAATCGTGTCTAGACCATAGGTGGGCAAGGCATGCCTGATCTCCTCGCGGAGACCATTGTGGAACCGAGAGAGGGTGAACGCGGGGTCTTCCTTTAGGTTGCAGTGAATACCGAGTTCGTCAAAGCGAGTATGATACTCGTCGACAGTGTCGGACCCTTGGGAAATGACACAATAGGGGTCGAGGAGACGCTGTCTATACGTAGGGGGAACGTATTTCTCCTTAAGTCGGTAGCACATCTCCTCCCATTGAGTGATGGGGGGAAGGTGCTGATCTACTAGTTGGCGCTCTACGTTCATCCAGTATAACTAGGCGGGGCCGGTTAGCAAAAGACGGACGTAGCTGACTTTAAGGTGCTCCAACATGGTGCTCTATTCGAAATAATTATCGACGGCTGCAGCCCAGTCGAGGAAGACATGGGGGTCTAGGCTACCGTTGAAGATGAGAGGGTCAACGCGCATGAGCTGACAGACCTCGTCGTCCTCACGGCTACGTGGAATAGGACGTTGTGGGGGAGCGACATCCTCAGCCCATGCAGACTCCTCAGCAAAGGGGTCAAAATGGGGTGACTCGTTGGCATGCATCCACAGCGGAGCCAACGGAGGTGGAACACTAAGTGAGGGCGGCCCTCGGCGGGCTTAGACCGGAGTTCCACAACGCGGTCCATGAGGTCCTGGACCGAGGTCATAAGGTGTTGAAGTACCATATCCATCGCTTCAAAGTGTATGGACAGTGACTCTACCGATTCTACCCTAGGCGGAGTACTTTCTTCGCTTGCTACGGGCACTTGGGTAGGGGGGTTCTGGTATGGGGCTTATGATCTAGTTGTCATGATGCAGGATGCAAAATGTGTACAGAAAACAAAGACGAGAAATTCGGTATGAAATGCAAAGGAGAGACCGGCGGAGCTAGACAAGAGTTAGTTCCAACCTGCCTCTGATACCAAAATTGATGTAGCGGAACTGATAGGAGGGGTTGTCCTTAGATCTGTACTCTAGGGAGGCGGAAACGAGGATGCTGAAAACCGTGAGAGGGTCTTGAGACGAGGGAAAGAAAAGCGCTTGGGGGGGGGGATTCGGGAAAACCGATAAAATTCGTGCCGCTGAGACGCGACTTGAGCAATACCGGCGAGCCGAGAAAACCAATGCATGAACTAAACTAAAATTACTAACCTCGTTGTAGAGTCAATTTCGAGCATGCATGCACACACAGTCGGAATTCCCTCACAATGCAGCGAAGGGGAGGTCGTTCGCGCACCCTAGACGAAGCCGAACAGTGCAAAGCTAGATGCTCCAGGAGAAGTCGCAGGAGTTAGGAAGTGTTCAACACACTCAGAACGCAGTAAGTAAAAGAAGAGGTGCCCGAAGTGATTCGGTGTCACTCTGGCCCTTTTGATTGAATTGAAATTGCACTACAAAGGGAGGAACGGGAGAACTCAGAGGCAAGTCTCCCGGAGTTTGCTGGAACTAGACCTTCGCGTGGGGGAAGGTTGCTACTACAACAAAGCTGAAGAAAACACAAGCCCTCAGCCCTCTTTTATGGATCAAGAGCAGTGGGGAGACACATGACAAGCACATGAGGGTTGTTGGAGAAGCCAACAACCTCTAACTTCCTAAAAGAGGGTCAAGATGCCCTTTAACAAACTGAAAAGCAAACTACCAACTATGTGCAGGGAATATGCAGAGGGGCTGGCGCCTGCACTGGAGTTCCTGGGCCGTCGTTCGAGTTGAGTTGGTCGTGCTAAACCATTTCGGAGCAAGCCGCCATGAAGCAGCAAAACTTGCTGATTGTGGGCTGGTTCGGGATGTTATTGGCGGTATCTTGGGCCAAGTTGAGGACCCGGTTGTGATAACGGTCGGTGGTGGGCCCTGGTGGTGGTCCTCGGGGAAGATTCGCCATGGGAATAGGGCGGAGGGACTCCGTGCAAGCAGTAGATGGACTGAGAATCCCCACATATCGGTCCGGAGGATGTGAGGAACACTGTGAGCGTCAAATGGTGTACTGGACGGAGCTTTTCGGCATTTCTTGACAAATTATGGCAGGGCCGTAATTTTTATTACGGGCCATAATTTGGGTTTCAATCTAGGCAGAAACTTTAGAGTTCTTCTTTGGCAGTTCTGGGCAAATTACAGCAGGGCCGTAGTGTTTATTACGGGTCATAATTTCGGTCTAAATCTGGGCAGAAACTTTGGAGTTCTTCTTCGGCAGTTTTGGGCAAATTACGGCCGGGCCGTAATGTTTATTACGGGCCGTAATTTCTGTCTCAATCTGGGTAGAAACTTCAAAGTTCTTCTTCTGTAATTTTGGGTAAATTACGGCAGGGCCGTAATTTTTATTATGGGCTATAATGTTAGATGAAATCTGGGCAGAAGCTTCTGGGTGTTGAGCAACCGATTTTACGGTAGGGCCGTAATGAATATTACGGGCCGTTATTTCAGGCTGGAATTCGGCAGAAGCCTCTGTTTGGGTTGCAGAAACCTCTATTTGGGCTAAAAATTTGTGGGGGCCATTCTGAGACCCTGTAGAAGCTTCCCAAGTGTCTTCTACGGGTGTTGGGTCACACCCATAGGTTTCCATGACTCTATCACTGACTCAGGCCTCACCCAATTTATTTGGGCCGAATCTAGCCTGGCCGTCGATGCGTTGCATTTACATTATATTTTTACTCTTATTTTATATGATATTTTGGGCTTATTTTATTATTTTATTCTAATTTTTAGTGTTTGTACTTCACTTGATATAGAATCTTCACTTTTCTTCGTTTTATGAAAATATAGGTAAAATGACATAAAAATGATGGATTTTGTGAGTTTGGAAGCCATAGCACAGTTTCTGAGAAAATTACGAGGTTGCACGTCAAATTTGGTGCGAAAACGGTGTCATACGCGACATTCATGATCTTGGCTATGAGTTTTTCGGCCGGCCGTGAGTTTGGCGTTCAAAGGGTGAAATCGCGGCTAAGTAAAAAAATTCACAGAAACTTTCACGGGTGAGGCCGTGAATCCTTCACGGGCCATGAATATTTCTGTGCATATAAGACTTTATTCACAGAAACTTTCACGGCCGCAACCGTGAATAGTTTATGGCCTGTGAATATTTCCACCCCTTTGCATATTTCACTTGATTCGACCCCGAATCGAGTCAGAATTGAACCAAACTCTCCAGAATTCTTCTTTGAAGGGTTCCGAACTGATTAAACTATACAAGGAAGTATTTTTAAAGGGAAAAGGAGACTTTGACGGCAAACATAATCAGAGGCGGTGGCTAGGGCAAAACCCGGTTCTAGAGCAAAATTCCGGTGAGAATTCACGCAAATGGGAGAATTAAACACTTCATCTTCATCTCCAGATCGAGGAGAAGCGTTTTTAATTACTCTCTTAGTTATTTCTTGTACTTTTGATAGAATTCAATGCAAGTTTCATCTATATTCATGCTGTACACGATTAATATGTGTGAGTAAACTAGATTTCGGGATTTGGGATATAGCCCACTAACGTTTATGGATTAAAAGTTGTATTTTTATTCTTTGTCGTGATTATTATAGCATTGATTTGATCAGAATTAAGTTTATTCTGTAATTTACTTTGGCCAAGTATATTTGCGTCTTAGACTTTGCGAGAAGGACCGGGAGGTAAATCACAATGTCGGAACTATTCTTTTCAAGCCTACAAATCTGATCATGAGAGTAGTTCGGATTTGTTTGAAGGATTTCATAGTTTTTTATAGAACTTCATGGGCCTAGTTGCGTTAATTGTCACGAGAGTAGGGAGTTAGTGTAGCTAGGTAGCGGATTACACTTTAGGAGAAGGTAATCTGTACCTTAGGAAAAATCCCTTTCATTACTATATTATTCTGTTCAAAGATTGATTTTTATCAAATTCATAATTGTCAATGTGGTGAAACCCCGAGTCCTGACCTTCTAAAAACTAATTTTTGTCCTTGACGTTACCTCTACTACTTTTCGTACTTAGAAATTCACATAAAATCATAATTTGAATCGCTTAGATATAAACAAGTTGTGTAATTAGTACTTGACCGCCAGATCCTCGTTGGGAACGATAATCTTTTTATCACTTCGATAAATCTGTGCACTTGCGGATGCACTAAATTTTTGGCGTCGTTGCCAGGGATCAGGCCAGCCAATATCGATTTGATAGATAAATTTATAGTCTATGCATTTTTCTTTTGATTTTAGCATTTACTTCATTTTCTTTTTGTTGCTATTTTCTGTTATTTTAGTTTTAATTTTATTGATTAACACGTTGCATGCCCAGAGCCATAAAGATAGGTACTCTATTTCCTGAAGATCTAGAGATTGAACGCACCTTCCTCCTTCGAAGAAAACTACAGTTTCAGACTAAGAAAGATGTAGAAGAAGGTGTGATGGCGAACAATCAGTCACTAAGGGATTTTGCAGTACCTAACATACAGGGATTTAATTCTAGCATTGTTCGACCTAATGTGGAATCGAACAACTTTGAGCTTAAACCAGCACTGATGACTATGGTTCAGCAGAACTAGTTTGGGGGTTCCCCAACACAGGATCCTAATCTTCATCTTGCTATTTTTTTAGAATATTATGACACTGTTAAGGTAAACGACGTATCTTCTGATACAATAAGACTAAAACTATTTCTGTTTTCTCTTAGGGATCGCGCGCGGGCTTGGTTATATTCTCTTCCTGCTGGATCGATTACTACATGGGACAAGCTTTCACGAGTTTTTCTAACCAAATATTTTCCACCAAGCAAGACAGTTCAGCTGAGGAATATGATAACTTGCTTTGGACAAAAAGATGGAGAATCACTCTATGATGCTTGGGATCATTTCAAGGAACTCCAGCGCATGTGTCCTCATCATGGGCATGAGAAGTGGGTCCTAATCCATATTTTCTACAATGGATTAGATTACAGCACAAAGCTCCTTTGGACAAAAAGATGGAGAATCACTCTATGATGCTTGGGATCATTTCAAGGAACTCCAGCGCATGTGTCCTCATCATGGGCTTGAGAAGTGGGTCCTAATCCATATTTTCTACAATGGATTAGATTACAGCACAAAGCTCATGGTGGATGTTGCTGCTGGGGGAGCTATCATGAGCAAAAATGTTGAAGATGCGATGACTTTGCTTGAGGACATGGCCATTAATCATAATCATTGGTCCAATGAGTGAGGAATTACATCGACAGGAATTAGTAAGTATAGTAGTGATTCCTTGACATCTTTAGCTACAAAGGTTGATTCTTTAGCTTAAAAATTGGATTCTTTTACTTTTTCTTCAGTTGTAGTTAATTCTATTTCTTGTGAGGTCTGTGGTGTTTCAGATCATATTTCTACTGATTGTCAGCTTTTAGCCTCACCACAGGATGACTTTTGTCAGGAGCATGTCAATGCTTTAGGCAACTACAACCAAAGGCAGGTGAACAACCCTTATTCAGCTACATATAATCCAGGCTGCAGGAACTATCCTAATTTGTCATACAAGAATAATCAAGGGCAAGTTCCTCAGCAATTTAATCAGCAGAATAATAGGCCGCCACCAGGTTTTTAGCTCAGACAGTTCAATCAGCCTCAGAAATCCAACTTGGAGTCCCTTTTGGAAAGTTTCGTTGTTGCTCAGAAGAAGCATAGCAAAGATGTCTCTGATGCTATTAAGCATCTAGCATCTCGTGTGGACGCCTTGGCGACCCACAACAAGATGCTAGAGAGCCAAACAGCTCAACAGACAAGCACCTCCAATAGGCCTACAGGTAAGCTTCTAGGCCAACCAGAGATGAACCCCAGGGAGCATTGTAACGCCATCACCATTGTGAATGGTGAATATATTGATGAACCTAGAATGCCTAATGAAGAACCTACACTTGAAGTTTGGGAAAAGCAGCCTCAAGAAATTTTGCCTGAAAAAGAGATGCTAATGGAGAAGGAGAGGGAGGAAGTCTATGTAGGTCCACCTACATATGTTACACTCATTCCTTACCCTTAGAGGCTAGTAAAACCAAAATTGGAGAAGCATGACATTGCAACATTTGAGGTAGGAAGTAGTGAGGTAAGTCAACCCGTGGTGATAAAGAAGGTAAAAGATCCTAGAAGTTTTTCAATTCCCTGTCAAATTGGTAAGATCTCAATTGAACATGATTTATATGATTTGGGGGCCAGTGTAAGTTTGATGCCCTTATCTATTTCTAAGAAGATTGACAGTGGATCCATGAAACCTACAAAACTTTTACTTAATTTGCTAATGGTTTTGTTCAACAATCTGTTGGAATCTTAAAAGATGTTTCTATTAGAATTGGTGACTTCTCTATTTTAATTGATTTTATAATTGTCGATATGGAAGAAGATACTAAGTTACCAAATATTTTAGGTAGACCATTTTTAGATAGCGCAAGTGCTATCATAGATATGATGGATGAGAAGCTAACTTTGAATTTTGGAAAGAATAAATTAGTGTTTGATTTTTCTCTAAAGTCTAAGAAGTTTACTTTTTTAGAATCTCATCAACATATCAAAGATGAGGAAAATAGAACTGATGGTAGTAATACCATAGATGTTGACAAGAATCTCTTAGAGGAATACTTGAAGCATGAAAAAGACAAAGGGAAAAGAGATGGAACATGGGCACAATTGCAGACGACCAATTTAAGCCCACAAATTGATTTAAGAAGGCGTGAAGATGAAAAGTTTCATATTACTCACTATGCTTTGGATCCACCAGAACATTCATAAACTTTGCCATGGTCGAGCTTATAACCCTAAACAAGGGCTTTTTGGGAGGTAACCCATAGTTTTTGAGTTTTATTAATTTTAGTAATTTAAGTTTTAGTTTTTAATTTTCTTAGAATTTTACAGACTTTAAACAGCATGATTTGATGAACTTTCATACATGAAAATCTTCTAAATATGTTGTTTTACATGCAGAAATTTTTAAAAAAATTTATGGAAATTTTTTCATGAAGAACAAAGCTTTAGCAAGATATTCACGGTCACGGCCGTGAGTCACTCACGAGCCGTGAGTTTTATTTGTAAAGTGCTAAGTCACAGAGATATTTGTTGACACAGATTTATATAGAGTTTTACACGTCATTTTACTAATGAAATCATCCCCATTTTATGACTTTAAGCCTCCTAATATCTTTTATTTGGATACATCTATGGAATCTGTACCTCTCTTGGTATTTTCACGTTTTCAAGTCTAAACGACCACAAAGAGGGTGGATTCTGGAACTTTTGCAGTAGAGGAGCTTGTCCTGACTCAAGATGATCCTAACTGGAAGTTTTTGGATTCATTGAAGTCTTTGTTGGAAATCACAACCGGGTCACGATCAGAATCGTGTCCATGATCTGTCTTCGTATTTAAGCTGCAACTGATAAATCACGACCGGGTCACGACCAAATTCTCGCCCGAGATCGAGGACCCGCCTATTTCGAAACCACGATTTTAACTCTATTTTCTTCAATCTAACCCTGGGAGGAGCTCAGGGGCATCTAGGACTTTTCTCTCCCGTTGATGAAGAGGCCTGGAGTAGCCTTTCAGAAGAGAAATCGGCGCTGATGATGATGATTTCGTGAAGACTTGGAGAACACTGGCGGCGTTGCTGGGCATGGAGAAAGGGCTGGTAAAGACCTTCTTTCGGCTGAGCAGAGATAGCGATTGCAGAGACTTTTGGTAGGGTATGGGAAGAAGGAGAAGGCGCAGAGGGGACTAGAATAAAAGGTTGAAGAGAAGAGGAAGAAATGATCGCTCGGCAAGAGGGGATCACGCGGAAAGAAGGGTTGTGCTTGCGAGGAGGAGAAGAAGAGCTGTGCATCTATCTCTGTTGAAGACATTTTGTTGCGTGAGCCTCTTGAGAACAAATCTGTAAGAAAGATCTAGCATTCATATTCAACTTGCTGCACTTATTGTAAAATCTTCATAGAGCAACGCAGGATATCTTTCTTTAGCATTTCCTGTACAAGATCTGTTGTTGCGTGAAATGTTTATGGCTAAGAACATTATCTATGCAGTTACCATGAACATGATATGCTAAACCCTAAATTAGGATGTGGGGTAGCCCTTGACGAATTACTAGTTGTAACAGTCTAGCTTTATTTGCCAAAGTCCATGCTTGACCTTGTGTGCTTGCATTGCCTGCATTTTCTGGAAGGATATGCTTGAACCTTTAATCTCTCGAGTAAGGTTTGTTAATCAGCACCTATAGGAGGAAACTCTCTTGCAGATCTGTACTTACTCGTGGGACTATAGGAAAGCGTTTTCCGGAGGGACATGCTTGAGCCTTGAATCACTCTAGTAAGGTTTGTAAATCAGAATCTCTAGGTGGAAAACTCGCTTGTAGATTTGTACTTACTCGTGGGATTATAAGGAAATTAGATGCAGCGGAGAGATTCCAGTCCAACCGCGCGTCAGACCCACTTGGTTGAGAGTTTATCCATTCTATTGGTGTGCTATGCCTACACTACCCGAAAGGGAGTGTTTGAGCCTTTAATTACCCCAAGTAGGGTTTGTTAATCAGAATCTCTAGGAGGGAAGCTCGCTTGTGGATCTGTACTTACTTGAGGGGATTATAAGGAGTTTAGACGCTGCGGGAAGACTCTAGTCCGACCGCATGTCAGAACTTTATGGATTGGATTGATAATTTAGTTCATGGGAGCGGACGAAATTATTGGAGGGAGCGACCTACGTGACAAGGAAGCGGAGTCCCTTGAACTAGACAGGACATTTGCAATAGAGTTTAACTGTTCAACTGTAAGGAGTCAAAGTGGTGAACCCATATCCTAATGTTTCTCCTCATTAAAATTCTCTCGTGTGATTTCTTCTGTTTACGTTTTGCGTAATTAATTATTTCATCATCTTAAACTTTATCAATTTCAACGTAGTCTAGCTAGCAATTTCAAGATCTGTCGGTACTTGCCCATTAGTCCCTGTGGGATCGATATTTTATTACTTCAATAGACCCATGCACTTGCGGGAAACGCCTACCTATATTTGTGGGAGCTATCAAGTTTTTGGCGCCGTTGCCGGGGACTAATTTTGGCAATATTGACTAGATTAAGAAGTTATTAGACTAGACATTGTTAGCTTGTTAGTATACTTTCTTTTACTTCATTTTACACCTTTCTTCATTTAACGAGTTACTTGCTTGATTAGACTTAGTTTATGCATAGAACTCCGCGACTGGAACCTGCAATACCATTTGATTCGGAAATTAAAAAAACATTCCGGCGTCGCAAGAATCTTCTGAAATATCAACCCAAGAAGAATTCGCAAACAATAATCATGGACGGTAACAAGTCACTCCGAGGCTTTGCTGTACCAAATGTTCAAGGACTGCATTCGAGCATTGCACGTCCACCAATAGAAGCGAACAATTTTGAAATAAAACCGTCGCTTCTGTCGATGTTACAACAAAACCAATTTGGTGGATCACCAACTGAAGATCCAAACATGCATTTATCTATTTTTCTTGAATACTATGACACTCTTAAAATGAATGGTGTGACCACTGACGCTCTGCGGCTATGACTTTTTCCTTTTTCACTTAGAGACAGGGCGCGGGCTTGGTTACATTCATTACCATCTGGATCCATTACCATATGGGAACAACTCTCACATGCTTTCCTTGCAAAGTATTTCCCTCTGAGCAAAACCGCACAACTGAGAAACCAGATTACCAATTTCTCCCAAAAAGAAGGCGAATCATTATATGAGGCGTGGGACTGCTTTAAGGAATTGCAGCGAATGTGTCCTCACCACGGCCTCGAGAAATGGGTACTGGTATATACATTTTATAATGGCTTGCTTTATAACACTCGTCTTACCGTTGATGCAGCTGCTAGAGGAGCTTTGATGAACAAGGCAGTTGATGAAGCCTACAATTTGATCGAAGAAATGGCGCTCAACCACTACTAATGGTCGGGCGAGAGAGGTACTTCATCTCGACAAACCGGTAAATATGAACTTGACGCTCTTAGTTCTCTTGCTGCAAAAGTATATTCGTTATCTCATAAACATGATTCTATGAACATGCGTCATAGTGCTGCCATGTGTAAAATTTGTGGAATGGAAGGTCATCTATCTGACACCTATCAATTAGGGAATATGGTATCACAAGATCCCCCACCCGCCTTGGTGAATACTATAGGTAACTTTAACCCGAGGGTCCAAAACAACCCTTATTCTAATACCTACAACCCTGGGTGGAAAAATCATCCCAGCTTTTCCTATAGGAACAACAATGCAGTTCAACCATCGAACTGTAGGCAACCTCCTGGATTTCATTCGCCCAACACCGGGTATAAGCCTAAACAATTTGACCAACCACCACAAGCAAGCACCAACACAATCCCACAGGAACAAACCTTAGAGTCGCGCTTTGACAACTTCGTGTCAGCGCAAACAAAAGCAATGGACTGCATGCTAGAAGCAATCAAAAACTTAACCACAAACTAGAAGATAATGGAAAACCAAATAGACCAATAGGCTAGTACATCTACCAGACCGCCGGGCAGATTACCTGGACAGCCCGAGATGAACCCTAAAGAGCATTGTAATGCCATTACCACGCATAGTGGCAAGCAACTTGAGGAACCAGAAATGCCCAAGGATAACCACTGTGAGAATGAAACCAAAACCCCTAAGTCTGAGGAACCCAATGAATCTATCGAGAGTGAACCACAGACGAAAGAGACTGAACCTGTCTATGTTCCACCACCACCTTACAAACTGCCCATTCCATTTCCCCAGAGATTGGCAAAAGCAAAACTCGATCATCAATTTGGTAAATTTTTAGAAATTTTAAAGAAACTGTATATTAACATAACATTTACCAATGCTTTATCACAAATGTCATCCTATGCTAAGTTTTTAAAGGAGATCTTATCAAATAAAAGAAAAATGGAAGAACACGGCACAGTGGGGTTAACTGAGGAATGCAGCGCAATCATCCAAAATAAGTTACTGCCAAAGTTGAAGGATCCAGGCAGCTTTACCATTCAATGCCTGATCAGAAATACACCTTTCGACCATGCTTTGTGCGATCTTGGCGCTAGTGTAAGTCTAATGTCACTCTCTCTTTGCAAGAAACTGGATATCGGAGACTTAAAGCTGACAAACATCTCTTTCTAATTGGCCGATCATTCCGTACGACATCCGGTAGGAATTCTGGAGGACGTGCCAATAAAGGTCGGTAAATTTTTTATTCTAGCTGATTTCGTTGTACTTGAGATGGAGGAAGACTCCAAACTTCCTATAATACTTGGCAGACCATTTTTGGCAACTGCCGGTGCAATAATTGACGTTAAAAATGGGAAGTTGACACTGCGCATAGGTGAGGATACGGTTGAATTTGATATCACAGGTAGCCTAAAAAGACTATCTTTGCAGATTCCTGCTGTAGTATTGGAGTCGTCAACGACGAGATTAATTCGTCTTACATCCCTCGGACAAACGTCGATCCCCTCGAAGTATGCCTGATGGGCGACTATGATGAAGAACAAGAGGAAGAAGTTCGTGCTTATGCCAATATTCTCGACTCGAGTACCACAATTGAGCCAGATGTAGAAAAGCTTGAGACACCGAAATATGAGGTTTGTGAACAACTCAGCTTAGAGCTCAAATCTTTACCGAGCAACCTCAGGTATGAATTTTTAGGTGAGAATTCTACTTATCCTGTCATTATAGCTGCCTATCTTGATTCGGAACAAACGAACCTTCTACTTGATAAGCTTCAACAATATAAAAAGGTAATTGGGTACACTTTGGAAGATATAAAAGGTATTAACCCTTCTTTATGCATACACAGGATATATCTTGAAGACGACAGCAAACCATCTATCGAATACCAGAGACGTTTGAACCCAAACTTGAAAGAGGTGGTTAAGAAAGAAATTTTGAAACTATTGGATGCTGGGGTTATTTACCCTATTTCGGATAGCCAATGAGTAAGTCCGGTACATGTGGTACCAAAGAAAGGAGGAGTAATGGTAGTAAAGAACGAAGATAACGAATTGATCCCGCAAAGAACTGTTACCGGGTGGCGCATGTGTATCGACTATCGAAAACTGAACAAGGCTACCCGCAAAGATCATTTTCCTCTCCCCTTTATTGACCAAATGCTTGAAAGATTAGCCACTAACTCTTATTTTTGTTTCTTGGATGAATGCTCATGATTTTTTCAAATACCGATACATCCAGACGACCAAGAGAAAACCATGTTCACATGTCCCTTCGGCACATTCGCTTACCGACGTATGCCATTTGGCCTATGTAACGTGCCAGCTACATTCCAGCGATGCATGATGGCGATCTTCTCCGATTTCATTGAAAATATCATGGACAACTTTTCGATATACGGGTCTAGTTTTGATTCTTGTCTATCTAATCTGACCCGAGTCTTGCAGGGTTGTGAAGAGACGAACCTGGTGCTGAATTGGGAGAAATGTCACTTTATGGTAAAAGAAGGAATCGTTCTTGGCCATTAGATATCGGAGTGTGGTATCGAAGTTGACAAAGCGAAAATTGATGCGATAGAAAATATGTCACCCCCAAACTCCATCCAAGGAATAAGAAGTTTCCTGAGACACGCAGGATTTTATAGACGCTTCATTGAAATTTTTTCTAAAATCGCTAGGCCTTTGACATCTTTGCTTGCTAAGGATGTTCCATTTGTTTTTGACCAGAACTGCATGGATGCGTTTCAACAATTGAAGAAGGCGTTGATTTCTGCTCCAAGGCGTTGATTTCTGCTCTAATAATACAACCTCCGGATTACTCGCTACCCTTCGAAGTTATGTGTGATGCCAGCGACTATGCGGTAGGGACCGTATTAGGACAGCGGAAAGATAACCGAACATATGCTATCTACTACGTCAGCCGAACGCTTGATGGGGCACAGAGCAATTACGCCACAACAGAAAAAGAACTTCTAGCTGTAGTTTTCACTTTTGATAAGTTTCGATCGTATTTAGTTAACTCGCATGTTATTGTTTATACAGATCATGCGGCAATCCAATATCTCATGACAAAGAAGGACACAAAACCACGGCTAATCAAGTGGATACTGTTGTTGCAAGAATTTGACATTCAGATTAAGGATAAGAAGGGAGCTGATAATTTGGTAGCAGGCCATCTCTCCCGTCTAACATCTACTCCCGAGAACAGTTTGGAGGAAGAGATAGACGATGCATTCCCAGATGAAAATTTATTAGCTGTCACCACAGTAAAAATACCATGGTATGACGATCTGGTAAATTACTTGGCAGCCGGTATTATGCCCCCGAATCTCACGTACCAACAGCAAAGAAAGTTCATGTCTATGGCGAAACATTATTATTGGGACGAACCACTCTTGTTCAAGCATTGTGCTGATTGTATCATTCGGAGATGCCTACCAGAAGAGGAAATTTCAGATGTCCTATTCCAATGCCACTCTTCTTCTTATGGAGGGCATTGTAGTGGCAGGAAAACAGCACACAAGGTTCTCCAATGCGGCTTCTTTTGGCTGACCCTATTCAGAGATGCAAGGGACTATGTACAGTCTTGCGACTACTGCCAATGGATGGGTGGAATATCACGAAGAAATGAGATGCCTCTAAATACCATCCTAGAAATCGAGATCTTTGACGTATGGTGAATTAACTTTATGGGTCCATTTCCACCTTCTTGTGGTAACAAATTCATTTCAGTTTGAGTCGATTATGTCTCCAAGTAGGTAGAAGCTTTGGACGCACCAACAAACGATTCCAAAGTGGTCACCAGATTTTTCAAGAAATTGATACTTCCACAATTTGGAACGCCTCGCGTGGTAATCAGCGACGGCGGATCTCATTTTATTGAGCGAGGATTTGAATCACTTCTCAAAAGATATGGAGTATTACACAAAGTAGCCACCGCTTACCATCCTCAGACTAGCGGCCAAGGTGGAGATATCAAATCGAGAGATAAAACATATCCTTGAGAAAACAGTGTCGCGTACTCGCACCGACTGGTCACTCAAACTTGATGATGCTTTATGGGCATACCATACGGCATTTAAAACTCTAATAGGTATGTCCCCGTTCCAGTTAGTATATGGTAAATCGTGCCATTTACCGGTCAAAATCAAACACAAGGCCTATTGGGCGATACGATGACTAAATTTTGATGAAAACCGAGCTGGCAAGGCCAGAAAACTTCAACTTAATGAGCTCGACGAATTTAGACAGGAAGCCTACGAGAACGCCATGATTTATAAAGAGTGCACCAAAAGATGGCATGATCAAAGGATTATGAGGAGGGAATTTCGCGAAGGTGAATTGGTACTCTTGTTTAACTCCAAGATCAAGCTTTTCCCTGGTAAGCATCGAACTAAATGGACGAGACCATATGTAGTACAAAAGGTTTACCCTCACGGCGCTGTGGACATTTATCGAGAGTCAACTAGCACATTCAAAGTTAACGGACAAAGACTTAAGCATTACTTCTCCCTTGAACCAATACCAGAGGGGACTGCACTGCTCCTCACGGACCCTCCTTCACCAGAATGACATTAACTATGGTCAAGCTGACGGACCATTAAATCAACGCTTCTTGGGAGGTAACCCAAGCTTCTTACTCTAGTTGAATTTATTTTCAGCATCTTTCCTTCTTGTTTTCATGGTTTGTGTAAGTTTAGTTTAGTTTGCGTATTTGGAGGAGTTCTTCTAATGATAGGTCTTAAAACCTTAGTAATTTCATGCTTGTTTTTATACCAAGATGACATTAGTACGCATCAATCCAGCCTTAGAATATCTTGACCTCCTTTACTATGAGTTGGAATTTCATCTCTTTGTTGTGTAAATTTGTTCTAATGCATGGTTTTGGCATCTAACACCAATGGTGATCTTGTAGGGAATGCGCATGTACTATGTGAATGCCGACCATCAGCTCCAATTACCAACGCTGGGCACCAATATTGAAGTAGGTGTGAAGCTCCTCGACAAGTAGCAGCTCACCAAGAAAGATGCAAACGTTACCAACACTTAATGAATTTAATCCGATTTTTCAGGGAACCAGATGCACTGCATCCATGCCAATTGGTTTCTAATCACTTTGAATTTGAGAGCCTAATACACATCCACAAACTGATCTTGTTTATCTTCAACATTGCCGATTGATTCTTACAAAGTTGAAAATGATATATGGGCCTTGTCGTGCCCTTTTACTACTTGCATTGTTTGCGGTATTTCTATTTATTTAACTGTGGATATTGATGTTCATACTTGGTTTGGAATGACACAGGAATATCGCAAACTGATGCAGTAAAGAAAGGTGTTTTCTGCCAGTTTTCCCAAAATCACGGGCGGGTCCTAACAGAAATCTCGACCGTGATTCTAACTCAGTTCAACATCAGAAAACTTGCCAAGGAAATTACGATAGGAAGGTGACTGAAGCCACGGCCATAATCAGCAATGCAGAATTATGCGAGAAAATCTTGACTGGGGTACGCTGAAAGTCGTGACTGAGATTATTCGAAGAGGGCAAAATGAGCGATTCTCTGCCGAGAAAATTACGGCAGAGCCATAACTGCGGGGACAGTAGTAAAATTTGCGTGCAATCTTACAGAAGTAATCATGGGCGGGTCATGACGAAAACTACGGGCAGGATTTTCAGAAGACAGAATATGCATCAAATTGACGAGAGTATCACGGCTACCCCGTGATTGAAGTCACCACCGTGGAAACTTGCACCAACAATCTGTGAGACAATCACGCCTGGGTACCGATAGAAATCTAGATCGTGATTTCCCAGCAGATGCTTATACAGAAATTTCATAACTGGGTCCGACAGGAATCTCACAGGCGAGCTTTGATAGTTTAATGGATCTGCCTGGCCAGCCCGGCCCATTAAGCTACCCATTTAACTCTCGCCCCAAATCTCTTCGCTAGGGTTCCCGACTTCTCGTTTTCGTACATCTCACCGACCCCATTGCTTTGCCCCACTAGTCGTCGCCATCAGCTTCGCCGCCGACCACCGACCCTCCGGCGAATTCTCCGATCACCTCCGGCAATCTCTCGTTCCAAGTTCTCAGTCCTTATCTCGCCGTGAACTCCGCCTCATTCAGCTGCTGATCTTTTCGTGTTTTCCCCTCGCTGCTCAAGAGACCATGTCGCCCCATCGGAAGAACGCCGGAAAGCTCACAGCTAGAGCTACTAGTCCTCGACCGGCAGCGCCGCAACAGCAACCGGTACCGCCTAAGATCCAAATGTGCGACAGTCATCAAGCGGCTACGTACCAAGTGCTCTCAAATCGCCGGATCATCAATACCAGGTACATAGACTCGCCTGCACTAGCCACGCTTGGGATTTTCGACGATCTTCTTTAGGTTTTCCGTCAATTTAGATGGGGACGTTTTCTGCAGTATACCCATCCTACCTATATCCCGTTCACCCTCGAGTTTCTCAGCTCCGTGGAACTCAAGGTCTCGGCGCTTGATACAGACCCAGGGCTGCTCACCTTCCGACTCACGAACACAGAGTACCGCCTTACCATCGCAGACCTTAACGACATTTTTGATTTTCCTGCATACGCCTTCAGGGTCGGTCCTCCCAACTTCAATGAAGATATCTTTTGGCGCTGCATCTCCTCCATGAGAGCTTACTCACCCCGAAACGCGAGAGCTTCTACCCTCTCGAATCCTTGCATCAGATACGCGCATCGCCTCCTTGCGCATTCAATTTTTGCAAGGGAAGGAGAGGGGATAGTCCGACAGCCCGAGTTGTTATGCCTGTGGGGACTCTTACACCATTTTTAGATTAACGCTGGGTATCATCTCGCCCGGCAATTTATGCGAGTAGCTCATGCGCAGAAGGGAGTCATCTGCATTGGAGGGATGATAACTATGATAGCTCTCTCCCTTGGACACAATCCGTATGGTCAGCCTGAAGCAGTAGGAAGCCGCCACCTAGACTTTGAGCACTTACTTTCAATGAAGATGATCGTCAGGCAAGGAGATATCTATCACTTGACTTTTGCCGACACCACTATTACCATGCCTTTACCAAATACCATGAGGACGGATATCAGGGACAGCGCCAATTGGCGCCTTCATCCGGACCCGGCAACACCAGAGGATCAGACTGCGCCCCTTGATGTCGACCCGAGCTTCTCTATCGGCGGCCAGCCTAGGACTGCTACCAGACCTTCTACCGATGACATGCTCCACCTTCTTCGCCAGGACCAGATTCAACAAGGGAAGCAGCTAGTAACCCTGGTAGACATTGTAAAGTCTATTGAGCTCTTTTTACACTGTAACATGGCGCCATCACCACCGAGAGATGAAGATGAGGATGCTGACGATACAATTCACGTCTCTGACGATGACGATGACGACCCGGCTGAGTGCAGTGAGTAGGGTTGCACTCTAGTAAGTCTTCCCTCACCCCTTTTGATACATACATATACTATATGCATCGCAGGTGATGCAACGTTTTGCTTTGGGTGAGGGGACTTACATATTTTGATGGGTCGTTTTACCTTCTCATGATGTGATGATGTATGCACTGTGATGATAAACTTTGTGCTGTGATGAACTGTCCTTGATGATGTGCTGCTGCACCAAACTTGCCAACCTTTAACTCTTTCACTGCTGATCATACATAGAACAATATGAACTTTGTTAACAATATGCTCTTCCTTCATGACATGTGTCCTGCTTTTATGATACTTCAATTTTACAAAGGCACCATCATAATGTATTTCTTCATGCCTTGCCGATAGACCTAGACGCTTTGATAACATGCTGCATCTATCCGATGTGATTTCGTGATTTTGTTGATAAGCTCTGAACCTTGTTGATGATTACTTCCTAAACACGTAAAAGCCTAAGTCATAGGTCCTAGCTGAAATTTCTTAATTTCATTAACTTATATTTTCCTCATTCATGATTGATTCTTGTTCATTTACCTCATTTATAATTGATTTATACTCCCACACTACATTAAGAGAATCATTCATGTTGAACAACTAGTCACTCGATTCCTTATACACTGGAAACTTGAGGATCGAACTTTGTTAAGCATTGAGTCTAGGAAATATCTATATATCAACATGAGTACTACTTATTTGGAAGATTATAGACAAAACCACTTGACACACACTTACCACCCTTGGTGACTCTCAGTATTAGTTTTGGTTCGAGCTCCTCTAACTTGGCTCCGTACAAGAAACAGAGAGAAAGAAAAGAGAGAAAAACAAATGGCAGTGGTACCGAAGTTATAACTTGGCACTGCCCAGCAAAAAGAGAAAAGAAGAAAAAGAGCAGTGGTACCGAAGTCTTGACTTGGCACTACCCAGCAAAAAGAGAAAAGAAGAAAAAGAGCAGTGGTACCGAAGTCTTGACTTGGCACTGCCACTAAAAGAAAGAAAAAGAGAAGAAGAAAGAACAAAAGGGCAGTGGTACCGAAGTCTTGACTTGGCACTGCGAATCAAAACAAAAAAAAGGAAAGGCAGTGGTACCAAAGCTACGGCTTGGCACTGCAGAAGAGAAAAAAAAAGGTGCGGTGGTACCGAGGTTATGAGCAAGGCCTTTACTAGTACCTAAGAGTTTACCGTCTGTGTGATTTAAGTAGATTAATGTTTCATGTGGCAAGGAACTATTTTTATCCAATATTATCGTACAATTGTTGTACATAGATTTAACCTGGATACTCTACTTTTCATCTTGACATCTTTAAAGTCTACAGTGATTGGTGCATCCTGTGACTAGCTATGTTTATTCTCGCATTCATAGATCATTTGGGAATATAACTTCAATTGAACAACTCCCATGGAATCTCATTTCTTTCTTTTTGCTTGAGGACAAGCAAAGGTTTAAGTCGTAGGTATTCTATTGACACATATTTATATAGAGTTTTACACGTCATTTTACTAATGAAATCATCCCCATTTTACGACTTTAAGCCTCCTAATTGTCTTTATTTGGATACATTTATAGAATCTGCACCTCTCTTGGTATTTTCATGTTTTCAGGTCTAAATGACAACAAAGAGGGTGGATTCTGGAACTTTTGCAGTAGAGGAGCTCATCCTGACTCAAGATGATCCTAACTGGAAGTTTTCGGATTCATTGAAGTCTTTGTTGGAAATCACGACCAGGTCGCGATCAGAATCGTGTCCGTGATTTGTCTTCATATTTAAGCTGCAACTGATAAATCACGACTGGTCATGACCAAATTATCGCCCAAGATCGAGGACCTGCCTGTTTCGAAACCGCGATTTTAACTCTATTTTCTTCAATCTAACCCTGGGGGAAGCTCAGGGGCACCTAGGAATTTTCTCCCCAGTTGACGAAGAGGCCTGGAGCAGCCTTTCAGAAGAGAAATCGGCGTTGATGATGATGATTTCGTGAAGACTTGGAGAACACTGGCGTTGTTGCAGGGCATGGAGAAAAGGCTAGCAAAGACCTTCTTTCGGCTGAGCAGAGATAGCGATTGCAGAGACTTTTGGTAGGGTATGGGAAGAAGGAGAAGGTGCAGAGTGGACTAGAATAAAAGGTTGAAGAGAAGAGGAAGAAAGGATCGCTCGGCAAGAGGGGATCACGCGGAAAGAAGGGCAGTGCTTGCAAGGAGGAGAAGAAGAGCTGCGCATCTACCTCTGTTGAAGACATTTTGTTGCCTGAGCCTCTTGAGAATAAATCTGTAAGAAAGATCTAGCATTCATATTCAACTTGCTGCACTTATTGTAAAATCTTCATAGAGCAACGCAGGATCTATCTTTCTTTAGCATTTCCTGTACAAGATCTGTTGTTGTGTGAAATGTTTATGGCTAAGAACATTATCTATGCAGTTACCATGAACATGATAGGCTAAACTCTAAATTAGGATGTGGGGTAGCCCTTGACGAATTACTAGTTGCAATAGTCTAGCTTGATTTGCCAAAGTCCATGCTTGACCTTGTGTGCTTGCATTGCCTGCATTTTCCGGAAGGATATGCTTGAACCTTTAATCTCTCGAGTAAGGTTTGTTAATCAGCATCTCTATGAGGAAACTCGCTTGCAGATCTATACTTACTCATGGGACTATAGGAAAGCGTTTTCCGGAGGGACACACTTGAGCCTTGAATCACTCTAGTAAGGTTTATAAATCAGAATCTCTAAGAGGAAAACTCACTTGTAGATCTGTACTTACTCGTGGGATTATAAGGAAATTAGATGCAGTAGAGAGACTCCAGTCCGACCACGTGTCAGACCCACTTGGTTGAGAGTTTATCCATTCCATTGGTGTGTTATGCCTACACTACCCGAAAGGGAATGTTTGAGCCTTTAATTACCCCAAGTAGGGTTTGTTAATCAGAATCTCTAGGAGGGAAGCTCGCTTGTGGATCTGTACTTACTTGAGGGAATTATAAGGAGTTTAGACGCTGCGGGGACACTCTAGTCCGACCGCATGTCAGAACTCTATGGATTGGACTGATAATTTAGTTTGTGGGAGTGGACGAAATTATTGGAGGGAGCGACCTACGTGACAAGGAAGTGGAGTCCTTTGAACTAGACAGGACATTGGCAATAGAGTTTAACTGTTCAACTGTAAGGAGTCAAAGTGGTGAACCCATATCCTGATGTTTCTCCTCATTAAAATTCTCTCATGTGATTTCTTCTGTTTACGTTTTGCGTAATTAATTATTTCATCATCTTAAACTTCATCAATTTCAACGTAGTCTAGCTAGCAATTTCGAGATCTGTCAGTACTTGCTCATTAGTCCCTGTGGGATCGATATTTTATTACTTCAATAGACCCGCGCACTTGTGGGAAACGCCTACCTATATTTGTGGGCGCTATCAATATTCACAGCCGAAGCCGTGAACGATTCACGGACAATGAGTTCTTCCGTTTTAAACTTAACGGGCGAAACTAGGGTTTACGCCCACACTTGTTAAATGCCAATTTTCAATGATTCCTTCCACCATTGGTGACGATTCTTCCCTTCCGACCTTCCTCCAGTTCCAGCGCGAGTTTTTCGACAATCTTTTACCAGATTTCGGTCGAATTTCATGAAGAAGCGGCAAACGTTCTCCAGAACACTTGTTTCACCGCTAGCGTTCAATTCAGCCGGATTTCTTCCAGATTTGTGAGCAAATTCTTCCCTAGAGTATTATTTGGATTCTCCACTTGATTTGCATGCTTTTAGTACGAGTTTGGAGGTAGTTTACTTGGATTTCTGGAGAGATTTTTTTTGCAAAACCTTGGACGGACGATTTTGCTGTTACTGTAGTATCACAGTTTTTGCAGAATTTTCATATATATCTGTGTTGATTGTTGAGATACTATGCCACCAAGGAGGTCAGTGAGGACTAGACTCTATGGGGCCGTAATGAAGAGTAGATACATTGGTCCAGCCCCACGGTTTATGTATAGGATGGTATTTAGAGTATTACCCGATACTTTTGTGCGTATAGTTTATGATGATTCAGAGCCTGAGACTCAGACACAGATATCGGAGGCTCCGAGTGCACCTACAGCTCTGAGCACTTTTGTAGGACCTAGTACATCACAGACAGGAGCTGAGCCGGCTAGTTCTCCCGAGTTGGAGATTATTTCTGCTGATAGGCCAGAGAGTAGAGATCAAGTATTGATTACACAGTCAAACTATAGCAAGACGATCAAAGTGTGGTTTTTGTTTGGAAGCTTCTAGTATGAGAAAACAAAAGCAAGTATTTAGGATAAAAATCAATACGGAGAGAGTCAGAACTCGAGGTTTCACCACGTTGATGATAATGAATTTAATAAAAATAAACCTTTGAACAAAAAATTAAAGCATTGAAAGGGATTTTTCCTAACGTATAGATTACCTCCTCTCGAAGCATAATCTTGTACCTAATTACGTTAATTCCCTACTCTCGTGACAAATCATGTAAATCCTTCAAATGAATCCGAACTACTCTCGTGATCGGATTCATAGGTTTGAAAAGAATAGATCCAACATCGCAATTCACCTCCCGGTTCTTCTTGTGACGTCTCAAACGTGATAAAACTTGTCCAGAGTATTAAAGCGGAATACGTACAATTCTAATCAAATCAACTCAATAAGATTCTTAATAAAGATTAATGCAAAAGATTTAATTCATAAATCAATCAACGGGCTACTCCCCAAATCCCGAAAATAAGTTTTCACATCATGTTTATAGAAAATAGCATGTATATTGATGAACTGGACATAATCTCTTAGAAATAATATAAAAAGACACTAGGATAGTAATTAGAACTATTTCCCTCGAACTGGAGATGAAGATGAAGCATTCAAATCCCTCCTTTGTGTGATCTTTGGCCGAAATTCTACCTAGAAATTGATTTTTGCCCTAGCCACCGCCTCTGTTCATGTTCATCCGTAGAAGCCTGTTAAAACCTTCAAAAATCTTTCTTTTTATAGTTTAATCAGTGTAGAACCTATCTAGGAAGGCTTCTATAAAGTTGGTTAAGTTTCGACCCAATTTGGGGCAGAAAAACTCATGGGCGGTGAACTGTTTATGGCCACTACCCTGAGTTTTTCTATTTCTGCACATAGGTGTATTCACAGCCTGTGAATACACTCACGGCCATGGCCTTGAAAGTTGTGTTTGACCTCCGTTTTGCTCCAAATTTGATGTACGACCCTGTCTTTACATCACGAATCACCCCGTGGCATCAAAACTTGTAAAATCTATCATTTTTAAGTGATATTCATGACCCATGAAAGACTCACAGGTGCAACTATGATTATTGCGTCTGGCCTCCGTTTCACTCTAAATTTGATGTGCAAAATCTCGTAATTTTCTCGAGAACCGTGCTATGGCCTTAAAACTCGCAAAACCCATCATTTTATGCCATTTTACTTGTATTTTTATAAAAACCAAGAAAGGTGAAGATTCCATACAAAGTGAAGTAAAAACACTAAAAATTGTTATAAAATCATAAAATAAGCCCAAAATATCATATAAAATACAAGCAAAAATATAATGTAAATGCAACTCATCAAAATATCTTAGACTTAAAGTTTTGCTTGTCCTCAAGCAATATTCTAATATGTATAGAGAATGTAAAGATAAAGGGCACTCATTTCTTGTTTTCCCCTTAATAATGTCTTTAGTCCACAATTTAAGCAATCAATCTTTCATAACTCAAGTAATTTAAGTAAAATCAAAATATAAATTAATTCTCAAGAGTTCTCAATCCAAGAAGGGTAAAATTCATAATTCATGTCATAACATTCAATTTTCATTTACTAAGTATCAAATACTCTCATCTTAATTAATCCACTTCACTTAACAGATAAAATTTCTACTTCAAGAATTTCAGTGATTTTAAAGATAAGAGACTTTTAATGTAATTTGGTCTTTAAACGGTTATGCGCCTTTTCCTGTTAACATCATAACATTGCTTAAAGTATACCACAGGGCAGTATAATTTAATTCATAGTCTCAATCTTAAAATCAGCGGAGTTGTCCACTTGGCCTACAGCTCCCTCTTTTTCTATGTTTTTTTATTCTTTTCTCTGTTTTTTTCTTTTATTCATTTTTTTTTATTTCTGGAGAGAGCCGGTCAAGGGCATGGTATCTAAATCGTTATCGATCTTTTTACATGAGGGATAAATATTACTTTTAAGATTTTCCCTCTGTTACTTGATCGTATCAGACTTAAAGTATACTAATTCATGGTATAATATAACTCATGACTTTAGATTCCTCAACCAGAGGAGTTGAAGCAAGTTTCAGTTAAAGAAATATCACTAATTTTCTATTCATAAAAATTTCTCTATCAAAAAAAGTTAGATAAATTAAACTTCAAGTAAATTCTACTATGCATGTGTCTCATGAACGTATAACAATTCACATATATATTTTATCAATACCAGAATTGAATTTGCTCAACAATTTAAGTCTGCATGAAATTTCAGAAATTCCTTAAGTCATGAAATCAAATACTCAAAATGTTTCCTAAGTTCAGAATTAAGGATAAAATAAACTTGTATATCCTTAAAAATCATAAACATTCAAAATACATACCTATAAAGCTCGAATACAATCAAAATACATGAAGACACCCTAGACTTAAATTGTTACATATACTATAGCATTTAATCAACAATTATCAATGAAACCAAACATCCATCATCCCACAAAGAAAAGTATGCATCGTCCTTGATGTATATAAAAAAAATAAAACAATAAAATACTCACAATGATTAATCGATTTCAGTGTCCTCAGAGTCCTCTAATATATCCGCGGGTAAGTCCGGTAGAATATCTGATGGCAAATCAGCAAAAGCTTCAGTTGGCTGATGTAGCTACTATAGGTGGGATGATACTTAAAGCCGTACTCTAAGGTATTACACAATGCATGCAAAAACGAGAGAGGGTCTTTAGACGAGGGAAGTGAAAATCACTTCGGAAATGCAGGGAAACATGATGAAATTGGCATCGAGTTCGATCGGGGCAACACAAACGTGAAAAAGAACTCAACGGTACTCAACTACTGAATATAACGCACTAACCTCGTAGCAATTTAGCAAGCTCACGTAGCAGATTTTAAGCTCAGCACGCGCTTTGGGGGACTGCAAATTCACGGGGCACGGCTCGCGCGCCTATGCACCTGAAACAAACCAAAGACAAGGAACATCCACGCCTCCGTCGTACGAATACCCGTGGAGAAAGAGAAATCGCAATGGAAAAGCAAGAACACAATGAAGTGAAAAGACAGGCGGACCTGACCCACCGACGGCGGTGGGATTTATGTCTTTGAAAGTAGGAAACCGGAACAACTTTGGAATCGAGGCGACGACCTCGACCCGTACAAACTCTAAAGGTGAAGCACCGACTTCGACTTCCACGCGCTGGAGGCTCTCTGCTCACCATGAGTGCTCTACCACTAAGAGAACTAAGGAACACAACACCCCAGCCTCCTCTTTTATAAAACAAGAGGGGAGGGAACAAGACAAAGCAGAAAAAGACAAGTTACTTTAACAACTAACTACTCCTGCAGGCCACAAAGGTGGTCAAGTTGCTACTACCAGAGAAAGCAAAACAAACTTCTACTTAATATTCTATGAAGCCGACGCATGGTCTTCTGGTCTTCGTACGGAGGCGGTTGGGTGGTCAGATGCGTTCGGAGCATACCGAAACAAAACAGCATAATTTGGACATCGTGGGCTGGGTTACGATGGATGTGGCGCGCTCTTAGGCCATGTTGCTAAGATGATTGCACGGCCCCTCCAGTGTTGGGCCTTCAGGTGGACAGCCGCCCATGCCTTTGGGCGGAAGGGCTTCGGTGTGGATCGACAATGGGCTGATAACTACTATGAAACAGTCCGGCGGTCGAGAAGTGCGTTGAAATCGCCGTACCTCTACCTTGTTGGGCTCCTTCGGGTCCTCCATGGATGGTTTAACATGGTACGGAGGGTTGTGGACGTCGAAACGGGGTTGTCGAGGCATTTCTGCGGCTTCTGGGGTGATCACGGCATGGCCATGTTGGTGCGCACGGCCGTGAACAAGTGTGCCGGGGTTCACAGAAACTTCCGCGGCCTAGCCGCTGCAGTTTCCACACCCGTGACTTTCTTCATGTAATTGTTTGCAGGATTCACGGGGCGTGGTTTTCGTCGCTGGGTACCCCGAGGAACTTTCTGTGAAAAATCTGACTTGTGCATGTGAAGCCGCCCCCGAATCGGGTAGTTGTCCGCAGGACTCACGGGGCGTGGTTTTCGTCGCTTGGTACCCCTAGGAACTTTTTGTGGAAAATCTGACTTGTGCATGTGAAGCTGACCCCAAATCAGGTAGTTGTCAGGACTCACGGGGCGTGGCTTCCGTCGCTGGGTACTCCGAGGAACTTTCTGTGGAAAATCTGACTTGTGCATGTGAAGCCGCCCCCGAATCGGGTAGTAGTCCGTAGGACTCATGGGTAGGGATGGCAACGGGGCGGGTCGAGGTCGGGTTTTGCCATCCCCGACCCGACCCCGACTTCCTTGAACCCGTCCCCGAACCCGACGGGTTTAGAAAACCCTGCCCCACACCCGACCCCGTGGGGAAACCCGACCCCGCCCGACCTAAAAAATAAATATATATTGCATTCTTTATTCATAATATATAAATAAAAAAATATTTTACATAAACTATATCATCATTTCTACATAAATTATTAGTAAATAGGTTATAACTTATAAGGGGTAAATTTGTTATTTTAGTAGTCGGGGCGGGTTCGGGGTCGGGTACCTAAATTCTCATACCCGACCCCGACCCGACTATGCCCCCGTCGGGTTTTTCTCGAACCCGACCCGACCCCCGGTCAACTCGGGTTTTCCCCGTTGACTTCGGGTCGGGTCGGGTCGGGGATGGGGTTTTTTGCCATCCCTACTCACGGGGCATGGTTTTCATCGCTGGGTACCTCGAGAAACTTTCTGTGGAAAATCTGACTTGTGCATGTGAAGCTGCCCCCGAATCAGGTAGTTGTCCGCAGGACTCACGGGGCGTGGTTTTCGTCGCTGGGTACCCCGAGGAACTTTCTGTGGAAAATCTGACTTGTGCATGTGAAGCCGCCCCCGAATCGGGTAGTTGTCCGCGTGACTCACGGGGCGTGGCTTCCGTCGCTGGGTGCCCTGAGTAACTTTCTGTGGAAAATCTTTGGGGCGCCATCTAGGCTAGATTTTCCCCTTCTTTCATGCTGTCTTCTCCTGCATCAACTCCCCCCCCCCCCCCCCCTCCCGTTTGAAGAGTCTCCAGAGAACTAGGGGGAAGAGGCTCGTCGGTGTCCCAAGGCTCCTCCAATGGGCCATAAAAATGAAGTAGGTCCGCCACGTTGAAGACGGGGTGGATTCCCATGTCCTCGGGTAAGTCCAACACATAGGCATTGGAGCCGATCCGCTGCACCACCGCATAGGGCCCCATGTAACGTGGCTAGAGCTTAAAATGAGCCATGTTTGACACTCTCTCAGGGTGGATGCGCACCCTCACCAACCCACCCACAGAAAAGTATGTGGCCTACGGTGCTCGTTGGCCTTCATCACATTATGAGTGTTGCCCAAAAAGATACGATGTCGAACTTCGTCATGCAAGCTAGCTACATGCTGGGCAAAGGAGTATGCATGCTTAGATAAATGGGACTCCATGGGTAGGTCATGCAGGTCGATAGGTTTGCGGGGTTGTCGACCCGTAACGATCTGGAAGGGACTAAGACCTGTAGACCTATTAGGTGCGCTATTGTACACGAACTCTGCCATGGGGAGAATTGTATCCCAAGACCTCGGGTGATCACCGATAAGGCACCAGAGTAAGTTTCCCAAACTACAATTAACCACCTCAGTTTGCCCATCAGTTTGGGGGTGCTAAGCAATGGAAAATTTCAGAGTGGAGCCCAAGAGGGCCCAAAGTGAGTGCCAGAAGTGGCTCACTAACCACGTGTCGCGGTCGAACACGATGGTCAAAGGGAGACCATGAAGACGGACTATCTCTCGGAAGAACAGGTGTGCGACATGGGTCGCATCGGCAGTGCGTGTGCAAGGGATGAAGTGTGCCATTTTCGAGAACTGATCCACGACCACGTAGACTGAATCGAAACGAGACGTGATCCGGGGCAACCCTAGGACAAAGTCCATACTGAGGTCACGCCACAGACCCTCGACAACCGGCAAAGGAGTGTAGTGGCCGGTGTTCGCAGGTCTGGATTTGGCCATTTGGCAGGTGCCGCAATGGCGTACATTGCGCTCGATGTCCTTGCGGAGGGAAGGCCAAAAGAAGCGATCCTCAGCTAACTCAAGGGTTTTGTCCCGGCCATGGTGGCCGGCAACGCCGCCTGCGTGCAGCTCGAGCAAAAGATGATCTCGAAGCGAAGTGCGGGGAAGCATAGATGACTCCCCAAAAAGAGGTAGCCCTCACAGAGCTGATACGGGGACTCAGGGTTAGGGGACCGGGTCAAGGCGGCATACGTGGTGCCGAAATCAGGACAGGTGGTGTACTCCTCCTTAACATGGTTGAAAGTGTTGATGCGCGTGCGCATAACACAGAGGAGTGTGCGGACTCAACTCAAGGTATCCGCGACAACATTTTTCTTGCCCGCCTTGTGGTTGATCACAAAGGAATACTGCTGTAAGTATTCAACCCACTTGGCATGGCGGGCACCCAACTTCTTTTGGGCACTAAGGAATGACAAGGCCTGGTGGTCGCTATAGAGGACAAACTCGCGGTGGAGGGGATAGTGCCTCCACTGACGGAGCGACTGGACAATGGCGTAGAACTCCTTATCATACGTCGAATAACGCTGGCGAACAGTGTTCAACTTCTCACTAAAGAAGGCGACCGGGTGGCCTTCTTGGCTCAAGGTTCCTCCGACACCGGTACCGGCGGCATCACACGCAACTTCAAAGACTTTCGAAAAGTCTGGAAGTCGGAGAACAGGGGCTGTGGTAATGGCATCCTTAAGGGCCTCAATGGCGCGTTGTGTGGCTGGGGTCCACTCAAAGTCCTCTTTGGACAAGCGTTGGGTCAGCGGGGTCGCTATCGTGCTGAAGCCCCAAATGAAGTGGCGATAAAAGCACGCGAGGCCCAAAAAGCTGCGGACCTTGGACACGGTGCGGGGTTCAGGCCAATGCCGGATGGATTCGACCTTGGCTGGGTCAATAGAGAGGCCCTCGTCGGACACGATGTAGCCTAGGAAGTGGACGCGGTTGGTCAAGAAGGAGCACTTCTTCGTGTTAAGGAAGAGGCGCTCCTTGCGCTGGAGATCAAACGTGGAGCGAAGATGCTCCAGGTGTTCTTCTAGAGTCCGGCTGAAAATCAAGATGTCGTCAAAATAGATGACCAGGAATTTGCCCATGTAGGGTTTGAGAACTTGGCTTATGAGCCACATGAAAGTGGACGGGGCATTGGACAACTAGAATGGCATGACGAGCCATTCGTAAAGACCGTCCTTGGTCTTGAACGCGGTTTTCCATTCGTCACCTTCGCAGATGCAGACTTGGTGGTATCCGTTGTGAAGGTCCAGCTTAGAGAACCAAGATGCCCCAGAAACTAAGTCCAGCATGTCATCAAGCCTAGGGATAGGGAACCTATACTTGACGGTGATCCTATTGATGGCGCGGTTGTCAATGCACATGCACCACGACCCATCCTTTTTTGGGTGTGAGCAATGCAGGGATAGCGCAGGGACTTAGACTCTCACGAATATATCCCTTAGTGAGGAGGTCATCCACTTGACGCTGCAATTCAGCGTGCTCGGTGGGGTTCAAACAATGGTGGGGCAGATTTGGGAGGGGTGCTCCTGGAACAAGGTCAATAGCATGTTGGATCTCCCATTCCGGTGGGAGACCATGGGGTAGGTCCTCTGGCTAATGTCAGCAAACTTAGTCAAAATGGCGGAGACTTCCGGGGGTGGTGTCGTGTCTACTACAAGGGAGGACTCCGGGGACTCGCGCAACATCAAGGCGTAGACGACCTTGGATTACGTGGCCTCGCGCATAAGCGCAGACGTGCGCATGAGGGACACCATAGCGGGTGTTGGCGAGGCAACGGTGGGGGGAACGATCACGCCCTTGGATGTGGACGCGCGTAGTTCCTTGGGTGGGGTCGGGATCAAACGGATCTTTTGGTCACCGTGATCAAACACATATGTGTTCGACCAGCCGTAGTGAACCACATCTCGATCATAGAGCCAGGGGCGTCCTAAAGGGACGTGGGCAACATCCATCACCGCCACATCACACCACACCTTCTCACGATAGTCCCCAAACGTGATGGGAACTTGGCAACGATGGGTAACCGGGAGGCTCGACGCGTCAACCCACGCGATCGAGTAGGGCTCAGGGTGGGGCTCTAGAGGAAGTCCGAAGCGAGTGATCGCGGTCCGGAAGACCATGTTCAAACTACTTCCCCCATCAATGACAATCTTACATGAGTGCCCGTTGCACTTAATGTAAGTTGTGAATATGCTCGTGCGCCTCCAATCCTCGGAGGGCGGGGTTTGCACCAGAGTGCACCTCACAACCACGAGTGTGGGGTGACTCGACTCCTCACCACTCGTGTACCACTCGGCGTCCACATCACGCTCCTCGCGCCCTCGGGTAATAGTGGCTGCACGTGTGTGGTTCTTGTCCTTGACTGCGGACTTCTTAGGGTAGTCCCTATAGTAGTGGCCCAGCTGCAAACAATTGTAGCAATGGATGCGCTCGGTTGGCCCAAGGACGGGGGCCTTGCACTTCTCCTCCCTAGTGGGGCGAGAAGGCACAACCTCCTGGGCTGGGCGCCAAGGGGAACCATGAGATCTAGGTGCGGGACGAGGGTCCGAACGCGGCTCAGCGCGTTCAGTCCTATGGTGGGAATACGGTGGTCCGCCGTTGTGCGGACGTCGAGGAGGGACAAACTCGCTGCGACGGGTCACTGCGCGTAGGTCCTGCTCGATGTCCAATGCACGTTGGTAGGTTTGGTCAAGGGACTCGGACCCATACGCAGGTAAAGCTCGTCGAATATCCGAACGGAGCCCGTTCTTAAATTTAGACAAAACCAGTTCAGGATCCTCTTGCAAATTACAATGGAGTTGCAACGTGTCAAAGGTCAAACGGTACTCCGCAACGGAGCCAGATCCTTGCTAAAGGCTGCTATACTGGTCAAGGAGACGCTGCCTATAGGAGGGTGGGACGTATCGCTCGTGAAGGCGATACTTCATCTCCTCCCATCGGGAATGGGAGGGAGAGCATTCTGTTCGTTTTGGCGCTCCACATTTTGCCAATGTAGGTGCGCTGGACCATCTAGCAAGGTGCGGACTATGCGAACTCGCATGTATTGAGGGGTGTCACTCAAGTCAAAGTAGGTATCCATCGAGGCGACCCAGTCTAGGAACTTAGTAGGGTCAAGACCACCCGCGATGTGTGGGGGGGTCTCACGGATAAAACGATGGACATCGACATCGGCTCGCTGTCACTCAAACCTAGGCTGGGTAGGGGGCCTTTGTGTGGCCCAAACATCGTCTTCATCGTATGTCTCATCCTCATAACCTGGGCCTCCATGAGCCACGTATGTCCCATAGAGGCCAGGGTCATCTAAAATGGGTTGGCGTCGAACGGGCGCGACTACTGGTGGTAACTCCCTAGTCGGAGCAATTCGAGTGGACTGAGGGGGTTGACTCAAGTTGGGGCTCCTTTGCCCTGACTCGTTAATGGCATCAGTAAGGTCTTGGAAACCAGCCAAAAGTTGCTGGAACTTAGTCTCTGATGACAGTTGGAGTTGCTGCATGGCGGCATCCATGGACTGCTTATACGCAGCGAGTTGCGTAGTCAGCGCGTCCACTCGCGTAGTAAGTGTAGCTACGGAATCTAAAGGGGTGCTAGTCTCTTCCGAAAGTTGGACCGACTCTTGGGTTTCCGGGATAGTGTTGGGGAACTAGGAAGACATGAGTTGCGACCTTGTGGTCACTATGCACAATCAAGGCTGAAAATGACTAAGTGCAAGATGCTGAAAACACGAAATCAATGCGGAAATATGCGATGCAACGGAGTTGGACCGTGCGAACGATAAGAATCGAACACATAACTCCTCTGATACCAGAAATGATGTAGCTACTATAGGTGGGATAATCCTTAAAACCGTACTCTAAGGTATTACACAATGCATGCGAAATCGGGAGAGGGTCTTTAGACGAGGGAAGTGAAAATCGCTTCGGAAATGCAAGGAAACTTGATGAAATCGGCGTCGAGTTCGATCGGGGCAACACAAACGTGAAAAAGAACTCAACGGTACTCAACTACTGAATATAACACACTAACCTCGTAGCAATTTAGCAAGCTCACATAGCATATTTTAAGCTCAGCATGTGCTTTGGGGGATTGCGGATTCACGGGGCACGGCTCGCGTGCCTATGCACCTGAAACAAACCAAAGACAATGAACGTCCACGCCTCCGATGTACGGATACCCGTGGAAAAAGAGAAATCGCAATGGAAAAGCAAGAACACAACGAAGTGAAAAGACAGGTGGAACTGACCCACCGACGGCGATGGGATTTACTTCTTTGAAAGCAGGAAACCAGAACAACTTTGGAATCGAGGCGACGACCTCGACCCATACAAACTCCGAAGGCGAAGCACCGACTTTGACTTCCATGCGCTGAAGGCTCTCAGCTCACCAGGAGTGCTTTACCACTAAGAGAACTAAGGAATACAACACCCCAGCCTCCTCTTTTATAGAACAAGAGGGGAGGGAACAAGACAAAGTACAAAAAGACAAGTTACTTTAACAACTAACTACTCCTGTAGGCCACAAAGTGTTGGTGTATATGCCCTAGGACCTAGTATTGGTCCATTATTGTGCTACTTGACTTTGATATTTATATATCTTTCTGGCATTGTCATTATCTATGTTTGTCTACATCTGTGTTTGTGTACTTACATGATAATATCCCTGGAGACAGATTGGATCTGTGCTCAAATGATTGTCCCCTATCGATGTACCTGAGTGGATATGGGACAGCTCTGGTACTTGTAAGACTGGTATATGGGCTGGTTAAGCACGAGGTACTAACGCAGACATATGGGTATATCTGTAGTGGACATACTAGATAGACCCGCTGTGAGGCAATGACTTGGTGTCATGAGTTATCCTCACAAGTGATAGGAGATGCATTGATCCCTTGACTTGAGATCATTGGCCATTCTATATGGTTAGGGACATGCTTTGATACAACCTAACACCTCACCGTGGTTGGAGGTAATAACGGTTGTCATTGAGCATGTCACGACCCATATGAGAAAGTCAATGGACAGACAAAGGATTTGCCCCTTCCTAAGGGAAGCTTGATATCCATAGAGCTCCTCTATAGTTATATGACTGAAAGTGTATAGCCATACCTAGGTGAGAACCTGATTTAGTCATGACCATGTGATTGGGTGAAAACAAGTGGTGACACACTTGTCCAATCGGATATCAGTTCGGCAAAGAGACTGTAATGCATCTGTACCAAGTCGCGATGATGGGGATGTCGATGTCGATATCCATTCCAATGACCTAGGTAGCATCAATGCACTACTAGGTGCCACTCACTACTTGTGGTGACCTTTGGTTAGCACTGCCAGCGTCAGAGGAACCTACAGGGTCGTACACCTTGATACTCGAGTTGTCGTATTGATCGGGAAGCCTTATGATCGAGTTATTGGATAACTCGGATCTATTTGGAAGTTTCATCAGTGCCAATAGGCCTGATGAGATGGAAGAATGTTATTGGAGCCAAACTCCATTTATGGCAGGTTGACCCGAAATTGGCCATGCTTGGTCACATTTGGATTAGGGTTGTATTGGATTGGTTCTAACTGCTTAATCGATCCATGTAATGAAGTTTGGGCTAGCTCATTACCCAATGAGGCCCAATAACAAGTTGTCATGAAGAGACAATAGGTTAAAAGGGTAAAATGGGGAGAAACCCCATTGGCGCCTAAGGGGCATAATGGGGTTTGGGTGGCAAAAATTGCTTCATTTGGAAGTAATATGCGCCTAGCCCTTCTCCCTTTGATGGTATGAATGCTTTTAAGGCATGTCTTGGGCTGATATGGCACTTGGGCAATTATGGATAGGTTGAATGAGGTTTATGGTAAAGTCTTAGAGACTTTACTTGCCTTAAACCCCCTCATCCTAGCCATATACTTGTCATGATCCTAGCCCTTGCCCAAACCACCTCTTGCCCTATTTATTGGACCCTAGCCGCCCCTCTCTTATGGTTCAATTCCTTGGAGGTGTGAGAACACTAAGAAGGGCGAGAGCAAAGGAGACATAGGCGCACCTCTTCCTTCTTCCATCAAGCCGCAAGTGGTCTTCTTCCTATCCTCTTGGCCCAAGAGGGACTTCACCTTGGCGGCTTCTCCTTCTCCTCATCTTCTTCTTTGGCGCTTCATCCTTGGAGGTGATGACATACAAAAATATGATATTTCGTGACTTAATTCTGTTATTATTTTGGAGTAAAATGCATGCTTTGTCTCATTTATGCACTCAAATGCTTCATATTCTTCAGAGTCTTCACTTTTCCCTTGTTTTATGAAAATGTAGGTTTTTGGCTTCAAAATCGATGGAATTTGAAGAATCTGAAGGTATGAGACGATTTCCATGATGAGACGAAGCTACACGCCAAATTTCAGCCCAATCGGAGTTTTCTACAGGATGCACGGTCGTGGGTGTGTACCCATGCACGGCCGTGCATGATCTGACTATCCAGGCTTCACCGAGTTGTACACGGGCATGGCCATGAATCATAAGTTACCCAGCAACCAAGCCATGCACGGGCGTGCCCGTGCACCGATACACGGCCGTGCATCACCTTGCGTAGCTTCGATAGACGCTCGGTATTTAGGCCATAACTTTCTATTCCTGGCTCAGAATTGAACAAAATTTTAGGGAGACCTTCCCAACTTGGATACGCATGTTTTGGGACTGAAATCACTGGATTTGGTCAAGCAGTCATAGAGAACAAAGTGAAAGGGCGAGACCTTAGGGTTTGGGGCAATTTTCTGGGCGATAACACTGTTCCGGCTTGATTTCTTTGTCGTTCCGGCGTGGATCTTCGTGATGGACTTTCTTCCATCAAGGATCTACCCTCTCTTTTGGTTTGAATCAACTTTTATGAGAGCTTTTATATATTTAACAATGAATCTTGTAGCTTAACTCTACTTTCGAGGTTTGAGCGTAGCCCACTATAAGAATGCTTGATATTAATGTTTGACCTACTTACTTCTCATATTTATCTTTGTTCTTATTCATGTTTAGGATGTTTTATCTCGTGTTTATGTACTAGCCATACGTATGCATGTCTTAGATGTCAAGGGAAGGACTGAGAGGTGAACCTTGATCATCGGAACCCCTTAGACTAGACTGTTGATTTCGTGTTGCGAGAGCACTCGAAATCACCCGAGGAACCTTAATCCTTCACATATCCCATTGGATCCGACTTAACCCGGTAAGCCACGAGAGTAGGAGACTTGGGTTTAGTCGGATACTGGACCGTGTCCTGAGAGGGAGCGCGTCTGTACCCTAGGAAGGATTACCTTGAGAATTTAGATAAAACTCAATTTAAAATATCAAACCTTAATATTTCTGCATGCCTCAGTGTGGTAAAACCTAAAACTCCGAATATCTCTCATAGATCTAAAACCTCGTTTGCTTTGCTCTTTACTTTGCTTGATTTAAGTCTGTTTTAGTTTAATTACTTGCACTAGGATTTTAGACATCTCTTCATTAATCATTTACCTAGCTACGAGTTGACCGATCAGTTAGTACTTGACCCTAGTCCCTATGGGTTCGATCTTATTTATTACGCGATAGACCGTGTACTTGCGGTAGCAGCCGTCTAGGCCCTATCAAGAGGTGGCGCAAGGCTTGAAGAAGGTGACAAAGGCTTAGATCTTCTTCCTGAGGTTAGCACTGGGTGTGGAAGAAGAGGACTCGAGGCATCTGTGTGTGTGAGACTGCAGAGGATGCACGCTTCGGTGCCTACCTCGACATCGGCCTCATCTTGCTTTAAGGTATTTTTCTATTTCATCGTGTCGACTCCCTCGCTTGACGATCTTCACTGGGTTTTTGGGACTGGCTCATTTCGGGGATATTGTTTCCGCTGTGCAATGTATTTGTGTATTCTCTATCTCTAAAAATTGTAAAATATCCCCGGGGTTTCCAAACACAAAGGTGGTCAAGCTGCTACTACCAGACAAAGCAAAACAAACTTCTACTTAATATTCTATGAAGCTGGCGCATGGTCTTCTGGTCTTCGTACAGAGGCGGTTGGGCAGTCAGACGCGTTCGGAGCATACCGCGACAAAACAGCAGAATTTGGACATCGTGGGCTGGGTTATGATGGATGTGGCACGCTCTTGGGCTGTGTTGCTAAAATGATTGTGCGGCCCCTCTAGTGTTGGGCCTTCAGGTGAACAGCCGCCCATGCCCTTGGGTGGAAGGGCTTCGGTGTGGATCGACAATGGGCTGATAACTCCTACGAAACAGTCCGGCAGTCGAGAAGTGCATTGAGATCGTTGTACCTCTACCTTGTTGGGCTCCTTCGGGTCCTCCATGGATGGTTCAACATGGTACGGAGGGCTGTGGATGTCAAAACGGGGTCGTCGGGGCAGTTCTGTGGCTTCTGGGGTGATCACGGCATGGCCATGTTGGTGCGCACAGCCGTGAACAAGTGTGTCGGGGTTCATAGAAACTTCTGTGGCCTGGCCGCGACAGTTTCCACACCCATGACTTTCTTCATGTAGTTGTCTGCAGGATTCACGGGGTGTGGTTTTCATCGCTGGGTACCCCGAGGAACTTTCTATGGAAAATCTGTGCATGTGAAGCCGCCCCCGAATTGGGTAGTTGTCCGCAGGACTCACGGGGCATGGTTTTCATCGCTGGGTACCCCGAGGTACTTTCTATGGAAAATCTGACTTGTGCATGTGAAGCTGCCCCCGAATTGGGTAGTTGTCCGTGGGACTCACGGGGCATTGGTTTTCGTCGCTAGGTACCCCGAGTAACTTTCTGTGGAAAATCTGACTTGTGCATGTGAAGTCGCCCCCGAATCGGGTAGTTGTCCGCATGACTCACGGGGCGTGGCTTCCGTCGCTGGGTACCCCGAGGAACTTTATGTGGAAAATCTGACTTGTGCATGTGAAGCCGCCCCCGAATTGGGTAGTTGTCCGCAAGACTCACGGGGCGTGGTTTTCGTCGTTTGGTACCCCGAGGAACTTTCTGTGGAAAATTTGACTTATGCATGTGAAGCCACCCCAAAATCGTGCAATTGTCTGCAGGACTCATGGGGCATGGTTTTCGTCGCTGGGTGTTAACACAGATTTATATAACATTTCAAGTATGATTTTATAGTCAGAATCACCTATATTTCTGAGCTTTCTACCTCATTATTTCCTTAATTGCGTTACATCTATGGAATCTATACCTCTCTTGGTATTTCCACGTTTTCAGCGCAAAACGGCCACAAAGAGGGTGGATTTTGGGACTCTTGTGGTGGAAGAGCTCATCCTGACTCAAGATGATCCTAACCATAAGCTTTTAGATTCTTTGAGACCTTTGTTGGAAATCACGACCGGGTCCCGATCAGAATCATGCCTGGGATCGTCATTATGCCTGAAGCTGAAACTGACAAATCATGACCGGGTCACGACTAAATTCTCGCCCGAGATCGCGGACCCGCTTGTTTCGAAACCGCGATTTTATCTCTGTTTTTTTCAATCTAACCCTAAGGGAAGCTCAGGGGCATCTAAGACTTTTCTCCCACGTTGACAAAGGAGGTGTGGAGCAGCCTTTTGGGGGCAAAATTCCATCACCAAATGACGATTTCGTATGGGAGGTGCATCGAAGACTTCTTTCTCTGCTAAAAAGATGCAACGGCTTTGCAAAATCTGTAAGATGACAGCAGCCCACTTGGAGAAGATGATAAAGAACCTTGAGAAAGGGAAACGCGGAGGAGGATTTGCACGGGAGAGAAGAAAAGGGAAGAACGCTTGCTGCAGGAGGGGTAGAGGCTGCGCACCAGAACTCATTGAAGATCCCATTGTGTTATCACCTCAAAGTCTAGTTTGTAAGGAAAATCTACGAGTATCATCCTACTTCTCGCATTTATTGTATGAAACTTGCATATCAACGTATGATCCTATCTTTGTGTTGTATTTCCTGCACGATTTCACATATGCACATACTGTTAAAGATTATTATTTATGTTGTTACAATGAATATGATAGGCTAAACCCTCAAATCAGGGTGTGGGTGTAGCCTCTTGATAACTTATTAGTTCTATAGTCTAGCTCTAAGTGCCATTATCCAGCTTGATCTTATGTGCACCCCTTGCCTATGGTATTCGAAGGAATGCGTTTGAGCCTTCTAGCCTTGGTTGAGGTCTGTAAATCGGAGAATCACGAGGAGACTCGCTGATTGTCCGTACTCCATCGAGAGGTAGTTAGGATCTTAGATGCGTAGGAGAGACCACAAGTCCGACCTCGCGTCCGAAGCATTTGATCGGGGGTTTTATCAAATCTGTTTAAGCTCTTTGCCCACGTTGCCCGAAAGGGAGCGTTTGAACCTTTTAATTCCTCGTGTGGGGTTTGTAAATCAAGGGCTAGGGAGAATCTACTTGACGAACTGCACTCTTCTTGTGTTAGTTTCTGGGTCGTAGACACA
This sequence comes from Costus lasius, assembly GCA_027563935.2. Lineage (NCBI taxonomy): Eukaryota > Viridiplantae > Streptophyta > Magnoliopsida > Zingiberales > Costaceae > Costus > Costus lasius. The sequence continues at coordinate 106,870,940 of CM050448.1, forward strand.
TCTGGCAAACTTCTTGCGCACTAGTATGTCGGATTGTTAGGGATGCTATGCCTGTGCAGCCCGAGAGGGCGCGCTTGATCCGGAAGTTACGCGGAGGAGGTTTGTAAGCCAGGAATTCTTGGGGAGGACCCCTTTTGTCATCCTGTACCCACCGTGGAAGTACTAGGAGTTTAGGCGTGTTGGGGAGAAGCGTTTCCAACCAAACGCCGGAACCTAACAGGTTTGACCTATAGCCGTGACTCTGGAAGCAAACCAGCTATCTGAGGGAGCAGCTACCTTAGTGACAAGGAAGTCGAGTCCCTTGAACTGGACAGGATAAAGGCGTTGGAGTTTGGACTATTTAGCTGTAAGAAGTCAAGGCGGTGAACCCACATCCTAATGTTTCATACTATTAAGACTTTCTCGCGCAGATTCCTCCAATTACATTTTCGTGCATTTAATTAGTTAACATTCAGACTTCATTAATTTCACATCGTCTAGCTAGCAAATTTGAGATCTATCGGTGCTTGCCCATTAGTCCTTGTGGGATCGATATTTTATTACTTCGATAGTCCCGTGCACTTGCGGGAAACGCCCACTATATTTGTAGACGCTATCACTGGGTACCCCGAGAAACTTTCTGTGGAAAATCTGACTTGTGCATGTGAAGCTGCCCCCGAATCGAGTAGTTGTCCGCAGGACTCACGGGGCGTGGCTTCCATTGCTGGGTGCCCCGAGTAACTTTCTGTGGAAAATCTTTGGGGCGCCATCTAGGCCAGATTTTCCCCTTCTTTCATGCTGTCTTCTCCTGCATTAGCTCTGGTGAAGGTGTATCCTCTAGAAGCTTTGGTGTAGTAGCTAGTAAATTTGGTAAAATGTCTGATGGAAAATCAGTATGAGTCTTAGTCTGAGCTGATCGTGGAGAAGACATCGCTAGCATCTAAGCTGATTGTGATGCTAATGTGTCCTCTAGAATATCCTCCGCAGGCTGCGAATCAATATGCATATCGGAGATCTATGGAATCTCATGTGCTTACTCAGCATCTGGTATGCGCTCGAATCTGTTTGGTCCCTGTGTACCATCCTATATTTGGGCACCAATGGTATACTAGATCTGGGGCGTGGATAAGGTCCAAAAATCATAATTTTCCTAATTGCCCCATACGGCCTAGTCCTTACTGATTTTCTCGAAGCCATTAGTTTGCAAATAATACAGATTTATAGAATTCTTGCAAAAATCATGAATGAATAGTAATCACAGAAATAGCTCCGTCCAAGAAACGAAAGGAATTCCTCTCCAAAGCAAGAAATACAAGAGCAATCGATCGGTAAAACTTACTAGGCTAGTAAAGAAATCCAATATCTTGCTTAAGAGAAGGATTGCTCACAAATTTTAGGTAAAATTCAGGCTGAAATCAAGCTTCGGCGGTGAAACCCTCGTTCCGGCGAACGTTCGGCGTCTTCTAATGAAATTTGGCTGAAATCGACTGGTAGATTAACGGAAAACACTCGTCCGAATTGGAGGAAGGTTGGAGGAGATGATTTGTTGCCTAAGGTAGAAGGAATCAATGAGAAATCAAAGTTCAAAAATGTAGCATTCACGGCCCATGAGTCATTCACGGCTGCAGCCGTGAATGTTTCATTGACTTAAGTCCTTTACAAAATGAAACTCACGGCTGTGACTATGAAAGTTTCTGTGAACTTTGGCCTTCTTGCGTTTCCTTCAGATGCAACATTCACGGCCCATGAGTGACTCACGACCACACCCGTGAATGTCTTGTTTGACACCTATTCTTCAAGTAAAAATTTTTCAAAAATTCCTGCAAATAAAATAACTTATTAAAAGATTTTTCATTAATAAAAATTCATCAAAATTTGCTGCAAAAAATTCTAAAAATCAAAAAAATCAAAAACTAAAACTAAGAATCACAAAAGTCAAAAATTTAGGTTACCTCTCAAAAGGCACTTGTTTAAGGTCATTAGCTTGACCATAGCTTCATGTCATGACGGAGTTGGTGAATCAGTGCATAATTGAGAGCATATAATCTCCTGCTTTTCTTTCATCTCAAGAGTGTGCCCACCAAAGTATATATCGAGTTAAACAAGTGGATCCATGTCGTTGTGGCCATTACATGCATACAAAAACAAAAGTTAAAGTCATGAAAAGAATACCTAATAATTTTTTTGCATTTATCCAAGAGTAATATCATGTGTTCTTCTTTTAAATTTGTATCAACAATTGGAAGAAAACTAAAATTAAGATCAAAAAATTCATGCCTTAGATTGCTCAAGAAGTTTTCAAATTTCACATTAGATTTGGTTGGATTTGAATCAAATAATATTTCAGCTACCTCAGCATCATTATCCTTATAATAATCTTTTTCATCATCTATCATGTGAATTCCTAGTGAATTTCTCTGGAGAAAAGGAATTCATGGTTCATATGGTTGTGGTGGTAGAATATGCATAGGATCCTCTTTCTCATTTTTCTCCTCAATTTTTTTTTCTTCAATGGGGTACTTCATCCTAACACTATCAAATTCACCCCCATCTATATCGTTACTTCTTATTTGAGGATCCTTAAATTTCTCATCCTTCTTATTGCAAGACTCCAAAAGTTCAAACTTTTCTTCAAATATGTCCCAAGTATTTGTGTTACAATGCACTATATTGTGTGAGAGGGGACTAGATGGCTGGTAAAGTGCTGAGGAAGGGTTAATGGGGCATTTAAAATTTTCAAAATTATCAAAATTTGAAGAAGGTAAATCATAATCTGTGACTGGAGTCATGATTAATGACTGTTCCAACTCTGCAAATTCTCAGATTCATCCTAGATTCCTTCCTCTATGTTATTTTTATCAGTGTCATACATCATACTATGAAATTCCTCACTTTGTTTAGTCATATCAGCTATAGAGTTTTCAAGCATGGCTTCTAAGTTGGATTTTTGAGGTTTACTAAAGTTTGACTATGGAATAAATGTTGGGTCGTTCTAATAAAGCAAGTTTTGATGGTTTTCCCAACTTGGATTATAGGTACCAGGGCATGAGTTAAATGATGAAGGAATCCCTAATTGACATTCTATATAATAATGCCCATGATATCCACAAATATCGCAAGTAATAGATTTCAACATAGAATATTGCATGCTTAAATAATCAGTTTGTTGAGTAAAGAAATTTACCTTTGCTGAAAATGATTGTAATACATCCGTACCATATTCTCTTGTCATTATCAGTGGTACACACCTTTGATTTGACCATTTACATTGGTTAAATATCATATTTTTAATTTATGCAATAAAATTCAAAAATATAAAGTGTAAAATAGGAAATGCAAAATAAAGCTTAAAATATCTAGGCATGTGATTTTTGATTTCTCCTATTCATACATTGTGTTAATCCAAAAAGATAAAAAAAGCTTAAAGTAACAATAAAAAAAAGAAAGCGAAAAACAAACAAAAAAACAAAAACAAAAATAAAAATAAAAATAAAAAAATATATAGTCTATAAATCTCACGATTAAATCGATATTGGCTGGCCTGATCCCCGGCAACGACGCCAAAAACTTGATGTGCCCGAAAATGCATAGATTTATTGAATTAATAAAAAGATTATCGTTCTCAATGAGGATCTGGCGGTCAAGTACCAATTATACGGTCGAACTATAGATAGATGATTTAAAGTGTAATTTTTGTTTGGAAGCTTCTAGTATGAGAAAACAAAAGCAAGTGTTTAGGGTAAAAATCAATACGAAGAGAGTCGGGACTCAGGGTTTCACCATGTTGACGACTATGAATTTAATAAAAATAAACCTTTGAACAAAAAATTAAAGGGTTGAAAGGGATTTTTTCTAAGGTATGGAATACCTCCTACCGAAGCGTAATCTGGTACCTAATTACGTTAATTCCCTACTCTCGTAACAATTAACGCAATTAGATCCTTTAAGTTCTGTGAAAAATCGTGTAAATCCTTCAAACGAATCCGAACTAGATTCGATGTCGCGATTCACCTCCTAGTCCTTCTCGCGACGTCTCAAACACGATAAAACTTTCCCATAGTATTAAAGTAGAATACGTACAATTCTAATCAAATCAACTCAATAAGATTCTTAACAAAGATTCATGCAAAAGATTTAATTTATAAATCAATCAACGAACTACTCCCCAAATCCCGAAAATAAGTTTACACGTTCATGTTTATAAAAAACAGCATGTATATTGAAGAAATCGACATAATCTCTAAAAAATAATACAAAAAGACACTAGGATAATAGTTAAAACTCTTACCCTCGATCTGGAGATCAAGATGAAGCATTCAAATCCCTCCTTTACGTGATCTTTCGCCGGAATTCTGCCCAGAAATTGATTTTTGCCCTAGCCGGTGTCTCTGTTTGTGTTCGTCTGTAGAAGTCTTCTAAAACCTTCTAAAATCCTTTCTTTTATAGTTTAATTAGTATAGAACCCATCTAGGAAGGTTTCTATAAATTTTGGTTAAGTTTCTACTCAATTTGGGGTCGAATCAAGTGAAAAAACCTAAGGGGGCGAAAAAACTCATGGGTGGTAAACTGTTTATGACCACGACCCTGAGTTTTTTTGTTTCTGCATATAAGTGTATTCATAGCCCATGAATACACTCACGGCCATGGCCCTGAAAGTTGCGTTTGACCTCCGTTTTGCTCCAAATTTGACATACGGCCTTGTCTTTTTATCACGAATCACCCCATGGCATCAAAACTCATAAAATCCATCATTTTTAAATGATATTTATGGCCCATGAAAGACTCATGGGTGCAACCATGAATATTACGTTTGGCATCCGTTTCACTCCAAATTTGATATGCGACCTCATAATTTTCTTAGGAACCATGCTATGGCCTTAAAACTCGCAAAACCTATCATTTTTATGCCATTTTACCTATATTTTTATAAAAACTAAGAAAAGTAAAGATTTCATATAAAGTGAAGTAAAAATACTAAAAATTGGTAAATAAATCATAAAATAAGCCCAAAATATCATATAAAATACAAGCAAAAATATGATGTAAATGCAACTCATCAAAATACCCTAGACTTAAAGTTTTGCTTGTCCTCAAGCAATATTCTGATATGTATGGAAAATGTAAAGATAAGGGGCACTCATTTTTTGTTTTCCCCCTAATAGTGTCCTTAGTCCATAATTTAAGTAATCAATCTTTCATAACTCAAGTAATTTGTGAAAAATCAAAATAGAAATTGCCCCTAGAGGGACCGCTTAGCTACCTTCGTGGCAGAAGTTTCTGTAGAGGAGCCCGAGGGACTCCTTAACCCTCTTGTACTTGCAACTTCATCTACTACTAATGAAAGACCCACCTTGCTTTATATTGAGTATCTCTTAAATGCACATCCTGTGAATACTATGGTTGATACAGGTGCTTCGCACTTGTTTATAGGACAAGCAACAATAGCTAGAATCAGCCTTAAGATGTCCCCTGCACAATACCGAGTTAGGTCGGTCGGTGCAGTAGACCCGTAGGTCTTAGGGATATCTTACAATGTCGATATTGCGGTGGACAAGTGGCACGGCCGTTGCCACTCAAAGATTCTGAAGTTAGCCGATTATGAAGCTATCTTTGGACTTGAGCTTTTGAGAAAAGCCAAGATAGGCGTTATGCCACATCTATATGGGATATAGATTTATGACGAGCAATCCCCTGGCTTCGTGCCGTGCATTGAGAGCACGTCGATGATGAAGGGAAATAAGAGAGACTCAAGAGGGGTTCCCTTATCGGCTAATTCCTTAGCGATAGGGTTGTGTCATGGTGACACAACCTTAATGGCTGTTTGGGCTGACGACTCTCCTTGCGAAGGAGAAGTCCCTTCAATAGTGAAGGGTTTATTGGAAGAATACTCCGATGTGATACCTTCGGAGCTTCCTAAACACCTTCCCCCAAGGAGAGGGATCGACCACAAGATTAAGCTTGTAGCGGGATCCACTCCTCTCTCTAAGGCTCCATACTGTATGGCTCCGATGGAGTTAGCCGAGCTTCGTAAGCAATTGGACGAAATGCTAGAAGCAGGATTTATTCGGCCTATGGTTTCGCCTTATGGAGCCCCAGTCCTCTTCCAAAAGAAAAAGGACTGCTCGCTAAGGTTCTGTGTTGACTATATAGCCTTGAATAAGATAACGGTAAGGGACTGTTATACTATTTTGCTTATCCCCGATCTGATAGATCGACTTGGGAAATCGAAGGTTTTCACAAAGCTAGACCTAAGATTAGGTTATTGGCAGGTTCGTATCGCCGAGGGTGATGAAAAGAAAACCGCATGTGTGACACGATACGGATCATTTGAGTTCCTAGTGATGCCCTTTGGACTCACAAATGCACCCGCTACGTTTTGTCATCTAATGAACTAAGTATTGGCTCTGTTCTTAGATGAGTTCGTAGTCATGTATTTAGATGATAACGTCATCTACTCCTCATGCATTGAGGAACACCTTGGTCATCTAAGGCATGTGTTATAGACTTTGAGGGAAAACTAAGGGCCAGTTTGGGGTTACTTCTACTTTTAGCTTCTGCTGGCTGGGAAAGTCTGCTTTTAGCTTCTGCTGGCTGGGGAAGTACCTAACTGTTTGGTTCAATAAGCAGAAGCTATTGTTGTGCTGTAATATTAAGCAGAGGCTGAAAAATAACATTTTTCTTAGAGATCAACTCCACCTACATGTGTAACTTTAATAACATGACAAGCTCATAATTTAATTCCATAAAGAGTTCTTATATAATACAAGAAGTTCATATGTTACCAATACAATACCAAAGTTATTACACATAAGTACTTATCTAACAACAAATAATACAAAGCATAAGTAATTCAAACTAACAACAAATAAGATAGCAAATATAAGATTATATATTTATTTTATAGTGTGAATCAAATTAAATTTAAGCTAAAATTATCATAAAGATTAGTATTTACCTTATTTTTACTATAAATGACTATATAATTTTTTATTATAAGCTTAAATATGCTAAATCCTTATTTTTATTATAATTTAAGCTAAAATTATCAAAAGTATCCCAGCTTCGAGATGGGATCTGACAACAAGAAAGAGATGCAAATGGAGGATGTTGGATGCTTGGATCCAAGCTCTTTGGCAACGAAAAGCATCAAAAATCAAAGAGGAATTCCTTGGCAACAGCTCAAGGACGGGCTTCTCTGGGTTGTCGACGAGAGGGACAGCAACAGCGGATGGTTGCTGCTCTGTTGCTGGAGGGGGAGGCAACGGAGCTGCTGCTCTGCTGCTAGAGGGGGAGGCGGCGGACGATCGGGCTAGGGGGGGAGGCGGCGAACTATCCGCCGAGTTGCTGGATGAGGGCAGCAGCGACGGACTCTTGAAGGAGAGCAGCGGAGGACGACGACGCTTGAAGGCGAGCGGAAGGTCGGAGCAGCGACGGACGCTTGAAGAGGAGCGGAAGGTCGGAGCAACTCGAGCGGACGGTCGGAGCAGCTAGAGCGGACGGGGATGGAGCGGTCACTGGAGCACGGCGGACAGAAATGGAGCAGCTCGAGCGAAGACCAGATCGTGGTCCTTGAGCATGGCGCGGGCGGTGGACGGGGAGGAGACGACGACGCAGAGCTTGCAGCGGACGGCGGGCTCACGAGTTGCAGCGGACAGCGGCGACGAGCTGCAACGGCAGATGTTGGCCGAGGATCAATGGTCAAGCGGCGTACGCGAGAGAGCACAGGAGAGACTCGAGGCGTTGAAAGTTGCTGCTGCCTCTGGGAAGCAGCATTTACTCAGCTTCCCTACAGAAGCAGGTATCTGCTGTTGCTGGCTGCGGAAGCAGCCCCAAACCTTCCTATTAAACCAGCTTCTGCTGCCCGCCCCCAGCAAAAGCAGGGCGGGCAGCAACCCCAAACTGGCCCTAACTCTATTTGAAGTTGGAGAAATGCTCATTCGTAACGGATGAGATAACATTTCTTGGACACGTGGTGGGCCACGGACAAATGTGCATGGACCAAGCGAAGGTCCAAGCCATTACGGAATGGCATGCCCCCTCAAATCAAACCAAATTATAGAGTTTTCTCGGTGTGGTGAACTTATATCGTAAGTTCATCACCGACTGTTCGAGAATAGTCATACCCCTCAGTAATCTGCTGAAGAAGAACTCAAAATGGGAGTGGCAAGATCGGTGTCAGTCGGCCTTCCAGGAGTTGAAGGACCGCATCGCCTTTGAACCAATCCTGAAGTTACCCGACTTCAATATGCATTTCGAGGTTCAAGAGAAGGAAATGGTGGCAGTGGTGCACTGCCTCCGGACCTGGAGAGTCTACCTTCTCAGGTGTGCCTTTGTGGTGAAGACTGATAATGTGGCGAATACCTATTTCACCAAGCAAAAGAAGTTATCAATGAAATAGACACGTTGGCAGGAATTCTTGGTTGAGTTCCAGTTCCAATGGAAACACAAACTGGGTAAAGCCAACTCTGTGCCTAATGCGCTCGGTAGGCTTAATGCCCTTGTGTGTTGCACCCTATCTAGAGTGGAAGGGGATATGCTAGACAGAATCAAGGCAGCCTCAGCTTTTGATGGGAAGTATCAAAAGCTCGTTCAGCAGATTAAGTCAAGCACAATCCGACGTTACTATCTGGGTCCAGATGACATTGTTATGGCCAGAGGCAGTAGGCCATTAGTCCCATCGATAAGCGGGTTGCGCCAGGAGCTACTGAGGGAGCTCCATGATACACCTTGGGCTCGGCATCCAGGTCAACACGGGATGTTTGCCTTATTAACACGGTCGTGCTATTGGCCCGATATGCGTACAACATTGAGATGTATGTCCGCATTTGCCTTATTTGCCAATAAGACAAGGTCCATCGGAGACTAGAGGCAGGGTTCCTACAACCGCTGCCTGTTCCCGAGACGTCCTGGATAAGTGTGTCCATGGACTTTATTGGTGGGTTCTCAAAGGTTGATGGGAAGAGCTCAGTCTTGGTGGTGGTCGATAGGTTCTTCAAGTATGGAGTCTTTATCCCGACCCTGAGCCATGTACAGCAAGAGTTACTGCAAAGTTATTCTTCCAAAATGTGGTAAATATTTTGGCATCCCAGTGGATATCGTGAGCAATAGGGATGCCTGGTTTACTGTATGCTTTTGGACAACATTGTTCAACAAGTTGGGATCCAAGTTAAACTTCTCCACAGCCAATCATCCTCAGACGGATAGGCAAACAGAGTGAGTCAATGCTCTTGTGGAAGATTACCTTCGTCACTTTGTGACAGCCAGTCAGCGAGACTAAGTAAAGTGGATGGATGTGACACGGTATGCCTATAATTTGCAGAAGTCATCCTCCACCGGTCATAGCCCATTTGAGCTAGTGTTAGGGAGATAGCCCCTAACCCCCATTGAAGTGATGCAAATGGATTCCGAGAGGAAGTGCCCTACGGCTCAACGGGAAGCTCGGGAACGAATAGACTTACTCTGAGAGGCTAGAGATAGCTTGGAGTTGGCTGCACAACAAATGGAAAGGTATGCTAACCGTCGACGTCGGGATGAAGAATTCACTATGGGTGACCTAGTTCTTCTCCAACTTACCACGTAGATATGGAGGAAGATCTCAGCGAGGAGACTCACCGAGGTCTTATCCGTAGATATGATGGTCCGTTTGAGATACTGAGTCGAGTGGGCTCAGTAGCATACCATTTAAAACTCCCTGAGAGAATGCAAATGCACTCTACATTCTATGTGACCTTCTTGAAGAAGTTTCACCCATATTTGGACGATCCTTCTTGGTCACAGTCTTACTGAGCCCCACCGACGGTTAGGACAGAGTTCCACCGGAGGATTGGTAGTGTTCTAGATCACTGAGTTTTGGGGCAAAATAAAAGGAATCGACGTACGGAGTTTCTCATCCAATGAGATGGATCGCTCATAGAGGAAGCAACCTAGCACAAGGCTTTCAAACTATGGCAGTTCGAGGGTGAGCTGAGAAGCTACCTTGAGTCGCTAAGGACGGTGACCACCTCAGGTAAATTTTTTAATCAATTTTGACCAGTCAACTGGGCCATTGACCAAGTCAAAATTAGCCTGATCTAAAGCCCAAATTCAATTAGGGCTTATGACAATTTGAGCAACGACAGCATTGCTGCAGCAAACAGCAGCATCTATCTACGTGCACGGTGATCGGTGTCAGAGGCAAACAACTGGCGGTGGACTCGACGCGTGGAGCACGCGGAGAGGGGTGAGATCTAGCGAGATCTCGTGCGCGCGTGGGACGAGCGGCAGGCAACTCGCTTTCTGTGACACATACATCCGGCAAGGGAAGCGAGGTCGGCGGCGACCTCAAGCAACGCAGCGGTGACATGTGGAGCTTCAACAACGGGCAAGAACTCCGCGTGGCTGGCGATGCTATCGGGCGGCAAGGCATCGTCCTTGGGAGCAAACGAAGCAGGTGGTGCGAGGATCTCGGGCAGAGTGTCGGCGGCCATGTGGCAAAACGTGGCTGGCGACAACAGTGATTCCCGAGCACGCATTCGAACTAGCGTCAACAGGCGACATAGAGGCGGCGGTTCATGACGGGCAGCGGTGGGTGGTGATGGTCGACTCGGCTGCTAGCTTGGCACCACGTCCGACCCACTTACCCACGTGGAAGCAGGTGGTGAACAGGAGTTCATCCACCTGGCGTCTGAGTTGGCGGTGGGAGTCGAAGCGACGTCGTATAGGCGACGCTCGCGAGGGCTTCGGCACTTATGCTCTCTCCGCGCTCACTCTAAGCTCTCGGCAATTTTTGGTGACCAGCTCTAGCTTCCCTTCCCCTCTCGATTCGGTGGTTGGCGGCGACCTTCCGGCCATCCTTCTGACGTCTAGTGGTGTGGGTGGGTGGTGCGGTGTTAGGGGAGCTCCCATGTTCCCTAATTCCAGTTCCTGCTTCGGCTCTGCGTGGTTGCGACGCCAGAGTCTCTTCCAGCTAAGGTAATAGTACCTCCCCATCTCTCAGTTTCGGTTTTCCGATGTCTTTATCCTTCAGCATTCGTCCCCCATTCGTACGTCGCTCGCTTCCGTTTTCTCTGTTCCCTCCAAGCTTGCATCTCTATCGTCTTCCCTTGTCCGGTCTCCTTCGACGTTCGGGTGTGATTTCCGGCGATGGTGTGGCTCATTCTGGCGACGTTCGTTCCTTCTCGTCGATTTCTAGTTTGGGAGCATCAATCTCAGTTTCGTCTCTACCTTGTTCAGTTCTCTCTGCCTGCGTGCAGATGTAGCGTTTAGTGTTCCGGTGTGCGTTTGTTTTGTTTCTTCCGCCTGCACGTGGACGCATCTTTTCTTTGCTGTCTGCATACAGCTTCTTCCCCTATGTCGCTTTAGTGCGCGTGTGTTTCTCACTGCCTACGTGCAGTGTTGCTCTTTTCATTCTCCACTACCTGCGTGTAGTGTTAAGGTTCTCTGTCTCTTTTTTGTGAAGGCTGAGGTGGTGTTTCTTCTACCTACTGATCACGCCCTTCGGACAGAGTCACTTCTTCTGCTTCTGCACGTTTTTGGTGTGTCCCTGCGTTGGATAGGTTATCTTTGAGTCTTGCACAACTCAGCTTTTTAGCTTCTGCCCGTATTTGTTAAAAAAAAAAATTTTACCCTAATCTACAGACCACTTGTATACATCATATATAACATTACGTCATTAATTTTTAAATTTATTGAACTCATCTTTAGAATTTCGACATCTAAAGCAAGTGTAGAGTCCAATCTGAACGCGCTATGTAAACGGGGCTAATTAATAATGGAGCGTGAGTTACGTTCTTTCTTACACAAGAATGATAGATCTCACAAGAATGAAAGATCTCAAGCATTTCTTTCTTATGCTATAAAGACACAATCAAGCTATCTTAAAAAAAACATGATGTGAGACTAAATATTACATAGATTTATTTTTTAAAAAATTATATTATTTAAAGATAGAATTTTACCGAATCCACTTAACAATCCCGCACCCAAATTGGTCTAACTCAACTAGTCAAATTAGGGGTGAGCATTCGGTACCGGTATCGAAGTACCGTATCGAAATTTTTGGTATTCGGTATTTCGGTATCGATACCGATTTTTAAATCGGGATTTTAGTACCGGTATCGGTACCTGAAAAAAACTTCAGAATTTATTTATAGTCCCGAAGTACCGAAATATATATTGATAATTAATTAATATATTTATTTATATATTATTTACTAATTCATGAGATATATTTATAACTTATAAGGTATATTTACTAATTAATCATTTATTTTTATATTATTTATTAATTTAGACACTTAAATACTTACAAAACAATTAGAAATTTAAAATTTTGGGATTTCGAAAATTTTTTAAAATAATTTTTGGGAGTTCGGTATCGGTACCGAACTCCCAAATTAGAATTCGATACCGGTACTGGTACCTACGATTTGAAATTTGGGAGTTCAGGACCAAGAGTTCGGTACCGGTACCTATCCCGAACTCTCAACTCCCAAATTAGAATTCGATACCGGTACCGGTACCTACGATTTGAAATTTGGGAGTTCAAGACCAAGAGTTCAGTACCGGTACCTATCCCGAACTCTCATTTGCTCCCAAACTCTCGTTTGCTCACCCCTAAATCAAATAGTTTGACTCCAAGTCAAATTAATATGATTTTGATTTCATTTTGGAGGGAAAAAAATAAAATTCTAATTATATATATTCAAAATTTTAAAATTAAAATTTTAAAATGATTAATTAATTTTTATCATTGATAAGATACCGAACTCCCAAATTAGAATTCGATATCCGTACCGGTACCTACGATTTGAAATTTGGGAGTTCAGGACCAAGAGTTCGGTACCGGTACCTATCCCGAACTCTCATTTGCTCCCAAACTCTCGTTTGCTCACCCCTAGGTCAAATAGTTTAACTCCAAGTCAAATTAATATGATTTTGTTTTCATTTTGGGGGGGAAAAAATAAAATTCTAATTATATATATTCAAAATTTTAAAATTAAAATTTTAAAATGATTAATTAATTTTTATCATTGATAAGATAATATTTCAGAAGTTAATAAATTAAGTCAAATGCCAAGCTCTGAATTGTTCAACGAATGCAAGCTTCTGCCAACTCTCATTAATGAATGAGTCAAACCAATATATATAAAAAGTCTTCCTCGATAATATCGCCACTCAAGGATTTTAAGTCCACAAACGAAAGTTCTAGTCGTCAAGGTAAGTGTTAGGCCCAGGCAATTTTGGGCCGGGTTAGAGGCAGTTGGGCTTGGGTGGAGGTCCACTTTCCCTTGAGTGGGTTTGCTGGAGGCGAACTCGGGTGCCGGACGCGTGGAGGTGTGACCCGATCCAGCCTTGACAACGCGTGTGCTTTGGCGCGAGGCGAGGTGACGACTTCACCGTCCCGAGTCGGACGTCCCATCAGCATGGGCGTAGGCGGCAGCAGCAGAGGAAAAGGGATCGAAGCGTGAGGCGGACGATCCATGTGACCTTCTCCACAGGTTCCTCCTTCGGACGAGCGACGCGAGCTCCTCCAGGCGATCTCCTCCACCTTCTCGGTGAGTAGCAAGTAGCCGACGCTCTCCTTCCACCGGACAAGAGCTGAGAGCGGCTGTCCAACAGACGCGGCGGCGTCCTTCTCCTCTAGCGGCGATGACGAGGAGATCGCAGAGGCGGCGCTTCCCTTCCTCGAGCGGCGGACCTCTGTCCGCTGCCTTCTCCTTCGTTTAGGCGGAGATCTCGAGTGCGTCCTAGCGAGCCCTCCGGCGACGGCGAGGTCAGACGACGAGGGCGAGTTGAGAGTGTGTAGATTTGTGTATAGGGAGAAGGAAGAGGGGATTTAGGTAGCTGTATTTGGAGATAAATAACAGTGAAACTTTCCCCTAGCTCTCCCATGTTTCCGGCGTGCTTTTCGAGTGTCTGCTCCGATCATCTTCTCCATCTCCGATCGACCGTTTCTGGCATCCAAAGGTGGCGCCGACGAGGAAGGCTAAGGGCAGAAGGCATGCGCGAACCTTCCCCTGCCGCAGGCCCCGCTCTGGCGATCTATCCGGTGGCTTCACGCGTCCAACAGGCGGCGCACGTTTGGTGTCTGCGGAGAAGACGAACGCCTCAGGCGTTCGATTCGAGGTAGGGGTGAGCATAATTCGGTTTTTACCGAATTTACCGATCGGTAAATCGGTAAATCGGTTCGGTAATTTCGGTTTCGGTTTTCGGTTCGGTATTTATTTTTATGTAATTCGGTTTTCGGTTTTCGGTTCGGTAAATAAAATTTCGGTTCGGTAATTTACCGATTTACCGATATATATATTAATATATAAAAAATAAATTTTTATTTATTAATCTTTAATTTTTTATCGGTAATTTACCGATTTACCCATCGGTTTTTACCAATCGGTAATATTTTAATTAGATAATATTTTAATATTTTAATAATTTTTTTAATAGATTAATTATATAATATTTTAATATTTTTTAATCGGTAAATCGGTAAAATCGGTAATTTACCGATTTACCGATCGGTAATTCGGTAATTTACCGATCGGTAAATACCAAATTCGGTATCGGTTCGGTAATAGGTTTTTCGGTTTCGGTAAATCGGTTTTTGGTTTTTTCGGTTTTTACCGAATGCTCAGCCCTAATTCGAGGCGCGCAGGCGGAGTCAAGTCAACACCTCTAATTTCGTGGAAGAAATTTTGGCATTCGGTGCTGACGTGGATGCAGTTAAAGTAATTGACCAGGTTAATTGAGCTTGAGACTAATTAAGCTTGCTTAAGCTTAATTGGAGGTGGATTCCGGCGATCAGGCGGTGAGTCTGGCAGCGGCGGGAGCTCTCCGACGATCACAGCGGCTGAGGGAGAGAGACGAGATGGGTTCCTTAGCCAATTAGGTGGCGCGGTTGGAGGAGCTGATCGGCGTCACCGGCGAGGAGGATACCATGCTGGCTCCTCAGGTGGAGGACCTACAGTTGCAGACAGAGGAGCAGAGGCTCCAGATCATCTCACTGCATGAGGCGATGGCAAGCATGGCGGCGCTCCATGATCAGGTGGCCGGATTCTCGGCATTGCTGCAGCAGGCGCAAGCGGTGCAACAGTAGATGCAAACTGAGATTGTGGTGTTGCGCATGGCGCTTGCGCAGACACAGACACAAGGAGGGAGTCCCACCTCGACGATGGCGACGGGGCAGGTGGCCCCTAAGCCGAAGCTGCAGATTCCCGAGCCATCGACGTTTGGAGGAGTACGATCGGTAAGGGAGCTGGAGAACTTCATATGGGATATGGAGTCGTTCTTCACCTCCAGCCACATCCCCGACGACGAGCGCGTGCAAGTGTGCACTGCCTACTTGACGGCTGACACGAAGCTGTGGTGGCCGACCATAGCTGGATCGACGTCGGGAGCGGTGGCGTGAACCTGGGATGTGTTCTTCGAGGAGCTGCGGCGGCAGTTCTTTCCGGGGAACTCAGTGGATCAGGCTAGAGACGCGGTGGACGAGCTCCGGCACACCGGCACCATCCAGGAGTACGTCCAAGCGTACTCGGTACTGATGCTGGAGATCCCGGACATGTTAGAGGTGCACCGATGGCACACATTCCTCCGACAGCTGCAGCCGTGGGCCGAGGCGGAGGTCCGGCGACACTCCCCGCAAGACTGGAGAGAGGCTACGGTGGTGGCCGAGGGACTGGTGGACACGAGGGCATCGAGGCCGACTTCACCGAGAGCTTTGACATCGCCCCCGAAGGGTGGCTCTCTGACAAGGGCGAGAGCACCACCTTGGGCGCAGCACCCTCCCCGGCAGGGCGGAGGCTAGCCGACGCGTCCCCAGCCACGACAGGAGCCTGCCCGACCTGTAGAGAGAGGGCCGAAGCAGCGACCGAGACCACTGGCATGCTTCCTATGCCAAGGTCCACACCGGATGCGAGATTGCCTGACTCGGGAGCGGATCGTGGCGATGGCAACGCGCAAGTCGGCCGATGGTGACGACACCACCCAGGCGAGGATCGGAGCGATGACGATCTGCGCGATGATGGTGACGGACTCGACTTCCGGCGCGCGAGCGCAAGCGAGTTCCTCCACCTCCCCAGTGCGATCACCCACTACCGGTGGGCGGCGAGAGGGGACAACGCGCATGGCGGAGATGATGCTGAGAGAGGCAGAGTCCCGGATCAGCCGTGGGAGAGGCGGCAGACACAGGGGATGGCGGACGACGAGGAGGTCGAGGGCGAGGTCCAGCTCGGCCGGGGGAGAGTTGTTAAGCCCAGGCGATTCTGAGCCGGGCTTAGAGGCAATTGGGCTTGGGCAGAGGCCCAAGGCCTGGTCCACTTCCCCTTGAACGGGTTTGCTAGAGGCGAACTCGGGTGCCGGACGCGCGGAGGCGCCACCCGATCCAGCCTCGACGACGCATGCACATAGGCGCGAGGCAAGGCGATGACTTCACCGTCCCGAGGCAGACGTCCCATCAGCATGGGCGTAGGCGGCAGCAGCAGAGGAAAAGGGATCGAAGCGTGAGGCGGACGATACATGCGACCTTCTCCACGGGTTCCTCCTTCGGACGAGCGACGCGAGCTCCTCCAGGCAGGGGCGGAGCCACATAGCGCTCAGTGGGGGCAATTGCCCCCCACTAAGCCAATCAAAATACTTTATATATACATGTATAAATTAAAATATTATATACATAAACTACTGTTTGCCCCCACTAAAATAAATATTTACCAATGTATAATCTATATTGCCCCCGCCCCTTTATTCTATTTGCATATAATATAAAATAAAAATTAATATATATAATTAATATTATATTTTATTTTGTACTACCCCACATACTCTCGGGTCCTAGTTCCGCCTCTGCCTCCAGGCAATCTCCTCCACCTTCTCGGCGAGCAGCGAGCAGCCGGCGCTCTCCTTCCTTCGGATGAGAGCTGAGAGCGGCTGTCCTAGAGACACGACGGCATCCTTCTCCTCTAGCGGCGGCAACGAGGAGACCGCAGAGGCGGCGCTTCCCTTCTCCGAGCGGCGGACCTCTGTCCGCCTTCTCCTTCCTTCAGGGGGAGATCTCGAGTGCGTCCCGGCGAGCCCTCCGGCGATGGCGAGGTCAGACGATGAGGGCGAGTTGAGAGTGTGTAGATTTGTGTATAGGGAGAAGGAAGAGGGGTTTTAGGTAGCTGTATTTGGAGATAAATAACAGTGAAACTTTCCCTAGTTCTCCCGTGTTTCCGGTGTTGATGCAGCGTGATTAAGGGGCGGTTCTGGTATTCGATCTCGAAGGGGATCTGGGGTTAGCTGTGTTTGATGGATTGCGAGCTGGAAATGCTGGGGAGGAGGCAGCTACGATATGGTGTTTATGTGCGGAAAAACAGAGAGAACTCTGCGTGGTCTGGGGTTCGATCTTTCGTGGAAAACCACGACGGAGATCTGCGTTTCCAGAATTCAAATGGTAGCGAACTGGAATAAAACAGGGGAAGGCGACTGCGATGCTGCATTTACGGGCGGCAGAGCAGGGAGAAACGGCGTGTTCTGGGGGGGAATATTCTGTTTCCGATCTCGATCGAGATCAGAGTTTGCAGAATCTGGGTGGAGAAACAGGGAGAAGACGGCGTGTATCCGATCTCCCGTGGAAGGCCACGAAGGAGATCTGGGTTGACGTTTGCGATCGGAACAAAACAGGGCTTGGAAGCAGAGTGTAGAGAGGGGGGGATCCTGTTATCCGATCTCGATAGGGATCGGGTAACAGACGTCGTGGTGGCGGACGAAAAAGCAGGGAGGGTCTGACACAGCGTTGTTTACGACAGAACACGAAATGTTCCAGCGAAGTTTCGAAAATCACGCGGAACGAATCCGACAACGAAAATGCTGGGTGAACAGGGAGGTTCTCAGGGATCTGCCTTCTCGTGTAAGACCACGAGGGAGGTCCTGGCTTGCAGAGGTCAGTGGAGACGGGCTGGGGAAGCAGGGGAAAACGGTGACGACGAAACGAAGAAAACAAAGTAACAACATTACAGGCGGATAAACATTGTGAAGCATGCGAGAATCGTATCGGAGCAACAACTATTCAGCGACGTAAAATCAGGCATCGTAGAATTAACACTCAGTTTGGAGACTCACCGCTGGTGGAAGGGATCGGTTGCCGTAATCACCAAGAACTGGATCCGCCGAGCATCTCGCATGCAGTCATCGACGTCGCATCACCCATTCTCCGTCGGTAACAGATTGCCTCGCGGGAGTGTCGCTCAGGAGGTTCATCCGTTCAGTTCAGCCATCCCGATGGTTTCGGTGGGGGTTGGCAGCATCGTCGTGGTCGCAAGCAGCCGCGGGATCAGCGATCGCCAGATATCATTACAAGGAAGTGAGCTTGCGCAGGTAAAGGGACACTACGATACAGATCGGTGGGGACGATTCACCCGACGACGACAGAACATAAAAGAACAAAACTACTACTTCATTGAAACTGTGTAAAAAAAAACATACATCTCAATCTGTCCTTGCCTCAAGAGGAACGGGTGTTATTTATAGGAAAACTAGACAAAGAGATTAGCGCCAGAGCTTCTGCTAATCGCCGATTAGTTATACCTCCAGCTGTGTCTCGTGAAGGTTCTTCAGATGGAGGATCGTTCTGGAAGCTGGGATGGAGCATCTCTTCGCGGGCTGATTACAGATCCAATCGGGTTGGAGGCCTTCGAGCTCGCTTGGACCTTCGTGGACCGGCGTCATGGGCTGCGTCTACATCAACTCCCCTCGGTGGACGGAAATTCTCCTCTGGAGAAGGAAGCTGTTGGTATTCTTGTAGCAGTTGGGGTGATATATTCTCAACTTCTGTTTCAGGCACCCAAGCAGATTCGTCATTCCATTGGACCAGATAGTGAGGTGTAGGTCCTTCTTCAGTAAGCACTTTTTGTTCGTCTGAAATCTGGTGGGGTTCTTCATTATCCGGCGATGGTTCTTCTGGAAGAGGTGGATGATAGGGTAGTAGATCTTGTACGTTGAAGGTGGAACTAATTCCCATCGTGGCAGGGAGATCCAGGACATATGCGTTGTCTCCGATTTTATGCAGGATGGTAAACGGTCCCATGTTCTTGGCGTGCAGCTTTGAATTGATCCCCGTGCCAAGCCTCTCAGGCTTGATTCTCACAATGACCTGCTCTCCCTCATTATAGATTTGGGGCCTACGACGCTGATTAACCGTTGCTTGATATTTGTTGTTGCTCAAATCGATTTTTTTTCTTACTTCCTTGTGTAAATCCGCGAGGTGTTGTGCAAAAGTCAAAGCAGATTCAGAAATGTTGGCGGAAGAAGAAAGGGGAAGCAAGTCAAGGGGTTTATTTGGTTGGTAGCCAGTTACGATTTGGAATGGACTGAGCCCTGTAGATCTATTGATAGCACTGTTGTAGGCGAACTCAGCGATAGGTAAGATAGTATCCCAACTAGTCTTATGTTCGGCTATGAGACAGCGTAAGAGATTCCCAAGACTGCGATTTACTACCTCCGTCTGCCCGTCCGTCTGAGGATGGAAGGCCGAGGAGAACCGTAGCTTTGTTCCGAGCGAGCCCCATAGGGTTTTCCAAAAATAGCTTACAAATCGGGTATCCCTGTCAGACACGATGGTCTTGGGTAGCCCATGGAGCCGAACTATCTCATTCACAAAGATTTTAGCGACGTGGGAGGCATCATAGGTTTTGGAACAGGCCAAAAAGTGGGCCATTTTTGAAAAACGATCCACCACAACAAAAATGGAGTCACACTTGGCGGATGTTCGTGGTAATCCGACAATAAAATCCATACTGATATCCTGCCAGGGTTTCATGGGGATCGGCAAAGGTGTGTACAAGCCGGTATTCGGTTTTCGCGATTTGGCGGTTTGACAGATTCCGCAATGTCGAACGATGAGTTCGACGTCCTTCCGAAGATTGGGCCAATAGAAACGTTCGGCAGCCAGTGCGTAGGTCTGGTCACGCCCATGATGGCCGGCGGCACCACCGGCATGAATCTCTTGAAGGAGGTATTCTCTTAAGGAAGTCCGTGGGACACAAAGGCGGGTGCCTAATAAGAGATATCCTTCCTTCAGAGAGTAGGTGGAGTTCAAGACCGGGCCATTGACAAGTTGGGTGTAGATTTCTGAAAAGTCCGGACACGCCTCATACTCGCTTTTCATATGGTCAAAGGTGGAAATCTTGGCTCGCAGAATATGTAACAGGTGTCGAACACGACTTAGGGCGTCGGCGGCTTTGTTTTCAGTGCCTGCCCGGTGTTTTAGTACAAAGGTGTACTGCTGTAGGAATTCAACCCATTTCGCGTGTCGGGCACTCAGTTTTTTTTGGGAGTTGAGAAATGAGAGAGCCTGATGGTCGCTAAACAACACAAACTCGGTATGCAGGAGATAGTGCCTCCAGTGTCGCAGGGTTTGCACTACGGCGTAAAACTCTTTATCGTATGTGGAATATCGCTGTCTCGCCTCATTAAGTTTTTCACTATAGAAGGCGATGGGATGTCCTTCTTGGCTTAATGTTCCTCCTATTCCTATACCCGACGCATCACACGCGACTTCAAAAACTTTTGCAAAGTCTGGGAGTCGTAGGACAGGGGTTGAGGTTAGCCTGGTTTTGATTTCCATGAATGCGCGATTTGCCTACGGGGTCCATAAAAACTCATCCTTACGCATGCAATTGGTGATAGGAGCTACGATGGTACTAAAGCCTTTAACTAAGCGACGATAAAACGTGGCTAGGCCATGGAAGCTCCTAACTTCGGTCAGAGTTCTAGGTTCAGGCCAATCAACTATTGCGCGAATTTTCTCAGGGTCGACCATTAGCCCTTGGGCCGAGACAACAAATCCAAGGAATGTCACTTGAGTGTCCCAGAATGAGCATTTTTTGAGGTTGAGGTAAAACTTTTCTTGCCTTAGCAATTCCAAGGTGAGTCGTAAATGCTTAAGATGCTCGGACTGGGTGGGGCTAAAAATGAGGATGTCGTCAAAGTATACGACAAGAAACTTTCCCAAGTATGGCTTTAAGACATGGGTCATGACGCGCATAAATGTAGATGGGGCGTTGGTCAAGCCAAATGGCATGACTAGCCATTCATACAACCCATCTTTGGATTTAAATGCGGTTTTCCACTCATCTCCCTCTCGGACTCGAACCTGGTGGTACCCACTGCGTAGATCTAGCTTGGAAAAATACTGGGATCCAGAAATGAGGTCTAACATGTCATCTAGGCGGGGTATCGGGAAGCGATATTTGATGGTGATCTTATTGATTGCCCGACAATCAATGCACATACGCCAGGTTCCATCTTTTTTTGGGGCGAGAAGTGCCGGGACAGCGCAAGGGCTCAAGCTTTCGCGTATAAAGCCCTTAGCTAAAAGGTCGTCTATTTGGCGCCTAAGCTCCATGTGCTCATTGGGGTTGAGCCGATGGTGGGGAAGATTGGGTAAGGCTGACCCAGGGATGAGGTCGATTGCGTGTTGGATGCTGCGCATAGGGGGCAAACCGGCGGGTAGGTCGTCGGGTGTAAGATCTTGAAAGTCACATAATAGGTCGTTAAGGGCCGGGGATACTTCCAAGGGTGAGGAAGCTTGGTTGACGGGCACTTCTTTGACAAGGAGGGCAAACAGTGTGTCCATATCTTTAGACTCGGCACGAAAGGCTTGGGGTGGGGTCGCATGATACTCAAAGGTTGAGTAGGGGTGGGGCGCACTGTGCCCTTAGGATTGGAAGCCCGTAGCTCCTTGGGTGGAGCTGGGTTGAGCCGAATTTTCTTGCCCTCGAATTCAAAAAGATAGGTGTTTGACCTACCGTAGTGTATGACGTTGAGATCATATAACCAAGGACGGCCCAGTAGGACATGTGAAACGTCCATGGCGATGACATCACACCAAATATGTTCATGGTAGTCGCCAAGCTTCAGAGGCACTAAGCATCGGTGGGTCACAGCTAGGTTAGATGTGTCAACCCAGGCAATAGAATATGGATTCGGGTGTGGTTCAAGACTTAAGCCAAATCGGGTCACGGCCGTACGTGAAACAACGTTAAGACTGCTTCCGCTGTCTATCACGATTTTGCAGGTGTGCCCATTGCAATGCGTGTAAGTATAAAATATGCTGGTTCGTTTCCAGTCTTCAGTAGGTTTGGGCTGGACCAAGGTGCATCGGACAACAGCTAGCGTGGGTACGAACTCATCCTCTTCACTCGTGTAGTGGTCCGGTGTAACATCGTTAATGTTCGGATCATCCTTGAGGGGCTCAGGCATATAAGGCTCTAATGGCTTGGTAGCAGGACACGGTATGGTAGGGCCTTCTCCTACGTGTAGGGTCCGGCGCGGACAATCACGAATAACGTGTCCAGGCTAATGACACTGGAAACATGTGGGTCGGCTGGGTAGAGTTTGGGCAACAGACTTGCCTTTGTCTAAAGGAAGTGGGGAAGCATGGTGGTCTGGCGCATGGTGGTTGGTTGTATTCCTAAAGTTCGGATCTGCTCGTTGAGGGGTCAGGGAGTGCCTGGTGGTGGGGTGAGGGTTTCGGATATAGGACCTCTTAAGGTCTCGTTCAATCTCGCAGGCTCGCTGGTAGACAATATCTAAGGAATCATCAATGCTAGCGGTGAGAGACCGGCGAATGTCAGAATGAAGTCCATTCTTAAAACGGGCAACTGTGAAACTAGGGTCTTCTTCGAGGTTGCTTCGGATAAGCAACTCGTCGAACTGGGTTCGGTATTCGGGGACAGAAGTGTTTCCTTGGGACAGGCTGCTGAGCTGGTCGAGCAGCCGATGGCGATAGGAGGGAGGCACGTATTTCTCGTGCAATCTCAGCTTCATCTCCTCCCAACTAGCAATAGGGGGAAGGTAGGTGCGCTCTCGCTGACGCTCGATATGAAGCCAATGGAGCTTCGCCGGACCGAGCAGCAGCAGCCGGGCGGCGTTTACACGCATGTTGTCAGGCATGCCGCTCCAATCGAAGTATTGTTCCAGGGCAGTAACCCAATCCAGGAAGACTCGGGTATCTAAATTGCCGTCAAAATGAGGCGGAGACAATTTCACAAATCTCCGAACTTCATCCTCTTCTCGGGGGCGAGGGTAGGGGTTACGAGGTCTGTGGTGATTCCACTCAAGATCGGGTTCTCGAGCGTTATGAGGTCTGTGGTGATTCCACTCAAGATCGGGCTCTCGAGCGTCGCCGATCCTATCGCGTCGAACAGGGAGTCGACGGGGAAATTCCCTATGAATCTGATCGGAAGGGGGCATAGGTATCTCGTCGGACGTCGTCCCCATCGGAGGCAACGTCGGAGTACCTCGCAGGCTGGGGAAGAGCTCCAGTTGCTCTAGGCGAACATTAGATCGTTGGACAGCTACTTCCAACGCTTCGATCCGATCTATCAACCTTGCTATCAAAGAATTTGGGAGCTCAGTGGTGTCAGAGTTGGGGATTGGTTCAGACGATGAAGGTAGCTGGGAATTGGAAGAGCGTGCTGCCATGTTGCAGACGGAGATCCGTTGAGTTGCAGGGAGTGCTCGGATCAGGCGTTGTCTGCTCTGATACCAAAATTGATGCAGCGTGATTAAGGGGCGGTTCTGGTATTCGATCTCGAAGGGGATATGGGGTTATCAGTGTTTGATGGATTGCGAGCTGGAAATGCTGGGGAGGAGGCAGCTACGATATGGTGTTTATGTGCGGCAAAACAGAGAGAACTCTGCGTGGTCTGGGGTTCGATCTTTCGTGGAAAACCACGACGGAGATCTGCGTTTCCAGAATTCAAATGGTAGCGAACTGGAATAAAACAGGGGAAGGCGACTGCGATGCTGCGTTTACGG
The DNA here is from genome assembly GCA_027563935.2 of Costus lasius. NCBI lineage: Eukaryota > Viridiplantae > Streptophyta > Magnoliopsida > Zingiberales > Costaceae > Costus > Costus lasius. Next base: position 106,894,694 of record CM050448.1, read on the forward strand.
GCGGCAGAGCAGGGAGAAACGGCGTGTTCTGGGGGGGGGGAATATTCTGTTTCCGATCTCGATCGAGATCAGAGTTTGCAGAATCTGGGTGGAGAAACAGGGAGAAGACGGCGTGTATCCGATCTCCCGTGGAAGGCCACGAAGGAGATCTGGGTTGACGTTTGCGATCGGAACAAAACAGGGGGAAGCAGAGTGTAGAGAGGGGGGGGGGATCCTGTTATCCGATCTCGATAGGGATCGGGTAACAGACGTCGTGGTGGCGGACGAAAAAGCAGGGAGGGTCTGACACAGCGTTGTTTACGACAGAACACGAAATGTTCCAGCGAAGTTTCGAAAATCACGCGGAACGAATCCGACGACGAAAATGCTGGGTGAACAGGGAGGTTCTCAGGGATCTGCCTTCTCGTGTAAGACCACGAGGGAGGTCCTGGCTTGCAGAGGTCAGTGGAGACGGGCTGGGGAAGCAGGGGAAAAACGGTGACGACGAAACGAAGAAAACAAAGTAACAACATTACAGGCGGATAAACATTGTGAAGCATGCAAGAATCGTATCGGAGCAACAACTATTCAGCGACGTAAAATCAGGCATCGTAGAATTAACACTCAGTTTGGAGACTCACCGCTGGTGGAAGGGATCGATTGCCGTAATCACCAAGAACTGGATCCGCCGACCATCTCGCATGCAGTCGTCGACGTCGCATCACCCATTCTCCGTCAGTAACAGATTGCCTCGCGGGAGTGTCGCTCAGGAGGTTCATCCGTTCAGTTCAGCCATCCCGATGGTTTCGGTGGGGGTTGGCAGCATCGTCGTGGTCGCAAGCAACCGCGGGATCAGCGATCGCCAGATATCATTACAAGGAAGTGAGCTTGCGCAGGTAAAGGGACACTACGATACAGATCGGCGGGGACGATTCACCCGACGACGACAGAACATAAAAGAACAAAACTACTTCATTGAAACTGTGTAAAAAAAAACATACATCTCAATCTGTCCTTGCCTCAAGAGGAACGGGCGTTATTTATAGGAAAACTAGACAAAGAGATTAGCGCCAGAGCTTCTGCTAATCGCCGATTAGTTATACCTCCAGCTGTGTCTCGTGAAGGTTCTTCAGATGGAGGATCGTTCTGGAAGCTGGGATGGAGCATCTCTTCGCGGGCTGATTACAAATCCAATCGGGTTGGAGGCCTTCGAGCTCGCTTGGACCTTCGTGGACCAGCGTCATGGGCTGCGTCGACATCAGGTGTGCTTTTCGGGTGTCTGCTCCGATCATCTTCTCCACCTCCGATCGACCGTTTCTGGCGTCCAGAGGTGGCGCCGACGAGGAAGGCTGAGGACGGAAGGCACGCGCGAACCTTCCCCTGCCGCAGGCCCCACTCCGGCGATCTGTCCGGCGGCTTCACGCGTCCAACGGGGCGGCGCGCGCTTGGCGTCTGCGGAGAAAACGAACGCCTCAGGCGTTCGATTCGAGGCGGCAGGCGGAGTCAAGTCAATGCCTCTGATTTTGCGAAAGAAATTTTGGCATTTGGCGCTGACGTGGACGCAGTTAAAGTAATTGACTGGGTTAATTGGGCTTGAGACTAATTAAACTTGCTTAAGCTTAATTGGGGCTGACAGTAAGTCTCTTGAGCTTTCTTCCACCCTGAGTTGACCTTAGACTCGGCCTACCCAAACTATGACCAAACTATTTACATAATTCGTATTAAATTTTAGTACTGTCAATTTATTTTTTATAATATTTTAAATTTAGTTCTTTAACTTTTGACCTAAAATGTATCCAGATAATTTTATTTTAAAATTCTGATAAGTGTAAATTTGTCAATAGAATAATTTTAAAGCTTATTTAATTATTTTTTTTATTTTTTTAGTAACAATCATTATTTCAGTCATCACATGTGCTGCTACCTTATTGCGTATTAACGTATTGTCGATGATTAAAGTTGCAAAAATAATATTGAGTAATTATAATTAAATCATGTGTCGTAAATTTATGTTCACGGATTATAATTAGTCGTGACATATTTATATATACAGATCAATATATAAGATATAAACATAACGCATTTATTAAATTGATAATATGACACAACATAAGTAACCCGTTTAATAAATAAATCATGTCATATAACACACGCTGTTTAATAAATAGATTATTACATATTAATATACGACTCAACACGAATAAATTGTTTAACTTAATAAACATCATACTAAATTCTTTATAGTCACCTACAAATCAAGAGTACATAAGTTCTAATAACTTATAGTGTTAAAAATATTTTTATATTTTAGTATTTAAAATTATTGTAATATACGGATTAAATGGGTCAACCCGTTTATAACCCGATATGATATGTATATTAACATGTTATAAATGAGTTGATACATTTATAACACGAACATGATTAGCTATGATCCAAATCTGCGCTATGATCCAAATCTACGAATTTCATATTCTACCATATCGTAGCATGTCATGGTATATTATCAGTTATCACTTGCTATGTAGTGTGCCAGCAAAATTTGTGGATCTAGTAATGTTTTACATTGAATCAATATACACTTTAATCCTAAAAAGTTTTGCTTCATATGCAAAAAATCAATAACGAAAGAAATGGACATATCTAAAAAAGATTAGATATCAATTCACCAAAAATAGAAAAATATAGGTTAAATTTAAAATAGACGTAAAATTTAAGGATCGGAGAGAGTAATTTTTGCACTGTAACCCTTATTTGAACGAATTATTTTGTTGTTACGATTCATGAGGTGAGGGTTTAAGTGAAAATTGATTTTATGTTGAGGGCGGAAAAGTAAAACTCTTGATTAGAGAAGCGAGTCAACGGTCCACGGTCCACCCTCACCCTGGGGCGTCATTCTCCGTGCTCTTTGCGCTCGCTCTCTCTCTCTCTTCTTGTCTCTTCCAAAAAGCCAAATCTAAAAAACGGAGATTTTTTCCTCGCCCTCCTCCGTGTTCTACGCCTCCGCGTCGCGGGATTGCGTTGATTCTGAGGCGCGGCGGCGGCCGCGAGATCGATGGCATCTGAGATTGAGGTGGTCGACGAGGGTGCATCGGTCGGAGGAGGAGCGGCAGCGTCAGGGGATGACCTGAAGAACGATGTGTACACGGCGGCGGCCTATGGAGATCTGGAGAAGCTTCAGCGGCTGGTGGAGGTGGACGGGTGCTCCGTCTCGGAGCCGGATGGCGGTGGGTATTACGCCCTCCAGTGGGCTGCCCTCAACAACCGCACTGCAGCCGCCCAGTACATCATAGAGGTATTTCCTCATCGGCCTCTTGTAAAATCAAGGCATTTTTAAAAAACGCGGTTAAGGCTTTTTCTTGTCGTATCTCTTAGATCGGTTCTTTGCCGTTGTTTTCTGTTCCATAATGTTGCTCATTTTGCTTTATCTTTTAGATCGGCTCTTTGCCGTTGATGAGTGGGTCATCCTTGTCTTTCGAATAATTTTTTACAGTTGATCTTCTTGTTTGGATCAGCACGGGGGAGATGTTAATGCCACTGATAATACGGGGCAGACAGCCCTCCATTGGAGTGCCGTACGCGGGCACATTCAGGTCGCGGAGCTTTTGCTCAAGGAAGGTGCTCGTGTTGATGCGTCAGACTTGCATGGTTATCAGGTCGGCTCTCCCCTTGAATCATATTGGACTGTTATGTTTCTGTTCAAGTTCTTATGCTTATGCACTTCATACGAATACGTTTGGTCCTGAATGTATCCTTAGTTGTCTTATCTAGGTTAATACAATCATCTATGCTATTGGGAACGCAGTCCAAGTAAGATTACCACTGAAATTGAGTTATGTGATAGAGTGTCCAAAATTACTAAGGCTTACCTTGATCCCATTTGCTCTTGAAATCAAGATTTGGGATCTTCCTCTCCTTTTGTGTCTTTTAAGAATTCCTTTATTTGAATTTGTTTGATCCCATGGTAAAAATGTTAAATTTAGCATGCAATAAATTTTGGACTAATTCAACTAACCTCGGTTGAGTATATGTCGGCCTCTCCTTTGTACTTCCATTTCAAGTTTGTGCCATGCTTATGGTACCTTAACTGAGTTAGACTTGGTTGCAGCCCACTCATGTTGCAGCACAGCATGGCCAGACTGCATTTCTCTATCATATCGTCCCAAAGTGGAACGCAGATCCAGATGTCCCCGATAATGATGGAAGGAGCCCTTTGCATTGGTACTTATGATATTCTCCATCCTGCAATGTAGCTTTGATCCGACATGTTAACTTTCTTTCCCTTTTGGAGACAGCATAAAGAACTTACTAGCTTCTATGTAAATGATGTGTAGGAATTGTTTATATTGACTGGTACCTGTCATTACAGGGCTGCTTATAAGGGATACGGTGACTGTATACGTCTTCTTTTGTTCCTGGATGCCTACAGAGGGAGACAAGACAAAGAAGGTATATTATTTCGTTCTTTTTCTTTCATACATTTTGTTATTTGAATAATTTTAGCGCCCTTATAATTTCTATGCTCCCTATAGGTTGCACTCCTCTACATTGGGCTGCTATCAGAGGAAATATAGAGGCATGCACAATTCTAGTTCAAGCAGGGAAGAAAGAGGACTTGATGATTACAGATAACACTGGTTTAACTCCGGCACAGCTTGCTTCAGATAGGGGTTATAGACAAGTTGCTTTTTTCCTTGTAGGTATCCTGTGCCTCAAATAGTTGCTTCATTCATTCTAAAGTATGTGAACAGTTTGTTTGTTGCATTTACTTATAACTAGATGGAAGGAGATCCTATTATTTAAATATTTATTTTAGGTGTCATCAGAAATGGGACATTCCTGATGTAGTCTTATTTCTAATCTAAGCCATGCACTATGGATAGTATATAATACTCCGGTTTAGTCCGATATTAAAAGTGGAAGAGAAGATAATATAGTATATTATGGTTAGTGGGCTTACTACAATTAATTTGGGCTTAAACATTTTAATAAATTGGGCCACGTTTTCATTTTAATAAATTGGGCCAAGTTAATGGATCAGTTTGTTCATTAAGCAGGTCGTACCAAACGGTATCAAAGCAAAAACTTAGCCCTAGACATGGTAAAAAACTAATAGGAAAGGGCTACCGAGGATGATAGAGCCGCGATTGGGTTGACCTCACATGTTGCTGATTAAAGAATAATTCTGGGATATGTGTTAAGCTTTGTCCTTGACGAGGACATCAAGTTTTGAGTAGGGGCGATTGTAATATCCCAGTTTAGTCCCTATTGAAAGTAGAAGAAAAGGTAATATAGTATATTGAGCTTAAGCATTTTAATAAATTGGGTCACATCCTTATTTGACTCATCAAATTAATAGATCAGTTTGTTCATTAAGTGGGTTAACTTGGGCTTGATCAGAAGGCCTCACTCTTATCCACAATACAACGGTGGTAACCACCCATCCCTTATGGAAGATATATAATAATACTCTACTGTATACAGAGAAGACAATACAATGGTGGTACCCACCCATCCCTTATGGAAGATATGTAGTAATACTCTAACGTAAACAGAGAAGATGTCGATTAGTTCTGATACCAATTGATCCAACATCAATTGGAGGAGGAAGAGGAGTATGAAGAAAAAGAGTATTCCGTCAATCAAGTGTCACTTTCATTAGGGTTAAGCCATATATAGGTTATTAGACTTAATCCTAACTAATAGCATATCACAAGTAAATCTAATATTATAATACTAACCCATGTTCTTACCACCAACAGAAGATTAATAACAACCACAATATTAATAAATATACTGATTAATTAAACACCACAAATATACTAATATACTAATCAACTAATTAAACTCCATCAAATACCCTCCCAAATTGGTTCTTGTTAACCTTTTATTTTTTCTTTTTTTAACCTATGTATATTTTATGCAATTAGGTATGCATAGAGTACCATGTGTCTGTGTTTGTGAGTGTGTATGTTTGGTTATCTATATTTATATATATCAAATGACACATATACTAGTGCCTTGTGTTAATGATCTCACTTAATGAGATTTTGGAAAGACACTTGCCGATAATAGTGTTTGTTTCAACCTAATTAGTGGGAATAATTTGTTTCCTTTTGTTATACAAATACTATGCCCAAATATTACAGATTTGGTCATAGCTCTTCTATCTACTTTCATGATTCCATAAGTCATAGCTCTTCTATCTACTTTCATGATTCCATAAAACATTCAGTTGTAATCTTTTAACCTCTTATTTTATTTTCCTCCTTAGGAACTAGAAGTTTCCAGATGAAATAACTTAAGTTACTAGCATTTCACCAATTTCACTTAATTTGGTTTTTTTCAACGAGATGACAAGTGGTGGCGGTGAAGGCATGATTTGATCATAGGATCTTGTTATCAACAATTAAGATGTTTAGTAATTAAGCTAACTAGCACCTTTTCGGTCTTATGCAAAGTTTGATTTTACAAAATTGTTTAGTTCTAGAAGGATATTGACACCACACGCTAGTTGTGTATGGTTGTTCTTTGAGCTTTGCCCATTCAACCTGACTTCAAAGTTCCGACTAAAATAGCTACTTTTTAACTCTCTGCAAGCTAATCAGTATCGCATTACCTTCAATTGCTTGCTGGTATCTGCAGTTTTTCTTAATACGTTGCATCTCTTGATGCTTTGCAGGGCAATGCTAGACGGGTCTATGACTCACGATGTGAAGGGAATAGCACGCTGGGAAGGTTATCTAAATTAGGACTTGCACCTACTCTCTGGTGTGTAATAGTCACTCTGCTGTTTACATTTGTACAATCAGTCATAGCAGGTATTCCACTTTAAATTGCTGGATTCATCTATTTGATTAAATAATATATATCACATTCATCTAATTTCATTTGTTTTATGGATGTAGGTTCGTACACCTTGAAATTAACAACACTATATGGGCTTTTTGCCTGGTTTGGGGTATTCCTGGCATCTGCAGGACTAGTTATGTTTTATAGGTGCAGCAGGTATCTTTAAGTTATGGTCAGTTTCTTTTCTATGTATAATTATACATTCAATGACTCAAATCAATTATGACATGAGGCTCAATGATTACTGATATGTGCGTACATGGTATCGTTGCTAATTACTAAGCTTATGTTTGGGGAAACAAATATACCTGATGTGAGCAATACAAATTGTTTGCTCTTTGTTCTAAGGCTTGTTTGGATGCCTGCAATTTGAATGTTTGCAATGAGTTTTCTTATTGTCTTGCGTATATTATTTTGTAAAAGAAAATAATTTTTTAGCCAGTGGTGTGCAATAAATTAAGAGATAAAATATATAATGTGAATCAAAGTTCCAAATTAGTCCCAGTGTGCCGAGTGATTGGGAGAAGAAGAGAAGAAAAGAAGGAGAGAAGAATTGATTGTACTATACAAACTCGGAGAAGCGAGTGGGAGAAGAAGAAAAGAAAGAGAAAAAAAGAAGAGTGGCAGCTTGCGGGGATGCTGGCTTGCGGCAGAAGATGGCTTGCAGTGGCACCTGCAAAACCATAGCCGCTTCCACCCCTCTTGTTTTCTTCCTTCCTTTTCCACCTCATTTCTTCTTCTTCTCCTCACTCCCTTCCTTCCTTCCTTCCTTGATGTGAATATTATGAAAAGTGATTTCAAAACTTTCAATGTTGAGAGCTTTTTAAATAATTCTATGATTGTTGTATCATATTTTTTTACTGTCCTTTTATTATCAGAAGCAAAAAAACAAGAATTTGTTAGTATAAATTAATGCAATTTTATTTTCAACAATTTAACTTGAAACCGATACGAAGTTAAATATAATTTTTATTTGTTATCTTTATTCAAATTGTATTATTTATTTTATTCAGATTTATGATATATTTTTTGTTTTAATATCAATTAGAAATCATGAGTACAATTGCAGTGTTATATTTAGGCATCCATAAACCCAGGTTGCAATAGATATTTGCATGCAATTCAACATTTACAGTATTTCTATGTGTGTGCAATCAAATGCGCCTACGTCCATATTGGGTCTAAACAGTTCTATTTGAACTTGGATAATGTTATACTATAGGTTATTTGATAAACTTAGGAAATAATATGTTTCTTATACTTTTACATAGTAGAGTGTTCCAACTCTTGGTAAATTCTATTATATAACTAATGGTACGTTGCTTCTGCTATCATATAAGATGTCATAGGCTGAATCCCTTACATAGGACTGTTTATTTCACGGTAATAACTAGAACGAAATTTGACCATATTATCTTTATTTGCTTGTTTATGTTATTAAAGTGAATGGTGATAATATGTAGTTTAGCACATAGCTTTTCCTAGAGTTTCTGCATTCTAACCATTCTGTGTGAGTTTTGGGTACTCTATATGGTTCACTGGTTTATACGGCGTTTAGTTGTATATAAGACTCACCACGAGTTTGTTTTTGTTAGTGGATTATTAGACTGGATCACTGGAACCCGCTGAAGAGTCATCTCTTAAAAAGTAGTTAGACTGGTTCAGAAGTGATACAAGTTTCTACAACAAATTAAGCTGAGCTGCACTGTGTAATATTTGTTAATTGCTCTCAAAACTTTAAATGGTACCAAAATTTGATTTTGTTAAGCAGTTGAGCCAGGGTGGATTTGTTATGTCAATTGCAGCATGGCCTGGATGGATTTGTGACGTTTGCTATGATGTGGAGATATGCATTCTGTGTACCTCCTAAAGCCTTTGATCTGTCAAATATAAATTGTCCACTATCCATATTGCTTATAATAATATTCTAATTGATGCTAGTTATAGAGGTAGTATGCTAAATTACTGTAGCACTTTATTTAGTTTGATTGTCTATATTAGTTATCTAAATCTTGCTTCTTGAGTCTGAAAAAAGGTCTTGTGTTCATTTCAATGTAAGTGTAGTAATTGATTGGTCTAGCACCTATTCTAAAAGCTTAAGCGGTTACCATCACAACCAAACAACTAGCTTTGAATCATGGACACAACATTTTGGTAAACAATATGAATAACTAATAAGTGGGTATGTGAGTAGGATCGTAACTCTTAACCATTGGCTTTGTGACCATGCTGGATTTAATTTAGGTTGCCATTATTCTAAAAGAATCTTATGCTTTAACAAAATAAAATGACCAATTTTTGCATTTATAATTTAATAGAAAAGTAGATGTTCCTGCATGTTGGGAAGAGAAGGGATGGGGGGCTGGTTAAAATGCTATAGAGGAGTCCTTCATAGAATTCTTATGAAGGAAAAAAAAAAAAAAACTGACCTTGTGATTTGACCCACACCTTCAATTTACAGGTCACATCATTCATATTTTATATTAAAACATTAAAAGCAAGTATCAAACCACATGGGAGATGACAAGATGTATAGTTAGAATTTCCTCTTTGATAAAGTCTTATCCCTTCTATTACAATCCGTTAATGAGTAAACTGGCCAATTAACCTGGTGAGTTGAATGATAATGTGACCCAATTTAAAATGCCTAAACCCAAAATTCATATTTATTAAGTTTTATAAGTCATATCATCTTTTCTCGCACTTTTTAGGGCTAAACCAAATTATCATAATCTCCCCCACTTAAGACTGTTTTAAGAAATACCAAGAATCATCCCTTAGTTGATAGAATGTGATATCAACCCAATGGCTGCCAACCCGTTTAATGAGCAAGATTAACTTGGTGAGCCTAATAGCAACGTGGCTCAATTTAAAATGCTTAAACTCAAATTAATAATAGTAAGCCCACTGAGCTTTATATTCTATACTAATTTTTCATGTGAGACCAAACTAAGGTATTACAATTTTCCTTACTTAAAATTTAATATTCTTGTCAAGCCGAAGCTCAAGGCCTGACATTTGTCCAAGAAGTATCTCTAATAGGTCAACCATAGGTAGCTCCATATTTTCGACAACTCTTTCCTATTGTCCTCTCATCATGTTTAGGACTAAGTTTACTCTGATATCATTTATTACAACCTGCTTAATGAGTAAACCTATTAACTTGGTATGCTGAATGACAATGTGGTTCAATTTAAGATACTTAAGTTCAAATTAATAGTAGCAAGTTAATTTAAAATACTTATATACCATATTATCTTTTCTCATACTTTTCATGTGAAACTAAATCTTTTTGGATGGTAAGGCAGCTGGTTAATATATGCTCTCTTAAAGAAGAAAAATGCCATTGTTTTCTTATGTGGATGAGCGTTGTACAATTTTTCAGAAGGTTCATATGCTGCTTTTGTATTTATCCAACCATATTTTATTTATACTACAGGTAGATATGATTTTTTTTTTTCAAATATTGTGGATCTAGATGTGAATCTCACCTCCCTTCCACACTTTGCTTCAGGAAAGATCCTGGTTATATTAATAGGAGCGTACGTGATGTTCAAAGCCTCAGAGATGATGTAAGCTGCAAACTTGTGCTGCAATGCCACAAACTTTCTATTCATATTAGTCTCTTTTTTGTTAAATGTGATCAAGTATACATCTATAACTAAATTATGCTCGGTATGCATTCCAACTCATGGCCTGTTTTTCATTCTCTTTAGAATATCTCTAAGGAGGCACTTCTTTTTTCCTTGAGATATGTCGAATATGTAGCCTAGTGTGTTTCTTTTTGAAAACATTGCTTTTGCATCAAAGGAATATGTAAGTGGACTTACAAGTACAGACATGGTATACCATTGACCAAGACATCTACTGGAAGTACGAATTACCTTTATAACTATGAATGCAATGCATTATGCACCTTGTATTAGAATGTGGTAAAAGTAATTTAAAGAGACATCATAGTATTAAAGAGAGAAAATGAACGTTTTTAGGTTTAGATGAAAACTAGTGTATGTTGCGTTAGTTTTACAAGTATATGATATCTATCTATAAGGGGCACTTTCTTTCTTCCTCTTTTTTTTTTCTGAGATATGCCAATATAGAGTATAGTGTGTTTATTTTGAAATCATTATGATGTGGTTATTATATTGTAATGGGAGCATTTATTTATTTTTCATTATTAGATCCTATGTTAGTGAGTTAGTGGGGTAGTGATTGTTAGATCATGGTTGGGGGTAGTTTTTAACCTGGTATGTCTTGCAAAACTTTATTTAAGAGTTTGAGTACTTGTAAATTATTAGCTTATGGTATAATGAGTTAATTGAGTTATATCTCCTCTCCCCTTCATCCCCTTTCCCTCTTTTACTGTTCTAATCCACCACATGCAAATTTTTTTCTCTACTCTGTCTATCTCCCTCTTCCACCTCTCTTCCCCTTCTAATCACCCTAAAATAAGGTTTCTTCTATCTCACTCCCTCTTCTCTCTCTACCTGTTTCTTTCTTTTCACTATTCCCTTGTGCATCCCTCTTCTCTATCTTTTACAAGTACTGACATAATGTGCCATTGACCAAAAACATTGTATAGAAGTAGGAATTTTGTGAATTTCTTGTATAACTATGCACCTCAACCTAGAGTTGATGCACCTTGTGTTAGAGTGGCAAACCATCGAAAGCATTAATCTAAAGAACCTTAAAATTGAAGAGAGGAAGCAAAGGCGAAAGGTTTAAATGAGAACTATTTTATATTGCTTTAGTTCTACAAGCTACGGATTGATTGTGCTTGTCTGTACTGTCTTGTGACAAATTTGTGCAATGACGTGTTAATAGAGCATGCTGGTGCTATGAGGAAGTCATGCTTGCGTGCTGGTTATCAATCTAGTATTTTTTTTTTCATTGGCAATCAATGGTGTACATTCTGCATTGTGCTGACTTCGGTGCTGTTCCAACAACTTATAGATGTTCTCTAATAGTCCTTTTGCCTCTCAAATCCTAATAACAGCTATACTTCTGATATTTTTTACTTGTAGGAACCTTTACTAAAGACAGAGTTAAGCCATCCTGCCCTGTTGGCTGGTAATTGGTCCCAGCTGTGTGCAACATGCAAAGTAACATTTTCTTTTGTCCATAGCAGCGGAACGCAATTTCCTTTATCATTCTACTCTTTATGTGTTTGACAGGCATATGGTTGAAATGATATGCAGATTGTCAGGCCAGCACGTGCAAAGCATTGTTCCACTTGTGATCGATGTGTGGAGCAGTTTGATCATCACTGTCCTTGGGTATCAAATTGCATTGGCAAGGTCCTTAAACCTTCTCTTTCTTTTTTGTTCTTCTGGTTGCAACTAAAACGCCAAGGTGAATGATTCCCGAAGCCTCACTATGCTAGTTTCTGAACTTTATGTTGTGAAACTATTGTTATGCAGAGAAATAAGTGGGACTTCTTCATGTTTCTCATTCTGGAGACTTCAGCTATGATTATTACTGGTGTAATTACCATTACAAGTATGCCTCTTGGATTTGGTTTCTTTAAGTTTCCTTGTATGAGCATATAATTGCAACTCACTTGAAGAATACATAATCTTGCAGGAATTATGAAAGAACCTTCCCCAACATCTTTCGGTCAATGGGTGAGTCACACCGTCACCGAGCATCCTGGGGCCGTGTCATTTCTACTAATGGAGTGTTTTCTCTTCTTTGGAGTAGCTGTTTTGACTGTTGTCCAAGCATCGCGGGTATGCTGTAAAAATCTTTTAATCTGTTCGGTAGCAGTTCCATTAATTCAAAACATCCATGTTTCAATTCTACTACTGTTTTTATTGCACTTAATGTACTTATCTTAGTTATTGATTTTGACTAAAAGGTTGTGAAGAAAGTAAACGGATGTGGCTAATAAAGATAATAGCTCAATGAACTATAATTTTGTAGAATCAACCACTCTTTTCCTCTTCCCCCTTTTATCTCCTTCCAACTTTTTGGGAACTTGAACTTTGACAGCCCCTGAAAAGTGGCAAATTTACCATATGGAAATCTGTCAAAAGATGTTTGTTAGCACTGAAATTTTTTTTGTTATCTTGTTCTTGTATTAAGCAAAAGGAAGAAAAGTGGTTACTATGAAAATGTCACCAAAAATCATTATTGGCCACTCAATAAATTATTGTTGGATTAATACATACCGGTCGATACCAGCCCAAACCGACACATCAGTGACTGTATCTATTGATTTTTGTTATTCTTTCAGTTTTTCTCATTTCTTTGCTACCGTACAGATCTCGCAGAACATAACGACAAATGAAGTGGCGAATGCTATGAGGTACAGCTACCTCAGAGGCCCAGGTGGGCGGTTTAGAAACCCCTATGACCATGGCATTCGCAAGAACTGCTCTGACTTCTGGATTAAAGGATACAATGAGGATGTGGAGCTCCCAGAACAGGCACCGCCCTCCGAGGCAATGGGGATGATCCAGTTGACGAGAGGCACACATTTTCAGAATGGGGATACCCATTTGCACCAAGTAAACAATGGCCATGTCTGTGTTGATGTTCAAAGCAAAAATTCCAACTCTAATGGGAATGGCTCTTCGCCAAAGTGCTGCAACGACGATACTAAGAGCAATGGCGTTCCCCATGGGCTAGGACTAGGCCTCGGTCGTAACAATCGACACAACTCGCGGATTCTGCCCTTGTGATCCCTGCCATCGGAGCTTGAGCTTGTTCTCCTTGTTCATAACCAATTCAAGTATTTTGCAGCCTTGTCGGAATCTAGATCTTTTCTTAGCGATTGTATTATTTGGAAACAGTTTTGGCCTGGTAAGTATTTTACTTGAGGGTCTTGTGCTGTGTAGATTTTTAATGTCAAATTATTTTCAAATGAGATCTGGTAATGTTGTGAAAATCAATCACTAGACTAAAGCACAAGAGTACAAACAGTTCCTCTTTGTTCTTCTACGAAAATTGTTGCATTGATCTAATCAGAAAGGTAAATTTCCATCAAGTTAATCACGAGAATTAATTACATTAAACCTCATTTTTGGATATGTATGCATATATATATATATATATATATATATACTACCGAGATAAAATTTATAATTTGTTATCCTCTCACCTAGTAACAGGTCCATGGTTCTACATGAGTTCGATTTTATTTAGGTGTTTAAAAAAAATCAAAAAATTGCTCAACCACAGGTAATGATCAAATTGAATCAAATTGGTGATTAGAAGATAGTTAAGTTTTAATTCGGGATCGATTGGGCTGAGCCGCCGGTTAACCCCCCAAACTAGTTATATAATTATTGTGTAAAAGTTTCAACACAAAAAATTTAAACTTTACCCCTTACTCATATTCCTTCCTTTTTACAATCACAATATATATAGATATAATTATTTATTTATATTTATTAAATATGACTAGTTAAAAAGTTATATATATATATATATATAATTATTAGTTAACTGAAATCCGATTGTTAATTGAATTGAAAACTTAATTAATTGATTAACCGATTTTTTAGTTTGGAAATTATTTGCATTTTTGATTCAAAATAGAATGTTGGGTCATAGTTCGGATAACCCAACTCTGAACATGCCTAACTCTATTGCATTGCTAGAATTATTTTATATATTTGAAATAGGTTAACCTTCTTGCTTCTCTTGTGGTACAACTCTCTATCATTAAGCTCCTTTTCTCCTTGGTCTAGCAAGGCAAAAAGCTTTCTTATGCTGTGTTTACCGAAACGGAAAGAAACAAGAGGGAAAGGAAAAGAAGAGAAGAAAAGAAAAAGAATGAAAGGGAAAAGGAAATCACGTGATTGCCACGTGATTGATAAACCAGGTCTGGCGGCTGGCAGACGGGCGACGTCTAGCGGGAGCAAAGGCGAACGGCGGCTGTGGCGTCGATGGCGGACGGCAACGTCTGGCGGCTGGCGGCTGGCATGGACGGCAAAGATGGACGACGAAGGCGGAGGGAGCGGCGAATGGCGAAGGCAGCTGTGGCGACAGCGAAGGCGAATGGCGGCTGTGGCGAAGGCGTCTACAGCGAGCGGCGAAGGCGAAGGTGAACGGCGACGGCGAAAGCGGCTGCGGACGGTGACGGCGAAAGCGGCTGCGGATGGCGACGGTGAAGGTGGCTGCAAACGGCGAAGGCGTCGATTTCGTGTTCCGCCCGATTTGGACAGAACGCGTTTCGAAGGAAAAGCGAAGGAAAACACGATGCGTTTTCCTTGCTTTCCTTTCCGTCTGTACTTGTATACAAAGGAAAACTGAATTTTCCTTTCTTTCCTTCGCCTTTCCCTTCTTGTAAACACTGCGTTAAAGAAAATAAGAAGAAAAAAAAATTTATTAGAGAAAAAATAGTGGGATTTTTCTTCCTTGTATTTTTAGAAGAAAAGAAAATTATTTTGTTTCTCTCCAATTTGGAGGAGAAAACTCTCTCTCATGCGTATGCTCTTCTTTTCCGTGCTAGGTTTTGTGACCCGCACTCTCACCCTCCTTGCCTCACAATCCATCCTCCGATCGCAATCCCGCCATCCCTCCTCTGATCGCCTCCGGTCGCCCTCATTGCCTTGCGATCTCTCCTCCGGTCATGATTTGTCCCAGCTTCGATTCTGCCTCTCTGGTTGCCGTTCTAAGCTTCTATTCTGCTTACCTGCTCTTAAGTCACCATTGCAAGCCTCCATTCTGTTGATCGACTCTCGCGGCTCCAACCTTTGATTCTGCGCACTTGCTTTTAAGTCACCATTCCAAACTTCAATTCTGCCATGTAATTTCTAACTATGTGCATGTTTGACTCGCCTGAATTAAACCTTTTTGTCCTCATTTTCTTAAAAGATAGTAAAACAAGTACTCAAATTAGTTTGATATTTAAGTGTTGAGATAAAATGGTAGCAAGATAAAGTCTAAGTTCAAAAGTTAATAAAACAAATTACTTCTCGTTTGCTAACATGTAGCATGTGAAATTTTGACTCTTGAAATTTTAACCTTGAAAAATACAATCAACATAATGCCAACATTCATTAATGCTTGTATGGAGAATGAAAGAATGAGACTTTGAAAACCGTTAATGAATAGATCGTACCTCAAATATATATTCCTACCTAGGTGATTAATTATATACTCTTCTTGTTCCACTATTTTTTTTTAACTTGGTGAATCTATCTTTACTCTTTGTAACCATGACTAAGGTTACGTTGAAGCTTTTAACTTCTGCTGGTTGAGAAAGTGCTGATTGGAAAATAGCTGGATAGAAAAGCTAAGTGGTGTTTGGATAAATAGCTGTGATGACCAGCAACTCAGAATATTTTTAAACAATTTTTAAAGCATTTGAGGCAATTTTTAAAGCCTGTCTCGAAGCGATAGCCAAGGCTGTCACCGGCGCCAGCACCACCGCGATCGTCCTTTCCCGTCCGCTCCCGGTCAGATCCCAAGGACGATAGCCAACTCCTGGCGCTCCCCAGATCGGAAAGCATCGATCTGAAACACAAATATAGAAATTTCTACCCATCAGATATCCTTCCCTAAATCGAGCGCAATAACTATCATTCTACTATAGCTATAAGGATTCGCTTTGAAACAACAAAAAGATGTCTAATTTCAACGATGTAGCAGGAAGATTGTTAAACCAAATAGAGCAATGTAGCAGGAAGGAACAAAATTCTAGATATCACAAATAAACCCGAGGAAGAGGGGAAACAAGAAGAAGCGGTTTAGGGGCAAAACCTTGAGCACAAATTGCGTTCTCCAGCGTTGCGACAGCTGAACTTGCAAGTGAAAATAGGCTGTCTCATGTTGCCCTGCACCTGGAACACCTGGGGGCTGCACTCCGGTTCCCCGTCGAACTCAAACACAAACTGTGGATCCGGCTCCGCTCTCACCGTCAGATACAACTGCGCAGGCGACGATGCGCTGTTGGCTGTCTTCTTCTTACCCAAGGCCACCCTGCCAATGTGGAACACCAACGCTCTACTCGCTCTACCCTCCCCGAGGACCCCCTTCAGATCCAATGTCACCTTGACCTTTCCGACGGCTTGAGAGTTCGCGTGTCGCGAGCTAGGGCGACGAGCAACTTCGAGACAGGCGGCGGCGAGCGGCGTCGAGACAGGCGAGCGGCAGTGACGAGCAGCATCGAGATAGGCGGCGTTGAGACAGTGTTCCCGTGTCGCAACAGTTTAGGGCGTCGAGAGAGTTAACCCCTTGACCAGCGAAAAGAGGGAGAGAAAAGCAGCTATGAGTGTGCTTCTCACAGCAGCTGCTACTTCTCGATTCCGAACCGAGAAGTTGATAACCAAACGCGCCAACTTCTCATATTCTGCGTTTGCGGCCAGCAAAAGCAGCTTTTAAGCTACGCCAAACGGGCACTAAATCAGGGGAAAAAAAGTGAAAACACATGAAAAAAAAATAAAAGCTACTTTTTTTCACTCTAGTTTTCTTCCCTCCCAAAAATGCACACGGCACACCAAGTTAAAATTTCTACCCTACTATTGGGCCTTTTCAAAACCCATTGGAAGATCCAAAAATAAGATGATATGGCAAAGAATGCCCAATAGGAATAAATCCACAAAGGAAGGAAGGAAGGCCGCCGCCTCCTTGAAGCGTTCTTGTTCAAACGACCGCACGCCCTCTTCGCCCAATTCAGGGAAGGCGCCAACATTTCGCTCTGTGCTCTCTTGATCCTCTCGTTCGATCTGGAAATCCAGGGGGGACTGGCATCAGATCCCTACAAATCTGTAGTCCTTGCTTCAAGATCGTCGAATCGACGACGAGGCAACAGCAGAAAGCTCCATCTTCTTTTTTTTTTTTTTTTTTTTGCGGTGAGCAATGTCGTCCTCTCCGATCCCAAACCGACAAGCTTTGCGATGCTCTACTGCTCTTCCCCACCTCAATCCTTGAAATTTCCTTTTCTTTTTTGGTTTTTGTTTCCGACGAAGAGGCAAAAGAAAATTCAGTTTTTTTTCCCAAGATCGTCGTCGTTTTAAGAGAATGGAAAGAAAGATCTAATCTTTTGGGGGTAAGCTACTTGTCTTCGATTGAATCCTCAATTTTCCTTTTTTTTTGTTTTTTGTTTTTTGCATTTCATCTTTCCCGGGATCATGCAATCTTCATACTCTTCCCTTCCCGTATCTTCCTCCGTGGAGCTACAAATCAAATACCCGGACCCCCCGGAGGATCCTCCCAAAAAGGACCCTTCAGAGGAAGATCATGACGACGATCTGCCCCTCATCCTCGACGAGTTCGCATCCGCACACACCGACAGCTCCGGATCCGGCATCCCCGGCGCCGTCTTCAATCTCGCCACTTCTATCGTCGGCGCCGGGATCATGGCCCTCCCTGCCGCCATGAAAGTCCTCGGCGTCATCCTCGGCCTCGTCTCCATAGTCCTCATGGGAATTCTCTCCGAGATCAGCATCGAGCTTCTCGTCCGCTTCTCCGTCCGCTGCAAGTCCTCGACCTACGGCGACGTCGTGGAGTCAGCCCTCGGCCGCCCCCTCAGGATTGTCTCCGAGATCTGCGTCATTATCAACAATGCCGGAGTTCTCGTCGTGTATCTCATAATTATAGGGGATGTGATGTCGGGCTCTGCCAAGCACGTTGGCGTCTTCGATCAATTGCTCGGACATGGGGAGTGGGATGAGAGGAAATTGGTGATTTTTCTGGTGCTGGTCATCTTTTTGGCCCCGCTCTGTGCTCTGGAAAAAATTGATTCACTAAGCTTGACTTCAGCCGCCTCAGTTGCGCTTGCTGTAGTTTTCGTCGTCCTCGCAGGCGTCGTTGCAGTGGTTAAGCTTATCGAAGGCAAGATACAGACTCCAAGAATGGGGCCAGATTTCCGATCAAAAGCTGCAATCTTGGATTTGCTGGTGGTTATTCCAATCATGACTAATGCCTACGTTTGCCATTTCAATGTGCAGCCCATCTACAATGAGCTCCAGGGAAGAACACCTCGGAAGATGTATCTTGTCAGCAGGATCAGCACTGTATTGTGTGTTGCAATTTATATTTCCACTGCTGTATCAGGCTACTTGTTGTTTGGAGATGATACTGAATCTGATGTCTTGACAAACTTCGACAAGGATCTTGGTATTCGATTCAGCTCGATCATTAATTATGTGGTGAGAATTGGATACGTTCTTCATCTGATTCTGGTATTCCCTGTCATCCATTTCTCTTTCCGGCAGACAGTAGATTCACTAATCTTCACAGGATCAACTCCGGCGAGTCGGAAAAGGACGTTGGCTTTGACAGTGGTGCTACTTGCAGTAATCTATCTTGGCTCTACCACAATTCCCAACATCTGGGTAGCTTTCAAGTTCACAGGTGCCACAACTGGGATGTCACTTGGGTTCATATTCCCGGCTCTTATCGCTTTGAGATTGGATAAGAAAGACAAGATTCTGAAGCTCAGAGAAAGATTCATATCATGGTTGATGTTAGTTTTGGCAATGGTTGCTAGCATTTTAGGAGTACTGGGGAATATATTTACCCTCAAAAATCAGTCTGAATGATTATTTTCTCTCGTATAAGCTCCCAATTGGGATCTGAAATTAAGTCTGAATAACCAGTTTATGCAGTTGAGACTCTAACAATATAGTTTTGACATATAGTTATACAGAAGAATTCGTTGTTCTATAACTGCTCTTCACAGATTAGATTGGAGTTCTAGTTTTCTTCAACAATTACTTTTGAGGAGAAATGGAGTTCCAGATCTAAGAGCTCCAAATATGGACTAGGTGTTTATACAGGACTTGAAACACTCACGCAGTTGTCAATTTTGATTGTTAATCCTCACTCAGAAAATTCACATCTTCCTGCTGCTGCCGTCAATTCTGACTACTGATTTTCAGTCAGGTAAAGCTGGAGTTTCTTTTGTGATAGTTCACAATTTGATGATAGTCTAAGATACAAATAGTTTCTACAATTCTCATCCATATGTACAACTTGGTCCTTAATACAGGTCCATGCTTCTGTAACATATCGTTAATTGGAAAATGAACACGATTACTTTCCAGTTGTATAGCATTTCTCAGTTTTTTTCTGTTCTTATCAAAATGATGAGTGCATTTGAAGCAAGTTTTAAAATATCGATAAATCAGTATGTACTCGTATTAATATATTTAATATGTATTGACATATGGTACCGGACCAGTTATTATCATTCAAATCTATATTTTATATATAGCATATGTTATAGATAGTATGATACTGTATAAATATCGATATAAAATCAAATCGATATATGTTGGGCTTGAACGATGTTTTTGCTCCCTTTACTTTTGTGGTCGCTCAACAAAAGTAAAGATTATTTTATAGGAAATCTTTATCCTCTCTAACAGCTTGTTTCTTTGGAGAAAAAATAAAAGGGAAGGAAAAAAAAAATTTTCTCCGGTTCTTTTGAAAGAATAAGATGAGAGGATAGAAAAGAAGAGAGAAAAAATTTATACTTTTATCTTCAAAGTTTTCTCTCCAAATTGGAGAGAAAGCCTAATTGAATCGTCACTCGTTTGCTCTCATTCTCCCGAGCTTTTTTCCTCTCGTCTCTCTCACTCGCTTGCTCTCATTTATTCACCTTGTCCTCTAGCTTTCTCTCGTTCTCTCCCTACTCTTACGTCTGTTCACCTCCTCGCTCGCTATGTTTGCTTGCGCCAGTTGCCCCTTTGCAATGTCATCTATAAGCGTCGTATTACATTTTATCAAATATATATTTAATAAACTCTCATGAGTGAATTATGAATATATTTGTATCAAATATATATTACATTTTATCAATATATATTCTTTTATCTATCCTTTTTTCAGTAATAAAATTTACTTTCTCATTTTCATTCCCTCTAAAGAAATAGAAGACTTAAAAAAGAAAACTATTTTCTTTTCTCTTGCCTCTACTTTTTCTTTCTTCTTAATTATCTTTCCTTCTAAAGTAACATACCATAAGGTTGTGGTTTTTTTGGGAGAAAAGTGGGGAGAAGGAAAGGAAAGAGATATTTTCTTTTATTTTATTGGGAAGACTCATTTGGGAGGAAAGGGAGAGAAATTGGGGTACTTTTCCACCGTTTTGGTTTCACTCCAAATCGGAGAGAAATCTGATTTCTCTCCCTCGCCTCTCCTATTCGATACTGCTACTGCCCGCTTTGTGCTGCCAGCTCGCTCCCTTGCCACTCGCCCCGTCGTTGCTGCCGCCCGTCGTTGGCTCGCCGCCTCACCCCGCCCGTTGCTACTGCTCGCCCCGTCGCTACTGCCCCCATTGTTGGCTCACCCTGTCCCTCTTGATGTACAAAGCTTCCGTTTGCTTGCTCGCCGCTCCCCTACCACCCTTCGTTGCTGCCGCCACTCACCGACTCGCCCCCCGTTGAAGCTTCCGCCTGCTTACTTGCCCGCTCCGTCGCTGCTACCACTGGTGGGCTAGCCCTGTAGAAGCTTCCACTTACTCGCCCCGTCAAATCTTACGCCTGCTCGCTCGCCTGTTCTCCTGCCACCCATTGCTGCTGCCGCTCGCCGCCTCGCCCCATCACTGCTAGAGCTCGCCCTGTCCCTCTCGTCGTATGAAGCTTCTGCCTGCTCGCTCGCCCGCTCCCCTACTGCCCTTCGCTGCTGCCAATCGCCTGCTCCCCTGTCGCCCTTCGCTGCTGCCACTCGTCGACTTGCCCCGCCAGAAGCTGGAGCTTGCCTCGCCACCTGCAGCTTCCTTGCCGCTTGCCGCTTGCCGCCCTGCCGCCGGCTACCTCTTTTCTCCCCTTCACGTTTCTTCCAATGCCCACAATGCTAATCACGTGATTAGATTTCATCCCTCCCATTTTTCTTCCCTTCTATTATTCTTTCCCCAAAAAAAAACACAGCCTAAAATAAAACTTATCCAAGATATTGATAGATTACTAAGCAATATAAAAACTTTTTGGCTTGATAAATCATATAAGGAAAGACATTATCTTGCATTATTTTTATGTCACTGATGGACTTGATAGTTTCTATTTTTATTTAATCATAGAACATAAATTGGTTAATTTAATTGATTTAACAGCGGTGGGATCTCGCAAGGTGCGCCAGTGAGGTACGCCACCAGCTAATGCTATGTTGCCAGATGGCAGCTTCGCGATGGATGAGGGTTAGGGGTGAGTATTCGGTAAAAACCGAAAATCGATTTACCGAAAATCGATTTACCGAAACCGAAAAACCTATTACCGAAATCGATACCGAACTTGGTATTTACCGATCGATAAATTACCGAATTACTGATCAGTAAATCAGTAAATTACCGATTTACCGATTAAAAAATATTAAAATATTATATAATTAATCTATTAAAAAAATTATTAAAATATTAAATATTACCTAATTAAAATATTACCGATTGGTAAAAATCGATCGGTAAATCGGTAAATTACCAATAAGAAATTAAAGATTAATAAATAAAAAATTATTTTTTATATATTAATATATATATCGGTAAATCGGTAAATTACCGAATCGAAAACTTATTTACCGAACCAAAAACCGAAAACCGAATTACCTAAAAATAAATACCGAAACGAAAAATCAAAACTGAATTTATCGAACCGATTTACCGATTTACCAATTTACCGATCGATAAATTGTTAAATTCGATTTTTATCAAATTATGCTCACCCCTAATGAGGGGTCACTGCTGTAATAGTCGATTCGATACGCGGTCAGGCGGCAACACCTCTTCAGCTCCGGTGGCTAGCTGTGTCGCCATTAGCACGCATGTAGCCACGTGGAGTCGGCGCAGTGGAGAAGGCAGATCGGCGATGTTGGGTGAAGCAATGGTAACGGACGCAAGCTTCGGCCGCACACAAGCTCAGTGAAGAAGCAAGGTGTTGGCGGCTGAATCTAGGGGCGTGCAAGCGGTTTCTGGTGACGCTAATGCTTTGCGACCAGACTTGGGACGCTGTTTGGCATGTAGCGAGTACGCAAGGGGACTCTCGAGGTTGATCTTCACATGAGAAGAATGCGATGGGTGAGGGAGAACAAGGAGAAAACCAACTAGGGCAGAGCATTGTCTGATAGCCTGTTGACGTCGCGTGTCGATGGTGCCAGTTGATGTCGCATGTCGATGGCAACCCTAGGTGGATGATAGGTTCGGCCGATGAGACTATGCGCTCAACGGAAGAGAGGCGGGGGTAGTCTTTGGTCCATCGGCGAAGGGAGCCACAGCTGCCGCGCTTGTCGGATGAAGGATGCAACGCTCATTCGCTTCGATACAAGTGCAAATGCGAGTCATGGATGCGAGCGTTGATGACTTCGAGTACGGTCCGATAAGGACCGTGGTCACTTTCTTCCCTCTTCCTTAATTCATTTGGAATGGATGTGGTTTCTTCCCCCTCTCTTTCTTTCTTCCCTCTTCCTTAATTCATTTGGAATTGATGCGGTTCTTCCCCTCTCCTTTCTGATCCAGAACGAAGATCGGAACCCTTCGCCTAGGCTGAGGATCGCGCACGAGGGTGCGTTCCTGCCGCTCAACCTGTTGAAACAACGTTTGGGATTTTTGGGATTTAAGCCCTGCATAACATTAATTTTTATTTTAAAAATTTGTTCGGTTAAAAATTTATATTATATCAATTTAGATTGTGACAATTATCATGAAAAAACAAAGTTTATTCTCTTATATTAATGCTCCAATTATTATGCCAAAAAAGCTAAAGGATATTATTTTAATATAACATTTGTTAAAACCAATTTAAATTATTTAACTTATTTTAGCTAAATGTCATAAAATAACTAATGACGTTTCTAAAAAAAACATATTTGGATATTTAAATAGATATTTGAGATAAAAAAGATCTAATTTTTATTTTAAAGTATTCTATAAAATATAATTTTATAAATAATAATAAATATAGTTTATATAATAATTACATTATTATTACTAGTTGTGTTTTTTTAAAAAAAATAAAAAATATTATTTATTTATTTATTTAAAATCGGGTATCGAATATTTGGACCTATAAATATAAACCCGCTGACTTACTAGGGTTCGGCTATAAAAATCGCCACTTTGGGCGTCCAATCACTAGGGTTTGGCGATAAAAGCCGCCGAGCTCAATCTGTTCTTCTGCGGCCGTTTCTCTTCGTTTGCTGCTGGTGGTGCTTGATCGGTCATGGCGGAGCAGGTCGGATCTCATGTCTACTCTAGCTGCCTTTACTCTGGTGATTTTGCGCGTGTTTTTCTTAAATAGAAATCCTGTTTGTTTTCCCCTTCTTTATTGATTTTAAATCTTAAATGCCATGGTGCTCATCCATCTAAATTTGAATGGAAGATATAGTCGTGTTCTTTGCAATGGGGGCTGCGGAGTTTAGGGTGCTTGTTGAGACGCGTTTGTGTGCTTGGAATTGATGATCTAGAGCCATTTGATAATGAAAGCAAGATATCTCTGGTTGATGCAGTGTTGTCTGACCCTATTGTTATGGATATTTAAGCAATGAGTCAGTCAATTGGCTATTGGGTTCTCTTAAAATATCGGTCTTTCATTGTTTTTTCAGTTCCTAATAGAATATTTATATCTTTTTTTTGGTAGCGTTAAGCGTATTCTAATTATCATTATTTTTGTATTTGTAAACAGACAGAAAAGGCTTTTTTGAAGCAGCCGAAGGTGTTTCTGAGGTATGCCTTAGCGGTTACTAAATTTGTTTATGAAGAAATCTGGTTTATTGATATTTTACAACTCTTGGGTAACAAATATTGGTAATTTGCAGCTCAAAAAAATCTGGAAAGGGGAAGAGGCCCGGAAAAGGTGGAAATAGATTCTGGAAGAGTATAGGTCTTGGCTTCAAGACTCCTAGAGAAGCCATTGAGGGTCTGTACTCCAACTAGTCCTTCTGCCCGCATTACTTGGATATTACTGTTTTATCATGTGATGTGTGTATGTTTCGAACGAATTCATTCTAGTTGGCTATACTTGCTAATCTCTTTATCCTCTTTTGTCTGCTGAGATATTGCATAATATGATGTGTTCTTGCAATTTTTAGCAGATCAATTGCATACAAGTTTAATTGAATAATTGGAAATGCTTCCAATGATCAGAGTTGAATATGCAGCTAGAATAGAAATCATTTTTTAAATGATTTAGTTCTGTACGAGTGCCAAGCTGGGGATAACTTCTGGAGATGTAAAGTTAACGTGTTATTTTATATTTTGCCTATCATTCTGTTTATAAATGCTGAAAAGAACTTTTTGTAAGGCGACTAAACCATGGCATTACTATAATGCATTATTAGTTTCAGGATAAATTATGATTAACCAACGTTGTTTGGCCAAGAGTTTGAGAATGATAAAAATTGCCAAATTCAAACTTTTAGCAAAGACACTAAAATTTTGGAACTCAAGCATGTTCACATCTAGTAGGAACGTGATCCTGATAGGGTCTGAGTTAATATGGCTTGGTCTTCTCCACAAAATTTTTGGTAATTGAATTGTTGTCAATTAGTCAATCAGATTTGCTTTTGATGCTGCAAGATGCATATTAACACACTAAGATGATACAAGATGAGGCTGGCAAAAAGCCCCGGATGCATAATAGCACTAACAATAGAACCTGTAACAAAGAAAGAAAAACAGGTAGATTTGCATGGTGTAAAAAAAAAGTACAAAGAAACATACACATAGCAATAAAAACATAAAATCCATAGAAAACTACACACCAGCCACAATCACAATTACTGAATAGGACCAAATAAAAACTACAAGGTTGCTGGTTGGCAAGCTTAGTAGGTGTAGAATCCAGAGTGACTCTCAGTATGCCTAGCAGCAAAGTAGAGGGTCAAGTGCAGATTGAAGACCGAAAGTGTCAGCCTGGCATGGAAGAGAGGCTTCAATCCTTGAGCTAAGCTGCATAGATCAGGAGCCACAGCCTAGCAGCAGAGTAGAGGGTCAAGATTGAGAGGAAGGCTGAAAGGGTCAACCTGGGAAGGAAGAAATGCTTCAATCCTTGAGCTAAGCTGTCGAGGTCAGGTCAGGTTGGCTTCTTGGTAATTGAAGATTTGAGGACACGGCAGTCACTTTCAACTTAACATGAAATGCTAACCCTAACTGATTTCTTGACTCGACAATTAGCTGCTTATGGATTGCAGCAAGTATGTTTCTTGTATTTAAGATCTAAATCTCAATTTCTTATAAAGCAATACCCAAACTCCAAAAAGTCTGAAATTTTTTACTGGGTCACGTTGGTTCGGGTTATCAAGTACTTGGGACTTCGGCTCACTCTTTTTTTTTTGGTTTAGTTGACCCAGAAGCATGTAAAGAATCTTTGACTTAAACTTTGTTCAAGTAACTGTCCTTTATTATATTTTTTGGGGAACAATGCATTTTAGATAGTTGGATACCAAATCTCCTTGTTACATATGGTGGATTTTCTGGCAGATACATTACTTTTTAATTTTGCTGTCAACCAATAATTAATCCATCATGCTAAAACCTGACTGTTGCAATGAAGTTCTAATGGATAGTCATCTTCCTTCGTAGAGGAATGTGTGGCCTCTTTCTGTTTGAAGTTGCTTTTCTTGATACTTCGTTCTTGTTCTTCACTCATATCTGTATACACGTGCCATTTTCTCGTCTAGTTGATTTGTGGTATTTTTCTTGTTTGTTTCCTTAGTTTGTACATGCCAACAAATAATGATCTATCTGCATTACGTTTTTCCCTCTGATCAATTGATAAATCGTTTGAGCTTTTAATCATTCCAATTTCCATTCTAGGAAGGATTGTCTGATGGATTTTTGAAAGTTTATTAAATGTTTTTAATTTCATTTAAGTGCTTTATCTACCAAAATTCACCAGATACCATGAAAGAGTTTTCCATTGTTTCATTCCTTGCCAACTCTGCGGACTAAAACTACTAAAGTGATGAATAATGGAAAATAGATTAGTTGAGCAGGAAACAAGCAGTTTGTTATCCTGAAGACATGGAAGTTTTTCTTTATTATTTTACTCCAGCTTTCCCTCTCCATGGACCATGCTACCTAACATAATGAGTCGATTGATGATTTGTTGGGATACTGTTCTCATATCGAAATTTTAGTTATATTTGTTTTTTATGCCAGACTTCTTTTAGGCAGCTAAGTAATTGGGTTGATTACACTCTTACTCAACCATCACCGAGCTATTTGTAGGGACCTACATTGACAAGAAATGTCCATTCACTGGTAATGTCTCAATTCGAGGTCGCATCTTAGCCGGTACTTGCCACAGTGCCAAAATGTTTAGAACCATCATTGTACGGCGAAACTACCTTCACTACGTGAAAAAGTATCAAAGGCAAGTAGTCCAACTCATATTTTCTATTCTAATTTCTTACATAGGAATTGAAGATGTGAATTTGTTGCCATAGATATGAGAAGAGGCACTCTAATATTCCCGCTCATATTTCGCCCTGCTTCCGTGTGAAGGAAGGTGATCACGTTATCATTGGTCAGTGCAGGTAAAGCTCTGTTCTTCACATGTTGATAATTCCAACTTCTTTATTCCATTTCACTTATGAAGAATTGGTTTATTGAGAAGGCCAAGGTTTTTTTCTCTCTGATTGCAGTTTGAATATTAAGAAACTTTTTTGTTTTCTATATCCATTTTAGTTCTTACTGGTAATGTATTAATGTATTCTCTCCAGGCCGCTAGCGAAAACTGTTCGGTTCAATGTACTGAAAGTGATACCTGCTGGATCAACAAGTGGTGGGAAGAAGGCCTTTGCTGCAATTTGAAAATTTCCCAACTTATTTTGTTTTCTTGTGTGGTCTTTGTTTAAAATCTTTAAGTGGCCTGGTTGATTTATTTTTAGTTTTGCTAATTGGTCCAAGCAAGACTTGTTTTGAATCTGTTTTTGAGATGGTATAAACTAGTTGTTTTCAATCTTTTTTGGCATTATTCCATTTGATCTACAATTTCTATTGAATATGATTGCACGATTTTGCCTGAGTCATATGTTAGAGAACAATAACCAAAGATTTTTATTCACCTGTGATGTTGTCCTTTCTTTCAATTCTTATTAATAGTGTGTTTAGTAAAAAGGAAAGGAGGAGAGAATGGATAGAAAGTTGGGAGGAGAGTTATAAAATTGTGTTTAGTAGGACGGATAGAAATAAGAAAGGAAAAATAGAAAAAAAGAAAGTAAGGGAGAAAATAACTCCATTTGCAAAAAATCGAATGGACAGTTGGATTTGTTTCTTATATCTATTTTTATCCTATTCTTTTTTATGCTCGCTTTTCTTCTCGTGTTTTTCTTATAATTTTCTTCATCATCGCTGTTGTCCTTGTTATCGTTGTTATCGCCATCGCTATTGTTGTTATCGTCATCATCTGGTTGTTATCGCCTCTTCACCGTCGTCTTTTATCTCTCATCACCGTCATTTCACCGTTGCATCTCATCCTTGTCATCGACATAAAAATAAAAAAATGGATTATGTTTATCAATCTTTCTAACTTTCTTTTCTTCTAAATAAACACAATGATGAAAAATTTTATTATTTTCTTTCTTCTTTATTTTTTTTCTTTTTTACTTTCTTTCCTTTTAATTTTTTTTCTTTCCTACTAAACACAGCATAAATGCACAGATTTTGTTCAACCTTAAGACTGTGTTTAATAGGGCGGAAAGGAGAAAGGAAAGGACAGAAAGAAGGAAGGATTAATATTTTTTCATGTTTAATAGAATGGATGGAAAATTATAAAGAAAATTAAATAAAAAATTAATTAACTTTCCATTGAGAATGGATCCACCCAAAATCGGGCGAAAAGCCAGAGCACAAGCGTTTTAACCCTAATCTCACGCCACTTTCCACACACGCGTATCGTGCCTCTCTTCTCTCTCGACTGTGGCTGCCTCTTCACAGTCTACTCTTGTCGCTCGCTTCACTTGCTCTCAGCTGCCACCTCTCGTTGCCACTCGCCGCTTGCCTCTTCACACTACCATCACTGCTCACCTCTTCTCGCCTCTCGTCGCCGCTCTCCTTATCGCCGACAGCATTGCCACCGCCTCTTGTCGCCGCCAGTGTTGCCACCGCCTCTTGTCGCCACTAGCATTGCCACCGCCTCTCGTCGTTGTCAGCGTTGCCACCACCTCTTGCAAGCAATTTCTTCTTTGTTTTTGAGCAGTATCTTCTCGCCGCTCTCCTTAGTGTCTATAGTTTAACTTTTCATCGTCTTTTTTTTTGTGACATCAAGTCCTCTGTTAAATGAGTGTCCCTATTTAGTTTGATGCAAGATCCCGATATACTCTTGATTTGAGCTACTGTATTAGTTATGATTGAAATATCGTACACCAGTATACTGATCAAGCCTGTTGACACTTGGTAAACCAAGCATACCGATTGAGGGTTCATATACCAAGTTATACTTGGACTAATGTATGTTGAGCTAAGTATCCAATCAAATTGGCATGCATCCACCGTTGGTCGCCAAGGCTTTCTAAGAACCTTCTCCAAAGAGAGCTTGAAATTATCGGTAAAGGTTTTGTTCTAGTCAGCAGTATGTATGATAGCCAAATGTTGAGGTTGAGTTCTGTTAGCTTGATGTGTTTAGCTAGCATGAAGGTGGGAAAAAAAATAAATCTAGAAATGGCATCTCCATCTTTAGCTTAATTATACTCACTCTATGCCTCCAGAATGTGCCATGGTGGAGTCTAGTCTTCTGATAAAGGTCCTGTCTCATATGCCTTTCTCTATTGTCAAAACTTGTGATTCCTCTAAACACTCAATTTCGAGCTTCTCTTCTTTTTGTCCACTATATAATGTCTAAAACAAGAGCTTACAGCTCTTCCTCCCACTTCTTAATCTTCCACAGATCATCACCACAATCTAAATCCAAATTTGAGCGAGTAATTGTACAAAAGTAGTAGCAAGAGTTCAGCCTAACCTCGGTGATGATATGTCTGAAGTATGCCTTGGGAAGCTATGAGTTCTCCATTCTGAAAATGGTTCTAATAGGGTTGTATTAACTATTCATACATATCAAGATAAGACACTATGATTAAACAGAAGAAAGGGAATTATTGGTAAGCTTAAAACTTTGAAAGAAAGGGCAAAATTCTTAGGCAGGAGCAATGACTACACAAAATATAAGAAGATTGTTGGATGTGAACATATAGCACAACTGTGTGCTTATACTATGGCACATTCCTGTATCATATGCACACAAGCAGGTGGAATTTGTATCGAATGGTAAGTGCCAGCCTATTGCATGCGGGTTGGCACACTAGAGGGCCTCGATTAGTTGGCTATAGTACATTGACACGTGTTTATAGTTTAGATTACACATTATATCACTAGCTTTATATGGAGAAAATCTCGATTAGTTGATTAATTTTAATTAGATTTGTTTCAGAAAAGTGATAATCTTTGTATTTGGAATAGTTGTTAGGAAAAAAACAAAATGCAAGAGTACAGGCTAATCCCAACTGGGCTCCTTGGCTCGGTAGAGGCTGTTGTACTAGTGTTCTTATATGTCCTGTTCTTCATCAATGCCATCTCTTGAATGGCCTCGTAACACATCAAAACTCTCTCCTAAACTCATTGCAAAAACCATTTCAATCTTTAGCTCTAAACACAGATAGCATTAGTTCAACTAAAGAATAACAGATAAGTAACTCTTTCCTTATCTACATAGACACGACAAGCTAAAGCCTTGTCTGTCTCCAGGGATTTGGTCTCCTTCATGGCTGATAGAGCCACTGCCGCTGCAACCTCAGAAGGTCTGAATTCTAGAAAATCAATCCCTGCATTTATGTTGTAGTCACAGTCATGTTAGACTTGCCATTCAATATACTGTTCCATAGATTTTGTACTACCACAAATCACTGACCTCCAACAGTGCCCAAAATAAGGTCCACATAGCGAGAAATTAACTGGTAATCTGGTGATTTTCCATCATTGAATTGATGTAGAAAGTAATCAATGAACGAGAAAGGAGTCACAGTTTGCATCTTCCACTTGAGGGTGCTTAGTACTAGAAGCTCCATTCTTTGTATTGTCCTGGCTTCAAATAAAAATTTTGCCTCTCCCACCTGTTTGCCAAACAAGAAATCAGTGATAGAAGTTATATGCCGTAGATAGATGAGAATTTTGCTCTCATTTTTTTACCTGTAAATCTAGAGACAAGAATCTCAGTTTTGTTTACTTAATCTAACTATCAGCCTTTCTTGATTTTATTTACTTATTCATGAAAATATTTTTATTTTTATAGAATCTTCATTGTAATGGCTCCAACAAATAACGAAGATGTGAGAATTGTTCGAAAGCGTAAACGCCGAATTCTATATTGTCTAGTAGCATGTGTGGCTGGAGTCTATGTGGCACGACTTCATCAACCTCGCCTTCTATTAAGCCCATCATATGTGGATAAGCCATTAAGGAATAGTAATGATTATAAGGATAACATGAGATCTGAATTGTTCAGAAATTTAACTAGTTCAGATCAAATATGTTATAACATTTTAAGAATGCATAAGGAAGCTTTTTTACATTTATGTGAGATTGTACGAGCTAAAAACCTTGTTCAAGACACCAAAAATTCTACTGTAGAGGAGAAAGTTGCAAGGTTTTTATATTTGATTGCTCACAATGTCAAGAATCGAGCACTTTGCTTCTTCTTTCATCGTACACCGGGAAGTGTTAGTTATCAGTTTCATGAGGTATTGAGAGCAATTATACATTTACATGATCAATTTATCAAACAACCAGATGGTTCAGTGGAGAGTCCTTGACTATGCGATAATGATAGATTCTATCCTTATTTCAAGGTATGTGACTATTTGTACATTAGTATAATTTGTCTGTTTTAATAGTTAAATGAGTTATATAAAAATACAGGATTGTATAGGAGCTATTGATGGGACACATGTTCGTGTAAAAGTATCTTGTAAGGATGCACCTAGGTATAGAGGGAGAAAGGACTGGCCAACAACAAATATTTTGGCCGCATGTACATTCGACTTAAAATTTACATATGTCCTCCCTGGTTGGGAAGGGACTGCATCCGACTCTCTAATATTAAAGGATGCTCTTTGTAGATCCGACTGTTTAAAAATTCCAAAAGGTAAATTTTGTGGTTATTATTCAATAAGAATTATCTTTAATAGGTCATAAATTTCTTATTAAAGTACCTTTTATTGTCGTAGGAAAATACTATTTAGGTGATGCTGGATTTAGAATTAAAAGTTTTCTCATCACACCATATAGAGGAGTCTGCTATCACTTAAAAGAATACTCAAAACACGATCCAGAAAATGCAAAGGAACTTTTCAATCACCGACATGCTTCTGCTCGTAATGTTATTGAACGAACTTTTGGTGTATTGAAAAAAAGATTTTCTATCATAGCAAGTGGCACATAACCCCATTATCCAGTTAAGACACATATACAAATTATTCTTGCATGTTGTGTTTTACACAACTATTTAATGGGTGTTGATCTTGATGAAAGCATACTTGCTGAAGTTCATGCGGAATTGACAAATACAATGAGCCAAGATGTTGTTGGATCAGAAAGATTATATGAAGATGCACAAAAAGGGATTGAACTCCGAGACTCTATGGCATCCTTAATGTGGACTGATTATATTTTGTAATTGTAATGTAGTTTGACATTTACTATGTTTGAGATATGTAGTTTAAAATTTACTATGTTTGAGATATGTAATTTGACATTTACTATGTTTGAGATATGTAGTTTGACATTTACTAGTTTGAGATATGTAGCTTGATAGTTACTGTGTTTGAGATATATAGTTTGACATTTACTATGTTTGAGATATGTAGTTTGACATTTGCATTAACATCTTTTGATGTCACTTTTTTATTCAGTTATTGTGTTTGATATTTTTATCATTATTATATTTGAGATATGTAGTTTGACATTTGTGTTAACGTCTTTTGAAGTCACTTTTTTATTTAACTATTATGTTTGACATTTTTATCATTACTATGCTTGAGATATGTGTTTGACATGTATGTTGATTCTATTTTGTACATTAACTCATTAACATATTTGTTGTCATAGTCTCCTATTCTTTTACTTCAACATAATATGAGCCAAAAAGGTAAGGAAGCTGAAATTTCAAGGAAAGAAAATATCAAATGGACAGAGGAGATGGACATTGTATTTATTGATGCAATGCTATAACAACAAAAAAGAGGATTCAGGATTGATGGTACATTTACATCATCAACTTACAAAAATATGCAGGCAATTATTGAACAACAGTTGGGTATTATTTTGACGAAAGACCACTTAAAAAATCGAATCAAAACATTGAGAAATACTTTCAGTACCTGTCATGAGCTGTTAAAGAATAAGAATGGTATAAATTGGAATAGTGAAACAAAAATGTTTCAAGCTGAAGACCAGGTGTGGGAAGATCTTATAAAGGTATATTAAGGTATATTAACTTTCAGTTTGTTCATTTATTTTGTGTGTTTTGACCATTTATGTTTCACTTTAATTTATATATATTTACTATTTGTACAGGCTAATCCCAATTTCAAGAGATGGAGGGTTACCCCTGTGAGCAATTATGATAAGTTGGGAGATCTCTTTTCAAAAGATAGAGCCACGGGTAACCTATCGAACACTTGTGGTGAGTTTAGTCAAACATGGGAAAAAGAAAGTGAAGACCCCAACAAACATCTGGCTTTTAACTTACATGACATAGGGGATGGCAATAATGATGAGTCAAGCTCACATGGTATGTCAACCGATAAAACAACTATGGGTGATTCGACATCTTCTAAGAGTTGTAAGAGAAAGAAAAATTCTGTAGAATTACCTGAAACGTATGAAGCTAGAGAACATACAAATCAACAACTTTCTAAACTTGTGAATTGCCTCGAGCATTTGGTTCAACAACAAGATCATGAAAATGAAGAGAAAGAGAAAGAGAAAAATGAAATGAAGGAGAAGGAGAAAACAAAAGAGAAAGAGAAAGAGAAAAAGAAAGAGATAATGGAGGAGAAGGAGAAAACAAAAGAGAAAGAGAAGAAGATGGAGAAATTTAGAAAGGTACAAAAGATATATGAAGAGTTACAAAGGATTGGAGTGTCAAATCATCGATTAGTTCGTGCTTACATAATTTTGGGGAGCAACGAAGAAAAGTCTACACTTTTTTTCGCTGCACCTGAATGTGCTCGTTTAGCAGTTCTCAATGAACTACTAGATATGGATGATAAGTAATGACTTTTTATTGTGTTTTGGATCAGCCTTTGTACTCATACTTGACAGAGATACTATGTGTTGTTGATTGATGTGTTTTGGATGTGTTTTGGATCAGCCCTTGTACTTAATGAACTTATTGACTTGATGCATTTGATGTATTTTGTAGGATATTATGATGTTGTTATGTTTTGGATGTGTTGATCTTATTGTCTTCTAGACTTGTTAATATAGTTGATTTGATGCACTTGTGGGATATTATGATGTTGTTGTGTTTTGGATGTGTTGATCTTATTGACTTCTAGTCTTGTTAATATAGTTGATTTGGTTCTTGTGGGACATTATGATGTTATTGTGTTTTGGATGTGTTAATCTTATTGATTTCTAGTCTTGTTAATGTAGTTAATTTGATGCACTTGTGGGATATTATGATATTGTTATGTTTTGGATGTGTTGATCTTATTTGACTTCTAGTCTTGTTAATATAGTTGATTTGATGCACTTGTGGGATATTATGATGTTGTTGTGTTTTGGATGTGTTGATCTTATTGACTTCTAGTCTTGTTAATGTAGTTGATTTGGTTCTTGTGGGACATTATGATGTTGTTGTGTTTTGGATGTGTTAATCTTATTGATTTCTAGTCTTGTTAATGTAGTTAGTTTGATGTGCTTGTAGGATATTATGATATTGTTATGTTTTAGATGTGTTGATCTTATTTGACTTCTAGTCTTGTTAATATAGTTGATTTGATACACTTGTGAGATATTATGATGTTGTTGTGTTTTGGATGTGTTGATCTTATTGACTTCTAGTCTTGTTAATATAGTTGATTTGATGCACTTGTGGTAATATTATGATGTTGTATTAGACTTGTTAATGTTGTAATTGAGAATGCTTTTATTTCATGTGTCAATTACTTCTGTAATTTGTAGTTGATCTATCTTGAAAAATTAATTTAAATTTTATATATAAATAATATCCATGATAATTTGTTATATTTGATGGTGCCGAGTAGCAAATAATATTCATAATAATTTGTTCTTATTAAATGCCACCTAATTACCTTTTAATCAAATTATATCGTAAAGTATATAATATTATTTGGACATGCAGTTATATTTATTTTAATATATAAGTATATAAATATTCAATTAGTGTCAAATTTTGGTTTGCTTATATGTGATTAGATATTAATTTTATAGTATTTAATCATACTAATTAATTTTTATAATATTTAATTAATTTTATAGTATTAAATAGTATTTAATAAATTTTATATTGTTTATTAATATTAATTATATTTGAAAGAGTATTTTATGATATTTATATAATAAGAGTATAAAAACAAAAAGATAGGGTGTGTATAACAATCTTTTCAATTTTCTTTCTATCTAATTAAACACAAGAATGTAAATTTTTTTACTTTTCTTTCTATTTTATTTTTTCTTCCTTTTAAATTTCCTTTCCTTTTAATTTTCCATCTTTCCTATTAAATAGTGTAAGAGATTCATAAATTTTTCGTAGTATGAGGAAGAAGTGTTGTAAAATTTTCATTGAACTAGTTATGGAGAATGAGCTAATCAGATGTTCATTGAATGAGCAATTCCTATAGCTATGTTTCCTTTGGAGTCGATGATTTCATTGAATGATAATTTCATTTAAGTAGTCGTCGTTGATAAAGCCACCTAGAGATTTGATGCGCTTTCTCTCCTTGACAAAGCAGGGTCTGTGATCCTTGGACATTTCAATGGTCACCCCAGCATTTGCAACCGAGAGAGATCTGCCAGTTCAGTTCAATTCTCCTCAGTTACTTTTAAACCATTTGTTTGAGTATAAACAATACAACTACTACAGAGATCATACATTGAACTTTTGAGAGAACACTCACTGTCTAGCTAAAGTTCTAATTGACAAATTTCCAATTAACAAGAGACTCTAGAAATACCAATGTATGAACTGAGGTTAAGCAAGGAAAACGTACCTTCCAAATACCATGGCTGTCAGTACTGTTGTGCCAGACGACATGGTGG
Organism: Costus lasius; assembly: GCA_027563935.2. NCBI lineage: Eukaryota > Viridiplantae > Streptophyta > Magnoliopsida > Zingiberales > Costaceae > Costus > Costus lasius. The sequence continues at coordinate 106,930,686 of CM050448.1, forward strand.
ACTGAAGAGAGCATCTCTTTGCAAACTAAGTCAGTTTGCAAAAAAGACCTCACAACTACCTTTTCAAGTTTAAGAGGAATGTCAGAATCTTCGACGGATGATTCTTGGTAGGTTGCCACGCACAAAAACTGCTGCATCTTTTCCTCCATGCCCATCAAATACCTAAAAGAAGACAACTCTAAAACTCTAGTAGTTCGTGTTGTATTCATTGTCCTCATCACGAGGGGATACGTGATGAACAATAAATTCGTAACTATTAACATTCAAAATAGTATTCTATAGGGTAATTAATAATTAAAATATTATTATTTTTATACTCAATATCTCTGTATAAAGTGATTCTATTTATTGTATATAATGAGTAAGGAGATTAATATAATATAGCTATAATGTAGCCCTTCACGTTTTACATTTTTCAATTTTTTTTTCTCTCTCTTTCGTTTTGTTTTTAACATGATATTAGAGGTTTTCTAAACTCTAGCCGTCTCTCACAAGTAATATTAATATTTTCATGTGGTGGGATTTAATTCCAATCGAGATAAAATATGCACAAAGCTCAAATTTCTCTAGACCATCCAAACCTGGCCACCAAAAGACTAAACTATATCACCATAACTTCCCAACATGATTTTCTTACGTTATCTCGGGGTAATAAATTGAGAGCCAAAGGCCCAGAGGAACGCCCAAGATAGAGGGCTGAGGAGAACCACGAAAAAAACTCTTTAGCGGGTACCTCGCTGAGCGGGCCCCCCACCCACCCTTGATTTTACATCGGGATTTGCAAATCCTAAATCCCAATGTAAATGGATGGTAGATAGGGGGGCTGCTCAAGGGGTCCTCGTTTTAGAAGTTTTATTCGAGAACCACGGCCTAAATATGCCATGAGGGCCTGAGGTGCAACCAAAGAGATCTATGGTTTGTTCTATGAGTCCCAACAATTATGATACTCTTGTGTGCAGTTACACTTACTAATTTGATCCCCGAAGGAAGGTCACTCTAAGATCACTATGGACTTTTCTCTTCTTCTTGTTGGTCTCGCATAGGCCCACTAAGCTCCTGTTGATTCCAATCCTTTAAGCCAATTAAGCCAAGTCAACTTCAGGTTTAAACCCAAATAACTACAAATCTAATCCACATCAAATACGTTGAGGAAGAGCAATATATCGAAGGAAGTTCTAGAGAAAAAAAACTAAGACCATGATAATTGCTATAAGTGCAACCGAGCAACACAAAGACCTAAGGTTGTGTATCCAAGTAAGGATAGAAAATAGATGAAAATGAGAGAGAAAAAAAAAAAAAAAAATAGTCGTTCTGTTAATATACCAAAGAAAATTTGGTTTTCTTTTTTATTACATTCCTTTCGCTCTCTTTTCTTCCCTTGTATACAAGGTATAAGGGAAACAAAAAATAAAACTTACAAAGCTCAAAAAGGCATTATAGGGTACACCACGGGCCCAATCAAAAATTCAAAGTATAGATGAAGGATATCTAATCACAAATCCATGTGATGAATCAAATACTTACAACGTCACACTTTTGAGTACATTGAAAGAATACATTACAAGTGTACAATGTGGTGTATTAACCACTTAAGTGAGAAAAAATATGAAGTTGTGTATTACATAATGAAAATTTTAAGAAATTGATAGCAAAAAAGTGGTGACAAAGACCACATCTATGGTCCTGAAGAAGAGAAGAGAGAAAATATGCACACCTACCTAAGGTAGGTTAAAAATCAGTCCCTTAGGTAGGTGTGCATATTTTTTATTAACATTAAATGCTAAAATAAGATAAATATTCATGAGGGGTCAATGTTTGACCTTTTTTTAAAAATTATAATTAGTTAGAATATTAAATCAACTTCAAGAGTATAAGGCGAAAGAAGATTTGATTAATATTAAATCCCAATTTGAATTTAACCCAATCATATAAATATAACATTGAAACCCGCTAAATACCTAAGTTGATTATTATATTGAGTTTCAAATATTTATTATGTTCAATTTGATCTATAAACTTGAAGTAATATAACTTCTAAGATTTAAATTTATTCAATAGATAAATTGGATTGGACTAAATATTTGACTTACTTAAATTTAGTTGTCATTTTTTAAGCGTGAGAAACCAAACTATTTTTTAAAAAATCTTTTTTTATATGGGTAAGTAAATAAAAAAACTAAATTATTTTTTAAAAAATATTTTAAACAAATTTTATTTGAATGACGATGGACTTAGTCAACATAAAATGTGGTCAATGGGCCTGGGCTGCTAGGCCAGCCCGCATGGAATGACAACATGATACTGTTCCTAGCTAGCCTGCATGGCTAGACGAGTCAACAAGCCACGAGCAACCTATGACACTTTTTCGGGCCGAGCTAGGATGAGCCGTTCAAGCACATAGGCTAAGTGTTAGGCCCCAGGACCACTAGGCAAGGCCAAATTCACCCAGGCTAGGCGGCGGCCCAAGCCCGAGCTGAAAAGGGAAAGGCGGAGCCCGATCTTCTACCCAAATCCCTCGGTCAAAGGGGAAACATTCGATTTTGACTGTGTTTGCGCCGCGTCAGCTGCGTCTTCTTCGCTGAGCCCCTCGGACGTGGACGACTGCATCGACGGGCGTAGCGGGAGTGTGGTCAGCGCACACAGGCGAAGCGGGTAGCAAGGGGATTGCGGCTACGAGGGGCATTACCTTCCTGATTTAGGGAAGAGGACGTGGTCATAGGCGTGAAGCGCGGGGGCGCAGGCGGACGTTCCCCTTCTCTTTAAAGGGGCCGACGGGAGGAAGGAGCGATCAGCATCTACCAATCACTATCAGTAGCGAAGCTCAGGGGAGTTTCTAGGAGAGTTTCCGGCGTCTGGGGAGACGCTGACGAGAAGGACTTTGTGAGAGGGATCTGAGCGTTGCAACCGACGGCAAGGGCGCCGCCGGCGAGAGGAACGAATGGGACAGGGGCGGGCGATGGGGGTCATCGGCTTCGAGAGGTTTTGTAGCTTCAAATTGGGTAATAAAAGCTTTCCTCTCATATCCGCATGTTTCCTCCTGTTTCGGTTTTTCGGTTTTGCGATGACGCTCTTCTCCGTCTCCGGCGACGACGATGGCTTCCGGCAGCAACGAGGCTGAGGGCGAAGGACGGACCCTTCCCCTGCTGCACACCTAGTGCTTCGGCCAACCTCTTCCGGCGACAAGCGTGATCAGGGAACGCAGGTGGCATTCGTTCCCCTGCATTCAAGCAACGACGTGACGAATAGGATTGTGAATACACATGTGTTCGGCGTTCGTTTGGCACAACCAGCTGAGTCAGCAGCGAAATTAAAACTTGGGAGTAAATTTCGCAAATTGAGGCACACAGTAAGAGGTTCGTCAAAGGACGTTTGGCCCGGGGGTGACAAAGGTATCAGAGCAAGCTTAACGATAAGGTTACCTGACGACATGGTGAATCAAGCAGACCGCATTGCGTGGTTAGAGCAAGTGCTCGGCTTGACTGGTGAGGGGGACAATGCGGTCGTTCCCCAGGTTGAGCATTTACAACAGACGGTGGAGCAACAACGGTTGCAGATCATCGCTCTTCAACAGACATTGGAAATTCTGGCGGAGTTGCTAGAGCAGATGGCAGGGTTGCAGGCAGAGGTCGTTATCCTGCGTATGGCCTTGCGCAAGCACCACGAGCTGCAGTGACAACGAAGCAGGCGGCTCCCAAATCGAACGTGCGCATCCCTAAACCAGCGACATTCGGAGGGGTCCGATCGTTCAGGGAGGTGGAGAATTTTATCTGGGACATGGAGCAACTATTCTCTACAAGCCATGTTCCTGATGAAGAACGAGTGCAGGTGTGCATTGTGTATCTCAAAGCTAACGTGAAACTTTGGTGGAGGACCAAAGTGAGCTCGACGTCGGGGGCTTCTTGTTGGCCATGGGAGACTTTCTGTGATGAATTGCGGCGGCAGTTTCTTCCTGGGAATTTGGCGGATCAGGTTCTCCGCACTCATGTTGGAGTTACCGGATATGTCAGAGGTAGATAGATGATACTTTTTCCTTTCAACCTTCAACCAAAGGTGGAGACGGAAGTCCGACGACACTCCCCGCAAGACTGGAGGGCGACTGCAGCAGTGGCCGAATCCTTGGTGGACACTCGAGCTTCCAGATCAGCTCCACCAAAGACTTCAAGGTCACCACCGAAGCGCAGCTCCCCACCGAGAGCTAGAGCTTCAGAAAGGGGTAGACCCTCTCCTCGGTGAGATAGGGGTTCGTCAGCACGACAAGAGCCATATCGGCCTGCTGGAAGGGCACATGCAGAACTAAAGCCACAGGGGTGCTTCTTATGCGGTGATCCTCACTAGATGAAGGATTGCCCAACCAGACAGAAGATAATGGCAATAGTGCTGCAAGAACCAGCTGAGGAGGCCGAAGAAAACACCGAGGAGCCAAGAATCGATGCAATACAGGTAGCTCCAAACATTGCCACAGAGGTTCAGTAGTGTTGCTTGGGTTTTATCGCAGCGGTGGTTGCAAAAGAAACGGCCATAACAGACATCGAGGGCGATGCCCAAGTTGGGCGAGGGAGAATTGTTAGGCCCCAGGACCACCAGGTTGGGCCAAATTCACCCAGGCTGGCCGGCGGCCCAAGCTCGAGCCAAAAAGGGAAAGGCGGAGCCCGATCTTCTACCCAAATCCCTCAGTCAAAGGGGGCAACGTTTCATTTTGACTGTGTTCGCGCCGCGTCAGCTGCGTCTTCTTCACCGAGCTCCTTGGACGCAAACGATGGCATCGACAGGCATAGCGGGAGTGTGGTCAGCGCACGTGGGCGAAGCGGGCAGCAAGGGGATTGCGGCTGTGAGAGGCGTTACCTTCCCGATTTAGAGAAGAGGACGTGGTCGTAGGCATGAAGTGCGGGGGCGCAGGCGGATGTGCCCCTTTTCTTTAAAGGGGCCGACGGGAGGAAGGAGTGATCAACATCTACCAATCACTATCAACAGCAAAGCTCAGGGGAGTTTCTAGGAGAGTTTCCGGCATTTGGGGAGACGCCGACGAGAAGGACTTTGTGAGAGGGATCTGAGCGTTGTAATCGATGGCGAGGGCGCCGCCGGCGAGAGGAACGAGTGGGACAGGGGTGGGCGATGGGGGTCATCGGCTTCGAGAGGTTTTGTAGCTTCAAACAGGGTAATAAAAGCTTTCCTCTCATATCTGCGTGTTTCCTCCTGTTTCAGTTTTGCGACAATGCTCTTCTCCCTCTCTGGCGACGACGACGGCTTCCGGCAGCGACGAGGCTGAGGGCAAAGGACGGGACCCTTCCCCTGCCGCACACCTAGTGCTTTGGCCAACCTCTTCCGGCGACGAGCGTGATCAGGGGACGCGGATGGCGTTCATTCGAAGGATGTTTGGCGCAACCAACTGAGTCAGCAACGAAATTAAAACTTGGGAGTAAATTTCGCAAATTGGGGCACACAGTAATAGATTCGTCAGAGGACGTTTGGCCCGGGCGTGACACTAGGCTAGGCACGACACGTGACTGGGTCGAGCATAGCATGTGGGTATAGGGGTGGCAATTCGTGTTTCACGTGTCATAACGTGTCGTGTCATACTTGACACGTGACACGATTGTGCTTGACACGAACACGACCCGTTAATGTATACGTGTCAATATACGAAACACAGACACGGCCCGCTTATTTCACAGGTGACACGACACGACACGATTAACACGTTTAATAAATAGGTCGTGTCACATAACACGACACGACACGGCACGATTGACACGACACGACATGAATAACCTGTTTAACTCACTATATTAATATTATCTATAAATTATTAATTTTATATAATATATATTATATATGGGTTAGACGGGTCAACCCGCGACACGACACGACACGAATTTTAGCGTGTCATAAACGGGTCGACACGATAATGACACGAAACACGATTATGTTAAACCCAAACCCGCGAAAACTCGTGTCGTGTCGTGTCGTGTTGGCGGGTCGTATAATTTTTTGCCAGGCCTATGTGGGTCGTGCCTGGCACGACACGCGGTTAACATTTTTTTATTTTTTATATTTTTCTAAAAATTTTTAAATCATTATTATTATATAAAAATTTAATGAATTAATATTTTAGAATTTTTCTATTTTTATATTATTATTATTATCTAAATAATAAATTTTATAAAATTTTTATATTATTATCTAAATAAAAGTTTAATGAATTAATATTTTTATATTTTGTTTTTTATAAATTTTTTAGAAGTATTTTATATATTTTTCTGAAAGTTTTTATATATATAGTATTATTTTTTAATATATTAATTAAATTTAATTGTGCTTTTTGGTTAGCGGAACAGAATTTAATGTTAAGATAATAATAACTTGCTGGATCAAATCGGTACCTCTTTATCATTTCTTTCTATTTTATTAATTGGTTTGAAAGGTTTTTACGAGAAGTTAACCTATTTATATATCACGCATTTAGTAATTGGGTTTACACGACCTGAAAAGTATATAATTTTTTTTATTATGAATTATTTGGTTTAATATTTTAAATCGTTTTATTATATACTTCATAACTTTAATTTTTCAGGCAGACGATCGTAGAGACGACGGTATACGGGCACGGTCATTCCGACGAAAGAAAGAAAAACTGATCCCGCGACATTCCGCCATTTCCCATGTCCGCTACGATCGCCATCGGCGACGGCGTCCCTCCTGCGCAAGATGAAGATCTCATCCCACCACCTTCTCCTCCTCCTGCGTCTGCTTCAGAATCCTCCATCGATCTCGTGGATGCCTCGGGCTCGGGCTTCACTCAGGCCGTCCTCTTCTCCTCCGGAAACCCTAGGATCGAGGAAACCCGAGGAATCATACACCTATTCCCCGAAGAAGCCGCCTCCTCTTCTTCCAATCTTCCTGTTCGATCCGATCTCACGGCATCCAAGTTTACGAACTAGGGTTTGATTTATAGAATTGGTCTATGATTAACTGGAGCTTGATTTTTTTTTTTATTTGTTTGGGTGTTTTTCTAGGCGCGAAGGAAGCCACTTGTTTGTGTCATTGCGGTGCCTAACCACATGACCTACGCCGATTTCTACCGGTTTTGTGGTGCCTTCATACAGCACATGCTCGAGACGAGAATTGTTAGGTATAACGAATCGCTCGCGATCTATATTCTTCGGTGTTACGGCCTTTGTTTTCGGATCATTTTGTATATGTAATTGTTTTTTGGTTTGATAATTGTCCCACTCATGTTTGTTTCTAGGACTGATGATGTGGAAGATCAATATTGCGTGATCATTAGGTTTGATGATCAAAATTCAGCTGATGAATTCTTTCAGTACTTCAATGGGAGGCGGTTTTCGTCACTTGAGGTCTCCAATGAAATTACTGTTAATCTATATAGGCGTAGTAAATTGAAATCAGTGTCTCAACCTATTTGGCTTATGATTGGACCTTCTGCTTCTCGGTACAGAGTGATATATGTAATGTTCGTTATACTGTCGATGTACAATACACGGGATCTATAAAACATGTGGAAAGCGCTGTGACAAGCTCAGGTGAACAGCCTTCTTGCCCGGTTTGTCTTGGTGAGTTTCTTGGGAACATGGAAATATTCTGTTACTTTTGTTTCTTGTATTTTTAAGAATTGTGCTTAAAATGAAGTCATCACAAAGTTATGCATTATAATATAACTCTACCAAATAAGTTGCGCTGTATTATTTTATTGTATTCTGTCTTTTAGTTAATCTGTATGCATCCTGAGTTTTATACGAATTTCTTTTCAGTGGATAGCAATATAGCATGGTTTACCATTCAAATTGGTCAAATTGGTTCATGATTAATAAGTTTCAACCTGACTCTTCGTGATTTTTTGAACACACGTTGAAAGATTGGGTGTCACTAGAAAGATGGAATTGGGAGAAGAGAAAAAACACTGTAATTCATCAAATGCACGTAGAGTTAACTTTGAATCACTTGGATCTCTCAATTCCATCATTTTATCCTAAAAATCATCATTGGATTTGGGGTTGATTGAGAGATACCGACTTGATAGCCTCTAATCTGCCCTCAAAGCTTGAGGGAGGAAGGAAGGGAGGTAGTGAGCGAGAGGGGTGGTATTGACATGAAACAAAAAGCCTTGGCTTACTTTTCTATTCTATCTAAAAATAATCTGAATTAATTTATATTTGACCGTAATTTTCTTTCCTAACTCTTCAATTTAATGAAAGATAATTGTATCAGAATTTTCTAAGATTAAAACTTAAAAGTCGATGATTAAACATTTGGTGTAATTATATCAATTATTTATTAGAATTATCTTAGGTTTAAAGAAATGTAGTAATTCAAACTTAAAAATATTATAAAAAAATTGGTTGCTTAGATATATAATTTAAAATAGTTAATTTTTGTAATAGAACTTTGCTAATTATTAAATTACTTATCAACTATGTATTATATAATTGTTGTACAATACCATTTAATATATATTAATTGTTTAAATATACAATTACGTATTAACTATATATTATGTTATTAATGCTAACATTGAATTGTACATTTATAAAAAAATTTATAAATGAATAATAATTCATTATTAGATTTTATATTTTCATGACGTAAAAGATAATTAAATATTCATACATACTAAAAAAATAAATTTTGCAGCCGGTGTAGTAGTAGTTGCACTAGACTCAATAGGTACCATATTTGCCAAAGGAGGATACACAAATTTTTGCTAGCAATTATAAGAGGAATGATTTGTTTGTCTTTATTAGGTATAGGGAGGAAAACCATGTCCTCGTCCTCTAACCCATTTAGATCGCCCACCTCTATGACTAGATTACTCTTTTGAAGCAAAAGAAATTCCCTTTGGATTTGTGTTGGATGAACTTTTGGTCAAATTTCTATCGGGTATATTAGTTTGCAAGACTCTATTGAAGCCATTTTTAATTAAGCATTAGCCATGTGATTATTCTGAGCAATAGCATAAGAATCATTAAGTCTAGAGATAAATTTTGCGAAAAGTAAGTCTTGACCTTGTTTTTAGATGTCTATAATATTTGCAGTTGGAGGTTGATGCATTCGTAATTCATCTTATTTTCTTCACAGTAAAGAGTGATATTCTCTAACTGTTACCTCCACTTTAATAGTTCCTCATAAATTGAGGGCATTATTCTCAAGAGATTAAGTTAGTTCCAAGTATCCTTTGCAGTGAAAAGAAACATTACTATGCGTTGAATAAAGGGTTCCATATTATTAATTATCCATGTAACAACCTCATAATTGGCCATCTCATTTTTTGAAAATTCTGTCTTGGGTGGTGGAAGAGAAGTCATGTGATGAAGTTTCCCTAGAGACCCTAAAAAGTATCAAAATAATAGTTCTTTACATTAAATTTAGCAATTTTACCTAGACTCGGCAAAAATTGACCAGACGCAAAGTTAGATAGGTTTGTTTCAGATATAATTGTGTGGTCAGAAACAAGTCAACCTTAACCTCAATTAATCAAATCGTGTAACGGATTGACCTGTGTAAACAGAATAAATTAAACCATTAGATGTTATTAGAAATAACCATGGTGAAGAAATTCTTCCTTTGAATAGTCTAGAGGAGTTCACTAAATAAAATCTGGCCAGAATATCTTGAAAAAGAAACTGTTTAGAGAAAAAAGTAAATTTGGGGACTAAAACCAACCCGATCAGAAAGACCACCATGGAAAAAGAAGGGTATCACTTGTAGATTAACATGCTAGAAGCTAGGCATCATTATAGTTCTTCCAAGACAAAACCTTGAAAAAGAAACTGTTTAGAGAAAAAAGTAAATTTGGGGACTAAAACCAACCCGATCAGAAAGACCACCATGGAAAAAGAAGGGTATCACTTGTAGATTAACATGCTAGAAGCTAGGCATCATTATAGTTCTTCCAAGACAAAACCTTGAAAAAGAAACTGTTTAGAGAAAAAAGTAAATTTGGGGACTAAAACCAACCCGATCAGAAAGACCACCATGGAAAAAGAAGGGTATCACTTGTAGATTAACATGCTAGAAGCTAGGCATCATTATAGTTCTTCCAAGACAAAACCTTGAAAAAGAAACTGTTTAGAGAAAAAAGTAAATTTGGGGACTAAAACCAACCCGATCAGAAAGACCACCATGGAAAAAGAAGGGTATCACTTGTAGATTAACATGCTAGAAGCTAGGCATCATTATAGTTCTTCCAAGACAAAACCTTGAAAAAGAAACTGTTTAGAGAAAAAAGTAAATTTGGGGACTAAAACCAACCCGATCAGAAAGACCACCATGGAAAAAGAAGGGTATCACTTGTAGATTAACATGCTAGAAGCTAGGCATCATTATAGTTCTTCCAAGACAAAACAATACCATATTCATCATATATGAATTCATCAAACACAGATTTGTACCAAGTAGTTTTACTGGGATGAAAAGAATCTAGAAACTTGAGAAATATAGCACAAAGACAACACCTGGGAAATTTGAATCAGATTGAAGAAGTTGTTGTCAAGACATTTGGTGGTAGAAAACCCAGATGAAACCCCAACAATTGAAGGGATTATCATATTTTCATTGGCAATGAACCCCAACAGCGAGATAATCTGATCCAATGGTGGGAGCCCACATGAGCACACAAACATAAATGGCTTTGAGTAAGGGAAATTGGTTGAGCTCCGGGAAAACGCGTTGAACCGTTGACTATTAGTAAACCCAAAAAGCATTGAACCTCTATAAATTTAAGGAAAACAAGTAAATTTTGATGGAATATACATGAATCATGTTGCTTTCCATTTCAGGTGCCAAATTTCAGTTTCATTACTGCTTTGGGTGAAAGAGCAGAATGCAATATGGCTTAAAGATAGGCTTTAGAATTAAGTATTGTTATACAAAATGGATTGATCATGGTGTTATATGGTTTCATTTGTTAACAGCTTATTAGATTAACAAAAAAATGCATATAGCCTGTTTGACATGCATTTACTGTTCATTCAAAATAATATGGTGCTATATGGTTTTAAATAAGCCCCACAATCTCGATTACCAATTCGAGCGCCTTCATTTTCTTGACTTTGTGCTTGTTTCATTTCCATAATTAGTATATTTAAACTGCCAAAGCTCATTTCATTAATGAAATTGATACTTGGGAGTTCCGTCTACTCCCTGTTCTTTATTAACTGAAATAAAATAGGAAAAAATTAGAATTTGTTCTCTTGCAAGAACTGTGATCAAACATATCTCATCAAGAAAATGCCAAGATTTCTAAGCTAAGATTAATGGAGTCCTAAAATTAGATATACGAGGGGAAATTCCTACTACTCGTCGAATGCACAGAAATTCAAGAAGGGCAAATTCAGTCCGTGCAAATACCTAAAAGAAGTAACATATCAAATGGCATGAGTGCATGGTAAAGTAACAGATAACCAATGAAGGCACCGACCACAACGAAAGTGATATGTAAAGAGAGTTCCAGCGCCGGAGCACATGAATCCATGGGTTGTTGCCAAACTACAAGTCATCGAATGCACAGAAAATCAAGTAGGGCAGCTGTTGAGTTTTGGCGAGGAGATCCCACAAGCTGCCCCCATGGGATCTCCTTGCTGTTGCCAAATCCATGGGCCACTGACTCTCGGTTTTTTTTAGCTCCGCATCATTTTTCCCCACAGCAGTGAACCGGCGAGTCTCAGGTGACAGTGATGCTTGGATGATGCAAACATGATATTGTGCTCGGCTGATGGGCTGGTGGGAAGCTAGGTGACTGCACGATTGGTCGTGAGGAATTTGGTCGGGCAGTTCGAGACAGTCCCTACGGGAGTCAAGGGTTTTCAGGCTGTGGTTGTGATTGCTGCTTCCTGAATCTAGTTGTGCAGTTACTGGACCGTACAGCAGAAGCTGGGGCAAAATTGGCTCCACTTTCACTATTGCTGCTCATTGTACACTCATGCAGCTGGTTTGACAGCATAGGCAAACACAGCCCGAGTGAGGGATGACTCGTTTAGGCTTTAGAGTAAACTCACTGTAATACCATTAGGGGTGAGCATTCGGTACTTCGGTACCAGTACCGGTACCGAAATTTCGGTACCGAAGTATCGAACTCAATTTTTTGGGTACCGGTACCGAAGTACCGATATTTATGTTGGTACCGGTACTGATTTCCCGAAATAAATTTCGGGAAATTCCCAAAATACCGAACTTATAAATCTAAAAAAATCAATAAAATTTGTATTTCAATTAACTAAATTTAATCATTCCATTTGACCTTGTAACATATAATATCAGCAATATATTGAGAGGGTGGAATTGAATTTCAAGCGGCACAAGAGTACTGTTACGAACTCCAAAGCAACAATCGAATTGATATATCAAATCTTAAGATCCGAGAGGGTGAAACTGAATTTCAAGCAGCACAGGAGTACTGTGGTACAAGGCTTCTTTCTCGGACCAACTCGTGCATATGCAGCATATCAATATATCATGAACAATCTTAAAAACTGCATCTGGGCGTGCTAATCGCAGAGCATTTTGAGACATGGCTCTGAGCTCTTCGGATTTTGAACCAAACCATTCAGCAACTATCTTTGCAATCTCCTTTGGTGATTTGGAGAACTTCCCACATCCATTGTCCACGACGTAAGGGACATTCCCGACTTCCTGTCATATGCAATGTACACTGAGTTGATGTAATACTGATAATGAGAATCAATAACGCTGCTGTGATTTTAAATTAAGCTATTCACAACACTAATTATTCAACTGTAAGGGTGTGTTTTTATTGAATGTATATGGATATCTGGTTGAATTCAATTTTGAACTGATACAACCCAACTCGAAAGCATGATCTTTTTCTCCCAAACTAAATTTGATTGAAATATCATGATATGATTAAATAAACTTTGAGCAAATTGAAAATTCCAAACTCCTATCCAGCCAATAGACTTAAACTGTTTCATACAAAAATTATTTGGCCAGAAATCAACTATTCGACATGATTTAATAAATTTTAGGCAAATTGTAAGTCCAAACTTGAACCCAGCCAATAGACTTAAACTGTTCAAATGCAAAATTTTTGTAAGGTCTCAGCCCAAACCGATGAAAAAGGCCTAAACATAAATCAACTAGGACTAAAAATTTGTTGATGGTTTTATGATTAATTAGTGCAAAGAATTAAGTCGTGACACCTAAAAAGCAGGGCAGAAGGAGGAGGAGGAGTTTTCACTCACAATTTCTCAACCAGCGCGCTCGCACAGACACCAACTCCAACCAGGCAACCACCAAAGATGGCGGAGGAGAAGAAACACAAACAGCAGAGACCGCCCAAGAACAAGTCTTCAGCTCCCGCAAGCCGCACCGCCGGAGCTGATCCTCACTTCAAAGGCTTTGAATCAAAGCACAAGCTGCATATAAGAGATTTAAAGCACAAGCTGCCTCTCGCCGAGCCGCCGAGAGCCCGAGACCGAGAGGGCTCGATCCTCGACTTTCTTCGGCTTCGCCACGTGAAATACAATAACCTCCGAAGAGGAAAGAGAGAGATCGAGAGGGATGGCAGATTCAATCGAGGCTTCTGAAGAGTCTTCGCGGACCGTTCACTTGGATCCAGGCTCCGGCGACAAAAAGGGGGCGCCGGAGTTGGAGGTCCACCTATTCCGGCGCGGCCGAGGACCGATTGACGTCTTCCGATCACGGCTGGGTGGCTGGGACCAGGGCGAGAGGGTTAGGATTTAGGAACTTAGGGTTTTTGACTTTTTTCGGAGAGGAAGAAATGTCGAGACTCGAGAGACGAGATGGCTTTCCGCCTTTCCGCAGCGGGTTACGGCTTTCCGCTTTAGTTATTTATAATTATAAAAAAATAATAAATAAATAAATAACTTCGGTACTGAAAAAAAATACCGAAATTTTTTTTGATCCCGATACCGGTACCACAGTCCCGAATTAAAAATCGGTACCGGTACCAAAGTACCGAAGTACCGAAGTACCGATACCAAAGTACCGAATACCGAAAAATTCGGTACGGTACTTCGGTACCAGTACCGTATGCTCACCCCTAAATACCATGTTGAATGGGTACATATGGAGGTCTCGTATAGACCATTCCATTAGTTCATTGAAAACACAATCCCATGCGAGACTAATACTTTTCTTTCATATGTATATATATGTATATATCTTGGAAGGTTCTTTAACAAGGGAAAATTGGGGATGCAAAGTGAGATTGCAAATCTAGTTCAAGATTTTTTTTGCAATTTACTCTAGTTATATAACAATGAATCTGAATTTGTACAAGAATTATGCAGATTAAGAGATACGTCTCTGTGTAGGCAGGTAATGTACTGCCTTTCTTTTTTGTAATTCTTTGAAGATGCTACTGATTGATTTTTAGCTGTGATTTTCTTATTCAATTTATTTTCAATAATTACCTTATATTAGTTTATGGTTATTGATATTCTTTCTTTAAACACAGAGAGACTAGATCAAGATAATAATGGAATTCTTACAACCATTTGCAACCATTCTTTTCACTGCTCATGCATATCAAAATGGACAGACTCTTCTTGTCCGGTAAGAGATGCATCTTCTTTATATGGTAGTTGATCTTCTTTCTTCATTGTTTCTTACAAGAGATAAGCTAGTTTTTTTTTATGAATGCATGGTTAAAAGTTTTTTTTTTATTGAATCTGTTAATTTCTGTGACTAGCCGGATTTTCTTTCCATGCAGAGTGCTTATTTATGTGTCATGAAGGGGTGCATACGTGAGGTTTTAAGATTGTTCCTTATAATGCATATTTTTTTTTCATATTTGATTAATATATCATGCCATGTATTGGACAAAACAAACAGAATGTGTCATGATTTTAGTTCACCATGCCATCTCAGGCAATGATTAAAGTTTTGGTCTGATTAGGTATGGTTAGACCGGTATGTACCGGTTCATACCGGCCAAGAAACGGTCCATACCAGTGGAAGCGGACGGAGCTGCGAAAGAAGAAAAAGAAGAGAAGAGGGAAGAAGAAGAGGAAGAGAGAAGAAGAAGAAAAGGAAGAAGGCATCTGCCGCGCCGGGTCCAAGCTTCCTCTCCTTCTCCTACTTTTCCTTCTTCCCCTCTTCCTCTCCTTCTTTATCCTTCTTCTTCCTCTTCCTCTTTCGATAGTAGTGGAACTACTGGTTCCTCTGGTACAAATCGTGAAAATTGATCGGCATGGACCAGTACCAGTTTTCAAAACCTTGATCACGGGCATTTCTTTTTCATTTATTATATGAAAACACACTTCTATATTCTCATAGTTATTTCATGCTTTCCTCAACGGAAGCATGCTTGGCGAGTGTCAACAGTGTTCCCTAAGTCTACTCCTTTTATTAAGCATATATCTTTTCATGTCGAGTGATTTTTGTCCGGAGATTTCACCTATGTGGTTATCTTGGTGAGTAGACTCCAAGTAAGAAAGAGCTTCCTTTAGAAGGTGTAGGAGGCATATCATGGTTACGAGTTTTGGGAAACCCCGAGCCAATTTAAAATTTTAAAACAAACAACGAAAGCGATGGTTCGAAACAGATTTCCACATAATAATGGGAGATCGATCTAGAGAAACCAATCGTGTGATGAGATAGGTACCTTTGTTAAGCATGCTTAGGGCGTGGCGATGATGACTTTGAGACACACAAGGGAGTGTCTTCTTTAATCGCGCACACACGGGCTCTTCGAGATCCCTCTGCCTTTATGCCTGGTGCCAACCTTGGGAGCTGAGATCCATACCTTATGAGATATTTTTCTTTTTTGCTTGTGCCACCATCAAAGAAGTGCCAAAGAGGTGAAGGAGGAAGGAGAGGTGCCAAGGAGAGAAGATCGCCTCTTTGCAGTTTGTGCCAATGATGAAGATGCCAAGCTACTCTACCCTTGAGTTCTCGCCAACTCAAGGTAGAAGTCACCCAAGGATGCTTATGCCACCAAGAGGAAGAAGAGAGGTGGCAGCTAGGGCTAATGGAGAGGGTCTTGGGCAGCTAGGGTTGCAACAAAATAAGCATGCATGTATGCGTCCCCCCTAGGCCTCTATATATAAAGATATAGAGGTGGGTCTCATGACTTAAGTCACGAATAGATTTATTAACTTATTCATTATTTAAATATTAATATTCAAATAGGTGCCTAGACTATGGACCCTCTAGATTTCACTGAATCAAGCTAACAAGCCACTAAAACTATTCGGTGCAATCTTTATCACTTGACCCGTCGACTAGGACCTAGTCAACTAGAGGCCAACTGATGTCAAAGTGAAGTCTAGCTCTAAATGACGTTCTCCATCTTATCGATGCATCGAAGTCCCAAACAGATTTGAATCATCCAATGATTCAATCTTAGGCTATCCAATCAATATAAGATCTCGAGTATCTAGGTGTACGACTCTGTAGGTTTCTTTTACATTGGCAGTGATGACTTGATAATCATCACAAACAGTGAGGGGTATCTAGCAACACATTGCTGCTACCTAAGTCATCGGAATGGTTGTGATCATCATCCCTAAATAGTAACAAAGTACCTTTGCACTATAGTTTCTTTGCTAAGCTGATATCCTGATTGGACAAGTGCGTTACACTTATTTAACCTAATTTAATGGTCATGACTAAATTAGATTTTCACCTAGGTATGACCATACACTTTTAGTCATAGAACGATGTGGGGCCCATGGATATTAAGCTTCCATTTAAGAAAGGGGCAAATCCTCTCTTGGTTGTTGAACCTCTCATATGACTTATAATACACTTAATAACAATCTTTATGACCCCATACTATAGTGAGACGTTAGGTTATATCAAAACATACTATTTACCATATAGAGATGTCAACTACCTCCAGTTAAAAGATAAGTAAGCTCTTCTAGCTTACAACACTACCAAAACATATAGCCGGAGTGCGATCTGAGGTCATCTATATCGGACTCAATGTAGCTCTGCACACTAAGCTCTTCCTTCCCATAGATCAAGAACATCTCCTTAGTTCTTCTCATAAACATAATGATGTTCTTTTAAAGTATCTAGATTGGTATCAGCTAGTAATGCTAAGAATATTAACCATATCTAGCATAGTATATACCATCGAATACATGATTGTTCCTACGCTAAAACATAGGGAACTCGATTTATGTTCTCTCTCCCAACCTATGTCTAGGGGCACTGGCCTTTAGAGAGAGTAAGGTCATGCCTTTGAAGGTAAGTTCTCTTGGAATTCTCTAAGCGTAACCTCTTCAGTACCTTATCAATGTAGGTACTTTGACTCAAAGCTAAGAGTTTTTTATATCTATCCCTAAAGATCCTCACGCCTAATCTATAGACGGCCTCCACTAAGTCTTTCACTCGAAACACTTCTCTAACTAGGTCTTCACTGTGTGAAGGGTCTGGATGTCATTTTTGATGATCAGCATGTCACCAACATACAAGACCAAAAATGTCATAAAACTTCCACTGAATTTCTGAGCTTCAGGTTGATTGACAACTTGTGTAGGTAGCTTAGATTCCATCTGAACCTTTGTGTCTTGTGGCTGCCTTTGGACTTTATCCAAGTCATACTTCCTCCCACCGGCTTCTTTTAAGTGAAGTTTCTTTTTCAAGAAAAACAGTGCCATGAGCAACAAAACCTTTGTTCTCAATGGGATTAAGGAAGTAAAATTCTTTAGTTTCCCGAGGATACCTCACAAACACTAATAAGTTAGGTCATCTCCTAGTCCATAGCTTATATAGTGTCCTGGAGACACTCTTAGATGGAACACTCATTCAATGTTAGAGGAACTATTTTGATTGCAAAATTCTCGAAATAAAGAGGTAAAGTTGCATAACTCATCATATATCGAATCTCATATTTTTTTCAAATAGTTGTCAAACTTATAGCTCAAGTACTCTCTATTTTAATCATATCTAAGAGCCTTAATAGATCTATGGAGTTGGTTTTTTACTTCATTTTTGAATACTCTGAATACTTTGAACCTATCAAAGACTCAAATAGCCATCAGTAAGGTAATGAAGTATTGTTACTTGCTTTTGGCACTTCACTATTATTTTTCTCTATAAACAAGTTTTGCACGGAACCAACATCTCAAAAGAGGTTGAAACATATCAAACACCTATAAGGAGATTGAATCTAGGAGTTCATTTGCATGAAGTTGTTGGATGTAATTCTTATTTGTGGCCTAAACAATAGGGTCGAGGACAGTGCTGTTTGAACCACTTATCTTGATATACCTAGTCTCTATGTTACATATAAAACTATTTATGTCCAAGACAAATAAATCCATTGTACAATATACTTAAATCATAAAACATGTTTGTAAATGAAAGAACAAATGATCCTTTTTTATTTTAAATCTTTTCTCGCCAAGGCAGGAATAGACACAATGTTTCATAAACCAAAATTATATAGTAGCAATGATCTAGTTCTGTTAGAAGTTTTGACTTAGAGTAAAGTCCTCTACAGCAATGACAGCAACGTATGTTCTAACTTATAGATCAGTCTCTCCATATCATACTTGTCCTATTTCTCCTGAGCTCTTGCATATTTATACAAATATGAGTCTCAATATGCAATATTATATACCCATGGGTTAGAAATAGACAAATTTGATTTCGATAACATAAACACTTGAGCTTGAACCCTCATTCTGTCTTTTATGACCCTCTTGGCCATAGTGAAAACATTTGTTTTTCTTTTTTTTTTCGAGTGCGTTGGAATTACCCTTCACTTTGGCCTTAGCAAAAGCCTCTCTTCCGCATCTTACTAGTCGCAGGGACCATAAGAAGATTTAGATTTTGGTCTTTTCCATTCCCTTCTTGGTTGACCGGAACAAATTTAGTAGCTCCTCCTGAGTGCACTCAATCCGATCCATGAGGTGTCTAAGCCTCTTGAGATATGCAATGTACCCAATCATCTTGAGTACATACAGTCCCACTGGAGTCCCCTCGCACTGAAAAGCTGCTTTGGTATGTCATATCTTTTTGTTCTTTTTGCGCCTTTTCAAGGAGTGATCGTAGTGTTAATCCGCTATTGTTTGTAGTCATTTGATCTACAACAAAAGATATACAGATTAGTACTATATTTCAACCATTAAATTGGACTTGTATAAATGATTGTCTTTTACCATTTAACTCAAATCGACAACCCTCAAAAGTTGATCAGAAAATTAGAGATTTTTTAGTGAGATAGATTCTTGTTTCACAGGGCCTTGCGGGCCTTGCATCCCACGAGAGTGGGATGCCCTGCACAAGGTGACCTATGTTTTGCTTATGTCCTTCAGAATTTTCGGGGCATAATGTTTTTCATTAAAGCTGTACATTTTCATCATTCCAATACTATATTTGGCTTTGTTAAATGATGCATCTCATTGATTATGGTCAACGATAACTGTTTAATGTGTTCACTCTCTTTTCTTCTTGATAAAAGATTTTGTTGTAAGCTAATACAAGAGCATTCATGTTATTACTTTTTTTTAAAAAAAATAAACGATATATATTCTGTTGTCTCAGTCTCACTACATAATCATATGTTATTTGATACTGTATATTGACGATACTTTAGCTCTAAAATAATTACTGTGTAGAAATATCCTATAGTAGTGGCTTACTCATGTTATAGGTTTGCAGATATTGCCAGCAACAACCTGAAAAATCAACATGTTCTGTTTGTGGAACTTCTGAGAATGTTTGTATATGTGTTATTTGTGGCTTTGTTGGCTGTGGAAGGTAGAATCTTTTTGCTACCTAGCAAGATATAATATGGAATACTCAATTGCATCCAACTTAGCACTTCGTTGTTATACTTTTACTGATTCTACAGGTACAAGGAAGGTCATGCTATCAGACACTGGAAAGAAACCCAGCACTGCTATTCACTTGAATTGGAAACACAGCGTGTTTGGGATCATGTCGGGGACAACTATGTACATCGGTTAATTCAATCAAAGACCGATGGAAAGTTAGTTGAGTTGAACTTTCACTGCACTCATGCTGATGAGAAGTATGGAAATTGTACATGTAATGAAGAATTTGGTCTCGATGAGGCTCTTCTGAACAGTAAACTCGAGGCTGTAATGTATCAATTCCTAACTACGAAGAATATTTGCTTTCTGTTCATCTTTGAAATGTTCATCTCTTTTTTTTTTCCTTTTTTTTGTCACAACAGGTAGTTGGAGAATACAATGATCTGCTGACATCTCAGCTAGATAACCAAAGAAAAGTATGTGCTCTTTTGCATTTACGCCTTTTCTGTCATCCTCTATATTCCGTCTGGCTGAATGTCTGCCTCTTTTTGTTATTTTCCTATCCAAATACAAATATTTATGTTTGGTAATGTCAGTTGTTTCTTGTACTAGTACTACGAATCACTGCTTCTGGAAATCAAAGAGGCAACAGAGAAGGAGGTATTGGAGTCTATTGGAAGGGCTGTTAGTATAAAACTTCATAAGTTACAAATGAAGCTTGATAGGTGCATTGAAGAGAAAAAGTTTCATGAAGATGTAAGTTAGCCAGTCCTCGGTGATGCCTGTGTGATTTATGTAAGATGTGATTAATTTGCCGAAGTGTTCGCCATTTACACAACTGTGACAACTGTGAAACGTGTATAATATTGGTAAAGCAAAATATGAAAATAGCTTATATATGGCAATCTTCTTTGCTGATGATTATAGTGTTACTTAGTTCACTTTTTTCTTGTAGATCAATGAGAACCTTGTGAAAAATCAAGAGGTGTGGAAAACAAAATTTCAGCAACTGGAAGAAAGGTATTAGATCATCTCACACAATACTCGTATAAGGTGAAGTAGGTGATTGGTGACTGTCTTTTAATTAAAAATATCTTTTTAGTCCAATTTCTTCTCTAATGTGATATAAATGCTATCTCTGAGGATTACCTCCATCAGATAAAGGGCATATGACCTGTCTTGGTTTAGATTAATTAATTTTTTTGTTGCTTTTCTGGTGCGATACAAGTATGAAAAAAATATCAAAGTTTCGCCATAGCTTGGTTTGCAACATGCAAAGATCTACAGAGTGATAATCTTTTATTTATTTCTTCTGATGTCAGCTAATCACTGATAATATATATAATCTGTTTCCTTGTCACAACCTTGCCTGTGTAGAGTTTATCTCTGGCCTTGTCGTAAAAATATTTTGAACCTTATTAATCAAGTACGCATTAGGCATTATGATTTAGGTATGTTGCTATGACAACTGTCCCATGAACTCTAGAGCACTAGGTTACCCTTCTTCCTTTTAGCCTGGATATTGTATCAGCTTGATAACACATTTATCGCAATATTTCAGGGAGCAAACTGCATTAAGACAGAAGGATGCTAAGATACGAGGTTTAGAGGAACAGGTATATGAACGAAATTGTTTCCTGCTTTGACACTGGTGCCACTTTAACTGCGATATATTATCATTTCTAAGTTACCAGTGGATGGAATCTCTATTTCATTTTGCTGAAGTGTGTACTATATTAGTATTAGGCAAAGTCATATTTTTCATGTGCAAGCTTTTTGTTGATTCCTATCTAGATGTGAGATCCATGTTTAGTTTACCTAGATAACTATGACGACATTCCATCTTTTCTACAGATTGTTGAACATGATTTTTGAACATATACAAGGCACACCCCTAAATAAATTTGTGTGCGTTAGCCCACAAGTTTCCTGCCGAAAAAGTTTGCTCAAATGGCTGTAGATTTTCGTGTCATTCTTTCTCACTGGTTGTTTGTAGTGGCTGGCCAATTTAAAGGCATATCAACTTCGTTTACCTTGGTGGTCTATTAAATGAAGTGGTACCTTTTTTTTTTTCATTAGGAACTTTTCCTCCTACCGTCCCCTTCTTGCCTGTGTACTTATTATGGAGAAAGAAAAGGTAGTGATTAGGTGCAAGCAAGGACAAGCTGGGGACTAGGTGAAAGTGGTTATGATCTACCAATGTAATTGTCTTTGTGTTGGGGAAAGGTAAAGATAAGAGAAAACAATGGCGCAGAAAGATAGCCCATCCAAGGAACAAAATAACCAGGAAGGAGGGACGGGGAAGATGAGGTGAAATGCAGCAATGTTGTCACTATTTGGGAATGAAATTGGGTGGAACTTATATATTAATGGCTTCTTTCATTCTAAGCATGCGACATAGTTGCCTGTTGTAATAGCAAAATGATGGTTGTATTGGTTTCACAGCAATTGATCTATATAGCCCTAGCAGTGACTAATGATTATTCTTTGCTTTGCTTTGCAGCTGAGAGATTTAATAGTGCACATTGAGTCCCAGAAGGTGATAAATGAGCCTCCAAATGGCTCTATTGCTAGTGAGATCGTAGGTGGTTCTGTATTACCAGTCGAACCGGCATTCCCTTCCAGTATCGGCAGCAGCAAACAAGGCAAAAAGACTCGGAGGAGGAAATGACAGTCTTTTTTTCGGACTGTCAGATAGCAGAATGTTTTACATTTAACCAACCAGTCTCATCTGTTGAAATTTAAGTGCAGCACAACACTGACGTCCTTGTATAGTTGACATTGAATTTGTTGTGCATACGATTCATATCATAATTTCACATCTAAGGCAACATTAGATTAATGTGAAACGTATTAAATAATGAATTGTAATATCTTAAGAAAATTGTTAGACATATTAGGATTAATTTGTTAATAAGTTAATTTATTTTGTAAATTTCTTATGGTATACCATTGGGTCATGTTCATATTTTCACAATCGAAAAGAGCACAACATTGTGTAACCGAGAAGAGAGGAAAAGATAAAAAAAAAAATATTTTTATTTTCTTGAAGGGAAAAATGTTAGCTGAAGCATGTTTTATTTGTAATCTACCAAAGAATGATACTCTACATGTTTAGGTAGAGTTACCGTTTAAGTTTTTGACGTGCACGATAAGCAGTACTTCACATATCGGACGCAAGCGATTTTTACGAGCATTTGTACTGTAAAGGGATCCTTCTCCAAATCCCAATTTGGCTACCAAAATAGATCTAAAAAAAATAAAAAAAATATACCACAATGATCTATTCATCGAGATCTATCCTATGGTATCAAAATAATCACAATCTAAATCTTGTATGCTGAGAAAAAAAATAGAGAAGATATAGTAGAATCTATGTTTCTTAAATTCTACTATATCTTCTCCAATTTTATTCTCAGCGTACAAGATTTGAATTGCGACGATTTTAATACCGTTAGATAAATCTCGATGAGTAGATTATCATAGTATTTTTTTTTTTAAATTTGTTAGACCCATTTTGATGGCTAAATTGGAATCCTTCTCCACACCACATCTTGTGGAGAAGGATCCCTTCATAGGAACTTTTGTAGTGACCTGTTAAATAATAATTTGCATAATGTCAAATTATCTTTTATCAAAAGCATTTATGGAATATAATCACATTTTATATATGAAAATTATAGTAACACCTTTAAAGACTGCAAATTCATTAGGACTATCCACAGATTTAACTTGAATTGGTTCTAAATGCAACCCAAACTAGTTCAACCAAAATAAAATTTTAACATTTAAAAACCAAACCGAATTTATAAAAATCCAAACCCGACAATTTCAACTTGATTCAACTAAGTTCAAATTAAACTAATTTTTTTTAATTATTTAAAATAAAATAAGAAAATAATAAAAATATTTATTGAAATATTAAAAAATGACTAATAAAATTTTAACTTGTTCAATTCAACCAGAAATTTCACTATTAAACTATGAATCAAACCAATTTTCTTAAAAAATTTTCAAACTCAAACCGAACCAATTTGATTGGATAAAAACTGAACTAAACAAAAAAAAAATTTTGATTTGGCCAGATCAGTTTATCATGTTGACCCAATTTTTGGGCAACCGTACGTTCAAACCTACTCATTAAAACCCCTAAGGCAACCTGCGTTCAAAATCTACTCATTAAAACCCCTTAAAGACAGAAATAGGCCGAAGCAAAAGAGAAGATGCGTTAGGAGCAAATACCTCATTTCTTTGTTCATCCTTCACCACTCAAATATGCAACATAGGATAATGGGGACGAATGAAGGCCTACTTTTTTTATAAAAGGGAACTAGTAAATAAATGGAACTCATCCTAATAATTTTACTGGTTAGAATAGTGTAAAAATTTCCGGTTACAGAGTTACAAATAAGATGAACAGTTGCCTACTTGAATCTCAGGCAGTGTGCTCCAAAACATACAACGCAACAGTCGCTGATGCGCTTCCAGGCGCTTAATCTCCAACAAGATGACAGCACGGTCAAGAACCTGAATCAGAGCAACATTGGACGAAGTCTTGTCATCTTAAACCAATCTATACATGTATATATACGTCGCAATCAAGTATTCGGACTTCAACTTATGATCTTCCAATTAGCTACGAATTCGTCGTTCTGGAATAACTACAAGCCAATAATGGCAAAGGCAATGTTACAGTAAGATTGTTACACTCATAACTGATATTTCAGGTTTTATCATGAATTACAAGTGCTCAAATATAATACACAAGCTTATGGAGGAAACAACTCCAGGCGAAGTTAAAGACAACTAAAAGACAAACAAGTTTGCCTCTCGGCATAAATACAAAAGAAAAATGAAAACAATGAATCTAAATAGCAAAGAGCCTGTCGAAAGTCAAGATGTGGTACAGGGAAATCTTACTAAGAGTGACAACACAATTTGGACGTAGGGTAGGACATAGCCTATATGAATGGGTTGACAGTTGACTAGTTGAGCTATGTTTATATCAAATGCAGCAAACGACTAGTAGAGAAATTAACACTTTTAAAACCACTCTAGGGACCTCAAAATCTTCCTAGGCGATTGCTCGGGAATGTTTGGAAACAATATTGATGAGGAAACGGAGGATTTCTTTGAAAAGCTATTTGCTCCTTATCAACCAAAAACATTGCTAAACCAATGGTGTATGAAAGACTTTCACAGGCATTCATAAACCTACTAGTAAGTGACAATAATAGATTCAAGAGATTACTATGACACTATACATAGATAAAGCCCCAAGAGTTGATGACTTTAATCTGTATTTTTAAAAGTTTTATTAGCTTATCATACACAGGTTATTGTTGCATTCTAAAGTTTTCTTTTTCAAAAGTAGTAAATTGCTAAAGCAATTCAACATCAAATATACTACTCTCTCTTAAGAAGCGATTCCAAACTCCCTTGGGAGTATAGGCCGGTCTTAGAAGGCAAGGTAATTTAAATATTATTTTAAATAGTTGCAAATACAATATAGAAAGCATCTACCAAATATTATTAACCTCTTGCAACATGCTTTATGAGGGGATGTCACATACACAAGAATACATGCAATCTTACACAACTATCATATTGATAAAAGGATATGACGCATAAGCCTTAAAATTGTTTTACAAAAGGCTAATGACTTTTTCTGATGGAACTTCTAATTGAAGCTCCTTCAGGCCTATTCTTATCCAGCGGTTATCATCAGCTAGATCTGGGATGTATTACTATCCTTAGCTTAAAATCTATAACAAAGAAGGATGTGGAGTTTTGCTATAGCACCAGAGAATTATGACAAGGACACCCGACGGCCCATTAATTATGATTACACAATATATATAGCGCACCGCTTTTTTGAGGTGGGTTATAATACATTACTCCTCATGGTTCATTCTATAAACCCACTGATAACTCATTTGGCTTTTGCAAATTAGCACTTTACGTTTGCCAGGCAGACCTAAAGTCGAACAAGCAATAAAGAGCTTTAAACAAGTTTACAACTAAAATTAGCCTTCAAACAGAAATGACAAGGTCACAAATACTTATAGTGCATAATTACCCTCCATTCTTGGAATGGAAAAAGCTACCCTCTCTATTACTTATTTGTGTATTCCTCTTTGCCTCTAGATGGTTTCCTAAATTGATTGCCGCGTATCTACTAGATTGTCAAGCTAAAAATAAATTCCTTACATGCGAAGTCTGAATTATTCAAACTTCGTATGTGCTTTTTGATAATGTTATATTTTGGAGTGTTTCTTTTATCATTCCTAAGTTATTAACAGATTAGAACAGCTTATTTCTTAGTTCCTTTGAGCAACAGAAAACAAGAAAGGTTTCCACAAAATTTCTTGGAATACCTCGTTAGAACATTGCCAAATAAAAAAGGAGATTAAAACTCCAAAAGGTAGATCAGCTGAACAAGGAATACCTCAGTAGAACATCGCGACAAGGATGATGAAGTGGATCCTAATAAGGTACTTACAGGAGACACTGACCCCATGCTTGCTCTTAAGAGTTGGCAAAAATATATTGGTAATGAGACACTTCGTGGAATACTCAATTACAAATGACATTCACAACAAGATGTAGATCAAGTTTTAGATGGATCATTGGCACCTTTAAGGACTCTTATATGAGTTCTTGGAGGCTGATGATTTTGAGAACCTTTCCCATAAGATAAGCATTGGTCTCAAATTTTATTGAAGATGAACGATGAGTTATTCCACACTTGAAATCTACCCCCTCCATCTCACTAAATTAGTTTATCTAGAATATAACAATCCATGGCAAAATAGAGGAATATTATAAGGTAAGGTGACTGCAAGAAGCGACAGGGGAACTCATTGAAATTAACTTAAGAGACTATTCGACCTAAAAGGACACGTCATAATTTTCTGTCATTTAGCTACTTTGTCAGACATTTTCTATGATAATAGGTTGTACAAATGGGGGCTCTGCATCAATACTAAATGCCTACTATGCTGGTTAAGATTTAGACCTTTATTTTAGCTTATACCTGCTCACGTTGTACTAGAGAGTGATCACAATACTTTCGTGAACAACCTAGCATGGGTAAGAGATAATTTTATTATTACAATAAAAGAACTATTATTGAATGAGGGTGAGACTATGTAGCACTCATGTTCAAGAAAATGCAGGTGAAGTCCCAGAAAAGTAACCCCCCACAACAATGCTATTACATGATCTCGTCTCGTGATAACAACAATCAAAATGTTTCCGTAGAGAATCATCAAGAGATTTTTTCAAGGAATAAAAGAGTAGAGTAATGTCTCAGGGTAGAATTTGTTGCAACTCTTATGACCTGAAGCAAATTGTAATTCTTTTTTATGGAAAAAAAACCCCATGAGATTAGAGAATGTAACAGAACCCATCTTCTAATTTCTTTATATATTCTACACTTTCTTGTCACAAAAATAATAGACAGAGAATTTATAACTCCTAGGAATATAGGCAAACATGATGACACACATTCATTTATTTGATTAACTGCCAAAATTCTATACAAAAGTAAATTTAGCCTGACAAGGGGAACCTAAAAAAACATCAGGGGTGTCTAGTTGCACTATATCATGAAAAACTCTTTCCAATAAAAAAAATTTAGAAGTCTGTTTAAACGGATTTTTTTTAAAATCAAATAATACATACTTGACATTTGCCAAAAAATTGTTATGATATCTTTTGAAGCAAAAGCTTCTTTTTCCTATGCCCCTATACTCCAGAGAGAGAAAGAGAGAGAGAGAAGGAGAAAGAGAGAGAGGTTCCAACTTTTTCATAAATCAAACAATTCACAGTATGTCTCTGGATGTTATTTCAGTTAATATCTTTCCGCATTAACCAGGGAACATGATGCGAGAAATACTCAAGTCTCAAATACCTGCAGATTTATTCTTCCAAACCCACTCCGGAGCAGCTTGAACGCCCTGTACCAAAGGTATCAAAGGATTGAGGATGAAAATTACTAAATAGGCGTACATATTGTGCAAAAAATAAGCAGGTACCTGCTGGACTCGAGAAGGATCAATAACAGAACCAGCTGCTTGTAGTTGAGGGTAGTTTATGTCCTGGTAAAGAAATACGTTTAAAATCACAAAAGAATATACAAAGGAATATTAGGCATGCACATTAAAAGTAGCATGATAAATTTTGGAACAAGGAAGCATTTCCTTCGTACTTTCTTGACCATGGCAAACTCATTATAATCTTGCTTGTACAAGTTCAAATTACGCGAAGCCTCTTCTATTGTTCCTGTTGCCAATTATCAAATATTCATAACATTCAGGTGTTAAAAAGGGAAGAATTTATGATCAGATTGTTCAATTTCCCCATAAAATGAAGGCCATCCCATTCATTCCCGGCTAGGGGTGGCAACGGGTCAGGTACCCGATTAAATAAAAAATAAAATATTTATTATATTATTTTAATAAAATATAGTTTAAAAATTAAAATAAAAAATATTTATATAATATCTATTTATTATTATTATTATTATTATTTAAATAGTAATAAATATTTATATAATAGTTATTTTATTATTATTTATATCCTAATAATATAAAAAATATATTTATATTTATTTGAAATCGGGTATCGGGCACCTGCGGGTACCCATACCCCTAAATCAGAACCCGTGCTAAACAGGTCAGGTACCCGAACCCGTCGGGTGGAATTGCCACCCCTATTCCCGGCAGCATAATGTAATGCCAAAATGCTCCTAGCTAGTCAAGTGGAACCAACCGTTAAGCCTATAGAGTTCCCAATTTGGGAGTGAATTAGAACATAAAACTATATGCTCCGATGTACTGAGGAATATTTGTTTTTAGACCGCATTAGTCGGTGGCACGCATGAGGTCACTGCTGCCATAGCAAAAGCAAGTTTCTAAAATCAATAATGGAAACTAAAAAAGGGTTACGGAGTTACGCACATTGCAGGTTTAAAATCCACAACCTTACGGCACAAATTGTAGACAGCCATGCACTGCCTGCGTCCCAATTCCCCAAGAATCACCTATATTGCAATAGAATCCACCAAGTACTGCTAATATTCTTCGTTTTGCATTGAATTAAACCACAAGATCTTCCGCTTGCCCAAGCCTCATTTAATTCGAGGTTCTAATTAGTTCTTTAACTGGTTAGAACTTTGGATGTCGCTAATAAAGTCCTGGGATTAAACCCCGTCTTCACCTTGCCAAAATTCAATTTTTTCAAATTAATTCTTAGGATGCACAATACAGGCAAGATACTTGATGCACTAGTCATAACATTGCATGGGCAAATAAATGATTTTTTTACAAAAAGGATTTATTACGTATCTAAATCTCATGCGCCACCTTGCTTTCCTCTCTCATTGCTTACTCCCTTGAACAACTATTTTATACAATGAAGAAAATACAAAATCATAATCAGTTCTGTCCAAAAGAAATCATTTACGCCAATCCCACATTCTTATCTTATCCCCAAATCAAAAGAAAAGTTGAAAAAATATGATTCGGCTAGATAAACCCTCAAGAAAGTGTACTCAACAAACGAGGATATGTCATAACTTGAATATTGTTGTCACAATATGGGCTACACAGCTTGTAGGTGATGGTTTATTTGGCATAAATCACAAAAATCTCACTAACCTACATCCAGACACCTCACCCCGCTAATATTAAGCCATCACGGTATAAAAAATTGATCCATCCCACCTGACAGACTATATGTACTAGTCTAATCTTGTATCCGTATTAGTATAAAAGTCAGTACCATATATGTATACTTACATATATAATAGTACAAAGTGGTAACTAAAACCATGGTATTATTTGCCATCGAGATTACTGCATGAAGGTATATTATGCAAGATCTAGCATACATTTCAAAATTGATATGTTCGCCCATACCTTCTAACCTAATACTGTACTTGTACACAATACAAGGTCAACACCAATCTGGTATATATGCATATATATAATGGGCCAGTCTGGGGCTGATTCTGCTTTTGGCTTTTGCTGATTGGAGAATTGCTGGTTGAACGGTAGCTGGCTGAGGGAAGCAGAAGTTGTTTGGGAAATTATAAGTGCTGGTCAGCAGAATAAAATTACTGTACGGTTATATTAAATAAAATTTTTTAATAAAAATAAATATTCTAACAAAAATTATTTCATACAACATAAATATTATTTCTCATATACAAAATAATATTAAATTTTAATATCATGTTAAATATAATATTTAAATAATTAAATTTTTAACTTCATGAGACCAAAAGTATATATGTAAAAAGAAACTATTTAAGAGGCAAGACTCAAACTTTAAAAATCAATTTATTGAGCCATATTTAAATTCGTTTAGTAAGATCAAATTTATAGAGAGTAATTAAGCTCAATTTAGATTAAATTATTTATCATTTGAAAGGAAATAGAAGGAAAAAGACACAGTACAAACTAAATTAATTGTCAATTAGATTAAATTAATTGTCATTTAGATTAAATTAAGCTCAATGTACGTTTCCCCTTTCTGCTTCGTGGTGATGGGTTCTTGCAGGAAAAAAATTTTGGTTGCCTGGATCGTGATTTGCAGCTCCTCCACCATGCTGCTGTCGTCGGAGGAGAAGGTCGCCACCACGATCCTCCCTCTGGTTCGAGTGGCCGTTGGAGTACGGATGACGGCGGAGGTCCCCATCGTGATCCTCCCTCCTCCTCCTGCTTCTCTCCAGTAGCGTCGCCCCTCTTCCGCGGGCGGCCGAGAATGAAAAAAGAAGCGCTGCCGCGCTTCTGCCTCTCCCCTCTAAAGAGAAGCATCGGCGCCTCCATCAGGCTCGCGTACTTCCGCAGCAGCGTCACCCTCCTCCTCCTGCTTCTCTCCAGCAGCATCGCCCCTCTTCCGTGGGCGGCCGAGGACGAAGAAAGAAGCACTGCCGCGCTTCTCCCTCTCCCCTCTAAAGAGAAGCATCGGCGCCTTCATCAGGCTCGCGTACTTCCTCAGCAGCGTCGCCCTCCTCCTCTTGCTTCTCTCCAGCAGTGTCGCCCCTCTTCCGTGGGCGGCCGAGGACGAAGAAAGAAGCGAAGATCTTGAGTAGGAGGTCGGTGAGATGGCAGAGGTTCACGGTCGGTGGAGGTCGGCGGTTGGCGGTTGGCGAGTGGCAGGAGGTCGGTGGGCACAGCTCGGCGAGGTGCTGAAAGGGAATCGAGAGGAGCTTGCAGGGGGCTGGAAGCTAGCGTCGAGAGAGCTACGCGTTGGAAGCATGTATCCATCTGATTCTGTGGGGCAGCTGAATTTTGCTGGTGCACCAGCAGAATCAATTCCAAACGACGTTATAAACCCAAAATCTGCTGGCCGCACCCGCAGAATCAGGCGGCCAGCAGCCCCAAACCGGCCCAATATCTGGTCCGGACCAGCATACCACTTCGGATCAGAGTTGCATACCTTAAGACCTAGTATTCACTGTATCAACCACCTGAGGCTTCTCAAGAATTTGGCTAAGGCATGGATGTGGCCTTAGGCTTGTTGCTAGCTTCAGTGGTCTGATAAGGTAAAATCCATTAGGCTGAACAGGACCAAATCAAACAATGTTGGGACTTGGGAGTCGGGACTGCAATGCGCGCCAGTGATGTTGCAATTGTGCAACAAATTACTTGTCCGTAAACCACGATGCATCCATGGCTAAGTGTAGAATACGAGTTTTAACTACCAATTACAAAATTTTGACTGACTTTATTGTCAGAGTTTGAGCCTGTACGTGACGTTGCATATCATATAACTCTGAAATAAGCTTATCTCATGATCTGGGGCAGTCAAAGAATGGCACAATTCCCACTATTCTTGCCTGGACTAAGAAACAGGGGCAGCACTTCAAAAAGTGCCATCACAAGCAGCGATCGAGGAACCGGTCTGGTACCGGCCGATTCCTCCGGTTCGTACCGGTCCGGCGAGGGACCGGCACCGGAACCACCCCTCGGAGCACGGTAGCAGGCGGAAGCCAGGCGGACGATGGCAGGCAGGGTGAACGATGCTTCCGGTTCCGTTGCCGTTCGAAGCTTCCACCCGCCGGACGCATCGTTCGAAGCTTCCACCGCTTCCGCTGTCGCCGCTGCTCGTCGTGGAGTCATCTGCTGCCACCATTGCTGCTCCGATACTGTCCGATACGCCGGTACCATACTGGTCCGGTGGCTCGCCGGACTAGGTTTTTAAACCTTGATCACAAGAACTGAACTCATATTCAAAGAGACCTTTTGTTGCTTCTATGTCAATATAGAAATCCTTAGAAAAATTGCAAATAAATTCGAGACTTCTTGAAGCTCCTGTTTAGTGATATTTCTCATAAAAAGAAGATTTAAGTGAGATAACCAAAATAGCTGCGTGATGCATCAATGGTCAGAATTCGTTGAAGATTTAATATGATTTCCCATAAGACGCAGTGTTTCAGAATTCACACCCAATCAAAAAACCTAGCTATTTTAAAAGTTCATGCCTGAGAACATGGTCCGGACTCAACTCCTCCATCTTGTACTTTTGAATGTTTTATGTTCTTGTGGCCATCTTGTAAATTCAAACAAAAAGCAATAAGTTCCTCCCTCAATCAATGTCTTCATCAAATGCAGTTTTTCGTTAGAGATGCAGAAAAGCTGTAAGCTTGATAAATGGTTTTGAGATAATATCTGAATTTTCACTGGATTTAGTATTTTGAATCTTTGATTTAACCTTCTGTTTCTGAGGAAATTCCTATGTAAATGTGATTAAGCATACTTCATAGCCACCTTACACAAAGAGGGAAGGTCCAATATGATGATGTGATGACGATGATTATTATTCTTGTAACAACTAAGTCAATCCATATGATTTTTTGCCTAAAATAGTTCTAGTCTGCTGTAGTTTTCAAGAATGTTAATAAGCCAAAACGAAAGCATATATAATCCAAACTTACTTGCATATTCTGTTGTGGGGCTCCACTAGGAGTTTGATACTGAAATGCCGAACCGGTAGGAAATTAAGAATCCAAAATCTTTCCAAAAAAATCATGCTGCAAAATAAATGCCACACTAACCAGAGGAGAAGCCTGCATCCGTGTTTGTTGTCTCACCATTTGAGATTGAACCTGCTGCGATTGAGAAACTTGATGGGTAGTCTGGACTTGTGTATGCGATTGATTATCAGACTGAGAAGGAAGTTGTTGTGGTGGAACTTGCTGCACAGCATGTTTTTGTTGTTGCTGTTGCTGTTGTAACAAAAGCAATTTCTGCTGCTGCGGCTGTTGTTCGAATAATGTAAATTCCTCAGGTTTCTCCCACTGAAAAGAAAATAAAGAATCCTTACCAAGTATGTACTCATTAACAAGCTAAGAAGAAAAAAATGTGATAAATGTTTCTCACCCTGCTCTCCCGACTTAAGCTATTATAATAGTATTTAAATCCTTCAGGAGATGTATGCTCTGTCCAATTACATGTTGAGGGAACTGTAGATGGAGCATTTATGGAAAGCGAAGGTGTGGCAGAACTCGTTGCAGGCATAACCGAAGTGCTGGAGGGTGTACTGACAGGAATGCTGGATGTCAGTGGTGGTCCAGTCCATGCAGACTGCAGAATGCAAAATCATGTTTAAGAACAATTAGATATTTTTTTCCAAAGTTGAATAACTAGTTTTATTTTCTGATCATAATTAAGTTCAAGTAATTGTGTGCAAATAAGGATAAAAAACGAAAAGATCAACACAGATAAGCAAATAAGTATGATAATAAAGAAATACAGAATAAACACCCAAAAACAAAGGCCAAAGAGGATCCAGTAAAATAACATAATGTCATTGACCAATCTTTTTTCTTTACCTGTTGTTTGGCAACCTGAGAAGCTTGATGTTGTTGCATTACTTGAAGCTGCTGTTGCAGCTGGATAATTGCTGCTTGTGAGGACTGGATGCTTGATTGCAAAGCATGTGCCTGCTGCTGCAGCAGCATGTGTGGTAGTTGAGGTGGAAATTGTTGAACGGGCTGCTGAAGCAGTTGCTGAGAAGCAGAAGCAGGAAATTGCTGTTGAGAAATAGCAGGAATTACTTGCTGCTGTGCATTCAAGGGAGTCTGCAGAGCAGAAGAAACAGTCTGCTGGATTATAGGCTGAGAAGTGGAAGGCAGTCCACCTACACCAGGTAAATGTTGTGATGATAGAGATTGGTTAAATGAGTTAACGCCACCAGATTGAGGGACTTGAAGTTGGCCTAACTGCTGCAAAGGTGCCTGATAGTTCAATGTCTGTGTGCTGGAAACTGAAGATGGGAAATTTTGAGAGGGCACAAGCGGCTTCTGTAACGATGAAATTTGTTGACCAGTAGCAGGCCGGCCAGGTACAATTGTAGGATTGAAAGCCTACAGAAGGCCCATTCTAATCAAATTCATAGTTCAACTACAATTACACAAAACAATGTTTGAAAGCTTATTAGCAAGGAAAACCAAACATTCCTTCGTACCTGTTGTGCTGTAAGATTCAGATTTGTTCCATTCGGAGGCCCACCGCTAGGTCCAAGGGTACCAGACTAAGAAACCACAAAAAGATGCAGCATAAGCAAGTAGTTAATCAAAGCCAGAGAGCACGTCCAAGCTGGTGCACTGATCATGGCTTGGGCTGTTAACATGTTTATATCTGGTTGAGAATACCAACACATGGTACATCAAGGACATCAGACAAACCCGGTATTTACAGGACCCCAGTGTACATGGGGTTCATGACTTCATGTAACAGTTTATGGTGGAACCAGTATCTACCAGGCTTACCGCCAAGTAAAAACCGAGACCTCAAACCTTGATCGAGAGCACACAATAATTAACAAACTGTAGCAGAATGATCCTGCGAAAGGGACCACTATTGGCAGTAGTTCACTGCCAGATCTCAACGGAAAGTACCTGAGGTGGAAGTGAATCTGGACTCATTGGGCGCCAAGCATCAGGTGGCATCCTTCCATTTCTTGGCTCTTCAAGATTGGCTGTTGGCCTATAACCAAAAGAGAATTAATAATTCTTCTAAACGTGTCAATATTATTTGGATCTTCAGGACATACTTCTTCGGAAGAAACTAGAATCAACACAGGTTAAAAAATGTCATTAGCTATCAACAAATTAGTTTAACAGGGAGGGCAGTTCTGATAATTTTCTGACGGAAACATGAAATGAAGTGTTACTAAATTCAATGGCCTTTTCAACATGTTTTTTGAGATCAATGGAACTAGTAGAAGTTTAGAGGCATCAAAGTCAGGTTTTTACGGCAACCATGAATAAGTCATTGGTTAAGAACGATCATCATCGTGTTAACTGTAAATCTCTTATATGTAACAAAAAAACGTACCAGCATTTAGGAAATTCAAACCCAAACTATCATAGGTCATATAATAAATATCCTACTCGAAGATCAAATTAGGGAAGGAAAGGTAAAAAAAGACTAATGTTGTATACGATCCATTTTTAATGGCCTTAAAAGGCACTGACATTCAGTTAATCATCCAATGACAGCTACAGAATGAAAAATCTCTTCTGCACTCTAGAAATACAACAAGTATCCACAATTGGAACAGAATAAGAAACTCAAATGTACATTCCAGCTGTCAACACAAATATTTTACATTCTTCTGTTTTGTGACTCTTTCAAACTATGTGAAGTCTGGTTAATATCACCAATTCACTGACACTCACATTTCATATTAACGTAGAGGATGGTACCATAAAAATACCTGATCACTAGTGCTGCATCAGAACGAGGACTCATTCCAGGACCCCCAAAAGCAGGTCCACCGCTGTCATGCAATCACACAAGAAAAAAAATCAAGTTTCATTTAGGGTTAGGTCAACAACTTATATGTATCAAATGATAATAGAACGAAAGAATTATGTTGAACTCTAATAAAACCTCGATTCTGCAGGCCTAGGCCTCTTTGGATCAGCAAACCGAACAATTAAGGGCTGATCACAACCCTGACAAGAGAAAACGAAGTATGTCATGTACATTCAGAAATGTAAGAAATGTTTCAGGAGATATTTACTCTCATCACATATACTCCATTAAGAGCTTTAAGAGCTGCTGCTGCCATCTCTCTGTTTGAAAACTTTACAAAGCCACAACCTGCAAAGATCATATTGAAAATAGAAATACAAGAATTAGGATATGGTAAAAATCAACCACCAATATGGAAAACATATACCATTGTCAACATACCACGACTTTGTCTAGAAGAATCTCTCATAATATACACATCTTCCACACGACCATAAGGAGAAAATATCTGCCATAGAATTATCAAATTGAACAGGGCTCTAAGAAAAAAATTACTTCAACAAAGCTTAAATAGTTCCAAACTTCCTATCATATATCTTAAGACTTAGGGGATGAATTGTCGAAGTTGTGGCTGCCAATCATATATCAATTTTATAACAGTACATTGTTCCAGCGTACAGTTAAAATTGCAAGAACAATAAAATTATCAATAGATTGAGTACTACTTGATGACAAATAAAAGAAAAACTTACTTCTTCAATCTCCTTAGCAGTGGCTTGCTTATTCAGTGAAGCAACAAATAGTTTGTCTTCGACCGAACCTAGATAACAATAGGCGTCAGCATAAGACTATATTAGTTATGTAAAAGGAGAGCTTCTAGAATGCATGCGAAAGTACGTGGGATAAATTTTCCTGTGCGTGTACAGTTGCAATCAAAGGTTTCCAGCCAGAAAATATATGAACCAATAGGCAAACAACCCACGTTTAGCAGACAGAAAACAAGTATAACTATTCTAAAAAACCTGCCAAAAAAATTTATCATCTAGCGATCTAACAAATCCAGTAATTTCAGAGGTGGAAAAGTTGATACCATGGTGTTCCCTTTCCCCATCTGCATATCTTACTTGAATCGGCCCAGAGCCCTGTCAAAAAGATAAACCTGTAGTTAATTTAATTGCATCTCTGTAATAGGTCAAAACATGGTCCAGAAGTTGGTCAGAACTAAAGTATACACTTACACCAGGTAACGTATACTGATTGTGCAAAGCTCTAATAGCCCTATCTGCCTCCTCTTTTGTTGCATATTTAACGAAACAACAACCTGAAAATTAAGAATTTTATTTTGATACAAATGAATAATTAGAGTACGTAGCTTAGATTGTGCATGAAGCAGGAAACAAAGTTTTCTGAAAATAAAAGCCTAATTATCTCAACAGTTCATAGAAAACAACACAATGGAAAGATAGCAAAATCTGTTGTAATTGGAGGGGTGATTAAATGGTATTTTTTAATTTAGCACCACAAAGTGTAAGATTTTGTGTGTGTATATATATTTGTCCCTACCCAATAGCCACCAAATGGGATCCATTTGCTTGGGATTTCCTATAGTACCAAGTACCAACAATGTAGCAGGTTGAGCACAATGTCAACCATCTTAGGACATTCGAGGCCCATTGGTGGCGTAAGTTAGATGGAGGTTTTGTGTGGAAGTCATTAATCAACAATCATTCATGCACATAATTTATTCAGATAATGGTACAAGGATAGATGACCCCAAACATTACGATGCAATTCATGCATTGCTTGAAGGAACAGGAGCCAAGATACGAAAACACCAATAAACAAAATCCAAGAGGATGCACGCAAGAGTATGCTAGGCTCAAATTAGTTACAAACTCTAATAAGTACTAAAGTTTGCACAAGCAGAACTATGAACAAATATGGCTCATAATGTAACTCAGGCATTGCACCTATAAGTTACGTTACCCATTTGAGCACCTACAGAGCTTTGTAAGGGCGCGTTTGGCAACCCACAAGTCAAGCGGGCCGCGGGTCAAAGCAATAACATGGCGCTTCCACAACCACGATTGATTTTTTTTCACCCGCCCCGCCTCACCTGCAATGTGAGAGCGCGGGGCGCGTGGGTGCGGCTAAATCACGGTCAGGCTTCCATAGAGATGTACAGCATGCTAAATACAAAGGCAGAAGAAAAAAAAAATCCAATGTCCATGAAGGCAGCGCAAATAAGAAAAACATGAACCTATAATCTGTGCTTGGCATAAAGAAAGACTCGATCACTGCACAGGAGTACAGGACAAGAATTTCAAACAACACTAAACAGTATGTAGACAATTAAGAATAGATATCAAGCGGCAAACAAACAATAGTTTTTCATGTCGGAGTTACTTCAAAAGATTGTTAAATAAAATTATATAGAAGGCTGGTTTATCGCAATATTTTCCTGTGAAGTAAAGACATGAACGTTGTTATACCTATAAATTAAGCAATGAGCTCATCACGAGTAAAAGAATCAGGATAGGAAGTACGTGAGATGTTCATAATAGTAATCAATGATGAACATACGTATATTACAAGTGAAGTTTGAATTCACATTATTACTAAGAGATGAAGTTTATAAATCATTAACAACTTATAACCAGATTATACCGGGTTAGGCATGATAGAAGGATTAAGTGGTATATATATCCCATGTAATGGTCCATCACCGAACAAATACCAACTTGCTATACTGCAAGGTGGACCGATTTTGTAAACTTGGTATCAGCAAGGACAAAGCAACATAATTATGTATGTGGTGCTTCAGCTATTACACACACATATATGTCTATGATTCGGATTTTGATGAATCCTTTTTCAATCCGTGGGGGGATGACTTTCAAACCCAAACGGAAGAAGATGATTTCCAACATCGAACCAAAATTATGACGATGTCATACCATTGAAAGAGTATCCTGGCTATCTTGAAATGATAGAGTCAGGATGGTATGATGAAGATGATTTTGTGTATCCTGCAGTAGTGTATGACGAAGACCCTGTCGAGTTAACCGAACATCCCATGTATCAAGACTTTTTAGAGAACACTCTGTTAACAGATCAATCTTTCAGATTAGAGACAGTTGCTATGGCAGATGATGAGGGTAGTAGCGTAATGATACCACAACACACTACCACATCACAACCAGGATTTGGCCCCGTCATAACTCCTGACACATCTTTACAACAAAGAATAAAAAAGGCGTTTCCGGAAGCTGGAACTTTACAACCTAGATATCCCCGGCCTCTAAAGATTGATAGTCTTCCAACCTTACCTGCAAACGTAAACTCAGGATCTATGTTACAGTTAGGTGAGGATATAAGCCAGTGGGAAGATATAATTAGAAGATGGGAGTCCAACACAATAACACACTGTGCTCATAAAAATTTTGTAGATAACACAGACAAAGTTATTTACATAGAAAACTTGCTGGGAAACATTGAAAGTATATTTCCAAAATTGGAGGATGGCTTTTCCTCAAGAGTATCAGCAACTTACAATGACTGCAGATGATACTTCAAATGTTACCACACAGATAAGACAAATGATTCTTGGGTACGATGAATACTGGGGTTACACCACTATGCAGAATCAGGCTATTCTAGACTTGGAAGCATTAGTCATCACGTCAATGAAAGATATTGTACCATTTTTCAATCAATTCCTATCTCTAGCAGGAAAAACAGGAGCCGCATTTTTATCCACAGAAATGTCTGAGAGATATTTTAGGAAATTGTCTGCACCGTACAACACTAAGATAGCAGAATTGTGGAAGGAAAAATATCCTAGGATGACAGTTGGTATTTTACCACGAATCATGTTTACTTACGGAGTCTTACAAGAGATTTGTAAGACAAATGAAATGAATAGACAAGCAAAAGATTTTTCCTTTTGCCAATCAATTGCAGTTCCGGGGGTCTACTCATCAAATTCTAGACCTAGGAAATTCTTGAGGAGAGCTACGACTTATAAGAATCATCCGCACAAAAACCACGTCAGAAAATTAAAAACGAAAAAACCTGGTAAAACAAAGTGTAAGGGCTTTGTTTGTGGAGAAGTAGGCCATTTTGCAAATGAATGTCGTAGCAAGAAAGTCAACAGAGAACGCTTAGCAGTCTATCAACAGTTAGAACTACTACCAGAATGGGATGTAGTGAGTGTAGGAGAAGATGAAGATCCAGATGATTCGGATCTTTGTTCTTTCTCGGATGATGAACAAGACAATAAAGACTGGCAAAATATTGTCTTAATGATGACAGATAAGATTTTAGACTGAAATTCTCAAAGAGAAAATTTTCAATTTACAAAAGAACAAGAAGGATGTTCACACAATTGGATAATGAACCCAGACTTACTACCACACTCGAACAAATGTTTATTTTGCCCAATAAAAACTGTGAAATGGGCTCGAATGCAATGTGTTGTTTGCTGTATAATTGCTTGTTCGGTCTGTAGTAAGCTTAAATTCAATATAGAGATACCCTTGGGTGATTTATCACAGAGGTATGTGAAAGTTGATTACAGAAAGTTGACTGAAGAACAGGCTAGTCATATAGTCAACTTAGAAGAAGAAATAAAAAACTAGCATCTGGAAAAGGCAGAGGTATTATGATGGAAGAAGAAGTAATTCTGAAGGCAGAAGAGCGCAAGCCAATTCGCTTTGCTAGTATCAGTAATAACTTACTGAATTTGACAGCAACATTAGAGATAGATAGTGAAAAGTACAATGTACAAGTAATTTTAGACACCGGAGCATCAAAGTGCTGTATAACACCTACAGCATTACCAGAAAAGTATTATGAAGATACAGGCGAGTACACCATCTATGGAGTTAACAGTGTACAGGTAACCACGAAGCGGTTAAAGAATGGTTTCTTAATTCTGAACAAAGAGAAATATTTAATGCCTTTTACATATGCTCTGCCCTTGTCTATTGGAGACAAAACCCAACTCATCATCGGAATAAATTTTGTCCATAGTTTTC
This sequence comes from Costus lasius, assembly GCA_027563935.2. NCBI lineage: Eukaryota > Viridiplantae > Streptophyta > Magnoliopsida > Zingiberales > Costaceae > Costus > Costus lasius. Next base: position 106,971,228 of record CM050448.1, read on the forward strand.
GAGGAGGATTAAGAATAGAACAAGGAACACTAACTTTCTACAAGAAAGTAGAAGTTATACAAACAACTCAAATCAGTTCAAGAGTTGCTTTGAACATTTTTCATGAAGAAGAAAACCTAGACTACATCTGCAGAGATGAAATTTGTGAATTATGTTCATATGATTTAGGCAAGATGTCTGATTATGAACTACAAATACTTCCTACTTTGAAAGATTTAGAAGCTTCACAAAATATTAGCTTGGATCCAAAAGCACACTGGGAAGTTGATTCTGTAAAATGTTTCATTGAGATCATAAATGAGGATTTGATTATTCAGGACAAGCCCATAGTTCCAAATCTAGAAATAAATATGGAATTCAAGAAGCACATTCAGGAACTACTTGACATGAAGCTTATCAGACCAGCCAAATCTAAACACAGAACAGCAGCTTTTATAGTCAATAAACATTCTGAGATCGTAAGGGGTAAGACGAGGATGATATGTAATTATAAACGTCTAAATGATAACACACCCCTACACACTGCCAAACATTGACTTGTTAGTTGCAAAGGTTAAGGATAAAAAAGTGTTTAGCAAATTCGACTTGAAATCTGATTTTCATCAGGTCGCAATGGCTGAGGAAAGCATCAAATGGACTGCTTTCGTCTGTCCACAAGGTCATTTTGAATGGTTAGTAATGCCTTTTGAACTGAAAAATGCTCCTTCCATATTTCAGAGGAAAATAGATTAGATATTTGGAGAATATGATGAGTTTATATGTGTTTATATCGACGATATTTTGGTCTTTTCTGATAACATCACCCAACATCTCAGTCATTTGTCAAAGTTCTTTGCGAAGGTCAAGGAAAAAGGACTAATTTTGAGATGTACAAAAATGAAGTTAGGCGTTACAATTATTGAATTTATAGGATTGGAAATCGGTGAAGGACAAATTAAATTGCAGCCACACATAATTAAGAAGCCACACATAATTAAGAAGCTACTGGAATTTCCAAATGATACCATAGAAACATTGAAAGGACTTCAGAGATTTTTAGGAATTCTGAACTACGCAAGGAATTATATTCCTAACCTCAGTAAGCATACAGGAATATTTCTTACAATAAGTGTTCGAAAACAGGGGAAAGAAAATTCAACAAATATGATTGGGCGTCTATACAGCATATTCGGCAAATTGTACAGAAATTGTCACCACTACAGATGCCACATTCGAATGCTTATCTGGTTGTAGAAACAGATGGTTGTTTGTCAAGATGGGGAGGAATCTTAAAATGGAGGCCCAATAAAGGAGATTCACAGAAGAAAGAACAAGTTGCTAGGTATTGTTCTGGAAAATATAAGACGACAATCTCTACGATAGATGCTAAGATAATGGCGTGTATCTATACACTTGATAAGTTCAAAATATTCCTCTTAGCGAAAACTGAATTTACGCTAAGGACAGATTGTCACGCGATAATCTCTTTCTTCCAAACGGTCACTGCTAGCAAACTGGCAAAGAATCGCTGGGTTAATTTCATTGATTACGTAACAGCTACGGGAGTCGATGTGAAAGTTGAGCACATCAAAGGTGTAGACAATGTTGGTGCAGATAAACTTTCAAGAATCATAGCCACAAATGCTATTTATGTATTGATTGATAGCCCAAGTTTTGAGGTCTTTTCAGCAAAAATGACATTAAGTTCAAGTTACAGAAGAAATATGTTGCAAAAACTACCTGACGCTCTTAATAGTTATATTCAGAATTTAGCTGAACAGAAGACATTGGAGGCTTTAATTTCTTTGCAAGAAATATTAAAGTATCAGACTGAACCTCTTCCAAGGATATACATCAGGCAACAATCGGGAAGATTGTATTATACAACTTTAATTCAGTTTGATGAAGTTGAAGAAAATGATTATTCTTTTGTTCAAAGGTTATATGAGCATGGCATGATTCGACAGCTGGAATTTGAATTCATTACTCCAACATTTCTTAATCCTGCTTTATTGGAGAAAGTCACTGATGATGTTTTCAGAGTACTGACTATCCACTCTGATTTTCCGCTCTTCCGAAATCATCAGTTTAAACCTATTTCCCGTATGATCACAATTCATCATGAAAGGATTTGGTCCCAAGATCTAGAAGCTCCTTGGTCTTCACGGATATACGATGAAAGTACTTACCAAATTTCTATTGATGGACTTCCACCGTCTTATTTTGGTATATGGAGTTCTACGTACGATCAGGTATTGGACTTACCTTTTTTGCAGGTATGGGAAAGAAACGACAACGACAGGTTATCCCCCTCAATCTATGGCTATGACTCAGACAACATCAATGAAGATTTTTGAGCTGGTTCCGTACACGCACTTAGCACGCGCCATCGAAAGACGAATCTTTTTAGCTGTAAAGAGAAAAGCAGATTTGAAGGACGAAAACTTTATTCGTGGAGAAGCTTTATTCATTTAAGAAGGACGCTTTATTCTCTATGGATTGAAGACAGCTCAGAACGCATCTTGAAGGACAAAGTTCAATTACTGTGAACTACTGTGTGCATGCACTGATAGATTCGGATTTCAAACTTGTTGTTAAATATAGTTCTTTGTAAGTTCTATATATAGTGTTGTAATATGTGTGTGAGATCAGGAGTGACAAGAGCGAGTGACAAAAGTTTTAAAATTTAGACTGGCCTGTACAAGTAATCATAGACTCTGAATAATGTTGGTAGACCTTTTGTTTGTTTTCCAACAACCTATGTTCATACAAAGTTTCCGCATGGACCAAATCAGCCTTTTTAAATCTGCTAACTTGTAACTGATGGTCTGGATCTACAAGCCTTTCTAAGACCATTAACTTCTTACTTTGTAGCTTGGCTAACAAAGTAGTTATAGTATTATACCGTCTGATCACATCAGTTGATGTAGATACAGTTTCTTGCTCAATGGCTCTTGAACTACTTGTGGCCATGATGTTCTTTATAATTTTTCACTAGACTATGAGGATCAGTTTTCCCTAAAAACTTTCTAGCCGGTGGCTTAACAGATGCTGATGATGATGCAGCAGTTAATTGTAAAGATTGTAGACTTGTTTGCAAATTCTCTAAGACAGCAGTATTCACTGAAGAATTACCAGAACTTGACACAGAATTTAACAGTAAATTCTGGAGTTGTATCAAAAGTTCAATGATCAAGTTATTTTGAGCGATAATAACCTTATCGGCTGAAGTACCGTTCGTACTTTCCGGATCAACAAAAACTTTAGCAGGAGGATAGGTATTTGCAACTGTGTCTAAACCTTTCAAATACCTAACATCTTTATCAGTCATAATAAAGTCTGGAGTTTTGCATTTATTTGATCAAGAGAAGTTTCTAATTTATGAAGATGTAATTCTAACTTCTGGACTAAGAGAATAAGTTGTTCAGACAGAGTACTAAACTTTTTCAGCTGTGAAATATCTCTTGAATTTTTCAAGTACTCTAACTTCTCACTGATATCACGTAGTCCTCTATTAGATACTGAAGAACTCTGAAATTCTCGACTGACTGACTGATTATGATAAATCAGAAGCAACAGATCACTTATGAAATTCAAATATGGATTAGTATCAGAATAACACAAGTGTTGTACTAGAGGCTTGAAGAAACAAGGAAAGTTGAGCTGATCACAACTGAGCTTATGATGCTGTTTTATCTCCAAATCAAGATAATCAAGCTTTCTATAAGCATCTACCATGAGCAATAACTGTCATGCAATTTTCACCTTATCGACGTTTTCTAGGATCACACTCCTAATGTTACGTCTTACGTCTTTTAGATCACAAGAGAGTTAACAACTGATAATAGAATACTTAAGAGAACCAAAGAACCAAGATTCAAGATTTAAGCAGCACAACAAACTTCGAAGTAGATTAAAGCTGTAAGAAATACAACTACAACACAACTTACAAATCTCTCGCAAGCGTTCCCAGTGTAGTAACAATTGCTCTGATACCAATTTTAAACTCTTGTCACTCGCTCTTGTCGCTCTTGTCACTTCTGATCTCACACACATATTACAACACTATATATAGAACTTACAAAGAACTATATTTAACAACAAGTTTGAAATCCGAATCTATCAGTGCATGCACACAGTAGTTCACAGTAATTGAACTTTGTCCTTCAAGATGCGTTCTAAGCTGTCTTCAATCCACAGAGAATAAAGTGTCCTTCTTAAATGAATAAAGCTTCTCCACGAATAAAGTTTTCATCCTTCAAATCTGCTTTTCTCTTTACAGCTAAAAAGATTTGTCTTTCGATGGCGCGTGCTGAGTGCGTGTACGGAACCGGCTCAAAAATCTTCATTGATGTTGTCTGAGTCATAGCCATAGATTGAGGGGGATAACCTGTCGTTGTCGTTTCTTTCCCATACCTGCAAAAAAGGTAAGTCCAATACCTGATCGTACGTAGAACTCCATATACCAAAATAAGACGGTGGAAGTCCATCAATAGAAATTTGGTAAGTACTTTTATCGTATATCTGTGAATACCAAGGAGCTTATAGATCTTGGGACCAAATCCTTTCATGATGAATTGTGATCATACGGGAAATAGGTTTAAACTGATGATTTTGGAAGAGCGAAAAATCAGAGTGGATAGTCAGTACTCTGAAAACATCATCAGTGAATTTCTCCAATAAAGCAGGATTAAGAAATGTTGGAGTAATGAATTCAAATTCCAGCAGTCGAATCATGCCATGCTCATATAACCTTTGAACAAAAGAATAATCATTTTCTTCAACTTCATCAAACTGAATTAAAGTTGTTTAATACAATCTTCCTGATTGTTGCCTGATGTATATCCCTGAAAGAGGTTCAGTCTAATATTTTAATATTTCTTGCAAAGAAATTAAAGCCTCCAATGTCTTCTGTTCAGCTAAATTCTGAATATAACTATTAAGAGCGTCAGGTAGTTTCTGCAACATATTTCTTCTGTAACTTGAACTTAATGTCATTTTTGCTGAAAAGACCTCAAAACTTGGGCTATCAATCAATACATAAATAGCATTTGTGGCTATGATTCTTGAAAGTTTATCTGCACCAACATTGTCTACACCTTTGATGTGCTCAACTTTCACATCGACTCCCGTAGCTGTTACGTAATCAATGAAATTAACCCAGCGATTCTTTGCCAGTTTGCTAGCAGTGACGGTTTGGAAGAAAGAGACTATCGCATGACAATCTGTCCTTAGCGTAAATTCAGTTTTCGCTAAGAGGAATATTTTGAACTTATCAAGTGTATAGATACACGCCATTATCTCAGCATCTATCGTAGAGATTGCCGTCTTATATTTTCCAGAACAATACCTAGCAACTTGTTCTTTCTTCTGTTAATCTCCTTTATTGGGTCTCCATTTTAAGATTCCTCCCCATCCTGACAAATAACCATATGTTTCTACAACCAGATACGCATTCGAAGGTGGCATCTGTAGTGGTGGCAATTTCTGTACAATTGGCCGAATATGCTGTATAGCCGCCCAATCATATTTGTTGAATTTTCTTTCCCCTGTTTTCGAACACTTATTGTAAAGCGGTCCTGTATACTTACTAAGGTTAGGAATATAATTCTTTGCGTAGTTCAAAATTCCTAAAAATCTCTGAAGTCCTTTTAAAGTTTCTAGGGTATAATTTGGAAATTCCAGTAGCTTCTTAATTATGTGTGGCTGCAATTTAATTTGTCCTTCACCGATTTCCAATCCTATAAATTCAATAATTGTAACGCCTAACTTCATTTTTGTACATCTCAAAATCAGTCCTTTTTCCTTGACCTTCGCAAAGAACTTTGACAAATGACTGAGATGTTTGGTAATGTTATCAGAAAAGACCAAAATATCGTCGATATAAACACATATAAACTCATCATATTCTCCAAATATCTGATCCATTTTCCTCTAAAATATGGAAGGAGTATTTTTCAGTCCAAAAGGCATTACTAACCATTCAAAAAGACCTTGTGGACAGACGAAAGCAGTCCATTTGATGCTTTCCTCAGCCATTGCGACCTGATGAAAATCAGATTTCAAGTCGAATTTGCTAAACACTTTTTTATCCTTAACCTTTGCAACTAACAAGTCAATGTTTGGCAGTGTGTAGGGGTCTTTATATGTGTTATCATTTAGACGTTTATAATTACATATCATCCTCGTCTTACCCCTTACGATCTCAGAATGTTTATTGACTATAAAAGCTGTTGTTCTGTGTTTAGATTTGGCTGGTCTGATAAGCTTCATGTCAAGTAGTTCCTGAATGTGCTTCTTGAATTCCATATTCATTTCTAGATTTGGAACTATGGGCTTGTCCTGAATAATCAAATCCTCATTTATGATCTCAATGAAACATTTTACAGAATCAGCTTCCCAGTGTGCTTTTGGATCCAAGCCAATATTTTGTGAAGCTTCTAAATCTTTCAAAGTAGGAAGTATTTGTAGTTCATAATCAGACATCTTACCTAAATCATATGAACATAATTCACAAATTTCATCTCTGCTGATGTAGTCTAGGTTTTCTTCTTCATGAAAAATGTTCAAAGCAACTCTTGAACTGATTTGAGTTGTTTGTATAACTTCTACTTTCTTGTAGAAAGTTAGTGTTCCTTGTTCTATTCTTAATCCTCCTCGAAAACTATGGACAAAATTTATTCCGATGATGAGTTGGGTTTTGTCTCCAATAGACAAGGGCAGAGCATATGTAAAAGGCATTAAATATTTCTCTTTGTTCAGAATTAAGAAACCATTCTTTAACCGCTTCGTGGTTACCTGTACACTGTTAACTCCATAGATGGTGTACTCGCCTGTATCTTCATAACACTTTTCTGGTAATGCTGTAGGTGTTATACAACACTTTGATGTTCCGGTGTCTAAAATTACTTGTACATTGTACTTTTCACTATCTATCTCTAATGTTGCTGTCAAATTCAGTAAGTTATTACTGATACTAGCAAAGCGAATTGGCTTGCGCTCTTCTGCCTTCAGAATTACTTCTTCTTCCATCATAATACCTCTGCCTTTTCCAGATGCTAGTTTTTTTATTTCTTCTTCTAAGTTGACTATATGACTAGCCTGTTCTTCAGTCAACTTTCTGTAATCAACTTTCACATACCTCTGTGGTAAATCACCCAAGGGTATCTCTATATTGAATTTAAGCTTACTACAGACCGAACAAGAAATTATACAGCAAACAGCACATTGCATTCGAGCCCATTTCACAGTTTTTATTGGGCAAAATAAACATTTGTTCGAGTGTGGTCGTAAGTCTGGGTGCATTATCCAATTGTGTGAACATCCTTCTTGTTCTTTTGTAAATTAAAAATTTTCTCTTTGAGAATTCCAGTCTAAAATCTTCTCTGTCATCAACAATATTCTGTCTGTCCTTATTGTCACAATATTCTGTCTGTCCTTATTGTCTTGTTCATCATCCGAGAAAGAACAAAGATCCGAATCATCTGGATCCTTATCTTCTCCTACACTCACTACATCCCATTCTGGTAGTAGTTCTAACTGTTGATAGACTGCTAAGCGTTCTCTGTTGACTTTCTTGCTACGACATTCATTTGCAAAATGGCCCACTTCTCCGCAAACATAGCACTTACACTTTGTTTTACCAGGTTTTTTCGTTTTTAATTTTCTGACGTGGTTTTTGTGCGGATGATTCTTATAAGTCGTAGCTCTCCTCAAGAATTTCCTAGGTCTAGAATTTGATGAGTAGACCCCCGGAACTGCAATTGATTGGCAAAAGGAAAAATCTTTTGCTTGTCTATTCATTTCATTTGTCTTACAAATCTCTTGTAAGACTCTGTAAGTAAACATGATTCGTGGTAAAATACCAACTGTCATCCTAGGATATTTTTCCTTCCACAATTCTGCTATCTTAGTGTTTTTCCTGCTAAAGATAGGAATTGATTGGAAAATGGTACAATATCTTTCATTGACGTGATGACTAATGCTTCCAAGTCTAGGATAGCCTGATTCTGCATAGTGGTGTAACCCCGGTATTCATCATACCCAAGAATCATTTGTCTTATCTGTGTGGTAACATTTGAAGTATCATCTGCAGTCATTGTAAGCTGCTGATACTCTTGAGGAAAAGCCATCCTCCAATTTTGGAAATATACTTTCAATGTTTCCCCAGCAAGTTTTCTATGTAAATAACTTTGTCTGTGTTATCTACAAAATTTTTATGAGCACAGTGTGTTATTGTGTTGGACTCCCATCTTCTAATTATATCTTCCCACTGGCTTATATCCTCACCTAACTGTAACATAGATCCTGAGTTTACGTTTGCAGAAGGTAAGATTGGAAGACTATTAATCTTTAGAGGCCAGGTTGGAAGACTATCAATCTTTAGAGGCCGGGGATATCTAGGTTGTGAAGTTCCAGCTTCCGGAAACGCCTTTTTTATTCTTTGTTGTAAAGATGTGTCAGGAGTTATGACGGGGCCAAATCCTGGTTGTGATGTGGTAGTGTGTTGTGGTATCATTACGCTACTACCCTCATCATCTGCCATAGCAACTGTCTCTAATCTGAAAGATTGATCTGTTAACAGAGTGTTCTTTAAAAAATCTTGATACATGGGATGTTCGGTTAACTCGACAGGGTCTTCGTCATACACTACTGCAGGATACACAAAATCATCTTCATCATACCATCCTGACTCTATCATTTCAAGATAGCCAGGATACCCTTTCCATGGTATGGCATCGTCATAATTTTGGGTTCAAAGTTGGAAATCATCTTCTTCCGTTTGGGTTTGAAAGTCATCCCCCACGGATTGAAAAAGGATTCATCAGAATCCGAATCAGAACGGAGAACTAGAACTTGAATTGTTTGTGTCTGCATTGTATCTCGTAGTATTTGTGAACAACTTCTTTCAAACAAATCCAACTTGAATTGAGTACCAAACCTTTTTATACCCAATCTTGTAATGGGTTAAAACTAAGTACCTAAACTCAATTAATATTCAAATCTAAATATCAATTTGTGAGTCTAACCCATCCCCCATATCCACCAGGATAGCTGCAAGTACCTAATCTAGGGAGTCTGCAAGCATGTTGAGTAGCTAAGATAAAATGGAAGCATGGTAGTTATTGTAGAGAAGTTGAGCTTAAAGGTGAAGAGCCGGGAGGATGGTGACTAAGGCCCATCTCTGATAAGAAAATGTGTTACCAAAGGGAATAACCTCCTCAGTAGCCTTCTCTCAGCATACATCGACTTGCCACCATCTATTACACCCGCGTGTGTTCACTAACTTTCTCTCATATTAACATGGGTACAACTACAAATGCATTTAATCGAACCCTACATGGGAGAGTATGGCTATGGATCCATGTCACCTCCATGACCATTGTTACAAATACCTCGTTAAACAAAGAGAACAGGGTTTGTTCTATGAGTCCCTACAATTATGCTACCCTTGTGCGCATTTACACTTACTAATTTGTAATTTACTAATTTGATCCTCGAAGGAAGGTCACTCAAAGATCACTATGGACTTTCCTCTTCTTCTTGTTCTCTCAAAGGACCACTACGCTCTTGTTGATTCCAATCCTTTAAGCCAATTAAACCAAGTCAACTTCAGGTTCAAACCCAAATAACTACAAATCTAATCCACATCAAATATGCTTTAGGAAGAGCAATATATCAAAGGAAGTTTTAAAGAAAAAAAAAACTAAGACCATGATAATTGGTATAAGTGCAACCGAGCAAAGGGAAGGTAAAACTAAAGCTTACAAAGCTCAGGAAAGCATTATAGAGTACACCACGGGCCCAATGAAAAATTCAAAGTATAGATGAAGGATATCGAGTCACAAATCCATGTGATGAAGCAAATAATTGCAATGTCACGCTTTTGAGTACATTAAGAGAATACATTACAAGTGTACAATGTGGTGTGTTAACCACTTAAGTGAGAAAAATCATGAAGTTGTGTACAACAGAATGGAAATTTTAAGAAATTGATAGCAAAAAGTGACCGTGCAATGCAAGTGACCACAAGAGCTATCCATGTGAATAAAAAGTGCATTTGTAAACATCTAGGATCGAGGATTTCATAGCCACATTGTTAATGCAAAAAAAAAGCTATAGAACTTACTTTTCAGTTTATAATAGTACTTTGCAGTTACTCAACCTGAATAAAGGAGTTCAAGGTATTCAGTATTTCTCGAGTAACCCCATGCTATGGTGTTGATGGCGAAGCAATGAATTATAAAACTGATTTTGCATAATTGTTACAAGGGATGAAGTTGTAGAAACAATTGAAGGTCTAATTCTTGTTAGAGAATTTTGGATATATTACTCAAGGAAAGTTGAGATAACTTCAACACAAATCTTCTATCAAAGGATATGAAGCACTTTTCTGTTTTAATGTTGGACGTCTGAAACATGTGGAAGACTAACAAGTTCTTTTACCTTCTCGATAGTTTACAACTAGGTACAATGGGAGTTGAATCAACAAAATGTTGAGAATTTAGCATTCACAAGTGGTAGTAAAGCAGCTCATAAACTCGGTTCTCCTTGAGTGAGTATTCTCATGACACTAGATCCTCTAACTCGTTACCCAAAAGAAAGATAATAGCTTCTGTAAGAAGATTTTCACAGAGTTACCCCAAAATAAGTCCTTAACATCATGGTGGAAAAGACCACAACTATGGCCCTGAAGAAGAGAATAGAGAAAACATGCACATCTACTTTTTTCAGTAAAAATAATACATTAAAAATTCAGTCAATACCAACTGATTCATACTGGTCCAACCATGGAACATTATTTTGAACCTTGTGAAATAGCAATACAAATTAAAATTGCATCCAGCAAACAAAGCAACAAAAGTAACGAGGACAATCTATCATCGCAAGCATGAGGACACTTAGACTTCTAATGCAATACAAGGAGCACATAAGTCATCAGCAAGGGTTGAATCATTGAAGGCAAATCATGAGTTGATGTTTGTGCACAAGTATCTCAACCACAAACCATTTAGCGTGCTGATTCATTGGAAAACTAGATTAGAAAACTTAAAAATATGAATCACAAAATTGCAATCCAAAACCAGTCATGGCACATTATTTACCCGTGATTAGGATTTCAAAAATCCCAAATGTATATATCTGTGTTGGCAACATATCTCCCAGAGCACGACAATTGCAGAGAAACCATCATGCCACAAAATAATTTAATAGGCCTATCTAACTCAGTGACTAGTACAACACTTGCTGGTGAAATGCATTGCTGCACTGATCAATACTAGACTACCAAATTGCCTGAATACAATCGCAATAGCTGTATTGAACATTTCCTTCTTCAGGATTAAGCGAAAGTAGAATAGAAATTTTCAACTAAACCCAACAGGCTCAGATAACAATTCTAAACCCTATCAGAGAAGAGATAATACTACTGGCCCTGTTTTTCTATTCTACTAAACCCAACAGGCTCAGATAACAATTCTAAACCCTATCAGAGAAGAGATATACTACCGGCCCTGTTACCCTTCGGAAACTGAGAGTGCACAGAGATAAAGATCAAATGCTAGAAAACATAATATATTACCTTGCTGCTCGCCAGTTTTCCTATCCTTGATGAAAGCTACTTCAACCACATCCCCATGTTCCTCAAATAAGGGCCTTATCTAGAAAAATAATACACAGCACATATAATCATACAGAAGGATGGAACTATATTCTGCAGTTGAAGGAAAGAAATAATGGAGAAAACACAAAGAGTAAAAATGGACAAAGCAAACCATCACGATAAGAACTCCATGGTATCCCAAGATCCTAATCCCAACTTTACTTTCATAATAGAGATACATATTAAGTTAGACAAACAGAATTAATAGTGCCATCTACTTAGAAAAAAGATACATTTCAAAGCACATCAGGCCAGAAATGCAATCTTTAGCAGTCTGCTATAGTTAAATCTTATAATTGATCAAGGCAGAAATGAACAGTGGAAGAAAAGGTGCAGAATCATTTTTTTTTTCTGTAAACATAAAATGTATCTCAATAAAAGTTTAGACATAATACACAAGAAAACTAGGTTCCGATAAACCATGTTCATATCTTACATTGCAATATCCACCAAACAAGAAATAAAATTGGTTAGTTCCTCGTACATTTTAAAATGCAGAGCCACTAAAAGTTTAAGCAAGATCAAATGCATATAGTGTAGGACCTATATCATAGCTATAGAAAGTTTAAACCATTATACTGGACAAATGTCTCATGATCCATTGTGCAAGACTCTCATATGTGCAAAACCTGTTTAAAAAAACTTGGGATCTAAGGCTAATTACACCACAAGCATTACATCCTTCTCTAGGTTGTCCTCCAATTTAAGAGGAATACACTTTTCAAGAATGAGCAAATTCCAATTTAAGGAGGAGAATACACTTTTCAAGAATGAGCAAATTCCAAATATATATAATCATTATCTTCAACCATCATCAGCACGCACACAATAGAATCATCAAGCCTCTACAATGATTAGTAGTTTAGTACATAATCTCCATCCACTGTTGCACTGCACCTGATAACACAACTTATATATTCTAAAGAGAAAGGTAATATTGGCAAATATGCAATAATGGTTTAAGATACCGGTTCGGGTGTTCCGGTCCAGTCCACTTATGTACCTGGTTGGTATTGTCAGTTCTAATTTATATAACTGATACTGATAATTATAACGAATACCAATTACTGGGACGGGTACGTCTAGGGGCGGTATATAACAAACAGTATTTTAAACCATGACCTAAAGTACATAAATGATATGAACAATGTAAAAGTGATAAAAGATGACACAACTATGAGCCATATAACATTGATGTCAATAAACACTATAACATAAGTAAACTATTTTTAGAGAATAATAATTATGTTCTACAAATTACCACCTAAATTAACATCATAGTCAAATAAAAAAAGAAAGATAATCAATAATCATTTAAGAAGTTTCATCAGTTAATGAGGGCCCAAAATGCCATAACGTGATGAAACACAATAACATAAATATGGCACAAATCATGATATTTACAGTTTGGCACGATTAGGTGGTTTATGTTCAAAGATCATATAAATGATTTTCATTGGTACGCAACTGATGGAGCAAATAGAGCATAAATTACTAACTTACATCTTCTTCAGTTGCTGTCCTTGGAACAGATCCAATAAAAAGTTTTGCAAATTTGTGCCCATCAATATGACCTAGAAAAAATTTCACATCATTGCATGAAATGTTATTAAAAATATGATTCAAAGAAAAAGCCTAAATAAGTTTAATGGATATATAAGAATAAGTAGCATTAAGTATGCAAAAAAAACTAATTAATGATTTAAAACAAATATACTGAAAGCAGCATATGCACTGAAGTGAAACAAAAGAAAATAGATTTAAAAAATTATGTTATACTACTTAAAGGACTAAATTTATAGATTAGTAGCACTAGCTTAATTAATTAATTTTATTTGATAAACTTCTATTTCTTTTCTACAATTTACGTTGCTCTTTGGCAATTTACCTAGAAAGGGCCAATTGTTTGGAATTTATCAAAGTGGGTGCGCTTTTTTATTTTTATCAAAAGGGCCTTGTTATGTAAACTCCACTTCTCTTATACATTATGGACACTGCAGTCAAACATATGAATAAGGACACTGAATAATTACCGAAAGAAGGTCTAACAGGTAAAATTTTTTTGGCGTTATGTTCCTTCAATTTTAAGTTAACTTTGGGTTTGCTTTTAGACCGGTACATACCTGACAAAAATTGGCAAAACTAGGCAGTGCAGCGGAAGAAGAAGAAAAAAAAAGAAGAGGAAAGAAGAAGAAGAAGAGGAGGAAGAGGAAGAGAAAGAAGAAGAGGAAGAAGTAGTACCGCTCACATCAGCGTCTTCCTCCCACGTTTCTCCTTCCTCTCCTTTCTCTTCCTCTCTTTCTTCTCCTTCTACTTCCTCTCCTCCTCCTCCTTCTTCTTCCTCTCTTTCTTCTCCTTCTCCTTCCTCTTTCATTGCTCAGTTCCGCCTGCATCCGAGTATCGGACCAGTACAAACCGAGAAAACCGACCAGTTCAGATTAGTTTTTCAAAACATTAGTTTTATGCTTTTTCAAGTGATAACATTGTATCCCAAAAAGATGCAAAAAAAAAAAAAAGATAGGTTAGTCATCACAACACCGTCAACATCATTGTCAAACAATCCTAAAAAAAACATCGAGAGGTTTGGACCAATTTTTCAAAACATTGGTTTTATGCTTTTTCAAGTGATAACATTTCATCCCAAAAAGATGCAAAAAATAAGATAGGTCAGTCATCACAACTTTGTCAACATCAATGTCAAACAATGTTATCCAAGTTTCTTTAAAAAAAAAACATTTTTATCATGCGCTTGTTTAACATAATGCAATATTCAAAGATCACTTATATTGGAATATGCATATAAGTGTTGAGATCTCATGCTATGAACGAGATATCAAGTCTAATGATAATAAGATAAATTAGTTTCTCACAAGGAATCAACATCTTAAGATTCATACGGAGAAGGTGAATTATGATCTAGAAAAATAAGAGTTTCAACATATTTGCATCCAAGAAATTCAACCTACTCAAGAACTAAAAGGTATCCTTTAGATAAGCAAATGATTTTATAGTTATGCGCAATTTAAATAAAAAAATATCATGATTTTTCAAGTTCTTTATTAACAAAATTCCCTCATGATGTTTTTTAACACTAGTAATAGCTTCTAATCATTCTCTTGGTGAAGATATTTTCAGCAAATACTCCCAAAATAATAGGCAAAGGCATTATGAAGATCAAACATAGTGCAATCAACCTTATAACATGAATGCTAATGATGGTATCCACTTGTGAGATATAAAACTCTTAGTATTGTTTCAATTCATAAATGACATGGTGGTGGAAGCATGAATACTATAATGTAAGTATATAGGATACAAAAGGAAAATGGGAAATGAGGTAATTGTGATCAAGGTCATATACTAGACATTTGCAGAGGGGGATAGACAAAGAAGGAGGAAGGCAAACATGGTGGTGGAACATGAACACTATGATGTAAGTATGTAGGATACAAAAGGAAAATGGGTGGTAGATTTATCGGTGCACTGAAGGAATAAGAGGATAGTGTTAAGAAAAGGGAAGAAGAAGAAGAAGATGGTGAACTTCTTCCGGTTTGCTCACTCGGTTCGTCAGGTACAAGACCGGTACAAAACTAGCACAATAGCTCAAACAAGCATTTTAAACATTGGTTGAAAGGTAGTGTTGTCTTAAAGTGTGATTATAATGGTGAAAGCCATTTTGAGTGATTAGCTTGTAATGTCAAGACCAAGCATAGAGGCAAATGTGAAGCGCAATCTAACATTTTGAGTGTTGTATTGCTATGTGCTAATAGCTTAAGCTTCGATTAAGCACTTATGAAGGCTTCACTAGACTATGAGGTTTCTCAGTTTTTTGTGTGGCTGTAAGGCTTCCGCACTTACCTGTCAGGTTTACTAGCTTCAACAATGCACAATGCTCAAAGTTGGTTTTGTCAGCTTAAGATTTACTAAATTTAACTTAGCTTAAAGGATGCCAAGTGTACCGGGTGGTAGTCTTAATTGTCAGGACATGAGTGTGGCTTCTACACGAGGAAGGTGCTAGGACATCTTGTCTTAAGCCCAAGACTTATGAGGTAGCCTCAAGGTAGGGTTTGAGGGTTGTGGATATTAGCTCGGCCTTAGAGTTTATGAGCTTGTACTTGGCCTAAAGGTTTATGAATACTACATTAGGGCTTATAAGTGCTAGCATAGCTTAAGGACGCAAGAGGATGGCTTAGCCTTAGGGTATATGAGCTTAAACTCAATCTAAAGTCGTACAAGACCAGTATGCCATTAGGCTAATGAGTGCTAGCTCAATCTACGGTCACAATAGTACCGCTCAATCACACAGGTTTATGAGCTTGTGCTCAGTATATCACGATATTATGGCTTAGGAGTAATAGCTCAACCTAAAGAAATTGGAGGATGGTTGGGCCTTAGAGGTATATAAGCTTGGACTCATCCTAAGAGCATATAAGTGCACTATGGAACTAGAGCTGAGTGCTAGCTCAGTCTAAGGACACAAAAAGATGGCTCAGCCATTGGGTGTAAAAGCTTATACTCGACTTAGAGGCTCCCAAGCAGTGTAGCATTAGGGTTTATTAACGCCAGCTTGGCTTAAAGATGCATGAGAATAGCTTGGTGTTATGGTGTATGAGCTTCTACATAAACTAATGACTTATAAGTACAGCACAACTTTAGGGCTCACAAGTGAAAGCTTAGCCTAATAACACAAGAAGATAACTCAATTTTAGGATATATGAGCTTACTATTAGGAATCAAGATATCCATGGTGCATTTCATGCACTCGACCTTGGCATATGTGTATGTGTTGCATATATGCATCCTTTTTGTTGCTTTGTTTTAAGGATGGTTCATATAATAAGCTAAATTCTTTTAACACATGCAAAAATTCTTAGGATTTAGTGTTGAACATATAAAATAAGCTCACTCAATCATCATAAAGCCTTTAACTCATCTAAGACCTTTTTGACTCTTCAATAATGTATTCAAAGGTGAAGATGCCTAATTAAATTGGATCTTGGAGCTTGTCCATAATTAAACAAAAAGTTCCACATTTTATGCCCTTGTATGATTGTATGTGTATTTGTCCATTTATATGTAAGCATCCCTTCTGTAGTGATTTTATTAAGCACTTAGCTTTGTGGTATAAGGTGTTTGTTTAGCATTTTACATCACTTGGAGCATATCACTCAAATTCAAATATTGCACATTAAATATGTTGGCTATCATCTCTAAGAGAGTAGAATGATAAACTACACGGATTTACTCTAGCAAAAATGTAAGATTGTGATAAGATATCAAAGATAATTGGAACATCTTTCCAATAAGGGGTTGTCAAGCATGTCAACATCAAAACCTCACTGTGAATTTGAGATCTCTTAGATACATGACGGAGTATCATAGTAGTTTATGGACCCAAAGACTGTCAAATATATGATAGTTGGTATCACCTCAGGTCGAGCAAATCAATATCAAAGCAAATTGAACCCTTGTTTGATATGATTGAGGCACTTTGTGGGATGGTATGAAAGCAAGCCAAGGAAAGCAAAAGGCTGATAGAGAAAGTGAAGCGAGAGTTCCCCATCGAAAAGGTATTATTAGATATCCTCAAACACCAGATTTATTAAAAATCGGTCTATACCACCCAATACATGTGATTCGTCCAACCTTGTATCAGTACTAGTACAAAATCAATATCAATTATATTTAATTATATTTAATATTTATATATATTATTATACCAACTAGTACAAGGCACCTGATATCTTAAACCTGGCATACGCCTAGGAATAAGATAATAAGCACCAAGAGATGGATGAAAGACTTGGAATTGCATATCCATTTGATGAAGTCAACAATTGCAATATTATCCTTTAATGAACAGCGGATTAAAGGCATTGAGGCATTACAAGACAAAACAATAATCTGTGTCAACTACTTTAATAAGAACAGTCAAGAAGGTATGCAACAACTGCAGAGGAAAATTGAGGAACAACATAAATGATAACTATCATACAGCTACCTTGCAAGCAAGGGGGCAGTCGTGGTCATGTGAAGGTGAGGTTTTACAGTAAGGCACACAGACTCGAGGAATTAGAGAACTTTTTTGACTTAAAACAATACTTCAAAATTATCTAGACTAAACCAAAGGAGTACAGTAGTGACTTGATAAGAACTGCTTGATAAGCACTGAGAGACGCTGAATTGTGGTGTTTGAGGAACTACAAGAAGATCACTAAGAGAACATGCACTATCAGTATTTGGAAAGAGCCAAAGAACTTTGTTGTTGAGATCCAAGGAAGGACTATGTATTTAGCAATTTTAGGTTGGTTCCCCAACTACCAAGTGGTGTAGGGCATACAATTGAGGAAAGGTGGTGCCTACACATTTTCTTAAATCATTCTGCTTGATAGCCAAAACATTATGTGCGATCTCCACTACTCAGGGAGTTTCCAAAGATAAAAATATAATTCGTGATAGTGCAACTGAAGTAGAATACACAAAACAACAATCTCATTAATTGGGAGCAATGAAGATAGACAATGAATGTATGGGCCCAAGTCAAGAAGTCGAAAGGACAAAGATACTTGTGGAGTTTGTGATAGAGATACCATCAAAAGAGTCAAATGACTTAGCTCTAGAATGAAGGGTAG
Organism: Costus lasius; assembly: GCA_027563935.2. Lineage (NCBI taxonomy): Eukaryota > Viridiplantae > Streptophyta > Magnoliopsida > Zingiberales > Costaceae > Costus > Costus lasius. Next base: position 106,989,501 of record CM050448.1, read on the forward strand.
ATCACAATAGCAAATTGGTGTTCGAACGTTAATCTTTAGTTGTGATCAAGGTGCATCATCTAATTTGAAAAAGTCTTGGTTGTGCAAGAATCAACGCAAAATGCACAAGTCAAATATTAAAGTAGAGACTCTATGTCTTAGCAAGGATAGTGTTAGCGTCAAACCATTTCAGCATTCAAAGAAAGTCAAAAAGAGATGGCAAAAGATACAACCTATACCACCTTTGGTGGTCCTGCACAGTTGATAGATCAAGAAAAAGCATGATGCTCCAAGGGGGAAGACAACTACATATGTTCCAAGGGGCAAGGAAGAAACAAGGACTAAAATATACCGGCTCGTTTATGGGAAGAGCAATGCATTTGTCAAATAATAGGCTTGAAGTACAAGACAACAATGGAAGTCTATGTCCCCAGTCCGAAGACCAATGTGAGATAGTGTTTGTAGCTCATCATAGCCATCCTTATTGGCACTCTCAATGTGTCAAGACTAGAGACTTTCAGCACCTTAGCAATGTTGAGATCAAGTTTCCTAGAAATACTAGTAGTGCTGATGCTGGGGATTAAGTGAATCCTTGTGCAAATATCCAATTTGTGGAGAGTCAGCATAGCAAAGCAATGCAAGAGGCAACCAAGTCATCATGCAAAGAGCAAGGTATAAAGGTCACTTAATGAATCAAACAATGTGTCATATTGTTTGAGTAAACTTGAAACGTTTTATTGTAACTCAAAATGATTGGTTTCAACCTAGAAGGAAGCCTCAGAATGTATAATTGGGCCTATGAGACTTGTGAAGCTCCATTGAATCACTCACAATAATGAAATATCTATTGTTGATTAATCTTTGGTCCTAGTAAAATGTAAAGAGCTTAGGAAACAAATATTTATTATAAATTAATCTTTGGCCGTCATATAATTCCAAACAAGGGAAAAGGTAATCTACAATCACCAGCACCAAGTTGTGCTCGCAAATACTATGTCCAAATTAGGTAAACACTCAAAATACTTGTTCGCCACATGAATACATGATAGATTCATCTAATTTGAAGCACTAGAAAAGTGCTTAATGACAAAGAAAATAGGAAAATAATGAAAAAACAATCAATAAGATACTATTAGTTATTACTTATTGCGCATGCTTAAGCTGTTAAAAAATGAATCATTCAATATTTTTATGTTTTTTACACTCCTTCACACAAACAAGCCTCTGATTTTAAATTGTAAACAGTGTACAGTGATCAACCAAACTTAAATGTGGAAATGAACTAAGCTACAAACTTAAATGTGGAAATGAACTAAGCTACAAACTTAAATGTGGAAATGAACTAAGCTACAAACTCTAGAGTGATGTTCTGATATTAGGATTCAACTGAATAACCACTTATCATAAAAGTTTAAGCAATTAATAAAGATCCTAACTATATTCTTAATACGATTGACAACAAAAACTATAAAATTGCTGCTCAGGTCTTAACAAAAACATCTCAATAAATAAACTATCATGTGCGGAAATCACTAAATATAAAGTCCATACTCCATAAGATAGCTACTAATGATCAAAGCAACACTATGATGATAAGAAATACTGCAGGCCCAACTGTAACGAATTGAAACACGGAAGAAAATGTCATTTTGTTGGAATAATAAATGAGTGGGAAAAGACAACGGAAATCGAAGCTGATTATGGGAAAACCTAATTTTCCCATTTTATTTCCAGATCCCCAATCAAATCCAGATTTTGCATACTGACAACTCCAGTACGAAACAAGGAGATGAATGGAAACAAAGGTTGAATGTTGAAGAAAAGGCCAGTAAAGCAAACGAAGGAAAACACAGTCCCAGCTCAGCTGGGCAACTGCCGAAGATGCAGAGGCAAGCCTAGCATGCTATTCGCGAAGTTCCGCATAAACCCTAACGAAAACCCTAATACAGCTAAGAGTAAAAAGGCCAAAGCCTCGAGCTATACCTGGAGGAGAACCTCCGCGGCCGGAGAATCCACGTCGAGGTCCGCCCATCTGCATTGGAGGTTCAAAGCCGCCGGAACCGCCACCGCGGAATCCGCCACCGCCAGGAGGGAAATCCTGAGGTCCACGATAGGGATGGTACCTCCCACTTCCTCCGCCACCGCCGCCGCTACCACTTCCGCCGCCGGAGAACCCTTCTCCTCCTCCACCACCACCGCCGCCGCCGCCGCCGCCGCCACCACCGCCGCCTCTGGGGTAGCGGTGCTGCTGGTGGTGCGTAGGGCTGCCAGACGACCACCGGGACGGCATCCTCCGGCCCCCGCCGTCTTCGAAGCGGTCGCCGGGCCTGTCTCCCGCTCGGTCGCTCCGCTGTCTATCCATCGGCGCAGCCCGAGTAACCCTAGGGAGAAAGAATAGAAGCCCCGCCCGAGAAGTCGAGATGGCCTTCTTCTTTTACAAAAAATAGAATAAAATAAAATAATTCGAGAGAGGCGGAGGCGGGGAGGAGGCGGGACTGGATGAAGCCCTGAACTGAGAATTGGATCCGGTGCGGGATCCTGGGAAAGAAAGAGTACGAACGGTGACAAGCTCTCTAAATCATGAGAAATCCCGGCGCCAACTTGATTGGATGTTCAGCTTACAACAGCTACCAGCAAGGAATGCATCAATCAGCCGTCTTTGTACACGTGTACTCCCAAGCCACCTACCATGCTTCTACTGAAATTGGGAGTCTTTGAGTTAACCTAACCACAATTGCACCCAATATTAATTTAATGGAAATATTTTCAATTTTTAATTAAAAAATATATATTTGTTTAAGTATTATAATCTAAATTTTGATATAATTATAGCAAACACTTTTTGTAAAATTAAATTACAATTTCATCTGGCATTTTTAAGACATAGTAAACATTAAAAACGAAAAATAAAATAAATAATGGAAAAAAATTAAACTTATAAATAAAAATATGGTTACAAAGTTGATGTTAGATCATATTTGTATTGTTCAACTATAGAAACTATGTATTAATATAATATAAATTTCTAATAGCATCGATATTTCTTATATAAAGTTACAACTAATTTTTTATAATACCGTGAAATAAAAATGATTCGTTTCCCATAAACTTAAAAAATTTTAAGGTTTAATTTTTTAAAATAATTAGTACACACAATTATCAATTAATATATACTAACAAATATATTTTTTTAATATTTATATAATTAATATATATATATATATAATAATAATAATGAATTATATATATATATATATATATATACATATTTAAAATTAAAATTACACATATTTAGATTACCACTAAGTTACATTAAGAATCTAGCATATATATTACTTACAATTAAAATGAATTTTCTATTTTTTAAATAAATAATTATAAACATTATGAAATCTTAGTATATTATATTAATAAAAATATTAATACATGTACCTGACCCTTTGCCCACTACTTGAACCCAACCCGACCCGAGTTGGGTACCGTAATGATGCAACTCGAACTCAATTTAAGTATTTAATCGAATACTTGCGGGTGCCGATTAAATAAAAAACTTTTTATTTTAATAATTTTTAAAATTAGTATATAAAATATAATTTTATAAATTATTATTATAAGAAATATATTAATTAATAATTAATTTATTATTATATATGTTAATAATAATAAATATTTGTTTATTATTTCTAAATTAGGCATCATGTATCTGCAAATGTAAATTCAAACTCAACCCGTTTAGCTAATTAGGTACCTAAACTAATTTTAAATGAGTCAAGTCGAATCTAATACCTAACTGAGTTAGGTATTTTTGTCATCCCTAAGTTGGAGGCCAACACAGCAAGTGACAAACTAGGATTTGATATATATTGAGTCAGTGGAAGGGGAGCTCACGGTGAGTGGTATATGTGACTACATGACCAACTCGCCGATGGGGGGGGTTTATAAATTGATGAGCGGTGAGGAGTATTGAGCAACACAACACTGCTACCCAAATTATTAGAATAGAGTCATCATCGACATCCCCTAAATCCATAATAAAGTATTTGTGTACTGTCTTTTTGTCAGATTGATATCCTGATTAGACAAATATATCACACTTATTTATCCCAATTTAATGATCATGACTAAATCAGACATTCATCTCGGTGTGGCCACATACTTTGAGTCATGCATCCATATGGGACCCAAGGATATCATGATTCCAATTAAGGAAGGGGCAAATCCTCTGTTGGCTAGTTGAATCTCTCATATGGTTCATGATATACCCAATGACAATCATTATAACCCTGTTACGATAAGGTGTTAGGTTATGTCAAAGCATAACTCTTACCATATAAAAATACCAACTACCTCAAGTCGAAGAACAAGTACACCTCTGTCACTATGAGATTAAATTGAGACACTAAGTTGAAACCTCACAGCGGGTCTGTCCACTATATCTACTTTGATATACTCATATACTCATGTGCTCAGCGAGTGCGTATACTAGTCTCACATGTGTCATAGTTGTCTCTTATCTACTATGGCATTTGATTGGAGACAAACTTTGAGATGAGATAAAATTTTTCTCCGGGGACATTATCATGTAAATATACACAATCACAGACGTATAAAAAAACAATGACAATGTTAGGATATTATATATAGATACATATATAAAGTGAATATAGTACAAAAGTTTGGACTAACAATTAGTCCTATGGCATAAACACTAACAATCTCCCACTTGCAAACCTCAACCCCATGTCACTAGTATGACCATCATGTCTTTGTTGCACTAAAGCCTTGGTCAGTGGGTCTACTAGATTATTCTCTGTGTCAGCTTTGCATGTCTTTTACATTACCTATGTCAATGATCTCTCAGATCAAGTACAAGTGCTTGAGTATATGTTTGGATTTCTAATCAGACCTTGGTTCCTTGGCTTGTGCAATCACTCCGTTGTTATCACAATATAGCTTAATGGGATCCACAGCACTAGGAACCTCTTGAAGTTCAGTGATGAACTTCTTTATCCAAACTGCTTATATCGCTGCCTCTGAAGCTGCAATATATTCGGCCTCGGTTATAGAATCTGCTACGGTGGACTGCTTGAAACTTTTCTAGCACATAGCACCTTCATTTAGCATAAACACAAAGTCGGACTGCGATCTAAAATCATTTAGGTCCAAATGGAAATAAGCATCAATGTATCCTTGAACACTACGCCCTTTTACAATGTACAACTCACCAAACCTGTATTTATACATAAAACCTAATATACATAACTGCATATTTGTCTTTCATAAATCTAGCAATTACGCTAAAAAATTCTACACATTAAGCCTCTCCATATTTTATTTATTTTAGATGACACTTATAATTAAATTAGAGATAGAAAATAATATGATTAAATAAATTATGATATATGTATATCTAAATACAATTTATTATATATGTCCGTGCGCAGAAACTAGAAATCCTAACATCCCGGCAAGCTAAGCAACTGTTAAAATATAAACTTGAAGAACATTTGGGAATTACTAGCACCTCATTGCCTTAGAGAAATGAAATTGCCTTGACACGTTCCGCAAGTATACGGTTATGACAAAGTAATATATAAGATTATCGATCCCACAGGGAACAAGGTTAAATACCAGGAAGTCTAAATCTCGATAGCTAAGTAATTCGAAATGTGGTTATAAAAGCAATAAGTGAAAACAGGAAATCGATTACAACAGTGTGGAAGATGTCTATAAGAGAGAGATATCGGGACTTCGGTATCCACCATGCTGATGACTCTATCTGATTTAAAATTCATCTATTACAGGAGTTCATATTATTGCACAAGGAATCTTCCCAAAGCTACAGGTCGCCCCCTCTTGGTTGGTACAACCTAGTACTCATCTAAAATAACCTCCTACTCTCGCGGTGGATCGTTTTAGATAAATTCATTAAGTTCAGTGAAAGATTATATTAACCTCAAGCAAATTCTAACTACTTTCGTGTTAAAAGTTCGCAAGTTTTACCTAGAGGATCTGCTAACACGATCCTCCGATCGGTCAGGATAATATCGACGAACACACAATACTACGTGGCCAAAGCAATATCATGAAATAAAAGCAACTAAGTAAAATATGCTCATAAGAATCTAAAAATAATAGAACAAGTTCAAATCGTACGATAGAATACATCAGCGGGCTTCAACCAAGTCCCGAAAGGGTTTTATGCTACAATACTCATGAAAGCTCGCTTAAATCTCTCTAAAAGATCAGAAAAATTATTACCAAACATTTTGGAGAGGAAGGAGGAAGAACTGAGAGAAATCTCTAGAAATCCTGAAGATCTGACGCCTCAATCTCTCGAAATCGCCTCCGAAAAGCTCTGTTGCCTGTTCCATTCACCCTTGCCCTTCGTGCGCCGATTTCTCACCCTTTTGGCCACTAGAAAGAGGGCTTTTATATTCTTTTTATTCGCCTCCCTCTTAGCTTCCTAAAACATATTTTTCTTGCCTTTTTTGGATTTTTCTTGAGCCTGAAATCGAAGAAAAATCGAGTGGAACTCGAACTCATAATCGCGATCACGGGTGATCCCCGACGTGTTCACCCGCCTGTGAAGTGTTTTATGCTATTCTGCGGAGTAAGAATCACCCGTGTTCACCAGGGCGTGAAGTGTACTGTTCGCTCCTGTAGAAATTGTCTTCGATGGAATCACGGCCGAACTCCAAAATCTTTGGCAGGCCGTGATGTGTTATATGAATTCCTCACTTGCATGTGAATCATGGGTGAACCCCGCGGTGTTCACTTGGCCTTGATTCTCAAATAAACTCTAATTGAGCCCAAATTTGTTGTGTAAACTCGTCTCCTCATAAGAAATCACTCCATGACTTTAAAATCTCCAAAATGCTTCAAAAATGAGTAATTTTATTTGAAATTGCGTAGAAACGAGAAAAAGTGAAGATTCTGAAGCAAACAAGTGAATAAGCCTAAATGGAGCCCAGAAACATTGAAATTAGCCTAGATTTGAGATAAAATAGCACGAGAAATAACTGTCAAAATGCAAGGCATCATGTCTCAAACCTGATGCATCACCTTGGAGAAGAAGAAGACACCTCATTGAATGACTTTGATATTAAATTTTGTAATTAATTAAATGGAGATGAAAAGTTGATTTCCTCCTCTATAAATTCTTGTAGACATCTAGTTAAATAAAGTGAATTGAGAGAAGCAATTATTCACTTTTATTCATCTCTTCTCACTGGCCTTGTCTCAGTTATGTGCTAAAAAAAAGGGATCCAATTTTCTAACAAACTAGCATCAAAGTAAGAGATATCATGGCCGGAGTTACCGCTGCTGAAGAGGCTAGCCGAAACTATGTTGCCTCTATCATCGATGAGCCAAGTCCTCGTTAGACTGTCACCAAAATTGCTACAACCTTGCTTCCACCGGCAAACAAAAGGAACAGACAAAGGAAAGAAGATAAAGATTGGGAAAAGTCACGTGATCTCGTCACATTGGTAAGGTTACCACTTTTGTCAACATTTTAAGTTTCGTTTTCAACCAACAAAACTTGAAATCGAGCAGCGGATTGATTTTGTACAGTCAAAATTGATTTTAATCAAAAGAAGAGATGGCTAATTTGAGAAATTTTTTAGAAAAGTCAAAATAAAGTCAAAGGTTTGATTTGATTAGAGACTTAAACTCTATTTGAAGATGGAAAATGCTAATTTGATTCATTTTCAAGTTCCTAAGTTTACTAAAGAAAATTTTAAAAATTGGAGTATAAGAATAAAAGCTTTGTTAGGCACTCATGATGCTTGGGATGTTGTAGAAATTGGTTATGAAGCTTAGAGGGATCCTGCAGTAGTTCAAAATCTCAAGAAAAATGATCAAAAGTTTGTATCACTCATCCATCAAGCATTAGATGACACTATATTTGAGAAATTATCGAACACAACTACCTCAAAGCAATTAGATGACACTATAAGTAAAGCATCTTGATAAGTAAAGCATCGGTTGTAGAAATGAAAACCTTGAGCAATATGTTTAACTCTCCTTTGATTTGGACTTTGCATATTCCACCAAAATTAGTCTCCTGCCACAAAAATTAGCCAGCTCTAGAATCAATAGCATACTTAGTAAGAAAACAAGATATACAATTAAGAAAATACCTTCTTCAATAATACCATAACCGACAAAGTAATAAAGATATAAAACTTAGATATCAACATCAAATACAAAATATGAGAAATCAAGATCAAAGTTAATCTCTCACAAAATTACAACCATAACAATTCAACAAACAGTCCACATTCAAAAGTCTTGAGATATAAATCATAAATTCACAATGAAATCAAAAGGTGAAACATCTTGTAGTTGTTGACACATATTTATATAGTATTTTATGTATGATTTTACTGATGAAATCATCTCCATTTTGTGGTTTACGCTCTATAATTGCCTTATTTGCCTTACATCTATGGAATCTACACCTCCGTCGGTATTTTCGTGTTTTCAGGGCAAAACAACCGAAAAGAAGGCAAATTCTGGTACTTCAAGATTAGAGGAGGCCTTTCAACATTAAGAAGGATCCACTCAAAGATTTTCAAAACGATTGGAGCCTTCGTTAAGAATCACGATCGGGTCATGATCAGGATCATGACCGTAATACGCCTCTGTGCTTGGAAGCTAAAACTAAGCAATCTTGAGTGGGTCATGACCAGAATCACGTCCATGATCGCAGACCCACATGTTTCGAAACTGAGATTTTAGCCATGGTTTTCTTAACCTAATCAAAGGGAAAGGAGAGGGGCAACTTGGTAACCTCTCCCCCTTCAATCAAAAGCCCTAAGGGAGGTCTATTGGAGGGAAAAGCCTCCATGATTAGTAAGTGACGTGAAGGGAAAAGAAGTCTAGATTTTTGCAGGTCCTGGGAAAGGGGCAGCTGTTGATTTCCTGGGGGTAAAGAGGAGTTTTGCAGTGGACAAAGCACAGACCAGCAGTCCATGAGGAGGAGATATAGCCTTAAAGAAGGAGAAGGAGAGGAGGATTTGGCAAGAGGAAGCTCACGAGAGGAAAGAAGCCAAGGGAGAAGGGTTGAAATCCTGTGCAGGGCATGAACGAAGACATCTTTTGCAGCGCAAGGAGAAGAAGAAGAACTTCTCAAAACTCTCAGCTGATCATCTTAAGCATCAAATCCGGTTTGGGGAAGTCTTCAATCTCATTTTCTAGGCATATTTGATAAGATTTGGATTTGTATGAGCATATCTTGATGTGTATTTGTGTGATGAACATGGATAGTGTAGCTTAAACTTTAATCAGGATTTGGGGAAGCCCTTTGATAATCTTATGTTTGAAATAATTATACTCTAAGTATATTGAGTCCTTACTTAACTCATATTGTATGCTTTGCCTGCGTCTCCTGAGAGGGAGTACCTAAGCCTATACTCCCCTGGTGTAAGTGTTAGGGCCTTAGGGGCATCGGGTAGGCTAAGAGGTCACCTGCGCATCGGAACCATTTGGGTTGAGGGTTTATCTTATTCTTATTGTGTGCTTTGCTTGTGTCTCCTGAGAGGGAGCGCTTGAGCCTATACTCCCCTGGTGCAAGTGTTAGAGCCTTAGACGTGTCAGGTAGGCTGAGAGGTCACCTGTATGCTGTAACCATTTGGATTAGACCGATAACCAATCCATGAGAGTAGGGGAGGTCTATCGGAGGGAGCGATGTTCGTCAGGTGTGCATTGGGTTCGTTTGGGGTTGTAAGCCAAAATATAGGAGACTGCTCCGAAGGCCTCTTCGAGCGAACATCAGGTTGTGCTACTGAGAGCAGGCAACCTGTACCTTTGGTACGGATTCCCTTGAGCTAGATAGAAAGTTAGTCTTGGAGTTTGGTTATTCATTCATAAGATGTCAAAGAAATGAACCCATATCCTGATTTGTCTTTTATCCAGATTTCACTCATACAACTTTTGCCATCTACATTCTTGCTTACATAATTAGTTCGGCACTTGAATCTCACAAGTTCGATTTTGTCTAGCTAGTAAATTTGGGATTAGTCGGTACTTGCCCAATAGTCCATGTGGAATCGATATTTTACTACTTCGATAAACCCGTGCACTTGCGGGTGCCCTATCAAGTTTTTGGCGCCGTTGCTGGGGATTAATATCGACAATATTGACAAGATTGAAAAAATTGCTATACTAGACTTTTTCTTTTTCTTTTATAGTTATTATCTTTTTTTTTCAAAATTTTTGTTTCTTGTGGCTGAATTTTTCCTGTCATCTAGAATTTTTAAATTCTAAAAAAAAAAATCTTTTTCACTTGGTTAATTTGCAGGATGTTTGATTCATCAAATATAAATCCTACAATGTTATCTTATATTTCGTGTAATATTTGTGGACGTACATGTCACTCTTCTCATGAATGCCAATTGGGGATTCCATTGGCTATTGACCCATACTCTAGCAATCCTACAATGTTACCTTATGCTTCCTGTGATATTTGTGGATGTACAGGTTATTTTTCTCATGAATGCCAATTAGGGATCCCATTTGCCATTGACCCATACTCTAGCACCTATGATATGGATTGGGGGAACAACCCAAACTTCTTTTACGAGAGTGACTCAAATCCTATGCCACAAATGAATTTTAGAGAATCTGTAGATTTCCACCAATAACAATTTGATTAACCCCAAAAATCAAACTTAGAAACTAGGATTGAGAGCTTTATTGTTGTTCAAACTAAGCAAAATGACAGTATAATTGAAGCAATCAAGGAGCTAACCTCCATGGTGGATGCTTTGACTACACTTAGCAACATGTTGGAGAATCAAAGAGCCCACTAAGCCATCACCTTAGCCAAACCCATGGGAGAGTTAGAGGAGCCTCAGGTGAAGAGCAGCGGGTTAAGTAAGGGTGAATTGGAGAGTAATTTGGATGAGATATCAAACACTAGCATCATAAATGTTGACGAAGAGGAAGCAGTGTGCATTTTACTGCCACCGTATAAACCACTGATTCCTTTCCCCCAAGGTTAGTGGAAGAAAAACCTGATAAGCGATTTGGGTTACATTACAATAAAGAAATCTTGAACCAAGTAGTTGAGGAAATTCATGTCACCCAAATCAACAAAAACTCATTGGAATTTTACATGATTGATGATGATGATGAGGTGACAAAAATTGATATTCAAGTAAACTCCCAACTGCAAGACTTAAAACCAACTATCAATGCAAAAAAAAGAAGGAGCTAAGACACTTGACAACATCAACGATGAGATACGTGAAAATCTGAAATTTGAATTTGAATCTGTCCCAAGACTGAGGATGTTTAACATGATAGTGATCAACTTGCTTTTGAAACACATGAATTTATTTTGGTGGGAATTCTTTCAGGATGGCAAAAAGACAGAAGATTATAATTATATGACTTGTCTAAATCTAGGCTAATCAAATCTTTGATTGTTTTTGGGCTCTAAGTGCGAAAGGCAACAGAAATAGTGTTTTAGGGAAAATCAGGTTTTGGAAGATCAGGACTTAGGGTTTCACCACACAGACAGTATGATAATACGTTCGCAAGTGCACGGATTTATCGAAGTAATAAAAATATCATTCCCAACAAGGATCTGGCGGTCAAGTATGTTAGGGAATACTGGGTGTAATTTAAAATTTTGCAGTCCCAGGATGCAGCGGAAGAGTCATTACACTCGAAACATATTCCTTTCCCAAGGATCCATGCGAGAGAGAAAACACAAGGATGTGTTAGAGATGTATCTCTTTTGCTTGTCGAGATGTTGAAGCCATGTTGAAGGCGCCCAAGTGTTCGCCCTCTACAAGTATCCACGCGTCGACCGTCTCAACGTTGCTCCCTTCCACGCTTGGTGCTAGCCTCGGGAAGAGAATCAAGCCATTGTCACCCTCTTCTTGTCTTGCGCCACCTCCAAGGTAGAAGCGCCAAGAAGAGGTGAGGATGAAGAAGATGCGCCAAGTACTTCCTTCTTCTTCTATGCTTGCGCCACCTTCAAGCAAGGTGCGCCTATGGCCAACGAAGTAAGGGGGGCTTGTGGCAAGGAGATGCCACCAAGCACCGAGACTCCTTGCGCCAAGAAAAGAGGGAGAAGAAGAAGAACTTGCGCCTTTGATGGAAGAAGGAGAGTTCCAAGCTCTCAAGTTGTTGTCCCTCTATGTCTTCACGCCTCCAAGAGATTAGATTAGATAAGAGGGGCAACAAGGGCTTGTTTTATAGAGATTAATGGCGGTTAGGGTTAATTGGAAGGTCAATGCGATTTGGGCATAAATCAAGGAATTTGAACAATTAATTATCTTGATTGAATTCTCAATCATAATCAATAAATCCTTGATTACATATGCGCCAAGCAATGCCATCCAAAGCATCGCCATATGCGCCCAAACACATGCCTAAAGAGGCATCAATCTCATTCATGCGCCAAGGCATGAAGATAGCTTGCCTATTTTAGGTATAGGCGCAAATCCTAATTGAGTTAGGGTTCTAATTATATAAATAATCAGCCCCATATGCGCCTAATACTTTCCAATTAATCATTTTAAGTGATTAAATTCAAATCCAATTTGAATCAATCACCTAGGAGATACCAAATATAGCATTAGCGCAAATCCTAGTCCAACTAGGAATCCATAAGCGCCTATCCTATTATTTCATCCCATTATACCCTTTTAGCCTCTTGGCTTCTCATTACAACTTATTAGCAAGCCTCATTAAGCAATGGGCTTGGCCCAAGGTCCATTATGCATGCTAACCATGTAACTGGATCCAATCCAATTTAACCCAAGGTCAAATGAAGCTAACCATGGTTAATTTGGTCAATATGTCAAAAACGGAAGTTGGCCCTAATAAGTTTCTTCCATCTCATCAGGCCCATTAGCGCTGATGAAATCTTCCAAATTGATCCAAACTATCCAATAACTTGATCATAAGGCAACGTCAAGAGTCTATTGCGTGTGACCCCGTAGGATCCAGATGATGTTGGCAATGATGATAGATCATCATAAGTAGTGAGGGGTATCTAGCAACACATCACTACTACCCATGTCATTGGACTTAAGTCATATGGCAACAACTCCTAAACAAGCAACGAGGATTCCCATGCATTATATATATATATATCCCTTTGCCTAAACTGATATCCCGCCATTGGATTTAGTCTCAAGTTTATCAATCCAATATATTGGTCATGACTCAATCAGTGTGCCCACACATTCCTGTCATGCACCAATGCGGTGGGGCGCCCCGAGTGGATATCATGCTTCCTTTGAAGGAAGGGGCAAATCCTACTGTTGGTCATCCATGTCTTTATATGACTTATGACATGCCCAATGACAGTCGTTTTAATCTCCCAATTACGGAGAGACGTAAGACTGCATCAAAGCATATCCATCATCAAATCTAGACAAGAATACCTCACGTCTAAGGATCAATGCAAACCTCTTACATGTGAGATTGACTTGTTGACTAGACAAGTCAATCCTCACGGTGGATCACTCCAGTGCATCCAATGCACCTGTATGTCTGCGTTACTGTGCCCCGCACCTAACCAGCCCATACACCAGTCTCACATGCACCAAAAGCTATCCCATATCTGCTAAGGTGCCTTGACTGGGGATAGCTTATGAGAATGGATCCAACCAAACTCCTGGGACATTATTTATGCAACTCTATACATCAACGCAGGTAGAAAAGTCTGCACAACAACGACCATGCCTCTATAAAGAATAATAGTTCTATCAAAGTACATTCAAACAATGCTTGACCATGTGCATACATTGGTCTGCAAGGCATATACACCAACAAAGTACCGATTACACGGTCGATCTATTTCTAGACGAATCGAATCTGTGGTTTTTTTTTGGAAACTTCTAGTGCAAGAAAACAAAAAAGATAGTTTTTAGGGTTTAAATCAATATGCAAAAGATTGGGACTCGGGATTTCACCACACTGACAATTATCAATTATAGCGAATAAAATCTTTGAAAAGAAAATTATAATGTTGAAAGGGATTTTTCCTATAGTACAGATTACCTCCTCCCGAAGTGTAATCTGGTATCTAACTATGTTAACTCCCTACTCTCGTGATAGTTAACATAACAAGACCCATTAAGTTTCTGGAATAGTAATCTCTTGAAAATAATGCAAAAAGACACTAGGATAGTGATTAGAACTCTTTCCCTCGATCTGGAGACGAAGAAGTGATCAAACCCCTCCTTTGCGTGATCTTTAGCCGGAATTCTGCCCTGGAAGTGATTTTCGCCATAGTCGCCGCCTTTGTTCGTGTTTGTGCATAGAAGCCCTCTGAAACACTTCCAAAACCATTTCTTTTATAGTCTAATCCATATAGAACCCATCTAGGAAGGTTTCTGGAGAGTTTGGTTCAATTCTGGTTCGGTTTGGAGTCGAATCGAGTGAGAAACACGAAAGGCGGACGTTTTTATGGCCCGTAATAAGTTTACGGTCGAGGCCATAAATGCTTCTGTGTCTACAGCTCTTTGTACACAGAAAGTTTCACAGACCATGATGGATTCACGGCCTCACCCGTGAAAGTTTCTGTGCACTATTTAACTTAGTTGATTTCCTTCGCCCTTTGAATGCAAAATTACGACCGGCCACATAATTACGGCCAAGGCCGTGAAAATTGAAATCTCCACCATTTTCGCTCCAAATTTGGCATATGACCTCATAATTTCCTCAGGAACCGTGCTATGGCTTCAAAATTCGCAAAATCCATCATTTTTGTGCCTTTTTACCTACATTTTCATAAAAACTAAGAAAAGTGAAGATTCTATGCCAAGTGAAGTAAAAATACCAAAATTAGCATAAAATCATTCAATTAAGCCCAAAATATGATATAAAATATAGGAAAAAATGCGATGTAAATGCAACTCATCAAATACCCTAGACTTAAAAGTTTGCTTGTCCTCAAGCAATATTCTGATGTGTATGGAGAATGTAAAAATAAGAAAAATCTCATTCGTTCTTTCCTTTAATAATGTCCTTTAGTCCACAATTCAAGCAATCAATTTTTTTAGAACTTAAATAATTTTAAGAAAAATCATAATAGAGATAAGTTCTCAAGAGTTTACAATCCAAGAAAGATAAAATTCACAGCTCATGTCATATCATTCATTCTCACGTACTAAGTATCAAATACTCTCAACTTAATAAATCCACATTATTCAATAGACAAAGATTTATTTCAAGAATCTTGGTGATGTTAAAGATAGAGATTTTTAGAGCAATTTGGTCTTTAAACTGTCATGTGTTCTTTTTGTTAACAACATAACATTGTTTAAAGTATACCACAAAATATTATAATTTAACCTATAGCTATCTCTTTTTCTCCATTTTTAATTTTTATTTTCTCCCTCTTTTTTTTATTAGACTTCAACTCATATCTTCGGTACCACTGCAAATTTTTCGCAGTGCTAAGTAGATGAGTCTTTTCTCTTTTTTTTTTCTTTTTTTTTGAAGAAAGCTGGTTAGTGGCATGGTACTTAAATCGTTATCGATGCTTGATCACAACAGATTTAAAGTATACCAACTCGTGGTATAATATACGCAACCAGAGGAGTTGGAGCAAATCTCAGTTTAAAGAAATATCACCAATTTTCTATTCATAAAAATTTCCATCAAGCAAAAATAGATAAATTAAACTTCAAGTAACAAGATACTATGCACGTGTCGTATGAACATATAACAATTCACATATGTATTTTATCAATACCAAAATTGAATTTACTCAATAATCTAAGTCTATATGAAATTTCAAAAATTCCCTAAGTCATCAAATTAATCACTCAAAATGTTTCCTAAGTCTAAAATTAAGGATCAAAGAAATTTGATTATTCTTTAATAATCATAAACATACAAAATTCATATCTATAAAGCTTTTGAAGGAAAAACAATATATGAAGGACACCCTAGACTTAAGTTGTTGCATATGTGTATAGACATTAAATTAATGAATGACAGATTTCAGAAAAATTTTGCAAGAGTTCCCTTTATAATGTGAGTGAAACCCTATACAGTTATATCAATATATGTAAATGCGACTCAGAAAAATCTGGAGACTTTATTACATCAAAGATATCAACATTTCATATGGTAAAAAAGTCTCAAATATCAAAATACCATCACATTTTATCATCTAATTCATATTTTACCATACTCACAAAGAAAGTCATCAAAATCACGGTCGGTATTCATGGCTGCACCCGTAATTATTTCGTTTGGCATCTATTCTTCAAGTAATTTTTTTTTCAAAAACTCCTACATATAAAACAACCTATTAAAAGATTTTCCATCAATAAAAATTCATCAAATCATGCTGCCAAAATTCCTAAAACAAATTAAAGAAAAATCAAAAACTGAAACTAAGAGTAGTAAAAGTCAGAAATTTGGGTTGCCTCCCAAAAAGTGCTTGTTTAAGGTCATTAGCTTAACCAATACTTCATGTCATGGCGGAGTTGGTGAATCAGTGTCACAGTATAGAGCATATAGCCTTCTGCTTTTTCTTCATCTCAAGAGTGTGCCCACTGATGACATGCAAATATATGATATATCGTGGCTTAATTTTATTATTATCTTGGAGTAAATTGCATGTTTCGTCTCAATTATTTACTTAAATGCTTCATATTCTTCAGAGTCTTCACTTTTCATTTGTTTTTTTTGAAATGTAGGTATTTGGCCTAAAAAATGGTGGAATTTCAAAGATCTGAAGATATAGGATGACGCCTCGTGATGATACAAAGCTACATGCCAAATTTCATATCAAACGGAGCCCTCTACAGAATGCACGGCCATGGGTGTGTATCCATGTACGGTCGTGCGTGAACTGACTACCCTAGGCTCTGACGAGATGTTCACGGGCATGGCCGTGCATCCATTCACGGCCGTGAAGAGTAAGTTTTCGGGAAATAACTTCTCACTGAGCCGTGCACGGGCGTGCCCGTGCACCGATACACGGCCGTGTATCGTCCCAACAGGCGACCAGTTTTTCACCCGATTCTTCCTATTTTCAAAGCGGAATTTGGGAAAAAATTGTGGAGACCTTCCTAACTTGGATACGCAGGTTTTGGGACCAGAATCATCAGATTTGATCAAGCGGTTGAGGAGAACAAAGAGAAATGACGACAACCTAGGGTTCAGAGCGATTTTCTGGGCGACAACACTGTTTTGGCTCGATTTCTCCGCCGTTCCGACGTGGATCTTCGTGCTGGACCTTCTTCCATCAAGGATTTACCCTTCCCTTTGGTTTGATTTCATTTGCATGAGAGATTTGATGTATTTCATGATGTACACGATAGCTTAACTCTATTTTCGGGGTTTTGGGCATAGTCCACTGTAAGATGTTGAATATTATGACTTGATCTATATATTTCTCTTATTTATCTTTGCTCTTATTCATGTCTAGGAAGTTTTATTTCATGTTTGTATACCGGCCATACATATGCATGCTTTAGATGTTGTGGGAAGGACTGAGAGGTGAACCACAGTCATCGGAATCCCTTAGACTGAACTGGTGATTTCGGCAATGAGAGTTGCCGAAATCACTCGAGGAACTCTAATCCTTCACAGAACCCATTGGGTCCGCTTAACCCAGTAAGCTACGAGAATAGGAGACTTGGGTTAAGTTGGATATCGAACCGTGTCCTGAGAGGAAGCGTGTCTGTACCTTAGGAAGGATTACCTTAAGAAAATAGGTAAAACTTAATTAAAAATATCAACATTAATATTTCTACATTCTTCAGTGCGGTGAAACCCGATACCCCGATCTTCTCTCATAGACTTTAAATCCTGATTGCTTATTTTTTGCCTTGCTTGTTCTTTATTTGCTTTAGTTTAATTATCTGCACTAGGATTTTAGACATTTCTCCATTAATTGTTACCTAGCTACTTGTTGACTGATCAGTTAGTACTTGACCCCTAGTCCTCGTGGGATAGATACTTATTTTATTACGCGATAGACCGTGCACTTGCGGTAGCAGCCTGTCTAGGCCCTATCACCCACCAAAGTATAAATCCAGTTAAACAGGTGGATCTATGTTGCAGTAGCCAGTACATGCATACAAAAACAAAAGTTAATGTCATGCAAAGAATAATCAATAATTTTTCTATATTTATCCAAGAGTAATATCATGCATTCTTCCATTAGATTTGTATCAACAATTGAAAGAAGATTAGTATTAAAGTCAAAGAATTCAGACCTTGGGTTGATCAAGAAGTTTTCAAATTTTATTTTGGGTTTTTCACTTACCTCAACGTCCATGTGATCAAGAATCTCATGTGTTATCATCTTTTGGGTACCTGTGGTTGGATTTGCATCACTTCATCTACCTCATGATCATTATCCTCTCACCATCTATAATGCAAATCCTTAATGATTTTTCCTGGAGAAAAGGAATTGATGATTCATATGGTGGTAGTGGTAGAATTAGGCCTGGCAAAAAATTATACGACCCGCCAACACGACACGACACGACACGAGTTTTCGCGGGTTTGGGTTTAACATAATCGTGTTTCGTGTCATTATCGTGTCGACCCGTTTATGACACGCTAAAATTCGTGTCGTGTCGTGTCGTGTCGCGGGTTGACCCGTCTAACCCATATATAATATATATTATATAAAATTAATAATTTATAGATAATTTTAATATAGTGAGTTAAATAGGTTATTCATGTCGTGTCGTGTCAATCGTGTCGTGTTGTGTCATCTAATAACTTTATATTATAAATCGTGTCAATCGTGCCGTGTCGTGTCGTGTTATGTGACACGACCTATTTATTAAACGTGTTAATCGTGTCGTGTCGTGTCACCTGTGAAATAAGCGGGTCGTGTCTGTGTTTCGTATATTGACACGTATATATAAACGGGTCGTGTTCGTGTCAAGCACAATCGTGTCACGTGTCAAGTATGACACGACACGTTATGACACGCGAAACACGAATTGCCACCCCTAGGTAGAATATACACAGGATCCTCTTTCTTATTTTTCTCCTCAATTTCTTTCTCTTCAATGGGGTATTCCATCCTAACACTATCAATTTCACCCTCGTCTATCTCGCTAGTTCTTATTTGAGAATCCTTAAATTCATCATCCTTCTTCTCACAAGACTCCAAAAGTTTAATTTTTTCTTCAAATGTGTCCCAAGTATATGTGTTGCAAGACACTATGTTATGTGAGAGGGGACTAAATGACTGGTAAAATGTTGAGGAAGGCTCAATGTTAGAATTTTCAGAATCATCAAAATTTGTAGAAGGGAGATCATAATCAGGAGTTATGACTAATGATTGTTCCAACTCTACAAAATTCTCAGATTCATCATAGATTCCTTCCTCTATATCATTTTTATCAGTGCTATAAATCATACTTCTAAATTCCTCACTTTGTTTTTTCATAGCAGCTATAGTATTTTCAAGCATGGATTCTTGAGTTTGACCAAAGTCTGGTTGTGGAATAAATGTTGGGTCATTCTGATAAAGATAATTTTGATGGTTCTCCCAACTTTGATTGTAGGTACTAGGGTATGAGTTAAAGCATGGAGGAATCCCAAATTGACATTCAGTATAATGATGCCCATGATATCCACAAATATCGCAAATAACATATTTCAAATTAGAATATTGCATTCTTAAGTATTCAGTATATTGAGTAGAAGAATTTACCTTGCTGTAAGTGATTGAAATGCATCCGTGTCATATTCTCTTGTCATTATTGGTGGCACATAGCTCTGATTTGACCATTGACATTGGTTAAACATTATATTTTCAATAAAATTCAGAAATATAAAATATAAAATAGGAAACACAAAACAAAGCTTAAAATATGTAGTATAGTGATTTTTGAGTTTTCCTGTTCATACAATGTGTTAATCCAAAAAGAGAAAAATAAAATAAACTAACTATATAAAAAAATGCGAAAGACAAATAAAACAAAAAAAATGACAACAAAAACAAATAAAAAATAAAAAATAAAAACAAAAACAAAAACAAAAACAAATAAATAAAAAAAATGTCTAGTCTATAAATCTCACGATTAAATCAATATTGACTGGCCTGATTCCCGGCAATGATGCCAAAAACTTGATACGTCCGCAAGTGCACGGATTTATCGAAGTAATAAAAATATCATTCCCAACGAGGATCTGGCGGTCAAGTAGCGATTACACGGTCGATCTATATCTGGACGAATCGAATCTGTGGTTTTTGTTTGGAAACTTATAGTGCAAGAAAATAAAAAAGATAGTTTTTAGGGTTTAAATCAATATGCAAAAGACTGGGACTCGGGATTTCACCACACTGACAATTATCAATTATAGCGAATAAAATCTTTGAAAAGAAAATTATAATGTTGAAAGGGACTTTTCCTATGATACAGATTACCTCCTCCCGAAGCGTAATCCGGTATCTAACTATGTTAACTCCCTACTCTCGTGATAGTTAACATAACTAGACCTATTAAGTTCTATGAAAAACCATGTAAATCCTTTAAACGAATCCAAACAACTCCCGTGATTGGATTTGTAGGTTTGAAAAGAGTAGATCCGACGTTGCGATTCACCTCCTGGTCCTTCTCGCAACATCTAAGACATAAACATACTTGATCAGGGTAATTCACATAAATCAACACAATTCTAATCAAATCAACTTTATAAAATTCAAGTCAAAGATTTACACAATAAGTTTAATCCATAAATCTTCAATGGGCTACACCCCTAATCCCGAAAAAGAGTTTAAGCGAACATGTTCTTTGAATACAACATATTTAGTGATGAATTCAACAAGTAATCTCTTGAAAATAATGCAAAAAGACACTAGGATAGTGATCAGAACTCTTTCCCTTGATCCGGAGACGAAGAAGTGATCAAACCCCTCCTTTACGTGATCTTTCACCAGAATTCTGCCCTGGAAGTGATTTTCGCCCTAGCCGCCGCCTCTGTTCGTATTCGTGTGTAGAAGCCCCCCGAAACCCTTCCAAAACCCTTCCTTTTATAGTTTAATCCATATAGAACCCATATAGAAAGGTTTCTGGAGAGTTTGGTTCAATTCTGGTTTGGTTTGGAGTCGAATCGTGTGAGAAACACGAAAGGCAGACGTTTTTACGGCCCGTAATAAGTTTACGGTCGAGGCCGTAAATGCTTCTGTGTTTACATCTCTTTGTACACAAAAAGTTTCACGGACCATGATGGATTCATGACCTCACCCGTGAAAGTTTCTGTGCACTATTTAACTTAGCCGATTTCCTTCACCCTTTGAACGCAAAATTACGGCCGGCCACATAATTACGGCCAAGGCCGTGAAAATTGAAATTTCCACCATTTTCGCTCCAAATTTGACGTATGACCTCATAATTTCCTAGGGAACCGTGATATGACTTCAAAACTCGCAAAATTCATCATTTTTGTGCCTTTTACCTATATTTTCATAAAAACCAAGAAAAGTGAAGATTCTATGTCAAGTGAAGTAAAAATACTAAAATTAGCATAAAATCATTCAATTAAGCCCAAAATATGGGCAAAAATGCAATGTAAATGCAACTCATCATATGAATTTTTTAAAAATAAACTCTTTGAATAAAAAATTATAATTATGAAAGGGACTTTTCCTTGGGTACAAGTTACCTCCTCCCCAAGCATAACCCGGTATTTAGTTACACTAATTCCCTACTCTCGTGACAATTAATGTAACTTAGCCCATTAAGTTCTATGAAAAACCATGGTAATCCTTCAAACAAATCTAAACTACTCTCGTTATTGGATTTGTAGGTTTGAATAGAATAGATCTAACATTGCGATTCACCTCCCAGTTCTTCTCGTAACGTCTAAGACGCAATTGTACTTGGCCTGGGTAAATTACGAAGTGAACACAATTCTAATAAAATTATGACATAATATTCATAGCAAAGAGTGAAAATAAAATAATTAATTCATAATATCAGTGGGTTGCAACTCCAAAATCCCGAAATTAAGTTTACTCACTCATATTCAAAGTTGACAGCACATATATAGAATTAACTTGCATTGAATCCTATCAAAGATACAAAATTTAACTAAGAAAATGAATAGAAAAGCTTGCCCTCGATCTTGAGATGAAGAAGAAGTAATCAATCTTCTCTTTTGCGTGAAATCTCGCAGGAAATTTGCTCTGGAATCTCGTCTCACCTTAATAGCCGCCGCCGCTGCCTGTGTTCATCCTAAAAGAGTCTCCTAAACCCCTCCAAAATTCTTTCTTTTATACTTTAATCGATTCAGAACCCTTCAAGGAACAAATCTGGAGAGTTTGGTTCAAATCCGGCTTGATTTGGAGTCGAATCGAGTGAAAAACTCAAAGGGGCAAAAAAAATTCACGACCCGTAAACACTTTACGACTGCGGCCGTAAATGTTTCTATGAATAAGGCTCTTTGTACACAGAAAAAATCACAGACCGTGAAAGATTTATGGCCTCACTCGTAAAAGTTTATATGAACTTTTTAACTTAGCCACATTTTCGCCCTTCGAACGCAGAACTCACGGCTGGCCGGAAAGCTCACGTCCAAGGCCGTGAAAGTTGTGTTTTTCACCTTTTTTGCCCCAAATTTAATGTATAAACTTATAATCTCCTCAAGAATCATGCCATGGCTTTATAACTCATGAAATCCATCATTTTTGGGTCATTTTACCTGCATTTTCATAAAAACCAAGGAAAGTAAAGATTTTATACCAAGTGAAGTAAAAAAATGCTTAAAATTAGTATAAAATCATGAAATAAGCCCAAAACATCCTATAAAATACGGGTAAAAATGTGATATAAATACAACGCATCAGGAAGCAACCCAAGTATCTTACTCTAGTTGATTTTATTTCTAGCATTTTTCCTTATTTATTTTAGTTGCTTTCATGGTTTGTGTAGTTTAGTTATATTAATATCTTTTGATGAGTTTTCTTGATGATTGGTCTGAAATCCTTGTTGATCCGATTATTCTATAATGTCTCGGAATGACACTAGGAGGTATTGATCAATTCTAAAAACCCTGCTTTTATTTATTCCAGATTAGGTTTTCCTCCAAATTACAGTTTCTACTCTACTCTGCTTTAAAATTCTGATATTTGATAATGGGGATAATCTTATATTTATTGTAGGGGTTCTTAATGATCAGCTGCTAAGAATAGGAGAACCCCAATCAGAAGCAGCAGATTGGATCAACAAAAATGTTATTGCTTTTCTCCTTGCTAGTGACATCAGTTACATTGTTGTCGGTAATGAGGTGTTGACAACAATTCCAAATGCAGCATTTATCCTTGTTCCAGCTATGCGGTTCCTCCATTCTGCACTTTTGGCAGCAAATCTCAACTTTCAGTATTTTCAATTCTTGAAGAACACATGAAGCCCTTTTCATGCTGAATGCACAGCCTTATATTGGTGTTGTGTCCGTAAGTGCACGGATACTCGAAGTAATAAAAGATATCGAACCCACAGAGACCTACGTGTTAAGTACCAAATAGTCGAATTCTTACTAGCTAAGCAACGAGTGAATGATGGGTATATAAGAACGAAAATAGCGAATACTGTAGTAGAAGATCGAAGAGAGAAAACTGGGACTAAGGTTTCATCACTTTTTAATTCTCATGACTAGACATAATAAAGATTTTATTAGTTATTCAAATCATGATAAAGAAAAGTTTACTTTAAAAAAGAAATTGTCTCCTCTCGGACGCCCAATTTACACAGAACAGCCTTCACTCCTGTGACTTGTTGCTCAGTGTTAAATAAAAGTAAACTAGACAAAGAAAATTAAAATCACCTCTTGGTTCATATTTAACTCTTAAAGTCTACTTCTCAAGTAAAATTAAATACTCTCGTATCTTAATTTCATAGGTTTTTCCTAAGGGGTTCTAACAATCAAAATCACCTCTCAGTCCATATTATCATGTCTAAAACAATGAAATCAAAACTCACATGTAAGATAAGCATCATAAATTAGGGTTCTAGGACTTAGCTATTCTCATAGTCTAGGTTTCTAGATCTAATCTAAGGGTTTCAGGTTTGTAAATCACCTCTCGGTCCATATTACAAACCCTAAATCATGCAAATAATAATTTCAAAGTAAATAATCATACAGGCAAAATTATCATTCAAAGAATAATTAATAAGTAAAAATCATCTAGTCATTACAAAATTAAAAAGGGATTACTGCCTAAGTCCCAAAGAAAAGATTATGTTACCATGAAGTTGAAAATACAACAAAAAATTATAAAAAATCAGAATTCAAAAGAGGAAGAATAAGAAAAGTTATTGCTTTCACAAGGGTGTGAAAATTTTCACAGCCCTATGAATTTTTCCAATGCTACAGTAACTGCTACAGTAAATCACGATTTTCCTCTCATCTTGAATTTTTTGACGCTGATTTCTCCCTCGATCAAACTCCTTTCGATCTAAAATTTCTAATGTATCTTCTCCTCCTATGGGCGAAGGTCTCCTGAAAATTTTGCCCCTTGAGGTTGCCTCTACGCCTCTCAGCGAGAGGACGAGCCCTAACGGCGCCCTTGTCAATTTCTTCCTTGATTCTTGATGAAATTGGATTATTCTTGTCCTGAAATCTTCTCCTCCTTTTATAGAACGATCCCATATTTTTTGATTTTGAAATGGTGCTTTAGATCTCCTCAATTTAGCTTCGGAAATTTTTAAAATGGGAGGCGGCAACAGAAGACTCGGGCAACAGTAACTTAAGAATTACGGCCGTGGGAATTTTTAGGGCACTACCATAATTTCGTCTATAGAAAATTTTAATGAAATTACAGCCCGTAAAAATTATCATGGCAATGCCGTAATTTCTTCTGTGTAAAATCTCCAGAAAATTACGGCCGTGAAAATAATTATGGCAATGGTATAATTTTCAAACTATCTCCGATTTGCTTGAAAATTGACGGGCAGCTTTGTCTCGACGTCTGAAATCCATTCGTGCACTCAGATCTTTCAAAATCCATCAAAATTAAGTCTTTTTTTTTACCTAAAATTGCTTAAAAAAAAGAGAAACAGTGTAGATTTCGAAATATTTGACAAATAAGGCTTAAAAACAAGCAAAATAGCATAAATATGACTCAAAAAGACTAAACAATCAATACAAAATTACTATGAATTTTTGAGTCATTAGTTGGATACACAAAAGAGGAGGCAATGACTATGACTCTCGCTGACCCTCACTTACCGGGATAAAACAGGCTATGGTCAAGCTGATGACCTTAAATTAGCTCCCTTGGGATGAAGCCGAAGCTCATCCTTTGCTCACTTATTTATTCCCAGCATTGACATTCAGTTTGTAGTTGTTTTGGGAGTGTTATGTTGGCCTTGTTGTGCCCTTTCATTACTTACATTGTTTGTCATTTTGGTTTTCATATGTTCATGTTTATTTTGCTATGGTTTTTGATGTTTCTTCTTGTTTTAGATGATACAGGTATATCCCCCATATAATCCAAGGAAGATAGACGTTTTCGGTCATTTTTCCAGAAATCACAGGCGGGTCATGCTGAAAATCATGACCGTGATTATTATTGAGCCAACATAGAAATTTCGCCGAGAGCTTTATGGCGGGGCTGTGACCATGGTCATGGCTATAACTTCTTGGCGCAAAAACTTCGCTGAAAGGATAACGACTAGGTCATGATGAAAATCTTGACCGGGATTTCTTGAAGGCAGAATGCATGAATTTTGCGAGAGAATTGCGACTGGGTGATAATGAAAATCTTGATCGTGACACCTGTGTAGAAATTTCGACGAAAACATCACGAAAGAGTTGTGACCATAGTCATGGTCGTAAATGCGGATGTAGAATTTTTACGAGAAACTCACGACCAGGTCATGATGGAAATCTTAACCGGGATTTTTACACAATAGAATGCAGAAATTTTGACGAGAGAATCACGGCAGGGGCTGTGACTATGGTCACAGCCATAACAACTACGCGCAAAGTCAGCTAAAGAGGATAATGACCGGATAATGACCGGCCGTAACAACTTGCCGCCCAACCCGTCAAGCTTCTAAACTTAACACCGCCTGACCTTTTCACTGAGGGGTCCCATTCCTCCGCAGAACTTGCGAGACCCACCAGCTCTGCCCACCACTCTCCGCTGCTCACTTTTTCGGAGACCTCCAGCTTTCCGGCGACCTTCCCGACCACTTCTGGCGATCTTCAGGTTTCATGTTTTCTATATTATTCTCACCGAAATCTCCATCTTTGACAGCTCTGCTTTTTAGTGCTTTGCAGCAGCAACTTCATTTGCATCTTTCGCCTCGACCATGCCTCCTCGCAAGAAGTCGATGAGAAAGTGACCAGCCGGTGCTTCCCATCCAACTCCTCCACCGTCACAACACCCAGGTCCAGCGGAGATACAAATGCGTGATGAGCTCCAAGCTGCTCATTACCCCAAGTCCTTTCTGGTTGATGGTCATCAACACGAGGCGTCCTGCATCGGACCTCCCAACTTCAACGAAGACATCTTCTGGAGATGCATATCATTAATGACCTCCTACTCCCCACGGAGTGCCCGAGCATCTATGATATCAATTACGGGACAGCACAGACGGGCGTTTGCACCTTTGTAAGTCTCTCCCTCTTCTGCCCCTTTATATATATTTCGTGCATCGAGGACGATGCATTCTCTAGCTTTGGGGGGAGATTTGCATATTTTGGCTATTATCCTGACATATTTCGGTATCGTAGGGTCATCATGCTTAAAACCTTGCTGTTATATTCTTTTTAAACTTGATGGTTGAATTGTTTCATTCATGGTTAGATTTATCTCTGCCACTTGCTTGCCATAATCTTTTATTGAAAATATTCTATGCACCCCCGCTACTTTAAAAGAATAAATTTTACATAATATTTATTACACAAAGCCGACAAAGCTTTATTTTCTTATAACTCTATAATATCCTGAACGATATATTCTAGTCACTTGATTCCTTATACACTGAACATTTTATGATCGAACTTTAATAAGCTTCGCATCTAGGTATAATCTGTGCTTTTACATGCGTACTGTATGCTTGGATAGAGATAGACTGAATCACTCACCACCCTTGTTCCTCTTGATAGCTTTTGGTTTATGCTCCTCTAACTTGGCACTATAAGAGAAGGAAAAAGTAAAAAAAGAAAGAAAAATGTAGTGGTACTGAAATAACGACTTGGAACTGCCCGCAAAAAGAGAAAAAAGGAACGAGCAATGGTACCGAAGTTGTAACTTAGCACTACAGAACAAAACAAAGGAAAAGAAGCAGTGGTACCGAAGTTGTAATTTGGCACTGTAGAACAAAACAAAGGAAAAGAAGCAGTGGTACTGAAGTTCCAACTTGGCACTGCACACAAAAAGAAAAAAATACAGTGGTATCGAAGTTATGAGCGTCGACCTTTTCTGATACTTTGTAAAGTTTATCTTTACTTGGGCACTCAAGTGGATTTTGACTCACGTGGTGGGTAAATTTCTGACATCGATATTCAACTTATAATACAGATGTTGTCAACAGATTTAACCTCGATATCTAGCTTTACATTTTAACATCTTTACAATCTCTAGTGCTTTGTGCATCTTGTGACTAGATTATGTCTTAGCATTTTCAGATCATTAAGAAATATGACTTTAGTTGAAACATTATTGTCCTAATCATTTCTTATTATTCCTTTTACTTGAGGACAACCAAAGATTTAAGTCTAGGGAAATTTGTTGACACATATTTATATAGCATTTTATGTATGATTTTACTAACGAAATCATCTCTATTCTGTAGTTTACTCTCTATAATTGCCTTATTTGCCTTACATCTATGGAATCTATACCTCCATTGGTATTTTCGTATTTTCAGGGCAAAACAACTGAAAAGAAGGCAAATTCTGAGACTTCAAGAATAGAGGAGGCCTTTCAACATTAAGAAGGATCCCCTCAAAGATTTTCAAAACGAATGGAGCCTCCGTTAAGAATCATGACCGGGTCATGATCTGGATCATGACCGTAATACGCTTCTGCGTTTGGAAGGTGAAACTGAGCAATCTTGAGCGGGTCATGACCAGAATCACACCCGTGATCGCAAACCCACCTATTTCGAAATTATGATTTTAACCATGGTTTTCTTAACCTGATCAAAGGGGAAGGAGAAGGATGATAGGGCCTAAACCTGATAGGCTACTACCGCAAGTGCACGGTCTATCGCGTAATAAAAAGTATCGATCCCATGAGGACTAGGGGTCAAGTACTAACTGATCAGTTAATCAATAGCTAGGTTAACAATTAAATGACAAATGACTAATGTCCTAATGTAAGTAATTAAACTGAAACAAATTAAAAACAAGCAGAGCAAAAAACAAGCAATCGGGGTTTGAAATCTATTAGAGAAATCAGGGTATCGGGTTTCACCACACTGAAGCATGAAGATATATTAAAGTTTGATATTTTGATTAAGTTTCACCTATGTTCTTAAGGTAATCCTTCCTAATGTACAGACGCCCTCCCTCTCAAGACACGGTCCGGTGTCTAACTTAACCCAAGTCTCCTACTCTCGTGGCTTATCGGGTTAAGCAGACCCAATGGGTTCTGTGAAGAATTAGGGTTCCTCGGGTTATTTCAATAACTCTCGTTGCCGAAATCACCAGTAGAGTTTAAGAGGGTCCGATGATTGTGGTTCACCTCTCAGTCCTTCCCACAACATCTAAAACATGAACATGCATGACCAGTACATAATCATGAATGAAAACTTCCTAGACATGAATAAGAACAAAGATAAGTTTGGATAAAATGTAGATCAAACAATAATATTCAACATCTTACAGTGGGCTACGCCCAAACCCCGAAAAGAGAGTTTACGCTACAAGATTTTTATCATGAAAAACATGAAATCTCTCATACAAATCGATTCAAACCAGAGGTGGAGGTAGATCCTTGATGGAAGAGGGTCCAGCACGATGATCTTTATCGGAACAGAGAAGAAATCACGTCGGAACAGTGTTTTCGTCAAGAAATCACCCTCAAACCCTAGTTGTCTCCCCTTTCACTCGTTCTCCTCAACCACTTGATCAAATCCAATGATTTTAGTCCCAAAACGTGCGAATCCAAGTTAGGAAGGTCTCCACAAATTTTCAGCAAAATTCGCTTCCAAAATAGTAAGTTATGGGTGAAAAATCGGACGCCTGTCAAACTGGGGGCCATGCCCGTGTATGGATGCACGGCCATGCCTGTGTATGGCTCGGCGACATTAAATCTTTAGAAAAATTGCTCTTCACGGCCGTGCATGGGTTCATGGGCGTGCCCGTGAACGTCTCGTCATAAAATCTAAAAGTGCAAGTTCATACATGGTCGTGCATGGATACACGGCCATGTCTGTGAAGAGCATAGATAACTCTGTTTGAGCTGAAATTCGATGTGTAGCTTTGTCTCATCATGAGGATTCGTCCCATATCTTCAGATCTTCTAAATTCCATTGATTTTAGGGCAAAACCCCTATATTTCAATAAAATAAGGGAAAAGTGAAGACTCTACAGAATATGAAGCAATTAAGAAGATAAATGAGACAAAACATGCATTTTACTCTAAAATAATAACAGAAATAAATCACGATATATCATATATTTGCATGTCATCAAAATACATCGGACTTAAAGTTTTGCTTGTCCTCAAACAATTGAATTGTCTAGAACACGGTGATGAGATGAAATGGGGGATCTCAAATAGCTTAAGTAGGTCTGGTAAGGTTATAGGTTAATCACAACAAGTCTCAAGTTATAATGCAGTATCGAAAGCAAATTAAACTAAATATTACTAGCACAATCTATTAGAGCATGCGAAATTGACAGTACCAAAAGTCTTTATAATACATCTCTCATAAATGACATAATTGATCAAGCATTCACAAAGTAAATAATTGTATACCAAGTCATGGGAAAATAGCATCAGTACCACATAGTCCCTATGTGGTCCCCTTTTTTTTTTTTAGAACAGTGCCAAACCATAGAAGTGGGGGCATCCTGGCTTCGGCACCACTGTTTATTATTTTGATCATTGGGGATAGTCCCAAGTGTGATAAACAATGAACTTAGGTACCACTATCCCTTTTGTTATTGAGATGTTGTGAATAGTGCCAAGTGGAAGTATGATGTGCAATGTACAAGAACACTTCGGTGCCACTATTATTATTTCTGATTCCCATGACAAAGTATACAAATAAAGGATAGTTATGAAGCAAGATGCAATCAATCATTACACATGAGATGCATACCAAGGGTAAGGTAAAGTAATAACACACTTTTCAAGATCATACAAATAATGAATTGAGTTAATTACATCATTCAACTGCATTAAAACAAAGAACTATATATGTAAACCATAACCATTATAGACAATTGACAAGTAAAAGATAAGATTTCCATCCCCATCAATCAAGTACTCATAGAACAAGTCAATGCCAAAGGCAAAGCAAATAGCATAAAGAAGGGGTGAGGGCAAGACACTTAAGATGTTGAAGCAACGAGAAAACTAAAACATGCAAAAAGGGAAATGACAATATAATAAAAGTAAACAAACAAGTAATGACTAAAGTAAACTACTGGAAAAGCAGAAAGCTGACCGAGTGATGGGTGAAACCAATGATGCTCATCCCCAGCGCCGATGCAGTCTCGCCTGAAGGTCATGCACAGACCCTAAGAGAGAGGACTATACGCGTCCCTGGCGATCTACCACAGTCTCAAGATTGCAAATCCGATCGAGCCCTTCATCGACGGAAAGGTGAGTCTCTTGTTGGGGGTCTCGGACAAATTGGATCATAGTCTCCATATGGTCAAGCTGGGTGGTAGGCTGATGCCTTGCATTTTAGTAGTAATTTTCCTTTGTATTTCATGATAAATCTAGGCTTATTTTGATAGTTTCACACTCTTTTAAGACTTATTTGCTTGAAAGTCTCAGAATCTTCACTTTTTCTTGCTTTTGTGGAATTTCAGGCAAAATCACCCAATTTCGACCTCTTTTGAAGATTCTAAGGTCATAGGGTGATTTCTTATACAAAGACGAAGCTACACGTCAAATTTGGGCTCAAATGGAGTTAGCCTGAAAAATACGGCAAGGTGAACCCCATGGGGTTCACCGGTTCTTTCGCCAGACGTAAGGTTACTTCACAGAAAGCTTTACGGGCAGGTGAACCCGGCGGGGTTCACTCGTGATTCTCTCTGTTGCGCATCGCTCAAACTGGCCAGAACACATCACAGGCAGGTGAACCCGGCGGGGTTCACCCGTGCTTCTTTCAGCTGAAACATCCCAGAGCACATCACAACCAGGTGAACCCCACGGGGTTCACCCGTGATTTCTACCAGGCAGTTCGACACTTACTCAGATTTTTGGCGATTTTGACCCCGTTTGATGTCCAAATTTGGCAAATGAGGATTTTTTGGAAAGCTTATTCGAAGGAGAACACAAGGGATATAAAAGCCCTAATTTTTATGACCTAAGAGAGGAGAAATCAGTGCTCGAAGAGGCTAGGGCGGACGAAAGTGGCGACAACACGTTTTTGGGGCGATTTTGAGAGATTGGAGCGTCAAATCTTCACGATTTTTGGGGATCTTCTTCAATTTTTCCTCTCCTTCCTCTCTAAAACACTTTGTAACCATTTTCCTGACTTTTTAGAGAGACTCTTGTGAGTTTTTATTAATTTTATAGCGTAAACCCTTTTTCGGGACTTGGTTGAATCCCGCTGACGATTTCTTTCATGCTATTTTAATTTAATTTTGTTATTTGGATGTTCATATGAGTATATTTTACCTTGTTGCGTTTATTCCGTGATGTTGCTTTGGCCGCATAATATCATGTTTCAACCGACGCGATCCATACCGAGAGGAGGGTAGTGGCGGTGGAACCCCTAGGTAAAACTTGTGAATCCATGACATGAGAGTGCTTGATTTTCACTCGAGGGCAATATAATTTTTCACCAAACTCATAGGGTTTATCTGGAAAGATCCACCGCGAGAGTAGGAGATCGTTCCGGATAAGCACCAGGGTGTACCACCGAGAGGGGGCATCTTGTAACTTAGGGGAGATTCCTTATGCAAAATTATGAACTCTTGTAATAGATCCTTTTCTTCGCATATTAGATACGTCAGTGTGGTGGATACCGAAGTCCCGATCTCTCTCATATAGATAACCTCTTCGTCGTTGCGTTTGATTTCTTATTTTTAATTTAAGTTCTCAAAACCCCGTTTCGATTCGCTTAGCTATCAAGAGTTAGATTTTCTGGTACTTAACCTTGTTTCCAGTGGGATTCGATATCTTTTATATTACTTCGACATAACCGTGCACTTGCGGGTCGTGTCAAGTTTTTGGCACCGTTGCCGGGGAACAATGGTTAATTTTAGTATATTTCTAAGGACTAGTAGACTAAGCTTTAGTTAGTTTCTTTTATTTACTGCTATTTTTTGTTACTTTCGATTTGTCTCCTGCCTTGCGACTTTATAATTGTTACTGATACATTTTATGCAAATAAGTTCTAGGGCAGGCGAATTCTTTGATATTGACCCTGAGATAGAACGGACATTCAGAAGAAGAAGAAAGCACAACCAACTTCAGAGGAAGATGGAGCACATTCCTCATGACGTGAATAATGATCAAGTACCCCAACCGGCAGGGGACAACAACCATAACATGACGCTGAGAGATTATGCTGCACCTTATACTCATGGGTTACAATATGGAATTGCAAGGTCTACAGTAGAGGCCAATAACTTCGAAATTAAACCTGCACTACTTTCTATGGTTCAATAGAACCAATTTGGTGGTTCCCCTCTTGAGGACCCCAACATGCATTTAGCCATATTTTTAGAATATTGCGATATATTGAAGATTAATGGAGTTTCTACTGATGCTATCATGTTGAGACTGTTTCCCTTCTCTTTGAGGGATAGAGCAAGAGCATGGCTACACACTATACCATCGGCTTCAATAAAAACATGGGCAGAGTTGTCACAAGCCTTCCTTTCAAAGTACTTCCCTCCTTCCAAGACAATACAACTGAGAAATCAAATCACAAACTTCGTGCAAAAAGATGGAGAATCCTTGTATGAGGCTTGGGAAAGGTTTAAAGAGCTGCAGAGGCTGTGCCCACATCATGGAATTGCTACTTGGGTTTTAGTCCATACATTTTATAATGGGCTGGAGTATAACACAAGACTCACAGTAGATGCTGCGGCCGGTGGAGCTTTGATGAATAGAAGAGTTGAAGATGCTATGAACCTCCTCGAGAAAATGGCGATGAACCATCATCAATGGACATCTGAGCGAGGTATGCCTAACAGGAAGACAGGTAAGTTCGAGCTAGATATGTTAACTGCTCTTAATGCAAAGGTAGATAATTTAACTAGAAAAATTGATTCTTGGTCTGCAAATTCATTGGATGCTAATTCTATATCTTGTGAGTTATGAGGGGTTGTAAGCCATGCAGGTGCAGATTGCCAGCTGGGGATTGGTTAGTTGGTCCTGACTCAGCCTGAACACTTGAATACAGTTGGAAACATTAACCCGATGAATAACACATATTCCAACACATATAACCAAGGATGGTGCAACCACCAGAACTTTTCATACCAGACTTCCCAACTAGTGCAACAACAACCGGCACAACCACCACAACCACCACAACCACCACAGGCAAATTACAGGCAATTTTCAGGATTCCAAGCTAGAACTTACACTCCACCACCAAAGTCAAATCTGAAGTCTCTACTTGAGACTTTTGTGGTGGCACAGATCAAACAAAATGAAGTAGTGAATGAGACCATGAAACAAATGACATCGAAGTTAGATGCCTTAGCCACCACAATAAGATGCTGGAGACTCAGCTAGCCCAGCAAGCTAGCTCATCTACTAGACCTTCAGGACAGCTCCCATCCCAACCTGAAGTCAACCCCAGGGAGTATTGCAATGCAATCTCCACTCAAAGTGGGAAGCAACTCGAGGACCCAAAGATGCCAAGTGATGAGATGCAAGAGGCTGTAAATCAAAATACAAGGGAATTGAACCAGGAGAAAGCATCGGTAATACTTGAACCTGCTAAAGAGGAGAGACCTTATGTAGGACCACCTGCCTACAAACCCCCCATCTCTTTTCCACAGAGATTAGTCAAGTCCAAGTTAGACAAACAATTTGGTAAGTTTCTAGAAGTTCTGAAAAAGCTTTATATTAACATGCCTTTTGTCGATGTATTGTCAGAGATGCTTACATATGCCAAATTTCTGAAAGACATCTTGTCCAATAAAAGAAAGCTAGAGGAGCAAGAAACTGTTGCACTTTTTGTGGAGTGCAGCGTGATTATCCAGAACAAACCCCCCCAAAAGCTCAAGGACCCAGGCAGTTTTTCCATACCCTACCAAATTAGGGAGATGACATTCCAGCGGGCCCTTTGTGACTTGGGGGCGAGTGTTAGTTTGATGCCTCTGTCCTTATGCAAGAAGTTGAATTTAGGTGACTTGAAGTCAACCACTATCTCACTACAATTGGCTGATAGGTCAATCCGCCGAGCTATTGGGATTGTGGAGGATGTCCCTATCAAAGTAGGCAACTATTTTATTTTGACAGATTTTGTTGTGTTGGAGATTGATGAGGACGACAAATTACCTATCATTCTTGGGAGACCATTCCTTGCCACAGCTGGCGCAGTGGTCGATGTTAAAAATGGAAAACTGGATTTAAACATCGGTGAGAATGTTGTACAATTTAATTTATCAGACTCTCTAAAGAAACCTTCTCTTGCAGGTACATGTTGCCATGTTGATATCATAGAGAGAGATGTGAAGCACATTGAAACGTACAAGAGAGAAATCGACCCGCTAGAACTATGTTTGCTTGATGCTGAGGACCGAGACATAGATGGCCATACTACTGAATATTTACTATTGTTGAACTCGCACCCAATTTTGGAGTTCAAGTCATCAAAGTTGGAAACTCTTTCTAAAGTGATCTTAGGAGAGACAGAAGAAAAGAAGATTGAGTATGAGTGCCTTCCTAGCAACCCTCACCATGAGTTCCTTGGTAACAACTCTACATATCAAATGATAGTCAACGCCAATTTGAACAAAGAACACACTAAGCAATGGCACGACCAGCACATTATCAAAGAGGAATTTCCTGAAGGTGATAAAGTTCTGCTCTTTAACTCTAGGCTAAGATTGTTTCATGGAAAGTCAAGAACAAGGTGGTCAGGACCCTTCACTGTGCAACAAGTATATCCTCATGGGGCTATCAAGATTTGGGCAGAGTATACAGGAAGTTTTATTGTGAATGGCCAGGGACTAAAACACTATTATCAGGATGACCGAACTGACAAAAGGGTTGTTCTCACACTTTTTGATTCATCTGGTGTGGGTTGATAAACATTGTTTATAGTCGAGCTATAGACCTAAAACTAGCGTCCTTGGGAGGCAGCCCAAGTTTTTTGCTTGTTTATTTCTGTTATGTGTTGATTTTTTTTATTTTAGTTAAAAACTCTTATAGGTGGATTTTGATGTGTTTTGTTTTGTTTTCATGGAGGTCTTTGCTGATTGAGATTTATTCTATATTGTAGGCATACTTTCTGGAGAATAGGGAATCAAAGCCAAGCATTTGTTTGCAGCATAGTGTGAATCACGGCCAGGCCGTGATTATGGCGTTCACCCATGATAACATGCAATTTCTGCTCTCTCCCGGCCCTCCACCTACTCCTCTTATGTATCCGGACTTCGCATAGAGGACTATGCGACATTTAGAGTGGGTTCTAGGGCTTCCGGGTCTCGTTCACGCAAGAGGAGATAGCTCCCCCAGACATCAGCATCGACACCCGCTCCTCTCACATCACGGTATTGCATAGAGGACTATGCAAGCTTTTAGAGTGGGTGAGTTGTCTCTACTCTGGTTTCTTTTTGACTTACGACTGTGGCATGACTTTTATTATGGATGGATGGATATTGTGGCATTATATCTTATATGTCATTTTATTCGTGGGCCTGGTCCGCATCTTCAGGGCCCACTATGTGATAGTTTTGTATGACACTTTGGTATCTATTTTTTTTTTGAGTTCACTTGTCTATTATGAGTCTTGTCCTATGATAGCCATTTCAATTTTATTTTTTTTTTTAGAAAGTTGAATGCATGATTGGTTAGGAATAATCAAAGATTGTTGATAGTACCTCCTTGTTAGGGATTCTTTTTGATCATATCCATATGCTCTATGATTTTGAAATTTTGTAATTTGGATTGACTTTAGGTTGTTCATTAGTGGTCAAACATTTATATGGCTGTTTAATCAACTCAAGCTTGCAACTTACATGAGAATCGTATTGAGATGCATATTCACTTAGTTATTCTTTGATTTCCTTTCTATTGTTGGGGGGACACTGCATTTGTTAAAAGGATATGTTATCAACTGCTGGGCATAGCATAAAAAAAAAAACTCGCCCTTAAATTCCTCTACTTGTCATTGCGAAAAATTAGCAAAGGTACCAAAGGTTATGAGTTGAAATCTAGGAGATGTGAAGTGAAATCTATAAAGAGACTCCTCTACTTGGCACTGCGAAAAATTGGCAGTGGTACCTAAGGTTATGAGTTGAAGTCTAATGCAATAATCAGTGTATCATACCCTAAATGAAACATTTGAGTTAACCACAATGATTTGATTTGGAAGAATTGGAACTGCATGAGTGTTATGTGTAAGCTTAATTGAATCCTATGTTTGTTGCTTACTAAGTTGACTAACATCTAGTTATTATGGGATCAAACTGTTGAACACTCGAAATAATCACTTACTTGATTTCTCCTGATTAGATCCTGGATTGCTAGTAAATGTTTTTCTAACTTGGATGTATACCTTAACATGAAAGATTGCTCTTATACCCATCATGTATTTTATCTTATTTTATTGCTAAGGAAAAGCAAAGATTTAAGTCTGGAGTATTTTGATGTCTTAAATTTTAGTAGTAATTTTTCTTTGTATTTTATGATAAATCTAAGCTTATTTTGATAGTTTCACACTCTTTTAAGACTTATTTGCTTGGAAGCCTCAGAATCTTCACTTTTTCTTGCTTTTGTGGAATTTCAGGCAAAATCACCCAATTTCGACCTCTTTTGAAGATTCTAAGGCCATAGGGTGATTTCTTATACAAAGACGAAGCTACACATCAAATTTGGGCTCAAACGGAGTTAGCCTGAAAAATACGGCCAGGTGAACCCCATGGGGTTCATCGGTTCTTTCGCTAGACGTAAGGTTACTTCACAGAGAGCTTCACGGGCAGGTGAACCCGGCGGGGTTCACCCATGATTCTCCCTATTGCGTAGCGCTCAAACTGGCCAGAACACATCACAGGCAGGTGAACCCGGCGCGGTTCACCCGTGCTTCTTTCGGCTGAAACATCCCAGAGCACATCATGACCTGGTGAACCCCACGGGGTTCACTTGTGATTTCTACTAGGCAGCCCGACACTTACTCGGATTTTTAGCGATTTTGATCCCGTTTGATGTCCAAATTTAGCAAATGAAGACTTTTTAGAAAGCTTATTCGAAGGAGAACACAAGGGATATCAAAGCCCTAATTTTTATGACCTAAGGGAGGAGAAATCAGTGCTCGAAGAGGCTAGGGCTGATAGAAGTGGCGACAACACATTTTCGGGGCGATTTTGAGAGATTAGAGCGTCAGATCTTCACGATTTTTGGGGATCTTGTTCGGTTTATCCTCTCCTTCCTCTCTAAAACACTTTGTAACCATTTTCCTGACTTTTTAGAGAGATTCTTGTGAGTTTTTATTAATTCTATAGCGTAAACCCTTTTTCGGGACTTGGTTGAAGCCCGCTGACGATTTCTTTCATGCTATTTTAATTTAATTTTGTTATTTGGATGTTCATATGAGTATATTTTACCTTGTTGCGTTTATTCCGTGATGTTGCTTTGAACGCGTAATATCAGGTTTCAGCCGACGCGATCCATACCGAGAGGAGGGTCGTGGCGGTGGAACCCCTAGGTAAAACTTGTGAATCCATGACACGAGAGTGCTTGGTTTTCACTCGAGGGCAATATAATTTTCCACAGAACTCATAAGGTTTATTTGGAAAGATCCACCGCGAGGGTAGGAGATCATTCCGGACAAGCACCAAGGTGTACCACTGAGAGGGGGCATCCTGTAACTTAGGGGAGATTCCTTATGCAAAATTATGAACTCTTGTAATAGATCCTTTTCTTCGCATATTAGATATGTCAGTGTGGTGGATACCGAAGTCCCGATCTCTCTCATATAGATAACCTCTTCGTCGTTGTGTTTGATTTCTTGTTTTTGATTTAAGTTCTCAAAACCCCGTTTCAATTCGCTTAGCTATCAAGAGTTAGATTTTCTGGTACTTAACCTTGTTCCCTATGGGATTTGACATCTTTTATATTACTTCAACATAACTGTGCACTTGCAGGATGTGTCATAGGCCGCTGTGGAGAAGGTGGTGGTGGCTCAGTCCCGAGGGGCACATCGTGATCCTCAACTGCCTCTATTCTCCAGTTCCATTGCTCGCGGACTGTGGTGCGTGCGGGATTTGGCAGTGGTAGCTTGACATCACTCTCGGGGTAGAGTTGGCTGTAGAGTTCTCCCTCCTTGACTATCATCCGCATGGAGATGCAGGCGTCAAGGTCAAGGTGGGAGCTACCCCGAGCTTGCTCCATCTGGTAAGGTTAGACCCCAACCGCGAGAGCAAGTGGAGTGAGAAGTCCCCTGAGAGTAATGGC
Organism: Costus lasius; assembly: GCA_027563935.2. Classification (NCBI taxonomy): domain Eukaryota; kingdom Viridiplantae; phylum Streptophyta; class Magnoliopsida; order Zingiberales; family Costaceae; genus Costus; species Costus lasius. Next base: position 107,028,217 of record CM050448.1, read on the forward strand.
ACCTTTCGGTGCCCTAGAAACTTTCTGGAGTTGCTTGGCGAAATAGAAAGCGGTGTTGAGTCGTACCTCATGCAGCATAGCCCAAAGAAATAGGAGCTCAGATGCTCGAACAAGACCATCAGATTCTCCTCGGCCAAAGATAGTATGTGCCACGACACTGTGCACATACTTCAGGATGGCGTTGCCGAGAGAGGTGGCTCTAGCAGTTTTGGTATCAAAAGGTGGGTGACCGGTTAGTTGATCCCAGAAGGTACTAACATTGAATGCTCTAGGTGTCAGCCGCGTCCCATCAGTGGGAAAGCCGTAGATCTGGTTCAGCTCTGACAAAGTAAGTACAAACTCGGTATTGTTGAGCCGGAAGGATAAACTGCCATCATCTTCAACGGTATGGATGTTGGCATGGAATTCCAATGAAAATAAAAACTCCAACATGATGGGGATATATGTGGGGTAGGAGATCGTGAAGAACTGCTCCCACCCTGTACACTGAAAAAGCCACTGCACATTGATGACACCAAAATATATAGTATATTTTGTATCATTTTAGATATCTTTTCATGCTAAATTGAAGATCTTTTGCTTGTTTTCATGCTAAATTCATCGAATATTGCAAAGTCTACTCCTATTTTGGTTTTTCATGATTTTTAGGCAAAAAGACACTATTTTGGGCGTTTTCAAGCAAAATCAAACACATAGAAGAATTACCATCATCAAGAGGAAGATACACAAGAAATTTCACGCAAATCGAGGCCAAGAACGAAAATACGGCAGTACCGTAAAGGATTTTACGGTACCGTATTTTGAGGCGACTGTATTATCAAGAACATGGCCGTATTTTGGAGCTTTTCCAAACAGAAAGATTTTGTGATTTTATGGCATTGCCGTAAAGAATTACACTGCCATATTTTGGAGCGTCTTCAGAACAGAAATCTTTGCTGAAATTACGGCACTGCCGTAAACTTCTACACGGGCCGTATTTTCCAGACATATTCCGACCAGAAAGTTCAACCGAAATTACGGCACTGCCGTAAACCATATTACGGGCCGTATTTTCCAGCGTTTCCAGAACAGAACACTCAAGTTATTTTACGGCAGTTCCGTGAGATATTACACTGCCGTAATTCCCAATCAAAAACACGATTTTTACGAGTCTGAATTTTGCGTGAGCCATAACTTTTGATCCATAGGTCCAAATTGAATTCTGAAAGATGTTCTGAACTCGTCTTTAAGCGGAGAAGGCATATGAGGTAGAAGGAAGAACTTTTATCCAGTATCGAGGGAGAAATCACCAGAGAGGCGGCTAGGGTTTGTTCTCACACCGAGAGGCGTAGACGGCACCTCAGGCCATGATTTTCACGCAGAAGCTTCGCTTGGAGGAGAGAAAGACACCACAGAAGTTTCAGAGCGTTTGGAGTCCGATCGGAGGAGAAATCGATGAAACAGCGGTGACAGCGCTGTTGATCACGAAATTACAGGTGTAATATACATTACACTCGTGTTGTAATGTTGTTTTCTTCTTCTTCTCTGATTTCTAATTATTCTAAACTATGCCTTATTGTAATCCTTCCTCCATGCAAGCTTAAACATATTTTGGGACATAGGGTTTAATCCCTTTGATTTTTAATGATTAGATAACTCTTTCTTTCATCATGATAATCTTCGTTGTGATAATTTTACTCTTGTGATAAATTATGCTTAGATTCTCTATAATTGCATGTTATTAATTATGTTCTTAGAGTTTTCGCAATGAGACTGAAAGGTGATTTGCTTGAGAGCTTGGACCCATAGAATTGCATATTAGGATCCCTTCCCTAGGTTAGATCTAATTTGATATGTTCTAGTAAATTAATTGCCATAATCATAACATGAATCTATAGATCGAGTCTATTTGTCAAATGTGGAGATCTTGCACGAAAGTGAGGATCGGAACGTTGGAGATCCATGAGTAAAACTAGTGTTGAGGCTCGGATGCACGAAAGTGATCCTTGAGATTCCACTAGAGATTTTCAACCTAGAATTCGGATGCACGAAAGTGATCTTTGAATTCTCTGATTGATGATTTACTTATCTTTAGCCTGGGATAAATCTTGCGCGAAAGTGAGGATTTATCTCTGCGTGATTGTTTGCACGAAAGTGAGATAATCCCTTTATAAAGTAAATTAGGTCTTTATCGTAGCAAGATTTGATTGATGAACCTTTTTATTTATATCTTATCATTGAAATTAAGGTGGATGAAACCCTAGTCCCATGTTTATCTCTTTGATTATCTTTCGAGTTATTTTTATTACCTATTTGCATCATATTAGGTTTACTTAGCTAGTAAGAATACGATTATTTGGTACTTAACAATAAGGTCCCTGTGGATTCGATACTTTTCTTTATTACTTCGATAGTTCCGTGCACTTGCGGAATCCTATCAAGTTTTTGGCACCGTTGCCGGGGATTAGTCCTAGGTAAAACGCCAAACAACTTTGGGGCTATCACACATCTTTATGGAAACCTAAAGTATTCAGTGTGGAATGACCAAGGAACCTGGTGGTAACCACCGGGCAGCGTGTGAGGGCGGTAAGCTTGGCAAGCTGCTCAGGATCTCGGTAAATAATCCCATAGGGTGTTGGCGGCGCTGCTGGCGGCGGTTGTTGTGCGGCAGTGGCGCGGGAAGAGGAAGCTCGGTGCTTAGATGTCACTTGCTTGCGTCGAGACATGTTGGTGGTATAGGAAGGTCACGGGAAGGTAGTAGCAGGTAGTGAAGATGCATTGCAGACGTCGGAGGTGTCGGAGGAAGGTCGGCGGCGGCGGAATAGCGGACAGCAACAGGAATCCGGGCAGCGGCGAACGGCGACGATAAACGCTGATCGGCTGCGAAAACTTGGGGAAAGAGTAGCCAGAGGATGGTGAGGACGGTGGATGGTCGCCGGCGGTCGATTGGGTACCGGAGGTGGCGGATCGGAGTGGCAGCGCTAGGGTTTCGTACAAGGGTGTGTATGCGGGTGTGCAAGCGTCTATTTTATAAGCTAGATCGTGCACGACCGTGCACGGATGCACACCCCGGCCCGTGCATGTCTCGGACAAAAACGAACCTAGCTTCACTTACTCTGCACGGTCGTGCATAGGGCTGTTCATGGTCGGTTAACCGAACCGTTGACCATAGTCAACTGGTTAACCGAACCGAATGGAAGGGAAAAACCACGAACCGTTTCCAAACCGTTCGATCGGTTAACCGGTCAAACGGTTAACCAGTCAAACGGTTAACCGATTATAATTTATTTATTAAAATTTATTTTAAAAAATTAATTTTGACTATTAATTATTATTATTTAATAATTAAATATTTTAAAAAAATTAATTTTTAAATTAATTTTAATTATTAAATATTATTATATGGTAATTATATATGTAAAATAATAAATTTTTAAGTTGTAGTGAATGGGTTTTGAACTCATGACCTACTAATTCGCAAAACAACCTTTAACCATTACACTAGATAAACAATCTAAATATAATTTTGAGATATAAATATATATACCGATCGGTTCGGTTAACCGGTGAAAATTTTTTCTCCGAACCATAACCGAACCGAACCGAACCATTATACTAAAAAAACCGACCGTGAACCGAACCGATTCATTCGGTTAATCGCCCGTTCTGTTCGATTTGGTTTTTCGGTTTTTTTGAACAGCCCTAGTCGTGCATGGATGCACGGGAGCGCCCCCGTGCATGGATGGACACGCCCGCCGTGCATCCCTTGGCGAAAATTGATAAAGCTGTTCACGGTCGTGCAGATCTTCACGCCCCTGCCCGTGAACATCTCGGCGCTGTTTGCAGAAAAGTTTGCGAGGCATTCATGGTCGTGCATGGATGCACGGGTGCGACCGTGATGGCTTGCAAGTGCCTGAAAAATCCAGAGAAATTACCATCAGCAGGGTACAGCCTAGAGAGCATAAATATGAAAGAAAAAGTGAAAAACAACAAAGACTAAATTATGAAAATAAATAAGAAAGAAGATAAACAAGAGGTTGGGTTGCCTCCCAACAAGTGCTTCTTTAGGGTCACTAGCTTGACCAACGTGATGCTCATGGTGGGTCTGGTGTAGCAGAGGCAGAGCAAGTGGCGTGGAGCCTCTGCTTCCGTCGTCGCTCATGAATTGCACCTATTAAAATAAGTACAATATATACAAGTTCATCTCTAACTGTCTTGACAGAAAGTGGAATAACAAAGTTATACAATATATAGGCTTTCGCAAGGTCAATGAAAACTTCATCACAAATATTCCCAATGTTTTCATCTTCAGATCGGTTTCTGTGGCGTCTTCAGTGTGAATCATCAAAGCCACTATCTTGTCTCCTCTTAGACCAATCGAGTCATCGGGTCTATCGCTAAAGTATTCAGGAAAAGCTTCTGAGACGAGTTCCATCTTGCTCCTTGACTGCACAGTGCCTTCCTTCACCACCACTTTGCTTCCCTGGAACCTGAAAAATAGAATTCTTTATCATTAGTAGAAAGATTGAATGGCATATTATTTCCATTAATGCAAAAAGTCATTATCCTGTGTGGGACATCGATTATGGCTCTGATCGCAGCGAGGAATGGCCTGCCCAATATAAGAGAAAAGTGGAATTCTCAGCCATATCTAGAATCATGAAGTCTACCGGGAGAGAGAATCCTTTAATTTGCAATGGCACATTCTCGGCAATCCCAAGCGGGTGAAGCTTAGAGCTGTTTGCGAACTGTAGAACATGAGATATTGATTTGAGATTTCCCAAGTCCAGCTTCTTGAAAGTGACGAATGACATGATGCTGACTCCAGATCCTAAATCCAAGAGTGCTCCATCGAACACAATATTGCCAATCATGCATGGTATATCAAAACTACAGGGTCTTCGAATTTGAGAGGTGGTTGTTTAGTCATGCAATATGTAGAGTTTTCAGTAACAGCCATTTTCTTCTCGACGTCTGGTGTTTCAGGAATTTTTGGGTCAGCCTTCTCATTCTGACTGTCAGACTCTTCTTTTTCTTTCTCAATATGCTCAGCTTCAAAGTCCTTTAATTCCTCATCACCACTTGTCATGATGGCATTGCATTGGTCTCTCGGATAATGAACTGGTTCGCTGGTCCAGTTATGTGATTTGGTTCTCAGTCATTTTCGAGTGTGTGGATACTGAGTCCACTTTCATGTTCAGCTGGCGAATCTGCTCACTCACAGAGTCATTGTGCTTCATTTGACTTGCCATTAAATTCTCCAACATCGACTCTCACCTTGATTTTTGAGGATGATCTGGTTGTCTTTGGTTGGCAGATGGATGTTGTATTCCAGGAGGAGGCCTGGAATTAGAAGAAGAATTCGGATTAGAAAAATTTACAGGAGGGATCTGTCCTTGGTTCAACCTGTAGGAGAAATTTGGATGATTTCTCCATCCTGGATTATATGTGTTCGAGTAGGGGTCGTTCTGATTTCTGAAATTCCCAATAGCGTTGACTTGTTCAGAGGGAGCGTTCAAGATGTGGCAATCATCAGGGAAATGTCCTGTCACTCCACAAACATCACAAGTCATAGAGTTAGAAGTAGAAACATTAATAGAATCAAGCTTAGAAGAAAGTGAATCTACTTTTGCTACTAGGGAGTTAATCATGTTCATATCAAACTTCCCTAAACTTCGAACTGGTTGGCTCCTCTCTCCTGACCACTGATAATGGTTGAGGGCCATGTCCTCAATCAACTCCATCTCATCATCATAATTTTTATTCATTAATGCCCCACCACCAGCAGCATCTACAGAAAGTCTGGTCTGATATAACAATCTACTGTAAAAGATATGAATGATTACGCATTTCTGTAGACCATGGTGTGGGCACATCCTCAGTAATTCCTTGAACCGGTCCCATGCTTCATAGAGGGACTCTTTTTCTCGTTGGACAAAATTGGTGATTTGATTTCTGAGCTGGGCTGTTTTGCTCGGTGGGAAATACTTCTACAGGAAAGCTTGAGATAATTGTTCCCACGTTGTGATAGAGCCCTGCAGTAGAGATTGCAACCACACCCTAGCTCGGTCCCTGAGAGAAAAAGGGAAAAGCCTTAGTTTAATAGCATCAGAGTGAGCACCATTAATTTTAAGAGTGTCGCAGCATTTTAGAAAAATAGATAAGTGAAGGTTAGGGTCATCAGTGGCTGCTCCACTAAATTGGTTCTGTTGCACCATTTGCACAAGGGACGGCTTGATTTCGAAGTTGTTAGCTTTGATAGCCGGTCGCGATATGCTCGAGTGCACACCAGAGATGGCGGGTGCTGCAAAGTCCTTCAAAGAGCGATTCACATTGGCTTCCATTATTTGGTTATCAGAAAATTATCCATCAAGCTTCAACTTTTTTAAGTTTCTTCTGACTAGACGGAAGGTACACTCTATCTCCGGATCTCCAGGTACAAGTTCCCCTGTTCGAACAGTATTCCTGGGCATAAACAAGTACCTTGACAAAAGAGATTAGTAGCACCGCACCAAACAAAAACTACAACTAAAAACAAAAAGCAAAGAAACAGTAAACAAACAGAATAAAAAGTAAATAAAATCTAACTAAACCTAGTCTACCAATTTCCTGATCGCGTTAATATTGGCAACCTAGTCCCCGGCAACGGCGCCAAAAACTTGATAGGGCCTAAACCTGATAGGCTGCTACCTCAAGTGCACGGTCTATTGTGTAATAAAAAGTATCGATCCCACGAGGACTAGGGGTCAAGTACTAACTGATCAGTTAATCAATAGCTAGGTTAACGATTAAATGAGAAATGACTAACGTCCTAATGCAAGTAATTAAACTGAAGCAAATTAAAAACAAGCAGAGCAGAAAACAAGAAATCGGGGTTTGAAATCTATTAGAGAAATCAGGGTATCAGGTTTCACCGCACTGAAGCATGAAGAAATATTAAAGTTTGATATTTTGATTTAGTTTCACCTATGTTCTTAAGGTAATCATTCCTAAGGTACAAACGCGCTCCCTTCCTCTCAGGACACGGTCCCATGTCTAACTTAACCCAAGTCTCCTACTCTCGTGGCTTACCGGGTTAAGTAGACCCAATGGGTTATGTGAAGAATTAGGGTTCCTTGGGTTATTTCGACAACTCTCGTTGCCGAAATCACCAGTCCAGTCTAAGGGGGTCCGATGATTGTGGTTCACCTCTCAGTGCTTCCCACAACATCTAAAACATGAACATGCATGGCCAGTACATAATCATGAATGAAAACTTCCTAGACATGAATAAGAACAAAGATAAGTTTGGATAAAATGTAGATCAAACAATAATATTCAACATCTTACAGTGGGCTACGCCCAAACCCCGAAAAGAGAGTTTACGCTACAAGATTTTTATCATGAAATACATGAAATCTCTTATACAAATCGATTCAAACCAGAGGGGGAGGTAGATCCTTGATGGAAAAGGGTCCAGCACGATGATCTTCATAGGAACAGAGAAGAAATCACGCCGAAATAGTGTTTTCGTCAAGAAATCGCCCGCAAACCCTAGTTGTCTCTCCTTTCGCTCGTTCTCCTCAATTGCTCGATCAAATCTGATGATTTCAGTCCCAAAAAGTGCGTGTCCAAGTTAGGAAGATCTCAACAAATTTTCAGCGAAATTCGCTTCCAAAATAGTAAGTTATGGGTGAAAAATCAGACGCTTGTCAAACTGGGCGGGACGATGCACGACCGTGCATGGATGAACGGCCATGGCCGTGTATGGCTCGGCGATATTAAATCTTTAGAAAAATTGCTCTTCTCGGCCGTGCATAGGTTCACGGGCATGCCCATGAACGTCTCGTCATAAAATCTGAAAGTGCAAGTTCATACATGGCTGTGCATGGATTCACGGCGATGCCCGTGAAGAGCACAGAGAACTCCGTTTGAGCTGAAATTCGACGTGTAGCTTTGTCTCATCATGAGGATTCGTTCCATATCTTCATATCTTCTAAATTCCATCGATTTTAGGGCAAAATTCCTACATTTCAATAAAACAAGGGAAAAGTGAAGACTCTGAAGAATATAAAGCAATTAAGTAGATAAATGAGACAAAACATGCATTTTACTCTAAAATAATAACAGAAATAAGTCACGATATATCATATATTTGCATTTCATCAAAGGGCAACTTGGTATCCTCTCCCCCTTCTATCAGAAGCCCTAAGGGAGGTCTATTGGAGGGAAAAGCCTCCATGATTAGTAAGTGACGTGAAGGGGAAGGAAGTCTAGATTTTTGCATGTCCTGGGAAAGCGGCAGCGACTGATTTCCTGGGGGTAAAGAGGAGTTTCACAGGGGATAAAGCACAGACCAGCAGTCCATTAGGAGGAGATATAGCCTTAAAGAAGGAGAAGGAGAGGAGGATTCAGCAAGAGGAAGCTCACGAGAAGAAAGAAGCCAAGGGAGAAGGGTTGAAATCCTGTGCAGTGCAAGAATGAAGACATCTTTTGCAGCGCAAGGAGAAGAAGAAGAACTTCCCAAAACTCTCGGCTGATCATCTTAAGCATCAAATCTAGTTTGTGGAAGTCTTGAATCTCATTTTCTAAGCATATTTGATAAGATTTGGATTTGTATGAGCATATCTTGATGTGTATTTGTGTGATGAATATGGATAGTGTAGCTTAAACTTTAATTAGGATTTGGGGAAGCCCTTTGATGATCTATGGTTGGAATAATCATACTCCAAGTATATTGAGTCCATATTTAACTCTTATTGTATGCTTTGCCTGCGTCTCCTGAGATGGAACACCTGAGCCTATACTCCTCTGGTGCATGTGTTAGGGCCTTAGACGCGTCGGGCAGGCTGAGAGGTCACTTGCGCGTCAGAACCATTTGGGTTGAGGGTTTATCTAATTCTTATTGTGCGCTTTGCCTGCGTCTTCTAAGAGGGAGCGCTTGAGCCTATACTCCCTTGGTGCGAGTGTTTGGGTCTTAGACGCGTCAGGTAGGCTGAGAGGTCACCTGCGTGCCAGAACCATTTGGATTAGATCGATAACCAATCCACGAGAGTAGAGAAGGTCTATTAGAGGGTGCAATGTTTGTCAAGTGTGCATTGCGTTCATTTGGGGTTGTAAGCCGAAATGTAGGAGACAGCTCTGAAGGCCACTCCAAGCGAACACTTATGCGTTGCATTTACATCATGTTTTTGCCTATGTTTTATATGATATTTAGGCTTAATTTCACGATTTTATACCAATTTTTAGTGTTTTTACTTCACTTGGTATGTAATCTTCACTTTTCTTGATTTTTATGAAAATGCAGAAAAAATGGCAAAAAATTGATGGATTTCACGAGTTTAGAAGCCAGAGCATAATTCCCGAGGAAATTACGAGGTCGCACGTCAAATTTGGGGCGAAAACAGTGAGAGACGCGACTTTCACGACCGCAACCATGAGTTTTTCGGCCGGCCATGATTTTCGCGTTCGAAGGGTGAAAACGTAGCTAAGTAAAAAAGTTCACAGTAACCTTCACGGGTGAGACCTTGAATCCTTCACAGGCCGTGAATCTTTCTGTGTTCACAGGACTTCATTCACAGAAACATTTACGGCTGCAGCCGTAAACTATTTACAAGCCGTGAGTTTTTCCGCCCTTTTGAGTTTTTCACTTGATTCAACTCAAATCGAACCAGAATTGAACCAAACTCTCCAGAATTCTTCCTTGATGGGTTCTGAACTGATTAAATTATAAAAGGAGGGATTTTTGGAGAGCTAAAGGGGACTTTTTCAAACGAACACAATCAGAGGCGGCGGCTAGGGCGAAAACTCGATTCGAGGGTAAAATTCTGGCGAGAATTCACGCAAAGGGAGAATTGATCACTTCATCTTCGTCTCCAGGGGAAGCTTTTCCATTTACTTTCTTAGTGAATTCATGTGTACTTTTGATAGGATTCAATGCAAGTTTTATTCATATACATGCTGTTAACGTTTATCATGAGCGAGTAAAACTTTATTTCGGGATTTAGGATGTAGCCCACTGACATTTATGGATCAAAATATGTAATTTCATTGTTTGTTAAGATATTTTATAGAATTGATTTGATCAGAAGTGTGTTATTAACGTGATTTACTCTAGCCAAGTATAGTTGTGTCTTAGACGTTGCGAGAAGGATCGGGAGGTGAATCGCAATGTCGGAAACATTCTATTCAAACCTACGAATCCAATCACGGGAGTAGTTTGGATTCGTTTGAAGGATTAAGGTTTTTCATAGAACTTAATGGGTATAGTTACGTTAACTATCATGAGAGTAGGGAGTTAGCGTAGTTAGATACCGGATTACACTTCGAGTGGAGGTAATCTGTGCCTTAGGAAAAACCCCTTTCATTATTATGTTATTCTTTTCAAAGGTTAACTTTTATTAAATTCATACTTGTCAGTGTGGTGAAACCCCGAGTCTCGATCTTCTAAAACCTGATTTTTCCCAGAATGTTACTTCTGTTGCTTTTCGTGCTTTGATTCTAAACAAAAATCATGATTTGATTCGCCTAGATTTAAGCAAGTCGTATAATCGGTACTTGACCGCCAGATCCTCATTGGGAATGATCTTTATTTTATTACTTCGATAAATCCGTGCACTTGCAGACGCATCAAACACCAGGTTGTGCTACTGAGAGGGGGCAACCTGTACCTTTGGTATAAATTCCCTTGAGCTAGATAGGAAGTTAGTCTTGGAGTTCGGTTATTCATTCATAAGACGTCAAAGAGGTGAACCCATATCCTGATTTGTCTTTATCTAGATTTCACTCGTACAACTCTTGCCATCTACATTCTTGATTACATAATTAGTTCAGCACTTGAATCTCACCGGTTTCGATTTTGTCTAGCTAGTACATTTGAGATTAGTCGGTACTTACCTATTAGTCCTTGAGGAATCGATATTTTACTACTTTGATAGACCCGTGCACTTGCGGGGGCCCTATCAGTAGTCTACAATCCATCAATCGTCTCAACTCCCAAGATCCCACAAACTACAAAGTAAAACAAACAAAATAATCATTATTAGTCACATATATCTTATAAATGAGAGCACAAAGCATCCCAATCTCAGCTTTAAACTCATTGTCATTTACTGCATGTTTGATAATTCTGCAAAAATAAAAAAAAAGTTTAGCAAAAGAAAAATGGTGCAGTACAATAGAATAGAAAATTAATTAGCAAAAGAAAATTATACCTGATTCAAATTTATCTGTCTCCAAGTGTTTCTTCAATATTAATTGGATGTGATGATCTTCTAAACCAATCTTGACCATATATGAGAGCTTCTACTAATCTAGGAGATAATGAACTCCTAAATTGATCAAGAACTCGATTTTCGGTGCTAAATGCTGATTCTGAAGGTACTGTGGAGATAGAAATAGCAAGCACTATCTCTAGACATTTGTGAGAGCATATGAAACCAAGGACTATTGACTATCCACCATGAAAATATATCAAACTCATCACAATCATCATCACATTCCTCACTTAAATATTTGTCCAATTCCGTTCTTGAATCTACCCCTTCAAAATATGTTTTGCACCTTATAAGCCTTTGCCTCCTCTTTCTCATTTCTACACCTAGAAAATTTTCATTCCTACTAGAATCTTCAAGAGTGATTTCAGCTTGTGCATTTTCCATTGTTTATGGACCTTTTGTGGAAACATTTAAACGCTTATATTCATTAAAGATCTCAAAAAGTGCAGTTTTTTACTTCCTTACATACAACTATTCCCTTATCATTCCCATACAAAGTGCATAGCTCTCCTTCAACATATTGAAGCTTAAGTCTTGGATCAAGTATAGCATCAATGTAAATTAACTTGTTTGTCTTTAAAGTATCACCCTAATACTTCTCAAATTTCTACCTCATTGCATGAGCCATCACACTTAAATCAAAGTTTTCACTTTTTTTCAATTTGGTCAATAATTTATCAACAATGGTTATTTCATCAAATAAAATGTGAGAAGTTACATATAAGCTACCGGATACTTTGAGTGTGAGATCATAACAGTTTCCAAAAACTTGATTGCTCTCCTTGCATCATCCCAATCTCTATTATTGGGCACGCCATTACTCCCATCCTCCTTCATAAGTTCATAGCAAAAATTAGGATCTAACACTTTATATATATCAAATGCTCTTTCAAATTTTTGAGCAACATCTATCATAAGATAGGTTGAATTCCATCTAGTGCAAACATCCAAGCATAACAAGTTCTTAGATTGAATTTTTTCAATCTCAACACATTCTTTAAACCCCTTCAATCTTGATGGAGATTGCCTGATATAGCGAATAGAATGCCAAATTTTTGAGACTGATCTACTAATCTCTTTCAATCCATCATTCACGATAAGATTAATTATATGAGCAATACATCTTACGTGAATATATTTTCTATGTGCAATACTAAAGCCCCAATTGATGATTTTCTCTCTCAAATAATTAATGGCAACATTGTTACATGAAGCATTGTCGACTATTACAAAAAAAATCTTATCAATACCCCAATCAATTAGGCACATCTCAATAGTCATGCCTAAGCCCCTACTAGTATGATCATTAATTGGGTAAAAGTATATAATTTTTTTATTCAACCTCCACTCCTCATCAATATAATGTGCTGTTAGGCACATATGATTAACCCTTTGTAGTGAGGTCCATGTGTCAGTTGTCAAGCGAATTCTTTGAGTGTGAGTAGAATTTTGGAATTTTTGCTTAAGCTTTAATTTCTCATTCATGTAAAGCTGCAAATAATCACGTGAGATAGTCCAACGTAAAGGAACTTTAAATCTAGGGCAAGGAACTACAAGAAACTCTTTAAAGCCTTCACTCTTAACAAACTTAAAAGGGAGCTCACCCACAATAATCATTCGAACTAGTGCCTTCCTTACAATCTCCTAGTCAAATTTCCAAACACTACTAGTAAATGCTTTATCATTTGTAGGATCTTTCACAAAATTAAGTTCAGTTTGTTGTTTCCTAATATTACATTGGTACTTTCTACATATCCTAATATGATTTCTTAAACCAGATGTACCATTACTTCTTGGAATATCACAATATTTACATTTGCCAATATTCAAACCTTGTGCATCGAGTTGCTTACTAAAATGGTCCCATACCTCTGATCTTGTGTTAACTTGTTTCCTTTTTTTTATTTTGAAAAAGCAAGTATAGGTTGTGACCCTTGTCCTTCAACTATTGGTTGTATTTCAGTTTCATGTGTAAAGTTTAAACTTGGAGAAATGTTATCCATTGACATATCTTTTGGTATCTACAATATGAATATAAGTTATATAAAGGTAAATATAACATTATAAAATATAAACATTGCATTAATGCATTTATTAAAAACTTACATTTGAAGCTAAAGATGTAGAAGTCATTATGCCTTACGTGTAAAAAAAACAAAGGTCCAACTGTCCAAAATTATTCTCAAAATCTTTAAAATCATTTTGTCTATAAAATTAAACACATAAATAACTTAGCTTAGCTTAACATTAAAAATCATACTACAGCCAAAAGTTGTGCTTAGAAGTTAGATGTTATCACATGCTAACATAATTTTAATGGCATCAAAATTAAAAAAATAATTAAATAACTACATACCTAGGGATAGTCGCTTAGAAGTTAGATGTTATCACATGCTAACATAATTTTATTGACATCAAAATTAAAAAAATAATTAAATAACTATATACCTAGGGATAGTCGCATAGAGTGTAGCTCATAGGATAATCAAATCTCAACTCATAAGTCATGTCAAAAATCATGACACATTCATTCAAATAATACCAAAAAGATGATCAACCATTAAGCATAAAACTTATAACATTAACATATAAATGCATAAATCAAAATTACAAACTACAAAGTGAAGATTGATCTCACGTAAGCTTTTTGAGGGTGAGGCTTGTGCTTGGCTGCTTGGAGGCTTGTGCTTGGCTACTTGGACGATGGGGTCACACAAGTGGAGCTTAGGGTACAAGAATAAAGAGGGCGATGGGGTCAGACGAGATGGAGCTTAGGGTTAGAAGATGGAGAGGGCAACAGGGCTAGACGAGATAATGAATTGGGTTTGAAGATGGAGAGGGTGACGAGGTCACACGGGGCTTAGGGTTCGAAGATAGAGAGGACGATGGGGTCAAACGAGATGGAGATCAGGAGATAGGGTTCGAAGATGGAGTGGGCGACGAGATGGAGATGGCCAGATAGGGTTCGAAGATGGAGAGTAGGAGAGGCCGAGAGGGCAACGAGATAGAGATGTGGTTTGAAGATGGAGGTTGGAGAGGGCAGAGGGTGACGAATCATGAATCGGAGATAGTAAATTTAGGAAATTAAGGAAATTAGGGTTTTAGCCGTTATGGGTAAAGTAGCATTGGTCTATTGGATTTGGACCGGAGTCTTTCAAATCCATTAAGTCGTAACTGATATCGAATATCGGTAAATCGGTTTTTTACTGAACCAAACTTCAAAAATTGAATTGAACACCAAAAACCAATTTTCGCTAAACAAATTACTGTTACTGAAATCGAAATATTTTTAACCGAAATGAATTTGCTGAATTTTTTGGTAATCGGTAAAAACTAATTTTACCGACCCGAATGCTCACCCCTAGCTCTTGACATGAAAAATAATATTCTAATTATGGAGCAATTATTAGAAAAAGGTTATACCTTTTATACAATTGACCACAACTTATGTCTAAAAAATAGTACATGAATTATGGTAGCTAAAGTACCATTGGCACAGAACCGTCTATTTGTGCTACCAATTCAAACTAGAGTAGCAAAATGCTTAAGAGCATGCTACAAATTACAATGAATCTCCATGGTTGTGGCATCTGAGGATGGGTCATATCAATTTTGATGGACGTAGAAGAACATCCAAAAGTAGACTGGTAAGAAGACTACCAGAGATATATGAGTGTTACGCACAATCCACAAGGGCACAGCTTACCGATGCAGTACAAGGATATCGTCCCACAAGGATGAGTCACAAGTATCAATTGATCACATTATTGATAGCCAGACAAACCAAGTATGGTCTGGTAGCGAGGTAATCTTAACAGAGCTAAGCAAATTGGTTGATTTTGGTTGCCAAATGAGAATCACTGGGTCAATGCAAATATAAAGAGATTTAGGATTTTGGGTTCATTTCACGTCAAATTAAGATTCAAACTTAATGTAGCAGTGTAAGTCTTCTACAAGGTTAAGGACTTATCCAAAAGTACGGATTACCCCCTTTCAATGGTATAACCCGGTACCAACCTAGATCGACTTCCTACTTTCATGGCTTACCGATCTAGGTTAATCCAATAAGCGCTAGGATAAAATATGTCCTCACGTGAGTCCTATCTACTTTCGTGATAGAACTAAGCGTGTTCAATCAGGCAGATCCAACATTGTGTTTCACCTTTCGGTACTTGATGACTCTAAATTTTATAGTGTTTTTCGTACTGATTAACTAACCTTTTGAGTCATAATCTTGCTCTTTTGCTTTATTTTTATGCCTTATTTTCCAAATACTTCGGAATCTACACCTTCTTTAGTTTTTGATCAATTTCAGGTAAAAATGCATCATTATTTTGCGTTTTCAAGCAATTTCGATGCATGCGCGAGTTCTAATCATCAAGAGGAGTTTGAACATCGAATTTTAACTCAAACCAAGCTTTCTAGAGAAATTACGGCAGTGCTGTAATTATTTTTACGGCTGTAATATGAAATCAGGGCACTACCGTAATGTATTTCACGACAGCAGATTGCAGCGAGTTTTTTGGGAAATTACGGCACTACTGTAATTAATATTACGGTGCCGTAATTTCGGTCAGAATCAGGTAGAAACTTTAGAGGATTTCGGACAAATTACGGCACTGCCGTAACACTTTCTACAGTGCGTAATTTAGGTCCAATTTCATACATAAACTTTCAGAGATTTTCAGAAGAATTACGACACTACCGTAAGGATTTTCATGGTGCCGTAATTTTGGACGAAATCCTTACAGAAACCTCCGAACCCATTACGACAGTACTGTAATGTTCATCACGGTACCGTAATTATCAACCCAGATTTTTGATTTTTTTGCCGAAAGTTTAAAAAGATAATTTCTCGAGATTTACGGCACCAATTGAAGATTCGTAAAAAGGGGAAGACTCAGCATTAGGAGGGGAAGATAATCGAAGCAAAAGGAACAATTTTCATGAACACTTCAAAGAGAATTTTAGAGAATCACTGCCGCGCTAGGGTTCGTCGCCGTTCATTGCACAGACCATCTCCGGCCACGAAATTTATAAGGAAGCTTCGCCTGAGGAAGGAGAACACACCACAGAAGTTTCAGAGTGAAAGGAGATCAATTGAAGGAGAAATCAACAAAAATGTGGACGCTGCCACTGTTCATCGCATTACAGCCCTGTTTGTAACTTTTACCACTCTTTCGATTTCTAATCATTCTAAAACCATGTTTTGCTGTAATTCTTCCATCATGCTAGCTTAAACCTTCATATGGGACATGGGGGTGTTATCCCCGTAACTTCTTAATGACTAGACATTGTTAATTTCGTTAGGATGATTTTGTTATGATAATTCTACTTATGTGATGATTGCTTATAATTTTCCTTAGTCTCATATTTTTCAGCATGTTTTAGAATTTTGTGAAATAGACTGAGAAGTTGATTGCAAAATTTGGAACCCTAGAATCATTGAGTTTAGAACTTATCGGTGGAGATTACGTATTGTTCTTAATTCTGATTTTTAGTAATTCTATTGCCATGTTGATGTTCTGATCTTTGGATTGAGTTATTGTATTAGACTTGATTTGATATTGTAAGAGATTACATATCTGATCGTCAGAGAACCTTAAGTAGAACCTGAGAAATTATGGTATGAGAATACATAGTTTCTCTTGAGATATTTGACTTAGAATTCGGATGCATGAGAGATGATCCTCGAGTTCTTTGTCAATAATTTACTTATCTTCAGCATTGAATAGATCCTGCACGAGAGTGAGGATTGGTTCTTTGTATAATTATCTACGCGAGAGCGAGTTAATTCCTTTATGAAGTAAATTACATCTTTATCATAATGAAACTTGACTGACAATATTTTATTCCCGTCTAGTCATTAAAATTAAGGTGGATGTACCTCTAGTCCCAGATTCTCTCTCTCTGATATTTCCGTATACCATTTTGATCGTTTACTTTCATCATTCTCGATTTGTTTAGCTAGTGAGAATTCAATTCGTTGGTACTTAACAACGAGGTCTCTATGGTTCGATATCTTAAATATTACTTCGAGTATCCGTGCACTTATGGACATACATCAAGATTTTGGCGTCATTGCCGGGGACCTTGGTTTTGTTAATATTGATATAATTGATAATATTGCTAGACTAAGCCTTTTGTTTTTGTTTTTAGTATTTTTTTGTGATAGATTCTAGTTTTCTTTTATTTTCTGAAAAATCTGAACTTTTCTGACTTTCTACTTGTTTATGTGTAGGAATCTTAGATCAGAACCATTAGTTCCTTTTGATCCTGAAATTAACAAAACTCTTAGATTGTGCAGGAAATTGAGGTTTGCTGAAGAGAGAGAAGAAGAATCAATCATGGCTGAAAGAAGAACACTTAGAGATTATGCAGCCCCGAATACACAGGGAATTCATTCCAGCATTACTAGGCCTGTAATTGATGCAAACAACTTTGAGATTAAACCAGCGTTCCTGTCAATGATCCAACAAAACCAATTTGGAGGATCTCCTCTGGAAGATCCAAATCAACACTTATCTCTTTTCCTTGAATTTTGTGATACCATAAAAATTAATGGTGTATTTGATGATGCCCTAAGACTAAGATTGTTTCCTTTTTCCCTCAGGGACTGAGCAAAAGCCTGGCTACATTCTCATCCGACTGGAACATTCACTACTTGGGAGCAATTATCAAAGGCTTTCTTGCTGAAATACTTTCCACCCAGTAAGATGATCCAGTTGAGGAATCAAATCACAGGCTTTGCAAAGAGGGATAGCGAATCACTTAGTGAAGCGTGAGAGCGCTTCAATGAGTTACAACAAAAGTGCCATCATCATGGATTAGAAGATTGGGTTTTAATTCAGACTTTTTATAATGGTTTACTTTACAACACTCGATTAACTGTTGATGCTGCTGCAGGGGGAGCACTGATGAAGAAGACCGTTGAAGATGCCTATGCGTTGATTGAAGAGATGACACTAAACCACAAACAATGGACTACTGAGAGAAGAGTGTTGTATCGTCCTCCTCATGGTAAGAATGATGGTGATGGTTGGCGTTCTCTAGTAGAAAAGGTAGATTCTTTGTGTAATCGTTTTGATTCTTTTCAGATGCAAACTGCTCTTGTTTCTTCTGTTACTTGTGATGTATGTGGAAATCATGGGCACTATGCTGAAGAGTGTAAGGTTATTGTTGATCAGGGTAGTGAGCAAGTCAATGCAGTAGGGGGGGTACAATCAAGGTAGAAATAATGACCCTTACTCTAATACCTACAACCCTAGTTGGAGAAACCACCCTAACTTGTCCTGGAGGAGTAACAATCATGCTAGTGTGCAAAATGAAAATAGAGGGTACCAGCAGAGTCAACAAAATCAGAGTCAACCCCAAAAATTTAGTTTAGAGGACATATTTGAAAAATTCATGGGTGCCCAGATGAAACAAAATGAAGAGTTCAAAGAGAGACTTAAGGAAATTAACTCTAGGTTAGATGGTGTTGTTGCTCACAATAAGATTTTAGAGACATAGATAGCATAACAAGCAAGCACTTCTTATAGACCCCCAGGAAAATTACCTACTAAACCTGAACCAAACCCTAGGGAGTACTGTAATGCTATCATCACTAGGAGTGGAAGGCAATTAGATGAACCTAAAGGGAAATATGAAAATAATGAAAAAGAGCCTAATGATGATCTTGATAATGAATTAGATTTGGAGAAATCTTTTGAGCATGAGCAGTCCCAAACTAGTTTGTTACCTCACCAGAGCGATAAACCAAAAGGAGATGAACCATGTCAGAGTGATATTTCTAAACCTAATCCTGCTCCACCTTATAGGCCACCTATTTCTTTTCCCTAGAGGATTGTGCAAGCTAAGTTGGATAGGCAGTTTGGGAAATTTTTGAAAGTGTTGAAAAACTTATATATTAATATTCCATTTACTGATGCCTTAACTCAAATGCTTACATATGCAAAATTTTTAAAAGAAATTTTATTCAACAAAAGAAAAATAGAGGACTATGGTACTGTGGCACTAACTGAGGAATGCAGTGCTCTTATTCAAAACAAGTTGCCACCAAAATTAAAGGATCCAGGTAGTTTCTCTATCCCTTGTTTAATTGGGAGTGTTGCTTTCGATCGAGCCTTATGTGATTTGGGAGCCAGTGTGAGTTTAGTGCCTTTATCTATTTCCAGGAAACTGGACATTGGAGAGCTTAAACCAACATCGATATCTCTACAGCTCGCCGACGCATCGGTAAAGTATCCTGTAGGTATTTTAGAGAATGTTCCCATCAAAATAGGTGAGTAATTTATTCCTACTGATTTTGTAGTCCTTGACATGAAAGAAAACCATAAAAATCCTATTATCCTTGGTAAACCCTTTTTGGCTACAACCGTAGCACATATTGATGTTAGAAAAGGAAAACTCACTTTTGACATTTGTGATAATACAATTGAGTTTGATTTAACTAATTCATTGAAAAAAGCATCACACTCAGGATCATGTTGTAGCATTGATATAATTGATGATTTTGTTAGTGATGTGCATAATTTATTTGATGATCCTTCTGATTTTGAAACTAACATATCATCTGAGTATGTGAATAAAGAATTTCAAGAGAAAGCAGCAAAGAAGAAGAAGAGATGAAGGAGAAAAAGAAGATCAAAGCTGCTTGAGGAAGGAAAAAGGTTCTTGAGTAAAATTGGGTACTGTTTCATAAATGAGCCTTATGTTCCTAGAAGCTGTGAACAAAACACTGAGAAATCAATATGGCGACTGAAGACACACCCATGATCAAATCCGAGTGGTGAACAGTCAAGCTAATGACCATTAAATTAGCGCTTCTTAGGAGGCAACCTAAGCACTTTTTTTTTGTTTTTGGTTTGTTCTCATCTTAATTTGTTCTGTTTAGGGTTAATTTTTCTTTTTCTCATTTTTAGATACGTTTTTTGCAATTTTCATGATTTTTGACAAATTACAGTACTACCGTAATTTTTATTACGGTACCATAATTCATGTTTGCTTCTTTACAGAAAGATTACGAGGATTACAGCATTACCGTGGTAAATTTTATAGGCCATAATTTCAGTCCAATTTTGTACATAAAGTTTTTGGGTTTTTGAGCATTTTATGGCAGTGCCGTGGGGATTGTCACGGTACCGTATTTTCAGACGATTTTGACCAGAAAGTTTTCGAGTTTTTATGAAAATTACGGCAATGCCGTGATGAATTTCATGGTATCGTAAAAGTGGAGCATTTCTTACAGAAACTTTTGGAATTTTCGGATGAAATACGACACTACCGTATTTGTCTTCACGGTACCGTAATTTGACATTTTTCTCAGCCGAGAACTTGTTGCGATTTTACGGCACTACCGTAATTGCATTACGGTACCGTAATCTGCCCGACCCCACGCGATTCAGGTGCCGTATTTAGGGATCGGCGCCGTGTTTTTAGGGTTTCTTCATTCGTTTTCGCGCCGACCTCCCGTGTTCTTCAATTCCTTGCCTTCCTAATCCTCTTGCGATCTTTCCTAACCAATTTCTAACGATTTCCACCTTCGATTTTGAGAGATCTCGAGCTTAAACTGAGCTCGGTCGCAGTTTTTCGCCAGATTTCGCCCCTTTCATTTTCTCTCGTCCGAGCGTCGATCAAGCTGCTTCCAGCTCCAACCGGCTTTGCAAAAGGTAGAGGACCCACAAGTTGTTTAGAAGTTCCATTCCAGCTCAGAACCCCAGATTTGAAGCTTGAATCCAGCCCAGTTTGCAACTCTATTCGCCCTTTGGTAAAGCACTGTGACGAGTAGACGACGAAGAGACGAACTCTGACGATTAGACCTTTGTGAGTATCATTTTTCCTCACATATTGCTTACTTATGCTTACTGATTAATCACGATTTTATACTTGTATAGGGAAGGATGACTCTGTCATACTTCTTGAGTCCGCCGCTTCTGATCCTTGAGTTGTTTTCCTTACTACGTGCTTTCAATATGGTTGTATTGAGATTGTGTTGATATTTGTTTGATGATGGTTCGATATGGTTGTATTGATATTTGGGATTGATGCACTAGGATGTTTAACATGATATATGATTCGGTATTAATGATTTTTATTGTGATTTGATATGATGTGATGTATGTATGTGTGGTTTGTTTAATCACGAAAATGCTGCCGCTATCATGCCGAAATTTTCTTGGTAATAGATTATTATTCATAACGATACTTGAGGATTGCAAATAGACCTAAAATGATGAGTTTATTTCTTTGATATGATCTATATGTTGGAATCTTCCATTGATTAATGCATGAAGTTTTGGGTGAATATATTGTCTGATGAATGAGATTTGAGAGTAAAGTAATTCTCTTGAATAAAATGAGCATATGTTGTGTGATTTTGGATTGATATCAATTGAATAAACCTAGAAAATCATTAAAGTCCATCTTGTTATTTGTTGGGAAGAAAGAACTCAAAATCCACAAAGAAAAGTGACTCCCCAATTTGACACTGCGAAAAAAAAATTGGCAGTGGTACCTAAAGACATGGGTTGAAGTCTGAAAAGGAATAACTCCTCTTCTTGGCATTGTATTTGCAATGGTACCTAAGAATAGAGTTGAAGTTCAATTGAGAAAAAAAAAATATATGTATCTATGTGGATACACTGTCATGAGAAAGATTCTTTGATATTGACTCCGCTCTCTCAAGAAGAATTCTTTCTACTTAAAGAGATATGAGTTCTATTATGTTGGTTATGTGACCAATATATTCTGAACATGTCACCAGAAGAAAGGTGGTATTCATTTTAGAAAATGTCAAAGATGCATAAAAAGAAAAGAGAGAGAGAAAAATCCGAGTGGAAAAAGATTTTGTGGTTCCTATTCCTGTAAACAAAAACATCATGGACTCAAAACTTAAACGAGGTAAACTCATGAGATTGAAAGTCTGTTTATATACATTGCAAAATTTTATTTGATTGAATTATGGATCTTAAAGATTGAATTCGGAGGACTATATATTTACTTGAAATTTTGAGTATTTGTTTGATGAGATTTTTTCATATGTAATTATATCTTAGAAATTTATTCATCATCTGAAAGTTTATTTTCATAATCAAAAACAAGGTTTGAGCCTTATGTGTTGGTACTTCTCATGACATTTGAGTTTTGTAAGAACTTCGCCAAAGTAATTACGAACAAACAACTCAGTCAAGATCGAATAAGCTAGATCGATTTGTTACACATATAGGTTTAAGAAATGAAATATGATTGGAACGTGTAACTACACCCACAATCCTACAATTAGGGCTTAAGCAGTTATATGTGTAAATTCAGCGCAAATCCTCAAATAAATCATCCAAAAAGAGGGAACAAATATAAGAAAGAAAGTTCCAAATGGAAAGTACGAACTGAATCCACCAATAGGTGGAGTTTTGTCAGAAAATTTCACCGAAAAGTCATCTTTTCAGTTCATCTGCCACCTCATTTCCGTTCGTTGCCTCCTTGCCATTTTTAGCCAAAAATTCCCCCTCGAAATGACTCTTCCACGTCAGCTTTGTTCCTCCAAGGTTGTCTCTTCGCATTTTAACTCAAACTGGACGAAAATCCGTTCAAATTCGCCCTAGAAACGTAAAACAATCATGATCGGCGAAAACTGTCATGGCTGTGAACGACTTCATGGGTGAGCCGTGAAGTCTTATGTGAGTTTTGTCGACAATAATCACGGTCGTGATGATGATTACGGTTAGCCATGGAGTCATCGGTGAAAAATAGGTCTTCACTTGACGGCTGTGAATTGGATCATGACTGGGTTGTGAAGTCTTCTGTGGATTTTGAACTTTATGATCACGGCCATGAAGCATATCACAGTCAGGCCGTGATCATCTCAGCATAAGTTTCATCCAAATTCTCTCCAAGATAATTATGGGCGTGATGATAATCATGATCAGCTGTGAAGAAGTCATTGTCGAAGTATTCATCATGGCCATGAAGCTCATCAGGGGCTGGCCATAATGGATATAGAAAGCTTCATTTCACTTCAATTTGTTGAGCTGGCTTATTTTTTTCATTTTGAATCACTCGGTGGTCTCAGAATCATCAAATATGCTCTAGAAATGAGTGATTTTACCTAAAAATACACAAAGACGAGAAAAAAATGAAGATTCTAAACTAAGCAAGTAGATAAGTCTAATTATGCTATGAAAACAACAGAATATACCTTGTTTTGAGATAGAATGATATCAAAAAATACTACCAATTTACAAGACATCAGTGAGCAAAACAACATATGTGAAGGATGTTTGCTCAAAAAGTAACCCAGGAAAAGCTTTTCAAATGAATCTCAGTCAAGATCATCCAGGCCCCTGTAGTTGATACACACATATGTGTGCGGGTGATCATAAATATGAATCATCAACGGGCCAATTACTCTAGAATCCTTTGGTAAAAAAAAATATTTTCTCTTGTTCATTGATAATTTTAGCAGAAAAATATGGATCTATTTCCACAAAGAAAAATCAAAAGCATTTACATATTTTCAAAAATTTAAAGCCTTTATGGAGAAAGATAGTGGATATAAGATCTAAGCTGTGAGATTTGACAGAGGAGGAGAGTTTACCTCCAAAAACTTTTTGGAGTTTTATGAAGTTCATAAGATATGACGATTTCTGATGGCACCATGATTGCCTCAACAAAATGGAATAGTTGAACAGTCCTAAACATGGCTAGAAGCATGCTAAAACCAAATAAATGTCAAAAGAACTTTGGGCACAAGCTGTAGACTATGTTGTCTACCTTCAGAACAGGTGTGAAACTAAAGCCATGAATGAAAAGACTTAAGTGAAGTATGAGAGGAATTAAACCCTCAGTGAGACATTTAAAGATATTTGGTAGTATTTCTTATGCTCATATTCATAATGGACACCATACTAAGCTTGATGATAAGAGTAAGAAATGTATTTTTGTTGGATATGATTCACATACCAAAGAGTATAAGCTTTATGATCCAATCAAAGGGAAAGCATTTATTAGCAGAGATGTAGACTTTGATGAGGAAGTGATGCGTTGCATTTATATAGTATTTTCCACTATATTTACATTCTTATTTGAGCTTAATTATAGAATTTTATATCATTTTATGATGTTTTTCTCTCATATTGTATAGAATCTTTAATTTTCTTAATTTTTATGTAAATACAGAAAATATCACTCAAAAATAAAGGATTTAATGAGTTTTGATGTCACGGAGCGATTTGCGATGAAAAGATGAGGTTGTATGTAAAATTTGAAGCAAAATGGAGTTTGGTGTGAAATATTCACAGATGCAGCTGTGTGTACACTCATGGGCCGTAAATACATTACTGTGCAGAAAGCAGAATTGTGCATAGAGGTATTCACAGGCGTGGCCATGAGTCCATTCACAGATCGTGAATATTGTCACCAGTTGTGATTTTTCACTCAATTCGGCTCGAATCGAGTTAGAATTTAGAGAAAACTTAGGAGAACTTTCTAACTTTCTACAAGGTCCCCCCCCCCCCCAATGGATTGAACTATAAAAAGGAAGATTTTGGATTAAATTAGTGGGGACTTTCTGGATGAGGGCAGAAAACTTAGTTTTGGGCGATTTCTGAAGCAAGGATCATGTAAAGAGGCTCAGAATTCATTTGATCTCATCTCCTAATTGAAGAGAAGAGTGATTCTTAATCCTCTAATATTTCCTTATGATTTGTTTGAGCCTTTCATGTCAAAATCAAAAGATTACATGTTGTTCATCATAGACATGTTAGCTTAAACCTCTGTTTCGGGACTCGGGCGTACTACCCGTTGATGATTCTATGAATTAAATTATGGATTTATCTTCGTTTAAGAATTTTATGTGATGATTTGATTAAAATTGTGTTTTACCTTGCATAATTACTCTGGCCAAGTGTTTATACATTTTAGATATCGTGAGATGAACCGAAAAGTGAATTGCGATGTCGAAACTCTTATTTTCAAACTAGTATTTTCAATCACGACAGTAGGTTGAATTTATTCGAATGATTATTATAATTTATCATAGAGTTTAATGGGCTTAATTACAACAATCACCATGATAGTAGAGAATTGTTGTGATTAAGTACCGGATTGTGCTCCAAAAGGAGATAATTTGTATATGCGGATAAATCCCTTTTGGCGCATTAATCTTCTTTACTCGTATTTATTTTTATTTAAATTCTAGATCATCAATGTAGTGAAACCGTAGTCCTGAATCTCTTCATTAGTTTTCTACTCGAACCCTCACTTTTGTTTTTAATTCTCTTTGAAGTTTCCGAACAAAACACATTCTAAATCGTCTAGCTATAGATTGAACGTGTAATCGGTAATTGACCATCAAATCCTCGTAGAAACGATCTTATTTTATTACTTTGATAAAGCCGTGTACTTACGGCCCGCATCAAGATGCTACATGGGATTGGAATCTCCGGGAAGATCAAAGTGACTATGATCTCCTTCCCTCCTTAGAAGAAGATGAAGTTAAGGAAAGATCTCAAACAATTACACCCCCATCATCACCTGTGCAAAATGAACCTACTTTAGAAGGAAGTTCAAGCAGTAGACAGATACACATAAGGAGGTTGGAAGACTTTTATAGAGAAACTAAGAGAATTGATGATGTCTCATTTGTTTGTTTGTTTACAGATACAAAACCTATTGACTTTGAAGAGGCTATCAAAGAAGAAAAATGGAGAAAAGCCTTGGACGAAGAAATTTTAGCAATAGAGAAGAATAACACTTGGGAACTAACAACTTTGCCTAATGGATAAAAAGCTATCAAAATTAAGTGGGTGTTCAAAACCAAGAAAAATGCATAAGGAGAAGTTGAGAGACACAAAGCCAAGCTCATAGCAAAAGGCTACAAAGAAAAAAAATAAGATATTGACTATGACGAAGTTTTTGCTCCAGTTGCTTGCTTAGAAATAATAAGACTGATCATCTCTTTAGGTGCTCAAAATAAATTGAATATTTTTCAAATGGATGTTAAGTTAGTATTTCTAAATGGATATCTTGAGGAGGAGGTATATGTTGATCAACTTCTAGGATACATGATGAAAAGAAGTGATGGTTTGCCACAAGTGCATGACCTATCGAAGTAATATATAAATATCGTCCCATAGAGACCAATAACAAAGTACCGACTTATCTCAAGATGATTAGCGAGAAGATTGAAAATAGAGTTGATTTAAATCCTAATTGAACTAACTTGCTAAATAGACAAAAGGAATGTAACGATGTTGTAACCAAGTTGTGAAATATCAGGATTTCGGGTTCACCACTCTGTGGCACAAAATTTTACTAACAACATACATCTTAAGAAGGGTTTTACTATGCTGAAGGAGATTTATCCGAATGTATAGATTGCCCCCTTTCACTAGCACAACCCAGTGTCTACCCAAGTTAATCTTCTACTTTCTTGGTTTTTAACTCGAAATAAACTCAATAAGTTCTTTACAAATTATGTAGTCCTTCAGATCAATTCAAACTACTTTCATGATCAAATTAACCTATTCAAAAATTATAGATCCGACGTCGCAATTCACCTTTTAGTATTTCTTGCGATGTCTAATAACATGCGAATTATGACCAATAATTAACACGTAATAAACACAATAATAATTGAATCAAATACAAGTAAATTATTTTAAAAGATGAAAATCACTATTCAAATCATAATAACACAGAGGGCTATGCCTAGTCCTGAAATAAAGTTTACACTAACATGATCATCGTGTCAACGCTATAAAAATCCATAATCTCGATTACAAATGACAAATAAATGATGAAGTCAACAAGGAAGATGAAAACTAAAGCTCCCTCGCGAAGATTGAAGCCAACCGAACGAAGAATGAAGCTTTCTCGAGGAAGAAATCCTGTTCGTTGCCTGTGTCGCCCTATTTTCGCCCTTTGGCCAAATTCTGCTTGAAAACTTGCCAAAAGTCCCACAAAATCCTTCCAAAGCTAGATCATAACCTTCAGAACCTTCTAAATATGTTTTTCCCAAAATTTGGCTCTAAAATGAGTCAAATCACGCAAGAAAAAAAGGCTAAAATCATGACTGGAGAACAAAATTATGGTCATGATAATTATCATAAGTAGGCTGTAATCTTGTTGGTGGCTTCTAGTGAAGAGTATCCGAGACCGAGAGAATTACAGCGATGATAATTTTCATAGGTGGGCCATAATCTTGTTAGTGAAGTTCGTCAAAACATGCTGAAAGAATTATGACCATGATAAAAATCACGGGTGGGCCATAATATCTTCGGAGGTCGTCCAAAGATTACGACCATGATTATTTTCATAGGCAGGCCATAATTTCACTACAGAACTCCGATTTATATGAAATTTGATGGGTGACTTTGTCTCGATGTCTGGAATTTATTCGTTCACTCGAATCTTTAAAATCCATTAAAAATTAATCATTTTCCCCTGAAATACGATAAAAGTGAATAGGGGTGAAGATTTTGAATAATAATAAGAATTTAAGTCAAAATGAGTAAGAACGTAATAGAAATGAGAGATATTTTGCAATAAAAGCATAGTAAAAATATCATATAAATGCAAGACACAAGAAAGCAAGGATAAGGTATTGAATACAAGAAAAACACTTTATGGGCTTAAACAAGCACCATGATCATGGAACTGTATAATTGACAAATATTTCCAAGAGAATAGATTTATCAAATATCCATATGACCATATGAACATGCCTTGTACATGAAAAAGAAAATTGATGAAATTCTGATAATTTGTTTGTATGTAGATGATCTGATTTTCACAAGAAACAACATGGAGATTATTAAAGCTTTCAAGAAAGCAATGATTCAAGAATTCGAGATGACAAATCTTGGACTGATGTCATACTACCTTGGGATGCAAGTAAAGCAGACAAGTGAAGAGATTTTTATCTCCTAAGACAATTAAGCAAAAGAGACTCTGAAGAAATACAACATGAGCAATTGCAATCCAGCCAACACTCCAATTAAAAATGGTGAGAAGGTGTCCAGGTGTAATGAAAGTAAAAAATGTTGATCCTACTTTGTTTAGAAGTTTAGTTGGTAGCTTGTGATACTTGACATGCATAAGACCTCATATTTGTTTTAGAGTTGGGGTAGTAAGTCGCTTTTTAGAAGCACCGACTTAGATGCACTTGAATGCTGCTAAGAGAATTTTGCGTTACTTCTAAGGTACATTGAATTTTAGACTTTATTATCATACTACTAATGACTTCAAACTTGAAGAATTTTGTGATAGTGATTGGGCCGGAGATACTGATAATTGAAAAAGCATAACTGGTTTTGTCTTTTTCATAAGTAATGCAACTTTCACTTATAGCTCAAAGAAACAACCAATCATAACTCTGTCAACATGCGAAACAAAATATGCCACCCTCAACTCATGTGTGACACAAGCAATCTGGCTAAGACATTTGATGGAAGAACTATACTTTCCACATAAGAAGCCAACATAAGTAAACGTCAACAACAAATCGGCAATTGCTTTGGTGAAGAATCCATTGTTTCACGAACGCAGCAAACACATCGACACTCAATTTTACTATATTTAAGAATGTATTTCAAGCAAACAAGTGCAATTAAACTATGTGAAGACTGAAGACCAAATTGTAGATATTTTCATAAAAACGTTCTAAGTTTATAGAATTTAAAGAATTAAAAACCAAGCTTAAAGTGCAAGAATTTCAAGTTTAAGAAAGAATATTAAAATATAAACTTGAATAACATTTGAAAACCAGCACCACCTCATAGCCTTGGAGAAATAAAATCGCCTCGAACCTAATGCATCACGTAGGAGAAGAAGAAGATGCCTCGTTGAAAGACTTTGATATTAAATTTTGTAATTAATTAAAGAGAGATGAAAAACTGATTTCCTCCTTATATAAACCCTTCTAGACATCTAGTTAAATAAATCAAATTGAGAGAAGCAAGTGCTCACTTCTATTCATCTCATCTCACCAAGCTTTGTCTGGGTTGTGTGCTTAAAGAAAGTAATCTCGTTTTCTAACAGCACTAACCTCATGGCACAACATTTAACAAACTGTTAAACTAGGATTGGATCGATACTGAGTAGCAAGAGGAAGGGAAGCTTTGTTGGGATTTTAAAATTAAAATTTTTTAATTTTTTTAATTTTTATTAGGTTAATATTTTATTTGCTATTATTTGATTATTTTAATTTAAGCAATGCTATTAGTGACACATTTATGATAATCGTCGGATTTAATCTAATAGTTATAACTATGAGCGTTTAGCTTATAAATTGGCATGTGACCCCTAGGCATATAAAAAAAATAAAGATTGCATAGCTATTAGTATTTGCAAAATCCTCACAGCTTTTTTTCTTCCTTTTGCTGCTCAAAGTCCAAAGATTGTCGATCAATTTTTCCACAGTCGTGACTTGCAAGAGAAGAATACTTATCCTGGGTGTTCTGCTTGGATTAAGCTCGCATGAGAACCTAATATTCGTCTAATGTCAGCAAAATTCTTCATGCCTTTAGATTTTTTATTTTTATTTTTATTTTATTATTTTTATTAATTAGATAGAAATATTTTTATCATACTCGTGCTAACAAGCTCACAATGGGTGTTATATGTGACTACAAGACCAACTCGCCGATCAGCAAGGGAAAGGGGGCAAATTGCCCAGCAGTGAGTGGGAGCTAAGCACACTCACATGTTCACTCTCGAGTGAAAGAGTGATTGTGTCGCGCAAGAAGTGGCTCGATGCTGCTTATGTGAAAATCTCATTTTCTCCACTATCCAACCACGCGGTCATCGAGCGAAAATAGTGAAATCTTTGTGGTTGTTGTAGCGTGGACCTGTCCTGCTACTCGGACCACACGGCCAAACATGCCTTGAATTCACGAATCATAAATTTTGTTATGTTGCAATGGTAGTAGTCCCCAAAAGTAACACTTCAACTATTTGCCACAGTAGCTACGTAAAACAGGAAAATTGTAAATTTTTTCAGCAAAGTATCTATTTCGTATAACAAAATTAAATTATCGTATAAAATCTTTTTGGTCTATAACACTAGTTTTTTTTTCTTATAATATGATTAGATTTTATATAAAGATATATGAAAATATATTAATATTATATAAAATATATTTTTTTAATAGAAAAAACTAATGTTATATAAAATATAATTTTGTATAACAAAAAAAAAATTTATATAATATTATACGATAATTTAAAATTGTTATACGAAATAGGCACCTCTGTAAATTTTGCAGAGGGTACCCGCCGTGAAAATGCTGCCACCAAATGCGGCTTGACAATAGAACTTTTTTAGTTATTATAAATATAATATATAGTAACATATTATATAGTAAATAGTTTCATTATAAAAATTTATTTTTAATATTGCCACTTTTTTCCGGATATCTTTAAATCATAGGAGTACAATTTTTTCATAAATTATTATTTTAGGAGTATACTCTTTTGAATATTTTTTGAATATTATAATTTTTTCATAAAATATTTTTAAAATAAGAATTTTTCTCTGGCTTGAATATATTAGAATTCCTAAACTTTTAATTAATGTTTTTGAGGTAGGGTAAATTTTTGATGGGCAAACTGAAAACTTTTATATATTAGGGTACCTAGCTGAAACTTTTTTATTAATTTTCGTCAGCTAGGGAGTAAAATTAGAGGGGCAATCTGAAAATTTTTCCAAAAAAAAAATGACACATGGACAGTAATAACAGCACGTGATCATTTCTGGCGGTCACTGAGGGACATTCACCTCATGCCATGCCCGCAGCGACGTCAACGAGTTGCAGAGACACGACAAATGGAGTTCACGAGATTACGGCCAATGAGACGCATCATCTTTTTACGTGCATTCGATTTCTCAAAAGAATAATTCCTCGGTCGTTGTCTAAGAATCTTAGATAGCGCTATGTTTGAATTTGAGCCCTTAAGCGTGATGTTATTTTAAGATTAGTAATTTCAAAGATATAAATGGCTCAAATGTAATCTGACTAAAATTCGTTGAGCTAGTACGCGTAAGACGCTATGATGAATATGAATCTTTCCGGTATCACGGCTTTGTACACTAGCTAATGACGTTCGAACCAGGATAATGTACATAAAAACAGAGAATTGAACAACCTATTTATTAACCAGAGACCTCACCGCACACCACACTTGATGAAAATTACAATTAAATTAGAAATCGATCGAACCCATGCTCCTAAATTCAGTGGAGTTGATTCAACCTAACCACGTTCTTGCACCAAGCACGCTAAGGAAAACAAGAATTAATTAGCCCTACGTTACAGGAAAGCATGCAGACAATCACGCACAGGGAGACGAGGATCTAGATGGTGCAGGTGTAGCCCGGCGGCGGCGTCTTCCCGCACGTGAGGAGCAGCTGCAGCGCGAGCGGCAGGTAGAGGTTGATGTTGAGCAGCTTGAGCTTGATGCTGGTGCAGAGGCACACGGCCGCCTCGATCTCCACCAGCCCTTGCAGCAGAGGGCAGCACTGGTTCGCCACCGGGTCGCCCAGCCCGATGTGCACCAGCCCGCCCAGCAGGTCCACGCACGCCCCGATCTTCAGCGTGTCCACCGGGCAGCTCGCCGGCGGAGGCGGCGGAGGGCAGGGAGTCACGCCTCCGCCGCCAACCGGTGGCGTGCCGATCACAGGCGGCCCGGTGACGGGCGGGGTCCCGATCACCGGCGGCACAGTGATAGGCGGGTACCCGATGACCGGCGGGACCGTGACGGGTGGGGTGGTGACTGGCGGCTTGACCGGGGGGACGGTGATGGGCGGTTTGCCGATGATGGGGGGTACGGTGATGGGAGGCTTGCCGATGATGGGGGGAAGCGTGATGGGCGGCCTTGGCCCTTTTGGGCTGCCGGGCTTGTGGTGCTTGGACTTGGGGGGTTTAGGCTTGGGGGTGGTCGGGGGGCACGAGCCGGCGGAGGCGAGAGAGGAGAGAAGGAGCATGAAGGTGAGGACGGTGGCGGAGACCTGGGAGGAGTCCATTTCCGGCGCTCTGTGAGCTAGGGTAGTGCTCTAGTGCCTGTGCTTGAGGCACTTAAATAACGGGTTGGAGAGAGAGAGAGGTAGAGCTTCACGTGAACATTTAATTGGCACCAATGGGGCTAAATCTGTAGGTCATTCATGCAAGCTATGTACTGACAGTCTTGCATGGAAATCCTATCCATTTAAGTGCGTTGATCTTTGCCCAATTATGGATGCACTTTGGCTAGGGGTTGTCACAACCTCACTTAATGTGTTCTATTGGATGATGAGTATTTGTTTAATTTCCTCCCCTTCCAGCTCTTATTCACCTTTAAGAGCTGTTTCCATGAATAGATGGAAAATCAGGGAGGAAGGAATAGGGGGAAAAAACAAAAGAAAGAAAGAAAGAAAGAGAGGGAGATTGAAAATGGATCACATGAGTTGCACATGATCTAAGGCACACAAGGTTGGTGAACCAAAGAATAGGAAGATGGTAGCGAAGAGAAAGAGGGTGGCGGATGTTGGGTGGGTGAGTAGGAGAAGAAGGCGGCGGTTGTAGGGCCAGTGAGCTGAAGAAGAGAAAGAGAGCGGCGGGTGTAGCGCCGGTGAGCCGAAGAAGAGGAAGAGGGTGGCGGGCACTAGGGGAGGGAGGAGCTCAATTTGGACGCATAGCGTCGACTACGCGTTGTGGGTATGAGTAAACGGGAGAAGGCAGTGAGCTCGAAGATGTTCATCTTTGCTGCTTGCGGCAGGGAGAGGATGGGGGAAGGGTTGGCGGCGGAAGAGGAAGGTGAGGGAGGCGTGGATGTCAGAGTGGCAGAGGGTAGGGCGAGGGCACACGAGTTCGTGGTGAAGGGGAGGAGCTCGCGCAGTAAGGAGGTGGGTAGGCAGGCGGCGGAGCGAGGGTGGGAGGCCAGGAGGTAGGGGTGGCATGGGAGCAGCAAGCTCGGCAGGGGACTGGTAGCGTGGGAGCAACGAGCTCGGCAGGGAGGCGGCAACAGTGGCGGGTGCGAGCTCAGAGGGGGGCAGCGAGCTTGGCTAGGAGCAGAGAGCTTAGATATCTTAGCAGGGTGGCAACGAGCGCAAGGAAAGGGAGGAGGGACTGAGAAGGAGAAGGGCAGCGCCGGTGAGGAGGGAGGGTGGAGTTGTGCAAAGGTGGGTTGAGGGAGATAAGCTTAATGGGTGGATTTTATGTTTTCCACCCAATTCGAGCGGAAACATTTTCGAGGGAAAACGGAGAAATTTTCCTTCGCTTAATTTTTTTTTTGTCCAAGAAAATAAAGGAAAAACTTATTTTTTTTTTTCCTCTCAATTTTCTGTCTAAGGAAACATAGTCTTAGTAACTTTTCCATGCAAAGTTTGGCATCAAGATTGTGAAAACCTATTATCAATATAGAATCTAAGATATGTAGGCATTGTCTTAGTATTCAAATTTAGTGTTTTATGTAAATTATCTTAGATTGAACGCTCAAAATACAACTAATATTCTCTTTCTCCGAGGCACAATTATAGAAGGATTACAAGGAACTCGAAAAAACACCAAAAATAAAAGGAATAAAAAAGAAAAAAGTATTATTTTTATAATAGTCATAAATCAATTATAAAGGGATAAAAATTTATGTCATACGAGACACTTGTGCTAGAGAAAGTGTGCTTTGTAATCCAAAACACTTATAATCAAGACATAAAAGATTAACCATTGAGATTGTAACGCTCAAGAGAAAGAACTCAAAGTAGATTGACGCACCTGTTTACTAGAGTGGATGGTAAGATAAAAAGAAAAGATTTAGAAAGGAAAGGAAACAAAGGGAGGGGCCGATTGTTGAATCACGTGCTTTGCACATGTCCAATGGTAATAACCTGGACTACGCATAAGACGACTGCGTCCGGCCCGCTGCGAGCGTTGAGGCGAGGCGGGGATGGCTCGATGGCGAGCGGAGTGGTGGCAAGGTGAGAGACAGGCAAGCTGTGGACGAGATGGCAGCGGGTGGGAGAGGGAGAGTCGGCTAGCGGACGAGGCAACAACGAGGGAGAAAGAAGAGTCGGCGAGCGGGAGAAGAGAGTCGGCGAGCTGGAGAGGTAGCAGAGGGCGAGAAAGGAGACTCGGCGAGCGGACGAGGCTGCAGCGGGCGGGAGAGGAGAGTCGGCAAGCGGATGAGGTAGTAGCGGGCGGGAAAGGAGACTCGGTGAGCCGGAGAGGCAGCGGCGACGGCGAGCGGGAGAGGAGAGTCGGCAAGGCGAGGGGCGATGACAGCGGGCGAGGCAGCTGCAGGAGCGCTCAAGGAAATACTGTAGCAATCTGCCTGATTTGGGTGGATTGCAAATCGAAGGAAAAGGTACAGATTTTTCTTCCTTCGTCCATTCCATCCACCCTAGTAAATGAGGGAAAATATGTATTTTTATTTTTTATTTTTTTCTTTCCTCCTTTTTCCTATAAGGTGTTAAGTATTAGTAAAAAAAGAGAATTTTTTTTTTTAAAAAAATGAATTGATCTCGTAGGCTCTCAAGAAATGATCTTGAGAGATTAGAAAAATAAGAGAAAAGCAATAAAGGTGCATTGATTAGAAAATTGGTCTTTATCCCCTCCCGAGCTCTCCTACTAGAAAAAATTTCCCCGGCATGCTGCTGCCGAGGAAATTAAGTAGCATGGTTAAATTTCTTATAAAAAAAATTATTTTTTAGAAATGATCTATATAATTTAAGCTATCCAATGATACTAATATTAGGATATTTTAAATCATATATACTCGTTAAATACCCTAAACAAAATCACTTAAAAGATAAAAATACTATTCAATGTATGATTTTCTTTAGGGTATTTAACGAGTATACATGATCTAAAATATCTCAATATTGATATCATTAAATAGTTTAGGTTGTATAGATTATTTCTAAAAAAAAAATTTAAAAAAAAACTTTTTTATAACAAATTTAAGTATGCTGCTTAATTTCCTCGGCAGGGAATATTTTTCCCCCTACTACACAAACCCTAGGGCATCTCATGCATCCAAAAGACATTCATGCATTATAATCAAGTAAAACACATGATTTTAAAAGGAAAATAACAAAACAAAACAAAAGAAATTTGTCCTACGTGTCTAGTAAATATGGGCTTTTGCAGGTTCATGAAGCAAAATTCACGACGTTGAAAGTAAAAGTCAGTGTTATCTTTAACCCCTTATTGTTACACAGACCTTAAGACAACGCATCCTACGAAAAGAGACACTCACGCAGTATAATCAAGCAAACAACTTGTTCCTTTGTGGTTTTCAAGAAAGAAACATTGCCGGAACATACAATGCATGCTTTGTACTTTTTGATAACTAGCTTTTGGGTCCATTGTTGAACATTCAGCAACTTTTGTGCTTGTATTTTAGCAAGAATAACCTTCTATTCCATCCACATCCACTCGTCAATATGCATAGACTTCACAAGAGAAGCCCTGTAGAATGGGTCTGAAATCAAGCGAGCATGGTCAAACTCAAGCAAGCTCAAGCTTTACAGTAGCTTGAACGAGGGCACACTTAAACTTTTACTTCAACGAAACGTGTGGCTGCGCTTGTTGCTAGAATAGTGGCCACCGATTGATCCGCTGAAGTGCCCTAAAAAGTAGAGGGAATGTAAAATTTGTGTGGGGGTAGGGGGAGGTCCGAGAGAATCGCAGCCAGTCCGTGACCGACCCCTCTTTGCTTTATTTAGATTTGGTGCTTGGCCATATGCTGGCCCGTGACTTTGCTTGGATTTTACTGCTCTGACTTCTACGCGTGCATGCAGTGCACTGTTCCCGTGGGCCCCATCCACCCATCACTCCCTGGGCGACCGATGTTTGTTTTTTAATTTCCAAGAGGATTTAGATTCTATGTTATATTTCTAATGTTTTTAATATTATATTATATTATCCACATATTATATTTCTAATAATTATGTAATTTTTATTACATTCTTTTTAAAAGTACTGTCTGTTGGGTACATTGTCACGGACATTTATAAAAAAAAATATATAATTATTTTTATAAAACTAGGGGATAAAAATTTTGTTCTTAGGCTCCCTTTTCTTAAGATGATGGAACGAGGATGGCAATGAGAAGGGGGAGGAAAGAGAAATCAAGAAGGGAGAGATAGGAAGGAAAAAGAAGTATGTGATACTCATGTGCGTGCCACGCTGCCACCAGCATCGGCAAACAGTGAGGGCGTCGTCGAGTAGCGGCAAGGGTGACGTCGAGTGTGGCGAGGGTGTTGTCGACTAGCAAGGGCGCGTTGTTGAGTGGTGGCGAGGGCATTGTCAAGCAACGAGGGCATTGTCGAGTGGTGGCAAGGACGACGTTGAGCGTGTCGAGGGGCAACTCCCACCATTGGCTCCAATGGCAAGTAGTTCTGAGTGTCAGCGAGCGGCAAGCGAGGGCGTCGAGGGTGGCATCGAAGGTGAATGTCGAGGGCGAGCGGGGCGATCAAGGGTTAGTGGAGAGCAACGCTGCTGGCTACAGAAATGATTTTCCGACCGATTTTGGCCGAAGCTAAAAAAAAATATTATGTCCACTCTCTTTTCCTTCCGTCCAGTTTTGTCCGTCTACGTCCAAGAAAACAATCGAAAACTATTGAGGTAACGATCCGTTATCTTTTCCACGTAAGAAAAATGGGCCTAGATGATACTATTGAGGTAAATAGTAAATTAAAAATCATCAACAAGTTAGGTGTTGGATCATTGCATAATACAAAAGAGTCTTTGGATCAAAATAGATAAGACGGAGTTAATGTACCTTACGTCTACGGATTAAATTTTAAATAGACTCTAATTGGAATCTCATAGTTTTTTATGATTAAAATAAAATAATCCATTCTTATAAATATGAAAGCAAAAAATAAAATAACGTAATTAAGTTGTCAAGATATAATTCTTTTTAATAAAAGAAATATTTTCTTAAGGAGCGCAAAATAATATATTATTTTAATTTAATATTATAAACTAATAAAAATGTATTTTAAATTTAACAAACCTAATTTTACTTTCTATTTTATGATTTTTTAAATTTAGTTTAGATTCATTTTTTGTATAAAAAATCAATTTAGCTATATGGAACTTTGTTTAAACGAAGTCAAATTAAAAAAATGGATCTTTTTAATGCGATTATCTCATTTTCTCTTATTTTTACTCAGTTTATCCGGCATTTACTTATGTAATAACAATTTTTTTTATTAAAATACATAAACAAATAAATATTTTTATTATTACAATATTCTTATTTTTTTAAAAAAACAGCTTATAAGAATAAAAATGAAATGGTAAAAAATTAAAATTAAGAATATTAAGGATAATCACCTATGAATTTGCTTACATTACATAGGATGATCATGAAACGCAGCAGCACGGTCCGTTTCCGCTTCCACTGTGTAACGGCTCCTTCTCAGAATCTCAGCCACGGAACGATACAATACGCGCTTGCCTCGACGACTGAACGATATGTGATAGATATGGATCAAAAGCCATCGTCAGGCCTTTTTCTGGGCTCCAGGCCCATTTTGTGAGCGAACTCGAATTGGTTTGGGGGTATCCCCTTTCCATCGACTCGTCCGTAGTCCTGTTTTTTGGAAAATCGATCGAGCGTTTTGATCCGTCTGCGCCATGGTGTCAGGGTTTGCGTCCGTGACATTGGGGAGCGTGGAGAAGCGATCATGGAGGTCAGGTTCGCCTCCGAGAACCTGCAGCAGGAGGCGGGGAAGTGCGAGAAAGAGGAGTCGGAGAAGCTCTAGCCGAAGATGCCGATCGAGAGGAGCAACATGGACGGCGGCCAGATCTACGCCATCCGCAAGCGGCCGGAGCGGATGAACTATGCCCCTGCCTCGAACATCGCTGTTGCCCGCGCCGACACCCAGGCCAAGAAGCAGGCCGTCGGCAACACCATGGGTTCCATCGTGTTACACCCGTGACGGATACGGCAAATAGAAATAGTAAAATATAATAAAATATATATATTTGGTACGTTGGGTGGGACTCGGCACTGTGCACGCGTGCTGAGCCCATCTCTCCCTATCGCCGTGTCTTTTTCCCATCTCACTCCCCCGCCTTGCGTCCGCCTCCCCATCACGAACGAAATCGAGCGTCCCTCTCCTCCTCCGATTTGCGCGCGACCCTCTCCACGTTCATATCTCCACCCCTTCAACGTATTCCGACTGCTGCTCTGCGAAATCCGGCAGCTGAGCGGTGAGCTCGATGCTCAGTCTGCGAAATCCGGCGTCATCTCCCCTCAGCTCGTGACTTCAGCTTTGAGACGGATGCATTGTGTGCGTGCGTCTCTTCCAGTCTCGGCAAGCTTCTTCCCGTGCGCCTCCACCTTCGTTCGGCGTGTCCCGACGAGCTCCGGCTCACCGCTCAGCTGTCGGATTTCGCAGACTGAGCCTCGAGCTCACCGCTCAGCTATCGGATTTCGCAGAGCAGCAGTCGGAATACGTTGAAGGGGTGGAGATATGAATGAGGAGAGGGTCGCGCGCAAATCAGAGGAGGAGAGGGACGCTCGGTTTCGTTCGTGATGGGGAGGCGGACGCGAGGCGGGGGAGTGAGATGGGAAAAAGACACGGCGATAGGGAGAGATGGGCTCAGGCACGCGTGCACAGTGCCGAGTCCCATCCAACATACCCCAATATATATATTTTATTATATTTTACTATTTCTATTTGCCCGTATCCGTCACGAGTGTAACACTAGTTCTGGAAATGAGCAAAGGGAAGAACCATCGGTAGCCGCTCCACGTGTTCCTTGTGATGACAATGTTAACAAAGTGGGAAGTAGACACCATGCACCAGAACCTCCGGTCCAAGAACCTCCACGGCGTAGAGCGCGTGAAACTCCCTCGACTGCAGCGTTGGAGTTAGCGTCCTGCTTTACTGTCATGTGGTTTTAAGGCTGGCGTGTCCAGTAAGTTTGATTTGTCGTATCTCGAGGGTGGATTCTCTAGGCCTGGCCCGCCTGAGTGTCCTCTCTGGGTCATGACGATCTACGTGTTGGACGTGCGAACATATAAATTCCTATCGAATGAAAGTTCCTATAAGAACAATGATATAATTAAGGAAAGATGTAATCGCATTAGATATCATTTTAATGGGTCTCCTTAGAGCTTGTAGTGTTCGCAAGAGAGCACAGTACTATTTTCTTATGATTCACATAATTTTAGCATCAATATTTTGGACCCTAAGTTATAAACAAATTTGGGAAGCAAACAGTTACTTGAAAAAGCTAAGTAAGATTCCATAAGGGAAATTCGTTATGAAATGTTGGATTTGGTACCTTGTAATTAATGTGTGGACAAACTAGGGCACAATAAACCAATTATCACTGTTGGCTTTGGTGGGGCCCA
Source organism: Costus lasius (assembly GCA_027563935.2). Lineage (NCBI taxonomy): Eukaryota > Viridiplantae > Streptophyta > Magnoliopsida > Zingiberales > Costaceae > Costus > Costus lasius. Next base: position 107,067,801 of record CM050448.1, read on the forward strand.
TAACTCATAGGCTAACAAGACTAGGCGAGTTAGTACAACTAGCTATGTTGACAAGTGCGTATTTTCCGAGTAATGGATCTGCAAGGCATAGTGTTTGAAAGTGATGGATAAACTTTATTGACTTCGTCATAGGGACGGGCATTCACATCAACTTGAGCACATCACCGGAAGGGAAAATACTGTGGCTAACGCCCTATCAAGATTGGCATCCTATGTGATTTGTTCGCCATAAAATGAATACCTTACTGAGACACAACTCATTGATGAGGCTATAAAAGAGACCAGATAGCCAACCCTTTCCATAACTCGCAGCAAATTGGTGGAAGGATGACTTCACCAATCAGGGTCATGTCTACCTTACTTCAGGGAGAATGCTCAAGGGCTGAGGAACAAAGACAAGAGGAAGAGCATGAAAAGTTCAAAGCAAAGATCATACTCTCCCCGACGTTCAGAGAGAAATTTCTCAACTCACTACCAGAAGAGATTAGTAGGGATATCAGGGTCCTCGCACATCAAAGGACTTTTCAAAAGATGGTCTCCCTCCAAGAGCAGCTGATGGCGTTTACTCCAAAATGGGGAATACACATATTCCAGGAAAAGGGTAAAAGTCTTTTAACCGTCGTTCGAGAATTATGGAACTATGGTATGATTCGAGAATGGTCTCCGCTGAGAAACCGCCCAGCCTTTATCCCAGACTTCTTCCCGAAAAAGTTGAAAGAAGCTTGCAGAACTCACCCCGAGATAGAAATGATAGTACACAACCAGATGCCGCGTGTTAGTAAATGGACGTCCCAATTTGAACCAAGAAAGTAGGTCTGCATTATCTACACTGAGACGATCGTCGCGCATGATTTGGAAGAGCCAAACCGGCACTCCCTTGATATATACAACGAAGCACACTACCTGGAACATATATCTTTAAGGCCGGAATACTACGATATAGATCCTAACGAGAACCGTTACTACAAATTTAGTGAAACACCAAATATGGTTATATGGAAACAAGCCATCAACTCGTCCTCATCTGATGAGGAGATTAGTGATTTTTCCATATTACCCGAAACAGAAGGCTCCAGTGATGAAGAAAATCTGGGAGAGTAGGGTTACAAAGCCTAGGGTGAGCCCCAGTTGTGCCATGATAAGGGAATCAATTACTTTGTGTATTAGTCAGTTTTACTGCGTGTCATGTATTCTACATATTAAAGATGTTTCTACTATACATCCAGCGGTGGGGATGTCTTTTCTTGCATCTATGTAAACCCCTTAGTGCGAGGCTACGAGACAAGTCGAGTGCCAACTAATCTTAATCTCATAAGGGTGGTAAAATGCAACTCTCTTAGCGATGTTATTGGATGGATACGTGTAGTAGTTAAAGACCAGCGTGATGCTAATTCTTGTAGAATATGCTTGACAAAGAAGATCAATAAGGCTCTTTTAAGATAATTCTTGCGAAGCATTAAATTAATTACCATAGCAATAGTAGAAAGTTAGCAATGGATGTCATTAAACGAGAAGTGTTTACCCAAGATGAAGAATGTGTGACATTCGAAATCTTCGCGGATCACCAAAGCCTGAAACACTTGTTTTCTCAGAAGAAATTAAATATAAGGCAACGAAGATGGGTGAAATTTCACAAAGACTATGACTGTACGTTTAATTACCACCCGGGTAAGGTCAATGTTATCGCAGGCGCCCTAAGTAGGAAGACTGCATAAGTGTTAGCTCACTTACGAGTAACCCCAACTGAATTAGCACGACAAATGACAGATTTATGTGTTGAGATTGTGTGCCCCACTGAGCATGGTTGTTTGGCCGTGATGATGGCACAGTCCCCTATGGTGCAGAAGATCATTGAGGCGCAACCAAATGATTGGTACCTGCAATCTATCATTACAAAGGGTAAGAGAGAAGAATTCACCTAGGATGATCAGGGAATAATAAGGTGCTGGAATAGGTTATGTGTACTCGGGGTAGTTAAGGAAGAATTACTGGCAGAAGCACATAAGTCGAGATTCGCGGTACATCCTGGTGCCACGAAAATGTATAATGACCTTCGAAAATCTCATTGGTAGGAAGGCATGAAAAGAGATGTGGCAGAGTATGTCGGACGATGTCTGGTATGCCAACAAGTGAAAATTGAGCATAAGAAACCTTCTGGGCTCTTACAGAGTAATCCTATTCCGGAGTGGAAGTGGAAACATATTACCATGGACTTCGTGACGGATCTTCCTAGGTCGCGTACAAGCCATGACTCGGTTTGGGTAGTCGTTGACCGTTTGACCAAGTCTGCCCATTTCCTACCTATCAGAAAGAATTACTCCATGGACAAGCTGGCAAGGCTTTATTGTCAGGAAATTGTACGGCTACATGGGGTTCCTGCCAGTATTATTTCTGACAGAGACCCACGATTTACATCTCGGTTCTGGGTTAGTTTACAGAAGGCCTTGGGAATTGAACTGCTGTTCAGTACGGCTTATCACCCGTAGACTGATGGACAGTCTGAGAGGACCATTCAGACCTTAGAGGACATGCTTCGAGCCATCACTTTAGACTTCACGGATGGTTGGGAGTGCCACCTGCACTTAGTGGAATTCGCTTATAATAATAGTTATCATTCGACGATCCAGATGACACCTTTCGAGGCTTTGTATGGTAGGAAGTGTAGATCTCCGGTGCTATGGGATGAAGCAGGTGAAAGCCATGTGTTGGGACCGGCTATGTTAGCACTTGATGCCGAGAGAGTTCAAATTATTAGACGGAGATTATTAGCTGCCCAAAGTCGGCAAAAGAGTTACGCAGACAAGAGACGGCGGCCACTTGAATTTGATATCGATGACCACGTGTTCCTTCGGATTTCTCCGAAGAAGGGTACGACTAGATTCGGGTATGTTGGTAAGTTAGCCCCGAGGTATATGGGTCCTTTTGAGATACTAGAGAGAGTTGGACCCGTCGCATACCGCTTAGCACTTCCCCCGATGTACTCTTATATCCATCCGGTGTTCCACGTATCCATGTTATGTAAGTACATCGCGGATCCATCTCATGTGTTGAACCATGGTACGGTTCATGTCCAAGAAGATGCCACGTATGCCGAGATGCCTGTAGAGATCTTAGGACGCAAAGAACACAAGCTGAGAAATAAGGTAATCAGCCTGATTAAAGTCAATGGAAACATCACCCTGAGAGTGAGGCTACTTGGGAGCGCGAGGACAAATTTATGAAGAACCATCCGGATCTGTTTCCAGAGATGGAGTTAGACGAATGATTGATGTACGAGTGACTGTCGTATTACTAATTCTGTAATTCTGTTTAAGTACCGTTAATGAATTTGTTTTGAATTTGGGGACCAAATTCTTTTGAAGGTGGATATAATGTTACACCCGTGACGGATACGGGCAAATAGAAATAGTAAAATATAATAAAATATATATATTGGGGTACGTTGGATGGGACTCGGCACTGTGCACGCGTGCCTGAGCCCATCTCTCCCTATCGCCGTGTCTTTTTCCCATCTCACTCCCCCGCCTCGCGTCCGCCTCCCCATACGAACGAAACCGAGCGTCCCTCTCCTCCTCCGATTTGCGCGTGACCCTCTCCTCGTTCATATCTCCACCCCTTCAACGTATTCCGACTGCTGCTCTGCGAAATCCGGCAGCTGAGCGGTGAGCTCGAGGCTCAGTCTGCGAAATCTGGCGTCATCTCCCCTCAGCTCGTGACTTCAGCTCTGAGACGGATGCATTGTGTGCGTGCGTCTCTTCCAGTCTCGGCAAGCTTCTTCCCGTGCGCCTCCACCTTCGTCCGGCGAGATCCGGCATCAGCGAGACCAAAATCTGCTTCCTGCGAGCAGATTTCCGACGAAGCTCTCTCTTCCTTCTTCTCCCTCGCGTCCGACGGAAAACTCCAGATCCGACGTCCAACGCGTCTCCAGCGACCTTCCTCCGGCCTCGGCGGGCATTTTCGCCTCCTCCCGAAGCTTCTTCTGGCGTCTTCGTCTCCGGCGCCGGCGAGTTGCGCGGGCGGTGCCGCCAGCTTCGATCCCAGATCTCCGGCGACCCTGACCCCCTTTCGCGAAACGGGATGTACGACCGAACTCCTCTCGGCGTCAGCTTCATTCTGCCTACCGGAAAGCTCCGATCTGACCACCAGAGTTACTGTTCCGGCGATCACTGTAGCGGCGGCGCTACTGTTCCGGTGAACTTTCCAGCGAACATCGATTTCCGTGCTGACGACTCGGTTACGCGCGTGTGGTTGGTTCTCGAGTATCCCGACTTCCGGTGGTGATTATTCGTTCGCATAAGGCTGCGAACTCGGTTAGTACCCGTACCCGCCTTTATACGTATACAAACACGCATGCGTAAACATAAACTTGGACCTGTATATCTGACAAACCTGATTAAATGATTATACCTGGACATGACTACCTAATACTGACTCTTACAAGTAGATTAGCATAATATGAGAACTTACACCTGATTTACCTGTTAGGACCTGTTGACTGATCGCGTGATATTGGGTTGGTTCTGTTTTACTGTACGTCTGCATCTGAGGTAGGGATTCTACCTCCGTTCTTTGTTACGGTGCCAACCGCATGTGTAGTTAGCGGCACCTCCCTTATTACTTATTACCACTGTTGATTACTGTTCTAACTCCCGTTCTGCTTTGCGTACATTCCTGTTGACATAAACTGTTGCATGAAACACGGTATGAGTATTTTTGTTCTTGCATGTTTATTGGTAGATGGTAGGTGGTATGAATTCTGTATATGTACATTGAGGATTGACTGTCTAGTGATAGACATGTCAGTATACCTCAGATACTGCCTGTGAGATTTCTGTCGAGACGCTGTATGATCGTCTCTAACCGAGAGAGTCCGATGTTATGGGCTTGAGGTCTGTTATCAGCCCAATAAGGGGTTGTACTGAGTGTAGGACGCTACATTAGCGGGCTGTCGACGGACAGTTGTCTCTACTGTTCGGGGAGCCATCAGTAGGGACCACTCTATTTTATAGAGTTGCGGGTCGTGGACCACTGCTGTACCAGCTCCCAGTTTTTATCTTTGTATGAGGATACATATATATTGATATGTATATTGAGATTTGATTATACTCTATATGGTCATATAGAGTCTTGGTTGTATTCTGGTAATTCCTTGTATTTGATCATGCACCATATTATTGTAATATCCCTACTTAGCCTCCGGCTAACCCCCCCCCCTTTGGTTTGCCTCCAGGTTCAGGCGCGGCTCCACCTGGAGCAGAGTAGATAGTTAGTAGTTTGACCACCAGTCTGGGTGGGTTGTGATGCATTTTGGTCTGTTGTTATTTTTATGTTATGTTGTTGGACTCTGTTGACCGCTGCGCCGGTCATGTTATCTGTTGGTTTGTCGACCTCTGCGCCGGTCCTGTTATTGTTATTTCTATTGACCGCTGCGCCGGTCTATGTTTTTCTTATCTGTCGGTGTTGTGTTATGGATATTTAAGGCCGGGCTGGCCTCTGGTTAGGTTATTTTATTCAGTCTGTACTTTTCGGTTATCAGATTTGATTTGACAGGTACAGTGTTGTACGTCCCGAGGTCCGGAATTCCCGGCGTAAAATCCGGGTGGATTTTTGGGGCGTAACACATCGTCAAGTCGATCGACTCCGCCTCGTCTCCGGCAATCTCCATGAAGATGTCGGAGTCCATGGATCAGTCCGAGCACCAGTTCGTCAACTATCAGGCCCAGGCCCATTTCATGGAGGGCGCCGTGGCCGGGTCCACCAGCGTCTCCGCTCCCAAGCCCTAGGTCAACAATCTCTTGTAGCAACTCAGGCATTGAGACTCCTGCCAACGAGGAGGAGGCCGACGAGTACGGATCTCCAGGCGCTTGGCCGAGCTGAAGGCCAAGTGCTGGATAAGGCATTAGCTTCTCGCTTAAGGTGCTAATTCTTTGTTTTTTAAAATATAATTTACCTTCTTTTCTTTTTTTTTTTTTGTTTAATTGTGCATATCATTCTGTTGCATCTCTGTTTTGGTAATGTGTAATTAGATATGCAACATGTTGCAGAAATTTTTTTAAATTGTTTGTGTACGGTCATAATTTGAATTCCAATCTAGACGTATGGTCTGTGATCATTACCAATGCGGAGTCCGGAATTGGCGATTGGATATGAAAAATAGTTACGGCTACCTACTTTGCTTGTTATTGTGGTAAAAAATGCTTGTTATTGTGGCTTATCGATTCTTGCATAGTAGTCACATTGATCTTAAGGATCCCGGAAAGGTTGGAAGATGCTTTGGAAACTGCATGTAGCCCTAAGATTAACTTTTTTGGTTGGAAGTTATTTCTTGTAGACTTCAATCTCTTCCTTTCTTGCTAAAATTGGGCTAGATTGCACTATCACTTGTTGTTTTTGTTTTTTTGGACTTGATGAATATAAACATTTTCTTTTTGGCTGCACTACTGCTTAATTCTTATGCGATTACTTATCTACTCGTTTAAAACTAAATTATAACTTTTGTGAGACTTGGGATTATTGGATATTTGAATTATTTCACTTGTGTTGGTTTTTATGGAAAACTCGTAACGACTAACTTTTCACAGGTAAAAAGCCTTGCTTAAAAGGAATTATCAGGGAGGCTTTGATGGATTTCAATTATATGCTTGAAATAGTTTTTGCGCATGGAAAAATGGATGATTTAACTGATCAGAGGATTTGTCACTGGACTAAACCACCTAAGGATTGTTTTAAGGTGAATGTAAATGGCTCTTGGCTCAAGCATTCCTCCAAAGGTGGTCTAGGATACCTTATCCGTAATGAAAATGGTCTATGTTGTTTAGCGTTGCCCCCCTTCAATCCTGTTCTGCACAGGCGGCTAAGTTGCTTGCCATCCATTCCGCATTAGGTTTTCTTCACAGCAATCCTATCTTTACTGTCTCACAAATCCTTGCAAAGGTGTCATTCAGCTTATTGAGGGACAACATACTTTTACGGACCAAGATATTAATAATATTGTAATTGAAATATGTTTTCTGTTGAATAGGATTTATTACAATATGTTTCCTGTTGAATAGGATGTCCAACTGTACTCTACATTTTGCTCCCCGTGAGGCTAACAGGGCAGCCAATTGGCTTGCCAAGCATGCATCTTATACTAGATCATGTAATTCCTGGACCACTAGTTGGCCAACGTAACTCTTGGGTATTTTGACCTCTGATATGAGAGGGACTTCTATGGAATAGTTTACCTTTTGTTGTATAAAAAAAGGGTTTTAGTCTAGGATCGAAATGCTTTAAATTTAGTTGCAATCAAGAACCTAATATGTCATATATTCTTAGTTCTACGCAGTTGAAGGGAAAGTTTAATTCATTCAATGGGATAGCATCACATCAAGCAGACAAGATACCAAACACATGGTATGGTTTCTAAGCCTATTAGTAAAAACAAAAACGAATAATGGAAGCAAGAATCTTAGTGAAAGTACCATTAAGCCCCATACATTAGCTATAGATCGACTAACGTAGTCGAGTTGTTTGATTATGCTCATTATGTCAGTTTGTCAAACATAGTTGGAGCCCTTAATTTGGCTTGACTAGGCCAAATTATTGATATTTTTTAGATTGCTTAAGTAGACTTGACTTTTTGATCGATTACATCGTTCACTAAGCTAGGTTATTGAACTTGCTGAATCTCGCGACTAGGAGAACTCATTGAACATGATTTGATTACCCATGTGATGAGATTAATTGATTATGCCAGTTCTCTCGATCAAATTGCACCGCCTTATCCTATCAAATCACTAGACCATATTGCTCTCACCATTTAGATCATATCACTTGATCATAATAAATAACCTATTAAATTGAATTACTCAATTGACTCAGATCAAAATGTTCAATAGGGTTGGATTGTTTAAGTGAATTAGATTACTTAAGCATGTTGGACCGCTTGATTGGGCTAAATTTCTTAATTAGGTTAAACTAGCTAATTTGTTCAAACCCCCAACCTGATCAACTCACTAGAGAAATTGGGCCACAAACTCAAATAGCTCAATTATGGTGTACTGTTTGATTGACTTCAACTACCTACTTGCCATGCTATTGACTGAGTTAAAATGCCTAAATACTTGTTTAACATAGCTGTCCAGCTTCTACTAGTGGGGCATAAAATAGGTTTTCCCCAGCTTTTCAAATTTTGGTTAAGCAATTCGGCAAATAATAGTGAATAGTAAAAGCTGCGCGAACAATAGTGAATAATAAAAGCTGAGCAGAGTAACTCTGCAAAACACCCGAAACGCAGCTGTCGCAGAGAAGTACAGACAACATATGTATACCCAATTAAGGTTATGGTTCGAAAAGGCGTGGGTTCAAGTCCCTCTCTCAACATTTTCTTTATTGTCATTCCTTTGATTAGTCTAAAATTTGACATGGTATATATTAGGCTTAATGAGAAAAATTGACATGTTTGAGAAGGCATCCATAAATGTGGCACACTTGAACATCTGGTGTCTTAGTTTATGGATATTGTTACAACGCACTAATGAAAAATTTGACTTATTAACTTAGTAAGCCTAAAGTAATGTGAGCTAGTGAAGAATATTTAAGCCCAAGTTAATGGTTGTATGAAAATTATTCTTTACTTACAATATTAATGTTGAGATGGCCGAGTTGGTCTAAGGCGCCAGATTAAGGTTCTGGTCCGAAAGGGCGTGGGTTCAAATCCCACTCTCAACATTTATTTTAAGCAATTTTAATGCCACCAGTAATAATAAAAAATTGATGGAAAATAATTTATGCAAACTTATTCTATCAAAGAAATGAAATCTTCTAATGAAGTAAGTTTTATGTATTCCAAACCATTTTAGTTAATTAAGTCTTTTCTTGGGATAATTTTAATTTTAACTTTAACTTTTTAATTGGTCACTCATTTTTGAACTTTTTTTTTTTTTTGAAATCCTATAACTCTATTACTAAAATATGGTACATGATAAAACGCTAAATTACGCCACATGAGTGGATCCCCATAGAATGACTTGACGGCACCAATAAAAGCACTTGTTGAATCACCCGTCATTCCCCACATTGATTCATCTCCACTAAGAAGCCAACAAAGAAGGCACTGGTGTTGCAATGAGATAAATAGTCTGATTATTCTCTTCACTAGTTCATATAATTTGACTAACAACAGTCTTTCTTGTCCCTAAAATAATTGTATGAAAAAGCTTCCTTTTCTTGGAATTAAATAATTCCATATATATTCGGAGCAATATCAATGCATACTTCTTTTAGATAATTCTTTTTATTTGTTTCCTACAATATAAACCATTACTTTTATTATAAAGTTTAACAAATTTTAATGTGTCCCTCAAAATTAATTCTTTTAATGTTTCACATTAATCAAAATATTCTTTGGTATTACATTGCAAAATTGTGTGTATTGATAATCACAGCAAAACTCTTAGGCTCTATTTCCTAGACAGAAAGAAAATGAGAGGGGCAGGAAAACGTGACGGGAGGGATTTAGGAGGGAGGGAAAATTTTGAAAAGCACGTGATTTTCATCCAAGATTGACGACAGGAGGCAAGGCGAGCTCGTCAAGAGAGAGGTTGGCTCGGCGACGCGAGCTCGGTGACGGGAGGCGACACGAGCTTGGCAACAGGAGGTGAGGCGAGGTGACGCAAGTTCGGTGAAGCACGTGACTAGAGGCCTTGGCGACGGGAGGAGGGAGTAGGGAGGAGAGAGAGGGAAGGAGGAGGGCTGCACCGGCGAGGAGGGGAAGGAGTGACGCAACACCGACGAAGAGGGAGGGGGAAGGATGAGGGGCAGGGCAAAGGTGAGGCGAGGAGAGTGTGAACGCGACGCGAGTTTGGTTTCAGACGAAAACATTTTCGACGGAAAACATTTGTTATTTTTCTTTCCCTTGTTTTTTTTTCTATCCAAGGAAATGATGAAAAACACTGCTTTTCATTCTTTCCACAATAGTTTTCATCTAAGGAAACACAACTCAAATAAAAAATTAGAGTCAAGAAGGTTAGTACCAAGAAAATAAAAGTGGCATGTATCTTTTGATGATGTCCTCCTTATAGGTTCAAGGCCCACAAAATACACATCAAAAGTACTAACATGTCATGCTTTATAACTAGGGATCCCCTAGAGAGTACATCAATTATCAAGAGCTATATAAAGATGTGATGGCAAGACTTTGCATATGTTGCCTGTCTACATTACCTATTTACTCATACAAAATGGAGACATTTCATCGGAAAATTGGGTCTCCGTTTCCTAGTGCCTGTGATTTGGACATTTAAACTACAAATTTGATGCCAAAACTAACTTGTATTAAAAAGACACTTAAGGGTCTAAACATTGTTTCTATCAATGTCATCATAGGGGAGTTGGTTATATAAAGAGAGAACTCTCATATGAAGGCATATGCCTAGTGATAAATAACAAAAAGAATATTATAATTTAACCTTGACTTGGTACTCAACAAAAATGCATACAACCATAGCTAGACGATTATGATTAGTTTATCATGACAAGGACAATATATCTTAACATGGGAGGATTAATAGTCAATCATGACAATGTCATTGGTATTTATTTTAAACTTAATTCATCGCGTTAGGCATTACCACAAGAACCTTCCATTTGGTAAGTTTCACGATGGACTTAAAATATGGTCATTACCATTAATTATGCATCATAATGAACATTGTATGATAAAGTTTCAATTCCTAGTGGGTGACCCAAATTGACATTATCAAGTGCTTAAATATAAGAATTAAAAATTAATAAATTAAAGGCATAATATCTACATATGCCATGGTTATAATAATTTTCACCTATAGAAGAAATGTGACTAGATTCAATATATTTTTCATTCTTTCCTCCTAGTTTTATGTCCAAGAGTAGTTCTAAAAAATAATAAGAAATTGGCAAGCTACTTCTTGCTTCTAACATGCCAATATCAGTGCTACATCATTCAAGACATAACTTAGGGATAGTAAATTAATAAAAAAAAATATTTTTAAAAATAATAAATCTATTAATAAGGAATATATGCTTGATTTTGAATGTCTAATTTTGGATTTGCGGAGAATAGACATCAAGATATTAGAAAATTTAGCTTAAGACTATTTCCTCCATTGGTGATATAAATTATTTCATAGTTATTAATGGGTGCTCATTACCAGTCATTATACTAATTCTAATTCGCATACTTATTTGGATCTTATCAGATTAAAATTCTCATGATTATGATAGTAGAATTTAGACTACTAGCAGACTTAGGGCATGTTTGGCCCCACTTTTGTAAAAGTAAAAGTAGAAGCTGGAAAAGTACCATTTTTTAGTTTTTAAATTTTTTGCTTCTAAATTATTTTTTCTACTTTTGATTGTATTTACCAAATAGCTTCGAAAGTAGTTTAACCAAATAAGGGCCTGTTTGGCCCCGCTTTTAAGCTATTTTTAATCAGCTTTTAAACAGAAAGCAGAAAAAAAAACTATTTGGTAATGAAAAGCAAAAGCAGAAAAAAGCAACAAAAAAGTAAAAGTTAGAAAAACTACAATTTGAAGCTTTTGCAACTTCTGCTTATTCAAAAAAAGTAATTTATATTATTTTGTTTAAAATTTTAAGTATTATTATTTTAAATAATTAAAAAATCTAATAATAAGGAAAAATAAAATATATTATTATTTTAAATAATTTAAAATAATATATATTTATTATTTTTAATTTTAAAGTAGTTAAAAAACTATTAACCAAACATCTTATAAATTTTGACAGTACAGCACAGTACAATACAGCACAGTTTAGTACAGTTATAAAGCTATTAACAGCGGGGCCAAACAAGCCCTAAGCCATTATTTTAATTTAGATGCTTAATTAAAAAAATATATTTCTCTAAATCCACCCAACTAGTGGTAGACAGACATATATGATTAGACTATTAATGTTTAAATACTTGAATGAGGTATTTAAAACTGGTGCTTCACGTAATTAAATCAAAGTTAGTATATCTCAAATTATTCTTTAGAATAAAATTTATTGGAGAAAACTTTAAACTTATCCTATTGATTTTACATTTTAATGCACTACTTTTATGAGTCATTGTGCATTGACGTGTTGTCGATAACTATAATAGTCATAAAGTAACGATTGTGGCTATTTTAAATTTAATTCTGGGGATCCAAATGAATTTTGGTTGTTGAGTCTTGTTATAGTCCACAAGTGCATGGATACTCGAAGTAATAAAGAAAGATATCGAACCACAGAGACCTCGTTTGTCAAGTACTGAATAATCGATTTCTCACAATCTAGGCAATCGAAACTATGCAAGTGAACTAATGAAGGCTAACGAAAATATCAGAGAGAGAATCTGGGACTAGGGTTTCATTCACTTTAATTTCTATGACTAGATATGAAAAGATGTTCGTTAGTTTAATTTTATCATGATAAAGATATAATTTACTTTATATAAGGATCATCTCACTTTCGTGCAGACAATCATGCAGGGACCGATCTTCGCTTTCGCACAAGATCTCCACATTTGATAAATTAACTCAATCCTAGATTCATATTATTATCATGGCAATTATTCTTCTAAAATCAAGAAACAAGAACTAACCTAATTTCTTACAGTAAGTTCCTAACATTCAATTCTATGGTTCCAAGTTCTCAAGCAAGTCACCTTTCAGTCTATTGCAAAAACTCTAAAACATGATCAATAACATAAATCTATGAAGAATTAAAGAGCAATTATCTCATAAGTAGAATTATCATGCTAAAATTATACGTGACAAAGTAATGGAAAATTTATCTAGTCATTAAGAAATCAAAGGGAATTACTCACCCATGTCCCATAAAAGGTTTAAGCTAGCATGGAAGAAAGATTACAATATTCCATAGTATCAAAGTGTAAGAAATCAAAAAAGGAGGGGAAAAACAAATAACCACACGGCTGTAATGGACCGCGTGTGAATAGTGCCGGTGGCGTGCTTTTGTTGATTTCTCCTCCGATCAAGATCCTTTCACTCCGAAACTTCTGGGGTATCATCTTCTCTTCCAGGCAAAGCTTCCTCAAATTTCACGGCCGGAGATGCGTTGTATGCTTCCCGGCGGCGGAACCTAAGGCGGCGGCGTGAAACTTGATTTCTCTCCCGACAGTGGATGAAAATTAGGGCTTTTGGTGTCTGTCTATTCTCCTCGCCAAAAGCTCCTCTTTTGCTTCTTATGGTTCTTCAAATTATGGCCTAGTTCGTTCGCAATCGATCGCGCAAAAATCGGGCTTCAAAAAGTCCGTGAAAATCGCGTGTTTAGAATAGAATTACGGCCATGGTTTCCATTACGGCACTGCCGAATTTTCTTTAAGTTCTTCTGTACAGGATTCGATCAGAATTACGGTACTGTGAAATTACTTACAGCAGTACCTTATTTTCTCCAAATCTCTCGGGTCAGAAAACGCACCAAAATACGGCACCGTGGAAATGATTGCGGCCCTGCTGTAAAATCTGGAAATCTCTCGGGTAAAAATAGATTGAAATTACAGCCCGTGAAATTCCTTATGGTAGTGCCGTAATTTTCGAAAAACTTTATGTACGAAAACTCCCCAAATTACGACAGTGCTCTGATATTACGGTAGCTGTGAAAATACGGTACCGTAATATAGATTACGGCCCTGCCGTAATTTGGTCTGAAGCTCCAATCTTCATGAAATTTGACATGTAATCTCCTCTTGATGGTGAGAATTCATTTATGCATTTGGAATTGCTTGAAAACTCCTGAAAATCGTGCCTTTTTACCTGAAAATCATCAAAAAACTAAAAAGAGTGTAGATTCCATAGTATTTGATTAAAAAAAAGCATAAAAATAAGCAAAGAGTGTAAATATGACACAAAAATATCTATCAAATGGCATGAAATTTACTATAAATTTCGGTGTCATCAAACACATAAGGCTCAAACTTTGTTTGTCCTCAAGCTAAAATCAAAAATTGATCATAGGAATATATTTTCTCATGAGGAATAAATTTCTAGAATACAATCACCAATGAAAAATTTTACCAATTGCTTCAAAAAATTTTAAATAGGCATATCATCTTTTGAATTCAATCCTCAAGATCCACAACTTAATCAAATAAAACTTTGCAACTTGTATAAAAATTAGAATCTCAGTCTCATGAATTCACCTAAGTTTCAGTTCAAATCTATCATACCTTTGTTTACAGGAATAAGATATCCAAAGTCTTTTTCCACTCAAAATTTTCCTTTTTTTTATGGTATGCACCCACATAGATACACACTTTTTATTTGGGACTTCAACTCTTGTCTTAGGTACCACTGTCAATTTTACACAGTGCCAAGTAGAGGAGTCATTTTCTTTTTCTCGCTCTCTAATTTTTTTTCTTTTCAGACTTCAACCCATATCTTAGGTACCACTGTCAATTTTACATAGTGCTAAGTAGGGGAGTCTCTCACTCTTTTTGGATTCTGGATTCTCTTTTCCCAACAAATAGCAAGATAGACTAAACATTAACTAGACTAATCAATTGACATCAATTCAAAATTACACTCATATGCTAATTTTATTTAACAAGTATTTTCCCTTTTAAATCAAATTCTTCAAACAATATATCCACCTAAAATCTCATTCATCAATCAATGAAAAATTTCAAAAGTAGATATTCATTACATAAATAAATTCGACATGATAGGTCTAAATCTAATCACAGGCATAAATTCATCTGTCATCAAGAAAATCATTTTATCTATAGAATCATGATAAAATAATCAGAAAGCAGCGGACACAGGAAGTTTGGAAGACGAAACATCGATGGGGAAGATGAATTTCAAAGAAGTGAAGAAAAATGAATACTCACAAAGTTTTGCTTATCAGCATTTGATCCAATCTTTTTCGTGTCTTTGGGGTAACTAAGTCGGTGTAGGAACTGGTGGAAACATAGATAAGAAATTCGTAATATTCGTTACGGCGCTACCGTAAAACGAGGTAGATCGGCAAAACTCTCAGGAAGATTTTGGAGCAAATTACGGTACTACCGTAATTTATGCCAAATTTTAATTTTCCTATAAAAAGAGAAGAAAAATTAGTTCTAAAAGCAGAAGTAAAAATACAGAAAAGTAAATGAGAATAAACTGAAGAAAGAGTGCTTGGGTTGCCTCCCAAGAAGTGCTAATTTAAAAGTCTTTAGCTTGACCGTTTTGCACTCAGATTTGATCGTGGTTCATCAAGGTAAAACTTTTCCTTTTCTTCAATCTGCTCCTCTTGATAATAATGTTTCAACCTTTGACCATTAACCTTAAAATCTCCTGTTTCCTCACTCCATATGTCCACGGCTCCGTAGGGATAAGTTTTCTTCACCTGAAAAGGCCTAGACCATCGAGATTTAAGTTTTCCAGGAAAACGTCTCAATCTAGAATTGAATAAAAGAACAAAGTCACCTGGTTGGAATTCCCTTCTGAAAATATGTCGATCATGCCATCTTTTAGTCCTCTCCTTGTAATTTTTTGCATGTTCATATGCAGAGAGTCTAATCTCATCTAGCTCGTTCAACTATAGCCTTCGTTTTTCACCCGCTTTCTTTAAGTCAAAATTGAGTGCTTTGATTGCCCAGAACGTCTTATGCTCAAGCTCTTCAGGAAGATGACAAGATTTGCTGTAAACCAATTAAAAGGGAGACATACCTATTGGTGTTTTAAAAGCAGTCCGATAGGCCCACAGTGCATCATCAAGTTTGAATGTCTAATCTTTCCTGATGCGTGACACTATCTTTTCTAAAATCCCTTTTATTTCTCTATTTGATATCTCAACTTCTCCACTAGTTTGGGGGTGATAAGGTGTTACAACTCTATGATTTACCCCATACTTTCTAAGCAAGACTGAGAACTTATGCTCTATGAAATGTGTGTTGGGAAACCCCGGGGATATTTTACAAATTTTTTAGAAACAAATACAATGCACAGCGGAATAATATCCCCGAAACAGGCCGGTCCCAAAAAACCCAATGAAGATCGCATGCGAGAGAGTCGACACGATGAGATAGAAGATACCTTGAGCAAGGCGAGGCTGATGTCGTAGTAGGCGCCCAAGCGTGCGCCCTCTGCAGTCTCACGCACATAGATCACCTCGAGTCTTCTTCTTCCACGCCCGGTGCTAGCCTCGGGAAGAAGATCCAAGCCTTGTAACACCTTCTTCAAGTTGCGCCACCCTCCAAGAGTATGCGCCAAGGATGAAGAAGGATGGAGAAGAGGAAAACCGCCAATCTCTCAAAGAAGAAAGAGAAGAAGTAGAGCACTTGCGGCTAGGGTTTGATGGAAGATGCGCCAATCCCTTGCACTTTCCCCCTTGATGTTGCTCACGCCTTCTTGAAGTTTTGTATGTCCAAGAGAGGGGCGCCTAGGGGTCTTATTTATAGCAAGGAGAGGTGGTTTATGGATGGCTATGATCAAGTCAAGTGGGCGGCTTAGAGAAGAAGTAGGAGATTGAATTATTTTAATAATTAATCAAATCCTAATCCAATTAGGACTCTAATTAATTATTTAAATAATCAAGTCCTAATCCAATTAGGACTCTAATTAATTATTAAATAATAAGCCCCATTAAATAGAACTCCAATTAATTAATTAATTAATTAATTAATTAGCCCACAAATGATTAAATCAACTTAGATTAACCATATGTGTCATAGGCGCCAACCCTAGTCTAACTAGTGTTAAACATGCGCCTACACATTCTTCTCCTTAAGCCCATTTAACTTATTAATAAGCCCAATTATAGAATGGGCCTAGCCCAAGGTCCATTATGCATGTCAATCAACCCATTGGATCTAATCCAATTTAACCCAAGGTCAAACTAGGTTAACCATGGTTAATTTGGTCAATATGTCAAAAACGGAAGTTGGACCTAATAAATTTCTTCCATTTCATCAGGCCCATCGACGCTGATGAAATCTCCAAAATAGATCCAAGTCATCCAATAACTCGATCATAAGACTTCTCGATCAATACGAGAACTCGAGTTTCAAGGTGTGCGACCCTGTAGGTTCCTCTGACGTTGGCAGTGCTGACCTAAGGTCACCACAAGCAGTGAGTGGCACCTAGCAGTGCATCGCTGCTACCCAAGTCATCGGAATGGATATCGACATCGACATCCCCATCATCGCAATCAGGTACAAATGCATTACAGTCTCTTTGCCGAACTGATATCTGATTGGACAAGTGTGTCACCACTTGTTTTTATCCAATCTCATGGTTATGACTAAATCAGGTCTCACCTGGGTATGGCCATACACTTTCAGTCATAGAACCATAGAGAAGCTCCATGGATATCATGCTTCCCTTAGAAAGAGGCAAATCCTATGTCTGTCTATTGACCTTCTCCTATGGGTCATGACATGCTTAATGACAACCGTTATTACCCCCCAATTACGGCGAGGTGTTAGGTTGTATCAAAGCATGTCCCTAACCATATAGAATGGCCAATGACCTCAAGTCAAGGGATCAATGCATCTCCTATCACTTGTGAGGATAACTCGTGACACTAAGTCATTGCCTCATAGCGGGTCGGTCCAGTATATCCACCACTGATATACCCATATGTCTGCGTTAGCACCTCATGCCTAATCAGCCCATATACTAGTCTCACAAGTACCAGAGTTGTCCCATATCCACTCTGGTACATCGACTGGGGACGATCATTTGAGCACAGATTCAATCTGTCTCCAGGGACATTATCATGTAAGTACATAATCGTAGATGTAGACAAACATTAATAATGACAATGCCAGAATGATATATATATATATATATATATATATATATATATATATATATATATATATATATATATATATATATATATCAAAGTCAAGTAGTACAATAATGGACCAAAACTAAGTCCTAGGGCATATACACCAACAATGTGAGCCTTCATCACTAATCACTACTCGGGGTGTCCCAAACCTTAGAAAGATAATCTTTTTGAACAGTTTAACAACAACTCTAGAATCATTAGTAGGAGAAGAAAGAGCCTCAACCCACTTTGAAACATAATCAACTGCCACAAGAATGTATTTGTTACCTCCAGACGATGGAAAAGGTCCCATAAAGTCAATTCCCCAAACATCAAATATCTCAACCTCAAGAATATTAAACAGTGACATCTCATGTCTTCTGTTAATGTTACCCGTCTTCTGACACCTATCACAAGATGAAACAAAGTTTCTAGCATCTTTAAAAACTGAAGGCCAGTAAAATCCTGATTGCAACACTTTGAAAGCAGTTTTCTTAGTATCGGCATGACCACCATAAGAGGATCCATGATATTGAAGCAATATGTCTGTGATTTCTTCCTCCGGTACACATCTTCTAAAAATGTCATCTGCACATCTTATAAATACATAAGGGTCATCCCAAAAATTGTGTTTTACCTCAGCTAAGAATCTCTTCCTTTTTGGTAATTCAAATCAGGAGGAAAAACATTAGCTACAAGGTAATTCACTATGTCAGCATACCAAGGGGCTCTGATTTGTTCAATGGTCAAGAGTTGTTCCTCAGGGAAGGAATCATTGAATACATCATTCTTTTCAGTATTCACCATTATCCTTGAAAGATGATCTACAACAAAGTTTTTTGATCCCTTTTTGTCTTTAATTTCCAAATCAAACTCCTGCAAGAGTAAAATCCATCTGAGTGATAGGCCCCGCAAGTGCACGGTTTCTATCGAAGTAGTAAATAAGATCGTTCCCTCAGGGAGCAGGTGTCAAGTACCGACTTTACGCGTCATTGTTAGCTAGATAATTCGAACTCAAAATGAAAGAACTACACTAAACTAATTTTATCGATCCAAGAAGTTGACGACCGGGAAAATACAATTTAAAAGATGTTCGGAACTCTAGATTTCACCGTGTTGAATGTTTTTAATGTAAAACATTGAATCTAATTAGATTAAAACAAACGGATCTCCTTCTCTCGAAGCTCAATCCGACATTAAGTAACTTAAGGCAATCTTTCCTATGGTACGGGTTACCTTCTCTCGAAGCGTAAATCGGTATCTCGCATAAGCTAATTCCCTACTCTCGTAGCAAAATTAGCCCTGAGAGACCCATTAGGCTCTATGAAAGATCGTGAGTCCTCGAGTGACGTCGAATGACTCTCGTAATTTTAATCACAAGTTTAAATGAGCACGATCGAGTGTTACGATTTACCTCTCGGTACTTCTCGTAACACTTAACACATATAAATTGTCTGTACACAACAATCATACGCAATAAGTGCAACTCATTTAAATAAGCTAAATTACTTAACAATTTCACTGAGATTCATAATAATGTTTTACATGAGGAGAATTGTTCAACGGGCTATGCCCGAGTCCCGAACTAGGGTTTTACTCTAGAAAATACATCGTTACTCAATGAAAACCCAATAAAATATATTCGAAAAGAGGAGAATTACATATTAAGGGTAGGAGACGATGAATCTTCAATCTTCTCTCGAAAGCCCCAAAGAATTTCGTCGAATCGAGCCTTCAATCAAGCAAAAACGCCTTTTTTCGCCCTAGGTCACCTCTCTCCAAAGTTTGACCTTCGTAACTACCTAATAATCTCGATTATATGCTTCCATCGAAGCTTTGGGCGGTTAGGAATGTAAATTGGGAGTTTCCCCCAATTTTCTAGCATCTGGAGTGTCGGATTTGAGGAGAAACGAACGCACGGTCGTGATCAACGGAAGTGATCACGGGCGTGACAGCGAGCACGGCAAGGCCGTGACGGGTTCGACAGTCTATAGGTAAGTGAACACGGTCGTGCGTCTGGTCACGGGCAGGCCATGTTTGCTTCGTAAAAATCTGGAACACCCGACACGGTTGTGCGCACGGCTGTGTTGGCTTCGCAAAATTCGGATGCCTGTCGAACACGGCCGTGACTGTAAGCACGGCCAGGCCGTGTTCTCCTCGTAAATGCTGATTTTGAAGCCGCAATGAACACGGCCGTGATCACAAGCACGGCCAGGCCGTGTTCAACATAGAAAACTCCAAAACATGTGAAATTTTGCCTGTTTGATGCTTGTAATATGATGAACCTTTCCCTAACTTCAAATCTCGAATAATCTTCACGTAAATGACCTGTATGTCATAAAGAAATGAAAAATAGTGAAGATTCCATACTTTATGGGAAAAAAGCATCAAATTATGACATAATATAGCAGTTAAGCCTCAAATGATGGTATAAATAAGACTCTAAATCCTATAAAAATAACAGCTATCACTGAGCAAGCGTGGTTTACTATCCTTTTTCTGTATTATGTATCTCACAGCTGCATGATCAGTGTACACCACCACTTTGGAGTTAATCAAGTATGATCTAAATTTATCAAAGGCAAATACTATGGCTAGAAGTTCCTTCTCAGTGGTGGTGTAATTCCTTTGTGCCTCATCCAAAGTCTTGCTAGCATAATGAATAACATAAGGCTTTTTCTCCTTTCTCTGTCCCAAAACTGCTCCTATTGCATAGTCACTAGCATCACACATGAGATCAAAAGGAAAATCCCACTTTGGAGGCTGAATGATAGGTGTTGAAACCAAAGCTTTCTTTAATTCCTGAAAAGCAGATAAACAGTTCTCATCAAAAGAAAATTTAACATCTTTACAAAGTAAATTTGTAAGAGGTCTAGCAAGTTTAGAGAAATCCTTGATGAATCGCCGATAGAACCCTGCATGTCCCAGAAAGCTTCGGACCTCCACTGTAGTGGGTGGCTCTAATTTTTCTATCACCTCAACTTTGGCTTTATCAACTTCAATCCCTCTTTTTGAAATCAAGTGCCTCAAAACAATCCCTTGCCTTACCATGAAATGACATTTTTCCCAGTTAAGCACAAGGTTAGTTTCTTCACACCACTGCAGAACTCGAGATAAGTTAGCCAAACAATGATCAAAAGAAGAACCATATACAGAGAAATCATCCATAAAAACATCCATAAAGTCTTCAATAAAAGCAGAAAAAATAGCCATCATACATCTCTGAAAAGTAGCAGGAGCATTGCATAGTCCGAAAGGCATTCTCCTATATGCAAAGGTACCATGGGCAAGTGAAAGTGGTCTTATCTTGATCATCGGGATGTATAAGAATTTGAAAAAAAAATCTAGAGTATCCATCTGAGAAACAAAAGTGAGAATGGTTCACAAGTATTTCAACCATTTGATTAATAAAAGGTAAGGGAAAATGGTCCTTCCTAGTCACAGCATTCAATTTTCTATAATCTATGCACATGCGCCAATTAGTTACAGTTCTAATAGGAATTAATTCATTGTCTTTATTTTTCATGACGGTTACCCCTCCTTTCTTAGGAACACAATGCACAGGACTTACCCATTTACTATCAAAGATAGGATAGATAATACCTGCATCAAGTAATTTCAACACCTCCTTCTTCACAACTTCTTTCATTGAGGGGTTAAGTCTCCTTTGAAAATCTGCATGTGGCCTGTGTTCCTCTTCCATCAAGATCCTGTGCATACAAAAGGAAGGTTTAATTCCCCTTAAGTCATCAATTGTGTACCCAATTACCTTCCTATGAATCCTTAATTCTTTGAGAAGAAAATATGTTTCCCTTTTTCCAAGCTGTGCATCAACAATAATAGGGTAAGTACAATCAGGACCAAGAAATTCATAACGAAGGTTATCAGGTAAAGCTTTAAGTTCTACTTTTGGGGTTTTCTTTTCTTCACTCTTTTCATTATCACAAGCACTACAATCTAATAATTCATTAATTTCAGAATTGGTCTCTACCTTAGAATCAAGAGCAAAATCTAAATAAGAATCAATTTCAAATGTTTCAATAAATAAATCATTAAGATCATAGACAATGTCATCTACAACACGTATACTACAGCAAGATCCAGAATTCGATAGGTTTTTCATGACTTCATTCAAGTCATACTCAATTCTTTCATCCCCAATGTTAAGTGTAAGCTTACCGTTCTTTACATCAATAAGTGCTCCCGCTGTGGCTAAGAACTGTCTACCAAGTATGATGGGGATTCTTGCATCTTCTTCCATCTCAAGAATTACAAAATAGGCTGGGATGAAATATTTACCTATTTGGATAGGCACATCTTCAAGAATTCCTATAGGGTATTTAATTGAACGATCGGCGAGCTGCAAAGATATAAAAGTTGGTTTAAGCTCGCCCATGTCCAATTTTCTGCAAATAGGCAATGACATTAGATTCACACTAGCACCTAAATCACATAAGGCTCGGTTAAAAGCCATGCCCCCAATAAAACAAGGTATAGAGAAACTACCTGGATCTTTTAATTTCGGTGGCAACTTGTTTTGGATAATAGCACTACATTCTTCAGTAAGAGCCACAGTACCATAGTCCTCTATTTTTCTCTTTTTAGATAAAATTTCTTTCAAAAATTTTGCATTTATAGGTATTTGAGATAAAGCTTCAGTAAATGGAATATTGATGTAAATCTTTTTCAAAATATCAAGAAATATCCCAAACTATTTGTCTAATTTCGCTTGCACTAGTCTCTGGGGAAAGGGTATAGGTGGCCTATGTGGTGTAGTAGAATTAGGCTTAGAAACATCATTCTGACATGACACATCACCTTTTGGTTCATCACACTTTTGAGGTGGCAAACTAGCTTGGGCTTGCTCATGTACAGAAGATTTTTCTAACTCTAATTCTTCATCATGATCATCATTAGGCTCTTTTTCATTGTTCACAACTCTCCCTTTGGGTTCCTTTAATTGTCTCTCACTTCAAGTAATGAAAGCATTACAGTGTTTCCTAGGGTCCAATTCAGGTATTTGATCTTCTAGAGTTTTTTTGTAAGCAGCTAAGGATCCTATTTGAGAGGTAAGATGACTGACCAATCCCTTAAGATCTTTAATCTCTTTATTTCGATTTGTCATTAATAGATTTTGATTAGCCATAAACTTCTCAAGCATGGACTCTATACAAAAAGAATTTACCTCTTCAGTCAAGGTTCGCCATCCCTCATTCTCATTCTTACCATGTTGATGACAATATAGAATTCCTTCTTTAGGAGCCCACTAGTTGAGATTCAGGGCCATCTCCTCAAGCAGGGTAGAAGCATCTTCGATTGTTTTATTCATGAGGGCACCTCCTGCAGCAGCATCAACAACACGTCCCGCAAGTGCACGGTTATGGCGAAGTAATATAAAAGATATTGAATCCCACAGGGAACAAGGTTGAGTACCAGAAAATCCGAGTCCTAATAGCTGGGCGAATCGAAATTGGGTTTTGAAAGCAGAAATCGAAAACAAGTAATCAACGCTACGACGGTAGGAAGTAAATATGAGAGAGATATCGGGGCTTTGGTTTTCACCACGATGACTACTTTAATCGCACAAGGCAGATGTCGGTTATTTGGATTATTGATTTTGCATAAGGAATCTAACCCTAAAGTACAAGGTGCCCTCTCTCGAGTGTACACCCCGGTGTTCAGCTTAGATCGATCTCTTACTCTCACGGTGGATCGTTCTAAGATAAACCCAATGAGTTCTATGGCAGATTATAAAACCCTCAAGCGAAGACCAAGCACTCTCGTGTCGAGGTCTCGCAAGTTTTACTAAGGGATTCCACCCTTACGATCCTTCTCTCGATATGAATCGTAACGGCTAACACGTGAAAGTACTCGGCCAAGGTAAGATCACGAAATAAACACTTCAAAGTAAATATGCTCACAACACAATCCAAATAACAGAATAAAGATAATGTTTGCGATTAAATTCGTCAACGGGTTTCAACCAAGCCCCGAAATAGGGTTTACGTTACAATTATTATTGAAACGCTCAAAAATCTCTCTTTTAACATAGGAAGATCACAAGGAAGAGTTTCTAAAGGATAGGAGAGGATAAACCGAAACAAATCCTAAAGAATCGAAGCGTTCCGACGATCAGATCTCCAAAAATCGCCCCGAACTCGTGTTGTCGCCTTGTTCTTCCGCCCGCACCGCTTCATCATGTGATTCCTTGATAATTAGGGCAAGAAAAATTAGGACTTTTATTTCCTCCACCTTCTCCTTCAAAAGAGCTTTCCATAGACACCTTACTTGCCAAATTCGGACTCCAAACGGGTGAGAAATCAGGGAAAAACCGAGTAAGACTCGGACTTGTGCGTGCCTGGATCAGAATCACGGGTGAACCCCGCCGGGTTCACCTAGCTGTGATTCATTCTGTGAGGTCTAGCGAAAGAAACGCGGTGAACCCCGCCGGGTTCACCTGGCCGTGCTTTGCTCTGGACTGTTTTCTGCCGAAAAGAATTCTGGTGAACCCCGCCGGGGTTCACCCGGCCATGAAGCTCTCTGACTCTCTGTGAGTTCTGCTGGCTGGCGACTGGGATGGTGAACCCCATGGGGTTCACCTGGCTGTATTTTTTAGGCTAACTCCGTTTTGGCCCAAATTTGACGTGTAGCTTCGTTTTCACATAAGAAATCGTCTCATGGCCTTAGAATCTCCAAAATACGTCGAAAAAGGGTGATTTTAACCTAAAATTCCACAAAAACACCAAAAAGTGAAGATTCCGAAGATATGAAGAAAAAAAGACTATAAAGAGTATAAAAGTGTTAGAATAAGCCTAGATTTAGCATGGAATGACCATCAAAATTACTACCAAAATGCAAGGCATCAAAATACTCCAGACTTAAATCTTTGTTTGTCCTCAAGCAATAAAATAAGGTGAAACACATGATGGGAGTAAGAGTAATCTTTTGGGTTGAGGCATACATTCAAGTTAGAGAATTATTTAATAATAATCCAAAATCTAATCAGGAGAAATCAAGTAAATGGTTGTTTCAAGTGTTCAACAGTTTCATTCCACAATTTCTAGATGCCAAACAACCTAGTAAACAACAAACATAGGATTCAATCAAGCCTACACATAACACTCATGCAATTCTAATCCTCCCTATTCAAATCGTTGGGGTTAACTCAATTGTTCCATCAGGGTATGATGCACTGATTATTGCAATAGACTTCAACTCATAACCTTAGGTACCATTGCCAATTTTTCACAATGCCAAGTAGAGGAGTCTCTTTATTGATTTCAACTTCACATCCCTTAGATTTCAACTCATGTTCTTTGGTACCACTGCCAATTTTGCACAGTGCCAAGTAGAGGAATCTAAAGGTGATATATATATTTATGTCAGCAGTTGATAACACATCCATTTTGAACGCTTGTAGTGTCTCCCCAATAATAGAAAGGAATTCAAAGAATAACTAAGTAAATATGTATCTCAATATGATTCTCATGTAAGTTGCAAGCCTTAGTTGATTTAACAATCATAGAAATGTTTGACCCACTAGTGAACAACTCAAACCAATCCAAATCACAAAATTTTAAAATCATAGAATAAATGGACATGATCAAAAAGTATCTATAACAAGGAGGTATTACTCCAGACTTAACTATTTGATCATTCCTACCCAGTTATGCATTCAGCTCATAAAATTTTCAAAATGGCTATCATAGGACAACTATCATAGGACAATTCATACACATGCAAGAAAAATTTCACACAACTCATATGAAAACATACTAGCCATAACAGAGTGCGGACACAAGCAAGAAAGTAATGTCATACAGTCATAAGGTGGGGCTTGAAGATGTGGACTAGGCCCACGAATAAGATGGCATATAAGATATAATGCCAGAATATCCATCACAGAATAACAGTCTCAAATTCAAACATAGCAAAGTCAAGCGATCACAGTCAAATAGCCACATGCAGCAAGAAAATAAAAATCGAAGTATAGAAAGCTCACCCACTCTAAAAGTTTGCATAGTCCTCTATGCAATACCATGATGTGAGAGGAGTGGATGATGATACCGGTGTCCGGGAAGCTACCTCCGCTTGCACGAGCGAGAGCCAGAAGCTCGGGAGCTCTGGCTCTTCCCGCGTGTGCTATAATCTGGCTCGGCCTCCTCGTCGGAAGAGATGTCCATGCGAGCCATGTTTTCCTCATTGATGAAGGAGAGGCGCTCATCCATTGCATAGAGCTTTTCCCACACCGATCCCATCATTTTGTGCTGCCTCTACATGTGTGCTTCCATGGACTCCCAATGCGAAGATTGGTTCTGCTAGATGTAGGTAACAGTGGTGTCCAGGTGATCAATCATCTCCCATTGATGGGGTTGCTCTTCTTTAATTTCCTGCAATACAGACATCATAGAATCGTGGGAAGAGGTGCCACCAAAAGAAAAGGCGCTTGGTGCTGGTGGTGCGGTGTCGACGGCATCTGGCTGTGCGTCCTCAACTAGCTGGATACGCCAATTTCCACGGACTCTGATTGATGTGCGCTCTGGGTTCGGCAAGGGTAGGCAGAATGGGCTCCCTTTGAATGTCATACAATATGAATCGCCCTTGTGAAGGATCAGCTTCATGGCGACACAAGACTCAATGTCAAGCCTGTTGCTGCTAGTAGCTTCCAATGTGCCGTAGGGGATGATGCCTAAGGAATCCGCCAAGGGAGTGATCAAACCGCCAATCACAATTGCCCCCTTCAAAGAACGGGCGATGCGGCTGAACTGCTTAGCCAAATAATACCCAGAGTCGACTCTGAAACTGTGTAGCATGCACCAAAGATAGAATAATTTCGTCTGACGGGCCATGCCGTTGCTCTCACCACGGCCAAAGAGGGTATGGGCCAATACGCGGTGGACATACTTGAGGACCGGGTTGCAAAGACTGGAGGCACGGGCCACGCGAGCGAAGTAGATGTGCTTGTTAGTAATTGCTCCCCAGAAATTCTGTTCACTGTACTCGGTGGGGACCTTGCGTGCACACGGCTCAGGAAAACCATAAATGGTGCATAACTGTGATAGAGTAAGGATATGCTCGATATTACCAAGATGGAAGAATAGGCGGCCTGGGTCGTCCTCGAGAATAGGGTCTACCTGTACTTCCAAAGAGCTCAGAAACTCCAATGTCACGCCAACGTAATTGGGGGAGTAAAGCTGCTGGAACTGCTCCCAACCCACTACTGCATACATCATGTTTACATCCTCTAGCATCCCAAGCATATGCAACGTGCCTCTGTCTAGATACCGCGTGTTGAGCACGCGACATTGCCGCAGCGTCTGATACCGTGCCTCTTGCCCGGCGTTCTGAAAGATGATCCTGAACTTGTTCGGGGGAGAGACATAAGGTTGTGGTCGGCCGGCAGATGTGCGCGCATGACGAGAAGAAGAGAAGCCTAGCGTAGCCAAAGATGGTCGGTGAGATGGAGGTGTAGGCGTTGGCTCATACTCCTCATCATCGGTGGCGGACGAGTCTGAGAATGCTAGTGTCGACCGCGCGGTCTTTTTGGTAGCCATGACCTTGGTTCGTGAAGGCATGATGGCTGATGAGCTTAGAGTTGAGAAGATTTGGCTGAAGGTGCAGAGAAAACGGAAGCGGCGGCAGATCGTCTGAAACAAGCTTCGTAGAACTGGCGGAAAGGAAGCCTAGAATCTGGAACTGATTGAAGTAGAAATCTGTCTAGATGAAAAGGAAGGTTGGATCGAACCCTTGGATACCTTCCTCGAGTGCTAGGAAGGAAAAAAAATGGCGGGATTTGGTCGGTGTCGTCAAAATCGGGGGGGCGGCGGCAATCGGCTGAAAGACTCGAACAAACTTGGCGAAACGAAAATCCGGAACTTGATTGAAGAAGAAACCGGTTTGGATGAGAGGGGAAATCAAGATCAAACCCGTAGAGATCCCTTCTGCGTGTTGAAAAGGTTAGCAGGCGGCGCGATCGGGTGAAGTTCGCCAAGATTGGAGGCGGTGGCGTAAGTTCTTCGCGTGCGGTGCCCTAACTCGGGTGAGCACAAATTGAAATTCCAATGAACTCGCCCGGGTTCACCCGCCTGTGAAGTATTCTGGGGTCGAGCTATTGCAACAGAAGCACGGGTGAACCCACTGGGTTCACCAACCCGTGAAGTGTTCTCGTGGCTTCCTTCGAGTGCAGAAAAGATGGTGAACCCTATGGGGTTCACCTCCTGGTGAAGTATACTGGAAGGTTTCTGCGCAGAAAGAAATACTGGTGAACCCCGTGGGGTTCACCTGCCTGTGAAACGCTCTGGTCACAAAGTCTGGGCGCGCTGTACAGTGCACTTCACGGGTGAACCCCATGGGGTTCACTAGGTCGTGATTTGCACTGCTTAACTCAAAAAATTCTGGAAAAATCTGGAAAAATTCTCATGTGCTCCAACTTCCTCCTACAACATAAAGAGACATCAAATTAGTTGCAATCCCCTCTAAAAATCCAAAAATTAAATGAAGAATAAATCAACAGTGTAAAACAACGTCTGAATCAATGCATGAAAACTAAAAATCAAACAAAAACTTGGGTTGCCTCCCAAGAGCGCTAGGTTTAGGTCGGTAGCTCGACCATGAAAGTTTTTCAGAGTTGCAAATTTGTGGGGTCTGAGAGAGCAAGAACTTCCTCTCTTTCCACCCGCTCATCTTCAAAATAGTGCTTGAGACGGTGCCCGTTAACTGTGAAACTTCCAGTTCGTTCTGTCCAAATTATGATGGCACCATAAGATTAAACTTTCTGAATTATAAAAGGACCGGACCATCTCGTGCGAAGCTTTCCTGGGAATAGCCGAAGCCGTGAATTAAATAGAAGTACTTTGTCCTCTTCATGAAATTCTTTCTTTGCTATGCGCTTGACATGCCAAAACTTGGTGCGTGCTTTGTAGCTCTTGGCATTCTCATAGGCAAAAAGGCGCATCTCGTCCAACTCATCAAGTTGTAGTTTTCTCCTTTCACTGGCGTTCTTGAAATCGAAGTTGATTTGCTTGACAGCCCAATACGCCCTATGCTCAAGCTCAACGGGTAAATGACATGATTTCCCATAAATAAGTTGGAAAGGAGACATACCGAGGGGTGTTTTGAGTGCGGTCATACAGGCCCATAAGGCATCCGGTAATTTCATTGTCCAATCCTTCCGTGATCGCGATACAGTCTTCTCCAAAATTTGTTTGATTTCTCTATTGGAGACCTCTACCTGACCACTAGTCTGAGGGTGGTAGGGCGTAGCAATTTTGTGCCTTACACCGTATTTCTTCAATAATGCTCCAAATTTCTACTCAATGAAGTGGGAGCCGCCGTCGCTGATCAGAACACGTGGAACTCCGAATTGGGGGAAGATAGTCCGCTTCATAAACTTCATAACGACTCTAGAGTCATTAGTAGCTTCAGCGGATGCCTCAACCCACTTTGACACGTAGTCAACGGCAACCAGAATGTACCGTTTTCCACATGAAGAGGGGAAGGGGCCCATGAAGTCTATACCCCATACATCAAAAATTTCTACTTCCATGATGTTGTTGAGTGGGAGCGCATCTCTTTTTGATAAGTTTCCAGTCCGTTGGCAACTGTCACAAGTGGATACAAATTGTTTAGCATTATGAAATATAGAAGGCCAATACAAACCAGACTGTAAAACTTTAAAAGCTATTTTAGAGGCCTCCGCGTGTCCTCCGTAAGGTGAAGTATGGCAATGGCTCAACACATCTTGCACCTCCTCCTCTGGTACGCATCGTCTGTACAACCCATCTGCACATCTCTGGTACAAATATAGCTCGTCCCAGTAATAAAATTTTACATCTTGTAGGAATCGCTTCTTCCTCTGAAAAGTTAGATCAGGAGGTAAAATGTTAGACACGATGTAATTAACATAATCTGCATACCAAGTGACTTGTTGATCTAATAAAGCATAGAGATGTTCCTCAGGGAATGTGTCATTGATCTCCAACTCTTCATCAGATTCTTTGTATGTGCCGCGATCAAGTCTGGAAAGGTGGTCAGCCACTAGATTTTCACTCCCCTTTTTGTCTCTGATCTCTATATCGAATTCTTGCAAGAGGAGGATCCATCTAATGAGCCTAGGCTTCGCATCTTTCTTGTTGATCAAATATTTTATAGCTGCATGATCAGTGAAAACGATTACTTTCGAGTTAACTAGATAAGAATAGAATTTATCGAAAGCAAAGACAATTGCTAGCAGCTCTTTCTTCGTGGTTGCATAATTTATCTGAGCGTTGTCGAGTGTGCGACTGGCATAATAAATGGCGTGAAGCTTTTTGTCCTTCCTCTGTCCCAAGACTACCCCAATAGCTTGGTCGCTAGCATCACACATCAACTCAAAAGGTAATGACCAATCCGGGGGTTGAATTATTGGAGCAGAGGTTAATGCTGCCTTGAGTTTCATGAAGGCTTCCTCGCAGTCCCTGTCAAAGCAAAACATAGCATCTTTAGCAAGTAAATTAGTTAAAGGGTGAGCTATCTTAGAAAAGTCTTTAATGAATCATCTGTAAAAGCCAGCGTGTCCAAGAAAGCTCCTGATCCCCTTCACCGACGTGGGTGGCTGAAGATGTTCAATGACTTCTATCTTTGCTCTGTCCACTTATATCCCTCTTTCAGAAACTAGATGCCCGAGGACGATCCCTTCCTTGACCATGAAGTGTCCCAGTTCAAAACTAGGTTCACCTCTTCACACCTCTATAAAACCTTAGATAAATTAGACAAGCAATGATGAAAAGAGGAGCCATACATAGAAAAATCGTCCATAAAAATATCCTTGAAGTCTTCATTAAAATCAAAGAATATGGCCATCATTGCACGCTGAAAAGTCGCTGGAGCGTTGCAGAGGCCGAAGGGCATCCTTCTATATGCATATGTGTTGTAGGGGCATGTAAAGGTTGTCTTCTCTTGATCATCCGGGTGGATAGGGATCTGGTAGAAACCTAAAAAGCCATCCAAAAAACAAAAGTAAGAATTATGCGCTAATCTGTCCAACATCTGGTCTATAAATGGAAGAGGAAAATGATCTTTTCGCGTAGCAGAGTTCAACTTCCTATAGTCAATACACATCCTGTATCCTGTAACCGTACGCGTCAGTATCAACTCGTCAGCTTCGGTCTTGATCACCATGAGTCCACCCTTCTTGGGTACAATATGTACTGGACTTACCCAAGAGCTATTTGAAATTGGATAAATTACCCCTGCGTCCAATAGTTTGAGCACTTCTTTCTTCACCACATCCTTCAAGTGCGGGTTGAGCCAGCGTTGAAACTCCATAGTAGGTTTGCTATTGTCTTCCAATAGGATCCTGTGCATGAAAACAGAGGGGTTAATCCCTTTTATGTCATCTAATGAATAAACTATTACCTTCCTATGGAGACGAAGTTCATTAAGCAATAATTCGGTTTTCTCCTTGTCCAACGCCGCACTGACTATCACTGGGTATGTAAAATTGTCTCCTAGAAACTCATATCTCAAGGTTTTGGGCAAGCTCTTGAGCTCGATTTTCTGCCGCCCTTGGTTTCCCAGATTCTCTTCTTTCTTATCATCTTCGCTTGCATCAGTTTCCAGCAGTGCAGTAAGAACCTCAGCCTCTCCTTTATCATCCTTGTCAACAGAATTCATCAGAGTAAGTTCCAGCGGGTCCACTTCTCTCCTGGGCAGCTCAGCATCTTATACAACTCTTTCCACAATGTCGATATTGTAGCATGTGCCTGCAAGAGAAGGTTTTTTCATGGTGTCAGTTAAATCAAATTGAATAACGTTGCCACAGATGTTCAAAGACAGTTTCCCCTAGGTCTAGCCTTTTACAAAGTGATAATGGCATGAGGCTAACGCTTGCTTCTAGATCGCACAAAGCTCTCTGAAAGGACATCTCCCCAATCTAGCAGGGTATGGAGAAACTGCCTGGGTCTTTAAGCTTCTGAGGGAGCTTGTTCTGAATGATGGCGCTGCACTCCTCAGTAAGTGCAACGGTCCCTTGATCCTCTAGCTTCCTCTTGTTTGATAAGATGTCTTTCAGGAATTTTGCATAAGTCGGCATCTGCGAAAGAGCATCAACGAAAGGGATGTTAATATAAAGTTTCTTCAATACTTCTAAAAACTTACCGAACTGCTTGTCTAATTTAGCCTTGACAAGCCTCTGTGGAAAAGAAATCGGTGGCTTGTATGCAGGCGGTCCCACGTAGGGCCGCTCCTCTTCAGCTGGTTCAGATGCCATCGGTGTTACATCTGAATGTGGTTCCACAGGTTCTGGTATCACTTCATCTATCCTGTCATCAGTTGGCATCTTTGGATCTTCAAGTTGCTTGCCGCTCCGAGTGGAGATTGCATTGCAATGCTCCCTCGGGTTTACTTATGGTTGGGATGGAAGCTTGCTTAGTGCTCTCGAAGACGAGCTAGCTTGCTGGGTGATGCCTTGTCATATGCTACATTTCCTGATATATTTATTTCATGAATTAAAGCCTATTTTGTTACTTTTATATCTCTTTCAGCACTTATTTCCTCGTTCTTTTCGGAATCTACACATTTCTTTGTCTTTCATGTGTTTCAGGTTAAATCGCTTATCTATGGAGCTTAAAACTGGAAATTAAAGTTATATGATGGTTAAGGATGAAAAGACGAAGCTTCCCAGCAATTTTCAGCTCAAACAGAAATTGTTACCGAAAATACGGCCTGCCCTTGAAAGTGTTCACGGCCGTATTTCTGAGGACGAATATTTCACATCATTTTCTAGTCGTGATCAAAGACACGACCGTGAAACGCGGGAATGAAATTTTGAAATTATGTTTGCCGAGAAGAATACGTCTAGCCCGTGAAACAGAATACGCCCATGAAGTCTACTGAAGGCGCAACGTAGAATTCAGCCGAGAGCTTCACGGGCCAGCCCAAGAAACGCTTCACGCCCATATTTCTATACGCAGATCACGACTCTTGGCATTTCTCCCTCGTATCAAGTCAGATTTGGGTGATCTGGGTGTCAAAATGACGGGAATTAGAAGGGCTACAGGTCAGAAACAAGAGGAAGTCGATCAGACATATAAAAGGAATCATTTTGGGGGAAAAAGGGGATTGACTTCGTGAGGACAGCGAGGAGAAGAAGAACAAGGAAGAAGACAACGCTTGGAACTAGATCTTGGGGGGAAGTTTGCATTTTTTTTTTCTCCTCTATCTTCATCTTGTACCTCTTCTGCCTTGTGTATTCCTTCATATGAAAGAGATTTTAACTGAAACTATGCAAGTTGTAGCGTAAACACTCAATCGGATTTTTGGGCGTAGCCCACTTTTCAATCTATGAACTGATTTGTGTTGCTTCTATGGGATTTTCTTGACTCTACTCGATCTTCACTGTGTTTATTCCGTAATCTTCGACTTGATCAATCGAATTTTACTCTAGTCTTCACAAGAAGTACTGAAAGGGAAAATTGTGATGACTGATCTGTTTTGATTGGGCTGGTGGGTTTTGCCACGGAAGTAGGTAAAACGTGCCTGCGGAATTTATATTCTCCTGCACTCATTGGATCGACCTGGTTCGTTCTATCATGAAAGTAGAAGGATGGTCGGTTTTGATACCAAGTTACACCGCCGAAAGGGGGAAATTTGTAAACTCGAGAATTTCCGTGGTTTCAGATTATCTCTTGCAACGCTTTTCATTTAATTCCTGATTGTTGGTGTGGTGAACCCCTTAAATTTGATTTTTCTCATAAAACTGTCTTTCTTCTGTTTTCGCTGTCAATTGGAGTTGTTTTAGTTGTTTACTTTATTTTGAACGTTAAACTGATAACACCCTCAGTTACGAAGTCGTTTAGCTATTGAAATTAAGAATTATTGGTACTTGACTCAACCGTCCTCGTGGGAAAGATACTATATACTACCGCGATAAAGCCGTTACGCTTGCGGCGAATATCACTGGGCTAGCTGACTCTCTAGCATTTTGTTATGTGTTTCCAGGGAGTCCATCCTTGTCATCATAAGTTTCATCATGTCTGTCAGTCCTTCAAGTTGCTTGCTCAAATTTGAATCATTGCTCGGCCTTGGTTGTGGTGGTGGTGCATTGTAGTTCCTAGCCTGAAATCCTGGCGGTCTGAAATTGTTCTGTTGGGGTTGCCTAAAGTTTCCTTGTGGGGGCTGGGCTTGTTGTGGTGGAACTTGTCCAGGTTGAATTGGTTGAGTTGTCCGGTAAGAGAAATTTGGATGGTTGCGCCATCCTGGATTAAATGTGTTGGAATATGGATTGTTGTTAGGATTGAAGTTTCCAACAGCATTCAATTGCTCAGAGTTGATCGCAGCCATCTGTCCATCTCCTGCCTGACAATCTGCCCTTGCATGACCTACAACTCCACAGACCTCATAAGAAATAGAGTTAATATCCATCGAATTAACAGACCAAGAGTCAAGCTTTCTAGACAAATTATCCACCTTAGCTGTAAGTGCAGTCAAAGAGTCAAGGTCATACTTACCTGACTTCTTGGTAGAAGTACCTCTCTCAGATGTCCATTGGTGATGGTTAATCGCCATGTCCTCGAGAAGGTTCATTGCATCCTCAACTCTCCTATTCATCAAAGTGCCTCCTACTGCTGCGTCCACTGTAAGTCTTGTGTTGTAATCCAAACCGCTGTAGAACGTTTGGATCAAAACCCAAGTCTCAACTCCGTGATGTGGACACATCCTTTTGAGCTCTTTAAACCTCTCCCAAGCTTTGTATAGGGATTCTCCATCTTTTTGCATGAAACTCGTTATCTAATTTCGCAATTGAATTGTCTTTGATGGAGGGAAGTACTTGGAGAGAAAGGCTTGAGAAAGCTCTGCCCATGTTCTTATCGAAGCAGCAGGTAGTGTGTGCAGCCAAGCTCTCGCTCTGTCCCTTAAAGAGAAGGGAAATAGTCGCAACCTGATAGTATCAGCAGACACACCGTTAATTTTCAACATATCGCAATAGTATCAGCGTACATGTTGGGGTCCTCAAGAGGAGAACCACCAAATTGGTTTTGTTGCACCATAGAAAGCAACGCAGGTTTTATTTCGAAGTTATTGACCTCAACAGCGGGCCTAGCAATTCCTGATTGAAAACCATAAGCATAGGGAGCAGAATAATCTTTCAGTGTCCTG
Organism: Costus lasius; assembly: GCA_027563935.2. Taxonomy (NCBI): domain Eukaryota; kingdom Viridiplantae; phylum Streptophyta; class Magnoliopsida; order Zingiberales; family Costaceae; genus Costus; species Costus lasius. The sequence continues at coordinate 107,102,725 of CM050448.1, forward strand.
TTGTTCACATCAAGCTGAATGTGCTCCATCTAATTTTCTCCTTCTGGATGGTTCATGACTTCTTTCTTCATAATTTGATTTTGCTTCCTTCTAGTCCTGAAGGTGCGCTCGATTTCTGGATCAATGTCAAAGAATGTACCTGCCCTAGAACTTCTTTGCATAAAATGATCAGTCAAGATTATAAAGTTCTAAGACAGCAAGTAAATAAAGAGAAAAAGAAAATAACATTGCAGTAAAGAAAATCTAACCTAAGGCCTAGTCTACCAATTCTCAGAAGTATACTAATATCAACCGTTGTTCTTCGGCAACGGCGCCAAAAACATGACACGTCCCGCAAGTGCACGGTTATATCGAAGTAATATAAAAGATATCGAATCCCACAGGGAACAAGGTTGAGTACCAGAAAATCCGAGTCCTAATAGCTAGGCGAATCAAAATTGGGTTTTGAAAGCAGAAATCGAAAACAAGTAATCAACGCTACGACGGTAGGAAGTAAATATGAGAGAGATATCAGGGCTTTAGTTTTCACCACGATGACTACTTTAATCGCACAAGGCAGATGTCGGTTATTTGGATTATTGATTTTGCATATGGAATCTAACCCTAAAGTACAAGGTACCCTCTCTCGAGTGTACACCCCGGTGTTCGGCTTAGATCGATCTCCTACTCTCGTGGTGGATCGTTCTAAGACGAACCCAATGAGTTCTATGGCAGATTATAAAACCTTCGAGTGAAGACCAAGCACTCTTGTGTCGAGGTCTCGCAAGTTTTACTAAGGGATTCCACCCTTACGATCCTTCTCTCGATATGAATCGTAATGGTTAACACGTGAAAGTACTCGGACAAGGTAAGATCACGAAATAAACACTTCAAAGTAAAATATGCTCACAACACAATCCAAATAACAGAATAAAGATAATGTTTGCGATTAAATTCGTCAACGGGTTTCAACTAAGCCTCGAAATAGGGTTTACGCTACAATCATCATTGAAACGCTCAAAAATCTCTCTTTTAACATAGGAAGATCACAAGGAATAGTTTCTAAAGGATAGGAGAGGATAAACCAAAACAAATCCTGAAGAATCGAAGCGTTCCGACGATCAAATCTCCAAAAATCGCCCCAAACTCGTGTTGCCGCCTTGTTCTTCCGCCTGCACCGCTTCGTCGTGTGATTCCTCGATAATTAGGGCAAGAAAATTAGGGCTTTTATGTCCTCCGCGTTCTCCTTCGAAAGAGCTTTCCATAGACATCTTACTTGCCAAATTCGGACTCCAAACGGGTGAGAAATCAGGGAAAAACCGAGTAAGACTCGAACTCACGTGTGCCTGGATTAGAATCACGGGTGAACCCCGCCGGGTTCACCTGGTCGTGATTCATTCTGTGAGGTCTGGCGAAAGAAGCACGGTGAACCCCGCCGGGTTCACCTGGCCATGCTTTGCTCTGGACTGTTTTCGGCCGAAAGGAATTCTAGTGAACCCCGCTGGGGTTCACCCGGCCGTGAAGCTCTCTGACTCTCTGTGAGTTCTGCTGGCTGGCGACTGGGATGGTGAACCCTGGCTGTATTTTTTAGGCTAACTCCGTTTTGGCCCAAATTTGATGTGTAGCTTCGTTTTCGCATAAGAAATCGTGTCATGGCCTTAGAATCTCCAAAATACGTCGAAAAAGGGTGATTTTACCTGAAATTCCACAAAAACACCAAAAAGTGAAGATTCCAAAGATATGAAAGAAATAAGCCTATAAAGAGTATAAAAGTGTCAGAATAAGCCTAGATTTAGCATGAAATGACCATCAAAATTACTACCAAAATGCAAGGCATCAATCAACAATCGAACGGGTATTATAAAGTAAACCATTATAAAATGTATGAATTAAAATCCAATCTTTAAGGCCATGGTGAGGACACTTCCGTTGTAATTCATTGAATTGCTCCCATGCCTCACCGAAAGTCTCGCCATCCCGCTGTGCAAAGCTTGTAATTTGGTTTCTCAACTGGATGGTTTTGCCGGGTGGAAAGTACTTCATCAAGAAAGCATTTGATAGTTGTTCCCATGTGGTGAAGGTATCGGTAGGTCGAGAATGTAGCCAAGAACGCGATCGGTCCCTGAGAGAAAAAGGAAATAATCTTAGTTTTAATGCATCATCAGAAACTCCATTAATTTTAATGGTATCACAATATTCAAGAAAAAGATATAAATGTTGATAAGGATCTTCATTTGGTGATCCTCCAAACTGATTCTGCTGGATCATAGGCAAGAAAGCAAGATTGATTTCAAAATTATCAGCATCTATAGTTGGTCTGGCGATGCTAAAGTGTATCTCCTATGGCTTAGGGGCTGCATAGTCCCTAAGTGATTTCTTGTCTATCATCAGATCTAAGTTCCCTGTGCACACTAAAGTAGATGGATCAAATAACTCAAATAAATAGAAAAGAACAGAAAAATAGAACATAAACAAGAAATAAACAAAACCTAGTCTAGCAATACGTTCAATATCTTCAATATTGACAAAAACCAAGGTCCCCGGCAATCGAAACTATGCAAGTGAACTAATGAAGGCTAACGAAAATATCAGAGAGATAATCGGGGACTAGGGTTTCATTCACTTTAATTTCTATGACTAGATTTGAAAAGATGTTCGTCAGTTTAATTTTATCATGATAAAGATATAATTTACTTCATAAAAAGATCATCTCACTTTTGTACAAACAATCATGCGGGGACCGAACCTCACTTTCGCACAAGATCTGCACATTTGATAAATTAACTCAATCCTAGATTCATATTATTATCATGACAATTATTCTTCTGAAATCAAGAAACAAGAACTAACCTAATTTCTTACAGTAAGTTCATAACATTCAATTCTAGAGTTCCAAGTTCTCAAGCAAGTCACCTTTCAATCTATTGCAAAAACTCTAAAACATGATCAATAACATTAATCTATGAAAAATTAAAGAGCAATTATCTCATAAGTAGAATTATCATGCTAAAATTATACGTGACGAAGTAATGGAAAATTTATCTAGTCATTAAAAAATCAAAGGGAATTACTCCCCCATGTCCCATAAAAGGTATAAGCTAGCATGGATGAAAGATTATAATATTCCATAGAATTAAAGTGTAAGAAATCAAAGAAGGAGGGGAAAAACAAATAACCACACGGCTGTAATGGAAATTACAGCCGTAATTTCTGCGCGTGAACAGTGCCGGCGGCGTGCTTTTGTTGATTTCTCCTCCGATCGAGATCCTTTTACTCCAAAACTTCTGGGGTATCGTCTTCTCTTTCAGGCTAAGCTTCCCCTCAAATTTCACGACCGGAGATGCGCTGTACGCATCCCGACGGCGGAACCTAAGGCAACAGCGTGAAACTTGATTTCTCTCCCGATAGTGGATGAAAATTAGGGCTCTTGGTGTCTGTCTATTCTCCTTGCCAAAAGCTACTCTTTTGCTTCTTATGGTTCTTCGAATTATGGCCTAGATCGTCCGCAATCGATCGCGCAAAAATCGGGCTTCAAAAAGTCCGTGAAAATCACGTGTTTAGAATAGAATTACGGCAGTGGTTTCCATTACGGCATTGCCGTATTTTCTTTAAGTTTTTTTGTACAGGATTCGATCAGAATTACGGTACCGTGAAATTACTTACGGCAGTACCGTATTTTCTCCAAATCTCTCAGGTTGAAAAACACACCAAAATACGGCACTGTGGAAATGATTACGGCCCTGCCGTAAAATCTGGAAATCTCTCGGGTAAAAATAGATTGAAATTACGGCCCGTGAAATTCCTTATGGTGGTGTCGTAATTTCCAAAAAACTTTCTGTATGAAAACTCCCCAAATTACGGCAGTGCTCTGATATTACGGTAGCTGTGAAAATACGGTACCGTAATATAGATTACGGCCCTGCCGTAATTTGGTCTGAAGCTCCAATCTTCATGAAATTTAACATGTAATCTCCTCTTAATGGTGGGAATTCATTCATACATTTGAAATTGCTTGAAAACGCTTGAAAATCGTGCCTTTTTCCTTGAAAATCATCAAAAATAAAAAAGAGTGTAGATTCCACTGTATTTGATAAAAAAAAAAGGCATAAAAATAAGCAAAAAATAAAAATATGGCACAAAAATATCTATCAAATGGTATAAAATTTATTATAAATTTTGATGTTATCAGGTCTTGCCTATAAATAGACATGTAACCCTTACCTAAACACATCCCTAACCACTTCTTGTTCTCTTTTATTTTTTTTCTTATTTTCTAGTTTTCGTTCCCCATAGGGCATTTAGTCAACTTTTCCACTGTCATGTTTGCAAAAGAGGAGTTTCGAGTATATAATCGGATGTTTAATCTAGAATTAACTCACACAAGAGTTAGAGATTTTTACCTAAGGACATAATTTAACGTGTCTCTGGGTTTTACTATTCTAACTTTTTTTTATTAATTCGCATTTTTGGATTCATAGTTTCGCACGATATTTCATCTGCTAAACAAAATTAATGTTGGCATTAACCTGCTAATATGATAACATCTCAATTGGTGTTGGAAAAAAAACATATAAGGTTTTTTTTTTCTATACAGCCGACGAAGTGAGGAAAGAAATTCTTTTTTAGAATTTTCTCTTCCCTTCTCTTAATTCTATTTCTTTTATCTCTTTTTGGATTTTTAGTGTTTGCTGCTCACTATTGAAATGAAGTCTAGATCCTTTTTGGATTTTTAGTTTTTGCTGCTCACTGTTGAAATGAAGTCTAGATCAATTTCTCCACGGTCGTCCCCGTAAAAAAGGAATATTCAGTTATATTTTTGGATGTTCAATCCAAAATTAACTCACATAGAGTTTGAATTTTCACCTAAGGATAAATTGTAACATGCCTCTGGGTTGCTATCTCTCTTTTAAATATAATTTTTAAGTTTATTAGTTTATAATTTTTCTTTTTTTTTTCAAATAAAGATCTAGTTAGACCAATAAGATGTGAAAAATAATATTATATTTATGTTAAATAAAACCTTACTGTTTATATTTTCGGTTCATGTACATCACGGAATAAAAAATCCTGTTTACTCTTTTATCTCTTTATTGTATTATATTCGATAAAATAAAATAAAATAAAATATGAAAAAAAACACTTTTATGTGTTGTAATATTAATGTATAGTAATTTTTAATTAATAAAACCATATGAATATTTTTATTTTAAATTAAAAATAGAATATGAAGAAATCTGTTTTATGTTTTAAAATATTTTAATTACCTAATTAGAATTGATTCTTTAATTATATTTTCAATTGTCGTACTGTGCAGCAATTTTATTCCGTGCATAAATTGACACTGAAATTTTGTTTAAATTGTCTTAATTGTTTAAATTTTGTTTATATCTTAATGTGGATTAAGATATTATTTTTAAGTCATAAATAAATAACCATTTCTATAAAAAAAAATTAACGCATTAAATCATAAAATCAAATAATTATAAAGGTTTTAAATAATAATAAATTTATTAATGTAATAATAATCAATGTTACAATTTGTCAATTAATTTTTTTTACTAAATCATCAGTGTTCTTTTAAATAAAAAATTAATTGAGTTATTTTTTGCTCAACTGGAATTTGACGACAAATTTCCATAATTTGATGATATTATTATTATATTATGCTTGTAAAAGAAATATTATAATTATATTCTTATTCATAGTTGATACAGGAAATTATCATATAATGAAAACTTAAAAAATAAATTTATATATTAAACTGTTCAATAAACATATTTTGTATTAGTTTTACTTGTTCGGTAGAATTGCATGTATAAACTCTTCATTAGACAATTCAAATTCTTTTTTTTTAAGTGGATAATATGTTATAAATTATGCTAATGATCATAACTATGGGAGTTGGCCAAATTTATTGTATAACTTATAATTATATCAAACTAATCTTCTCGTTCAACTGGAATTAGCTTGGGCAGATTAGAAGAAGTATATTGTGTAATTAAATATTTAAAATAATATTTATAAACATTACACAAACTATAAATTTTATGCAAATTATGATCATAGTATAAAACATAAATGCATAATTTTCATAATGTACATAATTGATATATGGACATAAAATGCATAATATAATAGACAATTTTTTGCATAATATATAATTTAATTATTTTAATAATATTTATTTTAATAATATTTATTTTAATAATATTTAAAATATTTTTTATGCACAATATAACGCACTTAATGTAGAGAATAAAAAAAAGCTATACATGCTTATAATCATCATAATATGCATGAAAAAAATAATGTACATAATTGTCAAAACCAAAATAATAAAGATTATGTACATAATGTGCTTAATGATTATATTAACTTGATGGATATAATGTCCATAATAAAAATATTGTACATGAAAAAGATGATGCAGACAATTAAAAAATGTACAACATAAAAATTATGTATATCATGAAAATAAGATATACTATGACAATGATGATTTTGACAAACATATTGATCATGAAAAAAATGATATGCATAAATTATAAATTAATAATATTTATACCAATTCTCATAAAGATAAAATTATTTATAAATTTTTTTATTCTCTTAAAATTAATATGACTTTAAAAAATAATTTAAATTCAGAAAAATTTAACAGAGTTGACTTTGCTAAAGTCTAATTAATTTTTAGGTATAATTGCTGCTTAAAAAAATCGTTTCTCTCTTTATAAATTTAAGAATAAAAAAATTAAACTAAGTGCAAAGGATTTAAAAATAAAGAATAAATTTATTAAAATTTCTAGTCAACAATGGACTTATATTAAAAAAAAGAATAGTCATATTAAAATTAGACAAAAGTCTATAAAATGGCTTGACTCATAAAAAGTTGCGGCTCTTTCTTTTGTAAAGATTGAGCACAACTAGACCCGACCAAACCTAATCCGACTCATTGACTCGACTTGATTCGACATGAAGTTAGGTGGGTTTGGGTCAGCTACAATCGTGTTCGGGTCTTAAACAGTTTAACTCGTTTATGACCCAAAAATAATCGGGTTATATTGCTTAATTCGATTACATTATATTTTTACATATAAAAATTTTAAATAGAAGCCAGCCCAACTCTTAGTGTGGACCATAAGCCCAAATCTCTTTTAACCATCTTTTAACGCAAATTTTAGCCTACACCACAAGCCCAAATTTTTATAAACTTTAATAGAATTTTTATCAATTTGTTATTTATGTATAAAATATGAATGATAAAATTATAATCGCTCGCGTCGGGTCAAGCAGATCGGGTTAAACAAATGACCCATTTAATAAATGGGTAATTTGGATCGTATTGAGTTCACCCAATTATATCAGGTCGTGTTCGGGTTGGCTTAATCGGGTCATGGATCACAACTAACACGACCTATTTATGACCCGTTGACTCGAATTGCCAGGTCTAAGCACAATAAAACTATTGGCTTGACCAAAGCTTGCCCAAAATTATAATATTGGAAGTATTGATAGGAATAAAATTAATCTGAAAATGGATCTCTCAGTAGTGGGAGTCCAATGATGTGTATTTTACTGTACTACTAACCGCAAGTGTGACAGATTTGTCGTAGTAGCACTTAATTGTCGATCCCATAGGGACAATGATCAAGTATTAAGAGATTATGAATTAGTAGCTAAACAATCGATTAAGGGGTTTGAAATTATGAAAAGTAAAGCAAACATAACTTAAAGTAAACCGAATCAAGCAAGAGAATGTTTTTGGTAGAAAACAGGAATTAGAGATATTGGAGCATCGGCTTTGTCTCGTTGGTGGATCTAAAATTCAATGAGTTGAAATATAGCAATGCAATTTTAAAAATGTTTAAGGAAATATCAAATGGTACAGATTACCCTCTTTTGACGGCGTAATCACGTATTAATCGAGATCGGCGTCCTACTTTCGTGGCTAATCGGACCTAGATTGATCTAATGGGTTCAGAGATATTAAAAGTTCCTCATGAAAATCCTGCCCTAATTCTTGACAGCTCAGAGCATGTCTGATCTGGCAGATCTCACGTTGCAATTCACCTTTCGGTCCTTCTTGCGCCGCTCGAGAAAAATAATTACATAATCAAGGTAATACTAGCAGTAAAACAGCATAGAACGAATAAACACAAGATAAAATTTGTATTTACTATGAAATAACAAGTTCGAACATAAGATACAATCAACGAGACTATACTCTTAGTTCCGATAAAGAGATTACGCTATCATAGCAGCGTTAGAGTACAAATCTCTAGAAAAAGAAAGAAACATAAGAAAGAATTGAAGATAGAAAAGAGCAAACTCTTCAAAAAGAGTTGCAATCTTCTTCCTCCAAGCCTTTTGGAATGGACGCACAAGAGGTCTTCTTCTCCCAAATTTTCACCAAGATCACCACTCTTGCCCAAGACTCGTCGCCCCTTCCAAGAGGTTTTTCACCCATTTTATAGATTTGAATGTAACTCCTGAACATATGAATTGATAGCTCTCTTTATTATATACGTTTTGACACCAAAAACGTCCAAAACGGAGCTATAATGAGGGAGTTATGGATGTTTTAAATTTGGACTGCGCAGAGGAGATTATGGGTGTAATGAAGATTATGGGCATGCATGTAATGCCAACATTGATGCTCTTTAACTCCCGAAACATTTATAACTTATGGCTCATTTAATGCTCGTCATTTTGGTACCCAAAACGTCTGAAACGGACTTGTAACGGAAAAGTTATGGTCATTTTAATGCACTTAATGCTCTTAATGCCATTACGGGTGTAATGAGATTATGGGCATGCCCGTAATTTCTGTGGCAAACTCCGTTTCATCTGAAATTTTGCGGGTGAGTTGACCTTTGACTTGACTTGAATTCCGGCTATAGTATGATGTCAAAGGTTGCCGATATGAAGATTACGGATAAGGTGAAATTACGGCTATACCTGTAATGTCCTTTGTTGAAGTTTTTGTCATCCGAAAGGCTTCCATTGAGAAAATTAAGGGTTCATCTTCGGAATATGATTATGCTTACATAAAAACGGGCTCCTTGAGAAGTCAAATTAGAGCCATAATGCAGATTAGGGCCTCGGCCATAATTCTATAAATTGGTCCCATTTGAAGCAAACTTCTTGTCAAGGTTCTTGATTCACTCGGGAATGTAAATATATTTCAAATAGCTCTAGAAACGAGTGAATTACCTTGTATTCATCAAACATGACAAGTAGTGAAGCTTTTAAAGAAAATCAATGAAATAAGCTGGAAAGAGATGTAAAAACATAAAAAATAGGTCTCGATTCACTGGTAAATATAGGTCTAAAAGATTATAAAAATACGAGACATCACCCAACCTCTATGATAGGGGATCGCTTGAAGGAGGTTCAATGTGGTTATAACAAGCTAATTGATTAGCTAATAAGCACTTTAAAAAATAAAATTTATAAAACACTACGGTATATAAAAATATTTATGTGATAAAGTTGTTACTTTACATTCCCATTTCCGAGGATACATTTTGTGCTTCTTATTGTAGAGGTAAGAAAAACTTTCCGAAGTGGTTAATTACCATGAGATGAGCCTCTACACTCATCTCTTATAGGGAACTTCCTATATGAGAGAGTCTGTATACAGCCACTGTTGAGGATATGGATAACCCTTAGAAACTCTCATGAAAATACATGCACACGACCAAAAATGCACAACACCGCTATTAGACAAACACTGTATTGTGTATGGATTTATGGAAGTTTGGCTCAAAGATGGACTAGTTCACTATCTTTCCTTCAAATGAAAATATTTTTACTAAGTAAAGGTTATATTTTTAAGTACATTTTACTAATCACATAATATAAGCATGAGCAATAATTTAAATTTATTTAATCGGCTTGTTAAGTTTAATTATATTTAAAAAATTTTATATAATTTTTGTGGAGAATTGTTAGAAAAAATTATTAAGAAAATTTTAACGTTGGCATTTATTGCTAATGTTATTTGTTATTAATATTAGCATTAACTTGCATAACATCTGAATTGCTGTTGGAGGTTTTTTTTTCCACATAGTTGACGAAGTGAGGGAAGAAATTCTTTGTTAGATTTTCCTCTTCCCCTTCTCTTAATTGCATTTCTTTTATCTCTTTATGGATTTTTGGTTTTTTGCTGCTTACTACTGAAAGGATGTGTAGATCAACTTTTCCATGATCATGCTCGTAAAAGAAGAATACCCAGTTATATCCTCGGGTGTTCAATCGAGAATTAACTCACACTAGAGTCCGAATTTTCACCTAAAAATAAGCCACAATACACATGCGGGTTCTATGTTTCTAACTCTATTTTAAATATAATTTATAAGTTTTATTGGTTTATAATTTCTGTTTAAATAAATATCTACTTAAAATTTTACACCAACATTATCTTCTACCAAATTTAATTTTCTCTTTAAATAAAAGTATAATATAAAACTTTTGACTAACAATATGAAAATCCAATTAATTAAGAGTTTTTTGTGTTAATAAATTGCATTATGCTCACATAAAGAACACATATTCAATTGATCGAGTTAGATACACACATTCAGCTAAGCTAAATCAATTATATATATATATATATATATATATATATATATTATTAAATAATAAAAATAATTCTATAAATAAATATTTCATTACTCATTAAACTATAACCTAATTGCCATAACCCTAATCCTCTCATATTTTTCTCAAGTTTTCACTGTAGCTGTCGCTCCTCTTTCCCGTTCTTGCTATTGCACCTCTTCCCCGTTCCTGTCGCCATCGTGCCACCGCTCCTCATCCTCGTCACCGCACCCGTTGCTCTGCTCTTCTTGTCCCTGACGCTCATCGCTAGGAGCTCGGGGGTGTCTTTCATTAAGTCATCATCGCTGCTTGCCAGCAAGGCCAGCGACAAGGGGGAGCGGCATAATGTTGCGGCAGTGACAGCAAGGGGCAGCGAATATCTGTCGACGGCAAGCAGATGAGAAGCAACTGTCAGGTGAATCGCTTGCAGCCGTCAGGTAGAGTTGGGGGGCATGGGATTAGGACAAATAGTTGACCAAGATTTGACCAGATACCCGGTTAATAATCGGGTAGTAAGAAAATTATTAGAGTAGGGTTCAGGTAGAGGGGTTGAAAAAATATTGGGTAGTTAATCGAATATAGGTATTAAAGAGATTAATCTGGTTCAAGAATGGATAAGGCGTAATTTGAGTTTGTGCAATTGAGTTCGAGGTACATGCACTATCTTCCGGCTACCAATTATTAATTAAATTAATTAATTCAATTTTTAATCCATTATTTGATTCTTTTTGCACTTTTAGCCTTCGGTTTTTTTTACACTTTTAGCCTCTGTTTTTAAAGCTATATTGATTGGCTTTATATCATTTGCGTTAATGGTGATGAGTGACGAGGGAGGAAGAGAGGCGGCGAGAGGCAAGAAGCGAAGAGGTTGAGAGGTGATGAGTGATGAAGGAGAAGTGACGACTAAGCAAGGAGAGGTGGCGGCGAAGCGACAACAGTGAAGTAGTAAGAGGCAAGCAGAGTCAGGCGGAGAGACATGCGCGAACACTTTCTTTCTACTTTTCTGTCCAATTCAAGTGGAAGCATTTTTGAAGAAAAATTATCTAGTTTTTCTTTTTTTTTATTCTTCTAAGAAAACGGTGAAAAATTAGACTTTCTTTCCTTTTTCCTTTGATTTTCTTTCCATGGAAACACTATAGGCACAGGATGTTCTACAAATAATTCGATAATAATGCTTTAAAAATTTTAAATTTTTTAAGAAGACCGAACTCAACTTCTTTAGATGCAAGAAGAACTCCGAGTAAATTGTTATAAATTCCGATCTAATTTTCCTTATACCCCATATCAATCTTAACACAAATCACTCTTCTGCGTGCCCCTAATAAACAACAAACAAGCAAACAACGTGGAATTGAAGCAATAAATATTAAAAAATTTATTTAAGTGGGGAAGAAACCCAAGGTTGAAGTGGCAACAACCTTAATGGGCGCGCGGATTGTGCTTGTGTCTACCACTCTAACCCCACAACACCTCCTCCTCTGGTTACTTATTTTTAAAAAAATCAAAAATTAAACAATAAGATCGATATAATTCAATCTCTCCGTGCTCTTCCCACAATTTAATATTGGGGATGGCAGAATAATCTAGACCCAATTCAATTCAATTTTGATGGGAAAAACTTAAGTTAAATTGATATTGGATCGTCAAAACCCACCCTAAACCCGCTGTGCATATGTAACCTACCCCTATATAATATTCTCACTTACAAAAAAGTTCTAACCCAAAAACCAAACCTAAAATCCAACTAGAGCGTGGAACTAGGGATGGCAAAAAACTCCATCCTTGACCCGACCCGACCCGAAGTCAACGGGGAAAACCCGAGTTGACTGGGGGTCGGGTCGGGTTCGGGGAAAACCTGACGGGGGTATAGTCAGGTCGGGGTCGGATATGAGAATTTAGATACCCGTCCCGAACCCGACCCCGAACCCGTCCCGACTATTAAAATAATAAATTTACCCCTTATAAGTTATAACATAGTTACTAAATTTTAATAGTTTATGTAAAAATGATGATATAGTTTATGTAAAATATTTTTTTATTTATATATTATGAATAAAGAATGCAAATTAATTTTAAAAATATTATTTATAATATATATTTATTTTTTTAGGTCGGGCGAGGTCGAGTTTCCCCATTGGGTCGGGTGTGGGGCAGTGTTTTCTAAATCCGTCGGATTCGGAGTCGGGTTCGAGGACGGGTTTGGGGAAGTCAGGGTCAGGTCGGGGATGGCAAAACGCGACTCTAACCCGCCCCGTTACCATCTTTCATGGAACGATGTTTTTCAAACCCAACAGGGTAGGATTTAGGGTGAGGTAGAATGTCTGGTTGGGATTCCGATAAAAACCGATTTCGCCCCCAATCGATTGCCATTGCTACTTAATACTTTCTTTTATTCAAAAAGAAAATTGTAGTCAATACTGCCGAGGACTTTTATGAAACAACGCAGACGTTGCATGCAAATAAGTAATACAAATACAACTCTTCGTCTTGGTCAAATGCCAAGCTCTTCGATTGATGAGGTCAAATGCTATTTCCAAGTCTGACTATCATCCATTCTCACGAGACAGACGATCAAGTTCTACCTTTTAATTCCAACTTTAATCCATCCACTCATTGATCACTCAAAACCCTAGATTCCCAATCATCCCCGCGAAGAAACCTGCTCAGCTTCCAGTAAAGTATTGATTAACCTTCTCCAATCTCAGGATTGAGATTAAAACTCGCGATTAAGCCATGAAATGTGGCAAAGTGAACACCTTGGACAAAGCAGCCATGGAGAATGAAACAAAACCCTAGCTGTGCAGGAGCGACGCACCACAACTTCCCATAAAACCCTAACCTTTTCCAGAAGGACACAAAAAAACTAGTGCAGTACTGTCAGCTCAGTCCCCCTCCATTATATGCATGCATTCACACCTACCCAGGCCCTCAAAAAAGCAGTCAACTTTTTGTGGTCGAATGTGAATTGTACTGCGACTGGTCTGCAGCAGCAGAGGCAAGTGAAAAAGAAGAAGGCAGAGCGCGCAGTGGCAGTGGTAATAGTTCATCCGATAGGTCTATATTCTTCTAGGGATTAGGTCCTCAGCAGTCCTCCACCAACCCCATCGCAGCACCAGAGTAACCCTCCTCCCCCCTCTTCCTCCCCTCTATAAGCGGTGCTACTACTGGTTCTTCTTCTTCTACCCTACGGCCTCCTCCTCCTCCTCTTCTGTGGCTCAAGAGATGGCCCTCTTTGTTGTCTTCCACAGCTTTCTTGAACTGCACGGAGACCCCCTCCTTTCCAGTTCAAGAAATCTGTGGGAAATCACAGAGAGCACCGGCCAAAAGCAGCAAGGAAACCCTAATTCACTTGCTAATTCTTCATCCTCTTCCTCAATTCTCTCGATTCTTCATCTCTGCGCAAGAGAGAGAGAGAGATGGCTTTGTTGTTTGTGAACTTTTTTTTTTGGTTTTTGTTTAGAGGTGAGATTTGTTTGATGTGATGGTGGTCTCTGACTTTCTGTAGGGGTGGGCGCCTCTTCCCTTGGCACTAAAGGGAACCCCTAAGGGAGGGGTGGTTCTTGGCTAATTACTTCTTCCAATTACTGCCATCCCTGCTTGAGTTTGAGCTAATCATCTGTTTGAGGTAATTCTTTCTTCTCTGCAGTGCAAGAAAGAAAGGTAGGCAAAAGTGGCCATTCATACTTGCACCAGACAAGCAGCATGGCTTCTGACATTGATTCCCTCCTATCTGCTTGCCTCTAGATCTGGCTTTTACTGCTAAAATTAGGGTTTTTGAAATGGTTCCATTTTGGTTTAATATTCGATATGGAAATTCAGAGCAGGAATTCAGCTAGGGCATGCATTCATTGTCTGATTGATTAACCCTACCAAACTACTGCAGCCAATTGAATTGTTTTGTTTATTATTATTATTATTATTATTTTTATTCTTGATTCTAAGACTCGATCTCAAGACTTGTTATTAAAAACAAAAAATTTTTGTTTAATTAGGACTTGATTGATTAATTTACTTGAAATTTTGGTGAGTGAATTTTTTATTCAATTGTGTTTTATAGAAGACTTCTTGGTACTACTATATTTATCTAAATTTTTTCTGAAAAAAATTTACTTCTTTTCAAGTCAATAATTGTTTTTAATTTACAAATATTTTATATTAAATTGTTATGAATTCAGAGGTCTCCTTTGAAAATATTTGTTTTAAAAATAACTAGCTTGGAAAAATATTAGCCTTCCACATGCAATGTTTGAATTATTTAGTAAGAGCTCTTGATTAGTGTTTTTTTTCCTATTTTCTTGCACATTGCTATATTTTTTCTTTATTTAGCAAAATAATGTCATAAGGATAAAATATAAAATTTTAAACAATAACAAAATTATTGAAATTTATTCTTAAAAAAATAATATTGCTTAATCTCAGATTTTTTTTAAAGAAAAAGTATAATAAAACAAAGTATCAAAAAGAGAGAGAACATGGGAAAATAGAAGGCAAGCCTATTTATGACCCAATCATATTAAGATTAAGTTATGTCATAAAATGGGATAACCCAAGTAACAAGTCTATAATATGAGGTCAATTTATATTCTTAAATTATAATATTTATTTTAATATATCTTATATATTATATTTTTTGGAGCTATGTTTTTTAGTGGGTTATGCAAATTATGTATGCTTGACTTGTTAATTAATGGATCAAATTTGATTTAATCTTGATTAATAAAGGGGTTTGATTTAATTTAGGTCTGAATAGGTAATGAGTTATAATGACACAATTTATTTATGACCCAATAACTCCAATTGGCACCTCTCAGTTTTAAAATACTTAGCTATTACATATTTTCACAAATTGTATTGATTAATTATTATCTTGAACTATATCTAACTAAAAGTCTATGTAAATATATAAAATGTATAATATTTTAAGAATAAATTTAACATAGAAAAAGATTAACATAAAATGTGAATATACTTGTTTATAAAAATAAATGTAAAAGTATAATAATAATAATAAAATATTTATTAAAAAAATTTATTTTTTATAAAAATATTTATATTAAGCTTTATAATATATAAGTGGATATATATATATATATATATATATATATACCACATTGTTCATTCAGCCCACTTTTTTCTTTTTTATTACAAAATTCATTATCACAAATAGAACGATTTATTAGCCTAATGAACCAACAAGGATAGAAAAGGAAACATCGTCATTTTCTCAAGAAAGGATTGAAAAATGTTTAATATACTGCATTTGTATGAACTATCATGAACCAACAAGAAAATATAATAATAATAAATAAATAAATAAATAAAATTTATTTGTTTTCGAATTTGTGTCCTCTAATCTACCGATCGCGATGACCCCTTTAGGCAGCAAAGCACCGAGGCCAATCCAATATCTAAGCCCTTTCTTTCCATCCACTCCAACCTCTCTAATCCCTCGCTGTCGCCCTCGCCGTGGATCGACTTAGAGGCCCCGGGGCTCGAGATCCGTCCGTCATCGCCGTTGTTGGATGGGTGGATCGACCTAGAGGAGAGGAGGCAGAGGCGGCGGGGAGAGAAGGGATCCACGACGAGCCCCACGAGGAGGACGCCCAGGCGCGGACCGCACCATGTCTGCCCTAGTCTGTGGGAAGAGATCTTCCTCCATATTCGACGAGCTCCTCATTACCCCGCCGCCGGCCTCCAAGAGGGTACGCTGTTCCGCCGGCACCTCCTCCCCCACCGCTTCCCTCCGCCTTTCGCCGTCTCGGATTAACCTTTCTTCCGATCGTGACGACTGCGGCGACGGTGATCTGATCGCGGCTCATCTTGCCCATCTGGCGTCCCTGTTCCCTGAAATGGACCAGCAGGTTGAGTTCCTTTATTTTTTTTCTCTGCAATGGTGCGATTGACCTATGTACATCTCACATAGATTTATGATATTTTTTTTCTCATACTGTACCTGCAAGTGCTGAAGATATCACTTCTTTTTCAGAATTTGTAGACGTGAAAGTTTAAAATTCAATATGCTTTTGTGGTGTAGAATGATTGCACATCAATGTGGAAAATAATGAAAAGATGGATTTTAGTAGCACTAGCAAGGCAACATTCAAGATATTGGAGTATTTTTGCTTACAATGATGTGACCAAGGAATGAAAAACCGTACTGTATCTAGTACAGAACCGGTCTAGCGACATACCGGACCCAGAACCTCCATCGGAGGGCTCTGGGCGGAATGGCAGAGTGAGGCGGTGGGTGGGCCGGAAGCTTCGTTTGGTTCACTTGGTTCACTGGTACGGTATTGGTACTTTACCAGTCCGGCGACTCGGACCGGTTTTTCAATCCTTGGTTGTGACCACTCTTGTTAATAGAGTTGGATGGATATACTCCATTTTGTGGCATTTCTTCCTCACAATCTAGTAGTTTTTGTTTATATTTTGGGCTTGGTTATTATATTTGCTCTATTGGATGCTCTATCATTAAAACTGATTTGTGAACCTAGAAAAAAAGTGGTTATTATGGTAAGAATAGACTACTCCTATCATTTATCTTTGGTTCCTCATAAATGCATATGCTTTGTCAAATTGGGCACGAGTGACTGGCTTGTAAAAGCAACCTTGATCAACATGGGTCATGGGTGTATGTTAGCTTGTGTATGATGGCAATTTACTATATTTTCTGCTGGTGAATTCTATTCCTTTCAGAAAAGACCTGTTTTTGCTTTTTTTTTGAAAACATTGTGAAAGTCTTACAAAAGTAAAACTTATCTTAAGCTTTAGTTATTTAATTCATTGTTTGTCCTTTTATCCCTTTGTTCTGATTCCAAGAGAATGAGAGAACTGATTGGAATTGGATTATGGAACAACTTTCCTTCCATGTGTTTTTTGTTCTATTCTTCACTTCAGGGCTAGCAATTTGAGTTCACATGTCATATTTGACCCATGACACGTTTATGCATGACATGAACATAACCCGTTTATATATACAGGTCAATTTATAAAACACAAATATGACCCATTTATTAAATATGTAACACGATACGACATGAGTAATCTGTTTAATAAATAGATCGTGTCACATGACACTACATGATACGAATAACCTATTTAATAAATAGGTTGTCGCACTTTACTACACGACATAAATAAGTTGTTTAACTCAACAACACAACATGATTGGCAGCGGCGAAGGCAGCAATTGCAGAGCAGTTGTGAGTGATACTACAAAGAGGAGTAGCGGTGGCACGTCGCGGCAGTGTGGCTTTGAGCAAAGCAGGTAGGGCGAGTGAAGTAGCGGCGAGCAAAATAGGTGTTGAGCGAAGCAAGTAGGGTGAGCAAAGGAGGCATGGTGAGGGAAGTAGGTGGTGGTGGCGATTGAAGCAGACGGCGATGATTGAAGCAACGACGAGCCAATGAGGGGATGAGGTAGCAAGAGAAGAGAGGTGAGAGGGTATAGGGATTAATGAATAGTCGAATAGGGTATTAGGGTTAGGGATAAAAGTTTTAGATTTTAGGGTATAAAATTATTGTTAATATATATATATATATATATGGGTTAATCCATTTATGACTTCACATGACACATATTTGCGAGTCATAAATGGGTTGACATGTTGTGTAACTTATTGTTTGTGTTGTGGGCCATTCGTGTTTGTGTTGTGTTGGCCCTACTTCACTTGGAAATGTTTTACAATTGGATACATGTTTGTTCACTGTTTCCCCTCTCATCTTCTTTTCTTAGCATTTCTCCTTATATCTCTTGTTCATGTTATTCTGGCTTAAGAAAATATTTTGATGCCTAAATTTAAAGAATTGCTATTTGTGTTCATTTAAGCTAACAATTGGAAATCAATAACAGCTTCTTGAACGGGCTCTTGAAGCATCTGGAAATGATTTAGATTCTGCAATAAAGAGTTTGAAAGATCTGCACTTAGCGTCGATCAACCTCAAACTTGTTTCTCGTGTGTGTACACCTGAAAATGGAACTAAAATGAATGCTCCATTATCTGCCAAAGGTATGTATGCACCAACTATGCAGTCTACTTGAACTTAGTTGTTGTTTGAATATAGTGCACATCATGGTTTTCCATATGCTTGTATATATATGTATAGATGTGTATGCATATAATTGTTTATAAATAAATATACATGTATGAATATGTAATTATGTATACATATACACGGTCATAAGCTGGGTTTTTACCATGTATAAAAAGAAAGTCAGAAAAAGGAAGAAAGAGATAAACACAGTCTGTGCCCACAGCCAAGTGAAGACGCATTCCGTGCAGCCCTACAGCTTTCCTCTTCTCCACATCCAGAAACCGCATGCTGCACTTTATATCTATGATTTCATGTGCAATTGTGCATATCTTTCCTCAATATTTTCTTATTTTAAATATTATTCGTAAGGTCTTGATTTCCAGTGACATATCCTTCAAGTCAATGTTTCATTTTTTTCTTAGTGTGTACATATATCCCCTCTGTCCATGTTTTCTTTTGTACATATATTTTGGATTTAATCAACTAAAATTTTGGAGTTAATCATTTTCTTGGACAATTATCATCATTGAGTTAACTGAGTACATTTTCTCTTGTATTATTCATAAGGTCTTGTTTTCCAGTGACATATCCTTGAAGTCAATGTTTCATTTTTTTCTTAGTGTGTACATATATCTCCTCTGTCCATGTTTTCTTTCTTCATTTATATTTGGGATTTAATCAACCAACACTTTGGAGTTAATCATTTTCTTGGACGATTATCACCATTGAGTTAACTGCATACTTTTTCTCGTGTATTATCCATAAGGTCTTGGTTTCTAGCGAGGTATCTTGAAGTCAACGTTTCATTTTTTTCTTAGCGTGTACATATATCTCCTCTGTCCATGTTTTCTTTCTGTATATATTGTTGAACTAATCATTTTTACCCAAAATATTTTTAATGAAAAGTCAAAATTAATTTTGACTATGAAAGGGGATGCACTTCACAAATTTGGAACCACTATTTACGGCCTGTTTCAGAGGAGGGAAACAAAGAGGGAAAGGAAAGAAATAGAATTTTTTCCTTCTATTTTCTTGGTTTCAGAGGAAGGAAATAGACAAAGGAAAGGAAAGGAAATGTTTCCTTTCCTTTCTCTCCAAAACGGTTCCCTCAAAAAGAGACAGAAATCTCATTTCCGTCCCTCGCTCCAAAAACAAAAGTCGCCCTCTTCCACGAGTCGCCTCTCCCTTTCGTCCAAGCCGCCCCCTCGCCTCCGACTGGTGCGGACGCCTCCGACTGGCGCGGACCCCTTCCGACGCCTTCGACTGGTGCGGACGCCTCCGACTCGCTTCAACTCCCCTTCCGACGCCCCCGACGGGCGCGGACGCCTCCAACTCGCTTCAACTTCCCTTCCGACGCCTCCGACTGGCGCGGACGCCTCCGCCTGGGAGAGGCCGAGTGGAAGGAGGTGGCGCCCTGATCTTCCACGACGCCTCCGCCTAGGAGAGGCCGAGTGGAAGGAGGTGGCGCCCCGATCTTCCACGACGCCTCCGCCTGGCAGAGGCCGAGTGGAAGGAGGTGGTGCCCCGATCTTCCACGACGCCTCTCGCCTGAAGCTGGGGTCGCCTGACGATGATGCGCCCCGATCCTTCTACAGCCCATCCCATAGTTTTGCCTTTCCCCTCCGCCAAACGCGCGAGGAACACAGTAGCTCGTCGTTGGAGCGCGCGGCAGAGAAGGGGAAGCGATGCCGTGAGATGTCAAACGACGAAGGGGAAGCGATGATTTTGGTTAATTTTGACTCAGTCAACTAAGCTGAAACTGGTCAAAAATTTTCTATCCTTCCATCGAAACAGGAGGCCTAAAAGAGAAAGGAATTATTTCATTTCTTTCTTATTTCCTTTCTCTTATTGTTTCCTTTCTCTTCTGATTTCTTTCCTTTCTCCGAAACAGGCCGTTAAGGAAAATGTTGATTTAATGAGCATAGCAAAGTGACATTAGCTACAGCTAAAAAAAAGGGAAAAGAGGAATTCGGCTATGT
Organism: Costus lasius; assembly: GCA_027563935.2. NCBI lineage: Eukaryota > Viridiplantae > Streptophyta > Magnoliopsida > Zingiberales > Costaceae > Costus > Costus lasius. The sequence goes on from CM050448.1 coordinate 107,123,316, forward strand.
GTGCAAAAAAAAAAAAGCATCAAATCATCCAAAAAGGGAAATATGGAATTATGGAATCCTTATCTCCAAGAATAGAAATAAATAAAGGGTAAAAGGTATCATGGAATAATTAAAAGCCAGCCAGAGGTTAGGAGCTAAATCAAAGAAAATTTGATTTGAACCATGACCACTATTAACCAAATTTAGATAATAAAAATCGTGAATCTCAGTCACGAGTAAGGTGAAGGTTCTCCTTATAAAAAGGGATTAGAAAAAAGAGAGGGGGGGCGGCACAAAAAAAGAAGGGCAAAAAGCTGTAGCCGAGAAAAAAAAATTGAGAATGAGATTGGAGAGCGCTTGGCAACAAAAAAAAACAAATAGAGGGACAGGAAAAAGAGGAGGCACCTCGACAAAAAAAAAAAAGAGAAAGATGGGCGGCCGATTCATCTTTGGGCAACAAAAAAAAGACAACACACACTCGCATAAGAAAAGAGGACACACAACACTCACGTCAGAAGAAGACTCGCGCAAGAAGACAAAGGAGGTTCAAGGTGAGCAATTTTTTTTAAGAGTTGTTCCTCACATGTACGAGAGGCCCTAAAAATAAACTCTGCTGGGATTTTTATATCGTAAACAATCTGGGATTTCATATCCTAAAAACTTTGCTTGGATTCTTATATCCTAAAAATTATGCTGGGATTTTTATATCCTAAACAACATTGCTTGGATTTTTATCCTAAACAACTTTGTTGGGGTTTCATATCCTAAAACTATGCTGGATCTTTATATCCTAAAAAAACACTTTGCTGAGATTTCAAATCCTAAAATTTTTTGGATTTTATATCCAAAATTTTTCTAGGATTCCATATCCTTATGACTTTCAGGATTTTACATATATCCTATAAAATGATAGAAGTTGGATTTTTCGTGACTCTTGTTTGGACAAGGAATACAAAAAAGGATGAAGAGAAAAAAGAGTAAGCGCCAATAAAAAAATACAATAGTCACGGCAAAGTGAGAACTGTAAAAAGTATGAAAGAAAGAGTGTGCCGAATTAGAAAAGCAAGAAAAATTATTTTGATTCTCTACATGAATAGTGAAAGACAAAGAAATTTTGATCCGCTACTGTGGTGGAAATTACTAAAGGCACTGTAAGCAATCAGCAATTGGTTCACGTAGGAAGATAATGGGAAGAAATTCTGCTGAGGGAAGCAGGGTAAAATAAGGAGTGCGTAAAAAGTCTACAGAGGGAAAGTCTTGTTACCTTAACAAAAATTTTGTGACGCTTAAGTGGCCTGGACACTTATCCGCTAAGACGAAGAATGCACAGGAGACAAGAACGTTGAGAGGTAACAGCCAAAAATCAAACTTTGTCAATTTGTTAAAGAAAATAAAAGAAGAATAAAAATAGCAAGTAAAGCAAGAATGAAATCGGAGAACAAGTGAAACAGAAAAGGAGGTTAAAAATTATTCTCCACTTGAGCACAAGATCAATAACTGAGCTAAATTTGGTCTAATCTGATTTCCTGTATGACTCCACTAAATTGAAAGGGGTCCAGATCTAAGTGAAACAGATCCGATCCAATTAGCCCTTCCTCCATTTGCTGAAACCGCAGACTACATAGGAGATCAATCTCCCGACAAACCTTTTCCATTGGCAACGCAATTTCTTGGAATTCTCCCCTTTTTTAGCGCCTTTCTTCCACCCCTTTTCTACGATGCAAACTAATACAACAAGACCCCTGACGAGCTGCTGGAGCATGAGGATATGGAATCCTAGGAAATTATTAGATATAAAATCCCAAAAATTTTAGGACATGAAATCTCAACAAAGTTTTTTTTAGGATATAAAGGTCGAGCATAGTTTTAGGATATCAAATCCGAGCAAAGTTGTTCAGGATAAAAATCCTAGTAATGTTGTTTAGGATATAAAAATCCCAGCATAGTTTTTAGGATATAAAAATCCCAGCAATATTGTTTGGGACATAAAAGTCCCAGCATAGTTTTTAGGATATGAAATCCCAGCAAGGTTGTTTAGGATATAAAAATACCAGCATTGTTTCTTTTTTAGGGTCTCTCATAGGCATGAGGAACAACTCTTACAAAAAAATTGCTCTCCTTGAAGATCCTTCTTTATCTTCTTGTGCGAGTCTTCTTCTAACGTGAGAGTTGTGTGCCCCCTTCTTTTTACATGTGTGCGTCTTTTTTTGTTGCCCGGAGATCCCCTCTTCTCATTTTTTTTGTTTGTCAAGGCGCCTCCTACTTCTCTTTTTTTCTGTCCCTCTATTCTTTTTTTTGTGTTGTCTAGAGCTCTCTAATCTAGTTCTCATTTTTTTTTTTCTGCTGTAGCTTCTTCCCCTTCTTTTTTTGTGCCGCCCCCTCTTTTTTTTAATCCCTTTTTAGTAGGGAGAACCTTCACCTTAATCGTGACTAACATTCACAATTTTTGTTATCTAAATTTTGTGGCCATGGTTCAAGTTAAATTTTCTTTGATTTAGCTCCTAATTGTGGCTGGTGTTTAATTTTCCATGATATCATGATTCTTTTACCATATATTTATTTCTATTCTTGGAGCTAATGATTTCATAATTCCATATTTCACTTTTTGGATGATTTGATGTTTTTTTTGCACACATAGCCGAATTCCTCTTTTCCCTTTTTTTTAGTCGTAGCTAATCTCACTTATTTTTTTTATTTGTTGCGCACATCAAATCAACATTTTCCTCAAATAGCAGTTCCAAATTTGTGAAGCATATCCCCTTTCATAGTCAAAATTAATTTTGACACTTCTTTAAAAATATTTTGGGGAAAAATAATTACTTAAACAAATGCCCCCCAACGAATTTTGTATAAGCGACAAGATGTGTAGTACTTTCTTTCTCTTCGTCCTCTTTTGCAATTGATAGGTGCGATTGGAGTCGCCATGCTTTTTTCTATTTTTATTTTTTTGCTCGTGTGAGGAACTTACAGTTTTTGGAAAATTGTTAGCCACAAACCGACTTGATGTCATGATCTTATTGTCGTTTGACTAAGATCAATTTTTCGCTCATGTTAGGAGCTTACAGTTTTTGGCAAATTGTTAGCGTAAACGGACTTGATGTCATGTACCATGTAGGCTATTTTAGTGGAGGGTTAATATGCAAGGATGATCAAATACATAGGGGTATGACCTCATTGGAGCTATTTTACTTATCTCCTCTTGTCAATCCTTGCATTTCTTAGATGATGCATTAATTTCATCCTTTAACACCAGACTTGAATGTGAAAGAAACATTCAAGCTAGCCGGTGTAATGGGCATGTTAATTGGTTGCCTCCTTAATGGAATTTTCTCATTACAAATGAGTTCCTCCTCTGTTATGCATTGGTCAACATTTTAATATAGATATTTTTCTTCAATATAATGATTTCTTGAGTCAACTTTTTTTAATTTTTTCTTAATTGCTTCTTATCACAAAGAGTAAGGTTCTGCCTTATGTTGACCTTCTCAATCATGGTATAACATCCCTTTATTAAATATAAATTGTCTCTTCCATTTGAGGGGCCCCATATTGGAGTAAGGAAATCCATCCTTGATCCAAGTACTTGTTATGCTTGTGGTTACTAGGTTACAAACAATGACCCAACTTTTGGTTGATGTCTTATAGGCATCCATGTGTGGATGAAATGAGAGTCTTAACTAAGGAACTAAATCGTAAGTCATTTTTCTCCAAATATAGTTGACAATTCAAGGGATGAAAGCTTGAGTGTTCCTCTAACCAAATAGAGATTCTTCATTGCTATCCTAAGAGCTATTTTGTCAAACTCAAAATCAAGGCAAGAAGGGTTACATATATAGATCTCAGAGATGAAAGGAGAAGCCAGGTCCCACCGGGCGTGTCAGAATTTGTGGGGTCATTTTTTGTCATGTTTAATATGGTTTGACCCTTTGAAATTCACTTTATACTAATAAGGCTTTTTATTTAATGGCTTCTGGCTTTCAATGAGCACAAGCATTCATTGTTAATTACCCTAAAAAAATCAGGGCACCTTTGATTAAAAGATCTATGTTATAATATAAATAAAAGAAAGACTAACAATGTTATTTATAAACATTATGAAAATACGGGATTGAATTCAAAAAAAAATGATTGAAGAGAAAAGTCTTTGCTAACTTGGATGATTTATATCTCTCAAATACCTGGCCTTGCAACTGCCTATTGGATATTTTAGAAGATATCTGACCTTGATGACTTGTTGGATATTCAATTTGGAAAATATCGGCCTTGAACGGCTTATTGGATATTTTAATTTGCGAAATATTCGGCCTTAGCGGTTTATTGGATATTTCAGCCTTAACGAATGCTTCATATTGAGGAGTTACGCGCCCTGACTATAAACGCTGATATACACATCTATTAAATAATATTTTATTGTGATACATTAAGTTTTTTTCAGAAATTCTTTATTCGGCCTTGCAATGGCTTATTGGATATTTAATTTGGAATATATCTAGCCTCGACGGCTTGTTGACGATTTTATTTTTGAAAAAAATATCCAGCCTTGGTGACTTGTTGGATATTTAATTTTGTGAAAATATCCGGCCTCAACGGATTATTGGATATTTTAATTTGAAAAATATCCGGCCTTAGTAGTGGATAATTAAGTAGTGGATATTTTAATTTAGAAAATATCTGGCCTCAATGGTGTATTAGATATTTTAATTTGAAAAATATATCCTTTGGATATTTTAATTTAGAAAATATCTGACTTTTGTAGCTTGTTGGATATTAATACTTTAGTCTTAATGAACACAACATCATATTGAGAAGTTATGCCCCGACGTTAAACGTCAGTATACGCACCTCTCAAAAAATATTTCATTGCAGTGTATTAATGCTTACTGGGATTTTTTGGTAGTTTAAAATTTATTTTAAATGTTTAGTTGAGAATAGATATTATTATTATTTTATTATTAACTCAAAAATTATGAAAATTTCATTCTGTCATATGTTAAGTTGAAGTTTATCGAATGAATGGCAAAATTAACAATGCAACAGATCCGATGAAATTATCAACGCCATAATTTTTTTTTATCATTATCTTCGCTCTTAAAGTTAGAGTAAAGTTGCTCTTTGACTGTTCAACCAACGGATGAAGGCACAAGCGAGCCTTCCAGCCGGAGACTGCAAGTTGATTTCGCTGGAAGCACAGCGAGATGGGTGCGGCAGACGAACGCTGTGAAGACAACACTAGTGAGAGGCATTCACTTGTGTCAGAAGAGGCAAGGCGGCCATAATTGTTCTGCTTTTGACAATGCCATCGGGCGTCTAATGACACTGCCAAGCTTCTTATGGCGCGACTCCAAGCGGCTGAGTTTCTGATGGCGCAATGGCGTTGATGGCATTGCCGGGCTTCCGATAGACAATCCTGAGCCGTTGAGCTATCGAGGGTGTGATGATGGAGATGGCACTTACTGAGCTTCCGATGGCACCGCTCTAGCTACTCGCCAGGGGTCTTGCTGTATCAATACGCATCCTAGAAAAGGGTGGAAGAAATGAAAAAGGGGAGAATTTGGAGAAATTGCGCTGCCAGCGGAAAAGGTTTGTCAGGAGATCGATTTCCTATGCACTCCTGCCCGTGGGAAAAGGCTTGTCAAGAGGAAGGGCTAATTGGGTCGGATTTGTTTCACTTAGATCCGAAAACCCCTTTCAATTCAGCAGAGTCTGACTTGAAATCATATTTGGTCAAATTTAGCTCAGGGATTGATCTCGTGCTCAACTGGAGAACAATTTTTAACCTCCTTTTTTGTTTCACTCGTTCTCCGATTTCATACTTGCTTTAATCTCCATTTTATTCTTCTTTTCTTTAGCAAATCGACGAAGTTAGATTTTTGGCTGTTACTGTTACGGGCCCAGTATTGTTAGTAGTTATTAATAAAGCGGATCCGGGTTGGTATGTCATGCCCGGTTCGCTAAGTAGCGAAGTTCTATAAAAAAGGGTCTAGGGTTAGAGTTACGATGTCAAAGTATTTTGTAATTCTCGAATTAGGGCGTGCTTTGCATGATTGCTCGCTGGTGATGGCTGAAGGTTCTATCAATTGGTCCGACCTGCCGGATCGATCGCCGGGGAACCGGTGGTCCGGCACCGGATAAAGGCGGAAGAGATTTCGTTGTCGGTAGTAGATCTAATCGGAGGATCTATTATCGTGGATCAAGTCGACAAAGAAACCCTAGGGAGGAGTCAATCGAAACCCTAGGGAGGAGTCTATCAATTCAAGGTGGCTCGCTCATACAGACATCTTCGGGAGGCGACGTTTTCATTGACGCAAGCATCTTCCTCCTCAACGCGAAGCAGCATTTTCATCCAACGCTCGGTAACGCATTTGACGGAGGCGTCATCCTCGGTGAGCGTCTACTATGATTTCTTCTCCAGCGATGTTGATGGCATAGCAGCGGCGGGCGACGAACCAGACAAACGTGGCTGAGGCTTCAAGCGACGAAGGCAAGACGCCGATTTCTCTCTTCCGCTGTTGTTGCGACGGGTGACGAAGTGAGACACGATTGGAGGCTCTTGAGAAAACTGTGGTGGAGGTGCAGAGTTCTATTGCAATTATACAGGAGGAACTCCAATCTGCAGGGGAGGAAAAGAGGATTGAAACTATGGTGGTAGCAGAAGAGCGGCATCTACATCGAGAGGAAATGGCTGCAATTAATAAGCGATAGGCGGAGATGGATCGATACTTTGGAATTATAGATGAGCTGAGGAACGAGATGAGAAATTTGGCAGAGACAATGAAAGGAAGGAGAGACGAGCAAAGGGAACTTCCAATGGGTCCTAAGCATCGCCAAGGCAAGGAGCCATATCGACCACCACCATCACGTGAGCATTGGTCTGCACCAGAGTCAAGTATAAGGCCAAACAGAATAGAAATTATTGATGAAGACAGACGGGGTGGTGGAGTACACTTAGGAGGTGACCCAGTCAGGGGAGTGACTTCAGGGGAGAACATAGTGGATCCATAGGCGTATAGAGCTTCCAGAATTTGATGGGACCGATCCAGTAAGATGATTGCAGGGGCAGAACAATACTTTGATATCCAGGGAATGACTGATGAATATAAGGTTCCAATGGCTTTTGTGAGTATAGAAGGCTCGGCAGGACACTGGTTTCGATGGATGAGGAGAAGAATGCCTAATCTTACATGGGAAAGGGTGAAAGAAGAGATGATATAATGCTACAGTGAATTTCCAGCCACTTCTGCATATGTGCGTCTGGCGGCCTTAGAACAAGGTAAATTGACTGTGAGGGAGCATATATGGGTTTTTGAGAAGATAGTCTCACGGCTACCTGATCTTTCTGAGGAATAATATGTGAGTTTCTTTTTTAAAAGATTAAATAACAACATTAGAGAAAAAGTGCGAGCTTTCTTACCCACTAATGTAATGCGAGCCATGACACTTGCTAGAGCCATCGAGAGGGAGTTAATGGGAGGATCAACATTTAAAGGTAAGACAAGGACTGAAGAGGTAGTGAGCAAAAGTCAATCGGGTAATGAAAATTATTGTTGGGGAGGGAGTCTTCCTTCTAATCTAGCTTTACCCGATACACCTTCCAGCTGCTTCAACTTATAGTGTCCAACAGCCAAGAAGTATCAGTGTCAACTCTAGCACTACGCTGCAGGCTGAGGGAAGAGGAGGTGGGCCATCCCATAATGGCTCCAAAGAGGTGGGAGGCCAACGGACATCTTTAAGCACTTATGACCGCGCTAGAAGGAGTCGAGCTATGATATACCAGGAATATATTAATAAAAGAGAAAAAAAGTTATGTTTCCAGTGTGATCAACCATATCATCCAATGCATCGATGCGAGAACAAACAATTCCGGGTGATACTACTATCAGAAGATGAAGATATGGAGGGCGAAGATCGAGCAATTTGGGATCCTGGAGAAAGCACAAGATAAAGTTTGCAGTTTTGAGGACAAGGCTAGTTTGAGAGGGGGGCAATTGTTACGGGCCCAGTATCGTTAGTAATTATTAATAAAGCGGATCCGGGTTGGTATGTCATACCCGGTTCGCTAAGTAGTGAAGTTCTATAAATAAGGGTCTAGGGTTAGAGTTAGGGTGTCAAAGTATTTTGTAATTCTTGAATTAGGGCATGCTTTGCACAATTGCTCACCGGTGACAGCTGAGGGTTCTATCAGTTACCTCTCAACGTTCTGTCTCCTTTGTGTTCTTCGTCTTAGGGGATAAGTGTCCAGGCCACTTAAGCATCACAAAATTTTTGTTAAGGTTATAAATCTTCCATCTGTAGATTTTTTACGCACTCCCTATTTTATCCTACTTCCCTCAGCCAACTTTCTTCCCATCATCTTCCTGTGTGAACCAATTGCTGATTGCTTGCAGCGCCTTTAGTAATTTCCATCACAGCAGCGAATCAAAATATTTTTGCTCCTCTATTTGAGCAACAAATCAAGGTAATTTTGTTTGCTTTTCTTATTCGGCACTCCATCTTACATACTTTTTACGGTTCTCACTAGGAGTGGCAACGGGTCGGGAACTCGCGTTGCCACCCTAAACCCAAACCCGACTCGATTAAGAAAACCCGCTACCCGAAGCTGGGTCGGGTACCCTATTATATAACCCGAACCCGGGTCGGGTATTAAAACGGGTACCTGCAGGTACCTGATTAAATGAAATATAAATTATTTATTATTTGTAGTTTATAAAATATAATTTAAAAATTATTATTATAATAAATATATTTATATAATAATTATTTATTATTAATTTTATATTTTTACTAATAATAAATATTTTTATAATAGTTATTTTATTATTATTTATATATATATATATATACATATATTATTGAAATCGGGTATTGGGTGCTAGGTACCCGCATTCCTAAACTCAAACCCGATTAAAACCCTACCCGACAAACCTGAACCCCCTCCTATTTAGGTAAACGGGTACCTGAACCCAGTGTAAACGGGTTAGGTACAAAAAATACAACTTCTATTGTTTTACATAATATATATAAAATTCTAAAAGCCATAAGGATATGGATTCTTAAGAAAATTTTGGATATAAAATCTCAAAAAATTTTAGGATATGAAATCTCTTAAATTTTTTTTTAAGGATATAAAGATCCAGCATAGTTTTAGAATATATAATCCCAGCAAAGTTGTTTAGGATAAAAATCCCAGCAATGTTGTTTAGGATATAAAAATCCTAGCATTAGGATATAAAAATCTCAGCATTGTTGTTTAGGATATAAAAATCCTAGCATAGTTTTTAGGATATGAAATCCTTGCAAGATTATTTACTATATAAAAATCCCAACATAGTTTTTTTAGGGCCTCTCATGGACATGAGGAACAACTCTTAAAAAAAGTTTGCTCACCTTGAATCTCCTTTATCTTCTTACGCGAGTCTTCTTTTGACGTGAGTGTTGCGTGCCCTCTTTTTTTACCCGAGTGTGTGTTGTCTTTTTTTTTGTTGCCCGGAGAAGAATCGGCTGCCCCACTTCTCTCTTTTTCCTATCTCTCTATTCTTTTTTTTGTTGCCGTGAGGTTTCTAATCTTGTTCTCAATTTTTTTTTCTCGGCTGTAGCTTCTTGCCCTTCTTTTTTTGTGCCGCCCCTTCTCTTTTTTCTAATCCCTTTTTATAAGGGTGAACCTTCACCTTAATCGTGACTGAGATTCAAGATTTTTGTTATCTAAATTTGGTTAATTGTGGTCATGGTTCAATTCAAATTTCCTTTGATTTATGTAATACCTCGAGTTTAGTCCTACATTGAAAGTGGGAGGAAAGATTATATGATATATAAGGCTTAGTGGGCTTGCTATTGTTAACTTCGGCTTAAGCATTGTAATAGATTGGGCCACGTTGCAAATCGGTTCACCAAGTTAATAAATAATTTACTTACGAAGCGGGTTGTAACAAAATGGTATCAGAACAAAACTTAGTCCTAAATAGGGTGAGATTTTAATAGGAAAGGGCTATCGAGGATAGTGGAGCCGCCTGATCTCACATGCTGCCGACTAAGGGATGATTCCTGGGCATGTTAAGGTTTGGGTTTGGGCTTGACGAGGACGTCAAGTCTTAAGTGGGGGAGATTGTAATACCCCGTGTTCAGTCCCATATTGGAAGTGGGAGGAAAGATTATATGATATATAAGGCTTAGTGGGCTTGCTATTGTTAACTTGGGCTTAAACATTTTAATAGATTGGGCTATGTTGCAAATCGGCTATAATTTGCTTATAAGCGGGTTGTAACAATTTAGCTTATAACTGTGGCTAGCTTTCAATTATTCCATGATATCATGAATCTTTTCCCATTTATTTATTTCTATTCTTGGAGCTAACGATTCTATAATTCCATATTTCCATTTTTGGATGATTCGATTCTTATTTCTTTTTTTTTGCACACATAGCTGAATTCCGGCTATAGCTAATCTCGTTGATTTTTTTATTTGCTGCGCTCATCAAATCAACATTTTCCTTAAATAGCGGTGCCAAATTTGTGAAGCGCATCCCCTTTCATAGCCAAAATTAATTTTGACTTTTCATTAAAAATATTTTTGGTAAAAATGATTAGTTCAGCATATATATTTTGGATTTAATCAACCAAAAATTTGGAGTTAATCATTTTCTTGGACAATTATCATCATGGAGTTAACTGAGGACGTTTTCTCTTGTATTAGTGTGCATACATCTCCTCGGATATATGAATTTCAAATGAGTAAACAGTGGTCTCCTTTGCCACCGTAGGTTTTGGAGTTCTTCATCCATATTTTATTACTAAATAGTTCTTTTATCATTCTCATTAGTATGTGAAATTTTGACATGTTATGAAAGTAGACGCTGCTTAAGTTTTTTCTTGAATGTTTATCCTTGCATATCGTGCTCTACTAACAACATTTGACCCATGGACTTGCCTCTAAGTACAATATTTCATATATCATGACATACATTTACTCACAACAACAGGCACGTCGAATGAAAATGGTGTTGATATTGCTGCAGTCAGTACAAGCCTACCTGCTGCTGATCTTCCGACAAATGGTTCAGAATGGGTAGAGTTATTCGTAAGAGAGATGATGAATGCCTCAGACGTAGAAGACGCTAGAGCACGAGCTTCCAGAGCACTGGAGTTTCTAGAGAAGTCCATCATAGCTCATGCGGGTTCTGAAGTGCTGCAAAATTTGCAAAAGGTAGCTAAGTTCTTATTGTTATATAATGGAAAGAAGGCAAGAATAAATAGAGCAGTTGTTTTATATCTCAAGTACCTATGCAGCCATGTTTGGAGACAACACTTAATTTGGAAATGGAGAGTGATATGATTTTTTCCATTGCACTTGAAATAGGAAAATATGATGCTGAAAGAACAAGTTGAGATTCTGCTTAGAGAGAACACTGTCCTAAAGCGTGCTGTAACTATTCAGCATGATCGCCAGAAGGAATACGAAGAGAGTAGCCAAGAACTGCAGCATCTGAAGCAGCTTGTGTCCCAGTACCAGGAGCAAGTTCGAACGCTAGAGGTACTCGATTATAGTCAATTTGTTTATTTATAGATCGCCCCTCAAAAGTTCTCGTCTACTATATTGACCTCCTTTCTTCTCGGTTTTCTTTAAAATGGCAGATTAACAATTATGCACTGACTGTGCATCTCAGACAAGCTCAGCAAAGCAGCTCCATGTCAGGACGCTTCCATCCTGATGTCTTCTGATATTGAATAATTGCTACTGGTGTTCATTCTGATGACTTTTAAGATAGTAAAAGTTGTTCCTACTAGTCTGTAGTATGTACTATTCGGTTATAAGCCTATTCAATGTTCCCATTTGTTGCGACTGTTGCATCGCCTGGGGCTCGTGATGGTAGATGCCTTTTCTTTGTAAGCATTATGCGCCTAAATGCCTGTATTGCGCTTGTGAATGTATATTGGACGCAAAGAAATAACATGATGTATGAGCTTAGGATATGCAACTATCGTACGGGGGTCATTCTAAATTATCTACTGGTCTTCTAAATTCGGGTGACAGCAGGGATGTTAATCGTGTCGGATTTTTTTTACAAGATTATTCAATTTGAATATAAATATAGTAAAATGGTAAGATGTTGATCGCTTTTTATTAACCTCATGATACAAGTAATCAGGAGCGAGGAATATTTTTAATATAAATGCAAGTTGGAGGGAACCACCTATACCTCTAGGTAGGGGCGAGTATAACTCGATTTTTACTAAATAGAGGTGAACATAATTTGATTTTTATTGAATTTATCATTAGTAAATTATTTCGGTAACTCGATTTTTACTAAATAGAGGTGAACATAATTTGATTTTTATTGAATTTATCATTAGTAAATTATTTCGGTAAATTTGGTATTGGTTTTTTTACTTTGGTAATAATTTTTGTATAATTCAGTATTGGATTTTCGGTATGGTAATTTACCGATTTATCGATATACATATATACTTATAGTTTTTTTTTCTAAGCTTGGCCTATAGCTTTCGCCTAATCTATACTCATTTTCTTAGTTCTCTTCTTAACACTTCTTAACTTAGCTCAATTCATATTCCTAGCCCAAGTTTATTTTTCAAATTCATGTTCTTAGTTTTCTTCTGAACGCTTCTTAACTTAGTCCAATTTTTATTTTATTTATTAATTATTACATGAAATTAAAAAAATATGACAATGTTACTTTGATTCTTTCTATTTAGATGTATTTTTTTTTCATAATTATTTATTGCATGAATAAATGGAATGGTTAAATCAATTAAAATTAATTTAAAATTATCGATAATTTATCGAATTTACTCATTAATAAATCGATCAGTATTTTTCTTAATCGATTTATATATCGGTTTTAAAATTTAATTTTGGTTTTTCGGTAATTTGATATTCGGTTAATCAATTTTTACAAATACTCACCCCTACCTCTACGTGTTTAATATTTTGAGTTACACTAGCTACTAGAGTTATCTAAGGATTGAGAGTAAACATTTTAAATGTTATTTTACAATCTACTACATATAAAGTTATGATTTTTCTTACTTTTTGATTAATTTATAAAAAAAATCCAAAACATGGTTCTAATCAATCTTTTAACATGGTGATGTGGGAGGAAGACATGTGATGGGCAAAGCAGAAAAATGAAGATATATTTATTTTTTTTTATTTTCAAAGTAAAGATCAAACTAAAAAAAACAACCAGAAATCCACAGTACTAAAATTACTCAGTTATGAAATGTTGTCATGTTTTTCAGATTAATCCATTGTCGCTTTAGTTGGATCAACTGGTCCAACTAGTATAGCAAGATGAGGGCTTCCTATTCTTGCTAAAGTTCAAGACTTGTGATGCACCGATTGCGTAGGATACCTGCAAGGATAAGCTTAATCAGTTCAGTGTTAAAGAACAGATAAACAGGAGACACGGGGAATATGTAAACAGGGGCGATGCAAGCACTGATCAACGACGGTGGGGCAGAGTCCGCTCGTGGGTGGCATTGGATATGAGGGGTGGGCGAGATGTTGTTCATGGCGATGGAGGACCGACGAGGGATGGTGGAGCGTTGGAGAGCCAATGGAGGCGGAGAAACTCCTGTTTGGTCAGAACAGGGAAGCTGCGCAGGGAGAACAGGGCTCGTCACCGTTCGCCCGGCAGTGCACCAAATCAAAACCTGCTACAACTGGAGGTTCTTGTGGTGGAGGAGAAGACGTGGCCGGAGCTTTGGGCCGATTGGCGGCCAGTCGGAGGAGAACGACGACGAAGAGCGGAACTAGGGCAGAAGCAGGGCATTAATAGGGGAAGTGGTCGGCTATTTCGATTCCGGCGATCGGGGTGGCGGATGGATGGATGCCGGCGGCTGGAGCTTAGTCTTGGGGAGGAGGAGTGATGCCCGAAGTTTCGAGAGGATCGGACCGGTGGATTGTCGGCGACGAGCTCACAAAGTTTCAGAAATCTTAGGAACACTCGTCAATGATTGGTTTGATTGCGGGAGGAAGAAGAGACTTAGGGCTTGTTTACTTGGGGGGAAAGTTAGAAGGAATGAAAAGAAAGTAGGAAGGAAAGGAGTATATACTTGTTTACTTGGGCTGATGAATAGTTTAGGAGGGAAAGTAAGAGAGAAAGATGGACATTAATCCCTCCATTTGCTTTCTGTCCGAATCGGGAGGAAAGCTAAAACTACATCTTAACTTTACTAATTTCACATCTCATTTTTCACTGCATTGTTGCTCGTCCTCGCTCACTATCAGCTTTCCTCGACTACTCGTCCTTGTTGTCGTGCTAGAGCTCACCACCACTGCTCGTTCTTATCGTCGCTGCTTTTCCTCACTATTGTTGCTCGTATTTAATATTTAGTATTTAATAATTATTTGATATTATTAGTATATATATAATATGAGTTAAAAAAATAAAAATTATAGTGTATATATCAATCCTTCAAACTTTCTTTCCTTTCAAGTAAACACAAGGAAGGAAAGCCTATGACATATTCCATCCATCTATTTTTCCTTTCTTTCTTTCTTTCCTTTCCTTTGTACTTTCCATTCATCCAAGTAAACACAATGTTAGGGAAGGAGGAAGAAGGAAAAGCTAGGCGACACAAGTGCCTAAGAGGAGAAAAGGATAGGAAACGTCCGATTCCATTGGAAGAAAACTATTTCATTCATCAAATTCTCTGCGTTTACAATGGTGTGAGCAAGAGTTACATATAGGAGATGTTTGTGAACGTTGAAGCTTGGAGACGTTGCTGGTGAGCGTTGCAACTTCCTTTCTTGAGCAGCATGGAGATTCCTTGTGGCCTGAATCTGGGCTGAGCGAAGGTGGCTGCAAGGAGACGTTGAGCTTTCCTTGTTTGCAAGTTTCCTTTCTTTGCAGCGTTGGCTCGATGAGATAAGCGTTGTGCTTGATTGGCTAATTGGCAGCTAAGATTCTTTCCTCCAGTGCTTGGCGTGAATGCTTGTCACGATTGTGGAATTGATTTGAGTATGCAACAACTTTTTATTTGGAATGTGACTTGAATTTTACTTGTCATAGTTATTTATTGAGCTAGCTTTAAGAATAACTATGCTAGCTTATTTGAGAGCCTCTAAGTCTTTGTCTACTACAGTAGTAGATTCCATTTATATTTTTTTGGCTTGTGGTCTCTACCCCCATCACATGGTGTGTAGTAGTTGTTAGTTTCTAGTCGCTGATTATTAGTCGCTGATTATTCGATCATACCAACGGCTACTTTGTTTTGCTCGTTTCAGACTTCTTTCTTTAATATTCTCTCATGTCAAAATTTTTTAATATAAAATATTATTTAAAATCCTAAATGAGATTGACATTTACTTTTGGTTGTTTCCTTAAAATATCATTGGTTGAATGCTGTAAGGTTATAATTTGTGATTATTGGTTTTTTATTCACTTGTATATGACAAATAAAATCTTATGAATTTTTTATGTTAATAAAATAATATAATTTCCACAATATACTAAATACAAAACGTAAATTTAAGCCCTAAACATTTCTTAAATTTTTTTAATTTAATATTAATAATAAATTTTAGTGTATTTTATTTTAATGTATATATATTATATATCTCGAGCCTTCTTCCAACCCACGCATCGAAAAACCCTCGCACACGGCCTTCGTCTTCCCAAATTTGCAGACGATCAACTCCATGTCTGCTCTTGTGGATCGCCGAAAGAGGGGCGCTTCGATCTTCCTCGACGATCCGATCCCCGACTCGCCGGTCCTCTCCAAACGGATCCGCCTCTCAGAAGCCGCCTCTTTTCAGCTATCCCCATCGTCGCCGCCGCGGCCGCCGACTTCTGCGGACGCTGTTAGCCATGGTAGCCCGATGGCCCCTCTTTGTATTCTTAGGGCTCGATTCCCCGACCTGGACATTAAGGTAACAGAACTACCCTCCCGCTTTTCTTATTGAGCTTCTTCATCAAGAATATTTTCGGTTAGTTCCTTAGTTGAGTCCTAAAGAGAACGAAGAAGCATAGTCTTTTTTCTTCATCTAGGTTAAAAACCTAAAACTTGCAACTTGGTGTCAGGACTCAGAACACATCTTATAATTAATGTGCGGAGAATTTCTTATCGTTATCTATTTATTGGAGTCAAAATATTTAATGGCCGAGTGTATTTGAATTCGAGTTATCCATTTGTGTAAGCTTCAACCAATTAACGTAGTTTGCTTCAAAGTTTTTGGACTTTGGGGTGTTCTGAAATCTGATTCTTGGAAGAATTGAAGGTATTACAGCATATGGATATAAAGAGTTCTTGATTGCTATTTTAAAACTTGTACTAGCAGTGTTATTTACGACACTGCTTGGCAGCAAGTCCCCTTGGTCTGTTCCAAAATTTGTTAAATCTCTGGAGCTACTCCCAAGTATGGTGCGCATTTTTGCTGTTATATATAAATCTAATTATCTTCATAGGAGTAAAGAGTCTACTCATCATCTGCTCTTTATGTTGTATCTCACTGCTTTTAACAAATGGTTATAGTGTGCACCTCGATATTGAGCTATAAATTAAAAAAAAAGAAAAAAATGTTGCTCGTATGGATTTTAAATAAATTTATTAGATAGTTTAGGAGAGCAGGATATGCTACTTGTATGTTTGGGTTGGCATGTTTGAAAATCTTCCTTTCAATTCCTTCTCTTCTTCACTGAACAAGTCCTTCAATTGATTGTTACCTCATTTACTTCTCTAGCTGTATCTTTCTCTACTTCTTATCTTCTTACATCAAATTCATTTTATGTACTTATGATTCAACTTATACACATTTTGTTGTTTATTGTTCTTTCTCTTGAAACTCTTTAATTTAGGAAATCTAGGAGGTACAGTTTGCTTACACAAGAAATAGTGTGGTATGTAATATTTGAATCAGTACAGGTTGTGGAAAATGTTCTTCAAGCATCTGGTAATAATTTGGATCTTGCCTTCAAGACCTTGCATGAGCATCTAGCGGGATCACAAGGGAAAGACTTGAACTCTGCAACGTACAAGTCTTTGCTGGCCATTTCACAAAATATTTTACCACCACTTGAAGGTATTTAATGTACATTATTTTGCACTCATTGATTTCCTACAATTTGTTTGAATAGGTACCTCCTCACATGGTTGGAGTTTCCTGCATATCCTGTTGATCTTTTTCATTATATCAACCTATGTCTGCATAACTATATTGGTCTCATAAAATACAAACTTTGCAGATTCGATGAAGGGTCCTTCAGGAGGGCCTACTAATGCAAGCAGCCTCCCGGCTGATGGTCCAGGATGGGTGGAACTGCTTCTAAGAGAATTGATGACTGCCTCTGATGGCAACGATGCAAGAGCCCGTGCAGCAAGTATCCTAGAATTGCTGCAGAAGACCATTACTGCTCATGCTAGTGCCGAGGCAACTGAGACCATTGGCAAGGTAGCTTATTTTAATCATGCTACTGTGCAGTTATGACCTCTTGTATATGCTTCTTAATTTTCAACGGTTTGTATCTCCCTTTTTAGGTGCCTTTTGTCAAGAAATAAAATTGTGATCCATTCAATCCCAAAATGTGCCAAACAATTCAATCTGACATGTTTTGACTTCACTTTTTTTTCTTCATACCAGGAGAATAAGATGCTCAAGGAACAGGTTGAATCATTGCTTCATGACAATGGTATCTTGAAGCGAGCAGTTGCAATCCAGCATGAACGCCAGAAAAATTATGATGCTCAGAATGAAGAATTGCAACAGCTGAAACTTGTGTTGGCTCAGTGCAAGGAGCAGATGAGGATACTCGAGGTTAGTAATTTAAAAAAAATTCCTAATTACCATGTGAATTACACTTTGAAGCATCTAATTGTTTTTTCTGTGCCCTTGCAGATCAACAATTATTCGTTAACACTGCATCTGAAAGAGGCTCAGCAAGGTAGCTCAATCCTTGGACGCTTTAACCCTGATGTCTTCTAGGAAATTGTAATTGGAACATTGTCAGTATTTTCACCAAGGATACCCTTTTTCTGATTTGGTAATGGCCTTACTCCAAGAGTTTTTTTTAACGTCAGCAGTGGTTGTCACTTAATGTTTGGTTACAAGCTTACAATTAGCTGAGACGTTTAAAAAATATTATAAACGTTCATAAGGTGTGAGACAAGATCTAAAGGGGTGCCAATTGTGGTGTCATATTAGAAGAAATATTAAAAATTAGTCAAAACTTTTTATTTTGTTTGATTTCATAGTTGTTCCTTAAAATATGGAAAATATGGCATCACATCACTTTTATTGATCAAGTTTTTGGTCGAATGACAGTATGATATTAATTCGGAATGAAAACGTAAGCATTTGTATGTAATTAAGAGATACAATTGATATTGGAATTGATGTAAATTTTATATATTTTATATAAATTTGCAAATTTAACTATTTACCTTCCTCGTTCATTTTTAGGAAATCAGCTTTTATTTATTATTTGGTTAAATTTGCATATTGATATAGGTGGCTAGTTTTCCTTCCATAACATTGATACTTTGTTAGCATTTGTTTCACCAGCTAGTTGGCTGGTTTGTTTTCCTCCCTGTTGATATATGTGAAGACGATTTCCCCTTTTCCATTCATGTAGTTGGTATTTTTTAGGATGTTCATGTATGCAATCACTAGGTATTCATGTATCCATGTAACAAGATTGATTGCCTTTTTGCTGTTAAAGTTCAATTATTATCTTGAATCCTTGGAATTCTTGTCGGGCATAGACATAACCCAATGCATTTTTGATAGCTGTGAGATCTGAGTATAAGACTGTTTGGAATTCGAAGTGAGCTGCTGCCTACATTGCCATTTTTCCTCTTCTCTCCCTCATTATAGACCCAATTCCAGCTTCATTTATCTTGAGTCCATGTCTATTGATCTTTGTGTCCCGTCGTCAACCTTTTTAATTTAGGCTTCGTTTGCTTGGTTAGTTGCCTTACACTTTGAATGTGCTATATTAATGTCTCGTAGATCTGGACTTACTCTAGTGGGGCTTGTCTCTTCTTCTTTGAAGATTTTTGCATTCCTTGCCTTTCATACCTACCAAAATGGCAGTATAATTACCTACCAGCATGGCAGTAAAATGAGAGTAGTCGTTATTATATTTCTTGTTAGTAACCATGATCTTTCCTTCCTTGTTCTTCTGTTGATGCAGTTACAATTGCTATATTTACTTTGCTGATTCCAAACATTTTCCATTAAGTTACAATTATAGAAAAGGTATACGTCACTCCATCTTTCTTATCGCAGAGTGTGCAGGTAGTTTGATTCTAAATTCCCATTTTGAATAGGTTATCATTTGTTGTTAACTTTTGGTGAATAAGTTTCCTGTGAAAATTTTGATCTTTGCAAAATTATTCTTCAACCTTCCGGTCCTTCCCAAGTAATATGTTCATGGTTCTCTTTCTACATCACTGTCTTTACACAGTCTTAGTTATGGGCAGGCCATTTGTTCCTCAGCCCACACCCATCTGCCCTTTTCATCTTTAGCATGAATATTTATGTTGAATTAGGTTAGTATTTATCATTGTTGGTTTGTAAGCAAAGAGAATATTGGCACACCATGGTTCATGAAGGATGTTAGTGGCTCTACCGTTTTGGTTATGAGAGGGAGAATATCAATGAGATCATGCATAGGCGCATTCCACCCACTACAAGCTCTCCTGCAAGGTTTCATGTCTAAGGGTTGATTTGGCCATATTTGGCCTTGCTTATTTGAACCCAAAGTTTGCTAGAATTGTTAAGATTTCCATTATCCTTGTAATATTTATGGTTGGTCCCATGTAGGTGAAATATTTTATTTGAAGACCCCCTTGGTTTTTGGCTTAGTTTCAGTCTTCCAATTTATAAGATGTGTACTTTTTTGAGGTTTTCTTTTGCCCATATGAATTTCCTAATCAGTGCATTAAGTTTTTCATTTAGGCTTTGGCAAGGTTACTAGTGATCATGCTACAAATCGGGAGAGAAAAGAGGACACTCCTTGCGAGTGTAACTCTCCTAGCTTTGGGCAAGGTTTTACTTTCTAGGTTTTGAGTCTCTCATTGATTTTATCCAAATATTCCTTGTAAGTTTGGGCCAGGTTGTTTAATGTGGAGATATTTGCTTTGGGATACTGGAAAGAAAAATTTACTTGGCTAATACCTTCTGTTTCTTTTGGTTGGAAGTGTCTGGGAATTAGGTTTTTGATTTTCTGCTGTTAACTTTCTGGCAAATGAAATCATATTATTACTCGAGGATCCTTTAACGCAAAGACTAGATTTTCTATTCGCTCTATAATGTCATTTGCTTTCATATAATGTGAGAGACTTTGCAGGGGCGATCTCGTTCTTTTTTGCACTGTTTCTATCAGGGATTCAAGATATTTGCGGTGATAATATGTAGGTAGGGTGAAAGAGGGTCATCTTGCCTAAGGCCCCTATTGGCCCTAAAGTAGTGAGTGTAAGTTCCATTATGAAGTGCATCAGCTTTATACAAGCGTCAATCCACTTTATGAACTTATCGAGGAATTGCATCAACTTTATTAAGGTAATGACTTCTCTTTTGATGGTGTCAAAAAGCTTTTTTCTAAGTCAATCTTGATGAGAATTATAAGATTTTTTTATTCATATTATGCGTAAATTTCATAATGTGAACATTATCATTGGATTCTGTTTTTCACAAAAGCTACTTGCTCTTTCTTTATTAGGAAGATAAGGCCCGATTGTATTAGTAGCTTAGGCTCCACACAACAACAAAAGTAGCTTCATCGCCCCGACTTGACCTAACCCAATTTGGTTGAGAAAACTTGATTTCATCAAGTGTGAAATTTTTGGAACTTGGATTTGAACAAAATTCAACTTTTATAAACTGGATTCAGGGTTGGGTGTGAAAATTTTGAAACTTATAATGAGCCTAAACTTGCACCAAATATGAATAAATATTTTATTGAAATGTTTAACCCAAGCTGCCCACGCCTTGTTCCTTGCCCTTTGTTGTGTGTGTCTCTTCCCTTGCTGCTTGCCGCTACTTGACATCATTGTTCGGTGCTTACTGCAAAGTTGGGTTTCCAGTGGTTACGTGATTCGGTATAAAGATTTTGAAATCTAGTAGGGTCGAGATCTCTATATTGGCCCGACTTTAGAAATGATTTCATAGATACCATTACCTTCATTTTTGTGCAGTTAAACCATGCACAAATTGGTTTATGCTACATTGCTACAATTTCTAATCAGAGGGTATATTTCTTTAAGTGGAGGGGGTCGCTTAACTCACGTAAGTGGAGCCAAGTAGATGTGATACACGAATTGTAAAGATGTTAAGCACGGATCCTAAAGATCATGCTTCCCTTCTCTCTACATTCACAGCATTGTAGCTGAAGCGTGTTTGCCCAAGGATGGCTCACACGCAGGATTCCTCCCATCGGCGACTTACCCTCCTCTTCGTTGTCTTTGTAGCCATTGCCACCTCATACAACCCTGCTTGTCTTGACTCTATTAGCCCTCCTGGTTGTGTCTGGGTAAGAACGACTCACATGCAAGATTCCTTCCCCCAGTGACTCCTCATCTTCCTCTTCGTCATCTCCCTCCTCTCCATTGTTTCCATTGCCATTGCCACCTCATACAACCCCACTTGCCCTAATTCCATCAACCCTCCTCCTTGTGTTCGCCCAAGGATAGCCCACATGTAGGATTCCTCATGCCAGCAATTTCTCATCCTCCTCTCAGTAGTCTTCGTCGCCGTTGCCACCTCGTACAACCCCGATCGCCCTGACTCTATTAGTGGGAATAGCAACATGTTAGGGCAAGTGCTGGGAGTGTCAAACCTGACCCCAACGCAGACACCCTAATCTTATACTCGACCTAACCCCAAACTTGTTGGGGTTGAGAAAACCCATCTCAAACATGACCCTGTTGGAGAATTGAGTACCCACGGAAAAACCCGACCCTGTAGTAAAATGTAGGTGTAGGCGGTGAAGGCGATGCGCAGGCGATGAGGCGGGTTGGGTAGCGTAGATGACACGAGTTGGATGACACTAGTGGCCGGCACAGGTGATGTGACCGGCGACAGTGGGCGGTAGGGACGGCAACGGGGCGGGTCGGGGGTCGGGTTTTGCCTTTCTAGACTTGACCCCGACTTCCCCGACCCTAAACCCAACGGGTTTAGAAAACCTAACCCCACACTCAACCCCGCAGAGAAACTCGACCTCACGGGGAAACCCAACCCCGACCTGCCTAAAAAATAAATATATGTTATAAATAATATTTTAAAATTAATTTTCATTGTATATTCATAATATATAAATCAAAAATATTTTAAATTACATAATTATTTCTACATAAATAATAATAAAAATAATTAACAAACATTAAATTATTATAAATTTAGTAACTAAGTTATAACTTAGAAGAGGAAAATTTGTTATTTTAATAATCAGGGCGGGTACCTGAATTCCCATACCCGACCTCGACCCAACTTTATCCAGTCGGGTTTTCCCCGAACCTAGGACTGGCAACAGGTCGGGTACCCGGGATTTTACCCTAAACCTGAACCCGACCCGCCACCCGAACCCACTACCCGAACCCGACCCAAACCCGGGTCGGGTATTTAAACGGGTACCCGATTAATTAAAAAACTAAATTATTTATTATATAAAATATATTTTAAAAATTAAAATTAAAATAAATATATTTATATAATAATTATTTATTATTATTTTTATATTTTAATAGTAATCAATATTTATATAATAGTTATTTTATTATTATTTATACTCTAATAATAAAAATTAATATTTATATTTTTTATTAAAGTCGGGTATCGGGTACCGGGTACCCACGCCCCTAAACCCGAACCCGACCCGTTTAGCTAATCGGGGTACCCGAACCCGCTATAAATGGGTCGGGTACCCGTCGTGTTCGGGTGAAATTGCCACCCTACCTGAACTCGACCAGAGACCCAGTCAACTCGGGTTTTCCCTATTGACTTCTGGCAGGTCGGGTCAAGGATGGGCTTTCTGGCCATCCCTAGTGGGCGGTGAGGGCAATGCGGCCAATGCACGCTTGAGTAGGGCGAAGGCGATGTGAGAGTAGGAAGGGCGAGGGCACGAAGAGGAAAGAAAGGGAGAGAAGAGAAAGGCACACAAGGAGGGGAGGGAGAGAAAGGAGAGGATGAGCTGGAAGGGTTGAGGAGAGAAGGGAGAGGCGAGGACGGGGGAGAGGAGTTGGGAGGGGAGAGAAGAGAAGGGAGAGGTGAGGGGGGAAGGGGAGGGGAGGGAATAAATTAGGGTTAGGGTTAGGGTTTTAATATTTTAGTTTTTAATGGCGGGGCGGGTTCGGGTTCGAAGCGGGTAGTGAAAATCACATACCCAACCCCTGACCTGACTTCTATAAGTCGGGTTTTACCTAAAGCCAACCTGACCCTGGTCAACTCAGGTTTTTCTCGGTCAAATCAGGGTGGGTCGGGGCAGGGATGAGTTTTTATGCCATCCCTAACTATTGGCCCTCCATTTGTGTCATAGTCGCCCGATGGGGATCCCAAGGCGGAGTAACTCACTAGGCTTTCAGATCTTGAAGCGAGGGGTGATGCTGACTCAAACTTGCCTCATGGGCAACACCATGCACGCGGTGCCACTAGCGACGCACTAATGAATTCATGGTGATTGAAAGAGAAGAGAGGTAGTAGCACACTAATGCTTTAAGATACATGTGCATTGAAGCTCTTAGATTCGTGAAAGGTCCCTGTTTTTTTCTCCACATGTGCACCTAGTTCCTACAAAGCTTCGAGAATGTGAATGCCTCCATTTCCCTCTTGGATTACAGTATCCATCCTCACGGTGCCCTCTCCCTCACCTTCTATTCACTCGCCCGTGCCCTATGCTTCCTTTGTGCCCTAGTTATCTTCGCTCCTCAGCCTCCTCATTGTCGCCCATCAAGGCCAACGCTGCAATTGAGAAAATAGGTATCCACCTCTTGGATTGTAAACTCCTTTTTGTATGCATATTAGTCACTAGAATTCATCAAAGAGATGAAGTGAGTGCGAATTCCATGACATTTGCTTAGTGTACTACATGCTTTTTATGCATGAGAGCTTGGAGATGCCGGATAATATGGAGATCTAACTAGAGATTAGTACCGGTAGATGAATTTCAATTGTTGTTGAATGTGTTTCTATTTAGGGGATTTAGAGTATGCCATGGAAATGCTCAGTGAGATGCTTTCTTTACGATCGTTCGAGCCTAATGCTGCCACTCTTAATACCTTCCCGCCATTAATCCTTCAATTCCCTCTTTGGATAGGCTTAATCGAGAAAAATAAATGGATGTTGCCCCAATTGGGGTTTGATCGGTTGCGATCAGCAATTGCTTGTGGTGCTCAAAGTTTTTCAGGTTTTCTACATTGTTGGGAAATTCATAAAATCATTTTGTGCCAAGCTCTAGAAAGTGTGGGCTATTTAATGAAATTGTTTCAATTGAATCTTGTGTCGAGGTCTTAGAGAGCTCTGGCAGACTCCATCTTTTTGATGCAGATAATGAATCCGAGCCCTTTAAAAGCCGATTCGCTATAGGATATGATCATTGCAGGTCAAGGAATTATAGTTGCTATTAGTAATAGAATTAGAGATTTTTAGTAGTTTTTATTATTAGAATTATAGACATAATTAATCCTAATTAACTACAACATTAAATTTTATTTAAATACCTGTAATCCTACCAAGGGAGACATTAGTTATTTGCTTAATCAAAGTTTTCTTTTGCAAGCTTGTTTTTGGCATTGTACTACGTCCCCACACCACGAGGGTGTTAGCCCTAAGGGCCTTCCCATCTAGTTTATGCATGCCATCTCTACCCATTGCTTGAGGCATCGTCCCTTGCTGCTTCACACCGGTTGTTGATCGCTTCTCCATCATCGTTCAAACCATCCACACCATCCAAACCCTAGCTACTCTAGTCATCTTCGTTAATCACCATCCAACCTAGCCATTGACACAGTCTTGGCTGAGATCACCCGACCTTCTCAATGCCTCACCTAAGTGTCCATCTCTCTAATCTCTTTCATCTACGATTCCCTCCTACCCTTCCTCCACGCTTGCCTACTAGATGTTGCTGAGCCCTAACCCCCATCTCTTGTCGACAAGTTCTTTGTCTACTCCACACGATCTGCAGTTGCCCCACCTCACTACGCCTTTGCAAACATTGGTGCTACCTCTCTCCCCTTTTGCTAGCTGCCTAGTTCACCTCCTCTTCCTCATCATAGCTCGACACTCCAACCACCATCTTCGTTGCCTATGATCACCGTCCATCTTTCCTCCATGCTTGCCTACTGGCAGTCACTAAGTTCTAATCCATTGCTCATTGTTCCTGCCGTCGAATGCCAGCCACCACCCTCATCGCCCCACTTCTATAGACTCTAGAGCCACATCACCTTCCTCATCCAAGACGCCATCATCTTGCATCACTACTGATCTCCATCTGCTTCGACCGTCGCTGTAGCCGTTGTTGCCACTACTTTGATCCAATAATGCTTGGCCTTTCCTCCTCACTCATCGTAAGGAGTCAGGCCCGAGTTGAGACAGGGGTCAAAGTCTTGCCACTTCTTGACCATACCTGTTCTGCTTTGGTCCTATCATATTCAAGCTGGTCGTTCAAGCGTGCTTCAAGTTCATCAATTGATCGTTGATCTTGCAATCCAACTAGTACACACGTGTGTTGACCCGTCGAAACAGTATGAAATTCTCTAAGTTACTAGTGCCTTTTACATTAGTAATTTTACTTATTGTATGTTAAAGCATTTGCTTTATATTCCTATATACTTTTGATATAACTGAAGCTATATTTTTTTAGAGCATAATTTTTATTAGTAATTATCTGATTTTACTATTATTGCTTTAAGAGATTCAAAGTGCCTAAATCAGTGTCGAAATTTTATCATACATTCTAAGATTAGGATCCTTACGATTCTCACATATTTTGTACCTCATCAAATTGGTATTAGAGCAAACTTTGATCTAGAGGACTCTTTTTAGAACTCTACTGCATCATCCATCCTCGTTACACTCTTAGCATTTTATTAGATTCTCTAATACAAAAAAAAAACTAGACTCCCCACCCAAAAAGAAGACAAAGACCAACAAAACCATATAAAAGTACAGTAAAACCATGACTACTCAGTCAGGTCTTGACTATCAACCATCCTTTGAACCCAATTCTAATAGTGATTGAGACTATTTATCTAAACTACTTGCACGCTTGAATGCCCATATGGAAGCATTTGATTCTAGACTGGGACAACATGATGAACTTGTATAGCGTCTTCATAGTCGTCTAGATCTCCTAAAAACAACTCAGTCCGCCTCTCACTCTAGGTCACCACTAGAAGACCAGCCTAGACAATTCTCATCTCATAGGCTTGCCCTTACTCCTGAACCAAATAAGCACTACACTACATTATAGACATGATCGACATGATTGGGAGATGGGATCGCCCCACGTAGGGAACCAATTGCACCACAATATAGTCATCGAGATCATAAGGATGATGACCTCATCCTGTCTATTCGAGTACAAATTCTGATCTTTGATGGTAGCCTTGATCTATATATTTTTCTAGATTGGGTAGTCGCTATTGAACAATATTTTGACTAGTGTATTTTAGCCAAAAATCACAAAGTTTGACTAGCAAGCATGACGTTACTAGGGCTTGTTATGCTTTATTGGACTAATCTAGAAAAATAGTTAGTGCAATCATCAACCTCCCATAGACATATGGGATGAAATAAAACTTAAATCGTACGAAAAATATATTCCTTCCCACTTTAAAAAATGACTACTTAAATAATATCATAGAGTACACCAATGTACTAATTCAGTTGCTGAACACATGGCTCGCTTTGATGAGCTCAGGATTCATTGTGACATGCACAAAGACCCAAAACTAACATTGGCACGATTTGAGCAAGGTCTACGATTTGAGATTCATCGTGAAATGGTGCTTCACACCATTGACATGATTGAAGTGGCTTTTTAATGTGCTTCAGACATTGAGCACTACCAGAAAGTTGAATCTCGTCACTAAGTACCAACCCAATCAATACATATACTTGACAGAATAAGCCATACCTCGCCTCCTTGACCTACCGATTCACAACCATTGAATGTTCCTTTAGCCATAGATCACAGAAAGACTTCCCTTAATTGAAATCATGTAGCTTGGTATAGGTGTCATGAGAAGGGCTATATGCTTATGAGTGCCCTAATCGTGTGTTATATATTTGCGAGAAAACACATACACCCAACATGAATGAGGACCATGATGATTATGTTAACCGTGAATATGATGAATATTCTGAAAGTGAAGATGAACTTATAGACACAAAAGGCTACTATTGTTGTTAGGTGCATATAGTCCAACCCAAACCAACAGAGGATTGGTATCGAACAAGCATATTTTACACCTATACAAAATGTAATGGTCACCCTTGTAAAGTGGTGATTGATGGTGGCAATAGCATTAATGTTGTGTCTCGTTCAGCTATCACCAAGTTTGGATTTGGTCCTGAATTGCACCCTCTACCATATATAGTTGCATGGGTAAATAAATCAAAGTCCCTATATATTTTGCTGCATATTCTGATTGGGTGCGGTGTGACATGCTATGTATGGATGTTGCCCATATCTTGCTAGGACAACCATGGTTATATGTCTTAATGTCACTCATTTTGGTTGTGATAACATATATGGTTTTGAATATAATGGTTAGAAAATTTGGTTAACACCGTCACCCCCAAGGAACTCCAAGCCACAATCTCTAATGGTGTCATAAAAAATGATTCATCAAAACAATTAAACATTATTTTATTAACACCATTCATCTGGTATGTTCGTGAGTCAAAGGTGTTGTTCACCCTTGTGGTAAAGGAGGCCTCACTTCCCTCTACCCTTCCACTAGACCCTGATGTTAAAACCTTATTAGATCAATTTATTCACATTATATCTAATGAGTTGTCTAATGAATTACTACCAACTCAAGATATTTAACAAGCAATTGACCTAATACTAGTTTCATCAGCTCCTAATCTCCCCCATTATAGGATGACACTAATAGAACATGCAGAGTTGCAACACCATGTTGACGACTTGCTCTACAAAGGCTTCATCCAAGAAAGCCTGTGCATAGATTGTTATGTCATAAATAAATTTACAGTAATTATAGATTTCCTATTTCAGCATGTCGCCCAACCGAGGAATAAAAAAAATCTGTATTTATTGTAATTTTGTTTATGGCATGACAATCTATGCACATTTACCAACTCCCATCTTCCTTGGGAGTAAGGAGAGCAGTTACAACACATGGGCTTAGGCTTTCTTAGATGAAGCCTTTGCGAAGCAAGTCATTAACTTGGCGTTGTAACTCTGTTTGTTTTGTTAGTGTCATCTTATAATGGAGGAGATTAGGCAACAATGGACCTGGTATTAGGTCAATGGCTTGTTGAATATCTCGAGTTGACAATAATTCATTAGGCAACTCATCAGGTATAATGTCAATAAATTGATCTAATAAGGTTTTAACATCGAAAACTAGTGGAAGAGTAGAGGGAAGTGAGGCCTCCTTTATCACAAGGGTGAACACCACCTTTGACTCATAAACATCCAAGATGAATGGTGTCAATTGAATGATGTTTAATTGTTTTGAGGAGTCATTTCTTATGACACCTTTAGAGGTTGCAGCTTGTAGTTCCTTTCAGGGTGACGATGTTAACTGAATTTTCTAACCATTATTTTCAAAATCATAGGTGTTATCACGACTAAAATAAGTGACATTCAGGTCATATAACTATGGTCGTCTTAGCAAGATGTGTGCAACATCTATGCCTAGCGCATCATACCACACCTAATCAAAATATGCATCAAAGTATATAGGTAGAGAGTGCAGTTTAGGGCTTAATCCAAACTTGGTAATAACTGAATGAGACACAACATTAATACTACTGCCATTGTCCATCACCACCTTAAAAGGGTGACCATTACATCTTGTATAGGTGTAGAATATACTTGTCTGACACTAATCCACTATTGGTTTGGGTTGGACTAATATGCACCTAACAACAATGGTAGTGTTTTGTGTCTATAAGTTCATCTTCACTTTTAGAATATTCATTAAATTCATGGTTAACATAATCATTATGGTCATCCTCTATGTTGGGTGTATGTGTTTTCTCACAAATATATAATGTACAATTAGGGCACTCAAAATCATATGGCCCTTCTCATGACACCTATAACAAGCTACAGGTTTTTTTTCTTAGCTAAGGAAAGTCTTTCCATGATATGTAGCTAAAGGAACGTTTGATAGGTGTGAATTGGTAGGTCGAGGAGGTGGGGTATGGCTTGTTGTGTCAAGTATACGTATTGATTGGGTTGGTGCTTGGTGACGAGATTTAGCTTTTTGGTAGTGCTCAATCTCAGAAGTATGTTGAAAGGCCACTTTGATTGTGTCAATGGTATGAAGCACCATTTCATGACGAATCTCAAGCTGTAGACCTTGCTCAAGTCATGCCAATGTGAGTTCTGGGTCTTTGTGCACGTTACAATGAATCATGAGCTCATTAAAGCGAGTCATGTATTCAATGACTGAATTAGTACATTGGCGTACTCTATGATATTGTTTAAGTAGTCATTTTCTAAAGTGGGAAGGAATATATTTTTTGCGCGGTTTAAGTTTCATTTAATCCCATAGGTCTATGGGAGGTTGATGATTGCACTAATTGTTTTTCTAGATTAGTCCAATAAAGCTCAGTGGGCCTTAGTAAGGCATGCTTGCCAGTCGAACTTCATGATTTTGGATAAAAGACACCCGTTAATATATTGTTCAATAGCAACTACCCAATATCAAAAAAATACATGGATCAAGGCTACCATCAAAGGGCGGTATTTGTAGTTGAATAAATGGGATGAGGTCATCGTCCGCATGGTCTTAATGACTATATCATGGTGTAGTCTGTTCCCTATGTGCGGGCGATCTCATCTCCCAATCATGTCGATCAGGAGTCTGTAATCTAGTGTAGCACTAATTTGGTTCAGGAGTAAGGGTAGACCTATGAGATGAGTGTTGTGTAGGTTGGTCTTCTAGTGGTGACCTAGGGTGAGAGGCAAACCGGATTATTTCTAGGAGATCTAGACGACTATGAAGACACTCTACTGGTTCATCATGTTATCCCATTCTAGAATCAAATGCTTCCATTTGGGCATTCAAGCGTGCAAGTAGTTTAGATAAATGGTCTTGATCATTTGTTCATTTGTATAACTGAGTCTAGAGGAGGGTTGATAGTCAAGACTTGACCGAGTAGTCATAGTTTTGTTGGACTTTGTCTTATCTTTGGGTGGGGAGTTCATTATTTTTATTGGAGAATCTACTAAAATGCTATGAGTATAACATGGATGGATGATGCAGTAGAGTTATGAAAAAAAATATTCCTACAATAAAATAAAATAACATCAATAGTCATGGGTTTAAATATAATAAACTCAATAGTCATGGTATCATTACTACAATAACATCAAGGAGGCCTACTTTGCAAGGGAGTAGCCTTAGGTTTGATAATAGGCATCAACCTTGAGACTAACATCACTAACCCTCTGTTTCCTTGAAGGAAAGGAAAACTATAAGGAATGAAAAACTGCAAGAAAAGAAAACTCTAGGGAAAGAAAAAAAATTCATATCCTGTTTCCTTAGAAGGAAGGAAAAGAAGAAGGAAAATTAATTTCGAAGGTTAGGCGAAGTAGCGTTGTGTTTTTTCCAACTTTTCTGTCCGATTCGGGTGGAAAAGTTTCGGAGGAAAAGTTACAACATTTTCTATCCACTTTTCCACTTAAATTTTTCCTTCCGCCTAAGGAAACAGCGAAAAACTTATTTTTCTTTCTTTTCCCTCTAGTTTTCCTTCCAAGGAAACAGACCCTAAGAACTAATCATTTGGATATTTTTTGTATCTCCTTCTCTAGCTTGACCCGTAGGGATATCATGTGACATATCAATATTATTATAGTTATATCAACTGAATGAGGTCAAAATGCTCCTTAACACCTTATTTACTAGAAGGGAAAATAGGGTGGAAAATGAAACTTTTCTTTGTTTACGAGGAAGGATGAAAAACAAAATTTTCCTTTGTTTACTAGGAAGGATGGAAATGGACAGACAAAAAAATAGAAGGAAAAGAGGGTAAGTTTTCCTCGTTTTCTAATCCACTCGAATCGGGTGGAAACACATCATTGCTCTTATGTTGTTGTCGTCTTCCTGCACAAGGCCGCTGCCACCGCTGTCTCCACCGCCGTCATCTTCGTTGCAAGAGTCCGTCATCGTTGGTGTCTTCAGTACATGAAGCTGCTGCCGCTGTTGTCTTCGCTACATAAAGCTGCCAATGTCGTCTTCACTCTACAAAGCTGCCAATGTCGTCTTCACTGCACGAGGCCACCGCTGCAGTCATCATCTTTGTTGCATGAGTCCGCTGCCTACCACTGCCATCATCT
Source organism: Costus lasius (assembly GCA_027563935.2). Classification (NCBI taxonomy): domain Eukaryota; kingdom Viridiplantae; phylum Streptophyta; class Magnoliopsida; order Zingiberales; family Costaceae; genus Costus; species Costus lasius. The sequence continues at coordinate 107,154,781 of CM050448.1, forward strand.
TCCCTGCTTCCCTGCTCACCTCCATTGTCTTCCCTACTTGCCACTACCGCCCCCGCTCATCGGTGCCTTCCCTCTCTCCTATTCTCGTCTGGACATATGAAAATCATGTGATTCTTTTTTTCATCATTTCTTTTTCCCATCCCTCTAATTTTCCTTCTGTGCTAGTAAACATAGCCTAAATGACAGTTTACATGCATACAGGATGAGTTTGAAAACAAAAAGGACTACGATAATTAGGTATCACCTTTAACCTATGCTGAAGGTGACCCAAAGAAACTAGAACCCAAGCACGATAACGCACTCATCCTCTCTATAAAGGTACTATATTCCAAGTTAGGTAGTTGCTAGTTGTTAGGCCCGACCCTAAATAAGGGCCCAATCCATCTGGCTCGGTCAACTGGGTCGTTGATCGGGGTCAAAATCGGCCCAAGACCCGGTTACCGAGAGTAGAAATCGATTTGGGGAAATAGGGGAGCAGCGAAATCGTTCACCGCCTCGATCGGCGACGACAATGGCCACATCTTCGGCAACCACAGGCCATGGGTTCACCGGCGGAAGCAGCGCCAGACGGAGAGTCACTGTTGGGCACTGGTATTGCGTCCGGCGAAGCATCAGGAATGATGTAGGCGAGGAACTGCGACCGGACATCGGAGACGATGCAGAGAGTCATTTTCGTCAGGCATCAGGTGGTGGCGACGTCGACTGATCGGGAAGAGCTTGTGGGCAGCATGGTCTTGTCAGGCGTCTGACGGCAATGGCGTCCCGTGGATACGATAAGGCTTGACGAACGGATGGCGGCAGCGTTATCCAGCGAATTGAGGAGAATCCGGCGACGCAACCCAGTGGATCGAGGGTTGCCGCTGAGCGACAAGCCAAGAATGGCATGGGCCAAAGATTCCGCCAGTATGGGAGATGACCTCCGGTCGCTGTCGCGTGGAGAAAACGGCCGGAGAAAGGAGGGGAGCGCTCGCCTATAAATCGGCGAGGAGCCGAGCTTGATCAGAGGAGGAACAGCTATATGAGGAAAATCCACCGTCTGTGAGGGGAGTGACTAGACTGATGGGAGCAAATGGCCGGACCTAAGAGTGGTGATGAGAACGCGGTAAGAATGGGTTGGCGAGGTTGAGAACGAACCTCGTCCACCCTTTTCCCGTTCGCTACTACTCCTTCCGATGTCGACTCGGTGTCAGGGATCGGAGGAGTTTGGGTGTAATTCCACTGTTACCCGACCCTGACGCTATCTTTTGGTGTAAGACTTGGTAGATAGGTAGACCTATGTAAAAATAGGCTTTGACACATGTGTGCCATGTGTTTTGGTCATTGGGGTAGTGATGCACTCGGGGGACTGTCCCGGGGCATGTACGCGTGAGTGGGGGAGTATGTTTTCACAAGTACTCCAGGATGGGGGGCTCAAATGTGTAAAATTAGCCTACCCAACCCTTGTGAAGCCTTCTACTCACACCCCTTAGTTTATGTGCTTGGGATAGTATTGAGAGGGGTGGTAGTGCCTTAGTTAAATGCAGTCTTGTGATCCTATGCAAGTATAGAATTGCAAGGTTCCACACACATTCCCTCTCCACCAAGTTATACGTCTAAGGTCTACTTAATGTTTGTTTAGTGTCCTGTAATATTGTCTTGTATTGTTGCCTTTATCAATATATACCGGTAGGGTGTTCGGGTGACTCATTTCACCGAGTATTTTACTTGCCACCTTGTGCAAATCACTTGTGCCTCTCGATTGTTGTGTTGCCTCGGTTTTATAGTGACGCTTCTGGACTTAGTGCGTAAGTGCACACGAGATTAAGGCTGAGATTACTTCAAGTAGTCTGCCGCATGGTCAGTACAGGACTTAGGAAAAGTCCGACTGTGACATCGGGGACTCCAGCGAAGGCCAGCGGCGGCCCTCGTCCAACGTGCTTCGGTGGTGAGGGCAGGCGGTACGAAGCACACTCGATGCCAGCTTCCTTCGATGAGCTCCCCGTTTCCCCCTTTCTTCCGCCTCCATCCCTCCCTCTGTCGCTTCGAACGAGCTTGGGGCGGCGTGTCACGGACGCACTTTCCTTAGTGTGACGCCCGGGTACTTTGGGGTACTACCCCGCCTTTCCCATGGACTCATGGAGGTTATGAGTAGGGATGAAGGGGGTAAAGTTGGAGAAAAGCATGAGAAGTAGTGAAGTTAGGATGCTAATTCTTGTGTTATGATGTTTTGCAGGTACATGGCAAGGAGCATGTTCATTGCAAAAATATAAGGGTCAATGTAGGAGGCTACATGGACCATGGCGCATTATATGAGCTTGTATAGAGGTGTACAAGCATGTAAAAAAAATATGTCATGGGTGAGATTCGAACCCAAGACCTATGGAGAGCCAAAGCCTTATGTTGCATGAGAGGACCAACCTGAGCTTAGGTCATTCACTAAAGTAAAGAGGAGGCACATCTTGTTAAAGACTTCATTATGCATAAGGGCATAAATGACAAAAGACCAAATGAAATTGGGGATCTTGGAAATCATTTGGCAATCGGATTGGGGAGAACCGAAATTAACTTGGGAGTGGCGACATTGGAGAAGAGGGCGACATCATCTTCCTTCTTCTTCCTTTGGCCGATTGTGGAGGAGACTTTGGAGGCTAGCTTGGGGAAGCTCACGCCATCATCTTCCCTTCCATTCCCATCCGGTTCCATTGGTGGAGGCGAGTGCTCGAGAGGAGTTCACATTCGGCCACCATTGTTGGGGAGAGTTTGAGGGAGCTCTCGGCCTTGATTCTATTTGGAGGAGGAGCTCACGGTTTTCTCCATCCATTCGGTTGGCTTGAGAGGAGCTCAAGCATCTATCCATCCACCTTGCTGATTTGGGTCGCAAGCTCAAGGGAGCTCTCGGTTCATCACCATTTCAGCTTGTTCTTGGCATGGGATCTCCTTGGAGTGAAGGGGATCCGATTTGGGGAGAAGGGGGCTGACCGGCCACTTCTTCATCATCTACCTTGGGCGGCGGAGGTGCTATCCACTTGGAGACTTGGTGTCCCTTAGAGGCTAAGGGGCATGGCTTGCATCATAACCACCTAGGGGGGCGACCCTAGGGTGGAGCCTCAAGCACTTGTGCTTGAGGAGAGATTGGAGGAGCTCGGCTTCACTTGGAGGGGCTAACCTTCTTCCACACATAGCTTAGCATTTGGAGTGGTATATTACTACCCTTACTTGTGTTATTGTTTGTAATAGCATTGTAAGACTCATTTGAACATTGAGTAGTGATTATTATAGCTTTGTTTGGTATCTCTACCCTTATTGGGAGAGGCCTACTGCTCATACCCGAGGTTGTGTCCTTGGAGGAGTTGATTTACTTGTCCGATGTGTTTAGCTTGTGACTTGTGCAAGCGCCGTGCTTGTACAAGAAGCTCGCTCGCTGTGTACTAGTCGATATCTGTATTAGGGTTTTGGGCATATGTTTAGTGCCCTTTACTTGTGACTGCCAGCGTGTGTGTTGTCATTTACAGGGCGCTTAAGTCTAAGGCCGTCTTTAAGTGCGCATATGGGGTTGAGAAGCAACATGTGCTTGCCACCCGCCACTTATTGACGTAGGTCTTAGGAGAAGGCTAGGACTCAGTTCCACTTGATCAGCCTTGGAGCTCATTTCCATCAGAGCTCAGCCCTTGGAGCGCAGTGCCACCATAGTTGCACAGAGATCTTAGAGAGGTTCAGCTTGCACTAGGATCCTTGCTATTCCGCATAGAGTGTTGGCTGGCAATTTACACAGAGGGTGTGTAGATTGCGCCATCACGCTCAGATTTTGAGGCAAAAATTTAGCACAGAATTTGGGGCGTGACACTTAGTGCTTGATATCCGTGCGGCAGACTACTTGAAGTTGTCTCAGCCTTCATCCCGTGTGCACATACGCACTATATTCAGAAGTGTCACTATAAAACCGAGGCAACGATGTAGTTCGAGGGCAACACCGACAATCGAAGGCACAAGTGATTTGCATAGGACGGCGAGTAAAATGCTCACCCCACCGTATATATTGATAAAAAGCAACAATACAAGACAATAATACAGGACACTAAGCAAATATTAAGTAGTTCCTAGACCTAAGACTTGGTGGAGAGGGCAGGTGTGTGGAACCTTGCAATTTTAGACTTGCATGGGTTCATAAGACTGCATTTAACCAAGCACCACCACCCCTCTCAGTCCTATCCCAAGCACACAAACTAAGGGGTGTGAGTAGAAGGCTTCACAAGGGTTGGGTAGGCTAATTTTACACATTTGAGCCCCCCCATCCTGGAGTACTTGTGAAAACATAGTCCCCCACTCACGCGTATATGCTCCGGGACAGTCCCCCGAGTGCATTGCTACCCCAAGGACCAAAACACATAACACACAAGTGTCAAACCCTATTTTTACATGGATCTACATATCCCCAGAGTTTCAGGGCAAAATGACATTGTCAAGGTCGGGTAACATAGTTTTACACCGAACATCCTCCGAACCCTGATATTCTCCCCCACTTGAACTGTCGATGCCCTCATCGACACAAAACATCCTTGTAGCTGGCCTTCGGGGTAGAAGCTTCATGATCATTGGATTGCGGTGAAGGAAAACTTCTGCCTTCGTCAGTGTCACAGTCGGAATTCAGAGAGAATGTGACCTTCTTCTCTTTCGTTGGCTTCATGGTTGCGGCCTCCTCGGCTACCAAGGCGTGCAATATCTTCTTCTGGGGGCAAGACCAGGGTTGGTGTTTTCCTCCGCATATAAAGCAATCCCAGGTCTGTTTGGGATGCAAATGTTGTTGGCTTGGTCGTCTCTTAGGTTGTCCCTTCGATCGATGCTCCCTCACTTGAGCATTGCTCGGGTTAATCACCCTGAGTGCGTCTATCCTCGGCATCTTTGAAGAACAAGTGATTGCGCCTATCCTTGGAATCTTTGAAGATGAAGGCTTGTCCGAAATAACGATGGTGCCATCTAAGTTGCTTGAGCTGGATGATAGCATCGGGGCTTTCCCTTTCCGCTTGTTGTTGGTTGAAGCCTTCTCAACCAACATTGCGTTCAACATCTTCCTCTGTTGGCAATCATGTATGTGGTGGTTGCCACCACATAGATAACATATGTATGGCCGGTTGTGCGGTGGGCTTCTTTGGTTGCCACCACTGTGGGGTTTCTGGGGTCTGTTCTGATGCTGGGTCCAGTTATCCTGCGGACTGTGCGGTGGACTCCTCCTATCTTGATTCCCATTACCGTGCGAAGGACTCCTGTGATTGTCCCTCTGTCTATTCTCATTCACTTGATGGGGTCGCTGTGGTGGTGAAGGTCGGCGCCTTTCCACGAGCTTGAAGTCAGTCAATTGCTCCGCTGCAGCTTGTGCGGATGCAAAATCCTGGACATTCCTCCTTTGCAACTATTGCTGTACCCAAGGTTGCAAGCCATTCATGAAGAAAAATAACTTTTCTTCATCTGCCATCTTGATGTCTAGGGAGATAGATGCGAACTTCCTAACAAAATCACGGATGTCATCTGTGTGACGGAGGTTCGACAGCTTTTTCCTAACTATCAATCCCATGTTCTCGGGACGGAACTTGGTCTTCAGGGCCTATTTCAGTTCCTCCCAACTCTTCACGGTGTCGGTGTCATCTTGCACCCTGGTGCGTCACCATAACTTTGCGTCACCAGTTAGGTACCATGTTGCCGTGGCAATCTTGAGACCTTCCGAGTCGGGACATGTGACAAGGAAATACTGTTCCATGTTAAACAAAAAGTTTTCGAGTTCCTTGGCGTCTCGAGTACCATTATAACTTTGGGGTTCAGGGACCCTCATTTGTGTACGCTGGGGTTGGACATTTCCCCCTCCTGCGTGTAATGCCATGGTGAGGACGGCTATATGAGCCTTCAATTCCTCAATCTGAGCCCTCAGAAACTTGACGGACTCATGAGTATTATCTTCGTGTCCCTCCATTTCCGTTGCCAAGCCAGCATGTTTGGCATCGAATAGGTCTAGTCGGTCTTCAATATCAGTAAAACGCGCTTCTTGACATTCACGATGCCTTCTCCGCCTTTCCTCCCTACTCAATTCGGGAGCATTACCCACAAGTGTTTCGACATCGGTTCCCTCGAAAGCAAACATTCTTGAGAGCCTAATCTATGGATCGTTGGCTCTGATACCACTTGTCACGGATGCACTTTCCTTAGTGTGAGACCCTGGGTATATTGGGGTTATACCCCAGCCCATCCCATGGACTCAATGAGGTTTGAGTAGGGATTGGGGGAGCTTAGCAAGGGAGAATACACATGCAAAAAGATAAAGTCCATTGTAGGAGGTTACATGGACATTGGAGCAATATTTGAGCTTGTATGGAGGTGTACAAGCCTAGCAAAAAAATATGTCATGGGTGAGATTTGAACCCAAGACCTAGGAGAGAGCAAAGCCTTATGTTTCATGAGATAACCAACCCAAGCGTGGGTCATTAGCTGAAAGAAGAGGAGGCGCCTTCCACTTAAACTCTTCTTAATGCAAAAGGGCAAATTTGTCAAAAGGCTAGACGAATTGGGGATCTCACTTAGATTGGAAATCGATTGGAAAGAACATTCGGCTGAGTGGAAGAACCGAGAGTGTGGGAGACTTTGTGGTGGCGATTTGGAGGAGAAGGCTTCATCCGGCCACCCTATTCTCTCCACTTGGGCGTGATCTTGAGGTGAGCTCACGCCTCCCTTCATCCTTACATCTCCGGCGAGTGTGGTGGTGGTTTGGAGGGGTTCCGGCCATCCTCCACTTGGTGAGTGGGCGGCAGCTTGAGGGAGCAGCCGGCCTGCACTCTTTCTTCCCCATTCGGCTTGGAGGACTTAGATTTGGAGGAGGTTCTGTTCTTGGGGGCTTGCTTGAGGGAGGCTCACGCAACAGCCCCTTCTTGCCCTAGCTTTGGGGTGAGTTTGCTCAGCCATTCGATTGGGTTCCTTGGAGGAAGGAACCGGCTGTTCTTGGAGAGGAGAAGGAGCACCGGCGGCCACTAGATTGTTGGTGGCGCCACTTGACCTTCATCCACTTGTGGCGGCTGAGGTGCTGCTCACTTGAGGTTCAGCTTGTTCTTGGGCTTGGAGGCGAGTCCAAGGAAGGAGGAGCATCTACAACTACCTAGGGAGGCGACCCTAGGGTTGGAGCTCTTCATCACTTTGGTGGAGAGCGCTTTGGAGGAGCTTGGCTTCACTTGGAGGGGGCTGATCTTCTTCCACACTTCATCATAGCGTAGGAGTGGTATATCTTACTTGCTTTAAGCTATTTACTTGATAGTAGCATTGTATGAACACTGTATGACTCTATGCTATCTTGAGTAGTTGATAGGGTGTTTACTTTTATCGATCGGTGTGATTATCGCTGTGTAGTTGTGGATACCTGTCTTAAGGTTTGGGCATATGTATAGTGCCCTTATATTGTGAACTGCCAGCGTGTGTTGTGGATTGTCATTACAGGGCGCTTAGGTTTAAGATTGTTGGTAAGGGTGCATATGGGGTTGAGAAGCAACATGTGCTTGCCACCCGCCCCTTATTGACCTAGGTCTAGGGCTAGGAGAAGGCTAGGACTCAGTTCCATCATCACAGCCTTGGAGCTCAGTTCCATCAGAGCTCAGCCCAGAGAGCGCAGAGGATCCAGAGGAGTCTGATCTTGCTTGGGAGACGGTCTTGGTTAGCTTCCGCAGATAGAGTGTTGGCTGGCAATCCACACGGAGGGTGTGTGATTGCGCCATCACGCCCTAGATTCTAAGGCAAAAATTTAGCACAGAAATTGGGGCGTGACACTTAGTGTCTGATGTCCATGCGGCAGACTACTTGAAGTAGTCTCAGCCTTAATCCCATGTGCACGTACGCACTATATTCAGAAGCGTCACTATAAAATCGAGGCAACGATGTAGTTCGAGGGCAAAACCAGCAATCAAATGCACAAGTGATTTGCATAGGATGGCGAGTAAAATGCTCACCCCGCCGTATATATTGATAAAAAGCAACAATACAAGACAATAATATAGGATACTAAACAAATATTAAGTAGACCCTAGACCTAAGACTTGGGGGAGAGGGCAGGTGTGTGGAACCTTGCAATTTTATACTTGCATGAGATCACAAGACTGCATTTAACGAAGCATCACCACCCCTCTCAATCCTATCCCAAGCACACAAACTAAGAGGTGTGAGTAGAAGGCTTCACAAGGGTTGGGTAGGCTAATTTTACACATTTGAGCCCCCCATCCTGGAGTATTTGTGAAAACATAGTCCCCCACTCACGCGTACATGCCCCGAGACAGTCCCCGAGTGCATCGCTACCCAAAGGATCTACACAAGTGCCAAACCCTATTTTTACATGGATCTACATATCCCCAGAGTTTCGGGGCAAAATGACATTGTCAGGGTCGGGTAACATAGTTTTACATCGAACATCCTCCACACCCTGACAGGCGGCTTTGGTGGGATAGTGGGTCTCGGGTGAGCCGACGAACGGCCGCAAGAAGATGGTGACAAGGTTCCTACGCCTCGCACAAACTCTGAACGTGGTGGCCGCACGTTCGCCGGACTGGTGCGACGCCTCCTGTCCTGACGCGAACGAAGCAACGAGCTTCGAACGTGGACGCAATCATTGACCCTGCTGACATGGACAAGGGGTGTTGATAGAGAGGCCCAGACCCACAGACGAGATTTCGGGCGTCCGAATTCGATTTCGAACGCGGGCCGATTTTCGATTACGTACGCGGGCTTCGAACTTTCGAGCGCGGCTGTGTGATTTCTGCCGCAGGTGGATTTTTGGATTCGGGTTCGGATCCGGGTGGACGATCCGATCCGACCCAATCATAGGTATAATTCTTCCCTTTTGTTTATTTATTTGAAATGCTGATGTGGTTTTCTCTCTCCTCTCTCTTTCCTGGGCTGGATAAAGGTCAGCATCCTTCGTGGAGGCTGAGGGGCGCATGGGGGTGCACCCCTGCCGGTCGCGCTGAACTTGGACGAATCAAACATTTAGCCCTGCCTGACATTTGAACCCTTGTAATAATTAATTAAAATTGATTCGTGTATTTGTATAATACATAGCGTGACACTAGTGGACATGATAGCTCCAGTAACATAATTTATCTACCAATATTCCAAAAGATAGGAGCTTAGCCAAGCGGACGCTACCTTGATTATCCATCCCTAGTTGATTTCACCTCACCATTCAATGGGATCCGTGGTTGCCTAATGCTAAATATGTTGAAGGCTATCATCTCAATGTACATCATGGTCATGAAATTTTCAATTGAGCGTAGAGTGGAGAGGTGTAAAGAAATCTCTTGGAATCCTAAGAGTGATATTTGCCTCTCTCAAGCTACAAATGAGTAGCACCATGGCCATAGAACATTTTTGATATGAAGAATATGCAAGGCTAAGTAGCATTCTCCTAGAGCCAATGGATCTAATTGACGAGGTTGCACTAAATCCTAAACTAATGCAAATTGCAAGAGTAAATGTTGATATACTCTAAAGAGTGCAAAATACGCTATTGAAAGCTTCAAATGGAACTCAAATGGGTGGATCTACATTATCTCGAGTGTGTCCACTGCCCCAATTGATATTTAAGAGTTGTATACACATGCGTTGCGAGGTGGACACTACTCTGGCTTATGCTCACGGCACATGCGATGGATGATAGATGTGGTGTGCTCCATCATTTTCTTCTCCACTGTTTCTTCCTTTTTCTTCTTCCTCTTGTGCACACAGCGGACGGCGAACATGCTTCCCCTTTTTCCTTCGTCTCCTTTTTCTTTTTTTTGTTCTTCCCTTTCATCTTTTCTTCCTTTTCTTTCCTCTTTTATTGCTCCGTTGCATCTCTGTGAACCGGTCCCTACTCAATCTGAAACAAAACGTCTATACCTCCTACTACATAATGGTTTTTAAATCCTTGGTGACTACTATTGGCTAGTATATACAATATAAAAGTTTAGCTAAAAAGTTATGTTTTTGCCCTCACTGATATAAGAAAATATACACAAGTATAGTTTTCCCTTCACATACTTCTGATCTTGGATCCGCAAACTGACGTGGTTATTGAAATAGTAGTGCACTTATAAAGGGTTAAATTTTTGTCATAGTCTGCCAACATGATAATAGTAGAACAAATGAATGTGCATCAATTTCACTAACATAAATAGGACATGCCGAAGGATTGACACCCCTACCTTGTATGAATCAAATGATTAATAACACTATTGATTGTCTATGACTGAGAATAAAGATTATTTAGTGGCACTAATATTATTTATGACAATCTTAATGTCCAAGTGCAACAACTTACCAAATTTATTTTATTTTATTTTTAGAGTTTTAGTCATCCCTATTAGGGGATTGTGTTCTCGGGTGGAGCTTTCCAAGCAGCTTTTATTATGCATTGCTTTTTGTTTTGCTGCAGTATATGCTACAGTAGTCATTTCAAGTTTTCAGCCGAAGCGATAAAAATATATCTTCGTGTTAATGTAGCGAGCTGTCTGCAAAAACTATACAGTAAAAGCTGAAAAAAAGGGTGTCAAATGCACCCAATGTTAATTTTAACAATGACATTACTAACAATGTTAATCATAATGTATTTACTCACATAATATGAAAACATTCTTTTATGAACCTAAATTCCAATTAGAATTTAATCAAGAATTTTTTATGGAATTTGATAATACTATGATGGGCCATCGCTCATTTTATCCTCATTTATGATTCTTAAATTTTATTTAAATAGGAAATAAATATTTTACTTCAATTTATTAATTTTAAAATTATCATGAATTGAAACAAAATAAACAAATATGCAAATGCAAATAAATAAGAGGAGACTAGAAAAGATAAAACCTGGATGCCCCTTAAAAATTTAACTTTTTGTGTAAGTTAAATCTGAATTGAACACTTAAAGATTCAATTGGTGTTCTCCCCCTGCGAAGCACAATAATGGAGGGGTTGATCGTTGATTCTTTCATCTACAAGTGACAAAATAGAAGATGGATAAAAGAAACAAGAAAAAGAATAGGAAGTTGTTGGGGATGCCTTTAGTTGAGGGTTGGATGTGTTTTTATAGACGAGAACCAATAATCAAACATTAATTCTGATGGCTCAGAATTATTTCCAATGGCTCATAACAACCGAAATTGTTGTGTGATAATCTTCAACAACACATTAATGCACGATAATTCATAATCGTCGGCCATGCATTAATACACGATGACTCATAGTAGCCGCATATTAATATCTGATAGCTATGACATATGTTGCATTAACATGTGAAATTAATTGGAGAGGTTTTAAAATTTTTCCCTATAATCCCTCATAAATTTTAAAACTAATTGAATACAAATCAATAAACTTTCACAATCTTATTCCACAATTTCATCTAAACTTTTATTTAAATAGGAATTAAATATTTTACCTAAATTTGTTATGGGGAATTTATACAATTTTCAAATTTCAAAATTAGTATGAATTAAAGCTATTAAACTTGTATGCAAATGCAAATACATAAAAGATGAGATTAGAAAAAAAAATATATAGTCCGAAGACACATTGAAGCTTGCCCTTAGGTGAAAATTTTGTCTTTCATGCAAGTTAAACTCAAATTAAACACCCAATGATACAGTCAAAATTCTACTCCTGCGAGACATAGTCACCAAAAAACAGAAGATGGAGAAAAGAAACGAGAAGAAGAATATGAAGTTATAAGGATGTTTTTAGCTGAGGGTTAGATGTCTTTTTATAAGTGCTTAATGATAAAAAATTAATTTTGATGATTTTGAATTATTTTTTATGACTTGTAACAGTTGCAATCATCATCCATTAATGCACGATGACTCGTGACCATTGACAATGATCTATTGCATGATGATTAGTTGTATGTTTAAATTAGAAATGTTTTTAAATTTTTTCTAACAATTTTGACCATTATTCATGTGTTTAATAGACAACAAAAATGGTGATCTTTTGATTGGCGATAATTTCTTTCCGAGTGAAGAAAGATTTTACTTGAAAATAGTTTTAACTCTTAAATAAAATTCAATAGACGTTATCTACTATCTAGTCTAAAAACCTTTTCCCCTTTTCCTACGTACTTAGATTGTTATAAATCTCCACCAAAAGTTTTAGCAAATTCGAGCAATCCAAATGGATTGAAGTGGAACAACAACTTAAGGTCAACCTTGAAATGTGAAGACTTTTGTTTGCAAAAAAATCTTCTTCCTTCTCCATGTCCACGTTCCAAATTAACAAGAAGACACGTGGCTAATTGAATGGCTCCCAAAGTCAAAACCAAGACGGGCTATAGGGAGAAGAGACTTGCCTGCTTGGCACCGGGTCGTCCACAAAGGTCAAACACCCTAGTCGGGTTCAACTCACTTGGTCAGCCTTTTCGCTTTCACTCACCAACCCCTAATTGCACCGCCAAATTCCACACATTTACTGACCCCATTACGCACACTTAAAGAAATCAATCGTGAAGGAAATTAAGACCGTGTTTGACAAAATTGTGTTTTTGTAATTATACTAAAAGCGTTATTGGGGGTTAGTGTTATTTTGAGTTTTAAAAATTATAATTAAATTTATATTTTTTTAATTTATAAAAATTATATATTAATATAATGAAATCTAATAGTATGGATATATTCATATAATCTCAATTTATTATTATTATTTTTACAATGTCATCAAATAGAAGCAATTTGATGACAAAAATATACCTAATAGTTTATTTGTTTTAATTTAAATGCATGTACTTAAAAGAATGGTGATAATAGTTTAAATTTTTATTTTAAAATAAAGGCGTTATTATTCAATTTTTATTTTAAATTTTTTGACCATTTGCTTGTAAGTGGAGTACTACTGTCAATTGGGATTTAATTTTTTTTTTATTTTTATTGACGGCCTTAAATTAAAAAGCCAAAAAATACAATTTATTTCTACTTAATATTTTTATGTAATTTTTTAAAAAAAATATTAAGAAGAGCAAATTAAAACGTGTATACGTTGGCATGATTGCATGAAGAGATTTTTTTTGTTTATTAATTGTTTCCATGCTTATCCTTCTACCGTGAGAATGACGTATCCATTCATATATTTCCACAATAAATAAATAAATCAAACAAATAATAAAAACGTAAATTAGCAATTCAAAGTCTAACCGCAAATCAAAACCACAATAAATAAATAAAGCAAAATTTTACCGCCGCCTTGCGCCGCTGTTCGCAGCATGCGAAGGCCGCGAGGCCGCGACACCCACACCAACCTCAACTCCGCGCGGCGCCGCCATTCGATCTCTGCCGTCGGATCGCTCCCGGCACCTCGGTCGGACCGTCTGATTCACCACGGCGGCGTGGCCGCCGCCGACTCGCTCTGCCACGCGTACTGCCGTGCCCGGGAAGGAGACGTCCACGTCGGCGCCGACGCCGGTCCGCGACAAAGGAGCCACCATTTCAACCCAAATGACTGAAATGAGTTCGCTCCGATTCTTGGTCGCACGCCGCTTCTCGTGTCGGCCGCGTCACGTGGCGGCGGGTGCGGTCGACACGCGGCCGCCATATGCCGCCCGGCTTTTGCGTGCCTGCTCCGCCCTCCCCTCAATATTTTTTATTGATATTTGTTCTTTGTAGAATTGACGCAGAGAGCCATGCATTGCACAATATGCATGATTTCACACGACTGACCACCACCACTTTTATTAATGGAATTAATTTATATTAAATTGTGTGTGCGTGTCTGCCAGTAAATACAAAAAAAAGCTGATATGAATGCGCCATCCTCCAATTTTAAAAAAATAATAAAAAAAAGTTTTTTATTTTTTATTCTAATTGAACGGTTAAATTTTATCTATAAAATTTTTTGATCTATGAAAGGCCGTGACAAGACGCGACTTTAGACGCCGTTAACGGCGTTATATACGAATTTGTCGTATCCGCACCTTTTTTTTATGCGTCGCTGTCGCACTCCCTTTCCTTCACCCGCACTCCTCTCTCTCTTTCTCTCTCTCTCTCTCGCCATTTGCGATCGGATAAGCAATCCAACAGTGCCGAGCTTGGCGTGATGGCGCTATAAATGGCGGAACCCTGCGGAAGCCGCAGCTTATTCCCCAAAAGTAGATGATGTGAGATCGGCGGAACAGAGTACCTTGGAACAGAGGGCCGATTCGATGGAGACGAAGGCTGCGGCAGGGGCGTTACCGCCAAAAAAAGCGGCGGCGGGGGCGGCTCCCAGATCGAGTAGCAGAGAGCGAACGTTCCGGGGGATACGGATGAGGAAGTGGGGGAAGTGGGTGGCGGAGATCCGCGAGCCGAACAAGCGGTCGCGGATCTGGCTAGGGTCCTACTCCACTCCCGAGGCCGCCGCTAGGGCCTACGACACGGCGCTCTTCTGCCTCCGCGGCCGCGCCGCGCGGCTCAACTTCCCGGACGACATCTCCGTCGCCGACGATGACGACGACGCGGCCGCCATGTCGGCGGCCTCGATTCGGAAGAAGGCGGCGGAGGTCGGCGCCAAAGTGGACGCGCTACAGATGGGGGGACGCGGCGGGGTGACGCCGCCGCCGACGGCCGTCTTCTGCGCGCGGGAGAAGCGGTGTAGGAGTCCGGAGCTTAACCTGAACCGGGAGCCGAGCCCGGAGGGCGGCGAGGACGGCTGGATCGCTAGGAATTAAGTGGCGACGGAGTCTGTAAATTGGGGGTGGAAGAACGGGTAGTTTTCCCCCCTTTTGATTTAGTTGTAGGTTCTTTTGATTTGTTGATGAAGGAACGCAAGAGACAAACCCTAAGCGTCTTCAGAAGAGGAGGAGAAGGAGAAATTAGTAGAGATTAGATGTAAAGAGTTTAGCCTCTACGACGTAATTTTACCAACATATGCATCTCTCTAACTCTTTCACTTTCTTTTTTTTTTCTGCTCCACTGATTAATCGATATTTGTGTTCTTGTCCAGATTCTCATGGTTTTTAGGTTTTGGTCCACTGCCTCATCATCTAGGGCCAAAGTAAACAAATTTTACTGAGTATATTGGTTTTTGTGGAGTCATTATAAACCTTATTTTCTATGTTTATCCTCTTAGATCATTGATGATCAACTAGGGGAAAAATTTTTAGGCGGTCATGGTACCTACTTTAATTTAATGGTCTCAGGTTATTGTGTAGGTAATCCAACAGTAGCAAATTAGGTTTCTTAAATTGTTAAGAGAGATAGGCACCCTAGAAAATGCATCCTCAACTAGGCATCTTTTATATCTTTATGTCAAGTGATTACACTCAAGACATCCCCCAACAATGCAATTGATTTCAATGGATGATGGATACTATGAAATTTCTCTTCATTCACTCAATGAGTGAGCTTTGAAGGAAGAGACTACCTTAGGCTCTAGCAAAACAGAACTCAAAATCCATGACCACTACAACTCACCAGAAGTAACACCAATAGAAGAAACCTTTGGTGTTTAAGAAAAAGCAAACTAACAAAATTATATTTAGGGACAATCTCATCACTACCATTCTGAATATAGCAAATAAGATGTTGAGCTATTGATATTCTATAAATAGATTATCTCAATAAAGGATTTGTATTATTATCACACAATAAATCATAATACAATTTTTTATTTAACATTTATAAGTTTCTCTCATAATGCAAATCATTAGTGACACAAATTAATTTAGCAATGTACTTAGAAAAAAACAAATGTTAGGTTCAACAGCAAAGACATATCACAAAAGTAAATGTCACTTTCCTCTCTAGTCTAGCTTCAACGGTGACATGAATGTTAATTATTAGATGAATACTATTTAATTATGTTTATCGTACAGTAGGCGATGAGGAAGTTGAACAACTATGTACTATTGCATTAGTGAAGTGATAATGTCCTTTAAGAGATGCACTTAAGGAGTATGTGATTCTTTTATTCTTGAGATATTTGTATTAAATTATCTTTGTTCAGTGATTAGGCATTTTTTGGGAGGAAAAAGAGGACGCATTACTCAATTTTAAAATCTAAGTGCACATGTCCATTCTTGACAGGCAAGTGAAAAATTTTATTCTCCGCTAACTTTACAAGTTTTGAGTCTTACAATTTGGGAAGGTGAGTGATGGGCTGATTGCAAATACATCACCTATTCAAGTAGTAAAAGTATTGTCTTATAGAGATTAATGATTAAGTACCAACTAATCGATTAATAGTTAGATAGTTAAAAAATAGGATGATTTTAAAATTTAACTAAATTAAACTACGAGCTGACTAGTAGAAGGTAATAAAGCATTGTAATCAAATTAATGAGTTATCAAAATTTCATGTTCATTACTCCGGTGTTATATGACATCAAAAGCAAGATTTATCTTGTTAAATAATTTTACTGTTCTGAAGGAGATTTATCTGAGTATATGGATTACCCCTTTTCATCAGTACAACTCAGTGTCTATCTTAGTTAGTTCCATACTTTCATAGTTATTAACTTGAAATAGACTCATTGAGTTCTTGATAACTTATATAATCCTTTAAATTAATTAGATCTACTTTCGCGACCCAATCGATCTATTCATATATTGTAGACCGGTATTGTAATTTATCTTTTAGTTTTTCCTGCGACGTCTAATAATATGCTAATCTCAAACACATAAATAAGTACAATAATATTTAAATGAAATACAAATAAAATACCTTAAAAGATAAAAAATCACATTTTAAGTCAAATAATCACATTCATAGTTTCAACAATATATATCTCTTAAAAGTGATTACAAATAACAAATCAAAGAAGAAGATAACTAGACAAGATAGATCTAAGACTCTCTTGAGGAACAGGGTGAAGAAATCTCCATTCTAAAGCTTCAAGATTGAAGAAATCGCCTAATGGCCACCTTTTCACCTAGCAGTCACCTCCAAATCTCATTCAAAAAGTTAACAAAAAGATCCTTTCAAATCTTCTAAAATCTAGCTAAATGTATTAAGGATCTTCTTTAAAAGTTTCTCCCAAAATTTAGTTCTAAAACGAGCCAAATTGGGCAAAAAAATAAAAAGAAATCATAGCTGTCGGGAAGAATTACGACTATGATAAATTTCAAGAATAGGTTGTGATTCTTTTTGTGTACTTGTGCAAAGTTCATTTGAAAAAATCATGGCCATAACAATTTTTAAAGGTGGGCCGTGATCTTTTCTGTACAATTCTCATAAAGCACTATGAGAGCATTATGGTCATAACAAAAATCACAGGTGGACCATAATTTTTGCTAAGCTTCGATTTGTATAAAATTTTATGGACGACCTCATCTCGATATCAGGAATCCATTCATGACCTAAAATCTTTCAAATTACTTCAAAATTAGCTATTTTCCCCTTAAATATTGTAAAACCAAATAGAAGTAAAGATTATTAAATTACAAATATTTAAGTCTAAATGGGTGTAAAAATGATAAATAAAGGATATATTTATCAATAAAAATATTCTAAAAATACTATAAAAATATGAGACATCAATAGATGCCTAAATGATTTTTTTCATCCCTAAGATGTGTATTAAAATATAATTATTTAATGGTTAGGCAATTTTAAAGAGAAGGGACACATTTCTTATTCAATTTCCATGTGCTTATTGGGTTTGTGAAAAAAATTCTTCTTTATGAATCCAAAACGGTTCATTATGTTGACGGTATCTTTCATTGTTTTATGGCTGATAATATTTAACCCAACTTAAAAGCTTTTGAGAGTTACTTTGGCCCTGTTTGGTATAGTTGGTCAGCTACTTTTGCTGGTAAAATAGCTGATTTTAAAAAAATTGGAGTGTTTGGCAAGCTGCTTCTAGGTTTAAAACCTGAAGCAGCATGGGCATGGAAAAGCAGGAGGGAGCTGCTTTTGGCTATTTTCTAACTTTTTTTCTTGCATCTTATATCCGCACTTATATTCGTATGTTTTTACAATAACAAAATTATTATTTTAAGAAAAATATTAAATTTAAAATTATTTTTCAATATTTTTTTAAAAAATTTTGACCAGCATAACAGTTTTGCCAAACACCTTTTAACTTTTTCAACCAGCAACTTTTCAACTAGCACTTTTTCAATCAACAAAAACTAAAAGTTTCAACTACGTCAAACATAGCCTTAGATTGTAAGATTTGTAAGCTTTGGCTCAGCTAAAACTTTAGTTTGAGTTAAAGGCATAAAGTTGAACAACCTTTTATGGATTACAAGCTTTTTAGAGTTAAAGATTTAAGAGATTTGCTTAGCTTTCAAACTTATAATCTTTCACTCATTAATAGCTAAGTTTTCCTTAGTTTTATGCTATAGTTTATAGCTTACAAGGTTATAATTCATAAGCTTGTGGGCCTTAAAATTAAGCTAATGCTTGCTTAGCTTTCAAGCTTATAAGCTCGTTTATGATCTTAGCCTCCCTTTCATTGTTATTCACTAGAAAGTTACATATATGACTAGGTTTTGTCAAGATGAGATTACACTGAGAAGGAGATGATGGAGCATGTGTAAAGTCTTTCGAGGGTGATATCACTGACATTTTGGTGTGGGTGTTGAACTCAAAGGTTAGGTAAAAGCGAGTTTTCTTATCACATAGGTGTACATAAGTAAAATCAATATATGCCTTAGAGGATTTGAGTTGGTGCGGTCCTTAGGCTATGAAATTTGCGAGTTCATCAGCGAGTTAGAAATTAGTAGTAGCAAAGTAGAAATGAACAATGAGCCATCAATCAGTGTGAGATTATTTGCAGGGGAAGATAGGTAACTCGAACAACTTAGATTCATGGTGATTAGTACTCATCTAATAACAAAGATGTGAATCATATTTTATAATTTAAGTAAATTGACCCATGGGCAATTTGATTCTTGTTTTTCACTAAAGTAGATCTAAGTGCTCAATTACAAAGTGAACATTTTGTTGTAAATTTTGTACTTCCACTAGTTAGCCAAGTGAATCCACATAAAAGAAGATCATAGGAGGAGATTGAAGTAAAATGTAACTAAAGCTAACTCTCTCCTCACTTGAGGGGGTATTTATACCTTTCTCTTATGGGTAGGTTGTGCATGCTTGTTACAAACATTGAAGGTACGATAAATGATGGTAATTATTAGATATGATAATGCTCCGCAACTATCTTGAACGAGTAGTAAAATATGTTTCTCGCATAAATAATAGAACAAAAAGGTTCTAATTCGAACTAATAAAGTTAATAATTGCGTGTGATCATGATATTCAATCTAAGTTGTCTCTAGAATGCCATGCAATCTACTAATTTTTTTTACCTATATATTAGATGGCAAATGAAATTGAATGAATTAAAAGTTTGAAAATGTGCATATTTTTGTGATGACACCATTTTTTATAGTATTGTTCCTACATACTTAATATTAAATTATGCTATATTTCTATCCCATTATATTCATTTATAGTGTTTTTTGCCACTTTGTGCGCAAATAGCTATTTTTTCTATTTTCTTAAATATTTTTGGGCAAAAAGACTCTAAAAATAATTGGATTTAAAAGATTTTGAACCACAAAAAAATCATGCATTATTCTATGAATTTCCAAGCTAACTAAATCGAAATTCAAGGTTCAAAAAGCCTCAAGGATATCATGGAGATGTTATTCTCAACCAAAATCATTTTCATAGTGTGACCATTGTCGAACCGTCACACCCCTATGACAACTAAAAAACCAAATCAGAAGACTGGGTAGAAGCAAGTCTTCTACCCACCCTCACAAAATCTCCCAAATCATGATTTTGTTGCCAAATCAACAAAAATATCAATGAAAATTAATGAATAGCAAGTAAAGGAAGTTATATAAAGGATTGGAGGAGGCGGCATTGCAAAAAAAAAAGTGATTTCAAGAGTAAAATTTACCATTGGCAGGTTTGGGTCCATCCAGAGGCTTTCCAAGCACCTCCGGCCACCAAAATAGAGAGGAAAGAGGCCAAGGTGAGTAGAAGGTTCACACAAAGTTTTAGAACAAAAGGAGATTAGGATCGGTGGCAATCAGCAAAAATAGCAAGAAAAATGAGAAGAATCAAAGCTACTGAAGCGAGGAACCATCGCATAGTTATATCATTGTGATGAATCGTCACACCCCTCTCACAACAGGGAAGTGTAATTAAATTTTCCTTTACTTTTTCCCAATAAACCTGATATGTGAACACTTGAATTTATGAATTTTTGTTGTGTAATTATGACTTTTTTAGCATCAACTTTTATCGGGATTAAGGGAGTAACCCTCTAATTTCTTGATAAATTAAACTTTTATGATTTATCTTGTCTCTTTGTTTAATAGTTTTGCTAATTCAATTATAGTGAGTTTATTGCACTTATAATTATTTGAATTTAAAAGTATTACATGTCATAGGGGTTATAACAAATACTGAGACGTGACTTATAAACTCATAACCCTTGAATTAAGCCTAAAGAATTAGATTATGAGAGTAGTTAAATCATAGTAACTTAATTATTAATATTAATCTACATATGCTAAGTTTAGTTCATATAATTATATAGTTTTAAATATTATAGTTGCACTAAGAAGTGAATTATAACATTAGAAAATCTTTAATTGAACCTGTGAATTAAGCCACAAGAGTGAATCTTAACTCATTATGGCTAAAATAAATTTCTCATAGAACTTTAAACTAGAACAACATGTCATATGAGTGAAGGTTGGTTTAGTATAGAGTTGGGTATTTGAGAGGAGATAACTCTAATCTTAAGGTAATTTCTCTTTAATAACACTCAAACAATTGACATAGAAATTTATTATAGATTTATATTAAATATTAGAGTGGTAAAACCTTGTCCTAAATTTTTTTATTTGAATTTTAGCAACTTATTACTTGATTTTAATTTCTCTCAAATTATTTCAAAAACTTAATTTGGTTAGCTGTATAAATATAATTTATTAGTATTCAATAAATAGATATATGTGGGATTAATATCTTTTATTATTTGAACATATTTGTGTGCTTGCGAACACATGAGTTTGAAAGAATATTTAGTTCTTGACGATGATTGTATAGAGTGAGTACAATGCTAAAGAGAAAAAATAATTAATTTTTTATAAATATTATAAAAGGTCGTAGGCAATTTCTTTTTTGAGATTGTCAAATTAAATAAAGAAGGTGAGAATTAACTTAAAACCTTATTATCAACAATTTTGGTATAAGTCAATCTTTCTATAAAAAATTATAGAAGGTCATAGGCAATTTCAAAAAGATGGAATGCAGGATGCGGATCAGTTGGCGCCGCTGTGGCAAGGAGCGGGACCTTGGCGGCCGATTACTCTCTGGTAAGTCTCGCATCTCCCTTTCCCAATTCTATCTTGTAATCCTGCTCGCCTTGTTCTGTTTGATCCATTAAAATCCCTGGTCAAGAAATTTTAGACAAAATAGAGAACTTCATCTTTAGATTTCATCGGAACCCTAAGTGGCGAGGTACTCTTTTGTGTTAGCGTTCTTGTTGATCGGTTTCTGAGAGATCTTGCTTTAATTGCGTAGTAGCTGCGTGGAGGTGTTCTCGATCAGTTGCTGAGCTCTTAACCTTCAATTATGGAAAACTTACAGGAGAATCAAACTAATTTCTATTGGATTCTAGGGTTAGTTTTACATTTCCTCGCCCGAACTTAAACGCATTCTCACCTAGTCACGAAAGTAGTTTTATCAGATTGCTTATGTAAATTTTCACTGTTAGCGCAGCTTAAAAACGGCCTTTACAGGAAGATCTAGCTGCCTGATCTTCTGACCCATTCTCTGTATGATTGGAACTCTCAAATTTAGGGCTTGTTTAGCCTTGCTTTTAAGCTTAGAAAGCAGTAGAAAACAGTTTGGTAATGAAAAACAGGAGTGGACCATTAAAAAGTATAAATTGGAAAAGTTATAATTTGATGCATTTGCTAAAGCAAAACAGTAATTCTCATAATTTTGTTTAAAATTTTAATTATTATTATTTTTAAATAATTTAAAATTTTAATACTAAATAAAAATAAAATATATTATTATTTTAAATAATTTAAAATAATATATTTATTTATTATTTTAAATTTTAACCGCACTTAAAAAGTTATTAACTAAATATCTTATAAATTTTGATAATACAACATACTAAAACATAACACAATTTAGTACATGTATAAAGCTATTCACAGCGGAGCCAAATGAGCCCTTAGATTGAGAACTCATAATCAATTCTCTGCACTTGATTTTCACTGTACACTCTCGGTTCTATAGTTTGGGGCCTGGTTATGGCATATCTCCTTAATTTTTTTCCTAAGCCACTGGATTCAGATTGAAGAGAAAAAAAAAAAAATCAAATTCAGTTGGGTAATGTAGACAACAGTCAAATGGATAAAATGAAACATTTGCCACATGTTTACAATTTAAAATTCGGCCAAATTACAAGTGGATTGTCCTAAGTTTTCTCACATATTTATCTTGTTTTAAAGGACTTATGAATGATCGTATGCTTTCTTTTTTTTTACTTAGCTGTGTGTCTCTATTTGTTATGGAGGACTAGAAGCATTCATGAGGAAAGGATATGGTTAATTCTTACATAGATAAATCTAGCAATCCAATTGCAATGCTTCTTGAAAATTAGAGTCCATAATTAAGAACTAAGATCACAATTCAGAGTGCTTCAATGTCAAAGAAGTCAGGTCCCCCATCAGCAATTTAAGTAGCAGCAAGCTTCCGACTAACCAAGCACCGACTCCTATGATAAGAACCCTTTCCTTTTTAGAAAAAAATCTTTCTGCTTGATGTTTGATCTTTGATTATCAAGGTTACAACTCTGAAGACGGTGAAAAATGTGATGGAAAAATCTAGAGAACAGTATCAGACAGAATTATGCACTACCTGGATAATACAATCTAGCCTTCTAGTTGGAGGATCTTTGATTTTACCAAATTAAAGATGAATTGATTGGCACATGCAAAGAGGCTTATTATGAATGGAAAGACAAGATATCCGAGTGGACATGCGCTCATTGACCAAGGATATGAGCTCATAGACCTCTGTGCTCCACGAGTTGATAGAACAAGTGCTGAAAGACTCCGACATGCTCTTCCACCATTGTCAGTGGCATGAATCACAATACTGGTGATATTTTGTGGCATGAGACTGGATTGAACCCACACGAGAGGCTAGGAGATCATAATCTTAGTACAAATACCCATTGCTTCTATTTTTCTATTTTTAAATTTTTACTTATGTATTGTATATTATTCTTTTGATCTGAATTTACTAATTGGTTTTGTCATTAGAATTTTAGTTTTCATCACCTGTGACTTTTCTTTGCTCAGGGAGTGGATGGACTGACACAAGCAATGTGTTCTGTATTCGTTATGCATGATCTTGTTTCTTGTAATAGCTTGAAAGGCATACTTCATTATACCATATACTCAATTAACAACATATGATACCATAGCACTAACATCAATTTCTCTTCTGATACAATTGTTTCATGAAACCGTAATTGTCTACTTGATTTAACATAATTACAGCTTAGTAGCAGAGTTTCTGTAATGTCAAATTGATCCCACACATAATATGCTGGTGCCAATGTATATAAATTATAATCCAATTAAAAGAAGTAATAATTTAAATATTGCAATATATTTCCAAAAAGAATGCATGTAAATGTACGGATTGAAAAAGAACAAACTGAAGATTCATAATTCCCTTCTTAAGGTAGTTTCTGTCCTCTTGCGCCCTGTAATTGATGCACAAACATATAGCAGTTCGACAAAATGTATCTTTAAGATTCGAATAGCAAAATATTGAAATAGTTTAGAGAAGAAGAAAATAGCTAAAGAAATAATTGTTAGTTTCACTCTATTCTTGAGTTTTTTTACAAATTGTCTCATGAAATGCTTTAGTGGAAGGCATCTTGGTCGCTTTGAACTGACTGTTGCAATGCACCTTTGCACATGCCAACTTTAGAGCTTTTGCTATAGTTATTAATACTGCTGCATGAGAAGGTTGCAGGTTAAAACATTCAAGTAATTAAAACAAAAGAATATGTTAGTTTTTAAGTATTTTTCATGCAACACAGCTAAAAGCAATGTTTAAAATATTGGTCAATACTGGTGCATCAGTATTTGCCCGGATTGGTTCTGATTGATATTTTATGTATAGTTTGTATCAAACTAATGCCAACCCTTCTATGTATATTGGTATTGGATCAAACTGGTATGTACTGACTTTACTGCTTGCTATAGACCAGTATTTAAAATGTTGGTTCAAAGCATTAAGAAGAGTGGTAAAAGCATAGACAAACTGCAAGGACTATCCCTCTATCTTGTGTTTTTTCTTGATGTGCAAATGACCCTTTAGTTTAACTAAAGACAACATGATGTTAACCTCTTGACTCCATATAAACACTATTGCTATTTAATTCTCCATGCAATAATCTATCGATTTCTTGTACCACTTGATTCATGAAAGTTATTTATCCTTTATTTCATAAAATTTGTCAGATTTCGTATGCAGAAAGTATGCCCTACTTAGCACTAATTTCCTTGTACCACTACCTGCTTTATTGGGCCCTGACATTGCTGGATCATGTCAGGTTGGTCTATCTAACATAAGCTGACTCCAGTAGTTCCTCGCATTTGGCCCTAGACAACCTGAAGACTACATTATTAGTTTCAACTCCATAATGACTAGATGCCTTCAGAGCCAAGTCATTTGTCAAGGAGGCACTTTATAAAGGAAACCACCAGGCTCTTCAAGTAAATTGTCATGTTTCTTGTGTTGTATTGTGATTCAGAAAGCTGAAATTGCATTTGCATGTGAAATTCAGAAGCTGCTGCGCAAGACAAAAGGACAAATGACCGAGTTATTTGATGAGGTGATGACTACTACCCCACTTGTTCATCAATCAACCAACCTTGAAATCACTGCAAGGTTGTGCTAAAGTTGCAGGCTATTACTCTAAACAAAATACCTTACATTTCCCATTGTTGAGAGGGATGGTAAATTGGTGAGTTAAATAGCCTCTCTGCTCTATCCTTTATGTACTTCCTTTGGGCACATAAGTAGGTCTTTCGTCATTAAAGGTTCTGATTAACAAAAAGAGGCATGTAGTTGGGGGCTACGTTGCAGTTGAGAAAACAAGAAAATATCTAAGATAGCGTTCGTCTTAAGTTGCGTTAATAATGACAAATACCATAGCAGCAGTTGATATCTTTGCATGAGTTTGATTGGCGTTCAGTTTCTAATGATCCCTGTATTTTATGTTAATATCTTCTAAAATTCCAGTTTTGTGTCTTGATTATACTCTTTGATATTGTCCAATTGCAGAATACAGCTATAATGATTTTAAAGCTGGACTTTAAATACTCATTTATTACAAGTATCATCTCACCAGAGTTTCTAAAGTACCTACGAACTCATGGCCAGAGAATTCCAAATCATCATTTCCTCACCACTATTTTCATATGCAAAATTTAACTTTTTAGGCACTTTGTGAATGCAGCTCAAGATCTTGTCGTAAGGTGCATCTTAGGGTTCCAAGTAGACAGGGAATGAATGCCAGCAGGTTGGACGGCAGAATTTTGAAGAGCCACAGGTAGATGGAGCAGCTTCTTTTTAGAAAGTTAAATCAGAGGGTACCTTCGTGAATACTGCACCAGCTTGGCTGCCTGGGACAAGTGGCCTCACATATCAAAGGACGAATCAACAGTGAAACAGTTTTCTCCCCCCTTCTTCTCCGGTCATTTTATTGCAGTGTCATTGTAGGCACGCCATTAATTACCTCCACATGCAGTTCAATTTCTCTATTTCCAGTCATTTATTACACCATTCACTGTTATTTACTTATTTGGCTACTGTGATGCCCAAGTGTGGATGGGCCAGGCCAAAAGCAATTGGGTCGGGCGGCGGCCCAACTCCAAGACGTTGGTGTAGGAGGGCAGCCCAACGCCAAGCCTAACGCCCAACCCAAGACGTTGGTGTAGGAGGGCAGCCCAACGCCAAGTTTATACACAAGCCGTCGCTTGAGCGGACGAATCGGACGCAGCCTCGGCTTTAGCAGCGATTTCATCTACCGAGATTACTTCCGCCGACGCGGGAGGTCTTCGACGCAGTAACGTGGACCACGCGAGAGGATTGGGCAGCACTATCTTTGGTATTGGCAGCGACGAGGGCAAGGCGCAGAGGCGAACGTGTCTGGCATCACTGACGAAGGAGCAAGTGGCATTCTAAATCGGGAGAACGATAGTTCTCCCGCGTCCATAAAGCGTCCGACGAGCGGACAAAGGAGGGAGGCAGAGGAGAGATCTGCGGGCCAAGATCAGCGACGACGTGCGTCGCCCAGAGAGAGAAAGAGCTTGTAGTCGGCGGCGAGAGTCGCGCCGATGTGAGAGGGTGAGGTTAGAGTTTTGTACTCCGTTTGAAGGTGAATAAACAGAGGATTTTCCCTGATTTCGTTGGCATCTCCCTTTCCTTTCTCATTGTCGTCGACGACGATCTAGCAGGTGGCACTTCCAGCTGCGATGGGGGCTGAGGGAAGGAGCGAGCTCTTCCCTGTCGCACGCCCTTCCCTGCCTGCGGCTGATCCTCCCTCTTCGGCGACAGCGAACGAATGAATTGAGCGTTCGCATGGAAACGACAAACATGTGAGGCGTTCGCTTCAAGGCAGAATCAAATTCAGCTGTGAAATTGAAATTGGCGTTAGCGTGATTTTGAGTTTTGGCACGCTATTCGAGGCAGAGGCGACTAACGTGGAGCAGGGATTAAAAAGGCCTGACAAATTGGTATAAAAGGCAAAACTTTGATGACATGGTGACTGAAAGGAGAGCGTTTGGTGCGAGTAAAGCAGATGCTCGGCCTAACAAAAGATGGGGAAGACGCTGTTGTTCCCCATGTGGAGAACTTACAGCGCATGGTGGAGTAACAGAGGTTATAAATAATTGCCCTCCAATAAACTTTAGAAGGGATGGCTATGCCCAACAAAGTTTGGAAGAAGTGGCAGCACTACGAGAGCAAGTAACAGGCTTTGCAGTAGCACAACAACAAGTACAGGCAAATCTTGCAGTAATGTGCATGGCGTTAGCACAAGCACAAGGGAGTGTGCCCGCAGCACCAACGATGGAGCAGGTGGCTCCTAGACTGAAGGTTCGTATCTCAGAACCTACGATGTTCAAAGGAGTTCGATCATCCAAAGAGTTGAGAAATTTTCCTTGGGATATAGAGCAATTCTTCGTTGCCAATCATGTCCCAGACCAGGAACGAGTATGGGTGTGCACTGCATACCTCGTAGATGATGCAAAAATTTGGTGGAGAACCAAAGTTAATTCGACATCAAGAGTAGCTGGTTGGACATGGGAGGTATTCCAAGAGGAATTGCGATGGTAATTTTTCCCTAGGAACTCACCGGACCAAGCACGCGACGCGGTGAATCGGCTCAGGCATACTGACCCAATCCATGAGTATGCCCAGGCTTATTTAGCACTCATGTTGGAGATATCGGACATGTCAGAGACGGACAGACGGTACACCTTCCTCCATAATATTCAACCATGGGCGGAGGCTGAAGTTTGACGACATGCATCGTAGGACTGGAGAACGGCCACAGCAATAGTCGAATCCCTCATGGATATGAGAGCTTCAGGTACGACTTCTTTGAGAGCATCTAAGTCACCCTTGAAGCATCGCTCTCCGGCAAGGGCAAGAGCACCAAAGACCCTTTCCCTGGTGAGGCATAGGCCAACCAGCAAGACAGGAGCAGAACCAACCTGCAGAGAGGGTGCAGGATCGACCGAGATCGATGGGATGTTTCTTGTGTAAAGGACCACATTGGATGCGCGACTGCCCAACCAGAGAGCGGATTGCAGCAATCATACAACGAGAGTTCGCTGAGGAAGTGGTTGACGACGACCCTATTGTGACATGCGTAGGAGTGATGGCGTTGAATGCGATCATAGCAGTGTCATCCTCAGGTAGAGCACAACTGATGTATGTTCCGATGCAGATATGCGGGGTCGAGGTGGAGGCGATGGTCGACACCGGTGCGACTCATCTATTCGTATCAAAATGAATGGCTGCACAGCTTTAATTGCACACTTCACCTACGGCAGATCGGGTGAAGACATTCAACACCGCAGAGCAGTTGATGTTGGGCATCTCTTATGACGTCCCAGTGAAGATTGGAGACTAGACGGGACAACATCACATCCGAGTGGCGAAGATGGACGATTATGACATCATCCTCGGCATTGAATTACTTCGACGAGCGAAGATTTCTATGGTTCCACACTTGGAAGGAGTCCAAGTGGTTCATGAGGAAGCACTAGGGTGGGTCTCCGGTATTCAGCAGGGCAGTTCTATGGCCTCGAACTCAAGAACGCAAGGGACATGTAGAGTGACGGATCCTACACGAGCACGAGGATCACATATCGCAGCAGTGGTTGCGACGGAGACGCCCATAGAAGACATCGAGGGTGATGTCCAAGTTGAGCGGGGGATAATTGTGATGCCCAAGTGTAGATGGGCTAGACCAAAAGCAATTGGGTCGGGCGACGGCCCAAGCCCAAGACATTAGCGCAGGAGGGTAGCCCGACGCCAAGCCCAAACATGAGCCGCCGCTCGAGCGGACGAATCGGACGCAGCCTCAGCTTCAGCGACGATTTCATCCGCCAAGATTACTTTCGTCGAGCCAAGGCAAACGTGGAAGCAGGCGAAGCATCCTCGGCGAGATCTTCGGGGAGAGCGACGTCTGCGGAAATGAGGCGGCTGGCGAGGTCTCCGGAAGCGGGTGACACGGGAGGTCTTCGGCGCTGCAACGTGGACCACGCTAGAGGAGTGGGCGACGCTATCTTTGGTATTGGCAGCGACGAGGGTGGGGCACAGTGGCGAATGTGTCCAGCGTCACTGACGAAGAAGCAAGTGGCATTCTAAATCGGGGAGAACGATAGTCGTTCTCTGATGCAGGGGCATCCAAGACACTACACCGGTCCAAGTGCACCAAAAAGCCACCAATCAGATATGGTTATCCAGTTTGACATCTTGTTGGAAATTATTGTTGCACGTTACGGAAACCTACTATTTACTTTCTTGTTCTAGAATGGGAGTAGCCTAGGATTTTTATTTTCTTTAAGCATATTTTACTTTCCTAGATTATGTAGTAGGTTGCTCTAGCCTAGGAATATATATATGCACCTGTAATTGCACTACAAGGCACCCTAGCTCCTCAACACCCCACCCTCTGGTCAAAGTCAACTTCAAGACAAAGCTCTAACCAATTCAAGTCATCTTCTCGCATCCTAAAGCAACTCAGAGTCAAAATCCTGCTTCAGTTAACAATCAGCCACTAATTCTCCAAAGCACCGCCAACATCCATGTAAGCCAAAGTCAACATGCAAGACTCCACCACACTCGGCTAAATTCCCAAACCAAGGCATCTCTTCGCAGCTCCAACCAATCAGATTTCAGGACAACCACATGCAACATCGCATCTCTTCACAACATTTGCATGCATGCAGCCCCAACCAATCAAATCTCGAGACACTTCATGCAACATCCTAAACCATATCTTCCCACCTCGGCAAACAACACCTTCAGCCATAATTCCAGCACACAATCGCCCTCTTTAGCCAATGACAAAGCTGAGCACCAAGCTTCATCCTAGCCATTCAAGTTCAAACCGAGAGCTATTAGCCAATGGATGATTTGAGGAAATTTTTTAACATTGAGGATATGGGGTTTTAAGCTCTTGTATTTCCACATTTTGCACTTAATCTACTCTTCATGAAAAAGAAACTTCAGCTTGCTAGCGTGTCCTGTGCCGAGAGTTCTCAGTGTGTTGTCTTCCCTAACTGAGTTTTCTCCTCTACTCCCTCCCTCAAGTGATCATCTTGAGTGTCGTGAGTTTGAGTGTGGCGGGAGGATTTTCTGTGCGTGAGTTGAAGGCTGAGGATCCTCAAAGCATTCGGCTGAGGAGTTGAAGACCTGATCAAGAACTTTAAGGATTTCATTGTTTCATAGTATACAGAGGGCTTGTTGGCATTGTATCCTACCCCCTCTTTCTCTTTGATTATAAAAGGCCTGTTAATCACCCCTTATTTTATAACCTTGCCGCCCAAAGTCAGAAGTAGTGGGAGCCGAGGGATTCAGAGAAAGGGGTCTAGGCCCCCTTCCCTAAAGGGGGCCGCAGGTAAACTCTAACCGAGTAGAGTAAGCGCCATCTAAGGTTGCATGCTAGATTTCCTGCTGCTTGCGTCCATTTGTTGATTTTTGTTATATTAGTTGATGTTGCCTCCCACCCCTAAACCCATTTGCGCCTGCTTTATTCCGTTAAACAGAGCTACATACCTTAGGTAAGATCTTTGGGAGTTTCGTTCTTCTTCATTCTCTTATAGGGAATCTCGCAAGTGCACGGGTCTATCGAAGTAGTAAAATATTGATCCCACATAGACTAATGGGCAAGTACTGACTGATCCTAAATTTACCAGCTAGACATAGTCGAAATTGGTGGAATTTAAATGCTAGACAAATTATGCAAGCAGGAATGTAGACAGTAGGAACTATTTAAGAGAAATGCGATGATAGAAGCATCAGGATGTGGGTTCACCACTTTGACATTTTATGAAAGAATAATCAAACTCCGAAACTAACAACCTATCTAGTTTAAGGGAATCCGTACCGAATGTACATATTGCTCCTACCAATAACCCTATCCACTCCCATGGATTGGTTACAGGTCTAATCCGTAGGGTTTCGATGCACAGATAGCCTTTTGATGTGATCCGTAAGTGCACAGATAAATCGAAGTAATAAAAATATCGATCCCATAGGGACCAATGACCAAGTACTGACTTATCTTAAGATCGTTAGCTAGATAGTTTGAAAGAGGGTTTAATTTTTGTAAAAGAGAAAATGAAAATACGAATGAGTTGCAATCAAATTATGGATAATCAAGACTTCGGGTTCACCACACTATGTTTCATAGCTTGTTATAATTAAAATATATTAAGAAGGATTTACTATGTTGAAGGGGATTTATCCACATGTACAGATTGCCCCCTCTCAGCAGTACAATCCGGTG
Organism: Costus lasius; assembly: GCA_027563935.2. Taxonomy (NCBI): domain Eukaryota; kingdom Viridiplantae; phylum Streptophyta; class Magnoliopsida; order Zingiberales; family Costaceae; genus Costus; species Costus lasius. Next base: position 107,185,808 of record CM050448.1, read on the forward strand.
TTTATCAAAATTAACCCCCTACTCTCGTGATTGTTCACTCAAGATAAACCCAATGGGTTCTTGATAAATCTAAGAAATCCCTCAAGTTAATTCAAACTACTCTCGTGTTCGAATCAACTTGTTCAAAAACTGATCAACATTATAATTCACTTCTCAGTACTTCTTGCGACGTCTCTAAGCATGCAAATTATGGCCAATAATCAACATGAAATAAGCATAACAATAGTTGAATCTAACACAAGTAAATTACTTCATAAGAAAGAAATCAATGATTAAGTCATGAAAACAAAGAGGGCTACGCCCTAGTCCTGAAGAAAAGTTACACTAGCATGGTGTTCATGTTCATGTTGTAAAAATCCATATTTTGATTACAAAATTGGCAAATAAAAATAGAAATCAACAAGGAGGATGTAGTATGATGCTCCCTCGTGAAGGTCAACGCCAATCGGCCGGAAAAATAGAGTTTTTCCGATGAAGAAACGCCTCCCGCTGCCGTTCGCCCTAGATTTTAGTCCTTTGTCGATTTGGCCTTAAATCCTTGCCAAAAGCCCCTAATAATTGCTCCTTATGTTACTTAAATAGTTCCCCATCACTTAATTAGGGTTTTCCTAAAATTTGGCTCGAAAACGGATCGAATCGGACGAGAAACAAAATCAAATCCGAAACTGGCGGACGAAATTATGGTTGTGAAATATTTCACGAGAGGCCGTGAAACGCTCTGTTGAAATCTGAAATTTTTACCCGATAGAATTATGGCCGTAAAAACTTTCAAGGGGGGGGGGGGGCGTAAAACACTCTGTTTAATCCTGTATTTTTGCTTGAAGAAATCACGGCCGTGAAATATTTCACACCCTAGGCCGTGAAACATTCTGTTGAAATTTGATATGGCCTTGATGAAAATTACAGGTAGGGCCGTAATTCCTTATGTATGTTCAGAAAATATGGCCGTAAATATTTTAATGGGGGTCGTATTTTTCTAAACAAGCTCCAACTTGCACGAAATTTTATGGGCAGCTTCGTCTTGACTTGTAGAATTCATCTGCATGCTTGGATTCACCGAAATCAATCGATTTGTAGGTGTTTTCACCTGAAATATGATAAAAGCGAAGAAAGGTAAAGATTTCGAACAAACATAGGGATCTAAGCCAAAATATGTGAAAACATGATAGAAAAGAGAGATAAGTGATGGTAAAAGTATACTAAAAATACTATATAAATGCATGTCATCAAATTTCCCTAGACTTAAACTTTTGCTTGTCCTCAAGCAAATAAATAAACTAAAGAATAATGCTGAGTATGGAAAAGATAACTCACTCATGAAAAATAAACTTCCAAAATATAATCACTCATTAAAGATTTCCAACTCATGTCACAAAAGATTATAGAGAAATAAATTGTTTTCAGAATTTAATCCTTAAGATTCACAATCCAAAACAAATAAAATTTGTAACTTGCATAATAATCTGAATCTCAATCCCATGAGTTCACCTTGTAATCAGTTCAACACTATAATATTTTTTGTTTACAGGAATAGGACCTCCAAAATCTTTTTATGTATTTATTTTTAACATTCTCTAAATCAGTTACCACCTTTTTTTCTGGTGACGAACTTAGGGTACACCGACCACATAGCTGATGACACCAAAAAATATAATATATTTTGTATCATTTTATGTATCTTTTCATGCTAAAATTGAGGATCTTTTCTTGTTTTCATGCTAAATTCATCAAATATTGCAAAGTCTACTTCTATTTTGGTTTTTCATTATTTTTAGGTAAAAAGGCATTTTTCAAGGAGTTTTCAAGCAAAATCAAACACATAGAAGAGTTACCATTATCAAGAGGAGATCACCAAAGAAATTTTACGTAAAACGAAGCAACTCAACAAATTACGGCAGTGCCGTAACCTATTTTACGGTACCGTATTTTCATACGCTACCGTAAAATCCGAGCCACTGCCGTATTTTGAGGAGTTTCCGAACAGAAGGTTTTTCGGATTTTACGGCAGTACCGTAAACCAGATTACGGTACCGTATTTTGGAGCGCCAAAAACCAAGTGCACGGATACTAGAAGTAGACTTTGCAATATTTGATGAATTTAGCATAAAAACAAGTAAAAGATCCTCAATTTTAGCATGAAAAGATACATAAAATGATACAAAATATACTATATTTTTTGGTGTCATCAAATACATAAGGCTCAAACTTTGCTTGTCCTCAAGCAAAAATCAAAAGTTGATTAAAAGATAAACCTTTTCATGCTCAATAAATTTCTAAAATACAATCATCAATGAAAAATTCCATCAATTGATTTATAAAACTTCAAGCAAACATATCATTCTTAGAATTCAATCCTCTAGATCCACAATTCAATCAAATAAAATTCGCAACTTGTATAATAAATAGAATTATCAATCTCATAATTTCACATAGTTTTCAGTTCAAATCTATCATGCTTTTGTTTACGGGAATTAGGTTTCCAAGATTTTTTTCCACACATAATTTTTTTTTTGACTTTTTGTTTGTTTTTGTAAAGATGGCATGTACCCACTTAGATACGCTCTTTTATTTTTGACTTCAACCCTTGTCTTCGGTACCACTGTCAATTTTACACAGTGCCAAGTAGAGGAGTCTTATTTTTTTTATCTCTCATTATTTTTCATGCATAGACTTCAACCTATGTCTTAGGTACCACTATCAATTTTACATAGTGCCAAGTAGGGGAGTCTCTCACTATTTTTGTGGATCTTGGATTCTTCTTTCCCAACAAATAGCAAAATAGACTAAACATCTACTATGTTGATCAATTGATATCAATTCACAAATCATACTCATATGCTCATTTTATTTAAAAGAGTAGTTTCACCTTTAGATCTTATTCTTCAAATAACACATCTACCCAAAATTTCATGCATCAACCAATGTCAAATTTCAAAAATAGATATGCATTGAAGAAATAAATCTAACATGATAGGGTTTTTCTCTAATCACAAGTATAAATACTCACATCATCAAGGAAGATATTTTATCAATAGAAATTTTATCAATAAATCATGCCATCATATAGTAGAAAGTGGATCATATGCTTTCATCAATTTTAACAACAAATTTGAATAATATCATCATCAAAACAATGAGTTCCATATATCCATAAAATCATTTTTCAAGAGAAAACCAATAAGTAGTATAAATATGATAAAGTCAAAGATGCACTATAAGAAATAGTCATTAATAAGAGAGTGCAAGTGATACTGACAAAACTATATAGATCATGCTCAATTATTGTCAGGCCAATGCAGTTGGGTCCAAAGATGTGCCTTTTGAAAATTTTCTACACAATTGAAGATACATAAGGCTCAGTCTGAAAATAGTCTCTAAAAATAATAATGATAAAAATAATTTTCTGAAGGGAGAATCATAGATGTCGCCGGAGGTCTGAAGAGGATGCCGGTGAAAAGAGTCTAGCAGGCAAGAAGCAGAGGTGAACAGAGGCTAGCTGAAAAGCTGCTGGTAATGATGGTGATGGTGCCGACAGTAGAGTGAGTAATCTCTAGTGGCCTGCTAGAGAATACAGTCTTGGAGGTGAGATCATCGGCAGGTGGTGCAAGAGATAGCACGTAAAACACATTACGGTACTGCCGTATTTTTGCACAAAATTTTATTTTCCCTACAAAACGAATAGAAAAATTGATTCTAAAAATAAACTAAAATAAAAGAAACTAAGCTAAGTGATAATGCTTGGGTTGCCTCCCAAGAAGCGCTAATTTTAGGTCCATAGCTTGATCGAAAATCAAACATCATGGTGAAGTAGGTGAATCAGTACCAAAGTAAAGAGCAAATAATTTTTTGCATTTCCTTTGTCCTAAAAGTTTAGCCACTAATCCAAATATCCATAATTTCATCAAAATCAAAGTGGCTTTCTTAAATGTGCAGAATTTAAAATCAAAATTCTCAAATCCATGCAAAGAAATCTTTATGATCTTCCTAAATTTATTAGAGAGCAAAATCATAAGTCCTTTCTTCAAATTTATATTTTCAATGGCTATAGGACTTTGATCAAAAGATATAAGCATTGGATTATCAAAATAATGTCTGTCTCAAATTAGGTTCCTCAATAAAACATAAATTTTCAATGAAATCAGGAGATTCAATAGTAGATATGGGCAAAGCTTCATCATGGTGAGATTCATCAATTTTTTGCAATTTTCAAATCATCTACAGGTTCTTCATGCACTTCATCAAACAATTTTTCAATATCAAAATTATCAACAAAATCAAGATGAGACTCTTCAAAATCAATTTCCTCATACCTCCCCTCAAATAATTCATCATCAGAAGAGTCAAAATCAGAATCATATGAAAAAGAATTAATAGAATCAGAGTTGACCACAAGAGATTTATCATTAATTTCAAAAATATCACTAAAATCACAGTAGGGTTCATTAATGTCTATAATTTTTGAACCTCCATCATGCTCATCAGATTTAACCATAAATAAGTTATTATCAAAATCAGGATTATCATCAAAAGAAGGTTTTTCAATTTCAATTTTCTCAACCTTTTCCACAAATAAATTAGCAGATGGATCAATTTCACAATAATCAAAATTAGATTGAGATTCATGAATATTCACATAAGGCTCAATCTCAAAACTATCATAATCAGAGGGGGAATTTTCTAAATCAAGTTCTTTAGTTTCAAACTCAAATAAACAATCTTGTTGTGCTCTCTGGGTTTCCAAAATTTTAGAATTAGCAGTTAAAGATTCTACTTGAGAAGCAAGTTGACTAATCATCCCCTTAAGATCTTCAATTTTTTTACTTCTATTTGCAATGAGTTGGTTTTGATTTGACATGAATTTTTCAAGCATGGATTCTAACCTAGATTTTCCAGTATCCTCAAAGCATGGCACAGAAACATGATCAAAGCAATCATCATAAAAAGAAGTTTGATTTACCCTACTAGGATAATAATGATCATCTTGATAATATGATGAATTAGAATTTTGAGGCATTAAAAATTTGCAATCAGAAGTATTATGATCAGAAGACTTACAAATATTACATGTAACAAAATAAGAGTGTAATTTCGCTATTTCTACAAGAGTCATCTGTGAATAATCTTTATGCTCACCTTGTTGCATGTATACCTTACCTCTTTCAGAAGCCCATGAATTATGATGAAAAGACATATTTACCAAATCTATCAAGAACAGAAAGATAATCCAATACCAATCAATCAATTGTTTTTTCAGAATTTAAAAAAATATAAAACACGGGTAAATTCACAAATTTTAGAAATCACAGCTCTATCACAACTGTGAAAATCCAAAACCTGCAAAAACAAAGTTAAATCTAAAGCAAATAAAACCTAGTCTAGCAATACTAACAACTATTTTGATATTAACAAAACTAAGGTCCCCGGCAACGGCGCCAGAAACTTGTTGTGATCCGCAAGTGCACGGATACTCGAAGTAATAAAGAAAGATATCGAACCCACAAAGACCTATGTTGTCAAGTACTAATTAATTGATTTCTCACTATCTAGGTAGTCGAATGAAAGTCAAGCAAATATCGCAAACACACGGAGGAATACTGTCGGAGAGAAAACTGGGACTAGGGTTTCATTCACTATAATTTCTATGATTAGACATGAATAAAGAATTCGTCAGTTTAATTTTATCATGATGAAGATGCAAATTACTTAATAAAAGGATTGTTTCACTCTCGTGCTAACAACCATGTAGGGATTAATCTTCGCTTTCACGCAAGATTCGTCCCAACGCTGAAGATAAGTAAATCATCAATCAGTGAACTCAAATATCACTTTCGTGCATCCGAATTCTAGGTTGATAATCTCTAGTGAAATCTCAAGGATCACTTTCATGCATCCGAGCCTCAACACTAGTTTTACTCATAGATCTCCAACATTCCGATCATCACTTTCATGCAAGATCTTCACGTTTGACAATTAGACTCGATCTATAGATTCATGTTATTATCATGGCAATTAATCTACTAGAACTGAACAAATTGGATCTAACCTAAGGAAGGGTTCCTAATATGCGATTCTAGGGTTCTGAATTCTCAAGCAATTACCTTTCAGTCAATAGCGAAAATTCTAAAAACATGATTAGTAACATGGATCTATAGAGAGTCTAAGCACAAATATCACATGAGCAAAATCATCATGCTAAGATTAAACGCAACGAAATAGTGAAAAAAATAGTTATCTAGTCATTAAAAATCAAGTAAATTACTCTCCCATGTCCCAAGGGTAGTTTAAGCTAGCATGGTAAAGGAGTTACAAAATTCCATAATTTCAGAAGTTCAAAAATAAACGAAAGAAGAGTTTTGGAAAAATACAGGATGACTGTGAAGTATTTCACAACCGTAATTTCTCGGTAAATAGTGGCTGTCTCCCTCCTTTCCTTGAATTCTCCTTCGATTGATTTCTTTTTCTTCTGAAACTTCTGGTACATCGTCTCCTCCTTCAGATGTAGCTTTGGTATGAATTTCACGGTCGGAGATGCCCTGGATTCGTTGCGGTGGCGGAACCCTAGGCGGCAGCGTGAATGACGATTTCTCCCTCCACAGTCGATGAAAATTGGGGCTTTCAGTGTGTGTGTAATCCTCTCCTCAAAACTCCTCTATTGCTTCTTACGGCTTCGAATATAAACCTCTGGTTCGCCCGCAATCGTCTCCGCAAGAATCAGACTTCAGAATTGACCTGGAAATCGCGTTTAACAACAGAAATACGGCAGTGTAATAGTTTACGACACTGCCGTAAAATCGGTTGAGTTTTTTGTTCTGATGTCGTCTAGGTAATACGGCACCATAATCTGGTTTACGGTATTGCCGTAAAATCTGTTGAACTCTTTGTTCGAAAGTGACTGGAAAATACGGCCCGTGTAATCCTTTACGGTTGTGCCGTAAAATCAAGCAAAGTTTATGTTCTGAATCGCTCTGAAATACGGTACCGTAATTTGGTTTACGGTACTGCCGTAAAATCTGAAAAACCTTTTGTTTGGAAACTTCTCAAAATACGGTAGTGTTCTCGATATTACGGTAGCGTATAAAAATATAGTACCGTAATATAGTTTACGGCCCTGCCGTATTTTGCTGAGATGCTCCGATTTTCGTGAAATTTCTTGGGTGATCTCCTCTTGATGATGGTAACTCTTTCATGTCTTTGATTTTGCTTGAAAATGCCTCAAAATAGTGCCTTTTTACCTGAAGATCATGAAAAACTAAAATAGAAGTAGACTTTGCAATATTTGATGAATTTAGCATGAAAACAAGTAATAAGATCTTCAATTTAGCATGAAAAGATATCTAAAATGATACAAAATATACTATATATTTTGCTGTCATCAATAGCCAATGTAATAGAACTCATATCTTTAAGCTAGCAGAGTTGTGACTCATAGGCAAAGATAGCGGAGTTAATATCAAAATCTTTTCTTGGCATGTACCCACATAGATACATACTTTTATTTCCTCTCTTTTTTTATTTATTTTTTTGGACTTCAACTCATGTCTTCGGTACCACTACCAATTTTTTCGTAGCGCCATATAGAGGAGTCTTTCTTCTTTTCTTTTTTTTTGGATTTTGGATTATTTCATCCCAACAAATAACACAATAGACCAAACATATACAAGACTAATCAATCAATGTCAATTCAAGAAAATTATACTCATCTACTCACCTTATTTGAAAGGATGCTTCACTCTTGAATCTCATTCCTCAAACAATCTACTTACTAGAATCTTATGATCAATAGCGGAATATCAAATATGAGGATATATATCAAGGAAATAAATTCAACACATAGAGTAATTAATCCATTCAAGCATTGGTATAAGACCATCTACAGCATAAATCATCAATATAAAATCACACATTATCATCAAAAACATTGTTGTTGACACAGATTTATATAACATTTCAAGTATGATTTTACAGTCAGAATTACCTATATTTCTAGGCTTTCTGCCTCATTATTGCCTTAATTGTGGTACATCTATAGAATCTACACCCCTCTTGGTATTTTCACGTTTTTAGGTCAAAACGACCATAATGACGGTGGATTCTGGGACTTTTGTAGTGGAGGAGCTCATCCTAATTCAAGATGATCATAACTAGAAGTTTTCGAATTCATTGAAGCCTTTGTTGGAAATCACGACAGGGTCGCGATCAGAATCATGCCCATGATCCCCACTATGCCTGAAGCTGAAACTGATAAATGACGACCGGGTCACGACCAAATTCGCGCCTGAGATCGCGGACCCATCTGTTATGAAATCACGATTTTTACCCAGATTTCTTTAACCTAACCCTAAGGGAAGCTCATGGGTGTTAAGGACTTTTCTCCCCCATTGATAAAGGAGGCGAGGAGCAGCTTTTGGCGATGGATTTGGTCACAAAATCATGATTTCGTGGAGGATGGGCAGCTGAAGCTTTGCAGGGTATGGGAAGTGCAGCGAAGACTTCTTTCTCTGCTGAAAAGCTACAGTGGCTTTGCAGAATCTGGAAATTAGTAGCAACCCACTTGGAGAAGGTGATAAAGAGCCTTGAAGAAAGGAGAGCAAAGGGGATTCGCACGGGTGAAGAGAAAGGGGGAAATTGCTGCGCTTGGAGAGGGAGGAGAAGAAAGAGCCACGCATCTGACTTCATTAAAGATCTTTTCCTGCGTGAGCATCTCAGAGACAAGCTGTAAGAAGGATCTTAGATCTGCACTTAATTTGCTACCTTATTGTATAACCTTCGCAAGATATCTCATGATCTTACCTTTCTATTGCAACTCCTGCGCAATGTTCATGCTTGAGAATATTGTTTATGTTGTTACCATGAATATGATAGGCTAAACTCTCAATTCAGGATGTATGAGTAGCCCTTTGACGATTTATTAGCTTAGTAGTCTTGCTCCAAGAATCGATATCACAGCTCGATCTTATGTGCGCACCTTGCTTGTGTCATTCGAAAGAATGCGCTTAAGCCTTTCCCGTCTCAGTCGAGGTTCGTAAATCAGAGAATCACAAGGAAACGCGCTGATTGTCTGTACTCGACTAAGGCGTCGTTAGGGTTTTCGATGTGTCGGGGAGACTAAAAATCCGACCGCACGTCGGAAGCATTTGGTTGAGGGTTTATCAAATCCGTTTGCACGCTATGCCTACGTTGCCCGAAAGGGAATGTTTGAGCCTTTTAATTTCTCTTGTGGGGTTAGTAAATCAGGGGCTAGGGAAAATCCGCTTGACGCGAACTGCACTCTCCTTGTGTTAGCTTCTAGATCATAGACGCACCTAGCGACGCGAAAGCGTGTCAGTACGTTGGATTGCTTAGGAACGCTACGCCTGCACTGCCCGAGAGGGTGTGCTTGAGCTAGAGGTTATGCAGGAGAGGTTTTTAAGATAGGAATTCTCGAGGAGGATTTGATGACATGCATTTATATAGTATTTTTAGCATACTTTTACTATCAATTATCTCTCTTTTCTATCATGTTTTTACTCATTTTAGCTTAAAATCTTTTGTTTGTTCGGAATCTTCACCTTTCTTCGCTTTTGTCATATTTTATGTGAAAACGTCTACAAATCGATAGATTTTGATGAATCCAAGCACATGGATGAATTCGACAAGTCAAGACGAAGCTGCCCATAAAATTTCACGTAAATCGGAGCATGTTTAGAAAAATATTGGATGAAATATTTTACGGCTGTTTTTTCTGAACGTACAGAAGAAATTACAGCCGTACCTGTAATTTTCATTAAGGCCATATCAGATATCCAATAGAGAGTTTCACGGCGTAGGGTGTGAAATATTTCACGGCCATAATTCTATAACCCAGAATTGAACAGAGTGTTTCACAGCCGCCTGTGAAAATTTTTATGACCATAATTTTTTCCGCCAGTTTTGAATTTGACTTCGTTTCTCATCCAATTCGATCCGTTTTCGAGCCAAATTTTGGGGAAACCCTAATACAAGGATGGGGAACTATTTAAGGAAGCTTTGGGCCGAGTTTGAGGACTTTTTGGTAAATTTTTAAGGCAAAATCAAAGAGGAGGCGAGATTTAGGGCATAGAGCGGCAACCAGTGATTCTACACCGAAAAAGCTTCGATTTCAAGGATTGTTTGTGACGATCTTCATTAGGAAGCATTGATCCTTGTCTTCCTTTGTCTTTTTCGTATTATTTAGCCAATTTATAATCACAAACATGGAATTCTTAAACGTGAACATGCGTAACATGTCAGCGTAAACTTTTATTCAGGATCAAGGGCGTAGCCCTCTTGTTTTTATGACTTGATTGTTTTATACCATCTTATGAAGTTATTTACTCTTGTTAGATTTGATCATTAGTGTATTAATCACATGATAATTACTGGCCATGATTCTCATGTCTTGGATGCCTCAAGAAGTACTGAGAAGTGAATTGAGACATCGGATCTACAATATTTGAATAAGTTGATTTGAACACGAGAGTAGTTCGAATTAACTTGAGGGACTTTATTCATTTGTCAAGAGTTCATTGGGTTTGTCTTGAGTTAATAACCACGAGAGTAGGGGATTAATTCAGACAAACATCGGATTATACTACTGAAAAGGGGCAATCTGTGCATGCGGATAAATCCCCTTCAACATAGTAAATCCTTCTTGAAATAAACTTAATTTTAATAAGTCATGAGACATAGAGTGGTGAACCCTAAATCCTGATTTTCCATAAATTGATTACATCCAAGGTCTGCTTTACTGCTTCTTCTGTTTTAGTAAAAGTAAGGATCATTTTCTCTCAGATTAGTCTAGCTAACAATTTTAAGTAAAAATCAATACTTAGTCATTGGTCTCCGTGGGATCGATATTTTATTACTTCGATTTATCCGTGCACTTACGGATCACATCAGGATCCCTTTTGTTTAAACATGTACCCACCCTGAAGGTATTAGGAGCTTAAACGCATTAGGAAGATGACCAGTCCGACTGAACGTTAGAACCCTACGAATTTGACCGGTAGCCGGGTTCGTGGGAGCGGATGCGGCTATTGGAGGGAGCAACCAACGTGACAAGGAAGCTGAGTCCCTTGAACTTTTTAGGTTAACGGTAATAGAGCTTGACTATGCAGCTGTAAAGAGTCAAAGTGGTGAACCCATATCCTGATACATCTCCCCATTAGAATTCCCTCGTGCAAATTCCTCTATTTATGTTCTTGTGCATTCAACTAGTTTAACACTTCGAACTTGACAAATTTCGACGTCGTCTAGCTAGCAAATTCGAAATCTATCGGTACTTGCCCATTAGTCCCTGTGGGATCGATATTTTACTACTTTGATAGACCCGTGCACTTGCGGAAAGCCTAATAAGCATCTTTTGGGCCTATCAAGTTTTTTTGGCGTCGTTGCCGGGGATTAATTTTGGCAATATTGATAAGATTTAGAAGTTACCAGACTAGACATTTTTTTTACTTATTAGTATATTTTCTTTCGCTTCATTTTACACCTTTCTTGATTTAACGAAACACTTGCTTGATTAGATTTTAGTTTATGCATAGAACTCCGCGACCGGAACCTGCGATACCATTTGATTCGGAAATTGAAAGAACGTTCCAACGTTGCAGAAATTTTCAGAAACATCAATCCAACAAGAATTCGCAAACATCAATCATGGACGGTAACAAGTCACTTCGAGACTTCACCGCACCAAATGTTCAAGGACTGCATTCTAGCATTGCACGTCCACCAATAGAGGCGAACAACTTCGAGATAAAACCGTCACTTCTGTCAATGTTACAACAAAACTAGTTTGGTGGGGGCACCGACTGAGGATCCAAACATGCATTTATCTATTTTTCTCGAATACTATGACACTATTAAAATGAATAGTGTAACCACTGATGCTCTGCGACTACGACTTTTTTCCTTTTTCACTTAGAGACAGGGCGCGAGCATGGTTACATTCTTTACCATTTTGATCCATCACTTCGTAGGAGCAACTCTCACATGCTTTCCTTGCAAAGTACTTTCCTCCTAGCAAAACCGCGCAGCTAAGAAACCAGCTTACCAATTTCTCTCAAAGAGAGTGCGAATCGTTATACGAGGCGTGGGATCGCTTCAAGGAATTGCAGCGAATGTGTCCTCACCACGGCCTCGAGAAATGAGTACTGGTACATAATTTTTATAACAGCCTGCTTGATAACACACGACTTACTGTGGATGCAACCGCTAGAGGAGCTCTTATGAGCAAAGCAGTTGATGACACCTACAATCTGATCGAGGAAATGGCATTAAACTATCACCAATAGTCGAGCGAACGAGGTACTTCATCACGACAAGCTGGTAAGTATGAACTGGATGCCCTTACTTCTCTAGCTGCAAAAGTAGACTCTTTAGCTTACAAGCTAGATTCCATGAACATGCGTCCTGCTGTTTCTAACTCTACTATGTGTGAAGTTTGTGGAATAGAAGGTCATCTTTCTGAAACTTGCCAGTTAAAAAATTTTACATCTCAAGATCCTCCACTCGCTCTAGTGAATGCTGTAGGTGACTTTAATGCGAGGGTCCCAAACAACCCCTATTTAAACACCTACAATCCTGGATGGAGGAACCATCCTAATTTTTCCTACAGAAATAACAACTCAGCTCAACCATCAAACTATAGGCAACCTCCTGGATTTCATTCATCCAACACCGGGTACCAACCTATGCAATTTGATCAACCCCCACAACCAAATACCAACACAATACCACAGGAGCAAACTTTAGAGTCACGCTTTGATAGCCTTGTGTCAACGCAGACCAAGGCCATAGACAGCATCTTAAAAGCAATCAAAGGTTTAACCACACACCAAAAGATGCTAAAGAACCAAATAACCCAACAGGCTAGTACATCTACCAGACCGCCAGGCAAATTGCCTGGATAGCCTGAAACAAATCCTAGGGAACATTGCAACGCCATTACCACGCGTAGTGGCAAGTAACTTCAGGAACCAGAAATGCCTAAGGATGACCATTGTGAGAATGAAGCCAAAACTCCTGCGTCTGAGGAACCAACCGTCGTTGAACGTGAACCACAGATGAAAGAGACTGAACCTGTATATGTCCCACCACCACCTTACAAACCACCAATTCCATTTCCCCAGAGATTGGCAAAAGAAAAACTTGATCAGCAATTCGGTAAATTCTTGGAAGTTTTAAAGAAACTATATATCAACATATCATTTACCGATGTTCTATCACAAATGCCATCTTATACTAAGTTTTTGAAGGAAATCTTATCTAATAAGAGGAGAATGGAAGAGCACGACACAGTGGCGCTGACTGAGGAATGTAGCGCAATCATCCAAAACAAGTTACCGCCAAAATTGAAAGATCCAGGGAGCTTTACCATCCAATGTTTAATCGGAAACACACCTTTTGACCGGGCTTTATGCGACCTCGGTGCTAGTGTGAGTCTGATGCCACTCTCCCTTTGCAGAAAACTGGATATCGAAGATTTGAAGCCGACAAATATTTCTTTGCAATTGGCCGACCGTTCTATACGACATCCGGTAGGACTTTTAGAGGACGTGCAATAAAGTCGGTAAATTTTATATTCTAGCTGATTTCATTGTACTTGAGATGGAGGAAGACTTCAAGCTTCCTATAATATTGGGCACACCATTTTTGGCAACTGCCGGAGCTGTAATCGATGTTAAGAATGGGAAGTTGACACTACGCATAGGTGTGGAAACGGTAGAATTTGATATAACCGAAAGCCTAAAGAAACCTCTTTTTGTAGATTCTTGCTTTAGCGTCGGAGTCGTCGACAATGTGCTCAATCCATCCTATTTTCCTCGGAAAGATATCGACCCACTCGAGGCATGCCTAATGAACGAATATGACGATGAGCAGGAGGAGGAAGTTCGTGCTTATGCCTATATTCTTGATACCACCACCGAAGTTGAGTCGGCCATGGGAGAACTTGAGAAGATTCCAGCACCAGAGCCTGAGGTTTGTGAATGAACGAATCTAGAACTCAAATCCTTACCAACCAACCTCTGGTATGAATTCTTAGGAGAAAATTCTACCTACCATGTTATTGTAGTTGCTCATCTCAATTCGGAACAAACAAGCCTTCTCCTTGATAAGCTTCGAAAGCATAAGTAGGTAATCGGCTACACTTTGGAAGATATAAAAGGTATTAACCCTTCTTTATGTATGCACAGGATACATCTCGAAGAAGGCAGCGCCCCATCTATCGAATACTAGAGACGATTGAACTCGAATTTAAAGGAGGTAGTAAAGAAAGAAATTCTGAAACCATTAGATGCTGGGGTTATTTACCCTATTTCGGACAGCCAATGGGCAAGTCTGATACATGTGGTACCAAAGAAAGGAGAGGTAACGTTAGTTAAAAACGAAGATAACGATTTGATCCCACAAAGAACTGTTACCGGGTGGTGCATGTGCATCGACTACCGGAAAATTGAACAAAGCCACCCGCAAGGACCATTTTCCTCTTCCCTTTATTGATCAAATGCTTGAAAGATTGGCCACTAACTCTTATTTTTGTTTCTTGGATGGGTACTGAGGATTTTTTCAAATACTGATACATCCCGATGACCAGGAGAAAACCACGTTCACGTGTCCCTTTGGCACGTTCACGTAATGACGAATGCCGTTTGGTTTATGTAATACACTAGCTACATTCCAGCGTTGCATGATCACAATTTTCTCCGATCTGATTGAAGACATCATGGACGTCTTTATGGATAACTTTTCGGTATACGGGTCTAGTTTTGATTTTTGTTTATTTAATCTGACCCGTGTTTTGCAGCGTTGTGAAGAGACGAATTTGGTGCTTAATTGGGAGAAATGTCATTTTATGGTAAAAGAAGGAATCGTTCTTGGCCATTTGATATCAGAGCGTGGTATCGAAGCTAACAAGGCGAAAATCAATGTAATCGAAAGGATGCCACCTCTAAACTCCGTCAAAGGAATAAGAAGCTTCCTGGGACATGTCGGCTTTTATAGGCGTTTCACTAAAAATTTCTCTAAAATTGCTAGGCCTTTGACATCTTTACTTGCTAAGGATATACCATTTGATTTTGACCAGAATTGCATGGACGCTTTTTAGTAGCTGAAGAATGCGTTGATTTCTGCCCCGATAATTGTTAAGTAGTTTTTATATAGAGATTTATATGTTATTTCCATTGTTAAATCTTTACTATTTCGGCATTTACACCTAATTTACATGGATTTATTGCATTATCTTCAGAATCTACACTCGTTGGTTTTTTTGCATTATTTTAGGGAACAAGCGAGGGAATGCGACTGTTTTCAGCTGGATCAGCATTCTTGGCAAGAACCACGATCCACCCAACGACCGGAATCACACCCGTGGCTTCTGTGTCGCCCAATGTTGATTTTTCCAGACTTTACCCCTCGCCTTATCCACATCAGATAGAGGGCTCCAAAGGGGCAGAAGAGGAATTCGACCTGGAGGGAGGAGAAAATGACAAAAACTCTATTCACGTAAGGAATAGGGGGAGATTCGGCGGACGATTTTTGGAGGAGTACGAGCACATAGGCGGAAGCGGCGGCTGAGCGAGGAGCAAAGAACCTGAGCTCATCGAATCTGAGGGGAGAGCTCTAGCGGCGGGAGCTCTAGAAGCTTCGAGCGGATTCTTCCTCCTTGAGGGAGTCCTATCGCCCTCTCCTCATTTATTTTGTTCTACTCGTTTCTCCATGGATGGTGTATTGGGATTGTTTTATGCTTTGCCTTGGATCATGAACATTGTAGCTTAACTTTGTTTCGGGGCTAGGGGAAGCCTCTTGGATGATTTATGTGTGGATGATAACTCTATTTTGTTAACCCTAGATTGTTCTACTTTACCTAGTTGCACTTGTTGAATGAAGTATGTTATTTTGCTATCTTCTTATATTGGATATCTGGTACTGTCGGGAGGCACATCTGGATATTGGAAAGCCTAGGTAGGGGTGTGTCAATCATCACACGGGAGTGAGTGATTATATACGGGTAGTGTATACTATCTTGTGCTTAAAGGGTTTACTCGGCTAAGCGTACTACGAAGGTAGACGTCTAGCCTGGTAAACACCTTGTTGCATCCTTGTGAGAGGACAACTCAAATGATGAGATTGTATACACAGTCCGGAGCTCATTGGGCTTGCCTGGGTAGGTGCACTACAGAGGTAGACATCTAGCCTGGTAAGCACCTCATTGCATCCTCGGGAGAGGACAACGCGTACCTTTTGGATTACCCTAGGATTCAGCAAAAAGGGAATTCTATTTAGTTATTCATCCGCGCATAACGTTCCAAGGTGGTGGACCTTAGCCCTGATTTAGCGCAATCTTTATATCTTCCGTCGTGCTTTTACTTAGCTTTCCTCTTTAGTCACTTTGCTTTCTTATTTAGCTTAGCTTAGATCTTGGCAACCATTTCAAAACCATCAAAGGATTGTCTAGCTTGTGATAACAGAATCAGTCGGTACTTGGTATTTGGTCCCTGTGGGATCGATACATTTATATTACTTAGATAGTCTGTATACTTGCGCAACGGCTATCAAGTTTTTGGCGCCGTTGCTGGGGATCAAATTTATCAAAATCGACACGGTTAAGTTTTTGCTATACTAGACTTTTTTCTTTCTTTTAGTTTATTTATTTTTAGTTATTTAGTGTTAAGCTCTTTTATATACTTGATAATAACTGCAAATTTTTTTTTGTTATTTGGAAAGTTGCCTTTGATCTCACTTGGTTTATGCGTAGGACTCTACGGTCGGGAGAACTAATACCTGCAGATCCTGAAATTGAGAAAACCTTCCAGCGCCGTAGAAAAGCTAAGTCCGAGGCAACTCAGTCCAAGGAATCTCTAGAAAGGCTTAAGATGGATAACCGTCGAACTCTAAGAGACTTTGCTTCACCAAATGCACAAGGCCTACATACCAGTATCACTCGGCCTCCGATCGAGGCAAATAATTTTGAAATCAAGCCGGCGCTTGTGAACATGGTGACTCAACATCAATTCGGAGGTTCGCCACTTGAGGACCCGAATTTGCACCTGTCAATCTTTCTAGAAGTTTGTGACACACTGAAGATGAATGAAGTGTCAGATGACACATTACGGTTGAGGTTGTTTCCATTTTCATTGCGGGACCGTGCTCGTGCTTGGCTGCACTCACTAGCCTCTGGATCCATCTCGACATGGGGGCAGCTCTCTAAAGCCTTCCTTTCTAAATATTTTTCGCCAAGCAAGACGGCCCAATTGAGAGCTCAAATCATTAATTTTGCTCAAAGGGACAACGACTCATTATGTGAAGTGTGGGATCGCTTCAAGGAATATCAGATGATGTGTCCTCATCATGGTATGGAGAAGTGGTTTCTAATTTACACCTCCTACAGTAGTCTAAACTACAATACCAGACTTACCATAGATGCGGCAGCTGGTGGTGCCTTAATGAGCAAGGAAATTGATGAAGCTTTCAATCTGATAGAAGATATGGCAATGAACCACCACCAGTGGTCGACTGAGAGAGTAGGACCACCTAAGGCAGGTGGCAAATTTGAGCTTGATGTGTTGAGTTCTATAGCAACTAAAGTGGATTCTTTAGCTCACAAATTTGATACATGGGGGCTGAACTCCACCACCGCATCGGTCAATAGTGTATCTTAGGAGAATAGTTGTACATCAGGACAAACTGCGACTGATTACTAAATGGGACCACCTTCCTTTGGGGACTCTACACCGGATCAAGTTAATGCTCTCAATAGCTTCCCATCAAGACCACAACATGATCCGTACTCCAACACGTATAATCCTGGGTGGAGAAGTCACCCAAATTTCTCTTACCGCAACAACAACGCCGCACAACAACCCAATTATGGACAACCCCAGGGATTTCAACAACCAAGACAAGCACCTCCACCGCAACTGACAAAGTCAAACTTGGAAACTATGTTGGAGAACTTCATTGCAGGGCAAGCTAAGCAAACTGAGCGCATTAACGAGACCATCCAACAACTAGTTTCTCAAGTTGAAGCCTTAACCACGCATGGGAAGATGCTCGAAAGTCAGATTGCACAGCAAGCTTTGACGTCACCTAGACCTCCCGGGAGACCTCCTGGACAGCCTGAGGTGAACCCTAGAGAACAATGCAGTGCTGTCACTACCCGCAGTGGGAAGCAACTTGACGAGCCTAGGGCAAGTCTGGATGTGGAAAGAGATACCGAACCGAAAGACTTGAGGAAAGAAGGGACTGGTATGGGAGTCCCTAATGTTGAACAAGAGAAGACTAAGGAACCAGCATACACACCACCACCCCCTTATGTGCCAGCTATCCCTTTCCCGCAAAGATTGGCAAAGGCGAAGCTTGATCGCCAATTTGGTAAATTCTTAGAGGTGCTCAAGAAATTATACATCAATATCCCCTTCACTGACACCCTTGCACAGATGCCATCTTATGCGAAAATTGGAAATTCAAGGAACCGTGGCGCTGACAGAAGAGTGCAACGCCATAATTCAAAACAAACTACCACCTAAGTTAAAAGACCCCGGCAATTTCTCGATCCCATGCCAGATTGGGAACATGAACTTTGATCATGCCCTATGCGACCTTGGGGCCAGTGTCAATCTTATACCGCTATCTATATGCAAAAAGTTGGATATGGGGGAGCTAAAGGAGACAAGTATCTCATTGCAACTTGCCGACCGCTCAGTTCGACACCCAGTGGGCATGTTAGAGGACGTACCGATCAGAGTCGGTAAATTCTTCATTCCGGCTGACTTCGTTGTATTGGACATGCAAGAGGATGTCCGGCTTCCCATAATTCTTGGTCGACCCTTCTTGGCCACCGCTAGTGCAGTAATTGACGTGAAAAATGGGAAGCTCACATTGAATATCGGTGAGGACGTTATCGATTTTGACATTTTTGAATGCCTAAAGCGCCCCTCTCTTGCAGGGACTTGCTATAGCGTGGATCTTGTGGAGGATGAATCAAGCACCTCGAGCACTATTATCGATAATCCCGACCCTTTGGAGGAGTGCCTCTCCAAAAATGAAAAAGAAAATGAAACTAATTCTGAAGCACCATGTACCACGGTAAAGGATGTTAAGGAGATTGAACTTAAACCATTACCGACAATTTGAGGTATGAATTCTTGGGCTCAAATTCCACTTTACTGGTGATAGTAAATGCGGATCTTGGTAAGGTGCGAACTCAATTACTCTTAGATACACTTAGAAAGTATAAGAATGTTATTGGATATACATTGGAGGATATCAAAGGTATTAACCCCTCCATTTGCATGCATAGGATATTTTTGGAGGAAGGATGCAAACCCACCATCGAAGGACAAAGACGACTCAACCTGAACCTGAAAGAAGTAGTGAAAAAGGAGATTTTGAAGCTTCTTGATGTAGGGGTAATTTACCCCATCTCCGATAGTGAATGGGTGAGTCCGATACATGTCGTGCCGAAGAAAGGGGGCACAACGGTGGTTAAAAACGATAAAGATGAACTAATACCGACACGGACGGTAACGGGTTGGCGAATGTGTATCGACTTCCGTAAATTAAATAAAGCCACCCGAAAAGACCAATACCCTTTACCTTTTATCGATCAAATGTTAGAACGTCTTGCTAACAACTCTCATTTTTTGCTTTCTAGATGGATATTCCGGGTTTCTATAGATTCCTATCCACCCGGAGGATTAAGAAAAAACGACGTTCACTTGCCCCTATGGCACTTTGCTTACAGGCGAATGCCATTCGGGTTGTGCAACGCTCCAGCAACGTTGTATGACTGCAATATTCTCAGATCTTGTGGAAGATGTGATGGATATATTCATGGATGACTTCTCCGTATACGATAGCTCTTTTGATGTTTGCCTTACTAATTTATCTCGTGTCTTGCAGCGGTGCCAAGAAGCCGACCTCGTGCTCAACTGGGAAAATGTCATTTTATGGTACAAGAGGGCATCGTGCTGGGACACTTGATATCAAAGAGAGGAATAGAAGTGGACAAGGCAAAAGTGGATGCAATTGAGAAGCTACCACCTCCAACTTCTGTGAAAGCAATTCGAAGCTTTTTGGGTCATGCCGGTTTTTACCGGCGCTTTATAAAAGATTTTTCAAAAATAGCCAGACCATTGACATGTCTTCTTGCTAAGGACATGCCTTTTATTTTTGATAGTGACTGCTTGCGAGCTTTTACCATGTTGAAGGAAGCCTTGATTTCGGCACCGATCATGCAACCGCCAGATTGGTCCCTCCCATTTGAGATCATGTGTGACGCGAGTGACTACGCCGTGGGTGCGGTACTAGGACAACGAAAGGAGAACCGGTTGCATGCAATTTACTATGCGAGCCGCACGCTTGATGACGCGCAGATAAGATGCCAAACCGTTGTTAAATCTTTACTATTTCGGCATTTACACCTAATTTACATGGATTTATTGCATTATCTTCGGAATCTACACTCGTTGGTGTTTTTGCATTATTTCAGGGAAAAAGCGAGGGAATGCGACTGTTTTCAGCTGGATCAGCATTCTTGGCAAGAACCACGATCCACCCAGCGACCGGAATCACACCCGTGGCTTCTGTGTCGCCCGATGTTGATTTTTCCAGACTTTACCCCTCGCCTTATCCACGTCAGATAGAGGGCTCCAAAGGGGCAGAAGAGGAATTCGACCTGCAGGGAGGAGAAAATGACAAAAACCCTATTCACGTAAGGAATAGGGGGAGATTCGGCGAACGATTTTTAGAGGAGGACAAGCACATAGGCAGAAGCGGCGGGTGAGCGAGGAGCAAAGAACCTGAGCTCATCGAATCTGAGGGGAGAGCTCTGGCGGCGGGAGCTCTAGAAGCTTCAAGCGGATTCTTCCTTGAGGGAGTCCTATCGCCCTCTCCTCATTTATCTTGTTCTACTTGTTTCTCCATGGATGGTGTATTGGGATTGTTTTATGCTTTGCCTTGGATCATGAACATTGTAGCTTAACTTTGTTTCGGGGCTAGGGGAAGCCTCTTGGATGATTTATGTGTGGATGATAACTCTATTTTGTTAACCCTAGATTGTTCTACTTTACCTAGTTGCACTTGTTGAATGAAGTATGTTATTTTGCTATCTTCTTATATTGGATATCTGGTACTGTCGGGAGGCACATCTGGATATTGGAAAGCTTAGGTAGGGTGTGTCAATCATCACACGGGAGTGAGTGATCATATACGGGTAGTGTATACTATCTTGTGCTTAAAGGGTTTACTCGGCTAAGCGTACTACGAAGGTAGACGTCTAGCCTGGTAAACACCTTGTTGCATCCTTGTGAGAGGACAACTCAAATGATGAGATTGTATACACAGTCCGGAGCTCATTGGGCTTTCCTGGGTAGGTGCACTACGGAGGTAGACATCTAGCCTGGTAAGCACCTCATTGCATCCTCGGGAGAGGACAACGCGTACCTTTTGGATTACCCTAGGATTCAGCAAAAAGGGAATTCTATTTAGTTATTCATCCGCGCATAACGTTCCAAGGTGGTGGACCTTAGCCCTGATTTAGCGCAATCTTTATATCTTCCGTCGTGCTATTACTTAGCTTTCCTCTTTAGTCACTTTGCTTTCTTATTTAGCTTAGCTTAGATCTTGGCAACCATTTCAAAACCATCAAAGGATTGTCTAACTTGTGATAACAGAATCAGTCAGTACTTGGTATTTGGTCCCTGTGGGATCGATACATTTATATTATTTCGATAGTCCGTATACTTGCGGAACGACTATCAATAATGCAACCTCCAGTTTGGTCTCAACCCTTCGAAGTTATGTGTGATGCCAGCGACTATGCGGTGGGAGCTGTATTAGGACAGTGGAAAGACAACCGAACACATGCCATTTATTACGCTAGCCGAACGCTTGACGGGGCACAGAGCAACTACGCCACGACGGAAAATGAATTCTTAGCTGTAGTTTTTACGTTCGACAAGTTTCGATCATACTCAATTAACTTGCGTGTTATTGTTTATACAGATCACGCAGCAATTCGGTATCTCATGACCAAGAAAAACGCGAAACTGCAACTGATTAGAAGGATACTATTGTTGCAAGAATTCAATATTCAGATCAAAGATAAGAAAGGAACTGACAATTTAGTAGCGGACCATCTGTCCCACTTGACAGCCACTCCCGAGGGTGATTCGGAAGAAGAAATAGATGATGCGTTTGAAGAGTCCCCTTCAAGGGGGAGCGCAAGCAGATGAAACCCCTTTCAAGAGGGGGGCGAAAAACCCTTAAGGGTGGCGCATAAAAATTGCAAGCGGAAGCAAGGGTTTTTCATGGATCTTAGCAAGATAATATGATCAACTTGATGAAGTTTAGATCCATACCAAAGCCATGAGGAAGATGGCGACTTGGAAGAGAAAGATCGAAAGGGATCTTCTCCCTAGTTGACGCACACAAGATGATGTGCTTGCTCCTTGGAGATCCTTGTGCTAGCAAGGTCCTTCAAGGGTCCCTCTCGTATGGTAAGGAAATGAGAGATGATGTCTAGGCTTGCCGAACCTCCACCAAGACCTCGCCTTCTCCACGCCAAAGTCTCGTCAAGCAAGAGCAAGGAGACGAGAGTTGAATGGAGCGTTCAAGTCATTTGGCGTTCAAGGGAACATGCGCTAAATGACTTTCCAAAATAGGAAAATCCATTAAGCCATGCGTTCATGATCTCTTCGATCAAAACGCCAAAACAATGAACCATACGTTCAAGCTCTTGAACCGGTTCAAAGTAAATGTGTTCGGTCCAAAGGCCAAACCAAGCCAGCCCAAGCCAATCGATCTAGATCAACTAAACCCTAAGGTTTCCAATCTAACCGTTCATCTCATGATGCTCTTGATCTCACCGATCTAGCATCAATCCTCTCGATCGAAGCTTACCGATCGCAAGCCCTAATCAATCAAACATGATTAGACTGGATCTCACTTACAATCAGAGTTTAAACTCCTTTTAAACTGAACCCAAACAATTCAGTCCACACGATCTGACTCAAGTAAGCCATATCATCAAATTGTGCGACCCTAAGGGTTTCCTTTAAATGTCGGTAATGATAACTCACGTTATCACGATCAGTGAGGGGTATCTAGCAACACATCACTGTCTCCCGATATAAAGGAAAGAGTCTTCCAAGACTACACCCAAACCATAGCACAAGTGTGAATCCACTTCACAAGGCGTACATGTATCCTTTGCCACTGGATGTTCTTATTGGACAAGCGTGTCAAGCTTGTGACTCCAATACGATGAGCATGATTAAATCAGATGAACATAGTCATCTGGGTATGGCCATACACTTTCTCAATCATCTCATATAGGGGGGGCCTTAGAACATCACACTCCTTAAACAAGGAGACGGCAATCCTTTATCTATCACTAGTGTCCTAACCTGACTCATGATCATTATCCAAGACAGTCTATAACCATTATATTTCAAATGATATTGAACTACCTCAAAACAATGACATTCATCATTTAGGAACACAAGTGATCTCAAGTCAGAGGACATGTGCCACTTGTTGCAAACAAGGATCATTCACATTGTGACAAGCAATTGAATATCCTAGTAGGGTCTGTCCAGTACATCCAATGTACCCATGAGTCTACATCTTATTCCATGCTCGAAGCATCCTATAAGATTAGAATACATATTAGTCTCAATCATATCAAGGCTGTCTCATGTTCACCAAGATATATCGACTAAGGACATTTAGCATGTCAGCCTAGCTGAACAGCTTTGAGACATTATTCAGTAGTACACTTATTACAGCAGACAAGGTAACAACCTGAATAATAACCATGCCTTTATAAACACAAGAGTTTATTACATGATACTGATACAATCCCAAGGCCTCAAACATTAGCCTTAAGGGCATACCCCAACAATCTCCCACTTGCACTTAATCTAATGGTTGAGAAATCTCAAACCCATGTTATTACAGTGCTTCTCATGCTTCTGCTGCGCCAGAGGCTTGGTAAGCGGGTCAGCCAGATTGTCGTCTGTATGAACCTTGCATATTTTGATCTCGCCACGATCTATGATCTCCCGGATCAAGTGAAACCGTCTCTGTATGTGCTTGGACTTCTGGTGCGACCGTGGTTCCTTTGCTTGTGCGATGGCTCCAGTGTTATCACAGAAGATAACCAAAGGATCGACACTCGAAGGAACAACACCAAGTTCTCTCACGAACTTACGAATCCACACTGCCTCCTTGGATGCTTCCGAGGCTGCAACATACTCGGCTTCTGTTGTGGAATCAGCAACAGTTGACTGTTTGAAACTTTTCCACACCACCGCTCCACCATTCAAGCTAAAAACATAGCCTGATTGCGATCGGAAATCATCCTGGTCCGACTGGAACGAAGCGTCAGTATATCCTTCTATACTGAGTTCTTCCTGACCACCATATATCAAGAACATATCTTTGGTCCTCCGCAGATATTTTATAATGTTCTTGACTGCAATCCAATGCGCCATACCTGGATTACTTTGGAACCGACTGGTCACGCTTAACCCGTAAGCGACGTCTGGGCGAGTACACAACATCGCATACATAATGGATCCAATAGCCGAAGCATAAGGCGTATTGTCCATTTCATCTTTCTCAGTCTGTGTTTGTGGACACTGACTCTTCGAAAGATTCAGACCATGTCTGACTGGAAGATATCCTCTTTTAGAATTCTCTAAATGGAATCTCTCCAGGACTTTATCGATGTAAGTACTCTAGCACAGCCCGAGAAGCCTCTTAGATCTATCCCTGTAGATCTTCACACCTAATACATAGGCTGCTTCTCCTAAATCTTTCATCTGGAAACATTTCCTTAGCCATGCCTTAACCGCATGCATTTCTGGAATATCATTTCCAATGATCAAGATGTCATCGACGTAGAGGACTAGGAATGTAATCACGCTCCCACTAAACCTCTTATATACACATGGGTCATCTTCGTTCTTGATGAAACCAAACTCAGAGATTGATTCATCAAAACGAATATTCCAGCTTCTTGATGCTTGTTTCAGTCCATAAATGGACTTCTTTAACTTGCATATTTTATGACAATCTGATGGATTAGTGAAACCTTCAGGTTGTGTCATATACACATCCTCATCCAGATTTCCATTAAGGAAAGCTGTTTTCACATCCATCTGCCAGATCTCATAATCGTAATATGCTGCTATCGCGAAAAGAATCCGAATAGACTTGAACATGGCTACAGGAGAGAAAGTTTCATCATAATCTATCCCGTAGATTTGTTTGAAACCTTTCGCAACTAGCCTGCCTTTATAGGTAACCACGTTACCATCCATGTCAATCTTCTTCTTGAAGATCCATTTACAGCCTATAGGGATAACTCCCGGAGGCGGATCAACCAAATCCCAGACTTGGTTATCTGACATGGAGTCCATCTCGGCTCGCATAGCTTCAAGCCATCTAGCTGACTCCGGTCCACTGACCACATCCGCATAAGTGAGGGGTTCATCATTATCAATGATGTAGACTCCGTCATAGCGCTCAGGCTGTCGACGGATCCTTCTCGATCTTCGCGGTTCCCGTGATATCTGAGCCTCAGGTTGTTCAATAACCTGATCTACCGGCTCAGGCTCATCCAACTGCGCTTGACTACTTTGTCCTTCCTCTGGATTCTCATCCAGCTTTATTTCTCTCCCTACTGGCTTCTTGCAGAAGAAACTCCTTCTCAAGAAATATGGCCGTCCGAGCAACAAATACTTTGTTCTCTTTGGGATCGTAGAAATAATAACCCTTAGTTTCCTTAGGGTAACCGACAAAGATGCATTTCTCAGATCTGCTCTCCAGTTTCCCAGAGGCGAGCTTTTTGACATAAGCCTCGCAACCCCAGATCCTGATAAATGTCAAGCTCGGCTGTTTCCCATACCATAATTCATATGGCGTCTTTGAAACTGCTTTGGATGGCACTCGGTTTAGTACCTTTGCAGCTGTCTCCAGTGCAAATCCCCAAAAGGAATATGGAAGAGTAGCCTGACTCATCATAGAACGAACCATATCAAGTAACGTTCTATTTCTCCTCTCGGACACACCATTCCATTGGGTGTTCCTGGCGGAGTGAGCTGTGAGATAATCCCACACTCTTTTAGATAGTCAGTAAACGCATGACTCAAGTATTCTCCACCTCGATCAGAATGAAGTGCCTTGATATTTCGCCCTAGCTGATTCTGTACTTCATTCTTGAACTCTTTGAACTTGTCAAAGGATTCACTCTTATGTCTCATTAGATAGACATACCCATACCTACTGAAATCATCAGTAAAGGTAATGAAGTACTGATAGCCACCTCTGGCATGTTTACTAAACGGCCCACACACATCACTGTGTATAAGGTTAAGTAAACCTGAAGCCCTTTGACCTTTGTTAGGAAAAGGTGACTTCGTCATTTTACCCATCAAACAAGCTTTGCATGTATCAATCTCCTCATAGGAGAATGATCCCAGCAGTCCATGATCATGCAACCACTTAATGCGCTTCTTGTTGATATGGCCTAAACGACTATGCCATAACAAGGTGCTTTCTTCAGCATACTTGGCTTTCTTAATATCAACACTTTGTATAGAACTTTCCATGTCCAACATGTATAACCCATTGTTAATTGAACCAGTTGCATAAACAATATTATCTAAAGATAAAACACACTTTGAAATATTGCATTCAAAGGCAAATCCTTTCCTGACAAGAGCAGGAATAGAGACAATATTTTTAGTAATACTGGGAACAAAGTAACAACTGTTTAGTTCTAATACAATGCCAGATGGTAATGAGATGAAATAGTCTCCTACAGCAACAGCAGCAACCCGTGCCCCGTTTCCAACGCGTAGGTCCACCTCATGCTGTCCCACCTGCCTTCTTCTCTTGAGTTCCTGTACATTTGAACAAATGTGAACTCCACATGCAGTGTCCAACACCCATGAAATAGAAGAAGAAGATAACATGACCTCAGTCACATATATACCTGAGCCAGAAGCGATGCTTCCCCTCTTATCTCCTTGGAGCGCTTTACAGTCCTTTTTCCAGTGACCCAGCTGGCCACAGTGGAAACACCTGTTGTCCTTCGACCGCTTAACCTTTTGTTTCAGAGCCTTACTGTAGTTCTTGACAGGGGCTTTGCCCTTCTTCCCCTTCTTCTTGTTCCTAGAAGGAACCATTAAGACAGAGGTTGAAGGCTTTCCCTTCAGAGTCTCCTCAGTTGTCAAGAGCATATTCAGCAGCTCTGCCGGAGTACAATCGATCTTGTTCATATTAAAATTAATAATGAACGCATCGAAAGAGGGCGGGAGAGACTGTAGAATAATGTCTACAGCAAGCTCCTGGTTGATGGTATGCCCCGGTTTCTCCAGAGCCTCCTTGTGCCCAATCATCTTGAGCACGTGAGCTCCCACTGGGCTCCCTTCAGCCAGTTTGCTCTGAAAGAAAAGCTTTGTCAGATTATAGCGTTCTGTCCTCGCCTGTGCAGCATACAGCATCTTGAGGTTCGCTATAATTTCTATAGCCGACATATCCTCATGCTGACGCTGCAGCGGTGGCGTCATAGACGCTAGCATCAGGCAAGCGACATCAATGCTATCATTGACATGCTTTTCATAAGCATCACGAACCGCCCTTGCGGCGTTCGCAGCGGGTTGAGGCGGCACAGCCGTCTCGAGGACATACAGTTTCCTCTCAGCCTTAAGAACGATCTTAAGGTGTCCGAACCAGTCTGAGAAGTTTGGCCCAGCAAACTTCTCCCTTTCCAGTAGGGATCGCACATTGAAGCTCATGGTGTTCGTTGCTGCAGGAATCTACAACAATGCAAGAACAGCAAGGTCAGTATCAATGTATAGAATCAATCCAGGACTTAAGAAAGATTCTTTTTCTCACTATTTTATCTGGCTGAAAAATCCAGCAAAACAGCCCGAAAGAGTAGAACTCTTTTAGTGAGATGGGATCCAGATTTCATACTTGGTCTCCGCGTCCCGCTCAGGCGAGATAAGATGCACAGAGAGTACAAGTACTAATTTCTGGTAGGCAGTCCCTGCCAATCGCCAACCCGTGCGATTCCCCTTCATCTGGGCAATCCAGCAGACTATGCCAACTGAGTTGGTACAACACAATCTCTGACTCCACAGATGGCTGCCTCCATGTGCTACCATATGCCCCATATGTAGCCTACATGGTCAAGCTGACCTGACCTACTCCCTGGACCACCACGTGCTATGCTGAGCAACGAGAAGCGATAAATCCCTTCTCTGTAACACGCAGGTGAAATCCCGCACCGTCTGAAGATAGATGGACGTGCCCACTGAGTGGGTACAACACGGCTCCAACGATAGTCAGAACAGTGAGGTTTCGCGTCAGAAGGCATTACGTGCTTGATATTTTAGCGTTTGGATTTTAACGGTCTTTTATCTTCTTACTATTAGGCAAATCCTATGGCTATAGCAGAAGATAAATAAATCATGCTGTTCTACTTATTTAAACAATAAAAGAAAGCATGCATCTTATGTGGTAAAAGCCCATAGCCTAAGTAAGACCTTAAGATACTTAAGTCTTCACTTGCTCTTCTTGGGTCTTTAGCATCTCATCTGGTCCAACCCAGGGCCCTTGCGCCAAGAGCACCTCAGGTGCGCCACCAGCTGAATGCCCCTCTGGGATGTGTGCCTTTGTGCTCTTGTCTAATCAAAATACATTTTGATCTATCTAGACAAGATTGACTCGCAGGTCAATTATACAATAAATTAATTAAAAAGTGATTCGCAGATCACAATAATATTAATTTACAGGTTTAATTCCAGGCACGCAGGCCCCAGGACAGCACACATTTAACATGGGCAGCCCACATAAGAATAAATAAACAAGCATAGGCATCAAACAACATGTGATCCAATTAAAAGAAAATAAATTTTGAAAACCCCATTGGCATCAATTTTAATTTTCTTATGTGCCCTACAACCTTACAATGGTCCATTGATAGGGATCCACTCATTCATCTAGTCAGATCCTCTGCCCCTTGCATGCACCAAGTCCTAACTGACTCGAGTTGACCTAATGGTCAACCATGCATGCGCCAAGGGCTGAACAACCCTCATGAGGTCTGGCAAGCGGGTGTGACCCCGGGCCTAACTCATGTGTGTTCAATGGTTGTCTCAACCAGACCTCGCTACACGCCTAAGATGCAATCGACCTATAGCCACCTCGTGCTTGCGCACAGGTGCCATCTGGTCGATCCATCTCGGCTGTCAGATGGTCTGATCAGACTATTGGATCTAACCTAGAGGTGACTTCAACCCCATCAACCCATCTAAGGGTTTATAGTAGGCGCCACTTAGATCTAGTCATAGGCGCGCATGTTAGGTTTTTTGATAAAATAACATGAACTAAGCGCCAACACAAGACATGCGACAAGATGAACAAACAACATGCGCCAACATAAGGTAAACATCTTACTTTCGCATGAAGAAATAACATGTAAGTTTCGCATGTCAACAAGATCTAAGCATACATGTAAATGCGCAACCAAGGATCACAAAATATACCAAGCAATCATATTACATGCTTGAACCGCATGCTTTGATACCAATTGAAGAGTCCCCTTCAAGGGGGAGCGCAAGCAGATGAAACCCCTTTCAAGAGGGGGGCGAAAAACCCTTAAGGGTGGCGCATAAAAATTGCAAGCGGAAGCAAGGGTTTTTCATGGATCTTAGCAAGATAATATGATCAACTTGATGAAGTTTAGATCCATACCAAAGCCATGAGGAAGATGGCGACTTGGAAGAGAAAGATCGAAAGGGATCTTCTCCCTAGTTGACGCACACAAGATGATGTGCTTGCTCCTTGGAGATCCTTGTGCTAGCAAGGTCCTTCAAGGGTCCCTCTCGTATGGTAAGGAAATGAGAGATGATGTCTAGGCTTGCCGAACCTCCACCAAGACCTCGCCTTCTCCACGCCAAAGTCTCGTCAAGCAAGAGCAAGGAGACGAGAGTTGAATGGAGCGTTCAAGTCATTTGGCGTTCAAGGGAACATGCGCTAAATGACTTTCCAAAATAGGAAAATCCATTAAGCCATGCGTTCATGATCTCTTCGATCAAAACGCCAAAACAATGAACCATACGTTCAAGCTCTTGAACCGGTTCAAAGTAAATGTGTTCGGTCCAAAGGCCAAACCAAGCCAGCCCAAGCCAATCGATCTAGATCAACTAAACCCTAAGGTTTCCAATCTAACCGTTCATCTCATGATGCTCTTGATCTCACCGATCTAGCATCAATCCTCTCGATCGAAGCTTACCGATCGCAAGCCCTAATCAATCAAACATGATTAGACTGGATCTCACTTACAATCAGAGTTTAAACTCCTTTTAAACTGAACCCAAACAATTCAGTCCACACGATCTGACTCAAGTAAGCCATATCATCAAATTGTGCGACCCTAAGGGTTTCCTTTAAATGTCGGTAACGATAACTCACGTTATCACGATCAGTGAGGGGTATCTAGCAACACATCACTGTCTCCCGATATAAAGGAAAGAGTCTTCCAAGACTACACCCAAACCATAGCACAAGTGTGAATCCACTTCACAAGGCGTACATGTATCCTTTGCCACTGGATGTTCTTATTGGACAAGCGTGTCAAGCTTGTGACTCCAATACGATGAGCATGATTAAATCAGATGAACATAGTCATCTGGGTATGGCCATACACTTTCTCAATCATCTCATATAGGGGGGGCCTTAGAACATCACACTCCTTAAACAAGGAGACGGCAATCTTTTATCTATCACTAGTGTCCTAACCTGACTCATGATCATTATCCAAGACAGTCTATAACCATTATATTTCAAATGATATTGAACTACCTCAAAACAATGACATTCATCATTTAGGAACACAAGTGATCTCAAGTCAGAGGACATGTGCCACTTGTTGCAAACAAGGATCATTCACATTGTGACAAGCAATTGAATATCCTAGTAGGGTCTGTCCAGTACATCCAATGTACCCATGAGTCTACATCTTATTCCATGCTCGAAGCATCCTATAAGATTAGAATACATATTAGTCTCAATCATATCAAGGCTGTCTCATGTTCACCAAGATATATCGACTAAGGACATTTAGCATGTCAGCCTAGCTGAACAGCTTTGAGACATTATTCAGTAGTACACTTATTACAGCAGACAAGGTAACAACCTGAATAATAACCATGCCTTTATAAACACAAGAGTTTATTACATGATACTGATACAATCCCAAGGCCTCAAACATTAGCCTTAAGGGCATACCCAACAGCGTTCCTAGATGAGAACCTAATAGCTGCCACCGCGGTAAAGACACCCTGGTATGCCGACCTAGTGAATTTCTTGGCAACCGGTATCATGCCTCCAAACCTTACACACCAGCAACGAAAGAGATTCATAGCAATTGCTAAATACTATTATTTGGACGAACCACTTTTGTTCAAACGTTGTGTCGACTGCATCGTTCGAAGATGCTTGCCAAAGAAAGAAGTTTCAGATGTCCTGTTCCAGTGTCATTCATCACCTCATGGGGGGCACTGTAGTGGTAAAAAAACAGCATATAAGGTCCTCCAATGTGGATTTTTTTGGCCAACTCTATTCAGAGACGCAAGGGACTATGTACAGTCTTGTGATCGTTGCCAAAGGATGGGAGGAATATCGCGGAGAGACGAGATGCCTCTCAATACCATTCTTGAGATCGAAATCTTTGACGTATGAGATATCAATCTTATGGGTCCATTTCCGCCCTCCTGTGGTAATAGATTCATCTTAGTTGGAATTGATTATGTTTCCAAATGGGTTAAAGCCTTGGCTGCCCCGACAAATGATTCTAAGGTAGTTCTCAGATTTTTCAAGAAATTGATATTTCCGCGATTCGGAACACCCCGCGTTGTAATTAGTGATGGTGGATCTAATTTCATTGAACAAAGATTTGAACTACTTCTCAAGAAGTATGGGGTAATGTACAAGCTAGCCACCGCTTACCATCCTCAGACTAGCGGACAAGTTGAAATATCCAACCGGGAGATAAGCATATTCTTGAAAAAACCTTATCGCACACACGCACAAACTTGGCACTCAAACTTGACGATGCTTTATGGGCATACCGTACAACATTCAAAACTCCTATAGGTATATTCCTATTCCAGTTGATATATGGTAAATCGTGTCATTTACCAGTTGAGATTGAGCACAAAGCCTATTGGGCGGTACAACAACTGAACTTTGACGGAAAATAGACTGGTAAAGCCAGAAAACTCCAGCTTAATGAACTCGAGGAGTTTCGACAAGAAGCTTATGAGAACGCTAGAAGTTATAAAGAACGCATCAAAATATGGCATGATCAAAGGATTATAAGGAAGGAATTCTGCGAAGGTGATATGGTACTGTTGTTTAATTCCAGGATCAAGCTTTTTCCTGGTAAGCTTAGAACTAAGTGGACGGGACCATTCGTAGTACGGAAAGTTTACCCTCATGGTGCTGTAGACATTTTCCGAGAGCAAACTAGCACATTCAAGGTTAACGGACAAAAACTTAAGCATTACTTCCCATGCGAGCCAATACCAGAGGGGACTGCACTGGTCCTCACGGACCCTCCTTCACCGGAATGACAGTGACTAGGGTCAAGCTAACGGACCATTAAATCAGCGCTTCTTGGGAGGCAACCCAAGCATCTCATTCTAATTGAATTTATTTTCAACATCTTTTTGTCTTATTTTTATGTTTTGTGTTAGTTTAGTGTAGTTTGCATAGCTTTTCCTGCCACAAGTCTGAAATCTCTTATTCTAGCTGCTTAAATTCTTACTCGGTTTCATGGTTCTAATATCTAATATTGGTGGTAATCTTGCAGGTAATGCATATACACTATGTCGACACCACCCATCAAACTTAGAATGCCTGAATTGATGTTGGCATGGGAATCCCTGATAAGAAGCATTCACCGAGAAAGATGAAAGCTACACTCGCACCAATCAATTTTTAATCCATTCTATTTGGAAACCTATATGCATTCATGAATTGATCTTGTTTATCTTCAGCATTGGCGTTTAATTCTTATAAGAGTTGAAAAAGATGTTTGGGCCTTGTTGAACCCTTTTTCATTACTTGCATTGTTTGTTATAATTCTATTTATTTCGCTGCTGATATTGATGCTTTTACTTAGTTTGGAATGACACAGAAATATCGCAAACTGATGCAGTAAAGAGAGGCGTTTTCCTCTAGTTTTCCCAAAACCACCGGGGGAGGTCTTGACAGAAATCTCGACCGTGGTTCTAACTCGGTCCAACATTAGAAAACTTGCCGAGGAAATTACGGTAGGGAGAAGACTGGAGCCACGACCGTAACCAGCAACAAAGAATTTCACGAGAAAATCATGATTGGGGAACGCTGGAAGTCGTGACCAAGATTTTCCGAAGAGGCAAAATGAGACTTATCTACCGAAAGGTTCACAGCAGACTCGTAACTATGGTCATGGCTATAAAATCTGTGCAAATCCATACAGAAGAAATCACGGGTGGGTCATGACGAAAATCATGGGCAAAATTTCCAGAAGATGGAACGTATACAAATTTGACGAGAGCATCATGGCTGTCTCATGGTTGAAGTCACCGCCATGAAAATTCGCACCCAAAAAAAAATCTGCGAGGAGATCACGACTAGGTACTGATGAAAATCTCGACTGTGATTTTCCAACAAACGCTTCGACAAGAACTTCACGATCGGATCCTAACAGGAATCTCGGGCGCAAACCTTGGCAACTTAATGGATAAACCTGGCCAGCCCAACCCGTTAAGCTATCCATTTAAATTTCCCCCTAAATCTTTTCGCTAGGGTTCCCAACTCCTTGCCGTTTTTGTACATCGCGTCGACCCCACCTGCTCTGCCCCACCAGTCGCCGCCGGTTGCTTCACCGCCAACCACAGATTCTCTGGCGACTTTTCCGATCAACTTCGGCGTGCTCCCAATAGCAGGTTTTTCAGTTCTTATCCTGCTCAGACTCTGCTTTCTTTGATTTCCGTTCCTTTTGCATCTTCGCCACGCTGCTCAAGCAACCATGCCACCACGATAGAAGAATACCGAAAAACGTCCAGCTGGAGCTACCAGCCCTTGGCCTGAAGCACCGCAGCAGCAATCCGCCCCACCTAAGATCCAGATGGGGGACAACCACCAAGCAGCACGCTATCAAGTCCTCTCGAACAGGCGTGTAGTCAACACTAGCTACATTGATCCGCCTACCTTAGTTGCATTGGGTATTTTTAATGATCTGTTATGGATATTCCGTCAGTTTGCTTGGGGGCGTTTCTTGCAATACGCCCATCCTACTTACATTCCCTTCACTTTCGAATTTCTGAGCTCCGTTGAACTCAAGGTTTCAGCCCTTGATACGGATCTTGGGTTACTAACTTTTCCCCTAGAAAACACCGAGTACCGCCTCACTATTGCGGACCTGAACGACATTTTTGGATTCCCAGCTTATGCATCCATACTTGGTCCACCTAATTTCAACGAGGATATCTTCTGGCGTTGCATTTCATCCATGGCAGCTTACTCACCAAGGGACGCCAGAGCTTCCACCCTCTCAAACTCCTGTATCCACTATGTGCACCATTTACTCGCTCACTCGATCTTTGCGAGAGATGGGGATGGGATCGTCCGCCAGCCGGAATTGCTTTGCTTGTGGGGTCTTTTGCATGGTTTCTAGATAAAGGCCAGTTACCACCTTGCCCGGCAGTTTATGCGAGTTGCTCATGCGCAGAAAGGGATTATCTGCATCGGGGGAATGATCACCTTGATAGCACTCTCTTTAGGGCACAACCCATATGGGCAGCCGGCGCTTAGATCTTAAGCATCTTCTTTTAATGAAGATGATTGTTCGGCGAGGCGACATATACTATCTGACCTTTGCGGATACCACTATCAGTATGGCCCTTCCAAACTCTGCTAGAACTGATATCAGGGATAGCGCCAACTGGCGCCTTCATCCCGACTCTGCCGCACTGGAAGACCAGACTACACCACTCAACATGGACCCTAGCTCCTTTATCAGCGGACAGCCTCGGACCACAGCGCGCCCTTCTACGGACGATATGTTTCATCTTCTCCGGCAGGAGCAGCTAAATCAGGAGAACAGCTAACAACCCTGGTAGAAACGGTAAAATCTATTGAACTCTTCTTACACTGCAACATGTCCGGACCTCCACCACAAGAAGAGAATGAAGACGCTGACGATACCATCCATATCTCCGACTCCTCCGAGGAAGTTGACGACGATGATGATGACCCGGCCGAGTGCAGCGAGTAGGACTACACTTTAGTAAGTCTTCTCTCACCCCTTTTGATATATATCTATACTATATGCATCATGGATGGTGCAATATTTTGCTTGGAGAGGGGAGAGATTTACATATTTTGATGGATCGCTTTACTGTTTTTATGAGATGATGTTGTATGCACTGTATGGAAAACTTTGTGATGTATTGAACTGTCCTTGCCCATGTACGGTTGTACCAAACTTGCCAACTTTAAACTCCTTTACTGCTGGACGTACATCGAACATTATGGACTTTGTTGACACTATACTCCTTCATGACAAATATGCTATTTTTATTATGTTTCGATTTCACGAGGACACTGTCATAATGCATTTCTTTATGCCTTGTTGATAGACCTAGACGCTTTGATGACATGCTATATTTATCCGATGTGATTTCATGATTTTGTTGATAAGCTTTGAACCTTGTTGATGATTACTTCATTCTGGCTAAATTTTACAAAATTTTTGAATGATGTTTCTATTTTTGGGTTCATTTACCTCATTTACAATTGATTCTTATTTGTGATTCATTTACCTAATTCAAGATTGATTTATACTCCCACACTACATTAAGAGCATCTTTCATGATAAACAACTAGTCACTCGATCCCTTATACACTGAACACTTAAGGATTGAATTTTGATAAAGCTTTGAATCTAGGAAATATCTGTGTACCCACATGAGTACTATTTGTTTGGATAATTATGGACCAAAACCACTTGACACACCTTACCACTCTTGGAAAACTCTTGGTATTAGTTTTGGTTTGAGCTCCTCTAACTTGGCACCGCACAAGAAATAAAGAGAAAGAAAAGAGAGGAAAACAAAAGGCAGTGGTACCAAAGTTACAATTTGGCACTGCCCAGCAAAAAAGAGAAAAGAAGAAAAAGAGCAGTGGTACCGAAGTCTTAACTTGGCACTGCCACTAAAAGAAAAAAAAAGAAAAGAAGAGAAGGGCAGTGGTACCGAAGTTGTGACTTGGCACTGCAAATCAAAACAAGAGAAAAGAAAGGCAGTGGTACCGAAGCTACAGCTTCGCACTACAGAAGAGAAAGAAAGCAGTGGTACCAAAGTTATAAGTAAGGCCTTTACTACTACCTTAGAGTTTGCCATCTGGGTGCTTTAAAGTAGGATCAGTGCTTCATGTGGGGAGGAACTATTTTTATCCAATATTATCGTACAACTGTTGTCCATAGATTTGACCTAGATACTCTGTTTTTCATCTTGATAACTTTAAAGCCTACAGTGATTTGTGCATCCTGTGACTAGCTGTGATTATTTAGCAATTATAGATCATTAGGGAGTATAACTTCAGTTGAACAATCCCCATGGAATTCCATTTCTTTCTTTTTGCTTGAGGACAAGCAAAGATTTAAGTCGTAGGTATTCTGTTGACACAGATTTATATAGCATTTCAAGTATGATTTTACAGTCAGAATCACCAATATTTCTGGGCTTTCTGCCTCATTATTGCCTTAATTGCCGTACATCTATGGAATCTATACCCCTCTTGGTATTTTCACGTTTTCAGGTCAAAACGACCATAATGAGGGTGGATTCTGGGACTTCTGTAGTAGAGGAGCTCATCCTAATTCAAGATGATCCTAACCAGAAGTTTTCCGATTCATTGAAGCCTTTGTTGGAAATCACGACCGGATCGCGATCAGAATCATGCCCGTGATCCCCACTATGCCTGAAGCTGAAACTGATAAATCATGACCGGGTCACGACCAAATTCACGCCCGAGATCGTGGACCCGCCTGTTACGAAATCACGAATTTTACCCAGATTTTTTTGACCTAACCCTAAGGGAAGCTCAGGGGCGTTAAGGACCTTTCTCCCCCATTGACAAAGGAGGCGTGGAGCAGCTTTTGGCGATGGATTTGGTCACGAAATCATGATTTCGTGGAGGATGGGCGGCTGAAGCTTTGCAGGGTATGGGAAGTGCAGCGAAGACTTATTTCTCTACTGAAAAGCTGCAGTGGCTTTGCAGAATCTAGAAAATAGTAGCAGCCCACTTGGAGAAGGTGATAAAGAGCCTTGAAGAAAGGAGAGCAAAGGGGATTCGCACTGGTGAAGAGAAAGGGGGAAATTGCTGTGCTTGGAGAGGGAGGAGAAGAAAGAGCCACGCATCTGCCTTCATTGAAGATCTTTTCCTGCGTGAGCATCTCAGAGACAAGTTGTAAGAAGGATCTTAGATCTGCACTTAATTTGCTACCTTATTGTATAACCTTTTCAAGATATCTCATGATCTTACCTTTCTATTGCAACTCCTGTGCAAATCTGTTATTATGCGTAATGTTCATACTTGAGAATATTGTTTATGCTGTTACCATGAATATGATAGGCTAAACTCTCAATTCAGGATGTGGGAGTAGCCCTTTGACGATTTATTAGCTTAGTAGTCTTGCTCCAAGAACCAATATCACAGCTCGATCTTATGTGTGCATCTTGCCTGTGTCATTCGAAAGAATGCACTTGAGCCTTTCCCGCCTCAGTCGAGGTTCGTAAATCAGAGAATCACGGGGAAATGCACTGATTGTCTGTACTCGACTAAGGCATCGTTAGGGTCTTAGATGTATCGGGGAGACTAAAAATCCAACCGCACGTCGGAAGTATTTGGTTGAGGGTTTATCAAATCCGTTTGCACGCTATGCCTACGTTGCCCGAAAGGGAATATTTGAGCCTTTTAGTTTCTCGTGTGGGGTTCATAAATCAGGGGCTAAGGAAAATCCGCTTGATGCGAACTGCACTCTCCTTGTGTTAGCTTCTAGATCCTAGATGCACCTGGCGACGCGAAAGCGTGTCAATACGTTGGATTGCTTAGGAATGCTACGCCTGGACTGCCCAAGAGGGTGTGCTTGAGCTAGAGGTTATACAGGAGAGGTTTTT
Organism: Costus lasius; assembly: GCA_027563935.2. NCBI lineage: Eukaryota > Viridiplantae > Streptophyta > Magnoliopsida > Zingiberales > Costaceae > Costus > Costus lasius. The sequence goes on from CM050448.1 coordinate 107,224,054, forward strand.
AAGACAGGAATTCTTGAGGAGGATCTGATGACATGCATTTATATAGTATTTTTAGCATACTTTTACTATCAATTATCTCTCTTTTCTATCATGTTTTTACTCATTTTGGCTTAAAATCTTTTGTTTGTTCAAAATCTTCACCTTTCTTTGCTTTCGTCATATTTCTGGTGAAAACGCCTACAAATCGATAGATTTTAATGAATCCAAGCACATGGATGATTTCTACAAGTCAAGACAAAGCTGCCCATAAAATTTCACGTAAATCGAAGCATGTTTAGAAAAATATGGCCCTACCAGTAATTTTACGGTCGTATTTTCTAAACGTATAGAAGAAATTACGGCCCTACCCATAATTTTCATCAAGGCCATATCAGATATCCAACAGAGAGTTTCACGACCTATGGTGTGAAATATTTCATGGCCAAAATTCTATAACCCAGAATTGAACAGAGCGTTTCACAGCCGCCTGTGAAAATTTTTATGGCCGTAATTTTTTCCACCAATTTCGGATTTGACTTCATTTCTCATCCGATTCGATCCATTTTTGAGCCAAATTTTGGGGAAACCTTAATACAAGGATGGGGAACTATTTAAGGAAGCTTTCGGCTGAGTTTGAGGACTTTTTGGCAAATTTTCAAGGTAAAATCGAAGAGGAGGCGAGATCTAGGGCATAGAGCGGCGACCAGCGATTCTACACCGAAAAAGCTTCGATTTCAAGGATTGTTTGCGACGATCTTCATCAGGAAGCATTGATCCTTGTCTTCCTTTGTCTTTTTCGTATTATTTAGCCAATTTGTAATCACAAACATGGAATTCTTAAACGTGAACATGCGTAACATGTCGGTGTAAACTTTTATTCAGGATTAAGGGTATAGCCCTCTTGTTTTCATGATTTGATTGTTTTATACCATCTTATGAAGTTATTTACTCTTGTTAGATTCGATTATTGTTGTATTAATCACATGATAATTACTGACTATGATTCTCATGTCTTAGATGTTTCAAGAAGTATTGAGAAGTGAATTGAGACATCGGATCTACAATATTTGAACAAGTTGATTTGAACACGAGAGTAGTTCGAATTAACTTGAGGGACTTTATTGATTTGTCAAGAGTTCATTGGGTTTGTCTTGAGTTAATAACCACGAAAGTAGGGGATTAATTCAGACAAACACTTGGATTGTACTACTGAGAAGGGGCAATCTGTACTACCAAGAAGTGAAATAACACAAAAATAAAAATTGTGAATAAAAATGAGAGATAGTGCTTGGGTTGCCTCCCAAGAAGCGCTAAGTTTAAGGTCACTAGCTCGACCGGAGACTTTCATCATGGTGTCGACGGTGAATCAGTGCCAAAGTATAGAGCATGTAATTTCTTGCGTTTCCGATGTCTATAAAGTATGTCCACAAAAGTAACTATCCAAAGTAATAGGTGGTTCATTGTCATCTTGAGCAATCTGTGTATACAAAAATAAAAGTTAATACCCACAATATCATCAAAAGAATACCCTATAGCTTTTCTAAATTTATCTATCATGGAACTTGTTTGTTTTTCATGCTCCTCTGCCTCATCAATTATAGAAAAAGTAAAGTCTAGGCCCAGAAATTCATACCTTGCATTATTTGGAAGAGTTCTGATTTCAATTTTTGGATTTTTACTTACCTCAAGAGCAGCATGGTATGAATTTTTCTGGTTCTACCTTATGCATGTCAATGGCAGGAATTGAATCAAGTGATTGAGAGTAAGCTTTAACAATATCTTCATCATCCATTATACAAATTTCCATGTGGCTTTCACTAGTTTGGGTGACATTAGTTTCCTCAACCATTTTATCCAAGATGTTTACATCACTACATGACCCAAATTACTTACCAACTATACACCGGTTCTTGTTCCCTACTTTGTTGATCTAACTTCTCTTCATTACTTGGTTGCTCAATGGGTTCTAATCTTTGATCTTCCTCACCTGGAGTGATGTTACTTGCCTGAGGCTCTTCTAATTGTTTAGCCTGCGGAGCTATTTGGTTCGCTAACATCAACTAGCGGGTTTTAAGAGATTTCATCTCAGATGCCAGATTCTTGAAGGACTCATTGATATATATGAAGTTATCATTTTGCTTCTCAAATTGTTGTGCAAAACTTCCGTTCTACTTCTCAATCTGTCGTGCAAAATTTTCATTCTGCTTTGTCTATGAGGCAATAAAAGTCTCCATCATAACTTCCAAGTTAGATTTCTCTGGTTGATAGAACTGCCTAAATTTTTGTCTGAACACCTTTTCTTGGTCTATCAAGTTTTCAAGTAGAGTCTCAAGCTTGGATTTCTCAGGTTGATTGAACTGTCTTTCTTCAAATTCTAGAGGTGGTCCAAAGTTCGGTTGAAAGATATGATTCTGATCATTCTCATAACAATAGTTCGATTGATTTCTCCAATCCGGCTCATAGGTATTGGAGTATAAATCATTCTGTGGCCATGAGTTGAAGTTACCGTTCATGTAGACTTGCCCTAAAGATGGATTTAAGCAAGGAGGGATCTCTGACATAATAAATAAAAATCTAGTCTAGCAATTCTTAGAATGAGAAGAAAACAAAGAAATAAAAATCAAAGAAATAAAAATCTAAAACATAATAAATAAAGTATTTACAAAAAATTACAGTAAAACATAATAAATAAAGTAATCACAAAGAGAATAAAACAAAATTGTAGTAAAATATCTAGTCTAGCAATCCTTAGAATGAGTCAATATTGGCGAAATTGGTCCCTGGCAACGGCGCTAAAAACTTGATGTGATCCGCAAGTGCACGGATAAATCGAAGTAATAAAAATATCGATCCCACAAGGACCAATGACCAAGTACTAATTTATCTTAAGATCATTAGTTAGATAGTTTGAAAGAGGGTTTAATTTTTGTAAAAGAGAAAATGAAAATACGAATGGGTTGCAATCAAATTATGGATAATCAGAACTTCGGGTTCACCACACTATGTTTCATGACATATTATAATTAAAATATCTTAAAAAGGATTTACTGTGTTGAAGGAGATTTATCCGCATGTACAGATTGCCTCCTCTCAGCAGTAAATCCGGTGTTTATCTGAATTAACCCCCTACTCTCGTGGTTGTTCACTCAAGATAAACTCAATGGGTTCTTGATAAATCTAAGAAATCCCTCAAGTTAATTCGAACTACTCTCGTATTCGAATCAACTTGTCCAAAAACTATAGATCCGACGCCGCAATTCACTTATCAGTACTTCTTACGACGTCTCTAAGCATGCAAATTATAACCAATAATCAACATGTAATAAGCATAACAATAATTGAATCTAACAAAAGTAAATTATTTCATAACAAAAGTACTTCTTACGACGTCGCAATTCACTTATCTGAATTAACCCCCTAGTCTTGGAGAAAAAGTTACACTAGCATGGTGTTCATATTCATGTTGTAAAAATTCATATTTTGATTAAAAAATTGGCAAATAAAAATAGAAATCAATAAGGAGGATGTAGTATGATGCTCCCTCATGAAGGTCCATGCCCATCGGCCGAAAAAATGGAGTTTTTCCGGTGAAGAAACGCCTCCCATTGCCGTTCATCCTAGATTTTGCCCCTTTGTCGATTTCGCCTTAAATCCTTACCAAAAGCCCCCAATAATTGCTCCTTATGTTGCTTAAATAGTTCCCCATCACTTAATTAGGGTTTCCCCAAAATTTGGCTCGAAAACGGATCGAATCGAACGAGAAACGAAGTCAAATCCGAAACTGGCGGATGAAATTACGACTGTGAAATATTTCACGGGGGGCCGTGAAACGCTCTGTTGAAATCTAGAATTTTTACCCGATAAAATTATGGCCATAAAAACTTTCACGGAGGGCCGTAAAACACTCTGTTTAATCCCGTATTTTTGCTTGAAGAAATCACGACCGTGAAATATTTCACACCCTAGGACGTGAAACATTATGTTGAAATTTGATTTGGCCTTGATGAAAATTACTGGTAGGGCCATAATTCCTTCTGTATGTTCAGAAAATATGGCCGTAAATATTTTCATAGGGGCCGTATTTTTCTAAACAAGCTCCGACATGCATGAAATTTTATGGGCAGCTTCGTCTTGACTTGTAGAATTCATCTGCACGTTTGGATTCACCAAAATCAATCGATTTGTAGGTGTTTTCACCTGAAATATGACAAAAGCGAAGAAAGGTGAAGATTCCGAACAAACAAAGGGATTTAAGCCAAAATATGTGAAAGCATGATAGAAAAGAGAGATAAGTGATAGTAAAAGTATACTAAAAACACTATATAAATGCATATCATCACCTTTCGGCCTACTTGGCACATCTAGGACCCTAATACTCTCACAGGGCGAGTACATGTTTATCCAAAGGGATCCCCCCAGATTTCATGATTTTGATGATTATTTTTTCCATGTAGAATACTATCATGTTATAGAGGAATGGTGTATTTTTTTTTTCATTAAACATTAACCCATTCCAATTACACAAAACTCTATATATAACTTGAACTTAACTCAATTAAAATAAACATTTATATTTTTTTTATTTTCATTGACACATGCAATCCATACGCTACTATAGTTTCAATATTGCCCTTATTCAATCAAGTGCTAAAAACTTGAATAGGCCGATTATGGCCCCATTTGGCCAGCTTCTATTTCTAGCTTCTACTGGCTGAAAAAGTGCTAGTTAAAAAGATGCTGGCTGAAGAAGTTTGAGGGTGTTTAGATGCACAACTTATGGTTAGGTTATTATATTTATAATAAATAATTTTTTATTAAAAAAATTATTAAGATGAAAATTATATGACTAAATTTGTATTTAGCATTTTATGCTTAACTTAGGTTAAAGTATTGCTAATTAGTTTACATTATTTAAAATTTATAAAACTAATAAGTCAATTTTTGATATTCACATGTAAGATTTTAATAATAAAAATATATTTTAAATTATTAAAAATATGAAATTATGATCATGTTGTGGGTTGGAACATACATTTTATTTGTGGGTTGGAATAGGAGTCGAGGCAAAGAAGCAGTGGGAGTAGCTTCATCCCTGCTTCTCAGCTACAGTGCTAACTTGTGGGCAATGGCGGATCTACATTATAGCTAGTGCGGGCAAATGCCCCCCTGCCCAGATTTTTAATTCTAATATACATATAATATCTAATAGATATTGCCCCCACTAGATTAAAATATATGCCCCAATTGGAGGTTTTGCAGTGTGCTAGCAAACTTAAGCTGGTAGGTAAGAAGTAGACATTGACTTCTTGTATAAATTATATGGCAACAAATATTTTAGCATGTTGGGCACGCTAACACAGTTTTAGAAATTTATGACTATTCATCTTCTTCCGACTTCACCCTTCATGCCTTCTTCCGTTCTTCCCTCATCTTCTTCCGTTCTTCTGGCTTCACCCTTCACGGCTTTGAAATTTGAATACATTTCTTTGAATACCTACTTCAGATTTACTACTTCCGTTCTTCCGTTTGTACTTCGTAACATATCTGGCGATTGGCGAAGGATGCCTTCATCTTCTTCTGACTTCAGATTTCAAGGAAGCTTGCTGTTGCCTATTGGATTTCAGATTTAGGGGTCGGATTGGTTGTAGTAAAATGCAAGTAGTTGCAGTGCTTGGATCTCTCATTCGCGACGGTATTATTTGATCATATTTTTTTTTGCATACTTTAGCCCCACGTTTTTGCTTTTTCTACTGTTGATATTGCCATGATCAATTTTTTCTGTCCTACAGTTGCCACATCTCAAAGATTTGAGCCTAGTAGGATGCTTAAGTATAAATGTTGAAGGGTTTGCATCGCTAAAGCAAGAGTGCAAATCGCTACAGCCTACAGATATTTACCATCTTTGTTGTTTCATTATGCAAAACCAAGCTTATCAAAATCGCGAGTTGACTCGTCCGAGTCAACGAGTTTACGTGTTGGCTGCGGGCTAGCGAGTCAACTCGGCAATAGAAACATTTTTTAAGGTTAACTCAGTCAAAATCGCGAGTCAAGTCGGTAAAATCGGTTGACTCGGACGAGTTGGACCGAGTTAATCGAGTTAACTCCTTGCAGCTAACGAACCGTCATTCGCTTCGTCTTCCGCAAAACAAAAAAGGAAACAGAGGGAGAAAAGGAAAACAGAGGAGATTTCAAGCAATTTCGTTCCTTTCTTGTGCGATCTTCTGCTTCGTTCCCGCTCGTGTGGTTTGCTTCGTCGCCGCCAAGAACTGACTCGCATCGCCAGCCGCTAGGAGCTTCGCCCGCCAGGTAATAGCGATCTTCTGCTTTGTTCCCGCTCGCGTGGTTTGCTTCGCTGCCGCCAGGAACTGACTCGCATCGCCAGCCAGGTAATAGCGATCTTCTGCTTCATTCCCGCTCGCGTGGTTTGCTTCGCCGCCGCCAGGAATTGACTCGCATCGCCAGCCGCTAGGAGCTTCTCCTGCCAGGTAATTAGGATTTGCACCCCCCCCCCCCCCCCGGAGCGTGGAAACCCTTCTCCGTCCGCCTTTCCGCTTCTCCTCTCCCGACACTGTAGCCCTGCCTCTCATGTTGTTTTTTTATTATTTCTGAATGAAGATTCAGCACTCCCTGTTGCTTGCACATTTATTACTATACCGCAACTAATTATTTTTCTTGCTCAAGATTCGTCACTCTCTGTTGCTCTCTGTTGCTGTACCAAATAAAAGAAAACATTCATCACTCTTTGTTACTGTACTGAATAAATACATCATAAGCCTTATGCTGATTTCCCCTGTAATTAGCTTAGTTAGTTTTTTATTCTCTGCCCAATCAGCATGTTCTTATACGTAGATTTATTACATTCATCATGATCTACTTAGTGTTCCACAACATATTAATTTATATTATTTTATTTTCATGATAGATTGATAGAAATATCAAATATGTCTAGCAACAGCAACAAATTAAAAAGAAAGAATGTTGCTGGGAATCGATCTGATATTGGTTGGGAACATGGTATTGAAGTTGAAAATAATTCAAGAAAAATTAAGTGTAAATTTTGTGAGAAATTCATTACTAGAAGAATATATCGTTTTAAACATCATTTGGCTTGCACTAGAAAGGATGTTGAGGCGTGTAGAAGTGTTCCAGATGAGGTGAAAAAACAAATGATGAATGTGGTTGGAAAACTTGCACTTGATGCAATTAATAAGCATAGTAGTATTCATGACATTGGAGAGGATATTAGAGAAGAAAGCCAAGAAACCAATGCAAATAAAAAAGGAAAAAATATCTTAGAATCTTTTGTGAAAACAAGTGCAGCTCAACATATTACAATAAACAACATGTTCAAGAAAGATTTAAGAGATGAAGCCTGTCAACAAATTGCAAGATTTTTTTTACACAAGTGCTATTCCTTTCAATTGTGTTAAAAACCCAGAGTTTGTTAAGATGCTTGAACTAGTTGGTAAATATGGTTGTGGTTTTAAACCACCATCTTATCATGAGATTAGAGAGACACTTTTGAAAAAAGAGGTGAAGAAGACCACAGACATGCTTGAAGAATATAAACTTGAATGGAAAAAAAATGGTTGTTCAATTATGTCAGATGGATGGACAGATAAAAAAAGAAGATCAATTTGTAACTTTTTGGTAAATATTCCTAAAGGAACTATTTTTTTATCTTCAATTGATACATATGACATTTCTAAAACTGCTGAAAAAAATTTTGAAATGCTAGATGAGGTTGTTGAGAAGGTTGGAGAAGATAATGTTGTACAAATCATCACTGATAATGCGGCAAATTACAAGGCTACTGGAGAGATGTTGATGCAAAAGAGAAAAAGATTATTTTGGACACCATGTGCTACACATTGTATACATTTAATTCTTGAAGATTTGGAAAAAAAATTAGCACTCACCGATTGACCATTTGTAAAGGAAGAAAAATTACTTCATTTATTTATTCAAGAACCTTACTGATTTCAATGTTAAGACATTTTACAAAAGGGAGAGATCTAATTAGGCCAGCAAGAACTCGATTTGCCACATCATACTTAACTTTGGGATGCCTTAGTGACTTAAAAGGTTCTTTGATAAATATGTTCACTTCTACTCAATGGAAGGCATGCAAGTTTGCAACACTTGATGAAGGAAAAAAAATTCAGCAAGTTATTTTGGATACTAAATTTTGGAGGGACATTTTGACATGCCTTAAAGCAGCATTTCCACTTATTAAAGTGCTTCGATTAGTTGATTCAGATGAGAAACCAGCCATGGGCTTTATTTATGAGGAGATGGATCGAGCAAAAGAAAAGATTCAATCAAATTTTAACAATATCAAGAAGAGATAACCTTAAATTCTAGTATCTAAGTTTTAGTATTTATGTCTTTAACTTTTTTCAATTGTCTTTTCAACAGATATGAGCCTATTTGGGAAATTATTGATAATAGATGGGATATACAATTGCATAGGCCCTTGCATGCAGCTGCCTACTATTTAAATCCTCAATTTCAGTATAATTCAAACTTCAAACCAGATGCTGAAGTGAAAAGAGGACTATATAATTGTCTAGCAAGAATGGTCCCTTCTCTTGATGAAAGAAGGAAGATTGATTTGCAGCTTGAAGATTTCAAGGAAGCAAAAGGATTATTTGGTATTGAAGCTGCAATCTTGGCCAGAGAGACTAAACTTTCTGCAAAATGGTGGGATTCATATGGTGATAATTGTATAAAGTTACAAAGATTTGCAATTCGAATCTTAAGTTTAACATGCAGCTCTTCTGGATGTGAGCGAAATTGGAGCATATTTGAAATGGTTAGTAAATCAAATTTATCTATTTAGCAATATATTAATTGGTTTTTTTTATGCATAACTAATGTATAATTTTATATTTTATAGGTTCATACGAAGAAAAGAAATCGATTGCATCAAAGTAAGATGAATGACTTGGTTTTTGTGATGCATAACTTGAAACTGAAAAATCAAAATAAGAAAAGGACATTTAGAGAAGCTACTTTTGATGAGCTCCCTTCTGATGATGAATGGATAATAGAGACGGAAGATGGACAACCAAGTTCAACAACAAATAATTGGCTTAATATTCTCACATCTGAAGATAATGAGTTGAGACTTGGAGATCAAGAGGTGCAATTTAGTGATCAAGATATGGAAGAAAATATTATTGTTGAAGAAAATGAACAAGTCAATCATTCAAAAGACTTAGAGTTGAATTTGGATGAAGGCCATCACCATGAGGATGAGATAAATGAGGAGGATGAAGAGAGTGATGAAGATTTTGATGTTCAAGCTACAAAAAATTTATTTTAGTTTTTGTATGATCAATGATGTTCTTTACTTTATTTTATATTTTGGAATTTGAATGTCATTTTGGCTTAGACTTCACCATTTAGTCTTTATTGTTTACTATTTTACTTTTAAAAACATACACTGTGAGTCTGTGACACATTTCTTTTATAATCATTTGTTGATGTTATGGTTATATTTTAGAATTGGTATTTTGTAAATCTTTATATTGTATACTTTAATATATGCACATAATTTATAAAATATTATTATTATATTATAATTGTAGGATCTTACAATCCTACGACCCGACCTTACGATCCGATCCTATGGAGCCTCTACCGTTCCTAGGTAGGATTGCGATCCTGATAACCTTGTGCAAAACAGTTGTCAGCTTCTTTTTCTTACTTAACCAGACACCAGTCAAATTGTTGTGATCGATCAATAGATTAGTAGTCAATATGAATATGTCATTCATGCTTATGGAACATGATATTCTTTGTATGCATATCATCTTCTATGAATTAGAGCATTTAACAAATTTCCATAGTGTCTTTTCCCTTGTGCTATGACTTGTGACAACAAGTGCTTATGTTTATGTTTCGATGTGTTTGCATTATAAAGCATTCATTGACCAAATATTGCCATGTTTTAGAATGACTACATAAGCATTATCTAATGCCAAATATTGCCATGTTTTAGAATGTTTTATATATTTTTTTATGACAAATGACAAATATAATATTATATACTAAATAATTCTTTTTATTATATTTTGAATAGGATATGGATAAATTTCTTAAAAGAAAATCTGTAATAGATAATGAATAGAGTCTTAAGGAAAAAAATTATAAAGCCAAAGAAGAACCATCCAAGCAATCACATACTGAGATTAATACAGAAGATCTTCCTATTAATCCAGGATTGAGAATTAGAATTTCTAAATATCATCCTAATGATCGAGATAAGATAAGAAGAGCATATTTACAAAAGGGACCATGTCAACCTCAAAAACATGATTTTCCTCAAAAGAAAATTGGAAATACATTTAGAATATTTTGTCCTTCTTGGTTTAATGAGTATGCAAATTGGCTAGAGTATAGTATTTCAAAAGATACAGCTTTATGTTTATGTTGTTATCTCTTTAAGCCAGATTTAAACAATCAAGGAAGTGGAGATTCTTTTATTACTAAAGGGTTTTCAAATTAGAATAAGAAAAAAGATTTAAGATACATATTGGTGGTCCTGATAGTTTGCATAATCAAGCTTTAAAAAATTGTTATGCCTTGATGAAGCAAAGTTAGCATATAGAAACTATTTTATCCAAGCAATCTAACCAAGTTTGAACTATGTATCGCACTCGTTTAAGTGCATCAATTGATTGTATAAGATTTCTTTTGCGCTAAGGTTTGACTTTTCGTGGTCATGATGAGTTTGAAACATCAAATAATCAAGGCAGCTTTCTTGAACTTCTTAAGTTCTTAGTTGAGCATAATGAGTCAATAAGTAATGTGGTTTTATAAAATGTACCAAAAAATCATCAATTGATTGCCCCTGATATTCAGAAAGATATTGTAAATGCTATTGTACATGAAACTACAAATGCTATACTTAACGAGATTGGAGATGACTTATTTGCAATTATTGTAGATAAATCAAGAGATATCTCCAATAAAGAACAAATGGTAGTTGTTTTACGTTTTGTAGATAAAAAAGGAAGAGTTTTGGAAAGATTTTTTGCTATTATACACGTTAGTGATACAAGTGCTATATCTTTAAAAGTAGCAATAGAATCTTTGCTTTGTAAGCACGGGCTAAACTTAACAAAAATTCGATGTCAAGGTTATGATGGTGTTAGTAATATGCAAGGTGCATTGAATGGTTTAAAAAGCTTTAGTCTTAGAGAGAATTCATCAGCATTCTACATTCATTATTTTGCGCATCAACTCCAACTCACACTTGTTGTTGTTTCAAAAAAATGAGATTCAAGTTACTTCACTATTTAATTTAGTATCTATTTTATTGAATATTGTTGAAGGCTCATATAAACGTGTTGACATGCTTTGAGGGAAACAACTTGCTAAAGTGAAAGATGGATTAACAAAAGGAGAACTGAAAAGTGGTTACGGTTTGAATCAAGAAACTTGTTTGAAACAACCAAGTGATACTCGTTGGAGCTCACATTATAATACACTGATAAATGTGACTATTATGTATCCTTTTATCATTGATGTGCTTGAGATAATTATGGAAGATGGTTTAAGTTCAGAGCAACGTGCTGAAGCAAAAGGGCTTTTAGAATTAGTGCAAACTTTTGATTTTGTGTTCACTTTGCATTTAGTGAAAAATATTTTGGGTATCACAAATGAATTATCACAAGCATTACAGAGAAAAGATCAATATATTATTAATGCAATGACATTAGTTAGAATTTTTAAACAACGCCTACAAATAATGAGAGACAATGGATGGTAACTCTTATTAGATGAAGTCTCTAGATTTTATAAAACTAATGAAATTGATATTCCTGATATGACTGCAATATTTGTGGCAAAAGGAAGACGACGTCATGAAATTCAACAAGTGCTTAATATAGACAAATATCGTACTCGATTGTTTTATGTTGTTTTAGATTGACAACTTCGAGAACTTGATGATCGATTTAATGAAATAAATACTGAATTACTGATATGTGTGGCATGTCTTAGCCCAGATGATTCTTTTTCAGCTTTTGATAAGCAAAGATTAATTCGTCTTGCCCAGTTTTACCCATCTGAGTTTTCTGCTATGGAGTAGATTGTACTTGAAAATCAGCTTGAGACTTATATATTTGAAATGCACACAAGTGATGAATTCACAATAATAATAGGAATTGTAGCCCTTGCAGAAAAGTTGATTGAATCAAAAAGAAATTAGCTCTTATTTTGTCAGTCGCTACTGTCACAGTGGAAAGAGCTTTTTCTACCATGAAAATAGTGAAAAATAGATTATGGAATCGAATGGGAGATAGTTGGATAAATGATTGCTTAGTCACTTATATTGAGAAAGGTATCTTTGATACTATCGACAATAAATTAATTATTCAAATATTTCAGTCAATAAAAAATCATCCAGGATAGTTGTAATCTCTATGTAAGTATATTCAAACTTGCAAAATTTTTTGTTTCTATTTATGTTTTACTTTTGAGTGTAATATTTTGTATCTGTATATATATTGTCCCCACTTAGCTCCGGGTCCTAGATCTGCCACTGCTTATGGGTTGGAACAGAGAAGCTGTAGGGCCAAACGCTTCAGCTTCTTGATTTCTGCTAGCTACAAAGCCATAAGCAGGCTCAGAAGCTAGGCTAAACCGGACCTATAACTATAGGAGATAAAAAAAACTCAAATTGAACCCAAATTTTTATTATTTATATATTTTGTTTAAATAACCTAAGACAAAAGCTACTCAATTGAGAGTATTTGTGTGTTTGGCAAAATTTTTCCCCTTGCTTTTTGTTCTTATCGTGATTTGATTATTTTTTTACTTATATATAATTTTTTAAATTCAGTTTCTGCTGGTAGCCGAACAAACTGAAGAAATGGTACCCAACTTAGGATTCCTAACCTAGTACTCTAATCGTCGTTTGATCCACTTTACAATGGACACAAATCTCGATGCAAATTTCTTCGTTAGCCTCTCGTTACTCATCATTGATACACAGAATTTATTGTTGAGACAAAACTTTTTCGTTGATACATATATAAATTTTTCGTTGATACACAGAAAAACTTTTCGTTGATACATAGAAATTATTTTTGATACATAGTTTAAATTATCGTTGGTACACAGAGAAATGTTTGTTAATACACAAAATTCATTGATACACATAGAAATTTTTCTTTGATATACGGAAAAATTTTCGTTAATATATAGAAATTTATCATTGATACACATAAAATTCATTGATACACATAAAAAATTTTTGTTGATATACAAAAAAATTTTTTGTTGATACATAAAAATTTTTTATACACATAAAAAATTTTCGTTGATACACAGACATAAATTTTTTGTTGATACACATAAAAATTTTTCATTGATACACATAGTTTAATATTTCATTGATATAAGTTAATTTATCATTGATATATCAGTGGAAAATAACGGAATAGTTAATTGAAAATTTTATATTCAGATCTGTATCCATCAATAAAGTGGATCAAGTAAATCCAAGAACGCTTAGGCCAGTTCTTCGGACAAACTTGGCTTTGGGAATTTTTACTCCATCCTATGCTTTGCATAAATTCGGGAAAAAAAATCCTAGCCTGGGTACCCAGACTAGGATTTCTATGCTGGGTACTTTCGTTTTGATTTTAAAAAAAAAATTAAAAAAAAATTATAGAAATAGTCTACACACTTTAAGCTATCCAATGGTATCAATATTTGAGTAGTTTAGATTACATACAATGAGAAATTACCCTAAACATTATTGCATAAAAAATAAAATATTATTTTCTATATAAAAATGTTTAGAGTAATTTCTTATTATGCATAATCTAAACTATCTCAATATTAATATCATTGGACAGCTGAATGTATAGATTATTTCTATAAAAAAATTCAAAAAAAAAAATATTTTTCTTCAATTACGAAGCACCCAGCATAGAAATCCTAGCCCAGCTAGGCCATTTTCTCTAAATTCGGCCAACGTCTTCTCAAGTCTTTGGTCGACAATGTGCATTGACATTATGGCTAGTTCCTTCACAGCCAAACAACTAGTACACAAAAGGATTCCCAACCCCAATTATTAATGTTTCCTTCAATACTCACCCAATCCTTTTTCCTTTCCACCTGTAGTAGCTACTCATCAACTTTATTCAACCTCCATTATTCAACTAACTTTTATGAATAAAAAAAATGAACTTAGGTGACTTTTATAGAGGAAATTTTGAGCCCTTCGATTCAACACTTGAACCGATTAAGATAACTTGCATAGCTACTAAAGGCTCCTACTATTTACGAAAAGAAATTTGCTTAAACATCTTTCCTTCAATGTATAAGAATCATCGTATGATAAATGATAAAGCAAAGTAATAACAAATGATATGGTGTGTGCAACTAAGAAGATAAATGGACAACAGCTTAGAAATAAGAGTTGTGAATATATTGATTATTTAAATGAATACTCTAAAAATAAGGTATTTAGATGAGTTGCTAGCACAAAATCTAGTATCTTTAGTGTATAATCTAGTATGAAAAATGAGTAGAAAGTATGTTCTTAGACTGTAAGGCCTTGGTTCCTAGAAGAAAAAAAAAATAAGAGAACGGAAAAATAAGAGAAAGGAAAGAGGGGGAGGAGGGAAGCATAAATCACATGCAAACACACATGAACATCTTCTTGCTAAGAGAGGAAAATGGAGGGGCACAGGCGGCAATGGAGGCGACAAGGTAGGAGCTGGAGGCGGAGGCGACGATGGAAGGCGGGAGGCAAGGTGGGAGCTGGAGGCGATGAGGCAAGGTTGAGGAGGGAGGCGAGGTTGTGGAGGGAAGGAGGGAAGGTAGGAGGTTGAGGCGGACGGGAGCGAGGCTGGCGACATTATGCTGAGGCGACGGGAGGCTGAGGAGGGAGAGGGAAGGAGGACAAGGCGACGAGAGGCTGGCGACGGGCAACTGAGGCAACAGGAGGCTGGCAACATAAGGTTGAGGCGACAGGAGGGAGAGGGAAGGAGGACGAGGCGACGAAAGGCTGGCGACGGGAGGGAGAGGGAAGGAGGACGAGGCAACACCGACGGGAGGGATAGGGAAGGAGGTGAGACGACAGAGGGGTTGGCGAGCTCGAGCGATGGGAGAAGGGAGGAGGGAGAGGGAAGGAGGAGGGCGGCACCGACAAGAAGGCACCGATGAGGAGGCACCAACGAGGAGGGGAAAGAGGATGGTGGCGCCAGCGAAGAGGGAGAGGGATGGAGGAGGGGTGGCAGTGAGCAACGAACAGTATCGTTGTCGCATAGGGACTTAGCATGCGTGTGTAGTCGATGCATTTTTGCTTGATTTGGGCGGAAACTGAAAGTAGGGAAAAGTAAGCTATTTTCCTCTCCTCTTTCTCTCCATTAAATTTCGTCCTTTGAAAGAAATAAAAGAAAGTACTACTTTTCCTTTTTTCGGCTATGAATTTCTTCTTTAAGAAACACTAACCTAATAACTGATACAGGGTGAATTTCCTATATTACATAGGCCTCATTCTTCTGAATACCTTAGCCGATAGGCTCATTAGGATGTCCACTGAGCGTCTTTCTTTCTTTTCAATTTGTGATGAACCCTCTCTTTTAAGTAAAAGACTAGATCTTACCTCAGTGTGGCTACTTAATCCATAGTTTGGTGTGGAAGGTCGCCAAGGATGTCAGCCATGACGCCCCTCCCACTCAATGTTCAGATGTCATACTTCAACCACCAATCAGGGCACATTAGGCTGGCTCATTACAACACGTTGGACAAAGGACTCATTCTGATTGGATTTAAATACCATACTTTAAAGATAAGCTTGGAATTAACCGAGCTATGTGAGCCAAGTAGGACATGTCAGAAGAAGCACTTCAAAGGAGTAGGCTTAAGGCTTAGCTGATATGAAGGGATCGTTTCTGTCCTTTTCCCGGTCACTGCACTATAAGAAAGGGATTGAAGATGGTGAATGATTAAATTTGACCGAGTATTAAGGAATGAGGGGAATGTGCGGAGAAGGTGACAAGTGAAGAACACCATAAACTCTGCAGTCGCCTCTCCAGAGGGTAATCCGTTTCCCTTTTGGACTTTTTAACTTGCAGTTGCTTTCAGATAGATGCGTTCGGGTGAAAGATCCTTTCTTTTTTTTCTTTTATGCAATATGAATTTCATATGCATTTCTGTAATCTTCGAGTGGCACCGAGTTTGGTAGTGCTCCCTGACTGCGTTGTTTTTTATTCTGGAAGAAGGAAATGAGGAGGAGAAACGTATAAATATGGAGATGTGGAAAGAGAGGGCGTTTTGGAGGAAGAAAGTTTGGATTTTGAAGCTGGGACGAGCCTAAAGGTGGGAATTTGACGGAGCTCGAAGCGGAAAGATCCGGCTTTGGATGGAGGCGTTTTGGGATCTCAACTGCGCGGCCTCCACCACCGGCGATGGCGGAGAGGAGGATAGCGGCAATGCGGCTGGGGCTTGCTCTGCCGAAGCCGAGAGCAACGCCTCCAGCTCTTTCATCGCCGTCGTTGAGGCTTCCGACGTGGGGGAGGCGGACGGCTGCGCCGGTAAGCTCTTCGGCTTCTCCATCCCTCACCGGCGCGCGGAGAACGCCTCGGGGGAGAGTCGGCCCCCGATGGTCACCCGCCAGTTATTTCCATTAGGCGGACGAGAAGATGATCCCGGCGGCGGCCCGGTCGGGTTTAGTGCCTTTCCGCCTGCCCATCTGCCACCGCCGCCTAATTCGCAATGGGCAAGCTTCATGTTCTGCCATTCGGCGGAGCGGATGGTGCTCGGGAAGCCGGCGGAGGTGCCGCAGCCGGTGAAGAAGAGCCGTCGCGGGCCGCGGTCGAGGAGCTCGCAGTACCGCGGCGTGACCTTCTACCGGAGGACGGGGCGATGGGAATCCCACATATGGTTAGCTCTCTCCCTCTCTTCTTCCCATTTTTCTTCCAAGTGTCCGAAGATTTGATCTTGAAGCTCCCATTTTCGCGCAGGGATTGTGGAAAACAAATCTATTTGGGTAAGTACTGACACTTAAATTACATGAACAAGGTTATTGAATGCTGCAAACATGATCTTAATCTGCAGCTCCAAAAGTTGCAACTGCTGATAATTTCTTTCTCGAATCTTCTTCTTCAGGTGGATTTGACACTGCACATGCTGCTGCCAGGTGAGTTCATCTACTTCCACCAGCTATGGCTTTTGTTTGAGAAATGTGGATCTAAAATTTGTTCTAGGGCATACGATCGAGCTGCGATTAAATTTCGAGGAATGGACGCTGATATAAACTTTGATTTGGAGGATTACGAAGAGGATCTGAAACAGGTAAGGTAGTGTGGAGAAGGTAGCTTGATGATTCAATGTCTACTTCTTGCCCTTTCCCAACTTGTTACCAAAAAAATTGCAACTCTAGAACTGTGCTAGACGCTTTTGAATGGCTTGGATGCAGATGGGCAATCTTACCAAGGAGGAGTTTGTTCATGTTCTTCGACGCCAAAGCACGAGTTTTCCGAGAGGCAGCTCCAAGTACAGGGGTGTCACCTTGCACAAATGTGGGAGGTGGGAAGCTAGAATAGGCCAATTTCTGGGAAAGAAGTATATTGCTTCCTCCATTAAGTTTCTTCTTCATATTTCTTGCTACTTTCTTCCGGTGAAGTTTGACAACAACCAGGCTATTCTTTTGTCAACAGATACATATATCTTGGCCTTTTCGATTCCGAAGTTGAAGCTGCTAGGTACCTGTTGCTTTTAACTTGTCGATTCATGTTTCGCTTTACGCAAAGGCTAAGTTTTGTCACAATAAAAGCTTAATATGTATGTCTGCAGTAGTTAAAAATGTTTTGACTGTTGGCTTTGCAGAGCTTATGATAAGGCTGCAATCAAATGCAGTGGAAAGGATGCAATAACAAATTTCAATCCTAGCATCTACTTGAATGAGCTCGATATTCATCGTAAGTTCCTTATTTATGTATGTGTTTCCTTTTCAGTATGCCACAGTTGTTAATAAGTTGCTCATTTAGCTCCAATCTATGTCAATTCTTTTAGCAATTGCCACTGAGCATAATCTTGATCTGAGCCTGGGGAGCTCGATATCCAAAAGTGATAATCTTGAACGAAGGGACGATGACTCAAATGGAATGGATGAAGGAATCCCACTCAGTTTCGAGTCAGAATGGAGTCACAACACCAGATTAAAGGTTAAACTGTCAATCCAACTCATTGCTTCTGCTAGCTAACCTATGTTAGAGGACTCCATATCTTTTTAAAAGCTATAGTATTTGTTTCTGTCATGGTTTAGTTTCATGAGAAGCTCAAGTTGCCGGATGAGGAAGAAAGCAGAAGTCGTAAATTGCAAGATGTCAATTTCCTACATTCACCAGCGATATTCGTCAAGGCCAAAGAGATGAGCAAGTATCCACAAACCATTCCACTTGTCCAGATTGTATCAGACCAACTTAATGCCCCTAAATATCATCAAGTAAGTATCACCTACCCAAATTGAAATAGTTGATCTTCTAATATACAGCAAGTAATTGAACTATTCCCTAATGCAGTATGCAAGTTGCACTGAAGAAGGGAGGACTGAAATGGGGTTTTCTTTACCAGTTGCCGGAGAGCAACTGCAGAGTCATTTAGGTTGGAGTATGGACGATGGAACTTGGTTGTCGACCGCCATGCCGTCATCTCGCTTGTTATCGGCAGCGGCCTCTTCTGCAGCATCATCAGGATTCCCACCTCAAACAGCAACATTGCCTTCCAACTGGCAGCAGAACTAGTCTACCACTAGACCCAGCTAGAATCAAGCACCTTCAGTGATTGAACCCTCAAAGGACCCACTTTAGCCTTGTTCTATTCTAGCTTTGAACCAAGCAACATGAGGAATGCACTGAAACTTTGTTGCCCCTTTCTTAGATTGAAGAGACATCATTTATCACCTGTGGCTTAAAGGGTAGATTGCATTGATGTAGGGTATAGGAACTTTAGGTTCCTTGATTTGAAGTGGTCATCTCCTGCGCTTTTTGCACTGGTTCAACACTTCTTGATAAAGCTTGTGGCAATGAGGAACTGGAAATTGAAGCAGCAAACAAAGTTGGATCTTTCTTGTAAGCCTGCATATTTGAGCTGATATTTGAGTCGTAACAACTTGATCTTATTGCCGAAATATTCGGAATTGTAATGCAATGGATCATTCATATTTGTGCTTAAATTCTGTCATTCAGACCTATATATTTGTGTAAAAGTTCTGTCATTCTATCAAAATCTAAGGTGCTTGCTCATGTTCTGCAATTTGTATTATGAGACTAAATGTAATTGAAATATCTGAGCTACAAATGTAAGAATTTAGTTTTGTTCTTCCAAAATCTGTTCAATTCCCTTGTCAGATCTTGTTTTTTGGTTAATATTTGCACACAAAAAAAGAATCTGGAGGGAGTAAATTTTGAATATTACTAATTTTGTAAATATCAAACGGTAAATTCCTCTTATAGCCTGTTTTTTACCAAGTTCAGGGGACAGGACAAAAAGTAGCACATCTGCTGACCGTCCTTGCTTTGTTCCATTTCCACCTTCAATTCAAACAGGCCTCTCTCAAAATGGTAAAACCTGCAGCTGCTGGCTGCTGCTCACACAAACCATGCCCATAAATGCGCATATGTGAACACGTGAGCACTATGGGAATGCATAGCCCTAAAATTCTAGGGCAGAATCAGTACCCCCCCCCCCCCCCCCCTGAATTGATACGCAGGAGACCTTCCTATATGTGCACCGAGTACCATAAGAATTTAAAGCAATAGTGATTATAATAGCTGTTGGTATAGAGGCAGTTGGCTAGCTTTTAGTCAGTGATGCAACTAGTTAAAATCAACAAGTAGAAGTCAGTAATGACAATAGCAATCAGATTTTTTTATTATTTTTTGTAAAAAATAAATCTATATCAGTCCATTTGGATATTATATTCGTTGAAAAAATAAACTTTGATTGAGGTAATTACATAAAAAATCAGACAATAATGTTAGATCAAGAGGCGAAGGCAATGGTTGGCGCATCACTTGACCTAGCCACCTAGGCAAGTGTCATGTCTTTTTTGGTAATGAGATACGAGGAGAAAGAAAAAGAAGAAGAGAAGAATAAATGAAGTTGATGTATCACCAATGACAAATGTTGTAGATGATATTTCAAGACTTCATATTTTGCTAATTACTTATGTAATCGATAATAATTTTTTATTGCAATTGATGATTATATTTGTTGATACTTAAATTTCTTACAATGGAGCATCTGAAGTCATTTCATGCACAGACACATGAGGCGTATGATAATATGTTTGTTATTATATAAGCACATGTAACACACGACATGCATATCGAACAATAAAAACATCCATATATGTCATTATACAAATAATGCCCCTATTCATCATATTTTTAGAAAATTAGTACTCCATATAAGCTAATTCATTTGGTTGTCTGAATTCACCTCTTGTTAATTTTGCATAAAAGAGAAATATATCACAACCATTTTCTTTATTTCGAAGAAGAAGAAGAAAAAGATACTTGTTTATAAATATGAAAAACAAAGTATAGTGTTATAAGTGCACACAAAGTAAGTATCATCTTCAAGTTTTACCTCATGATGATGATAGGGCAAAAATAATACTCTCAATCATTCATCCATGGAAGGACCCATTTGCCTTCACCTGCCCTATCACATATCAATCCACTGTGGAAAGGTGTATGGACTGCCAACCTAAATTACCAATGCCATTGTGAGCCCATCAATCATGGCCAAGTCCAATCAAATAATTTGAGCCCCTTTAGCTGTAGGGAACTGCACGAGAAAAAACCCTTGCTATCCACAGCTCCCAATTCCTCCTCTCCCTGCTGCAGCAACAGCAAACAAGCCCTTTTCCAAGGAAACAGTGAAGGCTGCCCCTAAAACTTGTGGCCATCTTGACCGCTTGTCTGCTTCTTCCTTTCCCTGGTTTGGTTTGGGGGGAGGAGAAGGTACTGCATGTGATTCCTGCTGCTGCTTTCCAGTATGAGCACTCATTAATGGCTACTTTAGGGGGGCCATCAGGCCCTTCAGAAAGGCACACAGGAGGGGGTTTTTTCTGTGAGGAGAGAGGTCTGTTATGGATGGTGACTGAAGAGGAAAGTGCCCTAAAAGTGTGCTCAATGACTAGGGGTTAGCTGGAGAGATGCTACTACATTTGCTCAATAATTCTCCGCCATTATTGCACGTTCTCCTCAAACCTAGGGTTCCAAGTCATGTGTACTTGTGTTCTAGGTTTAAGAGATCCCTAAATTTATGGGATGATACATCAACATCATATGACCAATTTTTAACAATTAAAAATCTAAGATTTGATCAGTTGGATTATAATTCTTGAGGGGAGTCAAGAGTTTCGGCAAAAGATAAATCGAGTTATAGATCAATTCTATACTTTCGAAGTAATGTTAATTAAGTGACATAAAGAAGTACTCTTGCTGGAGTGATCCAAGTCGAGCGATGAAGAAGCCTTACTCATATTTAGAAAAAAAAAAAAAAATCAAGATTCAGACGCTGAAGTAAATTTTCCTAGGCGGAGATAGAAGTAAATTAAACCGTAGATAATGCTTTAAAAATTGTGCATCCTTACATAAGATAGGACGGATGAGTGCTATATAAATTTTAAAGTAATATATACGATTTGATTTGCCTTTGCGGAGCATTCCTAAGCCAAATCTCCGCCTAGAAAAATTAAGGATAATCAAGTGTCCTAGAGAAGAGCAAATAGCATTCAAAGAAAACTGAGCATGACAATGACTCGAGAATAATGAGCGGTCGAGTGGGTGCATCTGAGTGAACAATCGAAGTGGTTGAGCAAGAATGAGAGCAATTTTAAAGACACGTGGAGGAGATATGGTTCAAGCATATCCATAAGCATGACAATTACAAGAAGAAATAAATGGAATTTTAGATTTTTTGGAGTTTGATGTGTACACAATCTATATGATTTTGCACTATTTTATATCTTAGAGTGTGAGAAAGTCCCTATACGCTCTGTTTATTAGGATCGAAGGAAATATAGAGGGAACAGGAAAAAAAAAAAAAGGAAGAATTTGAGGGAGGAAGGATTGTAGTTTGTGGCAAGTGTGTGTGCGGGTGAGTAGGAGCTAGAGGTTAGCGGCAAGCAGGTGGCAACATCGGTGAGAGGCAAGCAGGCGGTGGCATCGGCAAGCGGGCTAGGTGGCGAGGCAAGCGAGCAGTGGCAGGAGAGTAGCGAGGCAAGCGGGCAGCAATGTGAGAGCAGCAAGGCAATGGCGGCGACGGCAGCGACAACAGCGACGATGATGCGCAGGCAAGATCATCGAAGGATTTACTATAGCAATGTGAAATGAAAGAAAAGGCTATTATTTTCCTTCAAGTTTCCCTCCTCACGTTTGTGTTTGCCCTAGTAAATGAGAAAAAGGGCTAAAATTCATGCTTTCCCTCCTCCTTTCCCTCCAAGTAAAAAAGGGTATATGTATCATATACTTAAAATGTGACACTAAGTTAGTGGTGCATATATTGCATTAGTGCTAGGAGCTAACTACTAGCTATAAATCCAAAATTAGGAAGCAAACTTGATTATGACTAACTCATCCAAACTTGCATAATTTTATATTGATTTAGATTGTGTCGATATTGCGCTACTAGTCATGATTATATAATAGATGAATTCGTGATAAATATTAATGCAACGAGTTTTATGTTTTTATATGATATTTATTCATTTTACTCACCTTTGATTTCACAACAAATTTCATAAGACACCTTACAATATTTAATATCTCATTACACTAGAGAAAAACAATAAAACATGAACAAGGATTAAAGATTCACTCCTATCGATTATGCCAGTAAGTAATTGGACCGGTATATATTAATCTATACTGAATAAGAATCGGTCCATACCAGTGAAATTGGGTGGAACAGTAGATGGAGCAACGGAAGAAAGAAAAAAAAGAAGAAGAGAGAAAAAAAAGAGCGCGGCCGCTGGATGGTGTCTATCGTGTCTATGCTTCTTCTTCTTCTTTCCTTCTTTTTTTTTTCTTTTTCCTCTCTTTCTCCTTCGTTTTCCTTTATCACTACTACCTGATTTCGCATCTGTTTTGCTACCGGTGTTCGGAACAGTATAAATCAAAAAAACTGTTCGGCGAAACCTTTAGCATGAACAATATTAATCCCAACATTCACTATAATTTTTTTTTTTTAACTACTCTTCGTTGTGTTGTATGGAAAATTATATGTTTAAAATTAAAATTTATCTATGAGTTTAATTTTATAATACACATATGTTATTCTCTTGTTTTAATTCATAAATACTTTAAATTCACTTCATGGCAAAATTCTCGATCTTGTTATGGTTATCAAATCCCATTCATGGGAACCAATTAAGTTTTGGGCCAAAAGAAGGCCCAATATGACAACACTGTTAAGCATCTTGGAATGTGCCCAACTCAATGGAAGTCCTTGTTTTCTTATATGGAATTCTTAGGAAAAGAAAAAAATATATATATTAAATTTAGTAGTATTTTATATTTAGATTCATTATGTTTTTCTTTTTTTTTTCTTTGTATTTTTCGTCCTAAAAAACAGGCCTCATGTCATCGTAGAAACCCTCCATAGGTTCAATATAATAACATGCAAGACATATTTTATCGGTCATTTATAAACTTTATTTGTCTTATTAAAAGTCCTAAAAGATAAAAGTTACCTTGAATTATAAAATTAATTATTTTTTATTAATCGAGGTGTCAGTTAGTCAACTAGTTGTTGTTGTTGAAAAAAATATTTTAGGATTAATTTATGTCTTCATTAATTATTTGCCCATATTAAAAAAACCCTAAAATATTTTGAAGTATTCAATTATATGTGAGGATCCAATTTAACTTTATTTTTTTTATTTTACTAAAACATTTAAATTGATAAAATTAACCCAATTTGTAGTAACTTAATGTGAAATTAAGTGACTAAGACTAAAAAATAATTAAATGGTCTTATTATTTTAGAAAAATTATTAAATGAAATAAATTTGGATTAATTAATTTTGACAAATACCAAGTAGGACTCATGTGACATGGGCGAGTCAGCGGACCTGTCTTTTTGCAATTGAATACTTAAGAAGTATCTTATTTCCATAGTAGCCCTAGTGTTCTTCTCACTTCGCCCCTCCCTTTGTTCTTTCCTCGCGACTTCCCCTTCGTATAAAATCCTTTTTCCCGTTCCCTTCCTTACCTCGAAGGGAACGCGGAAAGAGTCAGGGCAAAATCCATCTCCGCTGGCGGGCAGAAGAGGGGCGATCTTTGGAAAGAGATAGAAGGATCGGCCCCGCCGATGGAGGAGATCGCTGACCACCCCCTGCCCCCCTCCTCCGGCGACGGGCGGTTGACCCTGGACCGCCCCTCGTCCTCGCTCTTAGCCGCGCAGCCGGCGGCGACGGGGGCCTCCAGGTACGACGACGACGACGACGAGGAGGGGGACGTCTGCCGGATCTGCCGCAACCCCGGGGACGCCGATAGCCCCCTCCGCTACCCTTGCGCATGCAGCGGGAGCATCAAGTTCGTCCACCAGGACTGCCTCTTCCAGTGGCTCAGCCACAGCAACGCTCGCCAGTGCGAGGTAGGTTGCCCTGTATTGGTTGATCCGGTGGTTTCTTTTGGTGCTGGGGCGCCTCTTGTGCCGTGCCTCCTGTGGTGTTGTTCTAATAATTTATACAAACTCAATCGTTCAGAACGAATTTTCCCGTGGAGATAAAAATGACAAGGACTAGAACGTGTCTCGGTGCTTTATAGGACTCATATTTTTTTAGTAGATTTAGCTCGTAGTTCCTTCTTTCTTGCTGAAACGTGGTAACCGTGATTAAGGCGTACACATGAGGAAAATGAATCAGGAGATGTTTTAACTTTTAATATTCATGTTGATTGACTGATTCGCTACTTGAAGTTGAAACTTTCTTGCTATACTTGGTTATTCGTCTAAATAATTACTTGCCACTTTATACAAAGTCTAAATTATTAGAAACAAGTTTTAAGCTTATATGCACTTCTTTTGCTAATGTCCAGCAAATCAGATAGACATTATCTTTATGAGAAAATAGCGTTACTTTCTAGTTTGAAAGTGCGTACATCCTTCACAATCAGCATCTTAGCTGTTAACTTTTAAGATTAGTTGATTATGACATTAGACGCCCTTGAATGAGTTTGAAGCTATTGTAGTGTTGACTACTATCTTAGTCATGAATCAGAAAAGAATATTCTGAATGGAAAATGGAAATTAATTACAACAGTAGGATAAATCTTCAATGTTTACTTTGACAATGATCCTTTGAATCTGAAAAAATCTCCTAGCATTGACATACAAGAAGGTCCATCATTGGAGTCATACAGAAGCCTTAAGAAGTTGATAGTCTAAAAATTCATCTTTTCCAACTCAGCCTCCAGCAATTTGTCTAAATAAGCTATCTATGCTCCCATGAAATCCCAATGTTTCATAGTGTAGAGTCCATAATATACTTCATGTTTAAAGCGTGAGTTATTAATCATGGCAACTAATTACTCCAATTTTGTCTTCTGGGATATCACAATTAGCTGAATGAGATCTGAGCTTCAAATCGGATGCATATATCTTGATATTTAGAATGCTGTCAATAGAAGCTGAAGAAAGTATTCATGTAGCAAACTTTATATTGATCTTTGATACTGAACTTTCGACTGCCATTTCCTTTCATGGAATACATGTTTTGAGGAAGGGACTAAAATGGATCAATTGTTGTTTAATCCAAGGTTTTCAATTTCATTCAATACCTGTGGACTAGTCCAACGATGAATTGGTGTGCTGGTGCATATTGGCATATAGTAACAATCAGTATAGGTTTGTATCATCTGAAACTTATATAATATATAATCATATATGCATATATGTGGTATAGGGTTCATGTACTAGGCAGTATGGACTAAGTTTGTAAATCATCCATTAATCTTTTCTGAGGTTTTTCTGAGGTTTCTCAACCTTCAAAGTGCATTTTGTGATTGTCGTTCCTAGTTATAATCTAGCTTTACAAATGAACAATGCTGTAGTTAAATTTCCTATACTTAAAAAACAAAAATATCCAATATTGCGTGTTCTTGTTCATCTTGCCTGAAAAAACAGGCCTCTTGCAACCCAACACTACACTGGAAATGAAAAGAGAAAGAACTTAACACAATTCCATTTACATGAACCTGATGAGTTTAAGTTTATCGCAATTATTCTTTTATACTTGGCCATTGCCTCATATGTTACTTTGTCCAGTAGTTACTTTTTTCCTGTTACTCTGCTTTGGATTCTCATATATCATACTTACTATAACAAAAATATACTGAGCTCAAGTATGTGCTTGGTAGCTGCGAGCATGTCCAACATTGGTGTCTTCAAAGCAAATTTTATATAATTTTGTTTCATTGGATTATTGTATGGCCTTTTGCATGTTTATCACATTGTTCCATTTCGTTTCATGTTTTCTTTACTATGTAGGTCTAATGTGCTAATACTTACGGATTATTAGCTGGAATTCTGATGGTTTCCATCCGGCATAAATTGCTCTGTCCCTTATGAACTTGTGTATTTCATTATGCGTGCAGGTCTGTAAACATACTTTCTCGTTCTCCCCACTTTATGCTGAAAATGCTCCCACAAGACTACCTTTTCAAGAATTTGTGGTTGGAATGGCAAAGAAAGCATGCCACGTTATGCAATTTTTCCTTCGCCTTGCATTTGTTTTATCTATTTGGCTCCTTATGATACCGTTCATTACATTTTGGATTTGGCGGCTAACTTTTGTGAGGAGTCTTGGTGAAGCTCAGCGGCTGTTTTTGAGTCATATCTCTGCACCTATAATTCTCACTGATTGCTTGCACGGGTTTCTGCTTTCTGCTAGCATCGTGTTTATATTCCTTGGAGCAACCTCCTTAAAAGATTATTTTAGACATTTACGGGAGCTCGAAGGACAAGATGCTGAGAGGGATGAAGGTCAGGAAAGGAATGGGGCTCGTGCTGTTAGGAGGCTTCCTGGCCCTATTAATAGGATGCCTGCTGGTGATGGTAATGCTGAAGATGCTGGCGGTGCTCAAGGCATTGCTGGGGCAGGCCAAATAATTAGGCGCAATGCCGAAAATGTTGCCGCTCGATTGGAAATGCAGGCTGCTCGTCTGGAAGCTCATGTTGAACAGATGTTCGATGGATTAGATGATGCAGATGGTGCTGAAGATATGCCATTTGATGAACTTGTAGGAATGCAAGGGCCTGTATTCCATTTGGTTGAAAATGCTATTACGGTGAGTGTATCATTTAAGATGTTAAGCCTTGCAATTTTCTTTTTTGATTCTTAATGACATGTATTGCAGTAGTATTAAATCATCTTATATCTGGAAGTATGATGAACCAAAATGAGCAACATAACGAGGACAAGAAACTAGATTAAGTACAACATGCAAAGTATAGTAGATATGAGTATAATCTTTAGTGAGCATTATCTACTTGTTCCAATTGGCAAGCACCTTCAGTTACACTGGAGGTCATTGCAGTTACACTTGAGGTCCTTGTAGCCATTCTGGACTGTTGTGAAGTTGTGCACATTGGAAGTAGCCTAGTTTGCTTGTAATTCATGTGAACCTCCTACTTTCCTCTTCTATCTATGTTTGCTTTGCAATGCCTTTTTTTATTTTGTTACTGTAACAATTCAATGCTTTCATCATCATCGCAAAGTGACTTGCACCTTTTTGTTTTGCTGCAACACAACTTCAATCCTGTTGTACCCTGATTTCAGAAATTTTTGGTTCTTGATTTGGCAAATTTATATGCTGAGTCTCAATGTTATTGCAAATTCAAAAGCTCTTGAGGCACTCATCTTGGTGCTCAAGGTGAGTGAGTCCTTGGCATGTTGAAAACTTCCAAGCTTGATTTTATTCTTCCATGTACTGCATAGGTTTTGCATTTGCTCAAGATATATCATATATGATCTCTTTATATTCTGCAATCAATGTTACACATCAGTTATGTTAGAAAAGGATATAGAAACAAAGTCAAGTAGAGGGATGCAGTAGGAAAATCACAGTATTTATTTCTATCATAAACAAGTAAGCAAATGTAATATTGTGATTAAATGAGAGGAAGTGTTGACATTGTGCCAACAAGCCTATTAAAAACACCAACTATTGAGTCACTCCTAATCTAGATTCAGTCATTCAAAAATCATATCACCTTAAAATTATAGAAGATTATTCTTTCTCTTCCATCTTTTACCAACACATTTTAACCCAAATGTCGAGATATCTTTTTTCTGGATTTGTGGAGTTCTAGTTGGAAGATGGATTTGTGGAGTTGTAGTTGGAAGAACAATGCTTGTCCACTTTGTTCAGACTGCATAAGTGTTTTTATTCATGTTCTTATGCTGTCAAGTTATGCTTGCCTCACAAAAGAAAGAAGCTTGTTATGATATGGATATGTTCTTTAGTGATTTATTTTGCATTGCAAAAGCAATGTTCAATTTGATTAATTCTATTAATTTAGTGATTTTCTGGTTTATGCCTTTTGTATTTTCTCAAAGCATAAGCTACTATAAGGTATAATTTCAAAGCTTGAACGAAGGCTGACATACTTTCTCTCCACGTAAGCTGATGGATCCATTTAGTATTCTTCTATGGTTTTGTATGACATAGTTTTGTTAGATGCATTTTTTGAAATTCCAACATGTCTTGAATATTGTGTTTTTTTACTGTAACACTTACGAAATATATCTTTTGTTCATTTAATATCTTCATAATCTTTAAATTATTTAATTTTTTTTGGTTGACAGGTATTGGCAAGTAATGCAATATTTCTGGGGGTTGTTATCTTTCTTCCTTTCTCGTTAGGAAGGATCATGATCCATTATGTCACATGGTTCTTTTCATCAGTTTCTAGCCCAATGATGGAAAAAATTGTGCCGATTTCAGAATCAGTCCTCTCTTTAGCGAATAGCACATTGAAGAATGCATTGACAGCTTCAAAGAACTTGACTGAAAACCATAATGAGGGCCTCCTAGGGCACATGCTTGAGGTGGTCACAGGATCCCAGAAAATGAATGCGTCTGGAATGGATGAAATCACCAGTGTTGGCAGGTCTATTTCGGCTGATCTTCTCAAGGGAACTGTTATTGGATCCTCCCATCTTTCTGATGTGGCTACGCTTGCAGTTGGCTATTTGTTCATATTTTGTTTTGTTTTCTTTTATCTTGGGCTTCTTGCTTTGATCAGGTATAGTAGAGGTGAACGCCTGATATTTGGCAGGCTTTATGGTCTAACAACAGTAGCAGAAGCAATTCCTTCTCTCTTTAGGCAATTCTTGGCGGGTTTAAGACATCTCATGACTATGTTTAAGGTTGCATTTCTTTTAGTCATTGAACTTGGGATATTTCCATTGATGTGTGGGTGGTGGCTTGATGTGTGCACTTTGAGAATATTGGGTGCAACAATTACTCAAAGAGTTGCATTCTTTTCGATCTCACCATTAGCTAGCTCCTCTATTCACTGGCTTGTTGGTATTGTCTACATGCTTCAAATTAGCGTTTTTGTCAATCTTCTTAGAGGGGTAAGCCATAGTAAATATGCTATTATTTTCTCTTTCCATTGCCATTCAGTAATTAATACTCTATAATCTTGTTTAACAATGAGTGTTCATCTGTAGGTCTTGCGGAATGGAGTTCTATATTTTCTGCGTGATCCAGCGGATCCAAACTATAATCCGTTCCGTGATCTTATTGATGACCCAGTGCATAAACATGCACGTAGAGTCTTGCTATCTGTTGCTGTTTATGGCAGTTTAATTGTGATGCTTGTCTTCTTACCTGTGAAACTTTCTATGCGCTTTGTACCCTCCATGTTCCCTCTAGACATCACGTATGTTGGTTTCTAATTTTTTTTGTTGTACAGTTAAAAATTCTCAGTACTTCCCAGTTTACAAAACTTGACTTGTAGACTGGTCCAAACACACCGATTGGTACCAACACACAGTACCAACAGTACATCCTGGTTTGCGCGCACACGCACATATATATATATATATATACAGTACCAACAGTACATCCTGGTTTGCGCACACACACATACATATATATATGTACATATATATATACACATATATATATATACACATATATATATACACATATATATATACACATATATATATACACATATATATATACACATATATATATACACATATATATATACACATATATATACACATATATATATACACATATATATACACATATATATATACACATATATATACATATATATATATATATACACATATGTATATATATATGATTGGTCTGTTGACTTTTGCTCCCTGTATGGTCCAAGCTTAGACCTGGGCAAACGGGAAATACCAATGAGTTTGGACTGGTAGTTTATTCCTTGCTTATGATTAACTTGTATAACATCTCTGTATGCAGTATTTCTGATCCATTCACTGAAATTCCCACGGATGTATTGCTATTCCAAATATGCATACCATTTGCCATTGAGCACTTCAAGCTGCGGGCAACGATCAAATCTCTTCTTCGTCATTGGTTTTCAGCAGTTGGTTGGGCGCTTGGTTTGACTGATTACTTGCTACCACAATCTGAGGAAAATGGAACTCAAGATGCTGATCAGCCTTTAGTACCAAGAATTGCTGCAGAAGACCTAGTTAGGGGTGATATCGTTGGAAATGCTGATGCTCTTGAAGAACCTGATATAGATGATCAGGCAGATTCTGAGTAAGTTCCTTAATAGTGTAGATGTACCCCTGCATGAGTTCTTTTGCCATGTTTTGGTTCATAACTTTTCCAAACCCTCCTCAGTTTATAATTTCATCATCCATAAACGTAATGATTCTGTTTTTTCTTGGTTGCTTTAGATTGGTATTTCAAGGATTCTTGGATCAACATGCATCATGCTATCATGACCTTGCATGAGGCTCGGTTTCTTTTAGTACCGTGTTTTTAAGTCATTTGGCATTTGAGAATTAGGCATGATAACAAGCGAAGGTTCATTTTGCTTCAGTATAGGCATCTTTGGTAGTGTGCATAATTTTGCTACTGCACATGAATAATATCAATGGCTATGGACCCTTGTTTCATGGAATCTTTCCTCAATACAAGAGGAGACTCGGGATATGTATTAAATTTTTTATAATTTTCATATACTTGTTAGTTATCCCAACATCCATTCCCATCTGGAATCACCATCTCCCATGTTGTAAAACTCTTGTCCCAACGTGCCATCCCGCCCCTGCAAACTCCTTCCATCTCAACCCCACCTCCAATTTCCTCCCATTATCCTACTCTCACGCTGAACACCCTCATGATTTATGGAAAAGGGTGAAGGGGAAAGGTAAGACCAAATTGGTTTTGGTGGACCTAAAGTTATTAATAAATATCTCAACATTAACATCTAACAAAAAGGTCATCGCTGAACCTGTGCCTAGTGATAGTGTTTATGCAACATTGAAGGGGAATATAAAGTCCAGATTTATAATTTCTCCCGTTGGTGGTTGCTTTGAGAGGACACACGATAATTGTGGAGCCATCTCTCTTCTTTATCACCTTCATTATTAGTTGCCCGGGAAGATCTTAAAATATTTTATTTTCATTTTGCGAGGATGTGTAATAGCACACTAGGAGGTAACTATCATAGAAGCAAAGCTAATCATTAATAGTGTCATACGATGTGCTAATAGAGGGTGAAGTTCATGTGGGTTTTTTTTTTGATGCTTGACTTGCATACACAACTATCAAAGAAAGGTAAAAAACAATGTGGAAACCCATGTGTCAATGGGAGGTGTTTTCTCTATTTTTTGGGTTTATGTTATTTTAATTCTCACTCGAGGATGGAAATTATATATTAGGTGATCCTTGATTCATCCACATTAGATTAGTTGTTCTCAAGATGTGAACTTGTGGTATGAAACTCCAAAAAGTTAATTTCTTAGTCATTTCACTATGGGTGAAGATCTTTAATCTACTACTCAATTTGGACGTAGTTTTCTAGAAGAACATTTAGTGCCATTGGCCAGCCATTGTACTTGGATTAGGCTACTATAACCAAGACTAGGATTGGGTATGTATGTGTCTAGAGGATTGCTTTATGGACTTTTTATAAATGGGTGAATGATGCTTTGTTTCAATTTGAATATGATTAGAAACCAATTTAGTGCTCTCACGTGGTATCTTTAATAGGGATGACAACGGGGCAGGCTAGGGTCGGGTTTTACCAAACCCACATTGACCCGCCTCTTTCAACCTTATCCCCAAACCCGACAGGTTTGAAAAACCCAACCCGTCGTGGGATCGGTCCGTGTAGGGAAATCGATCATCACTGATGATGACTTGGGGAGGGGCACCAGGGGGAGGGAGAGGCAGAACCGCGCCAGCAGTGGCGTGAGCAGCAAGCGGCAGCGAGCAGGCAGCTGGGAAGGAATGGAGAGGAGAGGAAGAGGCAGCCCACTCGCTGGCCGCGTTGCCCTCTCACCATGCCTGACAGCTCGCCTCTCGCCACCTGTTGCTTGCACTGCCACCAGCACGCTGTCATCGCCCTTCACAAGGAAGGGATAGGGGAGGAAGACTGGAAGAGGGAGCAGCAGGGAAGATGGAGAGGGGAGGAAGGGGAAGAGGAAGACTGAGCTGGGAGGGGAGGCAAAGTGAGTTAGGGTTAGTTTTTTTTAAAAAAAATAAGGGGTATTTTTATTTTTTTCAATAGTTGGGTTTTGGTCAGGGTCAAGTTCGAGGCGGGTACCTAATATACCATAACTGACTTTTAAGAGTTGGGTTTTACTTGAACCCGACCCGAACCTCGATCAACTTGGGTTTCTTGTTGACTTCGGGTCGGGTCAGGCTCGGCTGGTTTTGGGGGTTTTTGCCAAGCCTAATATTTAGTTATTCAAATTGGAATTGAATGAAGAATCAAATTCAAAATAAGTCCATTTAGGTTCTAACGAAAAATCATGAGAGGGTTGGACACATGATGGGATTATGAGAGAGAAATGAATGGACGATAGTGGTTTGATGGATGAGAATCAAAGGCAAGTTACACCACCTTCAAAGGAAAGTACACTATCATGTGACAATAATAAGGGTGATCATTAGATTTTCATGAATTTTCATGATAGAGTTGAATGCGATTGTCTTAGATATGCATATCATCATTCTTAGCCAATAAACAAATTAGTCGATCACTAGTTTCTTAGTGTATTTAGAGGTACACAATTCTTAAAATACCTAATAAATTTGATATGATTTTTGATCTTGTAAATGATACCTAAATTACTAGGCATAAGGATCTAAAGAGTTAAAGACTTTGACATGCTAGAACATTAGGGGGTTTAATTCCTGAGCAAAGCAAGTGACAGGAAGAGAACTATTATATAGGCGTTTTATTTATCTTCTCTTTCTTTTGGAGTCTAGAGTTAACATGGACAAAACAAATGGTGTCATTAATTAGTGTTTCCATCCTTCCAGGATAGAATTACTTTTATGACTACCCTGTAGTCCATGTTGGGTTTGGGGGAGTGGGTGCATATTTGGTGTGTCTGGCATCCAACTCACTTTTAATGTTCCAAGCAACATTAAGTACCCGTCCATTGGAGAATGGGTGCATAACAGTACCGACAGTACTAGTTGGCATTAATATATATTATATATATTAACCTTGTAATACTGGGTGGTATGGACCCCTTTTTTTATACCTTTGTTCAAGTGATAAAGCTAAGTTCTTTCCAGGATTATTTTAGATACAATGTCTCATCCTTCCAATCTCTGTTTGTTATAGCCTTTCCTTACCATATGAATGAGGAATACCTTGCATGATTTTGCTATTGTTTTGCCTCACCATAGATGATTCTTGTCGATTTTAACATGACATTCTAAAATGGAAGGTGCTCAGGTTACATGGGAAGAGGTTCATCTAGTGTAAATAGGACAAGTTCTTGTTAACCAAGTTAGATTAAGGACCATATGAATGGTGAGGCTATATTCCTACGAGCAAGGTTTTTTATCACTTCCCACTTTAACCAACTCAGGAGACCATGATGGTAAAGGTAGAAGGTTCAATTTCTTTAAATATTAAATATTGGATTAACCACCTTGATTTCTTTCTAGTTGTTGAAAACATTTGGCATAGAGAATTTTGCGGCAACTTTATGTTTATCTTAATGAAAAATTTAAAGAGGTTTATGTAGGATTTGAACAACAATGAATTAGAGGATTTCACGCAAATTGTTGAATAACCCTACTACAAAATGCTTTATGATAGAGGTGTTATCAATAGCATATTACCAAAAATAACAAACACCTAAGATAGAGCAGATAGCTCATAGACAAATAGCGAAAATCACATTGAAATATATGTTATATACATAAGCATAATGTTTGAAATATATGTTATATATCTAAAAAAAATAATGTGCATAAAAATAAAATAAGTTGTATAAAGAAGGATGATATATTATCAACTCAAGTCATAAGTTGAATTTCTCAAACTACAAAATATAATAATGGGGGTGCTATATTGCTTAGAAACCACTATGAAAAAAATGCTATGGCGCAGTTGTAGTGGCTATTTAACAATACTATGAATCTAGGATTAGATCATAGCCATGGGAGTCAAGTAGTTGAAAGATACTGTATACATATTGGCAATATCTTAATGCTACCTCTGGGAGGACTGTCTTGCGCATGGTGCTTTAGTATATTGGCAATTAGACTGTTAGACATAAAACTCTATTGTACATTAAATTCATGATAGCTTGATAACTAGAATATGGTTAGAATCTTGCCATCTAAAGGATATTCACTATGGCGTAGTGAAGCTTTGCCTTTGTGACCCCTACAGCCCTTGTCTGTAGAAAACCACTTGTTTCAATCCATAATCAAAATGGGAGGTGGAATATAACATACACAAGGCCCACTTTTCTAATTCTGGTGTAATGGGATACATATAATAACATTATCCATGAAGAGATGGAACAAAATAAGTTGAGATGGATCTAGGGGCTAAAGCAACACCTACAACCAACCTTGCTAAAGAAATTTTTTATGCTCGTAGGAAAAATTAATAAATCACTTCACAATTTTTCCATAGAGAACTTGAGGCATAAGCAAGGTTTGAAGAACCAGTCCGAACCGGCCCGATGCACATTCGTATCAGTGAAACTGAGCGGATGGAAGAAGAAGAAGAAAAAAGAAGAAGAAGAGCTGCAGAAGTGGCAAAAGAAGAGGAAGAGCTGTGTTCGCGATCTTCCTCTCCTTCGATCTTCCTCTCCTTCCTCTTCTTCTCCTTCTTCCTCTTCCTCTTTCGTTGGATTTCGCCGGGGCCAGTCCGGTCTACATTCGTATCGGTGAAACTGAGCAGAGCAGCGGAAGAAGAAGAAAGAAGAAAGAAGAAGAAAGAAGAAAGAAGAAGAAGAGAAAGAAGAGGAAGAGCCACGGAAGTGGCAGAAGAATAGGAAGAGCTGCATCTTCAGCGGCAACAATCTTCCTCTCCTTCCTCTTCTTCTCCTACCCCTTCCTCTTCCTCTTCTTATGGATTCTGCTGGACCAATTGCCGGACCGGTACAAACTGGCTAGATTCTTTGACCCTTGTGCATAAGGAATTTTTTTTCATTTGAATAAAATTTTAGAGTAATGTTACTATATTAAGTTGTAGTAATAAAGCCATAATGTGTCACATAACCCATTTCTATATTGTTAACATGATCAAGGGGCGCTGAGTATTTGAGGTTTTGAGATTCTCGCTTGCAATGTATTTTTTTTCATATTTGATTTTTATGTGTCATACATACAGACAAAAAATAACCTTTGCTCAATAGCCTCTTTGTTTGAACAAGTTACAAATATAGAACTATACTAGTGGATGTATTCCTAGGAAAATTACAGTCCTCAATAGAACATGTTATTTTAGATTATTATTCTACTTTCCAGTTTTGATTATGTTATTCCAACTAGAATTCGCCTTTATCATATTTGAAGATTGAAGTGTTGGTCCAACCAAGCACCAGAATTAACACTTCATTTCTGACTACCACTCTTATTTCTTCCTTGGTGTCTTAGTTTGTTTCCTGTTATCTTCAGCAATACAGATTGGTAAAACAGTCAATATGGGCATGCAAATGGTGTTATGGAGATTTATTCATCTGTTTGTATTAGTAGCAAGTTACATAAAATTGCTTTTATCCTTGTTGCATTTAACAAGGATAGTTGGAAGTAGTTGCTCCATTCCTGTGAATCAGATGAAAATTTGGTTGTCAAACTATTCATAAAGTTCTGTTCCTTTTAACCATACTTAAGTAGATGAGAGGAAGTGACGTTCTCTATTGTATTCATTGCTAATCTACTCAGAGTACACTTTTTAATTTGCTTGTCTTTTTCAAGCAACATTATGTTGGTGTAGAATTTTTACTACAAGAACATTATGTTGGTGCACTTGTCTTTTAGGTAGCTTGCGTAATTGATATATTTTGGTGAACTTCTCTTTTCCTATCTGTAACATGTCACAGGTGGCTGATTGTAAATACGCAAAAACAAACAATTCTCCAGCATGAAAATTAGTTACACAATTCGAGTACTCTTTTGAGCTTTATGAACCAAGTTACGCTTATCCCTTTTTGTTTACATTGATTTTGTTCTTTGTCCTATTATTGGTATCTTTAACCTAAATTACTATTATCGTATTATCTATTTATTTGCTTGTACTGTTTTCAAGTAGTATTATATTTGTTTTTTTTTCACACATTACATGCCAATTCCTTGGACATTATTTCCATAATTGTTCAACATTCATATCTGTAACATACCATTCTTATATACCACATGTTCAGCCTCACATTGTTTAATTCTCTAAGTCTTATATGGTTGATTATCCATATGAATGTACCTGTATCGGCTGAATAGTCCAGTTCTTTCCATTCAACTTGGTATCACAGTGCAGCAAGGAGGGGATGTAGCAGTGATGACGAGCAAAATTGACCTAGTCAAAATTAATCTTATTTGTGTCATACTCTCGCATCATATGATGATTGTAGTTGTTAATGAGGAATTGATGCACTCTTATGCACTAATCTCTCCTAAATGATCTAGGTAGTAATGCTGAGGACCATTGTTTTGGAGGTGTGGGTGACTAGTTGGGGTAGTAGAGTGTTGTTCCGGCACTGTGTTCTGCATGCTGTGTAATGTTGCTTGCTCTGAGGGATGGACAAGTAGCAAAGTGTTACTTGTCTATGTTAGTCTATTCTAATTTGTATGCTTGCAAGAATGTTGTTTTTTGTTTTAATCTTCTCAAATTGTGACGCAAAAATTTCTCTTACTTGCAGTGAATAACATCTCTCATCTACAACTTATCGCAATGTTAAATTTAATGTTGCATCAACTTGGCCATCTAGAAATTATAGTCATTATGCACATGCCATGATCTGGTAGAACTTTTGCAATGTGATGAGGGTCATTTTATTGGCCAAGTTTGTTTTGGCTAGACTGAATTGCTTTAATCTTGATATTATCTTCATTCAATCTTCCAAGAAGAGGATAGCTTGGAAGAGTATGCCCACGTTTTCCCTCAGAAGGTCAAGTTAGTAATGAGAATGTGGATTTTGTATGGGGAAAGTGGCTAGTGATATTAGTGCATGGAGTGTACGAAGATTTACCCTCCCTTAGCATGGCAGGGCTTTTTTATAAGTGCAGTGTAATAGGTTGGTGCACGATTCTCCTTCGTTGCTAGGACGAATGGTGTGCCCATTCCTCGCCTTCACATCTTATGTACGCTCAAGGCTTGCACTTTGATCATGGGTTGCATGGATGTGATGGGTTGGTACAAACACAATACTGTTGCAAGTAGTAGCCACACTGTCGGGTACTGATGAAAGCTGAGTGAATGGTAGTTAATTCAGAAATAAGTCACGTCAATCCTCCAATGGTGGATTTGAAACTCCCAATCCAAATCCATCAATGGTGGATTTCCTAATAAGCAAGATCAAATTATAGTAAATAATTATTCTGATATAGATCCATTAAATGTCGAAGTAAAGTTGTAATAATAAGTACATATTGACATTATTTATTTAGGCCCTGTTTTCTTGGACGGAATTCACGGGAAAGGAAGGACAAAACACATTGAATCTAGTAGTATTTTGCATCTAGATTTAATGTGTGTTCTTTTCTTTTCTCTGTATTTTCCCTCCAAGGAAATAGATTAAGTTCATAATTCTTAGCTGCTATTGTTCGTGTTGAAAAGGAAAACTATGAATAAAACAAATGTGTGGTTATTAAAAAAATAAAAAGGTAGCTCATTGGTTGTTTGACAAATGTCCTTGCTTGCA
This sequence comes from Costus lasius, assembly GCA_027563935.2. Lineage (NCBI taxonomy): Eukaryota > Viridiplantae > Streptophyta > Magnoliopsida > Zingiberales > Costaceae > Costus > Costus lasius. The sequence goes on from CM050448.1 coordinate 107,262,428, forward strand.
GTCTTTTCGCCTGACTTATTTTTCTTAGTTAATTTATATTTTGTTATTTTTATTTATGCAATATAGAATAATTTTCTTTCAACTTCTAGCAGGTACAGTTTTGTACTTCGGATTGTTTTATTGCTAGTCTTGGCCTGGATGACTCTTCTACTCTTCAACTCTGCGATGATCATCCTTCCCGTCTCCCTTGGCCGTGGTCTGTTTAATGCAATTCCTCGGCTTCCTATTACACATGGCTTCAAATGCAATGGTAATATTCACTTACCCTATATATCTTTTAAGAGATTAGGATGGATAGGAAAAGTTGGAAAAATCAAACAAAATTTTATTTTTACTTCTTTCCAATCCCACCTATTTTCGAATGCATAGCCTTAGTTATATCCTTGGTTATGCATGTATTTGTGAGACTTTCAGAAATTAACATGAAATGAATCTTTGCTCAGATCTGTTTGCCTTCAGTATTGGCTGTTACCTTATTTGGACCATTGTAGCCGGAATGAGGTATTCTCTTGAGTGCATCAGAACTCGTAGAGTACGTGTTTTAGTATTGCAGATATGGAAATGGTTTGCAATTATCTTAAAGAGCTCAGCTTTATTGTCAATATGGGTGGGTATTTCTCTGACTTTTCTCAATTTTATGTTTTCTTGCCTGGCTTACCCTCTATTTTTCACAGATTTTTGTCATCCCAGTACTTATTGGTCTCTTGTTCGAGCTGCTGGTGATTGTGCCACTTAGGGTGCCTGTGGATGAAAGCCCAGTTTTCCTTTTGTACCAAGACTGGGCTTTAGGCCTTATCTTCCTCAAGATCTGGACTCGCCTGGTATTAATTAATTTTATATTTTGTTAAAATATCCATTTCACATTATCTTGTGAAATTCATCTTGTTTCAGTTTGCATTTCCAACACTAGGTTTTTACAAAAGATTACTAACCTTACGTAATATAAATATCTCTTTTGCACCTAGGTGATTTTGGATCAGATGGCACCATTAGTAGATGAAAACTGGCGTCGGAAGTTTGAAAGAGTGAGAGAGGACGGCTTCTCACGACTCAGGGGACTATGGGTGCTACGCGAGATAATGATTCCAATCATTTCAAAACTTCTGACTGCCCTCTGCATTCCCTATGTATTTGCTAAAGGCGTTTTTCCGATCTTTGGGTATTCTCTGATAGTAAACTCTGCCGTATATCGCTTTTCCTGGCTAGGATGCCTTCTCTTCAGTGTTACGTGCTTTTGTGCCAAGAGGTTCCATGTCTGGTTCACCAACCTCCACAACTCCATCAGGGATGACAGATATCTCATTGGCCGAAGATTACACAACTTTAGGGAGGATATTAAAATTGAATCAGAAAGCAAGCCCGAGGCTCCAGAGATGCACCCAGCTAATGCCAGTTTAATCGAGCGCGAGCAAGAAGCTGATATGGGGATGAGGCTTAGACATGTCAATCGGCGCCCTAACCCACAATTAGGACAGGCTCTGTAGCTTGAAGATTCTCTAAGCCATCTCTGCTACTGATACTCCTATTTGTTAACTTGATTGTACCATGTGCTCTCTAATATGCACACACTTAAGGCGTGATGGTCTGCCGCTGCGCTTCCTCTGTTCTTGGGTATCTTGATTCTTGAGATGGAAAGATACCATCCTACCATTCCCAGTCAGGCCCACTTCTCTTCGCTTAGCATATGATTCTCTAAATGTAAGTAGGGTTCTGTCGGCCAGGATTTTTGTTGCCTTTGTTGTTTCCTAGCGAAGCATATTGATTATCAATGAAGCCTGGAGTCAACATGTGACTAGAATTTTTCATTTTGGGCAGGGTTGACGCTTGTTTTATTCTGGAAATTGTTATTGCTGTAGATTAACAGGCTTAAGTCTGGGCAACCTGATATTTGTGGGCAAGGGCAGTATATATTGTATATTTTATAATTGTATGTCCATCGGCAACGCTGTCGCTCTCCCTGTACGCAAGCTTTTACTTGATTCATGCACTCTTTCAAAACGGATCCAGATCATAAAGAACTATTCCTCTTTAATTAATTACATAGTAGATAGTTGTGAGCTGTTCACAAACTAATGCATCTAATTTTTAAATTTATTGTTAATCATTCATAAGCTATACAAATTGCAATACACTGTAAATGGTCGTTGGAGCCTAATATTAAATATTAACTAAGGTAAAATAATGTCACAAAAATATTTAAGTTAAATTAGTAATTCACATTTGTAAGCCAAAATTCTGAATAAAAATTGTTATTCTATATAATTTAATATGTTAAAAGCGCGCAATTGTAAGCATTTCAAATAATTATGGTTTTATTTTTTTGCTAATGAAATTGACCATTAGGGATGGCCGTTTAAGTGGGCCAAGTGTACCTAGTCCATTTTCTTACAAGTTTAGGTGGGTGTCTGGTATGTAAATGAGAGTGTTTTAAGTTTGGTAGATTGAGTTTTAATCTAGTTTTGATTTATAGATAATAGTATCTAGTACTTGACTCTCATTAATGGTTTTGTTTTTTCTTAATAAAGTTTTGAAAGTGTAAGCAGAAGCAATTATGGATAAGCATTGTAAAAATAGATCTATGTAGACATGATCCTTCTATAAATATTGTGAGGGTACGTAGACCTCAAAAGAGTGGTCTAAATTTTTTGTAAAAAGAGAACTACGTAGACCTGATTCCTCCTTTGAGTGGGGTACATAGGCAGCCTATAATGGGTCCGGTCCAAAATAAATAATATTTTAATATTTTTTTAAAAAAATTTGCAATAGAAATAATTTCCATTTTTCAAATTTTCTTATTTTATAATTTTTTAATTTGCATAAATGAATTATTTGTTTACTTTTTTTATATTTTTAAAAATTTGTATGTTATTATTATTATCTATATAAAAAATTTTGTAAAGTTTTTATATTATTATTATTATTATTATTATTATTATTATTATTATTATTATTATTATTATGTAAATAAATTTTTAACGAATTAACATTTTTCTTATTTTTTTAGTATTTTATATATTATTTTTGAAGTTATTATATTTGTATAATTATTTGTAATATGTTAATAAAATGTAATTGTGATTTTCTAGTTAGCAAAGCATAATTTAGGATTTGCATAACAATAGCATGTGAGATTAAATCTTACAGGATAAATTTTATTTTGGATTTATGGTCATGTCCGACAACGGGCTAAGTTCGGCCCACATGTTGGCTGCTTTGCTCGGGTCAAGCTCGACTTGCGGGCATGGCATAGCCCATGGGCGGAGTGCTGGGCTTGGCCCACATGTCGGATCTAGCCCGTGCTGGTGCTAGTTCGAGCTTTGATTAAGTCGTGCCTAGGACGGCACCACTCATCTCATTCGGGCTACAGGCCGTGCCGGGCCATGGAAAAATTCTATCTTGCCAGGCCAGGCCCGGCATGCCAGTGAATGGGCCAAAGCGGGACCATGCCTGGGCCGGCCCAACACGGCTCATTGGCCACCTCTACCTTAGCTTCGTCATCACAAGGCTAACACCTAAGCGATTGACCAACCCAAATTGAATTGAAACTTATCTAACCCTAAATGGATTCAGTTCTATTTTTATTATTTTTAAAAAATAAGCTATTCACAAACAAATACTTCTAATTTCTAAATTTATTATTTCTAAATTCAAAAATTGTAGGTCTAAATAGTAAAATAATATGTGTTAGAATGATACATTTTTTAAGTATTCAAATAATTATAATATCATTTTTTTTTGCTAAATAAAATTTAGGGAAAAAACTCCTAAGCAGGTCCCTGCTTAAAAGAGTTAACTAGGGTCTTCGTTAAGATTTTTTACACAAATCTCAAAGCCTAAAAATACTGTAGCAAAAACCCTAGCTGCCCAAACATGTTTTCCCTCTACCATACCCCACTCGCTCCGCTTCCTACCTTGCTGAAGAGTTCGGGGGCAACCGGCACTCCCAGTTGATCCCACTTCTACGTTATGCTATGTTATTTAAAATATTTTTCACATTAAACGAAAGAAAGAATCACCTCTTGACGGAGATGTAGATGGCAGGAGAGGGAAGCACGAGGAGTTTTGGCAGTAGGAGAGGGCAATGAGGAGTATCAGTGGTAGGAGAGGGCAGTGAAGAGATTCGGCGGCTGGAAAAGTTTAGGCTTAAGGAGAGGACATCGAAGAGTTTCGGCGACTAGAGAAGTTCCAGCCGTATGAGTGGCGGAGAAGTAGGAAGTGTTATCGGTGATGGCGTTCGGCGAGCACTGATGAGGGAGGAAAGTGGGAGTGGGGGCAGGGAGCAAAGCAGGAACCGCGACAAGAGAGAGGAAGTAGATAGAATGGGAAGCAGTACTTTCTTGGGTTTTTCTTTTTTTTAGTTTAAGATTCATGTATAGAATCTCAAGGGACCCAGCTTAAGTGAGTTCAACGCGGTCTCTACTTAAAAAACACAGCCAAAATTTAGGACATAATCTTGCCCTAGCATGTTTTTGCCAATGACTATAAGCAACCTTTACACCGCCCAATTGCATTGCACTAGGGATGGCAATCAGATAGGATTTTAGCGGATACCCAACCTATCCAAACCTGATTATAGCTAATTGGGAAGCTATTAATAAGATTCAGATTGGGTATGGGTAATGAATATACTACCCGTGTCGGGTTTGGGTAGCATAGGTCGGATACCCACTACCTGATATATATATATATATAATAAAAATAATTTTATAAATAATTATTTCTATCCTTTCTCCCCCTCTCACCATCTCATCACCGTCGTCGTCGTCTCCTCATCACGTTCATCATCGCCGATTGTCGTCATAGCCATCACAAGTCCACTGTTCGCCGTTGCTGCCATTGTAGCAAGCTCGCTGCTCGTCGTTGTTATCGTCGTGAGCCCGCCGCTCATCGCTGTTATCGCCACGAGCTCGCCGCGAGCCCGTAGTCATCGCCGCAGTCGCTGGGAGTGCACCACTTGTCGTCGCAGTCATCATGACCTCGACACTCATCGCTGTCATTCCTAGCCCGCCGCCGTTGCTGTGAGTCTGCCATAGTCGCTGCACATGGAGCCATCGTCGCAAGCCATGTCTCCAGAAAGGATTTTGGTCTACTTGAGGTTTGCTTGAGTTGCTTTTCCTTGAAGACCTCCCACCATTTACTAGGGCAGAAACCCTAAATTAGATTTGGATTTTGGTTTTTTTATGTTTTTATGTGATAATTAAATATAGTAATAGAGTTTTAATATGGCAGGTACCCAATTTTTATTCGGGTGATCAAGTATTTTATTATCTAAAAATTTTGCTTAGTCAGGTATTTATAAGGTTTGGGTACTTAGCGGGTACTAAAAATATTATTAGGGTCGAGTTCGGGTAGGGTGTGGAAAAAAACTCGGGTAGTTGATTAGATACGAGTAATAGAAAAAATATTCAGGTTCGGGAATGGGTAGCGCAAAAATTGCTGGTACCCTATCCAATGCCATCACTACATTTGCACTGAACAATGTAATTCCAACCTTGCCCTAGTGTATTACATTAATGACAAGGTTCTTGTTCCCATTTTTTCATTTTGAATATAAACAATACAATTGTTTAAAATGTGGGTGTTTATATGTAAATTTGTTAATGAAAAGATTTATAATCAGTGGATTGTAAAACAAATTATCCGTGAATAAACACGAATGTGCTAGAACCATCTCATCGCCACATGTGCCACTACAATGGGGAAGAGGAACGACTTCTTGGTCGCCCGTGTGCGATCGCATCCAAGGATCGAGTGCTCGAGCGCTGAAGCGGCATCGATTTGCTTGTTGCCACAATGATGGATGAAATGGACACAGACGTTGCCGGCGACCGCCAGAACGCATCGGATGGACGCACCCTGGGAATCTTTACACTTCTGGTGCTGGTGCCGGCGCCGTAGCCATTCTCTTCGGTCCTCGTCGATGCCAACTGATAGCGATCCGCAAGTGCACGGATTTATCGAAGTAATAAAAAGATTATCATTCCCAACGAGGATCTGGCGGTTAAGTACCGATTACACGATCGATCTATATCTAGACGAATCAAATCGTGATTTTTGTTTTTGAGAACTTTTAAGTACGATAAAAAGAAACAGATATAGTGTTTTGGAAAAAATCAATTTGGATAAATTCAGGATTCAGGGTTTCATCGCGTTGACAAATATGAATTTAATAAAAATAGATCCTTGAACAGAAAAATATAGTTTTGAAAGGGATTTTTCCTAAGGTACAGATTACCTCCTCCCGAAGCATAATCCGGTATCTAAATATGCTAACTCCCTAAAAACTTGATAACGATCCGCAACTGCACAGATTTTTATTGAAGTAATAAAAAGTTATCGATCCCACGAGGATCAGGCGGTCAAGTACCGATTACACATTTAATCTATATCTAGACGATTCAAATAATGTTTTTGTTGTGGAAACTTCTAAAGCAAGAAAACAAAAAGGTGGTTTTAGGGTTTTGGCTAAAAATAAATTCGGATAAAATTAGGACTCAAGGTTTCACCACGCTGACGATTTTGAATTTAGTAAAAATAAATCTTTAATCAGAAAATTATAGTTTTGAAAGGGATTTTTCCTAAGGTACAGACTACCTCCTCCCGGAGTGTAATCCGGTATCTATTTACATTAATTCCCTACTCCCGTGATAATTAACATAAATAGACCCATTAAGTTCTGTAAAAAACCATGGTAATCCTTCAAGTGAATCCGAACTACTCCCGTGATCGAATTCACAGGTTTGAAAAGAATAATTCCAACGTTGCGATTCACCTCCCGGTCCTTCTCGCAACGTCTAAGACGTAAAAATACTTGATCAGGGTAATTTACGGAATAAGCACAATTCTAATCAAATCAAATCTATAAAAATTCATGTAAAAGATTTAAAACTATGTATTTAATCCATAAATCGTCAACGGGCTATTCCCCAAATCCCAAAAATATGGTTTACACGTTCATGTTCATAACAAACAGCATGTTCATCAATGAAAATCGCATGGAAACTCAATAAAAATACAAGAAATCGCTAGACAAAATACTAGAAAGGCTTCCCTTCGATATGGAGATGAAGATCAACCCTCTAATTCTTCCTTTGCGTGGCTTTCCTGTTCGTTTTCTGCCCTGGAATCAATTCTCACCGTCGCCGCCGCCTCCTCTCGTTTTCGTGCCTAGAAGCCCCCAAAACCCTTCCAAAACCTTTCATTTTATAGTCTAATCAATATAGAACCCATCTAGGAAGGTTTCTGGAGAGTTTGGTTCAATTCTGGTTTAATCTGGAGTCGAACCGAGTGAAAAACCGAAAGGGTTGACATTTTTACGATCCGTGATGAGTTTACGGCCACGGCCGTAAATGTCTCTGTGTGTACAGCGCTTAAGTCACAGAAATATTCACGGGTCGTGATGGATTCACGGCTTCGACTGTGAAAGTTTCTGTGCATAAGTTTACTAAGCCGTTTTCTCGCCTCTGCTCGAACTCAAAATTACGGCTGACTCGGAATTACGGCCAAGGCCGTGAAAGTTGCTTTCTTCACTATTTTCGCTCCAAATTTGACGTGCGACCTCATAATTTCCTCGGGAACCGTGCTATGGCTTCAAAACTCACAAAATCCATCATTTTTGTGCCTTTTTACCTACATTTTCAATAAAACCAAGAAAAGTGAAGATTCTGTGCAAAGTAAAGTAAAAACACCAAAAATAGCACAAAATCATTCAATTAAGCCCAAAATATGATGTAAAATATAGGCAAAAATATGGTGTAAAAATCACTTATCACCAACATCGGCGTGGGCATCGAAGAAGCCGCATGGAATCTTCTTGCGTTGGCCCGCTAGCTTGTCGATCAGGGCAAACCTTCCCTCGCGCTCTAAGCAGTAAGTTCCTAGAAAAGAATTATTAACATTTTTATTCGGGTAATCCAGTATTTTATTATCTAAAAATTTGGGTCAATCAGGTATTTATTGGGTTCGGGTTCTTAGTGGGTGCTAAAAATATTATTAGGGTCGAGTTCGGGTAGGGTGTGGAAAAAAACTCGGGTAGTTGATCAGGTACGAGTAGTATTCGGGTTCGGGAATGGGTGGTGCAAAAATTGCTGGCACTCTACCCACTACCATCACTACATTGCACTGAACAGTGTAATTCCAACCTTGCCCTAGCATATTGCATTAATGACAAGGTTCTTGTTCCCAATTTTTTTATTTTAAATATAAATGATACAATTGTTTAAAATGTGGGTGTTTATATGTAAATTTGTCAGTGAAAAGATTTATAATCGATGAATTGTGAAATAAATTATCTATGAATAAACACAAATGTGCTAGAACCATCTCATCGCCACATGTGCCACTACAAAGGGGAAGAGGAACGGCTTTTTGGTTGCCCGTGCATGATCGCATCCAAGGATCGAGTGCTTGAGCATTGAAGCAGCGTCAATTTGTTCGTTGCCAGAGTGATAGATGAAATGGACACATACGTCGCCGGTGATCGCCAGATTGCATCAGATGGACGCATCCTGGGAATCTTTACTCTTTCGGTGTCGGCGCCGGCGCCGCAACCATTCTCTTCTGTCCTTGTCGATGCCAATGTGGGCGTGGGCTCCGAAGAAGCCACATGGAATCTTCTTGCGTTGGCTCGCCAGCTTGTCGGTCAAGGCAAACCTTCCCTCGCGCTCTAAGCGTAAGTTCCTAGAAAAGAATTATTAACGTTTTTATTCGGGTAATCTAGTATTTTTATTATCTAAAAATTTTGGTTAGTCAGGTATTTATAGGGTTCGGGTACTTAGCAGATACTAAAAATATTATTAGGGTTGAGTTCGGGTAGGGTGTGGAAAAAAACTCGAGTAGTTGATCAGGTATGAGTAGTAGAAAAGATATTCGGGTTCTGGAATGGGTAGTGCAAAAATTGTCGGTACCCTACCCACTGCCATCACTACATTGCATGTGTAATTCCAACCTTGCCCTAGCATATTACATTAATGACAAGGTTCTTATTCCCATTTTTTTTATTTTGAATATAAATGATACAGTTGTTTAAAATGTGGGTGTTTATATGTAAATTTGTTAGTGAAAACATTTATAATCGATGGATTGTGAAATAAATTATTTGTGAGTAAACATGAATGTGCTAGAACTATCTCATCTAGGGCCGAGCATATAGTACCGGTACCGAAATACCATACCAAAATTTGCAGTATTCTGTACTTCGGTACCAATACCAAAATTCTATTCGGGAGTATGGTACCGGTACCGGTACCTAAAACCTGATTCAAAAAATCCCGAACTCCCGAACCTATATAAATTATTTAATTAAAAATATTAATTATTTACTATTTTATTTACTTACTAATCCCTTTATACCTAACCCTAATCAGCTTACGGCTAATCCCTAACCCTGATTCAGGAGTTCGGGATTTTCCCAAAATAGAATTCAGTACCGATACCTACGATTTAAACTTCGGGAGTTCGGGACCGGGAGTTCGAGACTTGGAGTCCCGAACTCCTGTTTGCTCACCCCTAATCCCATCGCCACATGTGCCACTACAAAGGGGAAGAGGAACGGCTTTTTGGTCGCCCGTGTGCGATCACATCCAAGGATCGAGTGCTCGGGTGCTGAAGCAGCGTCGATTTGCTCGTTGACATAGTGATGGACGAAATGGACACAGACGTCACCGACGACCAATAGAACACATCGGATGGACGCACCCTGGGAATCTTTACTCTTCCGGTGCCGGGCTAGCACCGCAGCCATTCTCTTCGGTCCTTGTCGATGCTAGCGTCGGCGTGGGCTCCGAAGAAGCCGCATGGAATCTTCTTGCATTGGCCCGCCAGCTTGTCGATCAAGGCAAACCTTGCCTCTCACTCCAAGCAGTAAGTTACTAGAAAAGAATTATTAACGTTTTTATTCGGGTAATCCAGTATTTTATTATCTAAAAATTTTGGTCAATCAGGTATTTATAGGGTTCGGGTACTTAGTGGGTACTAAAAATATTATTAGGGTCGAGTTCGGGTAGGGTGTGGAAAAAAACTCGGGTAGTTGATCAGGTACATGTATTAGAAAAAAATATTCGGGTTTGTGCAGTGACGGATTTATGACCCAAAGGTGTATGGGGTAATTAATATTTATGGGACAATATAGAAAGATTACCCTATTGAGTGGGGGCAAATCAAAGCTTATATATATATAATATTATAAATATATATTTATATTTTGCTAATTTTAAAATTTGAGTGTTGCCCCCACTCACATACACGTGTATCTGCCACTGGGTTCGAGAATGGTAATACAAAAATTGTAAATATCTTATCCACTGTCATCTCTACATTACATTGAATAGTGTAGTTCCAACCCTGCCCTAGCATATTATATTAATGTTAAGTTTCTTGTTCCTAATTTTTTATTTTGAATATAAATAATATAATTGTTTAAAATATGGGTGTTTATATATAAATTTGTTAGCGAAAAGAATTATAATCGGTGGATTGTAAACTGAATTATCCATAAATAAACACGAATGTGCTAGAAACATCTCATCGCCACATGTGCCGCTAAACGAGAAGAGGAACAGCTTTTTGGTCGCCCGTGCGCGATCGCGGATCGAGTGCTCGAGCGCTGAAGCGGCGTCGATTTGCTCGTTGACACAGTGATGGACGAAATGGACACAGACGTCGCCGGGGACGGCCAGAACGCATCGGATGGACGCACCCTGGGAATCTTTACTCTTCCGGTGCCGGTGCCGGCGCCGCAGCCATTCTCTTCGGTACTCGTCGATGCCAACGCCGGCGCGGGCTCCGAAGAAGCCGTATGGAATCTTCTCGCGTTGGCCCGCCAGCTCGTCGATCAGGGCAAACCTTCCCTCGCGCTCCAAGCGGTAAGTTCCTAGAAAAGAATTATTCACGTTTTCTCAATTGTTGAGCATTCCGCTGCTATGAACTCCATAGTCACGTTGTGATCTTGGGTCTTTTGCGTTTTTTGCATATATGTTTTCCCTATCTGTTTTGAGGAATTTGGAGTCGAAACTAGATGCTTTTTTGTATGTCTAGGACAACAGATGGAGCTTAAATCTCCGTGCCTTCTTATAATGTTATAGCTTCTGTATTTTATATTTCTTTCTTTCTCTTCCTTTGGAAATGGATAGTGTGGTTAGGATTTCGACTTATGTGATCCAAAACAATGTGGTAACGAGGAATGGCGTTGTTTTTTGTGAGAATTAACTTCAATTTTTCAAAAGCGCGGATGAAGGTGAAAGGTAAATGACAGGACATTGATCGTTTAGTTGGAGCCTCACAGTTTAGTTTAGTGCATCAAACGATTCAGTTCATGATAGGACTCTTCCAGTAAGTTCATCTGTTTTTTCTTCAATTAATCTGGTTACTACATCAGGCAGAAGGAGAAAGAAATTTAAAACATTTCATATGCAAGATGGTCTGTTTCCACAACGTTAGCCTGAAAAGGATTCCAGTAAAATCATGTGGAAAGGAAAGAACCTAAAACATTTCATATTGCAAGAAAAGAAACGGAAAAGATCACTATTTTTGGCTGAATGACAATTAAACCAAAATAGGGTAGCCAAAACAAGTCATACCTAATTTACCAAACCCCTCACATACCCTCAACCAAGAACTGCAACCCATAAGTGGCAGTAACCCTTCGCATGTGAACCCTAACACTGACACAACTTTACAAATAATTATGGCGGTAGTGACAGAATTCAAAAATAAGACATCAATGGAAGAGGACAGACTAACGTCAATAGAAATTATGCCCAAATATAAATTGAAAGAACTTAATTGCTTGGAAACTCACCTTGTCTCTAGCTAAAAAGAAAAAAGGGGTGACGGTGCTCAAAGCATGATTGGAGGATGTAGTTATTGCAGATTCATCATGTTCCATGTCGAGTAGAGAAGAGATCAGTGGAAGAGTTGCTAAAGGAAGAAAATCAACGAAGAGGTAAAAATAGAATAAGGAGAAAAAGGTTTCCATGGCCGAGGATATATGATTTTTGGTAATTTTGCAAAATAAAAAGTCCACAAGTTTAGGTAATTTACAATAATGCCCTATTGGGTTTACAAATTAGCCCATGCAGAAAATAAAAATTTAACAACTTGACATTGTGAAGATGCCAATAGAGATGCATATCGGTAACTCATAATACCAGTATGTCTCTCACCACTCTGCCCTACAGGGACCTGCAGATGAATACATGTTACAAATTATGCAACTTGAATTCATAAGTGTGGGATAAAGAAATGAACAGTCAATTATCTTCTTTATCTTATATCTATGCACCTTCTCTATTCTAGTTCTCTTGCTTCCTACTTTGCCTTTGCAATGACACCCCCATAGATTGATTCATTTATATGATTCTGGGAACATAGTTGTGGGGTCATTTTTGTTACATTGGGGATGTATTATGACCGTTTCAAATCCACCTTAAATTAATAAGGCTTTTTGTTTAATGGGTTCTGACTTCCAATGAACGCAAGCATTCATTGTTAATTATCCCTAAGAGCAGGGAACCTTTGATTAAGAGATCTACAATACGCAACGAGATAAGAGAAAGGAATTGGACAATATCATTTATAAACGTAACGAAATACAAATTTGAACATAATATTTAACGGCGAGGGGATGGGCTTCTTTCATCAATTTGAGCATCATGTGCCCATCGGACACCCGGCTTTGAAGCACCTTATTGAGTGATATCCGGCCTAGGCAACCCGATGTTATATTGAGGAGCTACGCCCCGATGGTAAACATCGACGTACGCACCTCCCAAACAATATTCCACCGTAATTGCGTTTAGGTGTATTGGGTATTTGGTTTGGGGGATCATCTAGCCTTACGACATGTTGGATAGTCTGATTTGGAATTTTATCCGGCCTCTCGGCGTGATGGATAATTTGATTCGGAAATTTATCCGGCCTTGCGACGTGATGGATAATTTAATTTGGAGTTTATCTGGCCTTATGGCGTAGTGGATAACTTGATTTGGAATTTTATCCGGCCTTGCGGCGTAGCGGATAATTTAATTTGGAAATTTATCCGGCCTTGCAACGTAATGGATAACTTGATTTGGAATTTTATCCGGCCTTGCGGCGTAGTGGATAATTTAATTTGGAAATTTATCCGGCCTTGCGGCGTAGTGGATAACTTGATTTGGAATTTTATCCGGCCTTGCGGCGTAGTGGATAACTTAATTTGGAAATTTATCCGGCCTTGCGGCGTAGTGGATAATTTAATTTGGAATTTTATCCGACATCTCGACGTGTTGAGTAATAAACACAATGTTACATTGAGAAGTTACGCCCCAACAATGAACGTTGACGTACGTATCTCCCAAATAGTATTTCATCACGTAGGTCTCGCGATGCCCGTGACCTATACGGATCTTATTAAGATTTATCATTTAATCTGGGAATAATATGTGTATTATCAACTCCCAATTACGGTGTTCGGATTAAAACTTAAAGGGGACTTAACTACGCTTTGGCCCTGCAGCACTCGGTCGGAAGAGTCGGCTTGTTTCTTTCTTCTTTTTGTTGGCGTTCTGCAAAGTGCTTGGGGATTGGTGCAGTGTATTACGGCTTAACGGCTTACGTGTGAGCGGTTTGTTCATGACGTATGGGTGTCATTCTCGGTTCAAAGACTTCAATCCCGTCCTTAATCTAGTCTCGTCATTAGATCGGGGCTTCGAGGAAGCGTAATTAGTCAGCGTTACATACTCCCTTTTTCTTTGTATTACGACTCTACGACATGCGGTCAAAAAGTGAAGTCGTCTCGCACGGGTGAAATTAGGCGATCCCCCCCCCCCTTGGCCCTTGACCGTGGGTATGCTTCGTTAGAGACGCTGACTGAACGGATGCGAGTGAAAGAGGCGCGGCAAACTGGAGGGGACTGGAAAGATCTGGGGCCGCGGAACCCTACAATCGGCCGGAAAGTATTAGGGTGAGGCATTCGCTTATGGCTGAATGCAGCGGCGACTTCAGACCGTTACGGCTTGATCCAGGCAGCGGCACCCTTCAACGGGGGTAGGATACAGATTATTTCCACTGGAAACGTCGATCCCAGGGGAAGCGATGAAATCCGTTGGGAGTCACCGAGAAGGAGGATCGATGACTTCGTTGGCGATCAGAGTGCTCCGTTGTTGGAGCAGTGGTTGGCTGAGGCCGGCAGCTGGAAGCGTATGGGGTGGACAGCGGTGACAGAAGAGATGGCGCAGGGGTCGCCGGAACTCCGAGTCGGGAGCGGCGGCGTCCATCTATGGGGACTTGTGAGAGATAGATGGGGGATCGAGCTAGGACAGCCCCCCTGGCGCTGACCGTGGAGAGGATGGAGCCGAGAATCCGATCTTCCAGCGGGGGTAGCGGACCTGTCAGGTGGAGTTTGAGAGCTGGAGTTCATCCCATCGCGGTGAGGGGTCGTTCCCTCATTTCTTCGACGACGGCGGGTTGGATCTGGAATGGCGGAGCGGATTCGAGTCGGATCCACCCAAGAGCCCGTGCCTCTCTTATTTCTTTATTGTTATTCCCTTTTTACCCTCTCTTTTTCTTCAACGGCTCTTTTGTTTGTTTTTTTTTTTGAGAATGCTCGCACGGCGGCATTTGGTGATCTTCATCAAAATAGAACACCCGACTGCTTGCTGTGACCGGATTCTGTATAGGTAATCTTGTCTTCCCTTTTGATGATTTCTCCCTTTTCGCTCCCCCGTAGTGAGTTCTGAACATGGGTCACCCGCTTTTCCTTCCTCACCGCAGCAGCCCTCTTCGAGGTTCTAGGGCAGCCGCAGGCCTTTTGACAGAAACCCCTTGAAGAGGCATTTCTTTACTTGGTATGATCTCCGTTCCAGACAGAGGCCCGGAGAAGAATCAAGGGAATTCTTTCAGTAGGTATTCTTCTTTGCCCCCTTCTCCTTTGATTTTTTTTTTTGTGTTATTATCTCTCTTGGGATTGCCTCTTTTGTGTGATTCTATCGGCTCGTTCTCGTGTTCCTCTGGCATTTTTCTTCTCCTTCATCGGATTTCCTCTTTTTTTTAGTTCGTGAGCTTCTCAGCATTCTTCTTATTTCACGCATCTTTGGAGCTTCTTTTTTCAGCGTTGTTTTTTTTTTTTTTTTTTTTTTTTACTGTGGTGCCACTGGAGGAAATGCAGTGTCGTGTGTTCATGGTGGTGCATGGTGTGTGTGTGCACACATGTACATCGTAATGCCATTGGGTGCTCAGTGCACCTTAGGCTACAGAAAATGAAAACAGACTCCTCCTGTTTACCTTTCTTTTTTTTTTTCTACAGCCTCTCCTCTTCCCTTTTTCACATCATCCTCTCCTCTTCCTTTTTTACTGTGTTCCCTGAATAGAGGGCATTTACACCGTGCTAGGATGCTTAATGCATCTATGAGGTTTAAGAAAACCGAAATCGGAAGAGAGTGCGTGTGTGCTCCAACGTGGTGCCAGGATGCTTAGTGCATCCATGAAGCCTAAAAAAATCGGACGAAAAGAACATCCTTCGCTTACCTTCCGCTTCTTCTTGCAATGTCTTCGGTGTTGTTGTTTTTTTCTTCCGATGCTTCCCTCTCTTCTCGCGATCCCCCTTCATTTTTGCTAGCCTCTCCTTATATAACCCGCCAGCTGACCATCTGATGGGAACTGTTGTCCCCTTTTTTATGAGTGATTTTTTTTGTTTTTTACCAACTGCAGCAACCCACTTCCTTTTTGTCAGCTCTGGCCATTCCCTTACCGGTTGGCAGCTTTGTCCATCGCCAAGCCTTCCTCCAAACCTTCTTGACGTGTCTTGTCTATGACCATTTGGTGAGATTGGGTAATATTTTGTGTCTCTGATGGTGTGTGTCAGGTTTCTTTCTCCTGCTTCCATGCGCATTCCAGGTTTTTTTGTACCTGGTTCCTTTTGGCGCATGACTATCTATAGTCGAAATAGATTTTGATCCCTTTTTATTTACCTGTATGCATGTTTACTGATCCGGTTCATAGCTTTTGACTATAGTCAAAAATAGATTTTAATTTCATTTCATTTTGCTATGCATGTTATTAATTTGGTACATAGATCTCATGGGGCTTAGAACAAATACGAGCTTTACTTTAAGTAGATGAGGCATTTGAGCAACATGCTCTCTTTATAGAGCCAAAGAGGTGAGTTAGTGGCTCAACAATAGTGCTACATTCATTCAATAGAAAAGGTTATGTGTATGGAGTTGTTATTTCTGCATATATTATTTAGTTGCCACACACCACTATTGATCAATGTATGAGAATTAACACTTAAGATATGAAAGGGCATGCTATGTTCTTTTGAAAAAATTAAGCTTCACATAGATAAAGGTGAACATTCCCATAATCTTGTATTCGAGTAACAACCAAGTATGTTTCTTTTACACATGCCAAATTCTTATTTTATTATGGTTGAGAATTCTAATAAATGTTTCTAAGGATTCATAAACAATTCTCGGTCACCGTTTGCACTTTTTTCCATGTTTGGTTGATGACCACACCAATTTTGAACAGTCCTTCCTTTCCAAGGCGAATCGTTTTGATTGTTGCTAATTCTACAATCTGATTGTTTGGTTGGTTAGGTGAAATTCTTCCACTGATACACTGATACATATATTTGAAGATGAAACATACACTTATTGGATTCTTGAGGTTCCTTCACAAATGTGAATGACTCGTCGAAACTCTTTTTCACTTTAGCTAGGTAATCTTTGATAGTTTACAACAAACCTGTTTATATTTTCTACTACTTACCAGTCCAAATTTACTTCTTCGAGGCGTAGTTTTATATCTAAACCAAAGCAGACTGCAGCAAAATCTTACTACTTTGTGGATATTGTTAGAGGCGTTTTATAATTTCCATCGTACTTCTGTGTACTTCAACTGAGAATCAACAAAGATGCATAGTGAATTTAATGTCATTTCAGATTTATACAACAATGAATATTAGGGGAATGATCACGAGTTGTATAAGAAAACAAAACTAATAATCTATGTATTACAGGGGAATCCTATCCACTAATAAAAGGCTCATAATATATCTTAATTCTGAAGCTTCTTTCCTAGATCCGTTGATTTGAAGTAAACAAGAGTGACTTGAAAAAGTTCATTAAAAAAGTAAGCAACGTAAAGAGTTCATTTTAGCCATTTGATTGACAACTGTTAAGGGAAAAGAATTAAAAAAAAAAGTGCACGTAAAGTGGGGCCTTCAACAGAATATTACTGTTCAAAAACTAACTTACCCTCTTAGTTTCAAGATTGAGAAACAATTCTCCAGATTCAAAAGATACTATGCTGATTTGGCAAATGATAATCTTGTTTCAATTGGGTTTACAAACTAGTCCTTACAGAAAATAAAATTTTAATAGCTTGACATTATGAACATGTCAATAGAGACAGATATTGGTGACTTACAACATGAGTACGTCTCTCACCATTTCTGCGATGTAGGGACCTGCATATGAATTTAGCTTCATATTATGCAACTTTAACTCGCCAGCCAGTGAGGGAAGAAAGAAATGAATAGTCAATTATCTTTTTTTATCTTATATCCGTAACCTTCTCTACTCTAGTTTTCTAGTTCTCTTGCTTCCTATGCACTTCCTTACATTCCTTGCCTTTGCAATGACACCTCCATAGTTAGTCTCATTTGTATGAATTTGGAAATATTGTGCTACACAAGGTATCACATATCAGTCTATACCGCCCGGTACGGCCAGTATATATTGGTCCGACCATGGACCGGTACGTATATATATACTGACCGGTACATACCGGTCTAAATATGGACTAGTACTATGTCTTAGACCGGTACCATGTCTTGGACCAGTTTTTTAAACCTTGGTATGAAGATGTTGCATATATTATTTTGTTACCACACATCACAATTGATCAATATATGAAAGTTAACACTTACGGTATGAAAGGGCATGCTATGATCCTTTGGAAAAATTAAGCTTCACTTAGATAAAGGTGAATCTTGTATTTGAGGAACCAATTATCTTTCTTTTATACATACCACGTTCTGAATCTTACTAGGTTTTGGTAGTTGGCATTAGTTGTTTGTTCAAATTGTAATTCATGCCAATTCCTTTTAGAAACTTAGTGCATGTTAGTTGCGCTTATAAAAAGGTTAAATTCACACAATACATAACTATACCTGTAATTTCATTTTGGTTCATTAACTTCATTTTGTTTCAATTAGGTATACGAACGTGGAAAAGCCTTCTAATCAAATGCATCCATTAACTTTCTGAACAAATTATTTACTCGAAGATGATGATTTTATTACTGTATAAATTAATATATATTGTTATGTTCAACTCAACTACCCTCGAAGTAACCTAAGAAATTTGTTACAATTCATCATGGATTTACCTAATTGAGAATTTTATCTTGTTTGTCTATTAAATTGAATAAAATAGTTTGTTTGCTAAAATAAAATTACAAGTAATACAAATAACATTTGTCCAATTTATTTATTATAAAATTAGTTGCATCAGGAAGGGACCTTCCACGCCATTGTTGAGTGCTATAGTGATAAATGCTGCACTACAATCATGTTATGCAACCTTTATTTTGACACTACTCATTATTTGATCAATTTTGATACTATACTCTAGAGCTACTATGCCTCCTTATCAGTTGGTAAGCCCAATTCATCTTGGGCTGAGCTTGAACTAGTACACAAGCCTCTTGTATTGGTACATCTAGTATGCTAGCTACTTTGTATTGGTATGCTTGGCATACCAATTTATGACATGTCCAATACACTTGTATGAACCAAGCTTAAAAGTTGTGGTGCCAACTGATATTCATTTATATTCTTTTGATCAATGTTAGGTACTACCTCTTCAAATTTCTTGTTGTTTCCAAATGTCTTGTTTCTGGTTCTTGTAATTTATCATTCAATTTAATCCCACATAACAAATAATGGGCTAGTTTTTGTTTAGATGCCCATAGGGCTGCAAACAAGTTAAACTTTATCATGTTCAATCTCAGCTCATTAATTTATAACCTGAGCAAAGAAGCCCAAGCACTTTATTTTTTTTCAAACAATTATATCAAGTTACTCAAGCGAGTGAATTAGGAGCTAGGAGTTAATATGTCAAGTTAGCTTTGACTTTAGAACAGGTTAGTCAAGTGAGTGAATTAAAAGCTAGTAATTAATGTATATAATTAGTATATGTAAGCATGATTGGAACCATTGATGCATTGATTAACTAGGATAGCTATTTGGTAACCGTTATACCCGGATAACACAATCAAAATATAACAACACACATGATATCAAAACCAATGACTTAATAAAATAAGTCTATCTATTATAACAGGCCATTCTTTTTACAATAATTTTCATAAAATTTACATCATTACATTTCTCTATTGATACATCAATACTTCTACATGACTCATCACATATCTAGACGTACATAAGGGGAGATCTTATTTACCTTGGACTGCTTCTCCTAGTCCAAACTAGTATGTGTAAAATATCAACAAATACCTCGGGGGTCAACAACAATACTTCTGTTTTTTTACTATTTTTTTCTGCTCCTACACTTTATTACCAAACAGTTTTTTAATAACTTTCTGCGTAAAAGCTGCTTAAAATCAGCTTTAAAGCTTAGCCAAATAGGCCCTTAACTTTGTTGTGGTTATCTAGTCTATTATAGTTTTTACTCTATTAAAGTTTTTACTATAAGAAAGATATTGAGCGCATACTTTGAGCATGCCAAGGTGCAAAATGTGAGCATAGTGAGGCGCTAGCCCAATGCCTTAAAAGATACTAGACGCTCCACGTTATCAAAATGTTGCATATGCAATCATCTGGGATTGGCATGTCCGAATGTTATTTATGTTTTTGACTTTCAATGAGGGGAAAAGTTACAAAAGTGATGGCAATAATGATATGGATGCTACTGATAAAAACCTGGATGATCTTAATGGTGATGAATGTTGTATTTGTTTCTTTTTTTATTTTTAAGATTATGATTTATGATACTGTAATATTGTGATTATTCATACAATAATGATATTGTTGAGATTAGTTTGGTTGCACTTTTCCTAAAATCTTAGGTACACACAAAAGGGTCCAATTTATGTATTGATAATTTATGTCTAGCTTTGAATAATGGACATGGCATGTTAGCAAACTAGAATGACTTAAAAAAAAGTGAGTTTGGATTTGAGTTCTTGACCTCTGATACAACACTGTCAATACCACTTATCCTAAAAGCTTAAGTTGATGTGAAATCACTCTGTAATTCTGTGAATGCCCATTTTAAGTTAACCATCTTCGAAATCTAACTAGAGAAGTAGATAGTTACTTTAATAAATAGTAGATTTGTTTCTTGCTAGAATCACAAGTACAAACTTCATGTGCCAACTTATGATTCATTCGCCCAACTATAACAGAATTAACCTTAGAGTCTCTCTCTAATCCTGCAGTAAATTTTATCTTGCGGCTTATTCTTGCATTTATTGTGGTGTTAATATGACTCAGGGGAAAGAAGCCTTTAGCCGTAATTGGTTTCCTGCTTGCTTCCTAATGTTTAAGGATGCCTATGCTTGTAAATTGTGTGCTATGATAAGACATTTGGAACTTTAAGTACATAAATAAATCAGTATCTCGGGTGATATATACTCTTTGTAGTAACAAGAAAGTGTGGAGGAAGGATTAGATTGCTTATTTCTTGATAAGGAACAAACCACTCTCTTGAGTGTATAGAGCTTTATATCCAACCTGGTGTTAGAAAAAAATGATAGGTCATATAGTATATTATTTAATTTTTGAATTTTTCATCAGAATGATCTATGCCACCAGTTAAGCATTAGTTTGAACCAAAACAACCATTCCTGCCATGAACGTACTAGGAATTTCTTAGTTTGTGTTTCTTACAGTTTATGTAGTTACGGCATGCAACATGCTCATAGCTTGAGTCAGTTTTTATCCCTTTTGATAATGTTTGAGATCGTCTCGTTCACCTTTGAATAAGTGTATATAGGTGAGGTAGGGGCCATCTTAAAGATGGTTTTAGTTTAATGCTTCCTATTGAGCAAGGAAAAGAAAGTGATGCTACTATCCAAAGGCCGTATACATTTCTTGATGCTACTATCAGATGGTTTCATGTTATCACTTGATTCGTTTTTTTTCTTTCTTCTCTAATTTAATTGATCAATTACTAGTGAGACGTCTCTTACTAGATTCTAAAAACATCTTTACTTTAATATATACGTAGATTCTTGTTGCAATAAGATCTGGGGGAGGAGAACAGGCAGTTTTGGAAACTCTACAGCGTGCTCGTGAGCTCTATCGCAATAGAGTGCAAGCAAGTGCGAGCGTGGATGAGTTAGCCTCATTATTTGCAGAATGCGCCATTGCTGAAGCACGACCAATGAGCTCCAACCAGCCATTACCCACGCTGGGCGCTTATGGCCTCCGGACGCCGCTGGATTCTGACGAGACGTCCATTCTTTCTATGACCGGGAGGAAGCAGATCATGTTGGACGCTTTTGCCGATGGTAGCAGCTTTGTGTGTCTGCAATGTGGAGGTCTGGTTAGTAATCAGCGCAGGGATGAACATTTGGCGTACTGGTGCGGTTAGATAATTCTCGTTCATGACCGGTTACTTGAGTTCTGTGTAGTTTTGTGTTTCACGTGATACTTTTTAAATTCATGTGGTTCGCATGACTCGCTGAGGCATGGATATGTTCACTCAGTACGTTATGTTTGATGCAATTGCGATGATTACTCTTTTTTTAGTGCAAGAGAATTGGACCGTATTAGGAGATTATAACTTGAATTAGGCGAACGGTGAGCGGCAAGGATCCTTGCTCGGTCTGCGTGGTCAAAACATTCTTTTTTCATATACATTGGAATTAATCAATTACAGTCCTTAGTATTAGGGGTGTTCAAAAAACTGTTTAACATGATGAATTGAATCGAACTGAATCGAAATTTTTAGTTTGAATCAGTTTCAAGTCAAATTTGGTTCAGGTTCAGTTTGAGATAATTAAAAAAATTTTGATTCAGTTTTTGGTTTAGTGCAATTCGGTTCAGTTCAATTCAAGTTGAATCGAACAAACCAAAATTTTAAATTCATGCGGTTACTTGAGTTATGTGCAGTTTTGTGTTTCGCGTGATACTTTTTTAAATTCATGCGGTTCGCATGACTCGCTAGGTGTCACGCTCCGGTCGGATCGGCCTAAATCAGCGCTTTTCCGCTGTCTTAGGGCAGTCCGGCGGAACACTAGAGCGTGCACCTCCGCTCAAATTAGGTTAGGTTTCCCCAAATTACAGTTCGCTCAGAAACCCTAACCCTAGCCATCCAAAATCGATCTCCAATTCGAAAAACGGACGAAAACCCTAAATCAGGAAAATACCTCACTGGTTAAAATTAGTCGTTGACCAAAACTCGCCGCGCCAAATTAAATCCATTGTGCTGACATCATGTCGACATCAGCCGCCAATCTTCGCCGCACGGATGAATTCTTCGCCCTCGCTGACGTCACGCCGACGTCAGCCAGCAAATCGATTTCAGAATCGAAATCGCCTCCACGCCGCTGGTTCCAATTTTGACTAGTCAAAATTGGAAGAACACCTCTGTCGTTGTCTTCCCGATTTCGCGACGCCGCCTATGACAGCTACACTCGGAGCTCGCCGGAGAGGAGTGTTCGTGGGGAAGGCCGCCTGCCTCCCTTCGTTCCCTCACCGCCGATCCCCTGCCAGCCGTCGGTTCCCGAAGACTCGTCGGACGAGATGACAACGCTAAAATCAACACAGGAGGGAAAGGATCTCGGAGAGGAAAGAAAACTCTTCTATTATTCGAAGCACACTTACAAAACCTCTTGCCGGTAACCCTCATTACCGTTGCCCTCTTCCCCTCCCTCACTGGTCGCCTCCTCGGGCGCCGGTTACAAGTCACTCAAAGCACGCTCACTCTCGTCACCCGGCGAAGCTTCCCCAAGCCTCGCTTCTGCTCTCGACTGCTGGTGGAGTTGATCGTTTCGTGGAAGATGATCCCCCCCTGGAGCCGATCCCCCTGCTCCTTTTAACGTTGCGAGACGCCACCTCCCTCTCAAGCCAAGTCTCTCGCCAAGATCCCGTGTCCGCCGCGAGCTCCGTCCATGCGCCCGCATCGCCCGCCGACATCCGAGTCTCGCGGGTTCGCATCCAAGCCTTCCGAATCGTCCGCCGAAGACCACATCTTCCGGCCGCCAGATCTCGCGCCTGGGAGCTCAAAGCCCCCTCGGTCCGTGAAGGTCGGGGTGGAGGACGTCGCTGTGTACGAAGACGTCCGAGAGATCCGCCTCCCTACACCCGAGTTGCGCGGAGGCGAAGACGCTGACACGTCTGATTTGGGCCACCGCCCGTTGCACACATTCACGGGGCTTGGGTTTGGGCTTGGGCCGGCCCGGCCCGACCCAGGCCTGACACTAGGCATGGATATGTTCACTCGGTACATTATGTTTGATGCAATTGCGATGATTACTCTTTTTTTTAGTGCAAGAGAATTGGACTGTATCAGGACATTATAACTTCAATTAGGCGAACGGTGAGTGGCAAGGATTTTGCTCGGTCTGCATGGTCAAAACATTTTTTTTCACGTAAATCAGAATTGAATCAATTCCAACTCTTAGTGTTAGGGGGTGTCCAAAACATGGTTCAACTCGAATCAAATCAAACTGAATCAAACTTTTCAGTTTGACTCAGTTTCAAACCAAATTCGATTCAGTTCGGTTCAATTTGAAATGGTTAAAAAAATTTCGATTCAATTTTTAGTTTCGTGCAATTCGTTATAGTTCAATTCGGGTTAAACCGAACAAACTAAAATTTTAATATAATATTAATACTTTTATACAAAATATATTATATTATTATTTTTATTAAAAATTAATAATATAATAATATAAACAAGCCATATATATATAAATATAAAATTAAGTTTGGTTTAACCCTTCAATTCGGTTTTTAAAATAATCAATTTAGTTTCAATTTAAATTTTTTTTGATTTTTTGTTCAATTTAAAATCAATTCGATTTAAGTTGAACTGTTTAGACACCCCTGTGGTGGAAAATCAAAACCCTTCATCATTCGACATATAAAAGAACTCAACTCAACATCATTAGGAGAGAACCAACCACTCCCTATGGATTCTGGATATACAAGGTAAACAACCCCCCTCCCTATGCTGCGATTCATGTTTGATACCTATTATCAGGTTAAAATTTCATAGCTTTCACTCCAGCTGAACCCTCATTATCTTACGGATGATGACTTTTGACAGTCGCAATCAGGTCAGATGAGACGATACATCACATGCACATATAGCTTACATATAAAGTCTAGCCTTCATCAAAAGAGGAGAAAATATCGGAATATTTTGACCAACAATTTCAACTCTTATTTCTTGCCAACTAAGTTGAGATATGGCTGCCAAATCCGTAAGCCAATGTTGGATATGTCAAAATTCTTTTTTTTTTCGTTTGAAACAATCAATAATAAACATTTAAATTATGAAAAGCATGAGCACTTAAAGCAAAAGCGTCATATAAACATAAAATATTTTACTTTTCTTCGCTAATTATCAACTATACTTGTACATTAGGAAGTGACTTTGGGTAATTCAGCATTCGCTGAACTATCTGAACCCTATGTAAATTAGTTCGGCGATCAAAGTTGAGGGCCACATGAGAAATATAATGGCCGAAAAAAACTTTCAAATGTTGACACAGCAGTTTGCTGTGGTCCCCCGACTCATCAAACGAGAGCAGAATGCTGCCTGAAAATAAACATTAACCAACAAATGAGGAAACAAACACGAATACCTTCATTTAATAAAATATTTTAGGCCCGTAGATTCAGAACAACTACCCCAAACCAGTTAGGAGCACAAATAGCATAAAGAAATGTAACCAACGTTTTTTTGAAAAAACAACCCGAATGATTTGGGACAATACATAAAGATTCTTTATGAATGAAAGATGCAACAATTGAATTGCATCGGCAAATTAACAGATCAAATAGTGAATAGATATCAGTTTTTTGACAAGTTGACTATTTTAAACATTGATATTTATTAGTTATAGTTATTATGTAGTTTGTATAAGAGGAAAAAATAACTATTAGATCATGTGTTAACGGGAATTGGATGAGTTAGTTGTTAGCAGTTAAGTTAGTATTTTTAGCTTTTATGTAGTGTAAATGCCTATTTAAAGGCACGAGTGACTGGAATAGAATAGCTTCTTTAACATTTTGAGTTTTGCTCTCTTCTTTCCCCTCTATACTTTGGTATCCGAGCCAATTTAGCCTCTATCCATGCCTCACACGCACAAACCAACCCTGTGCGTCGCCGCACCTGCCTTCACTATTCAATCCTATTTGTAATTGAACACTCTTATGTCGCCTTCTCTTTGCTTCGTTCCCTCTACGTACAAGAGATCGCCGGACATCATCGATCATTTTTTTTACATAATCGTGGGATTTAACCGTAAACCTTGTTATGAGCAGCTAAAGTTAGTAAATACTAACTGATACCTTCCACTTAGATCAAATTTATGTCTCTGTTTCCAAACCCTGGACATTTTGTACCATCTCTAACGCTGTTTCACACTTCCACCTTCCACTTTCTCTATCTTTACTTTTCACCACCCGCACACACCGAGAGTTTTCTCCTGAGAGCTCCCAGATAGCATCCTACGCTGCTAACTTCGCACAACATTATTCAGGATAGTACTTCCGCGCAACTCAAAGAGACAGCATGGATGTCCCCACAACTCCATGTGGGAGCTAATATCTCAGGTTAGGAGAAGTACGGTGTAATTTATGTAATCAACCATGACCGTGCCAACACAGCATACTGTCCTTTTGTTTTTATTTTTATATTGGGGTGAAATTTCTTGTGCAAGCAATAGTAGTCCTAGGATGTCAAGTACAATGAAAACATATTGTCTTTGGTGATGATGAGGTGCAATTTAGTGATCCTATCACGAAAAATGTCAATTCTGAAAAAAATAAAAAGCACAAGTAGATACTTCAAAAACTAGAAGTTAAATGGAAATAACTAAAGTTAACCATGAGGACAAGATAACGGGGACGAAGCTATGAAGGAAGATTTTGATGCTGAAGCTATGAAAAAGAGTGACATTCAAAGTTTATTCCTGAATTTGGTGAGTGCCAAGAAACATGTGTCCTACTAACCTTGATTTGAGAGTTTTTCCCACCTAGACGAGTAGAGAAATCATCATTAATGATGCCTACCACAGGATGGAGATAGGCCAAACAATCCCCAAATAGTTCTACTTTAAGTTGCATTCCTCCTTTAAGTGACCAACAATACTTACCACAACTTGATGTTCATGATTCTAGAGAAAGGTTTGAGATCCAATAGAAAATTCCAGCATCATCAAATTCAAGTATATTATAACCACTAAGTCAGAACCACCAATATGTGGTCTCCAAAACATGAATTACAATCTCGTTCCATACCACCCAATACCAGTACATGGTCGGTATATATATAATAGGTACAAGTAAAATTGGCTTTTTAAACCTTGCTACTGCCTAGTCCGTGCAATATATATCCAACGACCTTTAACCGATACAAGAGTTGGTATTGTTTGTATACATGTGTCTTTATAATTTTTTTTAGTAAAATACCGAGTATGATATATTAGTATGGATCAACATTTAAGACCTTGGTTGCAATAGAAGTCATACCCCAATATTTAAGACCAAGCTCCGCCTGACTCCTTAGATTAGTTCAATATGAAGAGATAACCTTCTTTTAAAGTAAACTCGTATCACAATTCACAAACAAAGTTTGCTGTGATACGAGTATTGTTGATAGCAATGCAAGTACACAAGATAGTGGAACTAGAGATAATGATGACACTAAAATTGCAGTGCAAAAGGGATGCTATTTCAACAAAACAACAATTGTAGCATTAGATCTATGAAGCATACTTCATTGATCCCACTCCTTAAGAAGACCATGTTGCAGTAAAGCAAGAATATACTATAAACAACACTAGCAGATGGGAGCCTCTAAAAGAAACCCAACTAAGGTAAGATGCTATTGTACCCAAGTAGTGCTACCTTATTTTGGTTTTGGTCTAAGCAGGGCTGGTAAGATTTTTGTCTGCACAGGGACCGGCAAGAAGAAAGAAAAAAAGGAAAAGAAGAAAAAAAAAAAAGAAAAAGGAAGGAGAAGGAAAAAGTGAAAGGAGAAAAAAGGAGAAGGTGGTGGAATCTGCCACATGTGCCACTAGCATGTGCACGGCTTCGCGAGGGCGCCACTTCCTTTTCCTTTTTCCTCCTCTTCTTCTTCCTTCTATAGTCTCCTCCTCTTTTCCTCTTCCTCTCCTACTCCCACCGCAGGCACACCAATTTTGGCCAGTTCCCTATTTGTTTTATATGCCTATTCATACCAGCCGGTGCCTATGCCAATTCTAGTGCTCTTCACAATTTCAGCTACGCCAATGGAAGTCTTGGCCCATAACAACTTACTAACCACCTGAAATAGAATATACTATACACATCATGGGATAAGTTCCAAATTTTTGCATAACTATACGATTGACTTAAGCAAATTTTACTCTATAGTCTAAACATAGATGCGTTGATGAATGAATTCATTTTATCATTGGGATGCACTCTTATCAAGTAACTGGTCTTAGTGTAAGTTGAGGCCAGGGTACAATATCATAATTCAATTGTATTTATTGTTTATATTCAAATGAAGGTTGGATTGAGTCCTAATCCATTATAGAAGAATTATGAGAGAGGTAAGATTAGTTTATGTGCAGTTGAACCAAATATCGGCCCTGTTTGGCCCAGCTTCTGTTTCTAGCTTTTACTAGCTGAAGAAATGCTAGTTGAAAAGGCGGGTGGCGAAAGAAGTTTGAGTGTTTGGATGCACAGCTTATGATTAAATTATTCTATTTATAATAAATAATTTTTTATTAAAAAAATTACTAAAATAAAAATTATATGACTAAATTTGTAGTTAACTATAATTAAAATATTTATTAAAAATATTATGAGTTAATTAGGTTACATTATTTAAAATTTATAAGGCTAATAAGTCAATTTTGATATTCACAAATAAGATTTTAATAATAATAAAATATTTTAAATTATTAAAATATGAAATTATGATCATGGTGCATTATAGAAAAAATTATAAGAATTGAGAGTTGATTGAGAGAAAACATACATTTTATTTGTGAGTTAGAACTGGAGTCGAGGCAGAGAAGCAGTGGGGGGCTAAAGAAGCAACTTCACCCCTGCTTCTCAGCTACAATGCTAACTTGTAGGTTGGAACAGAAAAACTGAAGAGTCAAATGCCTCAACTTTTTGATTTCTACTAGCGCAAAGTCATAAGCAGCCTCAGAAGCTAAGCCTGGGCCACATCTCAAGCATTCAAGACGTCAGCATGTCTTAATACTAGTATGATACCTATTTGACAATAAAGCGACTATATGCTGGTACTGAAATTATAAACGCTAATAAGCTCAAACAAGATTTTGCACTTAAAATTCTGAATATTGTAAGATATAAAGTGTTGTAAGAAAAAATATATAACTATATACAATATATTAAATCTATAATTCTTACCAAAAACCAAAGCATCGGATGCAAAGGTCCATATATAAAGAACTCAATTGCTATACACCATTTCTGAAATCCATGATTTTTTAAATTAGTCACCAGTTTTAAGTGCCCATGACCCCTTGTTTGACTGACACAGCTCCTGTACCACCTGCATGAATCAAACATATAGAATATGTAACTTTCTAGAAAGCAAAACAAGATAACTTATTCTGTGCAATCAAGTCGTAGATGTGTAAGAGAAAACATGGCAATTTCGACAAGCCTAAGCATAAAATGCAAGACCACTGGCCCAACAAAATATGGATAGATTTATTGATAAACTAAAAAACAAGTGATTCAATAATGCTTTTTAAATGCCTGTCCCATTTGGGACCGCCCAAGGTTTAAAAAAAACATTCCATTGTCAAATTAGTATGTACCAGTTGGTACCTTCAATACCGACACAGTACAGTGCTGACCGGTTTTAATTTTACATATATATATAATATAACCAGTATGGGTCTATTGTTGGACCAGTACAAACTATCTGTACCAGTTTTGTAACCTTTTGGATGGCCCAGCTGTATAGAAATTACTCCATGTTGAAACCCATTAAACTAATCTCAAGAATAAGGTTGTCAACAATGCATTCCTATAACCCAAATTGGACAAACTGTACTAAAATAAATATAGGATCTGAAATATAGTAGGATCTCATGATCCCCACCGATTCTGCTTAATCCTAAATTAATAGATAGAATGAGTTCAAATTTGACTGGACACCAAAAATCAATAATATGCTATGCCAATAGCCCTAAATTAACATGTGAAGCAATTTTATGTCTTTAATTGTCAAGCATTGATCAACTTAAACTCTACAATTATATTTATAACTTTAAATATTTATCAAAATCAACTTTGTAATCTTTATCGTCTTCATGGAGTGTCTATATTGTCATTTTTATCATTGTTGTCATTTTTTACCAATTTTTATTGTTATTACCATGTATATACATTTATTTTCATCATCTTCCATGTTTTTATCTGTCTTCACTTCAGTACATGTCTTTTGCTTCTAGTTTTATTTTATACCTTTGTTATATTCATCTTTATCATTGTCACCTTATAAATATTCAATTTCACAGTTTTACACTATTCAAGTTTTACACTATTCAATAGACACAATTGAATAATAGTATAAAATATTGAATATATATATAATTTAACCTTAATTGATGATACTAGATAGATTTATATTATTTTCTTATTACTTATGACTTATTAGAATATTTATCATACTCTTAATTCTAATTAGATGAATATATTTTAAAATATATATATTTTAGGTGATTTGATAGGATCTTCCGATCCGATCTTATGGATCCTACAAAGCCTACATTGTTCATAGGTAGAAAATGTGTTATAAGGATCTACTATTAATGGAAATTCATATGAGTACAACTAAAAGGGAAGTATAACATATCCAATATTATCACTAACGCAGAAAAATTTTTTGGTAGGAATTATGCTGCTGACCTGTCTATACTCAGGATCAGTAATGTCCTTCTTGAGCCGAGTCATGGCAGCAATGCGAATTTCCTGCTTGTTGAGCTTTGCTTGAGGTTCTTTGGCTCTAAAAAGATCGATGACAACATTTCTGTCCCAAAACACGTACTATTAAAACAATATGTGAAAAATTGAAAGAAAGAAAAGAGCATAACAACTTCTTGTATAACCTTAGTAGATCTAGTGATGACTCTCCGGAAGGTTTCATTACATATACCCCATGAACATTCACGGCTACTTGAACTACAATAGATTCAAGCTCTGATGCAGGGGCGGATGCTCCATTTGTAGCAGCATTAACGAGTGCTTTAATTTTAGGGTCATCTCTTGGACGAGAAGAATTGCTGATTGCCAGATCCCTCAATCCCTTGATAATTGAGCTTAGGCTACAAAATACAAGTCCAAATAAAATTTGGAAGTAGATGAGCAAAAATTCATATAAATGTGAACATTGGATGCCTTAAATAGCATCCAGGATTCCTGTCTACCATTAAAATCTTGCATGTGACTGGATATTAAATTTTCTCTTATTTGAAGGGAAAACATGTTAAGAGCCACAGAACAAGATAGAAGTAAATATGGCAAATATATATGCACACACATAAACTCCTGGACCAGTCCCAACCTTACCTATATACTAGTACAGAGTTGAACTGAATGATACGGTCCATAGCAAGTGGCACGGACCAAGTCCCTAAACCATGTATTAGACACGTATTTCTAAAAATAGACAAGCACAAAACATGTAATACATGTCTATGAGTTTTTTAGTTCTTTAATCTAAAAAATATGAACTTACATGATGCCACTAAGACCTAATAGAATGAATGGGTTTCAGAATTCCTCTATTTCTCTACTTGGTGTTGATACAAATACTCTTGAATCAAAAACATTGTAGGTTAAGTCATTAGCTCTAGAAACTCATAATTGATTAATTGAACTGCAACATATATAATACCTCAACTTACTCTCAACCTCATTTTGTTTCATACCTTCAATACCTATGATTCATGGTCACGTCTATCTACTTTTTCAAGACAATTTCCGTTCAATTTCCAAGAAAAATAAATTGTATGTTTTCTCATGTCCACCAAAGTATCTAGGTCAAAATATCTTCATTCAAATCTTCTCTCTTCAAAATCTAAAATTTGCAATATGCCATAGAAAAAACAAAGGACGGCCCTTTTATTGTTGCTTGAACAATAACCAAGGTTTAATAGAGCCAAAAGGACTTCATTTCAAACTTCAAAGTAAGTTTTTGAATTGTATATGTTAGAGTAGAAGGAAAGTGATAGAAAGAGTAGACTAGAGGAGATAGGAAACTCTAAAAGGCTATATTGATTTTGCTTGTTTTACATAATACATAGAACCTCTATATATAGAGGTATTAAGTACAAAAATTATAATATTTTAATTATCAATATTATATATACAAGGAATCATCAACAATAAAGGGCGGCAAAAGGCATTGCCAACAAGAACAAGAGAGGCTTAAGGTGTCATCAGCATGAAAAAGAGGGCCGTAGGGCGGTGTAAGGTGTTCCCAACTACAGTAGAGGAAAGATCTTCCAATTGTCTTTTGATGGATAAGCAAACACTAAATCTGAAAACATCAAGTTTGATTTGCCTGGGATCAACACCTAGATCATCAAGATCTCCTTTTGATCAACTTAAATTTGATAGGAATAATATGGACTATAGAAATTATAATAAACAAAATTAAAAGGATTTACCCAGTCAAGTCGGGTTGGGCTTGGCTAGCTGAGCCAAATTACACTGAAATTACAAGGCTGGTTGATTGAGCCAGGCCTAGGCCAACCTAAAACAAAAAATGATTGATCGTTATGAAACAAAAAGTGATTGGACTGGTTTTGAACTGTGATGAAATGAATTCAGTTCGTCAATTCAGCGGTTCAACCAACCTAAAACAAAAAATGATTGATCGTTCTGAAACAAAAAGTGATTGTCCTGGCTCTGAACTGTGATGAAATGAATTGGACTAAACCAATTCAATTTGTCGATTCAGCGGTTCACCACAGAGGATGGCACCAGATCCTTCGTGTGTTTTGGTCACGAGTGGCTAGCGACATCAAAGAATTAATCATCATCGGTGATAACAATGATGTTGGTTGGCAAAGGCAAAACAACAAGTAACTGAAATCAGTGGAGAAAAGCAGTGGCATTTGAGTGCATCAAGCGGTTGGAGACATAAGAGGAAGCACCAGTTCACTTCTCGCGACCAGTTACTCTAATACACTCATTTTCAAAGGTGGGAGGTGGAGATGGTGTTTATGAGGAAGAACAGTAGTAGAGGCATTGCACCCCTCATCCGCACTGATGAAAGAGATATGACAATAGCATCAGGATGGATCAATGGAGTGATTTCAAGAAGGGGTGACAAGGAAACAAGAAAAGATGGCAACATGAGGAAACACAGCTTCCGGACAAGTTCGCGACATGGAACAAATGTGGTGGAAGACTTGAGTTAGTAATCGGCCTCAAAATGAACAGGAGCGGCGGATCCACACTATGAGAGACAACATGGACGAGAGATGACACCAACTAGAATAGGTGCAAGGAAGAGTTGAGTAGAGTGGTTGTAAAACCTGAGGCCATGTTAGTGAGGAGAGATGAGATAAAGTTACATTGTATTGCTTGTTTTACAAAATAGATAGATCCTCTATATTGAGAGGTATTAGTACATAAACCATGATATTTTAATTATTATTTACTATATATATGATTCTGTCCAGTACATGATATGTATATATTAGTACATAAATCATAATATTTTAGTTATTACTTACTATTTTTAATATTACTAATTCTATCAATACATATTAAGAATTAAGAAGTACATATTAATAATTAAGATACCAGTCCATAGTCGAACCAGTGCAGATTAGTCAGCATTAAGAATTGCACTAATATGTACAGATTACTATATATGATTATGGCCTTGCACTAATATGTACATATCATGTTTACTAGACGGAACCAATTTCTTAAACATTGGTACAGACTACAGAAAATATACATCAATCGTTTAATTTAGACAAGCCTAACACAAAATTCGTACATATCATGTGCATTGGACGGAACCAATTTCTTAAACATTCGTACAGATAATGTATATCAGTAGTTTAATTTTGATAAGCCTAACACAAAATTTGTACATGTAACTGAAGTCTCAAGGAACTTAATTAAAGGATATACCACAAAGAAGACGGAATAAGTTATAGATACATACCTACGAACTTTTTTCTCTTGGAAAATCTTAAGGAGAGCCCTCGGGAGATGCTCTCGCGTTTCACTTGACATTGATGACGCTGCTGAGTTCAGTGGCCTCTCTCTGCCTCCGTGTGCATCAGTGTCAACTTTACCTTTCTTGACTGTTCTAGCACTAGATGAGTTAGCAGAACTCTTTAGAGCAGACATGTTTTTACCGAATCCCTGAAAAGAATTTGTTAGCTCCTCCCTACGGGCAGACCAAGCACATTCTTGCTTCTTCACAACATCTGGATATTTTTTCATGAACGCAAAATCAGCGGCCTCTCTGAACTTCCAGTCACAAAAGGTACGCCTTTCAACAGCCAATGGGGTCAGCATAGATTTTACATCAACTTTCATCATTTTGAGTTTATCAAAGGGAATTGTCGGCTTCATACTGAATAGGCAAAGAATGTAATCTCTAAAAAGAGTGAGTTTCACTTCAGGCAACAAAGAGCTCTTGGAAACCCACAGCCCTTGTACCAAGTCAGCATAAAGTGGCAAAACGTTCAGAACATCCTCTTCCGAGCTATCAGGAGCAAGATGCATGAGCGCATTAAAATGGTTCACCTGAGAAACCTGCATGAAGAAAGAGAATAGTAAATCATAGGAAGTAAGCTGTTGCAAGAATGATCAATAGAGTGAAAATCTTATTTCATGGCAATTCTTCTCCAATACAACCTGTGTAAACAGGATTTCAATCATGAAAAATACCCTCTTTGCATGTAGAAACAAGGTTGCACATATGTTCGTTCCTAGACCTCAAAGTGGCGAGAGACCATTCAACTATGTTCACCCTTCCTATTGTTCGAACTTAGAATACATTTTTTGACATTCAAAATGCACCATGAAAATCCAACCTCCAGGCAATGAGAATTACATGTGATAAACAAAGTAATTAGCATGGCAATGAATAATAGATAGCTGTGACTTCTAGACAATGACAATGTCACAGGGACCAGTCTAACAGCAGATGACCAATAAAAGGGGATCTGTTAGGCAGCAGAAGTGGAGGGAGGAGGATAATGGTAGCAAAAATAGTGATATAAAAAAGTTATTTTTGGTTCTAGCCAACAAACAAACAATGCTACGTTTTTTTAAAGAATACAAATGTTACAAACAAAAGTTATATAACATCAACAGAACTTGCCATATGACTTACATCTTTACATGTTTAAATCTAAATCTTGTTTGAATCAAAAAAATTACAATAGCAGTTTGTTTCCGTAAATATTGTATCAGGTAACTAAAAGAAGAGGACTATAGTCTCAACATTCACTGCTCAAAGATAAAGGCAATTCATGTTCAGAAAAGGTTAAATCTACAAGCAATCTCAAACAGAATAGGCTTGCTTGCAAAACTAAATGCAGAAAAAGAATAAATAAGCACAAAAAAATTAAACCTCAGAAAACCATTTCTTCAACCGCTCTTCCAATGGTAGTGAGAGGAACAACCTATAGATGCATAAAGGATCAATAATTCGTTAGTTGTAATTTGTCGCACTACGTAAGAAATCATATTTCTGAAATTAAGCTAAGCAATTAGATAAGTTACATAAAGCGCAAAGAAGTCATAAAAGGAAAAGAAAGGAAACCAAGGGAAAATAAAGTTTTTTACATTTTCAGTAAATGTGCATAATAAATTTAAATTGACAGGTGATTGACATCCAGTGTTTGAAATTTCAGACTCGACCAAAATTTACGGTTTGTACTGGTCCAAGACGGGACCAGTTTCATTGTAGCATATGTCGGTGTCGATTTCACTATGTATACAAGTTCAACAGCTAACCGAACCCACTGTCGGACTAGTTTTTAAAACTATGTTGACATTGAAGTAAAATAAATGACTAAAAAAAATTTCTAGTCCAATAAGAACTAGTATCGAGAGACAAAAACCTGCAAGCATAACAAAAAAAATTTCAAATTGTAATAGTAGAAGAGCGCAACGAATAAATCACATCAGGAGTAAGTTGTCTGCTTTTAACGGCTATGCACGTAAACATATCAAGAGGTGACCTTGAGAGGAAATTGATAGGTGAGGTGAGGCACTATTGTTGCATGCAAAGAGAGAAAATGAGAAGAAGCTAAGAAATTTTGTCAGAATCAAAAAGATATTTGGTAACTCTTAGTTCAATAAATGAGAATTCGCCAGTGCTCAATATCCAAAATGATAAGTAGCTAACTAGCTGAGACCTCATTATTCTATGCGGTTTCAACCTTCAAGCAATTCAAAAATTTTGGTTCTTATTTCAATTTATGTATACAAATACGCATACTGAAGCACGACCATATGTGCATGCATGGATCTAGAAGCAACTGTCTAGTTAGTCAAGTCCCAATTTAAAATACATAAGAAATAATTATATGTTTATAACTATTGTGGTCTTTGAACAAACCATCTGACTGAAGGATTACAAGGATGAAACACAAAGGACGAGGGAGATAGGTAACAATACAGCGAAAAGATGGGTTGTGTTCTTGTTCTGAGCGCTCAGTACAATTGCAAAAGAAATCATAAGATGAAGTTATTCGGAACTAACCTTCGAGAAGGGACCTTTATTCTATTGTTGTCAGTTGATGTTCCAGGGCACAATGAGCTGACATAATCAGATCTAAAGCAACCAATTCAATATGATAGTCAATATTATAGAAACACAGCGTAAAAAGTAGCACATCAAAAAACTATAAATGAGAACAGAGCAGCTATAATCCTTACGGTTTCATCATAAAGGGAATTTGATGGCGCTCTTTTGCAATCATCTTTCTATGGTATCTCTCTGTGAAGTGACCATCAGTTGGATGATATTCCAGTGAGATCCATGGCTATATAATTCAAAACACGCAATACAAAATTATTAGTTTAATAAAGAATATAAAAATGGAAATGAGTGAACCATTTAAACTCCACAACCCGCAGACTACAAATTATTAAAAGCTACTCAGATTGTTTGAAAATACTATGTAACATTAAAAGAAAACAATATAAAACAAGATGAAATCTAAATCATTTTTTAGGTGCCTCAAACTGAAGGAGGGAACAGGAAGGTCTAAACTTAACAATAGAAGAATTAAACGTAATTGAAACACAACCAACAAAATGTGCATTTTATTTTAAAAAACAACTCTATAAATGAACTTGTCCAAACAGGAAATAGCTCTAGTACAAGAATCATACTCTCGATACAAACAATTTACATGTTAACAGACTCATCACTAGAATTTTCAGAAGCAAGGTAAATTATTCAGGTCACTAGACTTCATACATAAATCAGAACTCACTAGGCCTATCCATTATTCGGTCTAACTCGACGAACCGAACCGAATCGGTTTTTTAGTTAATCAGTTCGGGTTGAAAGGTTGAAAATATTAATCAGTTCGGTTTCGAGTTAAGAGGAAAAAAATATGTATAACAACCGAATACCATATAATTAAAAATATATATTTTCTAAACTCTAATTTCCCTAAATCTAATCACAGTTCACGCCTTCACACCACGGACACTTGCAATTTGCCGACTGCCGTGACTCACAGCCAGACTCCCTCGCCTTCGCTGCTCCCTAGTCCTGTGCTCTGACTCTGCCTCCCCTCTCAGCACTTTGCTCCGCATTGGTGAGATGCTCCAAGCGGAAGGGATTAGAGAGAGGCAAGACTTTTTTCTTCCGGGAGATGCTTCAAGTGGAAGGGATTAGAGAGAGGCGGGGATTCCCTTGCGTGGGATGCTGTGGGCGAATGGAAAGCTTCCAGGCGTGAGATGCTGCAGGTTCCACATGCGAGAGATTGAGAGAAGATTTCATGAGAGAGCTGCTGCAGGATTTCTACACGAGAGATGAAGGACAGGATCTTCCATGCGAGGGTTTGCTACAGGATTTCCATGCGAGAGCTGGCTGGGAGGATTTCATGCGAGGGCTTGAAGAAATCAGATTCAGGCGAGAGTTCTCTATGGTGAGATGCTATGGGCGAATGGGAACATTCCATGCGAGAGTTGCTGCTGCATTTCCATGCGTGAGCTTGCTGCATATCTTCCTTGCGTGACATGGAGAGGATGTTCCATACGAGAGATGGAGAGAATGTTCTTAAATCAGTTTTAATCAGTTTGAACCGAACCGAACCGGACTTATTCGGTTCGGTTCAAATCGGGTTTTCACTTATATCGGTTCGGTTCGGGTTGAAAAAATTTCCAAAAGCTTAATCGGTTTTCGGTCCAATCGGTTCGATTCAGTTCGGATTGAAGACAGGCCTAGAACTCACCAACTAAGTATACAAAGAATATTCTCCAAGCGAACTAAGTATTCTTGACGTCTACAAGAATATATGACGCAAGCATCATTACCCTTCAGTTTCACGCATGTAAGTTCAAATTTTGGGGTTTGACATATGAGTATCAATGCACTTAGCTTTGAAAAGTGGCAAACAAATAATCAGATTGCTCATCTACTGTTTTGTAACAAATGAGAACAAAAATCATAAAATGAGAAAGTAATGGATGAAAATGATGTTTCTAACCTCATCATCTTCTGCTTTCTCATTTCTATTCACAGGATCCTGTTGTCCCTGTTAAGTAAAAGGATTTATAACTTAAAATGCAGTAACGAAAACATTCAAATGATAAGATAAACTGAAGCATAAAAAGATGCAGACTGAAATTAGAAAGTATGAATATTTCAGGTTACTCTGAGAACCATATAAAAACAAGAACTATATAACAAGTAAAGTCAACCAGAATAAGCTCATAATAAAAAGGCATTTAATCACAAATTGGAAGGACAAATTATAACCACAAGGCAAACAGAATCAACAAACTCAAAGTTGAATATCATGCAATAACAAAATCTTCAACATATTCAAATATCATGTTGTGCCTAAATTCTATATGAGATTCATAATTATCAAAAGGCCATCCAAAATTTACCTCAATGGTGAAGGACATAAAGAAATGCGTGCATAGACAAAAGTTTCATTATGTAAACACCATAGGCAGGCAAAAAGAGTTTGATTATTCCAAATAATAGTGGATAACTCAATATTAACTCAAGGCCTCTACTTAAAGCACACCTATAATCACTTCTAAAATGTTCTATTAAACTTAGGCACAATCAAGACAAAAATATTAGGGAAGCAAAGAATTCAAACCCAAGTATGTTAGAACTAATGACATGAATAACTATCATGCATAGAAGACCATTGAAAAATAGCTTTCATATGATTTTGATCTTTAACTTCAAAAGATGCATAATAAATACATCATGGGTGCTTCCTAGAGGTAGGGGTGAGCATAATTCGGTAAAAACCGAATTTACCAATTTAGGTAATTCGGTTCGGTAAATTAGGTTTCGGTTTTCGGTTCGGTATTTATTTTTAGGTAATTCAGTTTTCGGTTTTCGGTTCGGTAAATAAGTTTTCGGTTCGGTAATTTACCGATTTACCGATATATATATTAATATATAAAAAATAAATTTTTATTTATTAATCTTTAATTTCTTATCGGTAATTTACCGATTTACCGATCGGTAAAATAATATTTTAATTAGGTAGTATTTAATATTTTAATAATTTTTTAATAGATTAATTATATAATATTTTAATATTTTTTTAATCGGTAATTTACTGATTTACCTATCGGTAATTCGGTAATTTACCGATCGGTAAATACCAAGTTCGGTATCGGTTTCGGTAATAGGTTTTTCGGTTTCGGTAAATCGGTTTTCGATTTTTTGGTTTTTACCGAATGCTCACCCCTACCTAGAGGCAATAGTTCCAATTTACGTCCCTATCCTACAAAACACTGCATAAAATGAGCCACTGAAACAGGTCACAAGTGACTAGCAATCCACACATTGCCTCAGCTTGCCTAAGCCTTTCGAGTAAGTGTGTCAATTGAATGTATTGGATCCAAAGCAAACTTCTGAACCCAACCAAATTTACTCATCTCACCTTTCAAATTAACTAGCCAATAAAAGGGTCATTAAGATAGAAATGATCATTAAAACTATGTGCATTAACCTTGACTCCATGACATCTCTTAAAAACATCCCTTGAGTTTATGCTCTTGTACATTCAATTGAACAAGCCATAAATGTTGATCGATAGGGAAGTTAACATTATGTCTTATTATGGCATTTGTTGTGTTTATAGATTAATACCTGTACTATATAGAGGATAAATACTATCAAAATTATAAGCTTATTTAAGATTTAGGGTTTTACACAAAGTTTATCAGTTATGTACCTACATAAATTGTTAAATGCGTCAATGTGAAGTATTCTTGTAGTCATTACGGCAATAGCACCTTTTCAATTGGTAGCATAATCAATCTGAATGATAGCAAATTAATGTGTGGTTTCAATTCAAACTTTACAGATTTCAACACCTCACAAATTAATGATGGGTTACTCTCTTTTTACATAGACTAAAACATCAATAAAAACTAGGTCAAACAATTACAAAAATGATTAGTTACTGTTTAGAAAAATTCATAATAACTAAAAATCTAGTAATTGCTGTCATACATATTACCAATACCGACCATATTAAGTACTAACTATTAACCATAGTAGAAGCTTGGCAATAGTATCCACACAAATGAACCAAAGGAGTCAACCACATATAAGTGGTTCGTGTGGCAGCTTTCCACCAAACTGGTATGAACCAAATCTATTGCAATATTCAAACTAAATTATTAAACATAGGTCAGTGAACCTGGATTGGACAGTATGTATCGATATATCAATTGTGTCAACACGTACTGATCAATATATGAAGACCAAAGGAGTTATACCAGCACATGAGTAGTTCGTGTGGGCTTTCCATTGATATGGCACAAACTAAGCATGCTGCCTTACTCAGACCAAGTCCTAATGTAGTAATGCCTTCAAACAGACAATCACATTTCAGCATGACAAAACATTGTGCTGACGTGGAATATTTTAAAATTTTGATTAAACAATCATAATCAACAAAAACCAACTTGGCCACTGTAACCAACAACTCCATATGATATCTAGCAAAATGGAAGACACAACACACTAAAGCCAAATGAGAAGAATAAAGTAGCAAAAAACAAGAAAACACAAAAAAAAACCCATACTACAGCTGCTATGTGACATAACTCATACTC
The DNA here is from genome assembly GCA_027563935.2 of Costus lasius. NCBI lineage: Eukaryota > Viridiplantae > Streptophyta > Magnoliopsida > Zingiberales > Costaceae > Costus > Costus lasius. The sequence goes on from CM050448.1 coordinate 107,302,965, forward strand.
ATATTTTGAGTTTGCACGAACTTCTGGTTGTTCTGCAAATTATAGCAATAAACTTGTAGAATGCAAGGCCCATATCACCCAACAATTTGGTAACCCAATCAAAAACAATCACATTGCATTCACATATTGGTGAAAAAAAAATATCTATGAGTAGCTTTTGCTTCTTTTTTTTTTTGACAAATACACCCTTCAACATTATAAAGGCAATCCATACCTAAATTTCATCAATATTATTACTCAACATTTATAGTGTATATATATATATTCATGATCACATATTTTTGTCTAATATTCTGGTCTAATATATAGCTTATTGATTAATAAATAAGTTATAAATTAAAAACAGCCAATGTGGTAAGAGCAGTTGACAAATAAGAATTCACCTGCCTCGTGGACGACCCAGATGAATCTATAGCATTACTATTAGATGCTGTGCTCGATTCTACACCTTGAGCATTCTGTTTCTTCTTCTGGGCCCCAGCATTTAAGTGTGCCATTGATGGTCGAAGCTGGACTACTGCATGTACAGGATTTATGTGAAGCTGAAAGAAAATAAAGAAAATAAGTTTCTCTCGTGTACGCGTATTCATTGAGGCAAAGAACATTGAATATATTGTGGGAAACTCACCGCAACTGAAAATGTTCACAAGGAAAATAATCAAAAACATACTTTAATATATTGTGAGAAATGTGAAAGTCACTCTCGATACCAAATCAATTTGATATTTTTTCTGAGACAATATATTTTACTAATCTAATCAATGGTTTGTCCTGATCATTTATTGAACAGTACCAAAATGATAAAGCTTGTAGCGAAACCAATCAATATAGAAAACAGAAGTCATGCATATATTACAATTATTTTGTAACTGTAACAATTACTAATATTTCCACTCAAAAGAAAATTACCATTCAGTTTCAGACAAGAAAACAAATTGAACCTATAGTGTGAGAAATTCCGTAGTGAATAGTGTTTCTTTCAACTTAAATGTTATTAAGTATAATAAGTAGAAACAGAAATATTCACAAAGGAAGCTAAAAGCTAAATTATTAGCTTTTCCAATTATAGGAGTGGCATATAAAAAGGCTGGATGAGTATCTTCCCAAGCATGAAAGATTCGGTACTACAAGGTTTTATGTAGCTTTGTTATAAAACAGGTACTCAGTTATTTCCTTGGTAATTTCTTCTGGTTGATTTCATATGCGTTGTCCTTGTTAGGATTTCCTTTTACCAACTAAATCAAACATCTTTGATGATGATATCTAAATACTTTAATTCAAGAGGAGGCTAAAAGGAAATAACTTTGAACTGATCATTATAACTATTGGCTAGCTAAACAAGCTACCTTTGACATAGATCAGGAAATTTTGAAGTAAGCAATAGATGAGGACATGTCATAAATTTATGGATGGGAAGAGTGGCATCAATATGCATTCGTGAGCAGATGCAAAAGCATATAGCATATTTGAAATAATTAAGAGAAAAACTTGCAGAAAGTATTTTAATGTGCAGAATACTATGCTAAGTATCGACAGATTTTCAACAATATGTAGTATGCATCATCTTCAGTATAGTGCAGATAAGGATAGTCTGACTCACAACAAACACACAAATGGACACAATTTTCCCAACAATAGGAGCATTTGTTTAATTGAAACTTGTACAGAGGTAACAGGCAATAAGAAGTGCAAGAAAAAAAAGGTAGAATGTAATATTCACGTCAAAAGGAAAGACCTGAAATTACATTTCTAGCCTTTCACCAGTTTGAATTTTTATATATGTTTCAAGTGACACTCGTCTTTTCAAGTGCACACACATCTGAAAACTGATACATTAGTTTACAAGGGCATGTGTAATAATATTCAGATACTAAAAACAACACCAAAATTTTCCAGTGAATCAAGATACAGGAGATTTCAATCTCTCAAGGATGACTAAAGAGAGTTTGAAGCTTTGTGAATATATTCATCATGTTGTCATAAAAAAGGATATGTACTACAACTACACATTAGGCAGTTGAAGTTACCTGATTTCCGTCCAAAATTCCAATAGCATAGCTTGTTACTAAAGGTGCTGCTGATGAATATAATGTCTGCAGAAAGTTCAAAATTAAGTTATTAGAGAAATCTAGATATCCAGATGAACTCTAACAATATGGAAATAAGTCTGTAGCCTGGGATGACAAAGTTTCTGTTAATGAACTCTAAAGTGCTGGGTTAGCCAGCATTGATATACATTATAAAAACTTACTTTTAAGTATTAGGATAAATGAAAACTAATAAACAAGAGAACCCCACTTGTACTCAGAGCATACTGGAGTGGAAAAACAACTAATAACACAAAATATATGAAAATGCAAATTGCACCGCAAACGGCAATGCCATCCCATGGCTCATATGCGAGACATTATTAAATAATATTCCCAGAAAAAAAAACTGAAAATAAAGTATAGAAAGAATTCATCCTACATTAAGGTTTTAAATAGGTCGGTGTTAGTGTCGATGTGTTGGTCTATTGTCGTACCGGTAGATATCAATTGATACCAATATTTTAAAAATCAGTTTGTACTAGGTGGTACAACCCGTTTGCACCGGTCCAAGCAGGAACCAATACATAAATAGTATAATGATAAACCCAATTGATGGCTAACCCAGCAAATACCAACTTTGATAAAGATTATGTAAACACTAGCAATTTTGATACGATACATAAATGATTTACATGAGTGCCAAATGCATAGTTCAAAAACACAATATCAAGTTTGCCCACATGCCACCAAAACTGAGCTGTAATTTAGCATATTACATACACTTAAAAACGTACAGTAGAGGAAGAAGGCAGGGAAACATGTGGCACTGTTAGAGATGAAGTAGAGAGTTAATCATGCAATTAACATACTATTATTGTTGTCATTTTCTTAACCAATGGGGGTTTACTAAGCCATGAAGGTAGTCATTAGATATATATGGTTAATAATTTACTTAGGGTTGTGCTTAAAGTTTATAAATAGGACTTATGTTTATTGTAATGGGGATATTACAAAGGAAGAAAACCTATTCCCCATCCCTGCTCGACAATTGGTTTCAGAGCCTTCTGGTTTCCATTTTCTCGACCTATTTAGTACTCATCATAACACTACCAAGTACCAACCCACTGCTTCTGCCTTCATGCAACATGACAAATTAGTCTTTCATAAACCACAGCTGCCCTCATTTCACAATTGCCGCATGTCCCTACCGGTTGTCCTGCTCATCTCTGCAATACCACCATTACTCTGTTAAAGCCATCGCACCCTCAACTACCTCAACTACAGTGATGTTTTGTGTCCCATAACTCCTTGTCCAACTTTTTTGTCAAAGCAAAGTAGTTCTCAGTTTGTTGATGCATAGATATGCTAAAGGCCATTCACTCAATGATGGCATTTCCACCACCAAAATCATACCCGCAGTTGTTACTTATTGCCTCGAGCCACATGTCAAGAAGCAAAGATGTACTTGACTAGTTGGTTGCCCATCGCATCAAGCCACAAACTAAAGCCGCAATATTTTAACACCTCCACCATGAGCCTTACTAAATATTGTTCGTCCAACGATCAATTAGACAATAGTTCACCAGAAATTATCACTAGAAGCCATGTTAAGGATTAGATGTCACCTTGCTAACTCCAAGTTGCACACACAACTACCCCAGTGACTAAAGAATAACTAAAAGTTAAAAAGACTCAATTCAAGTCACGTGTTCTACCAGAAGGAAAAAAGGAGACTTGGAGCACAAAATGAAATAGCCAAAAAAATTGCATAAAAGCTCTTACAACTGTTATCAACATTGAAATCAACATAAAAATTTGTTTGTGATGGCTCCAAGTAGGGGTGTCCAATCGGTTCGGAACCAAACCGATTGGACCCGAACAGAAATTTTTTTTTTGATTTTTTCCAACCCGAAACCGAACCGAAATACCTTAAAACCGAAGTAAACTGAACCGAAAAATATCGGGTTCGGTTCGGTTTAAACCGGTTAAAACCAAACAACACGCTGCCCAACATCACGTCTGCCCTAAAACAAAAAATCACTCATCCAATTAAATATAGTGTATTTAATGCTCCTCAAATGATATGATGTTACAGACATATTTAATGCTCGCACTACGTTTTCCCTCTAAAAACGTGGCCACGTGGGTGCATTAAATGCGTCTGCAACACATCAAATAGAATTTATTGCAAGCTATATGCCTGTATTATACGTGAAACACGCACTGTCGTTAAGCCATATCAAATTACAATTGAAAGCACTAACCCGTTCTCGTTGCACTCCCGAGACGGCCGCACCCGCCTCTCCCTCGTAGGACACTTCCGGGTGCCCCAACAAGTCGAGCAGGGCAGGAAGAGAGCCCGGCCGACGTGTGATCCGTGTGGGCGACTCCCTCGAGGATCGCCCTGAGCTCGCCAGCCTCGTCCATCCGGTATATCTCCTCGGTGTTGCCGACGAAGACCTGGGAGAGGGCGAAGGGCCGGCCCTCGAGCGCCTTCCGCAGCTCGCCATGGAAGTTGGCGTTCATGGAGACATTGCTCTCGTCTACGGCAACGTGGAGGCTACTCGACTGAGAAGGAATTCGTGTGGCAGACATCGTGTAGGTGGTAGCGGAGAGCGGGGATCAGCTTGGGAACCATGGCCAGGCCAGCGGAGAGCGGCAAAGTCGGCCATGAGGAGCAAGTGGGGCCCGGCGGTTCCTGCTACGGACTGCAGTTGCGTACACGCATAATTTTTGTTGTGGCAGGTTGCCAGTTGGGTTTGCGTGGTGTGGGCCAGAGCATTAAAGAGGCGCGCGGGAAGAATTCGGTTTGGAAGCGCCGAAGCGGTGGTATTGAATTTCGGTTCAGTTCAGTTCGGTTTAAGGGATTTTTAATTTCTTTCACCCGAAACCAAACCGAAATTAATTTTTTCTTTTTGGAACCGAACTGAACCGATTAGGTTCAAAACCGAACCAAACCGATTTTATCGGTTCGATTATTCAGTTTAAACCGAATTTTGGACAGCCCTACTCCAAGAGATGTTCTTGAAACCTTAGAAACTAGAATTGAGGCCAATAAAACAATTTGAAACCATTCAACATTATCCGATACCACTAAGGGCATGTTTGGTTCCGCTTCGAAGCTGATTTTAAGCTGCTTTTAAGTAAAAAGCAATTAGAAAACTGTTTGATAATAAAAAGCAGAATCAGAAAAAAGTAGTGAAAAAGCAGAAATTGGAAAAGCTATAATTTGATGCTTTTACAGCTTTTCCTTCTCCAAAAAAGTAATTTACATAATTTTGATTAAAATTTTATGTATTATTATTTTAAATAATTTAAAATTTTAACCCTAAAGGAAAATAAAATATATTATAATTTAAAATAATATATTTATTTATTATTTTAAATTTTGACAGCAGTTAAAAAGTTATTAACCAAACATCTTATAAATTTTAACAGTGCAATACAATACAGCACAGTTTAGCACAGTTATAAAGCTATTAATAGCGAGGCCAAACAGGCCCTAAGAGTGATGCTAACACCACAATAACAAGAATGAACACTTTATAAGTCATCATTAATAATTTACATAGTTTAGTTAGGCAATTGACCAAATACATTGACAAAACCCCAACACCATAGCCAACTTACAATTTTGATAGTGTCTACCTATCTACAGTTGAATTTCATTTAGGAATTCTATCAAACCATATGGCTAAGCATGAGTGCATATAGATTACAAAGACACGCAATAGAACCAAGGAAAAAACATAGGCGTAATTCCTATTGACATAATGATTAGCATTTAAGGTTTGACCTAGGGTAAGAAAGATCATAGACCCCAAGAACGATTTAGGAGATATCACTAGGTAATTCAAGGTTGAAGCACCTAAATAATGCTCAATTAGATCATAATATTTTTCTTGATTTCTATCAAACCATATGGCTAAGCATGAGTGCATATAGATTACAAAGACACGCAATAGAACCAAGGAAAAAACATAGGCGTAATTCCTATTGACATAATGATTAGCATTTAAGGTTTGACCTAGGGTAAGAAAGATCATAGACCCCAAGAACGATTTAGGAGATATCACTAGGTAATTCAAGGTCGAAGCACCTAAATAATGCTCAATTAGATCATAATATTTTTCTTGATTGACTAGAATAACTACTTTGAGTGGTAGAATGAATTACATTTAATGTTGTCTCTTCGTCAAAATAAAACTTGTATCCGCAACCAAGGTTTAAGACCTCAATCCATACCAACTTACCAATCCTATCTCAAACCAATACATATTGAACATACCGAGACTATATTGTATCTCAACATGCTTACACATAACTAATCTCAACGATACCATACTAATTGTTCCGAGCGATATGAAACAGTGTGTACAACCAAAAAATATTGGCACATTTAACAAATCAACTTGTAATTGTTAGACCATCCACCACACACTGACCCAAAATACCATCTAAACTTAAATATGTTCTAACACATCTTAATGATTAACCTTATACACAATTCATAGTTCTAAAAAAATCAGCTTTAAGACATGATAGAAAATTAAGTTAATTTAAGGAATTGTAAATTCATTGCAGAGTTTGTAGGGAATCTAGGTTAATACTTAATTGATTTTTTCATGGCCTTAAACTGGACATTTGAAGAAAAGCTTGCACACATATGAATTCGTAAAGGAAGTGCATCACAACTTCACAAGGATATTGACATTAAAAGATCCATTGGAAGAAGCCGCAATGAGTAGAACCACATTATGCCACATGCATAAAACACTAGGAGACAGAAATATAGTTCCCAAATGACCAATCCCAACACTGTGTTTTTGCAATTAGAGTCAAGATCCCATTATATCTTAATGTTCTATATTGTACTTAGACTATAGACTGACATAACTCAGAGAAACTCGAAAGAGATTAAGCAGCACATTGACCCTTTAAGTGACCCACCAAAGAAAGATGAATGAGGACTTGGATGATACCATGGAATTAAATATGTGTCTTCTATCTTGTCAGTGTATGAAGATTTGGATGATACCATAGAACTCTGGAAGTATAAAGGTATTTTCATATTTTTTTAAATGTAGATATAAATTTCATAAGATAGTTATTGTTGGGGGTAGCTCTATTAATGTGATTGTGATCAAGCTTACACCTAAACCATGCCATCATTCAAACAAAGTTTCTTATGTTGGCAGGACCACCTCATCCATGAAAGACTTGATACTTGTTCAAATTATAAATTAAAAGCCCGTACCAAGCGGCACATAGCAATATATATTGTATATAGTATATGTATATATAATAGGTACATGTTAGTACCATGTGTCAATACTAACATTTTAAAAACCGATTTGAACCAGCCTATGTTTTCGGTTTGTACCAGTCGAAACATACAATGATGCGCAGAGCAGTGATACAGTGGAGCTGGAGCAGCAAAGTGGTGGAGCTTGGAGCTGGATCAGCGGAGCTTAGAGCTGGAGCAATGGAGGAGCGAATGCTTGGAGCTGCAGAGCAGTGAAGCTTGGAGAGGAGCATGAGCAGTAGGGCAGCGAGCTCCACCTGGAGTTGGAGCACGAGCTCCTGTAGCTTGTGAAAGCTCTGCCTGGAGCTTCTGCTGTGTGCGAAAGCTCACTTGGAGCTTTTGCAAAACTCACCTAGAGCTTGGAAGGGATGCATCGATACCACACCACCTAGACTGGTATCGAGCGGGATGTACCAATCTCACAGCAAAGCAAACCGGTACATCCAGTTGGACCAATTGTTCGAACATCAATACTATCCAGTATATACCGGTCCAACAATGGACCAATCACCGATATAAACGAGTATTTTAAACCTTGATTCAAATGAGAGATTACTATGATAGAATGTTAGTGTGATGTACTACCCATGGATCATGTCTTCATTAATGGATCATGATAAAAAAAAATATGGATGAAAGAATAATCACATATTTAAGCATATTAAAAAATTATTCACCTCAACTTCGCCAAACATAGCAAACTGAAAAACAAGATCAGTCAAGCAACCCCTTTATTTGCCAACATAGTTTCAATTCTAGCAAAGAAATGAAGGCCTATATAATCATGTTGACCTTATGAACTCGTAACTATTCTGTCAACAATTTAATACATCAATGTTCCTTTATGCAAGGTTTAACCATAACAAGTTAAAGTGCTAAGGTTAAAAATGTATATTCTACAAAGTACAAACTAAATGTTCCGAGTTTGAGGCAAGTTCATCTGCATTCAACAGTATAAATAACTTCAGTGATTCAAATGGGCAAAAAACATGATCTTATAAAGGGCCTTGAAGACCTCTACCTGCTTCTCTAACCTTTGGGAATCGGCTACATCTCGATCATAGTTTTCACAATCAGCATCCAAGCTCAAATCAATTTCGATCTTTGATTCTTTTGGCTTGACTCGAACCTGATATAACAAGATACAGATGAACGTGAGAATGTAGCATTACTACCAGAAAGCAGCCATAAGGATTTTAACAGATCCATATTGAAGTATGAACTCTGAATAAAGAAATAAAGTACACAGCACTACAGAATGTCAAATGATACAGGAATGCACCTTTTCACATCTTTCACTCAGTTCGTATGGCCGCCAGGAAGGCCTGAGCACATATTGCATCATATATAACTGAAACAAACAAAGATTGATAAGGACTGAGTCAATGAAGGTGAGATGTGTATATTTAAGACAGTATTAAAAAAGCCAACCAAAGTATGATACGCAACTGATGTTAATGATTGTGGTCTCTTGTACTTCATTGCAATTCTCTTTTCTTATATATAGATTATCATAGATACTTAAAGATTACCTCTTATGAAATCATTGTCATGTACTATAAATGCTCAAGGTTTCAAAAGCTTCTAACTTCTAATATAATTTTGAAAAAAAGTTTGAAGGCCCTAGAAAAAGACTCATAGGCTGTTCAACAAGTACAGCAACATCATTGAGATGCAACTCCTTGACAAAATGTCTCTCTTTTAAATGAAAAGGTATACCGTGCAACTGGATAATCAGCAAATCAGGGAGAAATAAGGTCAAGTGTTCAGATTATTGTGTTTATTCGCTTAAATTTTATTTATTTGAATATGGTAAGCAAAAATTACACCCCACATATTTCACTAGTAAAATTACGCATATTGCATGACCTCAATGACTTAATCTTTCAACCAAATTCTTTCTGGGTGTGCTTTTGCCATATCAAGTGATGCAGCAATGCTCAGCCACACCATAATCGTTTCTTCTATTCCATAAAGATTTTTTTTCACAGACTTTTAGCAGTAAAAATTTTCTTCTGATAACATTCTAAAATTTTGAAACTTAAGTAACAACTGCATTCTTTTCTTAGTTACGGTTAAAATTTTCTAACAAGATTTTTTTGAAACGGACTGAGGCGAAGCCTATCTAATTTTATAAAAAGAGAGATAATGGTAATTAGCCAGCGGTACACTGGTCTACGCGGCCCACAAGCTCCTAACAAACTTGCATCTCGTTCTGCTTATGTAGCATGTTATAATCAATTTAAAATAAATAAACCATAAGATACTAGCTCTCATCTAGCAAAAAACCTCCGTAGTGTCAAAACTAACACTCCAAATATTAGTCAACAAGCAGATAACCCTCACGTACTGTAAATTTCCAGAGTTAGAATGGCATATCAACGTAAAAGAAGAAAGTACATTTGGAATAATTCTTACATAGGTATCCTCGTCGAGGGGAGCGGGGTTACAGAAGACGTCAATTTCTCGAACCACGGAATCCTGCTTCTCGTCTTCTCCATCAACCTCCATCGCCTCACTGGCCTCCTCTACGTCTGGGGCGCACGCAACGGAGATCGTGGAGGGGCCTTCAGAACTGGACGGCTCCACTTCCGCCTCCTGCTTCTTTACGGGAAGGACAGGACGAGGAGGAGGCAGGCGAACGGGCTCGGGGCCGGCGGCTGGCTCGGCCTTCGCCTTGCCCTTGATCTTAGGTTGGAACCGGGCGGGACGCGACGGGCGCGGGGCGGGGGCACGGGAAAGGTCGAGATCGAGGGCCAGGTCGAGGTCCACCGTGTCGCCGGCCAAGGGATCGAAAGCTCCGTCGCCGTCGTCCATGGCTCGCCCTCGCGCTTGCTTTTCGGTTGGTTACTGGCTTGCTTGAGGGACTTGGATACGCCCCTTCGAGAGAAGCGAACGATACGGAGGGCAGTCCCTTCTTTAAACCCTATAGACCTTTTTTTCTTTTTTTTTAAACCGGACAACTTTTACAGCCTGTTATTTCAAGGATAGAAAATTAAAAGGAAAAAAAATATTGAAATAGAAAATTAAAAAAATTATATTTTTTTTAACAGGTTTTCTATTTCATTAGAAGAAAAACAAATAAAATATTTATTATAATTTTAAAATAAATTAAGAAACAAAAATAAAACGTTTGTTCCTTTGAGTTTTCTGCCCAAATCGGATGAAAAACTAAATAAGGAAAAATCTAAGTTTTAGTCCCTTCATTTTTCTTTCCTCTTCACTTTTTCCTCCAAAAAAAATGAAGGAAAAAAATTTTTCTTTTTATCCCTCCACATTTCCCTCCAAGGAAATAGACTATAGACTTTTTTTTAAAAGTGAAAAAGTTTAAAATTAAAAAACTAGTTAATCGGTTCAAACAAAATCTTTAAATCGTATTGAAAAACTAGTTAACTAGTTCAAAAAAAGTATATATTTTATAAAAAATTTTATTTATATATATAATTAATTTATATATATATTATTTAATATGTAGATGTACAATGTAGTGATAAGGAAAGAAAAATATAGGACAACCAAACTTCTATTCTATATAAATATTTACATTCTCTTTTTTATAATCGATTTAGGCGGTTAATCAATGGTTCAGTACAGTGCCAAACTAGTCTCAAATCTAACTTTCTTTATCCCCTTGAAAATCTATCCAATGATCGAACCAATCTATTGGGTTAACTGTCAGTTCAATGCATATGGTGAATCGCAGTCACAATTCAGCAATTTTCAATTTTTCTAAACACTTTGGAAGGAAGCAAGAGGCAAGATTGCACACATAAATTTTATAGAAGAGTTGGGTAAATTGAGCAAGATCCAAATTGAGGCCCGCCATTTAGTGGGCCAAATCAATCTGACTCAATTGGGTTCCTACTTCGACCCAACTTAATTAATTGAATCTTATCTTATATATAGGTTTTTATATACTTTTCTTTATAACCAATTTGGGTGGTTAACCGGTTGTTTGACATAATACTAAATTGGTCCCGAATCAAAAAAAATTTTATCCCCTTAAAAACTCGCCTAGTGAGTGAATCGATCTATTTAGTTAACCACCAATTTGGTGGTTAACCACAATTCATCGATTTTTCTAAACATCACTAGTGCAAGGAAAATGGAGGCAAGATTTCATGCATAAATTCTATATAAGAGTTGGGGGGAAAGTTAAAAAATGGTGGCCCGATCCACCATCCACTAAATTTTAAACACTTAGGCTGTGTTTACTAGTGTGGACGAGAAAAGATGAGGGATGGGAAAAACGAAGGAAGGGAAAAATAGGAGGAAGAGAGATTTGTACCACGTGATTGAGATCGGCATCCACGCGAGCGGTCGGCATCGCACGAGGTCAACGCCCAGCTTCTGCACAAGTTTGCCATCCGCGAGAGCGCCTAGCTTCCGCACGAGGTCGCCATCCGCAAGAGGTCGGCATCCACTCAAGCGGTCGGCGTCCAGCGAGGTCGGCGTCCACGAGTGCCCAGCTTCCACGCAAGGTCAGCGTCTAGCGGTAGAGGTTAGCTTCAGAGGTGGCAAGCAGCGGCGGCGGCAACGCAGTGAGATTGGCATCCACACGAGTAGTCAGCGTCCGTGCGAGGTCAGCGTCAAAGCGAAGACGACATCCAGCGAGGTCGGTGTCCCCCAGTGCCCAACTTCCATGTGAGGTCAACATCCAGTGAGCGCCCAGCTTCCGCACGAGGTCGGCGTTCGCGAGAGGTCAGCATCCACTTGAGCGATAAAAGTCCAACGAGGTCGGCGTCCGCGAGGGCCCAGCTTCCGCGTGAGGTAGACATCCAACAGCAAAAGTCAACTTCAGAGGTGGCGAGCAGCGGCGGCGACAATGTCTAATGAGGTCGTCATCCATGTGAACAAGCAGTAGAGGTCAGCTTCAGAGCTTGCCTCAACATCCAGCGAAGTTGGGATGGTGAAGGTTGTAGCGGCAAAGCTCTTGTTCGATTCGTACCGACCCTTCACCGTCGCCTTTATCTTTGCCCCCTTTCTTTGCCTTCTTCTCGGAGAGAACGAGATCAGGACTCAGGGAGATAGTAGAAGACAGATGGATTTACAAGGCAGCAGGCGGCGGCCGCTACTCATCGAGAAATTCACCGCGGTCTCGACGCAACGCAACAGCGTGAGCATGAAATCGTAAATCCGTTCGATTTGGACGGGTCAAAAACGAGGGTTTTTGCCCTCATTCGTCCATCCAAATTTCCTTCCATTTGATCCGTTCGTCCGGGTAAACTGCAAATTTTTATAGTCTACATCATTTTCCTCGTAATATATTTTTAACATTTTTAATTTTTAAATAGTAAATTTATTAAATTAAAAATAAATAATAATAGTAAATAAATAAAACCACTTGGATATAGAATTTTGAAAAAAAAAAATGCTCAAGATTTTATTAAAATAATTAAATTATAAATTAAAAACTTTAATTAGGAAAGAGTATTGCACCCTCTAATATATTTCCAAGACCCTAAAAAAAAATAATACACTATTTCATAAGATTAATTATAGGTGATGTGTATAATAAATTACTATCTTTACATAAAAATTGAAATAAATGCAGAACTAATAATGATAGCATTTAAGAAGCTTAAACTAAATAAATATTTAAGTTAAGCAATATTAACCATCAGTTATTAATTGCTCTCAATTAAAACATGGTAAAAACTAATCCTACCCATCAACCAAACATATTTATGAGTTATGACCCCAAATTAATTAGATTGGCTTGGGTCATAAATAAGTAGCTTGTGTAACTGTATGTATATGCATTGTACTTAAAATACATAGTAGAAATATTTTTAAAACATATTATATTTATTTTAATATCTATTCATATATTAAACTTAGTTGAGTCAGGCTAAGCTATATAAAGCAGATCTATATTTAAATGGGTTAACTTGACATGACTCAAAAATCCTGTTTAATAAATAGATTATATATTAAAAAATTCAAATAATCTATTTTACTATTTATTTATTCCATGGTCACACAATCTATTTAATAATTAGGTTATATTGACTTACCTAATATAAGATCGGAGAATAACACGGGGATCTCTACTTAGAAATTACTAAAAACATTCCCCAAATTCCTAAAAACAATTTCTAATATGTTTTCTTAGACGGAAAACTAGAAGGAAAGAATGAAAAACACATTGAATCTAGAAGGAAAGAATCATTCAAGAAAACACAGCTAAAATTGCCTCCTTTGAATGCATCGGCATTAAGTAAATGCATCTAGATTTAATGTGTTTTTCATTCTTTTCTTTTAATTTTTCATTCAAGAAAACACAGCTAAAATTGACTCCTTTGAATGCATCGGCATCAAGTGAATGGGCATTGGCATTGACTAAACGAATTTGGCGTATGGGCTTTGGGCATCGGGCGAACCTCTAGCGAACAACGATTAACTAAATTGACGAAGTGACAAGCGAATTGAAGTTTAGTAAAAAAAGTGATTGACGCTTAGGCAACAGTGAATCTAGGAAGCAAAGTGATTGCTTGATGCAAGTAGCGAGATAGGATTTAGGGCTAGGGTGTGGAGTCGCAAACAAGTGCATGCTGAGTAATGGTTAGCAGGCTAGCGAGTAGCGATTGACCTAAATAAATAATAATTATATAAAAAGATTACCCGGATGCTTTGTCTAAAAAGATTACCGACAATGGATAGATTGTTCAATTGGAAGATTGTATTCGATAACCTATGCCCTTCATGTCAGTCAGCTGTTGAGTCCATGCGGCACGTCTTTTTCCATTGCAGAATTATATCTCAAGCTTGGGCTGAAATAAAGGAGATTTGTGGGATCCCCTCCAATAGGCATACGTGGCCAGAAATATTATCCTCCATTACTAATAGGTGGCGATCGTCACCATCCGATATTGTTAAAAAGCTCATTATTACCGGCTTTGTTCATGTGGTATGGAGAGAAAGGAATAATCGTATATTTAACCACACTTATACAAGGGAATGGCAAAATGGTCTAGATCTCATCACTTGTGTTAAAGCAAAGGTCGACTTTCTGGCCGCAAACTCTAGATTGGGTCAAAATATGAAGGAATTCATGGAAGCCTGGGACAGTAGGGTGCGTGCTAGATCAAGGGCCTCCCGGTGACGTGTATGATGTTTTCGGGAATTAGCGTGTATGGTGTTTTGAGCTTTTGTGATAGCATGGGTGATGATGCCGAACTTTTATGGCAATCCTTGGAACTATGGGGAGGTGGGTGTGTTGTACCTCTAATGATGCTGCAGCTTGACTACCAGGGGCAGGGCTTGGATTGTATGCGACTTGGTACTCTGAGGATGCTGGCATCCACTAGTCGCTGGATTAAATTGAAAAGGTTCTTCTCAATGTCGGAAGATCTAGAAATGAAAGCAGATTAGAGCCCTGCACTACACCCAAATGATGGCGGCTTCTATATGCGCTTCTTGGTCTCCCAGCATACGGGGCCTACAGGGCGCAAAAACAAAGCTGGAGGCTGCTCCTACTGCTATTGGGTTCCTGCATGTGTGGGCGACATATTTTCCATGCCGATACAAATATGCGGTGTTTTGCTTCAATGGTGAAGGACGGATTCTCCGGATCTGATTATCCTGCGCAGACCGGCGGCAAACACAAACCATGGATTGGAAAGCTACACAAGGTGCGGTGCTTTTAATTCCTGAGCTTTGGATTGGTGACAATGTTGCATCTCTGTTGGTTTTGTGTTTTGTGCTCTTAATAGTCCCTTTTTGAGTTTCCTTCATGCGGCTTGTGTTTTGAGAGGTGTGTATGCAGGACTCACGTGGGAGATTTACATAGGAGACTTTGTCAAATTTTCAGGTCCAAGTTGAGTGGGGTGGTTTTGTGCGGCTGTACATAGTTGTAACAATCCTTTTCTTTTAAATAAAATCTTCTTCTTGCCCTTGACAAAAAAAATTATATAAAATAATTAGATTAAACAGCTCAACCTATTTATAATCAAACTCAACTTGATTAATTGTAAGTTATAAACAAGTTGAATTATTTATAACCTAAGCACAATTAAACCTGATTTGAATCCGACTGAAGTTAAAGTTGGGTTACATCGGTCAATATGTATAGTTGACTAGTGTTTTGAAATTTGAATATGTCAAACTATTTGTTGCTGTTGCGCTATTAAGATTAGACTGTTTGATTTCGTAGCAAATAAAAATCAAAATAATAGAATATAAAAGGATTGATAATTGCAGCTGTTGCTTTGATCGATCACTGTCTCGTTGACTTATTTTGGTTAGAGTTGATGGGCTTTAATATTCAATCAATCAATTTCGATCCGGTTGATTAATTCAACTGAAGGTAACCTAATCCAATTCAATTTTCAAAAGTGTGAGATGCGAAAAATTATATTGCAACTAGATCATGGATTAATGAGATTATTGAAAACATAAACATCCCCTCCTAACACAAGACCAAGTATGAGTTACAATCTAATATCGGCTAACCCTAATTGACTTCACCAAAATTGCCTTTCCATGTCACGATCCATTTGAATTGACTTATTGAATCGTATTTGAACTCAATTTTGCCCTAAATCAACCCTAGATTCGAATCCAATCATAATTTAAAGCCAGTAGATTCATATGAACCACTACTGAATTGATTTTTTTCTCAAAAATAGTTCTACAATTTTAGCGGCCAAGAGTTAATTGGAAGATATAAAACTTGGAAATCATTTGAAACAAAATAATATGAACTATGATAACACTATATAAGAAAGTGATAATCGTAATAATGAACACATGCTTTTCTTTCTACCAAATAGAAATTTCTACTTTGCACCTTAGTAACAATGTATTATAGTAGCTTAGGATGTGTTTTAGTGCATAAAGGCGGCCTAGGAGCTAGTAGTAAAATGATAGAGCTTGAAACTAAAATAAAAAAAATGGTAATTCAAGAACTTTAGCCAAGTTTGAATCTCTTAAATTTAATGACATATTCATATAAGATGCAAGACCAAAACAAAACACAAATTAGGAAATTAGGTATTGTGATCCATATTTCAAAGAATTTGTGCCTTAGTCCTCAACAAGAAAAGTAATATCTTCAATTAGGCTATCAGCAATGATATTGTGAATAATTGTAACCAAAATACTATATAGAAATACTAAACAACCAATATGCCATCAAGTCTAATCACACTTTTTTTTTAATTTTAATGAATATTAAGCTCTAATCCTCATAATAAGATAATGTATGAATTTAAAATTAAACTTATTAGTTTATAAGAAATATAGGTACCACAAAGATTAATAATAATCTTTAAAATTAAAGATTATAAATTTGAACTAGAAAAGGGGCAAATGTAAATGCGTAAATGAGTACTTGTGAGCTATTTTGTAATGTAGTGATGAGTAGGGATAGCAACGAGTTAAGGTGGTCTGGGTGATACTAAATTTGACTCCCAAACCCTATACTCATATCTCAAAATTGATCCAGGCAAGTTTCAAAAACGCCACCTCACACTTGACCTCAATGAGGCTTGGGTCTCTATGGGAAAATCTGACTCGTAACAATAGCAGACAACACGAGTGGAGGGGAAGGAGATGAGAGTAGTGAGCGAGGACGAAGAGGAGGAAGTAGGGAGGGAAGAGGCTAGAGTTAATTTATGGGGTTGTTTAGTAATTTTCTTAGTGGGTGAATAAAATGGGTATTTAAATTTTTATACCTAATCTTAACTTACCGTGGCTCACACGACCCACAGTTCAAGCCGCATTCCCAAATGCGCGCTTAATCTATAACAAACGGGTTTATTTAAACTAGACCTGAGATCAGTTAACTTAGATTTTTATTTTTTTTTTCATATTAAAATCGGGTTAAATAGAATCGAATCCGGTATGATTTTTCTGTTGTCCAAAATGACGAGCACGCTAGAAGGAGAAAATTTCTATGCTGCCGAGGAAATAAAATTTTTTTTTTTAATTTTTTTTAGAAATGATCTATACAACCTAAGCTATCTAATGATATTAATATTGGGATATTTTAGATCATGTATACTCGTTAAATATCCTAAACAATTTTATTTTTTATGTGATTTTATTTAAGGTATTTAATGAGTATATATGATCTAAAATATTTAATATTGGTATAATTGGATAGCTTAGGTTGTATAGATCATTTCTAAAAAAAAATTTTTTAAAAAACTTTTTTTTATAGGAATTAAGTTTACTCGGCAGCATAGAAATTTTCTCCGAAGAATAGTTGGAGGCGACTACTAATTCCACGCCGAAGAAGAAAAATGAAGCCATGTTTAACTGTATCCAACAACTCCGAATCCACGAGGATTCTTGTTGATTCATATGCATTACAGCGCATATGCTACTCCAGCTTTTGCCTTACTATGGCTGCTTGCTCCCTCTAATATTAGCGCAACAGCGGGCTGACGAAGAGGCAGGATGATGCAGCAGTCGCCGGAGGCGCAGCTGCCCAGCCGCCGGCCATACGCCGGCGCTGCCTTCCGCCCTTACCACGCCCTCGAGAGCGCCGCCACCGGCGACTGTGGAGCTCTCAAGCATCCTAACGTCCTCTTTTCCCCTGCGGTCCATGTCCTCTGCTGCTTCCTCTCCTTCGCCGCCGGGTTCCGCTTGTCCCGTCTCCTCTTCCTCCTGCTCTTCTCCCCCGCCCCTCCCTCTTCCCCTCTCCACGACCACCGCGCGCACTTCCTCAGCCAACGCCCTTCCGCTCTCATCAATCCTGCGTCTCCTACGCCCGCCGTCGTGTCTAGTCGAGTCGTCGTCGGCCGCCACGGCATCCGCGTGCGGCCATGGCCGCACCCGGACCCCGCCGAGGTGGCGCGGGCCAATGAGATCCTCGCCCGAGTGCAGCAGGAGCAGCGTGTCCGGTTCGGCGTGAAGGACCCCCGGCCCGTCATCGTCGTCACCCCGACCCACGCCCGCACCTTCCAGGCTCTCCACCTCACCGGCCTCGCACACTCGCTCATGCTCGTGCCCTACCCCGTCACATGGATCGTCGTCGAGGCCGGCGGCGCGTCCAACGAGACCGCTGCTCTTCTCGCCCGCTTCCGCCTCGAAGTGATCCACCTCCCCTTCCACGAAAAGATTCCCCTCGTCTGGGACGATCGGCACCGCTTCGAGGGCCGGATGCGCCTCCACGCCCTCAGGTCCGGTCTCAACACCGCGCTGTGCACTGTCTCCCATCAAAGACTATACTATTTTTCCCTAATTCTGACCTATGCATTCTGAAGCAGAGAGATCAGGGAGCGGCGATTGGAAGGGATCGTTGTGTTCGCCGACGACAGCAACATCCACAGCATGGAGCTCTTCAGCGAGATCCAAAAGGTGGAGTGGATGGGTGCGCTGTCGGTGGAGTTTCTCTCTCATTCCGCAGCTACCGACACTAGGGATCAGGACTCGCCATTCCCGATCCATGGCCCGGAATGCAACTCCTCGGGCCAATTGATCGGCTGGCGCACCTCCCACTATACGCCTAAAATCAAAATTGCCCCAAACTTAACCGACGATGCGGTGCCGCCGGTGAAGCTCCAGTGGGCTGGATTTGCAGTTAACTCGAGATTGCTGTGGAAGGAGGCGGAGGGGAAGCCAGATTGGATCCGAGATCTAGATGAGGTGGGAGTGGAGATCGAAAGTCCGATCGATTTGTTGAAGGATGCATCCTTCGTGGAGCCAATTGGTGACTGCGGACAGAAGGTTCTTCTGTGGTGGCTAAGGGCTGAAGCTCGCAATGACGGCAAGTTTCCTGCTGGGTTAGTATCACTGCTCTTATCAACATGGTTTTAGATCAAGGTTTTTACAGAAACATGGTTTGTACCGATACACGATTCATACCAATACATGGTTTGAATCGATACCCGGTGCGCAACAATCTAGGTTTCATACCGAATGTGATCGTATTGACACATGATATACTGATATCGATTGCATCTCGGTTGATGCAGTATCGACTATGCTTGTCACTGGGCTCTAGCTTGAGTTTAGATAACTGCATATATATCTGATTTAGGCAAATGCTTATCTTGTAGATAAAGATTATCACTACACTATTTCTGCAGCAACAGCTGCATCCAAATGGTGTGGAGGTCTTTTCCTGCTCACTTGTTTGACAGAATTCCTAGCTTAATGATGCATTTCTTGAAGTAGTTGGTTCCTCAAATTTCAGTCAATTCCACAATTTTCATGGCTAGTGGTGATATTTGCCTACTAATTTGAATCTACTCTTCCTGACTAGCACATACTGGATCATATAGTTCACTGATCCTACAAATGTGTGAAAAAGAAATCGCCAGTGGTTGATAATTATCAAGAGCTAAATTTGTATCTCAATGCGTTGAGTTTATCAACCAAAGCTTAAAAAACTGGCCTATACTGATATAACTCTAAAGATGGGAGACCACAGATCATCGATTTGATGTGATCTCCTCCCCTTCCTTCATCTCCATATTCCACCAACTCTTCCACTAAAATGACATGGCCTTTCATCCACTTGCCCATTGCCCTTAGAAAGCCAACAATAACATCCACAGGCCAGCCGCATAGCCCCGTTTGCCTTGGCCTCCATCGCCGCTACTATGGTGATGGCATTGCAGCTCCTGGCCTTGGCAGAGCAGATGGAGAAAGGTAATTGGAAAATGTGAAGGACACATCAGGAGCATTCGACGACGGTGATGAAGGTAGTGTGGGTGGAGATCTCAGTGGTATTGAACCAGATGAAGGAGACTATAACAGAGCTAGAGCAAGAGATGCGGAGGTGTTGGAGAACTTGGAGAAGTAGAAGGAGGTGTTTCTTAAGTTGAACTACTATGTGTGGTGTATTTGTAGGTATTGGTCCGCTTAGCAACCGATTCACCAGTAAGGACCGGCATTTCAAGCCTTGTTACCAACCGCACAAAGTTAACTACATTTTAGTGAGTAATCAGTCATCTTTGTCATCTTTCATCACTCTTACCGCTATGGAATTGCACAGATTAATTAGACTAAATAACACTCTGATAGCAACTAAACTTATATCTTGTGTATAGTCCTCTTGCCTAGTATCTACTGACATTTTAGCTTTGATAACTTGCTTGCCCATGCTATTAATGGAATCCTCATGAACCGCTATCTGGCAAAGATATGAATCTTACTTTTTTTAGGTACTCAATAAGGTAGGATTTCTAGTTCCATTCAGGTTTCTATAGCAATCTCCATGGTCTGACCACTCTAATATCTACAGATTTACGAGTTCTGTTCAAGTAGCAAGCAATTCTATTTATATGCAGTGAGTATAACTCAGTTGTATAAATTTAGACTCACAAATTATGTTGATGTTATAATCCTCATAGTCTGAAAACACTAATTTCCACATGTTCAGGCGTTAGCTCAAGTAACAAGTAGTTCCATTAAAACTCAGTTGTATAAATTGTGACACTTATAGTATGTTCTGTTGAATGGAATCTATGGTGGAATGAATGAAAAATACAATGAATCTAAATGAAAAATACAATGAATGTATGTTTTGAAAGCCATCTAGATTCATTGTATTTTCCATCTATTCCATTCCACCATGACTTCCATTCAACAAAATATATCTTAATCTCACCCAAGTAGATGGAAAAAGCTGAATTGAGAATTGAATATTAGAAAGCCAGTTTCTCATTCCAAGCTAGCACAGATCCAAAACAGAAAGTAAGAAAAAGAGTTCCAAGTAGAAATTGTACAAAAACATGATATTTATGGAGAAAATGTCAACTGTTATTAGTGTGATTGATAGTGATCGACGAGGATGATCCAAGTGTGTAATGGTGAGTCATAGCTGACCGCAACAACTGCTTTAATTATATCATCTTCTGACTGTAATGTGGTTCTTTTAGAGATCCCAACGAGGATCATTCCTATTGTTACATAGAAGTTTCTTGGATTATCATACTAGTTTGCCATATCCATCACTGAAACTGCTTTTCATGTTGCCTCTACTGCTTTGCCTGCAGGTGGGTGGTCGATCCTCCTTTGGACATTGTAGTTCCCGCGAAGCGAACTCGACGATCTGAGGCACCATTAGACCTTCCAATTCAACAGATTGCAGGAGATGGCAAGCGTGATCAGAAACATGTCCCGAAGAAGGGCAGATCATTCAAATCGAAACACGCCACGCGCAATAGGAAGAAGCGTGAACCAAGAGCCGAGACGCATGTTTCTATCTAGTTGAGCAGACAGACAAAGGCAGTACGAGTAGAAAAAATTTTCGCCGAAGGGACCCTTCGGCGCGTGATCACAGAAGGGTCCCTTGATATTCCAGACACGCATCTTAAAGCATTGTCTAGTACACGAAAAAATGTTAATGCATACGATGATAAGTTGCCGGATCCTGTGTAACTGTGTTGACGGAAAGAATAAAAAATAGTAACGTTTAGTCAATGTTACCGCTCGATTAGTGTAAATATTTGAGCCCGCTCTTTCCAGGCGAAAAATTTCTCCCACCCGCTCTCGTTCGCGCAGCATCGAGAAGATCTCCGGTGATCAAAATGCCCTCGCCCTCTCCCTCTCCGTCTCCGGCGATCAAAACGCCCTCGCCCTCGCACTCTCCCTCTCCGGTGATCAAAATGCCCTGCTCCGTCTCCGGTGATCAAAACGCCCTCTCCCTTTCCATCCCTGTCTCCGTCATCAGCTGATCAAAACGCCCTCTCCCCATCGTCAGCTGATCAAAACTCCCTCTCCGTTGTCCACTCCGGCAAGATCGAGAGGAAAATAGTAGAAACCTAGAGCTTCTGCACCGTGGAGGTGGCTGGCGGTTGCTAGAGGAGTTCCCCTCTCTTCTCGCCTTCGATCACATCATCTTTCATGGCAAGCTTGATTGTTTTGGTTTCCTCTCCAAAGAGTTCACGCTCTTCTTGAACTCTTTGAGTTTGGTTTCTTTGGTTAATTTCTTCGTTGATTCTACTTCCCCTCTTTTGGTTCTTTAAATTGTTTACTACCCCTTTTTGTTTAGTTGTTACTATTTGTGTTCACCGTGGGATGATAATGCTTCAGTGGCTCAAGCAAGGACATATTCAATTCTTTACTATGTTCCCGTGCCTTATCAAGGCTTTCCAAAAGGCCCAGCCGCAACACTTAATCAGATGGGTGGCGTATGTATTTACCTGCGGCTTCTTGTTCGGATGGCATGTTCATGACAAAGCATCCGTTCATTTTACAATCCCACTAGTTATATTTTCAATGGATAGCCTAGATGATGTTGAACATTATTTCTTGCTGTCAATAGGTAGGCAAAACTGCTCTTGAAGACCCTTTTTCTATGTTTAGTGCTTCTCCGCTTGCAGATGCTTCTAGCAAACCTTATGGATTGAACTTTAAGCTGTGGATTGAACTATTATTGTAATGAGTAATTGCAACCTTATGGATTGAACTTTTTGTTGTAATGACTATTTTTTATGTTTCTTTATGTTTTCATATAGCTTTTCTTTGAAAAAATGTATTATGTTTTCTTGACTGTCTGAATTGATGAATATTATTGGATTTATTATGTGTTTGTTGCTGCAGAATTGATACCAATAAACCCCTCGTTGTGTACAAAGATGAAAAACCTAGGGAAAAGATGCATTCAAGTTGTGTATTTGCAGCTTATCAATTTGAGATAGTGTTGTAAGTGATGGTTTTGCTTGTGATGTTTTGTAAGTGTTAGTGTTTTGTAAGAGATGTTGTTTCATGTATATCAGTTACAACAGACACTAGTGTATAGCAATCATCTTTGTAAACTGATCTTGTAAGTGATGTTTTTATAAGTGATAGTGTTGATTGTGGCAGATTAATATTTTGTAAGTGTTGATTGTGGTAGATTAATATTTTTGTAAGTGTTGATTGTGGCAGATTAATATTTTATAAACTGGTCTTGTAAATGATGTTTTATAATTACACAATATTACAATATTATTACACGATATTACAGTATCATCACACAATATTACAATGTCATTACACAATATTACAATTTCATTTCATGATATTACAGTATCATTACACAATATTACAATGTCATTACACAACGTTACAATATCATTACATGATATATTACAGTCCATGATGTTACAATATCATTACACGACGTTACAGTATCATTACACTGCTGTCATTACACGAAACACTACTATCAAAGTATGAAAATTCAGGTTCAATACATAGAGTTATAATACCAGAAACACTACTATCAATCCATTATATAAACTGTAATCAGTTACATAAACTGCAATCAGTCGTTACAACAAGAGTTCAATCATGTGGTTCGTCCACTAGCATAAAGTGAGAATACAGCTTGGATAGCTAGATACATAGCTTGGACATCAAAAGATTCAAACATAATTTGTGTCATCTTCTTCTTGTTAGCTTTAGAATTGAGAGGGGCTTCTGTGAGAAGAACAGGGCATTTTTCTGGCGTTACACGAAGCTCATTATAGAAGGTATGATGCCAAATCTTCATATCGTCCCAGTTACTAACAATTCCATGTTCATGAATTTTGGAAGAAAAAAGAGGCATAATAGAAAGTGAACAATAGAAGATAAATAGAAGCTAAATAAAAATTCTGAGATTGAAAAATTTTACTTAAAAAACTGTAACCATCATTTACAAAAAAAGATTCTATTTTTAAGAATTAAATTGCAGTTGGAAGGCAAAATTGTAGATCCTTCCCAAATAGAACAACATGAATCCTCTACTATTAGTTTCAAAAAAAGGAAGATGATTATCTTTATTAGCTCATTTCACCTAGAATGAGTTGAAGATCCATTAAACAGGCTCAAAGAAAATTAAAACTCCTACATACGTGCTCAAATGACACAAAAGGATCTTGCGCAATCAATTTATAAATAATACCACAAAGAAATGTTTAGTCAGTCTGTTTTTACCACAACACAAAATAAATAATACCCTACATGCTCAAATGACACAGGTCTTCACATTACTCATTACAACAATAGTTCATTCTATTAATTACAATATTGTTTCACTCAAACACAATGGTCTTCACATTGCAAAATACATCTTCTTTACATTGCTTGTCAGAGAAAATTATTTTTCATTACTAGGTTGAGAATAATTGAAACCCTCTTGAGATGAAATTTGTGCAGCTTAAACGTATGAACTTTCATCTAATAACTACATTACATATGAAGAAAAATATGTCAATAAGAAAACCATTGAATAGAAAAAGGATCTTCAAGAGCAGTTTTGCCAATCTATTGACAGCAAGAAATAATGTCTAGCATCATCTAGGCTATCCATTGAAATTATAGCTAGTGGGATTGTAAAATGAAGAGATGCTTTGTCATGAACATGCCATCCAAACAAGAAGCCGCAGGTAAATACATATGCCACCCATTTGATTAAGTGTTGCAGCTGGGCCTTTTGGAAAGCCTTGATAAGGCACGGGAACATAGTAAAGAATTGAAGATGGCCTTGCTTGAGCCACTGAAGCATTATCATCCCACGATGAACACAAATAGTAACAACTAAACAAAAATGGGTAGTAAACAATTTAAAGAACCAAAAGAGGGGAAGTAGAATCAACGAAGAAATTAACCAAAGAAACCAAACTCAAAGAGTTCAAGAAGAGCGTGAACTCTTTGGAGAGGAAACCAAAACAATCAAGCTTGCCATGAAAGATGATGTGATCGAAGGCGAGAAGAGAGGGGAACTCCTCTAGCAACCGCCAGCCACCTCCACGGTGCAGAAGCTCTAGGTTTCTACTATTTTCCTCTCGATCTTGCCAGAGTGGACAACGGAGAGGGCGTTTTGATCAGCTGACGACGGGGAGAGGGCGTTTTGATCAGCTGACGATGGAGACAGGGATGGAAAGGGAGAGGGCGTTTTGATCACCGGAGACGGAGCAGGGCATTTTGATCACCGGAGAGGGAGAGTGCGAGGGCGAGGGCGTTTTGATCGCCGGAGACGGAGAGAGAGAGGGCGAGGGCATTTTGATCACCGGAGATCGTCTCGATGCTGCGCGAAGGAGAGCGGGCGGGAGAAATTTTTCGCCTGGAAAGAGCGGGCTCAAATATTTACCCTAATCGAGCGGTAACGTTGACTAAACATTACTTTTTTTATTCTTTCCGTCAACACAGTTACGCAGGATCCGGCAACTTACCATCGTATACATTGACATTTTTTCGTGTACTAGATAATGCTTTAAGATGCATGCCTGGAATATCAAGGGACCCTTCTGCGATCACGCGCCGAAGGGTCCCTTCGGCGAAAATTTTCTCGTACGAGTATGAGTTAATGCTGCTTCAAGCATCAGAATTTGTGATTTCAGTGGAAGTGACTTAACAAGGAGGCATAAAGAGCAATGCACAGTCTGGCATCTAATCCAAGATCTTCTCGTATGAACCCCATTCTTGAATGCTAAAGCTGATCTTGGGAGACTGAGGCTTTGGCTTTGCGTTTGCAGGTGTTCATAGTTTAAATCTTTGAAGTGAAAGATGCCTGTGTACATATATATTGGCTCTAGAAGAAGTTGAGTGGTTTGCACGCCATGTTTGTCTATATTTTGAACTTGATCTTGCACATGTCAAGTGTTTCAGGTTCTTCTACCGGTATTCATATGAAAAATTGGATCTGGGACTAGAGCTCCGCGCTGATTAGTTGGGCTTTCACTCTACTCTTAAGAACAAACGTTCAAACTGATTTTTTTTTATGAGAGTAGAAAATTGTAATTCTTAAGAACAAGTGTTCAAACTGATTTTTTTTTTATGAAAGTAAAAAATTGTATTCAACCTTGTGTTTGTCCTCTGTTTTAGGTGAAGAAAAATACGCACACAATCGAACACAACGCCAGATTCCAAAAGCGATCGCATTAAAGAAAAGGAGGGAAATATAATCTGACAGAAAGAGGCAAAAAATAATAAATAAAAAAAGGGCACCAGGGGATAACGTGTTGGATGCCCCGCTCTCCAGCAACACAACTTTTTCATCTCTTCACGCCACGATAGGCTCCGCTACCTGGACTGCTGCGTATAATAGCAACGACCGTCGAGCGGTGAGCGGCGAATGGCCGGCGGACCAGTTTGAGGCAGCCGGAGCTTATAGCTTATTTGATTAAAATTAGATTGATAAATTTTTTTTGGTTATTAGCTTTTCCTAATTATCAATCAAATTCGCATTTAAATCATCTTTCAAACAAATCAAAGAGCCTAATCTAATGCCGAATCCAACGCCGCTGAAGCTTCGTCCAAGCGAGGACGAAGCTCGACTATTCCAAGCGCCGGATCAACTCCAAGCGAGGAAGATGTTGCTGTTGGGAGGAAGCGACGCATGGTGGAGATTTGGAATGAGGGAGATCTAGAAGACGACACAATTTGTGAACGCGTGAACGCTGAGAGACGATGTAGGCTGAATGCGTGAATGCGCTGGTTGGCGAGAGCTCACGCTGGGAAGCTGGTCTTCAGTCGTCGTCGCCAGGCCACCGGAAGACGCTCACGCTCACGCTCTTCGCCGAGCGTGTTATGGCCCGACCCTCGGCTATTGGCTCCTTGAGCCGCAGCCCCCTTAGCCCGTCCTTAGCCCCCAAGCTCCTTGGGCTCCTTAGCCAGCCTTAGGTCGACCATAACACATCAGGCCTAGGGACCCCGAATCCCGGCAAGGTTCCGACCGCGCAAATTTCATCTGCAGCAGGATTTGACCCCTAGACATAACCCTCACGAGTCATGACCCTTTAACCATTGAGCTACAGATCAAACTAATTATCTTACTCTCAGAATAGGACATGGAAAAACAGTAATGTAAGGAAGAAATCCTACTAAGTGCGTTTGGAACCTGATGAATGCGACCTGGCTTATGCTCCCAAGCAAAATCAAACTCAGTCAATTGCTCTTGCCATCTGGCCTGTCTGGCTGACAACTTCTGGGTCTGAAAGAAAGTGTTGGCCACATTATCAGTCTTAACTGTGAACTTGTTCCCCAACAAGTACACCCTCCATAACCTCAAACAATGCATCACTGCTAACATCTCCTTCTCATGAGCAGAGTAGTTCCTCGGCACTCTTCAATTTCCTGCTCTCATAAGCCATCGGTCTGCCCTCCTGGACAAGGACTCCTCCCAAAGCCCTGTCTGATGCATCCGTGTGTACCTTAAATGGTAAGGAAAAATCAGGGAGTCTTAGAATAGGCTCTGAAGTCACCTGTAACTTCAGTCTGTCAAAAGCCTCTTGGTGCTTGGCCTCCCAACACCAGGCTACATCCTTCCTCAGAAGGTCTGTGAAAGGCGCGACAATCCTAGAGTAACCCTCTATAAAGCGCCTATAAAAGTTAGCAAGTCCCAAGAAGGACCTTAGAGTGCTAACTGAAGTAAGTGTAGGCTACTCCTCAATGGCTCTCACCTTCCCTCTATCCATCCTGACCTGTCCTGAACCAACAAAATGCCCAAGGAACTCCACTTCCTTCTTGGCAAATTCACACTTCTCCAGCTTGAGATACAGCTTGTTCTCTCTCAGAACTCTCAAGACTTGCCTCAAATGCTCCTCATGCTCCGCTGCATTCTCATAATAAATAACAATATCATCAAGATAAACTACAACAAATTTATCCAAGAATGGATGAAGAATGTTATTCATCAAGTTGTAAAATGTAGCTGGAGCATTGGTCAGCCCAAATGGAATGACCAGGAACTCATAAGATCCATATCTGGTAACACATGTAGTCTTGGGCTCATCCCCCTCAGCAATCCTCACATGCCAGTACCCAGATCAAAGGTCCAACTTACTGAACACCTTGGCATGCACAAGGTGGTATAGAAGATCCTAGATCAATGAAATAAGATATGAGTTCTTCACAGTGACTTTGTCAAAGCTCTGTAGTCAACACACATTCTCATGCTTCCATCCTTCTTCTTTTGAAAGAGTACAGGTGCACTGTACGGAGCTTTTGAAGACTGTATGTACCCAGACTCAAGCAAATCATCTAGCTGTCTCCTCAGCTCAGCAAGCTGAGCATGTGGCATCCTATATGGTGGCTGTGCTGGTGGAACTGCTGCTGGCACCAACTCAATGGCATGGTCAATGTCCCGCCTATGTGGTAACACCTTGGGCATCTCAAGGGGAATCACATTTGCGAACTCCTGTAACATGCCCCCAATAGGTACAGGTAACTGATGAACAAGCTCACCCAAAGTAAGCTTCGCCGCCCCAATATCAACTCCATGCACCTCTCGGCTACTAGAACTAGGAAGGGTGATCAAGTCTACCCTATGTCCTCTCGTCTGCATAGGTCTGGATTCAATCTCAGGAATAGAATCCACCACTTAGGTAGTCTCTCCATGCCAAACTCCCTTTGCAAGGACTGAGGCTGCCATCACCTCCTTGCCCTTGTTGTTTTTCTCAACCTTAGCCCCAGTGTGGCAAGGGAGAAAACAAGGTGATCTCTCATCAACAATTTGCAACCCATTCAGATGGGGCATAGGAATTGCTTTGGCACGCCGAAGCAAATCCATCCCAACTATGACATCAAAATCATCCAGGGCTGTCACCATAGCATGTATCCGCCCTGTCTATGGTCCCAACCTCACAGGCACGTCATAAGATACACCTGATGCCTTCCTTGGATCTGCATTCACTGTCTTAACACTTGTACACTGGCTTCTCTTCAGCTTCAACTGATCCTTCACTCTGTCAGACACAAACAGGTGAGTAGCTCCAGTGTCTACCATGGCTGTAATAGGAATGTCATTCAGGACCAGATCAATATACATCAAGGGTGAAGACCTAGCACTAATGTTTGTAATCACAAGGGGATTGACTGAAGCATATCCTTGGTCTTCTTGTCCTTTTTTCTCATCAGTCGCTACCAAGGAAGCAATCTTCTTCCTGGTAGGACAATCTCTCATCATATGCGGCCCACTACAGATAAAACACTGTAATCCTCCTTTGGTGCCAGGCTGAACCTTCTTCTGCTGCAGAAATTTCTTCTGAGGAGCCTGGTGCACCGCCGCTTTGCCTTTGCCCTTCTAAGAAGGCACGACCTTCTTCTGATGGCTCGGCCCTGATGGCCGCCGTTGGGGTGAAGAAGAAGCCGCCTTCACAGCTGTGGATCTAGATCCCCTCAAGTCCACCAATGAATCTGCAGCACACACCGCCTCTCTGTAGGTAGTCACCCCCTTTCTCTGTAGCTCCAACAGTGCCCACTCCTGTAAACCTCCAATGAATGTATGAAAATTTTCCTCTTCATGCATGTTGGGCACCTCCAACAATAGGAAAGCAAACTGTTTCACATACTCTCTAACAGATCCGGTGTGTCTCAGATTCCTAGTGGCCATGCGAGCACTGAACAATGTGTTCGTGGGTCTGAACTGAGCCCTCATCTCAGTCTTTAGGGCCTCCCAATCTGGGATCTCTTGAGTGTCCCCCTCTGTCCTAGGGGCAACATGGGTCCTCCACCATAGTTTGGCATCCCCTCTGAGATAGGATGCACAAACCTCTATCATGTCAGCCTCTACAACTGCTACTGTCCTGAAATAGTGCTCCATGTCAAAGATGAAATTCTCCAGTTCCTTTGCCACTCTCGCCCTTACAAAGGTGGATGGCTCAGGAACATGGCGCCTGGCAGGCTGTGCAGGTGGTGACGCCATGGGTGTAGGTGGCTGGGAAGCTACTTGCGCCAACTCCAACCTCGAAGTGGTCACCTCAGCCATGGCCGACTCCAAAGAATGGGTCATGCTCGCCAACTGACCCTCAATCTCCTGCTGATAATGACGAAATATCTCCATCAAAGCCGCCATCCTCTCTGTAAGTGGATCTCCAGCCATGGCCAAGTGCAGCCTCGAGTCTCGAGAACCTTCCCTTGAACTGCGCCATAATCCTAGTCCTTGGTGCAATCTCTGAAAAAACTGCTGGAAAAATCCTCGGTTTTCCTAGAACTGAGCGATTAGCAGGAATACCGAGGAACTACGCCCTGGTGCTAGGCACCGACGTATGCAATCCCCAAACGGTACCCAACACTAACATCGATATCCTGGTGATCCAAACACAAACTGAGTGCTGAAATCCTTGGGCTAGGCCTGAGGGTGCTTTGGAGTTTCTTGAAGCATGGTTAACTTAACTAGAGTTAGTCTAACTATGGTCAGCTTAACCATAGTCAATGGCGCAAGACATGGACTCAATCTGGGTTCAGTTTGGAGTCCTATGGGTTGATTAGTGACATTATGTTCTCTCAGGACATTATGGTCATTAATTAGATTGTTTATAAGTTGGCACATGTTTATCATATGACAACTTATGACAAGATCCAATAAGAGGTTATGAGAGGATCCAATAAGGCTTAAGTTAATTGGACTTCTACCCTCTTGAGATATTGGATCCTTGGGCGACATCCATCATGACAACTTGAAGCTTGGTGGGTTGGATCCATGCAAGCAAACCCGATCCAACATGTGATTCAAGTTGGCGAGTTGCCCTAGCCTTGGCGGCAACTCATCACACATGCAACTTGGGAGAGGGCGACTTTACTTTGGCGAGTTCATCTTCTTCCTTCACCTTGGCAAGTTCCCTTGGAGGCAAGAGGTGGCATCTTGCTTTGGTGTTCTTCCTTGGAGGCAAGGAAGATAGGCGACATTGGTGGAGGCGAGTCTTCATCTCCATCATCACCGGCGACTTCTTGGGGTGGGCGGCACCTTGCTGTCCCTTCCACTTGAGGAGCGACATCACCCTTGTTCGAGGCAACAAGGGGCTTGAAGAATCGGCCTTGTGAGGACAAGGGCCGAGGGCGACATCAACATCAACCACCTAGAGGGGCAACTCTAAGTTCGAGCCTCAAGAGCTTGCTCTTGAGGAGGATAGAGGTTTTGGCTTCTTGGAGGCAAGGAGCCGAGTTCATCATTGTTCATAGCGTTGGAGTGGTATAACTCTCTCATAGTTTAGAGCTTACCTTTGTATGGACATTGTTGATTAGTTGAGGTTTTTGTACATCCTTGCCCATATAGGGTAAAGGGTATT
This sequence comes from Costus lasius, assembly GCA_027563935.2. Taxonomy (NCBI): domain Eukaryota; kingdom Viridiplantae; phylum Streptophyta; class Magnoliopsida; order Zingiberales; family Costaceae; genus Costus; species Costus lasius. The sequence continues at coordinate 107,334,233 of CM050448.1, forward strand.
TTCCTCAATACCTTGCATTCAGTTTTATTGGCTTTTAGGCTAGTGGCGCATTGCTCTAGTCTCGTGATAGTTATCGATATCTGTTTAGGGTTTCATCACCGTTAGTTGTGGATATCTGTCATTAGGTTTGAGCATGTGTCTAGTGCTCTTTGGTCTATGATAGATCACCCTGCCAGCGTGTGGTTATCTGCCAGCGACTTGTGTGAGTTTCAGGGCGCTATTTGAGTGTGCATATGCGATTGGGGGGAGTTGAAGTCCCAATCCACCACTCAAGGTCTCAGTCTGTGCATCAGAGAGATTTCGGCCATTATCAGTTGGAGGAGCTCAGGGGCGCAGTTTGATTAGGCAGAGTTAGTCTGAGATCCGTTGGTGAGATACGATCCGAGAGTGCGCACTTTGTTTACACGTTTCTGCATAGTACGCATAGAGGAGTGTTGGCTGACTTCTTACGCAGAGGTGTGTAAGTTATGCCATCACGACCCAATTTTAGGCGCGAAAAATTGGGGCGTGACAACTGGTATCAGAGCCCAGAGCTCAGTGGATTTCAGCAGCGTTGATTGGATTTCAGCACTCGGTTTGTGTTTGGATCACCGGGATATCGACGTTAGTGTTGGGTACCGTTTGGGGATTGCATACGTCGGTGCCTAGCGCCGGGGCGTAGTTCCTCGGTATTCCTGCTAATCCCTCAGTTCCGGGCAAACCGAGGATTTTTCCAGTAGTTCTTTCAGAGATTGAACCAAGGACTAGGAGTATGGCGTAGTTCGAGGAGAGGTTCTCGAGACTCGAGGTTGCGCTTGGCCTCGAGGATGATGTAGAGTGGCATGGAGATCCACTTACAGAGAGGATGGCGGCTTTGATGGAGATGTTTCATCATTATCAGCAGGAGACTGAGGGTCAGTTGGCGAGCATGGCCCATTCTTTGGAGTCGGCCATGGCTGAGGTGACCACTTTGAGGCTGGCGTTGGCGCAAGTAGCTTCCCAGCCACCTATAACCTTGGCGCCACCACCTGCACAGCCGACCATGTGCCATGTTCCTGAGCCATCCACCTTTGCAGGGGCAAGAGTGGCAAAGGAACTAGAGAATTTCATCTTTGACATGAAGCACTATTTCAGGGCAGCAGCAGTTGTAGAGGCTGACAGGATAGAGGTTTGTGCATCCTATCTCAGAGGGGATGCCAAACTATGGTGGAAGACCCATGTTGCCCCTAGGACAGAGGGGGACACTCCAAAGATCCCAGATTGGGAGGCCCTGAAGACTGAGATGAGAGCTCAGTTTAGACCCACGAACACATTGTTTAGTGCTCGCATGACCATTAGAAATCTGAGACACACCGAATTTGTTAGAGAGTATGTGAAGCAGTTTGCTTCCCTGTTGTTGGAGGTGCCCAATATGCATGAAGAGGAGAAATTTCATACATTCATTGGAGGTTTACAGGAGTGGGCACTGTTGGAGCTACAGAGAAAGGGGGTGACTAGCTACAGAGAGGCGGTGTGTGCTGCAGATTCATTGGTGGACTTGAGGGGATCTAGATCCACAGCTGTGAAGGCGGCTTCTTCTTCACCCCAACGGCGGCCATCAGGGCCGAGCCATTAGAAGAAGGCCGTGCCCACGTGGAAGGGCAAAGGCAAAGCGGTGGCGCACCAGGCTCCTCAGAAGAAATTTTAGCAACAGAAGAAGGTTCAGCCTGGCGCCAAAGGAGGATTGCAGTGTTTTATCTGTAATGGGCCGCATATGATGAGGGATTGTCCTACCAGGAAGAAGATCGCTTCTTTGGTGGCAACTGATGAGGAAAAAGGACAGGAAGACCAGGGATGTGCTTATGTTAATCCCCTTGTGATTGCAAACATTACTGCTAGGTCTTCACCCTTGATGTATTATGATCTGGTCCTGAATGACATACCTATTATAGCCATGGTAGACACTAGACTTACTCACCTGTTTGTGTCTGACAGAGTGAAGGATCAGTTGAAGCTGAAGACAAGCCAGTGTACTACAAGTGTTAAGATAGTGAATGCAAATCCATGGAAGGCATCAGGTGTATCTTATGACGTGCCTGTGAGGTTGGGACCATGGACAGGGCGGATACATGCTATGGTGACAGCCTTGGATGATTTTGATGTCATAGTGATGCGTTACATTTACACCATATTTTTATCTATGTTTTACATCATATTTTGGGCTTAATTGAATGATTTTATGCAATTTTTAGTATTTTTACTTCACTTTGTATAGAATCTTCACTTTTCTTGGTTTTTATGAAAATGTAGGTAAAATGGCTTAAAAATGATGGATTTTAGGAGATTTGAAGCCATAATACGATTCCCGAGGAGATTACGAGCTCGCACGTCAAATTTGGAGTGAAACGGAGGCCAAACACAATATTTACGGTTGCACCCGTGAATCTTTCATGGGTCGTGAATATCACCAAAAACGATGGATTTTATTAGTTTTGATGCCGTGGGATGATTCGTGATGAAAAGACGAGGCCGTACGTCAAATTTGAGCCAAATCAGAGGTCAAACGAAGGTCAAACGAAACGTATGGCCATGGCCATAAATATATTCATGGGCTGTGAATAAATTATATGCAGTAAACAGAAACATTCACACCATAGGCCGTAAACAGATCACCACCTATGAAAATGTTCGCCCCTTCACGTTTTTCACTCGATTTGAACCCGAATCGAGCCGGAATTGAACCAAATTTTGCAAAAACCTTCCTAGATAGGTTCTAAACTGATTAAACTATAAAAGGAAGGATTTTGGAGGGTAAAAGGGGGCTTCTACGCATGAACACGAACAGAGGCGGCGGCTAGGGCGAAAATCACTTTCTGGGCAGAATTTCGACAAGATTTCACGCAAAAGTGACGATTGATCATGTCCTCTTCATCTCCAGATCTAGGGGAAGCTTTTCTAAATTGTCTTCTTAGTGAAATTCTTGTAGTTTCAAGAGGATTATATGTTTATTCATCAATATACATGCTGTTTTTGAAGAACATATTCTTTTAAACCTATTTTGGGATTAGGGATTTAGCCCACTGACTTCTATGAATTAAATTTCATATCTTTATCTTTGTCATGATTGTTATAGCGTTGATTTGATTAGAATTGTGTTTATTTACGTGAATTACCCTGATCAAGTATGTTTACGTCTTAGACGTTGCGAGAAGGACTGAGAGGTGAATCGCAACGTCGGAACTATTCTTTTCAAACCTATAAATCCAATCACGAGAGTAGTTTGGATTCGTTTGAAGGATTTAGATGGTTTTTCATAGAACTTAATGGGTCTAGTTATGTTAACTGTCACGAGAGTAGGGAGTTAACATAGTTAGATACCGAATTACGCTTCGAGAGGAGGTAATCTGTACCATAGGAAAAATCCCTTTCAACATTATAATTTTCTGTTCAAAGAATTTATTTGTTATAATTCATAATTGTCAGTGTGGTGAAACCTTGAGTCCCAATCTTTAGCATATTGATTTAGACCCTAAAAACTACCTTTTTATTTTCTTGTATTAGAAGTTTCCAAACAAAACAAAAACCACAATTTGATTCGTCTAGATATAGATCGACCGTATAATCGGTACTTGACCACCTGATCCTCGTTGGGAACGATAATCTTTTTATTACTTCGATAAATCCGTGCACTTGCGGAACGCTATCACATAGTTGGGATGGATTTGTTTCGGCGTGCCAAAGCAATTCTCATGCCCCATTTGAATGGGTTGCAGATTGTTGATGAGAGATCACCTTGTTTTCTCCCTTGCCACACTGGGGCTAAGGTTGAGAAAAAGAACAAGGGCAAGGAGGTGATGGCAGCCTCAGTCCTTGCAAAGAGAGTTCGGCGTGGAGAGACTACCTATTTGGCACATGTCAGAGTGGTGGATTCTATTCCTGAGATTGAATCTAGACCTATGCAGACAAGAGGACATAGGGAAGACTTGATCACCCTTCCTAGTTCTAGTAGCCGAGAGGTGCATGGAGTTGAGATTGGGGCGGCGAAGCTTACTTTGGGTGAACTTGTTCATCAGTTACATGTACCTATTGGGGGCCTGTTATAGGAGTTTGCAGATGTAATTCCCCCTGAGAGGCCCAAGGTGTTACCACCTAGGTGGGACATCGACCATGCCATTGAGTTGGTGCTAGGAGCAGTTCCACAAGCACAGCCACCATATAGGATGCCACCTGCTGAGCTAGCTGAGCTGAGAAGACAACTAGATGATTTGCTTGAGTCTAGGTACATACAGCCTTCGAAAGCTTCATACGGCGCACCTGTACTGTTTCAGAAGAAGAAGGATGGAAATATGAGAATGTGTGTTGACTACAAAGCTTTGAACAAAGTCACTGTGAAGAACTCATATCCTATTCCATTGATCTAGGATCTTCTGGACCGCCTTGTGCATGCTAAGGTGTTCAGTAAGTTGGACCTTCGATCTGGGTACTAGCAGGTGAGGATTACTAAGGGGGATGAGCCCAAGACTACATGTGTTACCAGATATGGACTTTATGAGTTCCTGGTCATGCCATTTGGGCTGACCAATGCTCCAGCTACATTTTGCAACTTGATGAATAACATTCTTCACCCATTCCTGGATAAATTTATTGTAGTTTATCTTGATGATATTGTCATATATTCTGAGGATGTGGAGGAGCATTTGAGGCAAGTTTTGAGAGTTCTGAGAGAGAACAAGCTGTATCTCAAGCTGGAGAAGTGCGAATTTGCCAAGAAGGAAGTGGAGTTTCTTGGGCATATTATTGTTTCAGGACAAGTCATGATGGATAGAGGGAAGGTGAGAGCCATTGAGGAGTGGCCTGCACTTACTTCAGTTAGCACTCTGAGGTCCTTCTTGGGGCTTGCTAACTTTTATAGACGCTTCATAGAGGGTTACTCTAGGATTGTCGCGCCTCTCACAGACCTTCTGAGGAAGGATGTAGCCTGGTGTTGGGAGGCCAAGCACCAAGAGGCTTTTGACAGGCTGAAGTTACAAGTGACTTCAGAGCCTATTTTGAGACTCCCGGATTTTTCCTTACCACTTGAGGTACACACGGATGTATTAGATAGGGATTTGGGAGGAGTCCTTGTCCAGGAGGGCAGACCGGTGGCTTATGAGAGCAGAAAATTGAAGAGTGCCGAGATGAACTACTCTGCTCATGTGAAGGAGATGTTAGCAATGGTGCATTGTTTGAGATTATGGAGGGTGTACTTGTTGGGGAACAAGTTCACAGTTAAGACTGATAATGTGACCAACACTTTCTTTCAGACCCAGAAGAAGTTGTCTGCCAGACAGGCCAGATGACAAGAGCAGTTGGCTGAGTTTGATTTTGCTTAGGAGCATAAGCCAGGTCGCATTCATCAGGTTCCAGATGCACTTAGTAGGATTTCTTCCTTACATTATTGTTGTGTCATGTCCTATTCTGAGAGTAAGATAGTTGGTTTGATTAGAGATTCTGCATTGGCATACCAGTCGTATGAGAAGCTTAGGGGTGGCAATTCCACCCGACGGGTTCGGGTACCCGACCAGACCTGTTTAGCACGGGTTCGGGTACCCGTTTAGCTAAACATGTCGGGTTCGGGTTTAGGGGTATGAGTACCCGCGGGTACCCGATACCCGATACCCGATACCCGATTTCAAATAAATATAAATATATTTTTTATATTATTAGGATATAAATAATAATAAAATAACTATTATATAAATATTTATTACTATTAAAAATATAATAATAATAATAATAAATAGATATTATATAAATATTTTTATTTTAAACTATATTTTATTAAAATAATATAATAAATAATTTATTTTTTATTTAATCGAGTACTCGCGGATACCCGTTTAAATACCCGACCCGGGTTTGGGTCGGGTTCGGGTAGCAGGTTCGAGTATCGGGTCGGGTTCAGGTTTAGGGTAAAACCACGGGTACCCGACCCGTTGCCATCCCTAGAGAAGCTAGTGTCACAGATCAGGATGGGGGTTGTGCGCCGTTTCTATCTCAGTGAGGATGGATTGATCATGACATGAGGTGACAGACCCTATGTTCCATCTTCAGGGAACATTAGATTTGGTCTCATGCGCGAGTACCATGACACAGTGTGGGCTGGTCATCCAGGAGGTAGGCGCATGTATGCTTTGATCAGTAGAGCATGGTATTGGCCGGGGATGAAGGAGGATATTGAGCACTATGTGAAGACTTGTTTAGTCTGTCAGCAGGACAAGGTCGAGAGAAGGAAAGATACTGGTCTTTTGGAGCCCTTACCATCTCCTGAGAGACCTTGGGTGTCTATATCCATGGATTTCATCACCCATTTCCCCAGAGTTGATGGGATGACTTCGGTATTTGTTGTGGTTGATAGATACATGAAGTATGCTGTGTTTGCACCTGCACTAGAGGTTTGCACTATAGAGGTGACTGCAAATCTTTTCATGGCACATGTGGTAAAGTATTTTGTGTTACCCAGAGAGATCATTAGTGATAGGGATCCCAGGTTCACTAGGAAGTTCTGGTCTTCTTTGTTCAAGATATTGGGTACAGATTAAGATGTCCACACCATACCATCCCCAGACAGATGGTCAGACTGAGAGAGTGAATGCATTACTGGAGGAGTATCTCAGACAGTATTTCTTCTACTCAGAAGAATTGGATCAGATTACTGGATACAGCTCAGTTTGCATACAACATTCAGGTATCATCTGCCACGAGGAAGAGCCCATTCGAGATGGTGTTAGGGTGGCAGTCTATGACACCCATGGATACACTGAACAGAGGCGCAGGGGAAAATTGCCAAGCGGCTTTGCAGTTTGTAATTGTCAAGTCTGAGCTTTGGGTTGAAGCTCTGGATAGCCTGAGGGAAGCTACAAACAGAATGAAATTTTATGCAGACAGGGATCGCAGACATGTGGATTTTGATGTAGGAGATCTGGTTATACTCAAACTCACTCCCCAGATGTGGAGAAAGACTGAGGCTCGTACCTATCACCGTGGCCTTGTGAGAAGGTATGAGGGTTCTTTCAGGATTATCAAGAGAGTGGGTCCAGTGGCTTACATATTGGATTTACCATCTTGGTTGCAGTTTTATCCTATATTCCATGTCAGTCTACTCAAGAAGTATCATCCAGATGACAGGCATCCAGACCGTGGAGAGGTGAGAAGGCAACCTGCCAAGGGCAAGGTTGAGTTTGGGAAAAAGCCTATGAGGATTCTAGATCATAGAGTCTATGGACGGGCTTCACCTGGAGGTTAGAGATCTGAGTTTCTAGTTCAGTGGATGGATGAGCCAGAGGAGGATGCTCCTTGGGAGAGAGTAGGTGACATTGCCCAGTTTGAGGAGTTGGGTAGGAGATATGAGGAGGAGTTGGCCTCGAGGACGAGTGCCAATTCAGTTGCAGCTCTAATGGTTAGAGGGACTTGGCTTGTGAAGGCCAAGTTGAGGGTTTGAATCCTGCTGCAGACGAAATTTGCACAGCCCAGGCATGGGGTATAACTGTGCCAGGATTCGACACCCTGGACCTTGCGGGTTGGGTCTCCGGGATGCCTAACCTCGAGGGGATCGGTGGAGCTCCGCTGGTCCTTAGTGTTGTAGGGGAGGGGGGCGAACATGTCAGACGTGCCGAATGAGGCAGGCATGGGTCGCTTATGAGGAGTTGGCCTCGAGGAGGCAATGTCACCTACTCTCTCCCAAGGAGCATCCTCCTCTGGGACCATAACACCAAGGGGGCAGAGCGTCGACTGAGGCAGCCAAGGGGGCTGGGTCATAACAGAGCGTGAGATGTTGCAGCTGTCCCACTCGCCTCGTTTCAAAGAGAGAATTGGAAAAGCTGCCAGCGTTCCCAAATGATATGTCTGACCATAAGCCGCTGGCCGCCCCAGCAGAAGCCAAAAGTTGGGCGAACCAAACGGGGCTAGAGTCGGCGAGCTGCGGCTTTCCACCTGAAAGCTAATACTATTTTATTGGACAGAAAATTAAAAGGAAAAAAATTAAATTTAAATTTTTTAATTTTTTCTCTCAATATTCAGTCTAAAAAAATACACAAAAAATAATTTTTTTTTTATCTTCTTTTACTCTTTCCCTCCAAGAAAACGGAGGATTTTTTTTTTCATTCTACTTAGATGAGTGAAGAGAAAGACCAAGAATCTATTTATAAGGGTATATAAGAGACCCTCCTATCATTTATTCTTTCTCTTACACAAAGATCAATCTTATCATGAATTGTTAATTACCCGATGTACATACGTAAATCATAAATACGTTATACACATGGTCCCAACAAAGACCACTTTGTAAATTTGTAACCATGGTTTTCTTTTGTAAGCGTAAAAAAAAAAAAAAAAAAAAAAACAGAGTAAACCTTATCTCTTCACTGCTTTGTAATCGCCCTTTCTCTTCTGAATATTCATTTGCAGGATGTTAAATTATCGTCGATTGAATTCCAACAACCTTTTTTCCCTTCTTCACCGATGGGTATTATTGCAACACTTCGCGCAGCATTGATGTGAGTTTCTTCCTGTTTGTAAGTACCAACAGCTCATGTTCTCCCACTAGAGTTTGTTTCGTCGTTAGCTTATGACGACTGTTTTGTTGAGTGGAATAGTTGGAAAAATAAAGGTCAGTAGCTTCTTTGCTACCATTTTCCTAATTTTCTTCACGGTTGTTGTGCTACCATTGCACCGTTGCGATTGCACCACTACCATTGATGATCTTCCAACAATGTCCACGGGTGTTGGAAATGTCATGTTTTGCATCATGATATTTGTGTTGAGAGTAGATCATGATGTGTACAATAGCTTATTTGCTGTCATTTTCTTAATTTTCTCTGTCGTTGATGTGATGATTAGAATGAACTATGGTGGTTTTATATTAATAACATAATATATTTTTTTTTCAAAAAAGAAATGGACAATTAAATTATTTAGGTTCATTTAACCGTTCAAACATAATTTTGTATTGTATATCATAACATGCACAAAATTCGAACACAAGAAAATGAGGGAAGAGACCTATATTAACATCCAGAAAAAAAGAAAAGAAAAAAAGAAACAGCCTTTGCTAAAAGCATGGATGAGGATTTAAGCTTGTCTAGAATGCCTACAAGAAAATGAGGGAGAAAAACTCGTAGTGTCAAGTGTTGCAGCATTGTATTCATTATTCTATTGCATGTTCGATCAACAAATGCTTACGTTCATAATTCTAAACTGTAACAACAAAACCACCATACTTGAGAAGATCACTATAAACAACAAAGACATGTCATAATTCTGGCAGGTTAAAGCTATCAGAGAAAGCTTGCGAGTCACCTTGATTATCTCATGAAAGTAACAATATAAATTCACAAAACGGGCAGTATTATAACTCCTTAGAGTACATAGGAAAAAAGATGCATATACGATACGGTCGAGGATCTTTCTTGAACACGACTCCCGAAACGATCTAAAGGGTGACAGCAGCCCGGGTGAACACCATGGCAAGGTGAAACACACGTCTCAACCACTGCTAGAATAATAGATTTTCAAGGTGAGAAGTCAATTCTTTAATCTCAGGTTCCTCATCTTGCAAGCTCACGGAATCCAACTACTGCATCAAAACGTCTTAATCCACTGCTAGAATTATGGATTTCCAAGGTGTGAAGTCAATTCTTTCATATCGGATTCCTCATCTTGCAAGCGTACAGCATCCAACTTCTGCTTCAAGACATCTATTGCGTTGCTGACCAACTGGGAAGCCTTAATAGCACCTGTTGATTCAACGGTAAATATGAAACTGTCTTCCTTGGCATAAATTTCCACAAGCCCTGGTTTACCCATAGCATCTGCTTTCTTGATTACTTCATCATCGTACGTGTAAGCCTCAGGATCAACCACCACCACCTGATATTAACATTCAAACCAATAAGATATTGACACTTCATAAATGCAACCAAGATATTCGTGTATGGCAAAGAACACTGCACATCACCACCGAAGGGAGGCTCACGCACTAGCCCTTGCCATTCATGACTTCAATATAAAAAACAAGGTTACTTTCTCAAAGCAGTTTTCAATTGCAAAAGCATATTATCAATTAACCTACTGCGTCTTAGAAACTCTCCTATTCTTTTCCGGCATTGCAATTTGAGCTTCCCACAGAGTACTTTTTCTATAACTTGGCTTCTCTGTTTCATATATCCTCAAATTTCACAACAGTTTTGGCCTGATCTGGAATCCTGTGCAAACGTGCACTTTGGTAAACCAGGTGTCCTCACTCCAACAATATCAACAATGGGTCTGGCTATTCGTCAACTATTGACATTTCATTTGCAATTTTGTGTAGACTTAAGCTATTGACGTGACATTTCTTATTTGTCCATGTACCAACCTTCAATGCTTATTATCTAGGATTATTAATTCATCAGTAACATTCATACCATAATTCTATTCAATAATATACTTCTTGATTTTTTTACTCCTATCATCTTTGCTTCTTAAAAACGAATATTTCAATACTAAGCCATTGGTCTAACCTTTGCACTCTTTAGAATGTCCCTCCCTATACACCAAATTGAGAAGAACTGCAACACATCTTTTAAAAGATGAAACAGCTATCAGAAAATGATACTAATCAACCAAAATATATAAAATCACACAAAGTGTTTAAAATTGGCTCGGTACGAGTTTTACTACTATAACAAGTACAAAAAAAATAGAACAAAGCTTTTAAAACACAGAAAGTTCATTACCATAGAGCTTGAAGCGCATTAAGCTAATTCTCCAGTGGTATCCTTTGAGAACAAGCACGAACATGTTTTTTCTTCATTAAGGGACCAAAAAGCAGCAACTGCTTTATCTGATTTTTACACATTATAAATCTTTTACTATATGGGTGATGTTTGAGGCTTTGAGCCGGCCTTGGCATCGGATCTTGGGCCATGAAGACAAAAGGCTTTGACCCTCCAGGTTGGGCCAGCACAGGTGAACTGGATCTGAAGGATTTTCACATCAGCAGGCAGATCCAAGCAAGCCAATACCATCAAGTGGTCCAAATATGCAAGGTTATCTACTTAAAGCAAAGGGCATTCGGGCCAAGGAAGTTCTTATAGTTACCCAGTCTTAATGGTGTAATCACTTGATTGACTCCAATATAGCATTTGAATTCAATCTTGCTGTTGGTCGGCTAAAACAAATCTTCAGTTTATTGTTATTGAAGAAATAAAAAAAATATAAACTTCTTTCAATCCAAGAGCAGCGGAGTGATTCCCCGCTACCAAACTGAAAAGATTATGATTCTCAAGTCAGAGACAAGATCATGAATTGCATCGATACAAGAGTCCTTGAACACAAGCTGATCTAGGTTGTTTCAGCATAAGATGTTGTCTAACACATCAGTTGCCTATCATAAATTAAGAAAAAAAGAGTAATCCTTCAGAATGTTGACCTAAAATAGTAAATAGACATGTCTCAGCCAGAAATCAGTAGAGAACCACTTGAAATCTGCTAATATTGCTTTGATACCGCTCTATTTTAGCTTGAAATTTTAGATCTTAGTGATTGTGGCTGGTTTCAAGTTGGATTAGAGAACCTTTAGAGTGTTAACCTACAATAGTAAATGGACATATCTTAGCTAAAACTCAATAGATTGCCACTTGAAATCCAATGTTATCGACTTGAATTTGCTCCATTTTAGCTTCAAATCGTCAATCTTAGCAATTGTGCTGATTTCAAGTTGGGTTTATAGAATTCAGGGACCTCAAATTGAAATCACTGCAACTGAGGGGAAAAATAAAGAAAAAACAAAGAGATGAATAGAATGTGTGTGAAGTGAGACAGGAGAGACAGATATGATGCAGAATGTTGGATCTTCCACACCACCGTCCACTATCATCTAAAGCTGCAATCCATGGTTTCATCCCTACGTGAGCTGAGGTGAAATTTTCAATAAATAAATGAGCAAGTAAAAATAGAACTAAACCATAAACGATACAAGATCTATCTTCAACCAACCATCTCTTCCTTCTTTGATTTCAGTCATTAGTGTGTTCTAGTAAACTAGTACCCGCCCATGTCTTTGCGACCTTATTAAAATCAGCCAAACTTATAAGGCACATCATCCAAAGAGTATTAGCCAATTAGGACTAGCCATCAAAATTTTCTCCATAATATCACAACTAATAAAATTTCATATTAAAACTAAAAAAGATAAACAAATATAAGTCTTCCATCTAGAACATAAATCTTAATTAAAATAACAACATTATATACAAAAAAATTTAAATAATAATTGAAATTCATGTTAATTACTTGTAGACAAATTGGGTAAAAGATTAATAAACATTTAAAATATTAAACAATTTAAATAAACTATGTTATATATTCAATGTAATAAAAACAATAAACAATGTATGATATTACAATATTTTACGACATACTAGTGACTACAAGTTAAAAGATATGATAAATTCGTTGAAATGCATATGTAATGTATCATCTTAAGTTGAATTTATTTCTTATAAGCTACATAAGAGACAAAATCATGAACTTCACCTTCTAATCTTTTTTAATCTATTTTTGTTTTAAAATTTTTAATTATTTTGTGTATTTTGATCCCTCCACCCTGATCTGCTATGACCAGCATCTTCCATATTGTCATCAATCAATACCAATTCAAATATCGATATCTGAACTAATCAAAACATGAATGTATGAAAACTTTTAAATCTAAAAGTTGAGGAGAATCTTGGGAAAAACTAACCTGTTGGGTATTTGGATCAATGTCAAAGACTTTCGTAGGGCTGCTCTCAACCCAGCTTCTTTTCTCTTCAAGAGTCAGTGTTTCCATCAGATCTTCATTTATGTAAATCTGAGGTTCATACATGAATGTCACAGTTGCACCAGGGGACCACTTTGCGTGATCCTTGCCAATCCCTTTTCTAGCGATCGCCCTTAGTCTCAGCTCTTGTCCCCGGCGCAATTTCACGATGAGTATTCCCCTAGTATAAAAATAGCAATAATCACGACATCACATAACAAAGGAAACAAATCAATACTTGCTAAAGATCAGGAAGTCAGAAATAGTAATAAAAAGGCAAATGGATGATATTACAGAATCACATATAAACATAATAAAAGTTGGTTGTAGTTTCACGCTCTGTATATATACACATACATATACTTTAAGTATATGTATTTCCTTAATACCAAAACAATAATCATTAGGAGATCACATCAAAAAGGAAACAGGTCAGTACTTTTGCTAAAGATTGATCAATTAACAATAATAATAAGGCAAATGAATGTTATAGGTTATAACAGAATTATATTACAAACATACATGAAACTTGGATGTAATTTTACTATATACACGGTGAAATTACATTCAACTTTCATGCATGTTTGTAATATATATATAGCCCTGGCAAACGCAAAACCCTCCTTGTTTTGAGCAGCCGTTAGGATTTTTGGTGATCCTCTTTATCTTATCTCCTGGTTAGGTGGTTAGGTGCTGATGACAGACGTTTTTCCCCTTCCTCCTAGTGAAGTTGTATATATATATATGTATATAGTTTTAGCAAAACCAAATCCCTTCTCTGTTTCGAGCAGAAGTGAGAATTTTTGGTGATCCTCAGTCTTCTCTCGTGGTTAGGTTAGGTGCCAATGACAAAGACAACGTTGGGGTTGTCCGGTGTTGGATGCAATGCCAATTGCCTCTCTGTGGATAGGAAGACCATAACCATTGCAGCTTGATGATTTTGTGATGTGATAAAATGTGTTTTCTTATGCGATTACTTTTAGTATTTACATGTGATGCTCGTGTAACTGTGTAGCTAGATAACTTGCTATTATTGTTTTTCCTCATGCGTTCAGATTGATTTACTCCCTACTTCGCATTTTTGTTAATTCTCTCTCTTGCTTCCAAATATTGATCAGACTCTTTTTAGAAGGTGCTTGATAGCCATAGAGGCCATTAGTAAAAAGAAATGAGCGAAAGTTTATTTACAATAGTTTCTTTCTAAACAGTTTGAGATGTTCACTAAAATACTTGTTTAGTGTGCTAAGTAGATATGTGAACATCTAACTCTGCTCTTTGGTTAGTTTTGTGGAAAAATGAGCTCAAATAGTTCAGTGGTTTCCTTTTTGCTGTTTTTATTTGGTTCATGTGTCAAAGATTTGTTTTCTTATTGGGTTTGGTTTAATAGAATACGTGGGTTATCCCGAATCTGTTGTATTTGTATATATGTTGTTGTTTAAGTATTTTGTTAAGTGTGTCAACATCACATCCCCATGGGTGATGTACAATCGGTGTGGGACAATTTTTATTAGTATTAAAGCTGTAGATTTGTGAGGATTCTAGGATTGCAAGGTTAAGCTCAAAGGTTTAAAGCAATTAAGATTGTAAAATTTAATTAGATATGCTCTTGTACGATATATGTGTTCTTTGTTTTGCATGATGTTTGCTAAGGTAAGAGGTGGAACTTCTACTGGGGCAACATGTGGGAAACGCAGCAGTATGTGCAGTTGTTGTATTCCGACCTGGCTAAAGATGTGGCACAGATACCGTTGTAGTGGGCTAGATAGCAAGGAGAGGACCATAGTGGAGAAGATCAGGTTCCACAGCAACTATGCTTCCTGACAAGAGCAGGTAAGCCAAAATGACAAGGCAAGTACAGGTATCTAAGAACGTAGTGGAGGTTGCCATGCTAGCACAAGTGGGCTTGGCCTTGATAGCAGAGTACCAATCAGGAACAATGAATAAATTAGCATAGTTCACATTCACGGGCAGGATAAGATTTGGTACTTTCAACGGGTAGCTAGTACCATGGGTAACTCAGAGTTGGATATGGGTTTTGAGAAAATCTTGAAAGTAAAGGAAGTTGCTTTGAGAGCAAGTACAACTTCTTGGAAAGTTTTAAAAGTAGCCTTTTACGAGAAATTCCTTTTGAAAGACATTTAAGAATGGTGAGAGACTTGAGTTTCTCAACTTAAGGCAAGCCGGGAGATCTACATCAATCTACATTACTGGGTTTGATCGATTGGCTGGATATTTCCTGAAATTATGCCTAATGCTTTCCTTGGAGAACATTAGATATGCCATTAAGGATATATTGTTAGCCGCACCCTTGGATGATTTTCAGGGCTTCTTAGGCTGAGTTTAGCTCCACAACTGCAACACTGGTTAAAGGTGTTTGGACATATCTGCACTCTATAGGGAGACGGAGAAGACGAAAAGGAAAAGTTTATGCGGGAGCTCGTCGAGGTCACTGGTTTCTAGGGCAGGAGTAGAGTGGCATATCCAATATGTCAAAGGCCTAGATCTATGGGGACAAGATTTTAGTCACCTACTAATGTTGCGTTTGGTTGCACTATGCCGGCTGCGCTATCATTGAAACACCTATTGTTAGAGGTGTTTGGGTTGTAGCTACGTACTATTGGTAGTTTATTTTGTTTTGATTTTTAAAACTTATAGTTAAGTTATTTTACTAAAAAATGACACAAAAATAAATTTTAATAACATAAATGACTTCCATTACTACAAGTAAAAGGCGTAACATGTTATACATTAGTAATATATAATCATGTAAATTAATTTTGTGATCCATCATACTTGAGAAATCTAATTACAAAACCTATCATTTTGTATTGAACTTCTTGTACCCCCCAAAATTTATAAAAAGTTCAATATAGACCCATAACAAATAGATCCAACCATAAAATCTTCAAACAACAAACATAATATAATTCATAAAAAGTTCGATATATAACCATAATTCACAAAACCATGAGATCACCATACAACGTTACCTTTGACCAATTACCACTGTTTTGTCTATCTAATTATCTCAAACTAATGTAGTTCATATTTAACCAATTACCACTGTTCTGTTTGGTACCTAATCTATGGAACATTGCCTTCTCTTTTGATGAAAAAGAATACACATTAGAGTTAAACTAAACCTTTCATATACTTTCATTCAATAGCTAACTTTGTGAGCAGAGAAGAGTTAAACTATAATCTTTCATATACTTTAATTCAATAGCTACAATAGAGCTACAACATGCAGAAGAAACACATTTCTATACCTAAAGCCTTGGAGATAGTCCTCTACGAGCTGGATGTCAAGTGGTTGGACACCAAGATGCGAGCATGCGGGCGAGTGTGACTAGCAACTGCTGTGGAGCAACAAGATGAAGCATGAAAGGGCATGTAAGCGAGAGGAAATGCTTGGGGAGAACCAAAAGAGGAAAGGGGGCCGAAGGAGAAGAGGAAAGGGAAGGCTTTGTCAAGGTGCAGAGCTCGGTTTCATGTAAGATTCGTGCTTGTGCAAAGCAACCTTATGCCACATGAAGCTACAATGCTATGATTGCAGTGGAAGCATGGGTAACCCCACTTTCATGATCAACTGTAGCAACAACCAAACAGTGAAATGATGCTTACTTTTGTTGTCCTTTCCCGCACTGCAAGAAGCTCTGCAGCCCAAACAAGGCCCAAGAGCTGCTGCTGTTGTTTCACCTACTAAGAGTTACTATAATTGTGGCAAAGTTGGGCATTTAGTCAAGCAATACCAAGGATTGAAATATTACTCCGGTCCCGAACGTACCAATACATATTGAACAAAATTGAGTGCAACTTCCGCCACTTCCCCAGAGTAGAAGCTTCCTCCACTTCCGACTTGAGCAGAAAATAGCTTCCACTTCCGTCACTTCCTTTGTCTAATGTCTGCATATGGTCCATGCTCGGACTATACATATCGGTCATACCCATACCTGTCTTTAATCTTTGAGTAGTACAATACCAACTTAACTCAGGTAAATGCCACAAGTGTAGGATGATAAGGCTATTACAAGGGAGATTGTCCTTTGGGAGGTGGACAGATTCACTATAGTTAGCCTCTTAACCTTCAGTATTGGCCAACCAGTAGACAAGATCAGGCCCATCATCAACCACCGCAGAAGTAGAGTGCTCAACCTAGACTCTTACACTAGCTAAAGTAAATGCATTGATCAACACACACCAGACTCAATGCTAAAAGGTATAATTTCTATGCATGATGTTCCTATTTGCCTTTTTATAAATCCTACCACACATATATTGACTTTTTGTCCACCTAATTTACTTACCTAGAGTTTTATTATCTGAACAAGTTGGTTTAATGGTTTCTATAATGCAAGCTAAGCAACTGTTACATAGTGAATGCTATGAGCTTTGTTCACACTAATTGGTGTAGAAGAGCAATCTCAGGTGTCCATTATACCTATAGTTAATGAAAAAGACTTATTTAGTTCACCATCAAATAGACAGATTGAATTTGTAATTAATCTTTAACTTGAGACTATTCCAATCTCTAAGGCACCATGTAGAATGGCCCTAGAGAATTAGAGGAGTTCGAGGATCAATTGTTGCAGCTACTAGATAAAGAATTTATACACCCTATTATATCTCCTTTGCGAGCTCCAATCTTGCTTGTAAAGAAGAATGATGAATCTTTTCAATTGTATATTGATTACATGTAGTTAAGTGCAGGTATAAAAAAAATTTCATTGCTTTGAACTTATGATTTGTTTGATCTACTTAGAGGTACCAATATTTTTTTGAAGATTGATTTGAGAACAAAGTACCATCAATTAAGTGTCAAGGATGAAGATGGGCCGAAGATTACCTATTGATCTAGATAAGAGCATTATGAATTTCTAGTGATGTATTTTGAGCTAACAAATGCACCTATGACCTTTATGGATATGATAAATCAAATATTTATTGATTATTTTGATAAGTTTATAGTAGTTTTCACATATGCTCACAACAATATTGAGCATGAGGAACAATTGAGATTAATACTTACAAAATAAGAAATAATAAATTGTTTGCTAAATACCATGTGCATTTTGGCTTGGCAAAAGTGCATTTTTAGGCCATGTAATTTAGGGTGGTGGCATATTGAAAATCCCTAAAAGATCATTTCAATTTCTAATTGGGAGAGGCCAAAATCTGTGCTACAGGTACAAAGTTTTATTAGGTTAGCTGCTGACTACCACAAATGGTTTACAAAAAGAGTTTTCTAAGATAGCTACTCCTCTAGTCCAATTAACAAGGAAAGAGGTAAAATTTACCTAGAATAATTCTTTCAAGTACAATTTCAAGAACTCAAGGAGTGTTTAGCTACTGCACCTATACTAGTAATTTCTTTAGGTGTACGCAAATACTTCTGTTCAAGGTTTAGAAAGAGTCCTTATTTAACATGAAAAGGAATTATTTATGCTTTTATCATTTTTTGTTTGTAGATGTGAAGGCATTATCTGTATAGAGTGACATTTAAAATTTTCACAAACTATAAAAGTTCTTCAAAATATTTGTTTAGTGAGGAAACATGGATGGATGGAAATTTTGAATGACTATGATTGCAAGATTAGCTATCACCCAAGTAAATGTACTAATTGATACACTTACCATAAAATTGGTTGGCACATTTGAAGTTAGCACAAAAGAGTTAAAGAAAAAACTAAATTAGGTGTTAAAATTTGACAGTACATTGTAGTGATGATGACAAATTCATAGATAAAGTGTCAGTTTGAGAACAAACATTTGCTGGCTATGTTAGTTAAAGTGGACTTGCTTGAGACCAAAATTCACAAATTTACTAAGGACATATCAGGTACTTTATGATTTCGAAGTAGATTATCTGTGAAAGAAAAGCTATTGAGTCACAAATTTGCATACATTTGGGAAATTCTAAAAAATAAAAAGACCATAAGAAACCCTAATGGTGGCATGAAATGAAAAGGGATGTTGCTAAGTTTGTTTCACAATGTTTGATATGTTAATAAATAAAGTTAAGGATATGAGACCAACATGAAAACATTCCTATTTTTTAGTAGAAGTATGAGTATATTATAATAGATTTTGTTTTGCACTTCCGAGATCATGAGAAGACATGATTTAATATGGGTAACCAAGGTTCTTAAACCGGTTCGAATCGGCCAGTTTTGCCAACTCGTAAAGACCATACAAGGTTTGTTGAATGGGCGGAATGAAGGCAACAATCGGAGCAAGCGGGAGGAGAAGAAGGAGAAGGAGAAAGAGAAGAGGAAAGGAAGAAGGAGAGAAAGGGAAAGATGAGGAATGGCGGCGGCGGACGTGAACGGGTGGTGGACGCAAGCGGTCGACAACGGCTCTTCCTCTTCGTCTTCCTTTCTTCTTCCTCCTCCTCTTCTTCCTCTTCTTCCTCTTCCTCTTCTTATTCTTCCTTTCTTCTTTCTTCCTCCCGTTGCACAGGGCTCCGTCCAATTCCGCCAATATGTACCGGTCTAGCCAACGACCGGTTCTAAGAACCTTGTGGGTAACTATTGATAAATTGACTAAATCAACCCATTTAATAATTTTTAAAAAAAACTACATTGGATAAATTGATAAATTTTTATTGTAAAAAGATTGTAAGGCTACATGGGATACCTATTAGAATAATATCAAATTACATTTTATTATAACATTCCATACCCAAATATATGGGTAATCAAAGAGGACAACATAGACATTAAAGGACTCGCTTATAGCTTGCTATTAGATTTTAGGAGTAGCTGAGAGGCCTATTAGCATTTGGTCTTTTTGTATTATAACAATTATCACTCAACAATCTAGATAACATATTTGAAGCTTGTATGATAGGGGCTGTAGCTCCCTAATAGTATGAGATTAAACAAGAGAGAAACAACTATTACGTCTTTGCATAATTCAACAAGATGCAAAAAAAGTCTAAAGAATGAAGTGAGGACAATTAACTACACAAAATAGACAGATAATTAGAGGAGAAATTTGGAATTTGAAGTAGCAAACCATGTGTTCTTAAAGGTTTCACCAAATAAGGTTTGGGAAGAGGAAGTAAGCTCCTTGATAGGTGAGACCATTTGATATATTATAGAAGGCAAATGCAGTAACATACTGATCAGCCTTACCGCCATCTTTTTTAGATGCGCATAATACGTTTCATATATTAATGTTGAGGAAGAATACGGCCGACCCAACCCATGAGCTAGAAGAGTTTATTTATATAAATTCACTAGGTTCAACTTTTCTTGAACACCCAATTCTGATATTAAATAAGAAAAAGCATATATTCAAGAACAGAGTGGTCAGATTGGTTAAAGTTGGATGGAAACATCATGTGGTTCATCAAACTACTTGGGAGCACTTGAAAGCAAGAGGATGATATGAAAACCTGGTATATTTACTTGTCTTCGCTTTGTGAGTGAATTTAGGGACCAATTCTTTTAAGGGAGAATGTTACACAACCTCTTACATTGTCGTATAAAGCAACAAGGGCACTAATTTGTGCCTAGGGTTAGATAGGCTGATCAACTCATCTATAAAGAATCGGAATTGAGGAGTAATAAAAGAGGAAAAGGTCAGGAGAATGACTACCTTGTCTCTCCGGACTCATAGCCACCGGATTCGGCCGAGAGAGAATTTGCTGCAACATCGACGGGGCAGACGCGAGGATTGGTGCTCTGGAGGTCGAGGCTGGTGACGTCGAGGGTCTGATCAGAGTCGCAGCGGACGCTGAGGAAGAATTCGACAGAGCAGTACTCGCACTGGCCATCTCCATCGCAGGCGTCGCACTCACGGGAGAAGCGCATAGACATGGCGTCGTCGCTAGTGAGGGGGATGAGGCCGAGCCGGTGGGCTATGAACTCATCGTTGAGGACGGAGGAGTTGACCTCGATCTCGACGAGGTCGATGGCGATGGTTGGGACCTCTGCCAGCATGACACGGCGAAGGGCATTGGCTATGCTCGCGTCCGTGTCCCGCAGCTCGAACTTGAGGTAGTCGTCCTTCATCTCCCGGATTCGCACCTTGGGGAACCTCTGGTATGATGTCCGCGACGCTCCTCCACCGCCGCCGGTCATCTTCTCACTCGCCATCGCTCGATTTCCGCCCTCGCCCACCCTCCGCTTGATTTTTTCGGGGTTTTTCCCTGGAGGGTTCTGTATAAAGGTGGATAATAAAGACCTTTCCGACCGAGAGGGTAAAATACGGATGCGGGTGCCCATCCTTTGCGGGTCGGGCATGCTTTGCTGCACGTGCGGCGCCAGGCGGGCGCTTAGCGAAGCAAAGCGGATGCGGACGAGAAGTGGTCGGCTCCGAAATCCGGCGACCAGCATCGTCCAGCGACGGGGGAGCGCCGAATCGGTCCAGCAACCGGCGACGACGCGGGATGCCTGCGATAAAAGGGCTATGGACGAGTGGTTCGTCAAGAGAGCTCGGCGACGCGAATCCAGGGCGTCAAGCGACCCAGATTCGGTGAGAGGAGAGCGGCGACACCGTAAAGAGCTGAGGTTTTAATTAAACTTAAAATTAAGCTTTTGAATTTTTGTAGAACTCATCTGTAATTTTTGAAAATTTATAGGTTCCAAAATTGCTTTCCTCGTGAACTGAGATCCCTTTCTCCTCCTCTGGTATTATTTTTTTTTCCTCTTTTAATTTTGATATGATTTCACCCATCTTCTCCATTATTTACTGGCTTGTACTGGAATATTTGGTTGACGGTTTCTTCACTTTGGATTTTATTAAGAGGAGTGCAGTAGCATATTTCTTGAATCTTTTTTTTCTATTTATGGATTCTGTGTTAATTAGATTTTTTTTTTCTTCCTTTTTTTTCATGTGATTTTAAAGTATTGTTAATTTTGAATTTTTTTTGTGTCTTAGTAAATAGAGATGTGTTGTTTAACACTTTGGGATTCTTTTAATCTTCCATTTGATTTTTTTAAACAACATCTATATTTTGCATCAATCTGTGTGTTCAAGATGGTTTTATTTAATTGGTCAGTCATGTTTTTTTTAGAAAATTTAGAATTTAATGTTCTAATCATCTAGCATATATCTATGATACTTAACCATATATGTTGGAAGAAGAACTATTTAGTGACATGTGTCTGAGACATGATCGACTAAATTAGAGAATTCAAATAAAATGATAGAGCCAGGAGATTTAATATAATACAAGAAATCTTATTATTATTTAGATTTAAACAGAACAATAATGTAAGCTAGGATTATGTTATTAGCTAATTCATTCCATATTTTAAATTCACTTATTAATTAAGTGTAATTGCTATAGATCATCAATTATGCAACTTAAATATAAATATTATTAAAGACAAACAATAATTAAAGAGATGAGGTTGAGTTAAAATTTCTCCTAGATGTTAGATTTAGCTTGGATAATAATTTATTTTTTAAATAGTTGAGAAGACTAATGGAATAGGTTCTCATTTGTTAAATGACGTTATAGTCAAGATTACAGTATTTGATTAATGATGAGTAGAATCTTACTTTAATTTATTTTAATCTTCACTTCTTTTGAATTTTTACAAGTTGGAATTATGAGTATGTGATTTAATAAACCCACTCTTAAATATCTTTTATTCTTGTTCTTTGAATAGCATGTGTTGAAAATTTAATCTATATGTTATATGTATTTCTCTATTTTCATTTTGCACTAACAAAATAGTAAGACTACATAAATTAATCCAGATTTAATAAAAGCTCTTTCATATATTCTTTCAATAAGTAGAATTGATATGTACACATTAGTTATTAAGCTATAGTAACTATGCGCAACAAATGCTATATTTAGTATCAGTGGCAGATCTAGGACCCAAAGGCATATGGGGGCAATAGGCATGTGAGAATAATATTAGAAAGATAAAAAAATTTTAGTGGGGGCAAATCAAAATTTATATGCTTATAATATTATAAATATAAACATATATATAGGTAATTTGATGAATTGAGTGGGAGCATTTACCCCCACTCTCCTCCATGTGGCTCCGCTACTGTTTAGTATGAATATAGAATGCTATTTGAGTCCATATTATGACCTATATGGTCAATTTGATAAACCACTACTTATTAAGGAGCCTTAACATATATGACTGTTGAAAGTGAATGAATGCATATGACAACTTTATTTTGTGCAACAACAATAAGATTAATGTATATAATTAGTGACTTTTAAATGGTTAAAATTTAGAAAAAATTGGAGAAGAATTGAATAGATAGATAGGTGTATGAAGAGTCAATAAGAGAATAACATTTCTTTGATATATGAACTTGTGAGAAAATGAGAATACTTTGGCTGGATCAGAGGGAGAATGAACCACAATGAATCTTGGTAAACTATTGACAAGTCATCACTTGTGGTAGGAATCTATTCCTTCTCCTTTCAATACAGCATTTTGAGTTTTACTTAAAAGATGTGATACCTTATAGCTCGTCTTATGATTATTGTTTATTTACCTTTACACTCAACAATATTCATTTAATGATGCATTGTGATGATAAGCTTGGTACATTCTGTGTATGCTTGATGTCGTGGCATAAACTAATCATATGTTGTGTTATATTATACCAGATAGACCATTATGGACTCTATAGTATTGAGTATGGATCAACTATAGAGGTACTTGCTAGAGGTCACCTGACGGAAAGTCATTAAATTAACCGAGCTCTTGGGTGTTGGACGCAACATCCTCCGTCCTATCCGACCTGTCTTGGGCCCGCTCGAGACTTCGACATTGTTGCAACTAGTACAAAGGTGAGTGCTGACGAGAAGGCAATAGAATGGGCAGCTTGTCTAAGAGCAGCATTCGGTGGACTTGCGACAGGTGGGAATGGGGATTATTGAGATGTTCCCAGTGACCTAGACGATAAACCAGTGGAGTGGGAAAAAAAAAAGGGGAAATGGAGTAGGTGATCCACCTCTTCTGTTCGACGAGAAGCGTGTCTAAGGCACATGAACCAGTGGGCGTGATCTGGCAGACGGTGTGCGCGATGAAGGAGGCAGGCACAAGAGTCTCTCCCTGCCCAACGACGGTGGGTCTAGCGTAGGCACAAAGGTGCTGAAACTCCCATGAGAATGGGAGATCTTGTAAACTCGTATAGAGTAGGTGAGAGAGAGGGTTTTATGTAACTCTTCGTTATGCAATAAAAAGTGAAACTTTCCATTCCATTTCCCTTGGTGTCGTCGGGGCATTCGAGTTCTCTATTTGGCATCGATGGGGGACACGTGAAGAGAGGCTGATGGGAGATTCGAGGCAGAATCTCTCGCTGCTATTTGCAATTCAGAGTGGCTTGGGTCAAAATTCTAGCCACATGAGTGGTGAGTTTGGCTGAAGAAAAAAAAAGAGAAAACAAATATGTGTTTGGGTCATGACATGAGGCTTCTAGCGAAGCTGCAACCTAGGGCATGCACTATAGAGAATAGGGTGAGCCTTTCCCTCATGACGAGACTATGAGGAAATTTCAGAGGCCGGCGCCGCCGATGGCGTTGGTCGGAGCATGATCAATTGAGTTTATATTCACCGTGTCTAGTTTTGTACATCAGCCTGTGCACTACGAACTGGCTTTCTATTTGCGAGTTTTACCTAGTGAGTGTCCTCGACGTACTGTAACTTAACGTGAGAGTGACATCGCGGGCGTGCGTGTCATTGGGTATTATAATTCGTCGAAGAGTGTCGAGTGTTACAATTGAGTTGCAATGGAATTCCATCGTATGTCTCAAAATCTTCAATGGAAAAAAAAATTAAAGCTTGACATATTATTCCATTATGTGGCATGTTTATAGCAAGGAATCCAGTCTCTCTAGGCGATCGTCGTTGACACATTGGTGAACCTGCGGCTTCCTAAAGTGTAGACCATTGCCCCTTCTGTACAGTAGATGTTGATGAAGACAGTATGGTAATATAAGCATGAAGTAGACTGTACTCTGGAACTCCAATTCTATTCAACTCATCAAATATTTTTATTTTAATGTACTCTTTCTCGAGAGGAGTGGTATAATTAATCAATGCTTGAGTAGTCTATTGCATACAAGTGATTAATCATTCCAACTTATCATTTGTATCTTTTAATGTCAGAGTATCTTTTAATGTCAGAGTATCTAGTTTTCTCTTATTAGACTTCGATGACATAGAACTACTACTAGTACTCCTCTTAAATTGTGGCAAAGATATTGGACTTGGTGTATCAATATTTTCATTCAAAGGCTTCTTGGCAATGAGCATATTTTCAATAGCTTCACTAGTGAATAGGTCATCAACTTGTTCACCAACTTTGCTCAAGATATTAGCATAATCTCTACTTGTTCTAGCCAGATTACCGGTTGTTCGATCTTTGCAAAATAACTCTTAAAGCTTGTCATAATTATTAATATGATTAGTTCTCTACTGCTTCATAGAAGGATTAGCCTACAAAACAAAGAAATTGAATAAGTACATGCAAAACAGAGAAAATAAAGTAATTGCAACAAACATAATTAAGATGTTATAACATACCACAATAAGCTCTTCCCATACATTATTCTCAGCTTTAAACATCTTTGATATGGAACTCTATTTGATTCCACTGTTATTTTTTAACAGCTCATGACATGTGTTGAAATGAGATCTATATGTTTTTGTCTTATTTTTTATAATTTTCTTTTGATATTGCGATACCAAATTTTTCAGCACATATAACTAACATATTTTTATATGCAGTTGATGTAAAAGTACCATCAACCCTAAAGTCTTTAGATTATTGTTCTAGCATTAAATCTATGAAGATATTATTCATGTTTTTATTCCATTTGATATTGTCTTTTTTTGAGCCTTCAGACATAATTGCTTTTTTACTCATCTTACATTGAAATGAAAATGATTATATTAGCATTAGTATGAAAGTAAGGAAAACAATATAAACAAAATTTCACATTGCATTACTAATTTAAAAACTAACATAACAACTAACAAATTTACATGAGAATAACAATAGCAAGTCCACATTACAATACCACTTAAAATGCAAAACATAACTAACAAGTCCATATTGCATTACAGTACATAATCATTCCACATTGCATTAGCTATAACATCTCTCAACAACATGCCTTTTATAGCATCTTCATATTGCCTCTCCACATTTAAGATATCATTGCTTACTGTGTTTGATAATTCCTTGTCAACTTCAGCAATTATACTAAACTAATTTGAACATGTGTGTGTATTGGAAAATGAGGTTATGTCCCACTTGCTATGATTGAAAATCTCTTCTTTAATACATCAAACACTCTTTCAATAACATTATAAGCAAATGCATGTATATGATTATAAAATTCCTTTGCATTTAGGGAAGCATGTTTCGAATATTCTTTCAAATGATATTGTACTTCTCTATAAGGTGTAATGAGCAAACTTTGATTCCAAATCCAGCAATCACCTAAGTAGTATTTGCATAGATCCAACTAAATACATAAGTAAATTATTAAGTATTTACCTTCTTGAATTCTTACGTTATCAAATCTACTTATGACATCTTTATTATTCGTGAATCTGATGTTGTACCTTCTCACCCATTTAATGTTGGTGTATATGCCCTAGGACCTAGTTTTGGTCCATTACTGTACTACTTGACGTTGATATTCTATATCATTCTGGCATTGTCATTATCTATATTTGCTTACATATGCGATTATGTACTTATATGATAAAGACAGATTGGATCTGTGCTCAAATGATTGTCCCCAGTCAATGTACCTGAGTAGATAAGGGACAACTCTGGTACTTGTGAGACTGGTATATGGGCTGGTTAGGCACAAGGTGCTAACGCAGGCATATGGGTATATTAGTGGTGGATGTACTGGACTGACCCGCTGTGAGGCAATGACTTGGTGTCACAAGTCATCCTCACAAGTGAGAGAAGATGCATTGATCCCTTGACTTGAGGTCATTGGCCATTCTATATGGTTAGGGATATGCCTTGATACAACCTAACGTCTTGCCGTAGTTGGGAGGTAATAACGGTTGTCATTGGGTATATCACGACCCATATGAGAAGGTCAATGAACAGATATAGGATTTGCCCCTTCCTAAGGGAAGCATGATATCCATAGAGCTCCTCTATGGTTTTATGACTGAAAGTGTATGGCCATACCCAGGTGAGACCTGATTTAGTCATAGTCATGAGATTGGATAAAAACAAGTGGTGACACACTTGGCCAATCGGATATCAGTTCGGCAAAGAGACTGTAATGCATCTGTACCTGATTGCGATGATGGGGATGTCGATGTCGATATCCATTTCGATGACCTGGGTAGCAGCGATGCACTGCTAGGTGCCACTCACTTCTTGTGGTGACCTTTTGGTCAGCACTGCCAGCGTCAGAGGAACCTATAGAGTCGCACACCTTGATACTCGAGT
This sequence comes from Costus lasius, assembly GCA_027563935.2. Classification (NCBI taxonomy): domain Eukaryota; kingdom Viridiplantae; phylum Streptophyta; class Magnoliopsida; order Zingiberales; family Costaceae; genus Costus; species Costus lasius. Next base: position 107,361,429 of record CM050448.1, read on the forward strand.
TCTTGTATTGATCGGGAAGCCTTATGATCGAGTTATTAGATAACTCAGATCTATTTTGGAGATTTCATCAGCGCCAATGGGCCTAATGAGATGGAAAAAATTTATTAGGGCCAACTTCCATTTACGGCATATTAACCATGGTTAGCCTAATTTGACCTTTGGTTAAATTAGATTGGATCCAAGGGCTTGGTTAACATGTATGATGGACCTTGGGCTAGGCTCATCGTATAGTTGGGCTTACTAATAAATTAACTGGGCTTAAGGAGAAGAAAAAAGATAAACGCATGTTTAACCCTAGTTAGACTATGGTTAATGCCTATGCCTTATTAATATCATGTGATTTTAATTAATCATGTGAGATAAAATAGGGGCTAATTAATTAATTAATTAGAGTCCTATTTTTGTGGAATTTAATGGGCTGATTTATTTGAATTAATTAGAATCCTAATTGGATTAGGATTTAATTAATAATTGGAGTCCTAATTGGATTAGGACTTGATCAAGCCGCCCACTTGAGTCCTAATTGGATTAGGACTTGATTCCCTCCTTCTCCTAGTCGCCCACTTAGTTTAAATTGTAGCCACCCATTAGCCGCCTATGGTCTCTATAAATAGAGACCCTAGCCGCCCCTCTCATGACAACCATTCCCTTGGAGGCGTGATCACAAGAGAGGGCGACTTCTTGAGGGCGAGTGGCTTCTTCTTCCATCAAGGCCGAGAGCACCTCTTCCTCCTTTCCTCTTGGCGCAAGGAGCATTGGTGTCTTGGCGGCTTGTCTTCATCTCCTCCTTTCTCCTTCCTCTTGGCGCATATTCCTTGGAGGTGGCGCAAGTGGTGTAAAAGAAGGACAAGGTTTGGATCTTCTTTCCGAGGCTAGCACCGGGCGTGGAAGAAGAGGACTCGAGGTGATCCGTGTGTGCGAGACTGCAGAGGGCGCACGCTTGGGCGCCTATTTCGACATCAGCCTCACCTTGCTCAAGGTATTTTCTATTTCATCGTGTCGACTCCCTCGTTTGCGATCTTCACTGGGTTTTTGGGACCGGCTCGTTTCGGGGATATTGCTTCCGCTGTGCAATGTTTTATGTAATTTCTATCTCTGAAAATTGTAAAATATCCCCGGGGTTTTCCAACACTTAAGACATAAGAAAATTTCATATCAAATAAACATGCTGTCAAAACATTTATTGTAGGTTAGTCTTTTCTTCCTCTATATTTAGGGATGTATCAATAGAAGGTACTCTTAGTTGAACATGTGTACCATTAATTGAACCGAGACAATTATGTAGATTTTTATAGTTGATTTAGTAATGATAATAATTATTATGAGATAATAAATTTACGTGTGAGACAACATATCTTAAAATAAGAATAAAATTTGTTGATATTGTAAATCTCGGGAAGAACAACTGAACCATTAAGTTGTGTGATAAATTCCTCATGTAAGTTGGAAATACCTCTTAAGACCTTGTGAAAGTGGTAGCTAATAGTTCGAGTACCATGATAAAAGAAAAAACATATTTCTTGATACTTGACATTATGGGATACCAAATACAAAAATGTTGCCACTTTTTACTCAATGTTAACATTTTTGGTATCTTTCACTTTGGCCTCTACTTTGTAGTATCTCACACAATTGTTTGAAGGTATGCACTCTCATTCTTATTATGTTATGACAAATTTGATCAGAAGTAGTCAAATTTTTTAAAATTTCTATTCATATATTGTCTCTATATTCATTACTCTCTCTGAATGGTTTATCCACGTATGATAGTTCTAACATTGACTTCAATTGTTCAACAACACAACATGCAACTATACATAAAACTTGACAATTTCAAAGGTGACTTTTCAAAATGTTGTTGTTACTCAATTGAGCCATATTAAGTAAGACCTATAAATAGAATTGAAATGAGTAAATCAATGAATAAACTCTTAACAAAGTAGAATAACAAATACTATAAAATGACTAATAAAATATACAACATAACGAGCATTGGCTAGAAAACAAAGATGATGTTACACAAGGAAGAAGTGTCTTTTAATTAGAATCAATTTTCTGTCACATGACAGGTGCTAGTTAGCTCAATTAGCAAAGACCTTACCACTAATACCACTTGACTTCTTATAAAAGAAAATTGTTATATCATATTGGCACATACCAATATCATGTTACTTTTCATTGCATAAATGTTAAATGTCTCAAACATCTGATATGATATTGATAGCGCCCACAGATATAGTAGACGTTCCCCGCAAGTGCACGGGTCTATCGAAGTAATAAAATATCGATCCCACAGGGACTAATGGGCAACTACCAACAGATCTCGAAATTGCTAGCTAGACGATATCGAAATTGGTGAAGTTTAAGATAACGAAATAATTAAATGCGCAGGAATGTAGACAGAGGAAATCGCACGAGAGAATTATAATGAGGAGATGCATCAGGATATGGGTTCACCACCTTGACTCCTTACGGTTGAATAGTTAAACTCTATTGCCAATGTCCTGCCTAGTTCAAAGGATTTAGCTTCCTTTGTCACGTAGGTAGCTTCCCTCCCATAATCTCATCTGCTCCCACAGACTAAATTATCGGTCCAATCCGTAGGGTTCTGACGCGCGGTCAGACTAGAGTCTCCTCGAAACGCCTAAGCTCCTTATAATCTCCGCAAGTAAGTACAGATCTACAAGCGAGTTAAATCTCATAAAGATGCTGATTAACAAACCTTACTTGCGATGACTAAAGGCTCAAACACTCCTTTTTAGGAAGTGTAGGCATAGCACACCAATGAAATGGATAAACTCTCAACCTAATGGGTCTAACACGCGGTTGGACTGGAGTCTCTCCGCTGCGTCTAAATTCCCTACAGTCCCACGAGCGAGTACAGATCCGCAAGCGAGTTTTTCTTCCAAAGATCTGATTTATAAACCTCACCTCGGTATTCTCCTACGTGAGTACAGACCCGCGGGCAAGTTTTCTCCTTAAGATCTGATTAACAAACCTCACCCTTGCGACTCAGGGCTCAAGAATACCCTGCCGGATAATGCTTTCCTATAATCCTACAAGTAAGTACAGCCCTACAAGCGAGTAAACTCCTAGAGAAGCTAATTTACAAACCTTACTCGAGGGATTAAAGGTTCAAGAATATCCTTTCGAGTAATACAGACATTGCACACTCACAAGGTCGAGCAAGGACCTTGGCAATTAGAACTAACTATCACAACTAGTAAGTGATCAAGGGCTATCCCACATCCTGATTTAGAACTTAGCCTATCATTATCATGATGAAAGTGCAAACAATATCCTTTAACAACATACGCATATGCAGATTTGTGCAGGAATCACAAGACAAGATTAAGATCATGCAATGCTATGCAAGGATTATACAATAAGCGCAAGAAATAGGATGAAACTTGTAGATCTTCCTTACAAACTTTGTTTCTGAGGTGCTCACGCAAGAAGATCTTCAATAGATGCAGGTGCGCAGCCCCCTTCTTCTTGGTGTAGCTTTCCCCAAAGTTCAGCCCTTCTCTACGTGCCAACTCCTCTCTTTTCTCTGATGAACTTCTCCTTCTTAAATAGGCTGAAGGTTCTTGCTTCTCTTTGAAGGCTCTATCTTTCTCTTCCTAGTGGGCTGCTACCCCTTTTCGAGATTCTACAAAGCTGCTGCAATTTTCCAGCTGAAGAAAGTCTTCGCTACAGCTTCCTCCATACCCTGCAAATGCTGCCAGCCTTATCTTCACGTCATCATCATTTTCCCAGCCTATTTCACCATCTAAAGGCTGCTCCAGGGCTTTTCGTCAATGGGGGAGAAAGGACCTGGCTGCCCTCAAGCTTCCCCTTAGGTTAGGTTGAAGAAACCTAGGTTAAAATCATAGTTTCGAAACAGGCGGGTCCGCGATCTCGGGCGAGAATTTGGTCGTGACTAGGTCGTGATTTATCGCTTGCAGCTTCTAATATAACGACGATCATGGGTATGATTCTGGTCGGGATCCGGTCGTGATTTCCGACAAAGGCCTCGATGACTCCGAAATTCTCCAGTTAGGATCATCTTGAGTTAAGATGAGCTCCTCTACTGCGAAAGTTCCAGAATCTACCCCTTTTGTGGTCGTTTTGACCTGAAAACGTAAAAATACCAAGAGAGGTGCAGATTCTAAAGATGTATTCAAATAGAGGCAATTATGAGACTTAAAGTCGTAAAATGGGGATGATTTCATTAGCAAAATGACATGTAAAACTCTATATAAATCTGTGTCAATAGAATACCTTCGACTTAAATCTTTACTAGTCCTCAAGCAAAAAGAAAGAAATGACATTCCATGAAGATCGTTCAACTGAAGCTATACTCCCTAATAATCTATAAATGTGAAATGATTACAGCTAGTCACAGGATACACAAATCACTGTAGACCTTAAGCATGTCAAGATGAAAAGCAGAGTGTCCAGGTTAAATCTACATGCAACAGTTGTACGATAGTAGTGGATGAAAATAGTTCCTAACCTTATGAAGCACTAATCCACTTGAAGCATCCAGATGGTAAACTCTTAGGTAGTAGCAAAGGCCTTGCTCATAACTTCGGTACCACCACACCCTCTTTTATTTTTCTCTTATGCAGTGCCAAGCCGTAGCTTCGGTACCACTGTCTTTCTTTTCTTTTGTTTTGATTTGCAGTGCCAAGTCGCAACTTCGGTACCACTGCCCTTCTTTTCTTTCACTTTCTTTTCTTTTAATGGCAGTGCCAAGTCAAGACTTCGGTACCATTGCTCTTTTCCTTCTTTTCTCATTTTGTTGGGCAGTGCCAAGTTGTAACTTCAGTACCACTGCCTCTTGTTTTCCTCTTTTCTTTCTTTCTATCTCTTGTACGGTGCCAAGTTAGAGGAGCTCGAACCAAAACTAATACTGAGAGTTACCAAGGGTGATAAGTGTGTGTCAAGTGGTTTGGTCTATAGTCTTCCAAATAAATAGTACTCATGTTGATATATAGATGCTTCCTAGATTCAAAGCTCATCAAAGTTCAATCCTTAAGTTTCCAGTGTATAAGGAATTGAGTGACTAGTTGTTCAACGTGAATGATGCTCTTAATGTAGTGTGGGAGTATAGATCAATCACAAATCAGGTACATGAATAGAATCGATTATGAATGGGGAAAATATCAATCAATGAAAACATGAAATTTAAGCTAAGACCTACGACTTAGGCTTTTACGTGTTTAGAAAGTAATCATCAACAAGGTTCAAAACTTATCAAGAAAATCATGAAATCACATCGGACAGATACAACATGTTATCAAAGCATCTAAGTCTATCGGCAAGGCATGAAAAAAATCATTATGATAGTGTCTTTGTAAAATTGAAATATTATAAAAGAAAGACACATGTCATGAAGCATGTTAACAAAGTTCATATTGTTCGGTGTACGATCAGCAGTGAAAGAGTTACAAGTTGGTAAGTTTGGTGTAATAGCACATCACAAAAGACAGTTCACCACAACACAAAGTTTATCATCACAGTGTGTACAACATCATTTCATAAAAACAGTAAAGTGACCCATCAAAATATGTAAATCTCCCATCCCAAGGCAAAATGTTGCATCGTCCATGATGCGCATAGTGTAGATATGTATCAAAAGGGGTGAGGGAGAGACTTACAAAAGTACAGTTCTACTTGCAGCATTCATCTGGGTCATCGTCATTGTCAGATGGGGATGAGTCCGAGATATGAATTGTTTTGTCTTGGTCATCCTCTTCATGGAAAGGATATTCTGAGAGGTACAAGTGAGGAAACATCTCGCAGGAGTGCGTGACCTCGATCTTGTGTGCAATTTGCTTCCCCCACATAAACTAGTCCTAGCGAATAAGCTGTAGAATATCATTAGTAGAAGGACAAGTGGCAGTCTTCAGTTGGGCGCCAGAGGAAGAGCTAGGATCCATGTCGAGTGATGTGGTAGAATCCTCTGGAGCAGTGGGATATGGGTGCAGACGCCAGTCAATGCTGTCCCGGAATTGAGATCGTGGATGCTTGGGCACTTTGTGGCGAGTAGGCGGTCATCAAGGAGATGCAGCCCTAGAAAATGTCTTCGTTGAAATTGGGAGGTCCAATGCAAGATGTCTGTGCAGGGAATCCAAAAAATGTCATTCAGATCTGTAAGCGTGTGCCTGCATCTGGTGTTGGCCAGCCGAAATTCGATAGTTCCTGGGTTAGTCTTTAGCGTTGATTCCTTCACCTCTATGGAGCTCAGAAATTCTAGTGTTATGGGAATGTTGGTGGGGTGAATTTATTGCAAAAATCATCCCTAATAAAATTGATGAAACATCTAGCGAACGTCGTTGAAGATACCCAGGGTGGTGAGCGAAGCTAGATCCATGTACCTCGTGTTGATGACCTGGCGACCAGAAAGGACCTGGTAATGAGCAGCTTTGGAGTTTATCGCATATTTGTATCTTCACTGGAGCCGGTGTTATGGTGGTGGAGGAGTTGGACGGGAAGCGCTAGCCAGTCGCTATCTCGTCAACTTCTTGCGAGGAGGCACGGTTGAGGCGAAAGATACAAATGAAGTTGCTGCCATGAAGCACTGAAAAGCAGGTTATCAGAACAGAAAATTCGGCGAAATAAAGATGGAAAACTTTGAGTGTAGAGATCGCCGAACAAGGTTGGAGAGGTCGCCGAAAAAGTGAGTAGCAGTGACTTGGTGGGGTAGAGCTGGTGGGCTGTGCGATTTCTATGGAGGAATGAGAACCCTCAGTGAAAATGTCGGGCGGCAAGTCAGGATCTGATAGTAGTTTTGGAATCGCGCCTGCGACTTTTGTCATGACCCAGTCGTTATCCTCTATGGATGGACCTTTGGGCGTAGCTGTTACGGCCGTGACCACAGTCACAGCCCCTGCCGTGATTCTTTCGGCGAGACTTCTTCATTCAACTTTGAAAAAATCTCGGTTAAGATTTCCATCATGACCTGGTCGTGATTCATCTCGCAGATTTTTGGTACTAGTTTTCACGGCTGTGACTTAAATCACTGGGCAGCCGTGATGCTCTCGTCAATGTTATACTTCATTCTGCCTTTTAGAAATTCTGCCCATGATTTTTGTCAGGACCTGCCCGTGATTTCTCCTGTAATATTTTGCACAGATTTTACGGCCGTGACCAACGTCACGGCTCTGCCATAATTTTCTCGGCGGATAAGTCTTTGTTTTGTCTTTGAGAAATCTCGGTCATGATTTTCAGCATACCCCAGTCATGATCTCCTCGTATAATTCTACTTTGCTGATTACGGCTGTGGCTGCAGTCACCTCCCTATCGTAATTCTCTCGGCGAAATTCTAATGTTGGTTGAGTGATAATCACGGTCGAGATTTCCGTCATGACCCACCCGTGATTTTTAGAAAAATGACAGAAAACGCCTGTCTCCTTAGGATCAGTTTGGGATATACCTGTGTCATTCAAAGTTATGCAGAAGCATCAATAACCATAGCAAAATAAGTCAGGAATATATGAAAACCAAAATGATGAATAATGTAGGTAATGAAAGGCACAATAAGGCCAGCATGACACTCCCAAAACAACTACAAATTGAATATCAATGCTGGGACTGAACAAGTGAGTAAAGGACGAACTTGGGCTGCATCCCAAGAGAGCTAATTAAAAATCATCAACTTGACCATAGCTTGTATCATCCCGGTAAGTGATGGTCAGCGAGAGCCATGGTTGGGATCTGTTGTGGTATCCATTGTTTGCTCTTTGTTGTAGCCAAAATAGGTCTATGCATCCAACATGAAAGGGCTTCCTGTGCTCATTATCAGATATTAGAACTTTGAAATAGAGTAGAGCAGAAACTTGTAATTAAGAGAAAAGCCAAATCTGGAGTAGAAAAAAGTAGGATTTTCAAAATTGATCAATACCTCCTTGTGCCATTTTCGAGGCATAACAGAATAATCGGATGAACAAGGATTTCAGACCAATCATCAAGAAAACTCATCAAAACATGTTAATATAACTAAACTATATAAACCATGAAAGCAACTAAAATAAACAAGAAAAAATGCTGGAAATAAAGTAAACTAGAGTAAGATACTTGGGTTGCCTCCCAAGAAGCGCTGATTTAAGGTCTTTAGCTTGACCAATGCTTGGATATCATGGTGTTGCTGGTGGGTCACTAGCATAGTAAAGTGCATATAGTCTCCTACCTTTTTGCCGTCCAGTAAGAGTTCCCACCAAAATAAATATCATGAGTTTCAAAAGCAAGTTGATCACTGTCATGGCAAACATCCTCAGTCTTGGGATAGTTTCAAATTTAAAATTCAGATTTTCGCTTATCTCAAGATTAATATTGTCAAGTGTCTTAGCTCCTCCCTTTTCTACATCAAGAGTTGGATTTAAATCTTGCAGTTGGGAGTTTACTTGAATATCAATTTCAATCACCTCATGATTATCATCATCAATCATGTCAATTGCTAATGGGTCTTTGCTGATTTGGGGGACATGAATTTGCTCAATCATTTGGTTCAAGATTTCTTTGTTGTAGCATAAACCAAATTTATTATCAAGTCTTACATCCATCAAACTTTCGGAAAAAGGAATCTGTGGTTTATATGGTGGCGGTAAAATGCACACTGGTTCCTCTTTGTCAACTTTTATGATGCTAGAGTTTGATTCTGCCTCATCCAAATTGATCACTAATTCACCTTCACCTAACCCATTGATCTTCGCTTGAGGTTCCTCTAACTCTCCCATGGGTTCGACTAAGGTGATGGCTTGTTGGGCTTTTTGGGTTTGCAACCTCTCATCTAAGGCTTTCATTTTAGATACAAGTTGCATGATTTCTTCCTATATCTCAGTTAGGAAGTTAGTTTGAGCAACCATATAATTCTCAATCCTAGTTTCTAAGTTTGATTTTTGTAAATCTTTTGTTGCTTCCAGTATGTTGTTGATTTGCTTAGTTTGATCAATAAAGTTTTCAATCCTAGTTTCTAAGCTTGATTTTTGGGGTTGATCAAATTGCCATTGGTGGAAATTTACAGGTTCTCTAGAATTCATTTGTGGCATAAGGTTTGAGTCATTCTCATAAAAGAAATTTGGGTTATTCCCCCAATCCATATAATAGGTGTTAGAGTATGGGTCAATAGAGAATGAAATCCCTAATTGACATTCATGAGAAAAATGACCTATACATCCACAAATATCACAAGAAGCATAAGGTAACATTGTAGGATTGCTAGAATATGGATCAAATAAAATCCCCAGTTGGCATTCATGAGTAGAATGATATGTACGTCCACAGATATCACACAAAACATACGGTAACATTTTTTTTTTTTTGAAAATTTAGAAATTCTAGATGATAGGAAAAATTCAGCCACAAGAAACAAAAATAATAAGAAAAATAAAAAGGTCTAGTCTAGCAAAATTTTCAATCTTGTCAATATTGCCGAAATTAGTTCCCGGCAACGGCGCCAAAAACTTGATAGCACCCACAGATATAGTAGGCGTTCCCCGCAAGTGCACGGGTCTATCGAAGTAATAAAATATCGATCCCACAGGGACTAATGGGCAAATACCGACATATCTCAAAATTGCTAGCTAGACGATGTCGAAATTGGTGAAGTTTAAGATAACGAAATAATTAAATGCGCAGGAATGTAGACAGAGGAAAACGCACGAGAGAATTATAATGAGGAGATGCATCAGAATATGGGTTCACCACCTTGACTCCTTACAGTTGAATAGTTAAACTCTATTGCCAATGTCCTGCCTAGTTCAAGGGATTTAGCTTCCTTTGTCACGTAGGTAGCTTCCCTCCCATAATCTCGTCTGCTCCCACAGACTAAATTATCGATCCAATCCGTAGGGTTTTGACGCGTGGTCGGACTAGAGTCTCCCGGAAACGCCTAAGCTCCTTATAATCTCCACAAGTGAGTACGGATCTACAAGCGAGTTAAATCTCCTAAAGATGCTGATTAACAAACCTTACTTGCAATGACTAAAGGCTCAAACACTCCCTTTCAGGAAGTGTTGGCATAGCACACCAACGAAATGGATAAACTCTCAACCTAATGAGTCTGACGCGTGGTCGGACTGGAGTCTCTCCGCTGCGTCTATACTCCCTACAGTCTCACGAGTACAGATCCGCAAGCGAGTTTTCTTCCAAAGACCTGATTTACAAACCTCACCTCGGTATTCTCCTATGTGAGTACAGACCCGCGGGCAAGTTTTCTCCTTAAGATCTGATTAACAAACATCACTTTTGCGACTCAGGGCTCAAGCATACCCTACCGGATAATGCTTTCCTATAATCCTACAAGTAAGTACAGCCCTGCAAGCGAGTAAACTTCTAGAGAAGCTGATTTACAAACCTTACTCGAGGGATTAAAGGTTCAAGAATATCCTTTCGGGTAATACAAGCATTGCACGCTCACAAGGTCGAGCAAGGACCTTGGCAATTAGAACTAACTATCGCAACTAGTAAGTTATCAAGGGCTACCCCACATCTTGATTTAGAACTTAGCCTATCATTATCATGATGAAAGCGCAAACAATATCCTTTAACAACATACGCATATGCAGATTTGTTCAGGAATCACAAGACAAGATTAAGATCATGGAATGCTATGCAAGGATTATACAATAAGCGCAAGAAATAGGATGAAACTTGTAGATCTTCCTTACAAACTTTGTTTCTGAGGTGCTCACGCAAGAAGATCTTCAATAGATGCAGGTGCACAGCCCCCTTCTTCTTGGTGTAGCTTTCCCCAAAGTTCAGCCCTTCTCTACGTGCCAACTCCTCTCCTTTCTCTGTTGAACTTCTCCTTCTTAAATAGGCTGAAGGTTCTTGCTTCTCTTTGAAGGCTTTATCTTTCTCTTCCTAGTGGGCTGCTACCCCCTTTTCCAGATTCTACAAAGCTGCTGCAATTTTTCAGCTGAAGAAAGTCTTCGCTGCAGCTTCCTCTATACCCTGCAAATGCTGCCAGCCTTATCTTCACGTCATCATCATTTTCCCAGCCGATTTCACCATCTAAAGGCTGCTCCAGGGCTTTTCGTCAATGGGGGAGAAAGGACCTGGCTGCCCTCAAGCTTCCCCTTAGGTTAGGTTGAAGAAACCTGGGTTGAAATCGCAGTTTCGAAACAGGCGGGTCCGCGATCTCAAGCGAGAATTTGGTCGTGACTAGGTCGTGATTTATCGCTTGCAGCTTCTAGTATAACGACGATCACGAGTATGATTCTGGTTGGGATCCGATCGTGATTTCCGATAAAGGCCTCGATGACTCCGAAATCCTCCAGTTAGGATCATCTTGAGTTAAGATGAGCTCCTCTACTGTGAAAGTTCTAGAATCTACCCCTTTTGTGGTCGTTTTAACCTGAAAACGTAAAAATACCAAGAGAGGTGCAGATTCCAAAGATGTATCCAAATAGAGGCAATTATGAGATTTAAAGTCGTAAAATGAGGATGATTTCATTAGCAAAATGACATGTAAAACTCTATATAAATCTGTGTCAACAGATATGCAATCGTGCTTCCAGACCAATGAATTGGTTAGAGGTAGGGGTGTTCATAAAGCAGTTTTTCTGAACCGAACCGATCTACTCAGTTCAGGGAAAAAAAGAACTAGTCGAATCGGTTAACTAATTTTTTGGTATGGTTAACGACTAATTTTTGGTTAACTGTATTTTTTATTTATAAAAAAAATTAAAATTATAAACTAATTTAAGATAAATAAATATAAATATTTTTGGTTAACCGTTGGTTTTCGGCAGTTAACCAATTCAATTTTCGGTTAACCATAAGTTTTTGGTGGTTAACTGGGTTGATCGATTATATAAATATAATTATTTTTATATATAAAAAAATTATATACCGGTTCGGTCGGTTAACCGACGGTTCAGAACTTGCCGAACCGTAATCAAACCGACAACTGGTCAATGGGTAGAAAAATGAACTATTTAAGAACTGCTAGTTTGATTAACTACGGATCGACAGTTCAATGATTTTTTTACACACCTTAGTTAGAGGATATAGACTGAACTAGACCAATTATTTTCGTCCATTTTAGTTTAAATAATAAAAAAACTGAATCACACATAGATGAACTTTGATTAAGCTATAATCCAATCAGATCGCTTGCAAAGATCATCTCATTCAAACTTTCTTTCTCCAATAGAAGAGTGGAGGCTAGTAAACGAAAGTAGTAGAAGACTACAAGTACAAACTTTTCATATATATTAGCAGAAAAGAATCTGCTTTTCGAATTGAAGAATTAAAGCAAGATAAGACGAATGATTAATTTTCAACAACCAGCTTATTGCATTATCATATTTGACAAGATAAACCACAATCAAAGGGATTGCATATCACAGGAATCTTTCTAGTTTCTAGAGTAATTTGTCTTGTGCATAAATAGAAGCTAATTGAGTGTTACAGAGACCTAGTGTTAACATACTTGGATGATATGACGCTAAGAAGGAGGAGGCTTTGTTTGATGGCAATGAGGAAGAATAGAAGAAATCAAAAACCCTAGATGAAGAAAGGAAGAGATCATACCTTAAGCAGGAGAGGGCTAGCGCTTGAGAGGGGTGAGTGGCACTAAGTCGAGAGGTGGCTGATAGCAAGTGAGCGAGAGAGGGATGTGGCTGGAAGAGAGGTAGGCGACGGAGAGGGAGGGAGGTGGCCGGAAGAGATGGAGCAAGAGAAGTCACGAACAAGGAGAGGAGAGGAGAGCGTCCTAGTTTTCTCTCCCCGATTTGGGGAGAAAATTCACTAAGGAGAGGAGAGAGGTCGATGAATTGAAATAAGTATAGCTTGTTGCAAGCTAGCAAGGGATCTTACTTTGATACCACTTGTTACAACCCTTCTATGTGGCCCGATCTATTAAAATGCTTAAGCCTAAGTTAATAATAGTAAGCTTACTAGCCTTATATACTATACTATCTTTTCTTCCATGTTCAATGTGAGACTAAATTAGGGTATTATACTAACACACTTGAAAAGTATAGCCAATACAATAGCATATTTTTTTTATAATAATTTTCATCAAAGTATATAAAAGAAAATTTACATTAATACATTTCTCTACTGATACATCAATACTTTCAAATATATGACTCCAAATTTATCTAGGTGTCCATCATAGGGTATCCTCTTTTATCTTGAGTTATTCTTCCTATAGTCTAGTATATGTAAAATATCAACAAATCCCTCACGAGTTAGGAACAATATTCAGTAAGTCTCTCCCCAGCATAAGGGTAGCCCTTTAGGTTAGAAGAGGAGTGGCCAACAGGAGAACTTAAGTACATATGATAGCAAAACTAAATGATACATGAAAAGCAACATATATAACAAAATTGTAACTGAACAATATAACTATAATTGTAATACAACAAATCAATAACATATGCTAAGCATTGACGGATAAACGATTAACAAATGTTAAGTGTAGAAGGCTAATTTTATAGCGTGTGTCAAGTATGAATAGATAAATAAACTAAACTATAACTGGATCATTTGTAGCTATAAATTATAAATGTAATGTATGGGTGGGTCAACAGTATATGTAAACTATAATTGTATATTGTAAACTATAACTTGATGTTGTAAATTATAACAGATACGGTAAATTGTAACTTGATGCTATAAACTGTAACTAAGAGTCTGTTTTATTGGGGGGCAAAAAAAAAAGAGAGAAGAGTAAAGAGAAAAGGAAGAAAAATAAGTAGGAAGAAAAATAAAGAAGTTGGCAGTAAAGAAGGGGAGAAAAGTGTTTTCTCCCTCTTTTGGAGATAACAAAAAAGGAGAGAAAAGTGGTCCCTTTTTCTTTTCCTCCAAATCAGCATTTTTAACAAATTAAGAGAAAAGAAAATTTTTTTTCTATTTTTCTCTTCTTTCTCCCCAATAAAATAGATCCTAAATGTTGTAAACTATACATGGATACGATAAACTGTAATTAGATGTTGTAAATGTAACTGAATACTTAAAACTATAACTAGATGTTGTCATATGAGCTGATATTAAACACAAAAAAAATTTGATAGAAACATATAAAATTAGTTAACTACTTAGCTAATTTGGCATATGGTTTGTTACCTGGCATTGCACTTGTAGGTTGGTGAACACATATGTTATAGTATGTCATGAGTCCAAGGCATATTCTAGTTTGGACCTTGAATCTACTATGTGGATATAGTGGTCCTATTTGGGACAAGCTAGTATACTATAACATAAAGCATAAATGGTATGATGTATAAAATGCTTCATTAGTATCATAGATCATGATAATTTATGTGCAGTAAGATAAACTGTACAAGCTACATAAAGGTATGCACATAACAACAATGCATGATATAACTGTACACATTACATTAATCAATAGGGGTGTCAAAGGGTACCCAAACTCACGGGTACCCGACCTGACCCGACCCATTTATGGCGGGTTCGGCACCCGATTAGTTAATCGGGTCAGGTTCGGGTTTACTCTCACGGGTTCAGGTACCCAATTAAGATATCCGATACCCGATTAATATATAATAAAAAATAAAATTTTATATTTACATATATATTTATACAGTAAAATAATTTTTAATAAATATATTTATTATTATTAATATTATTTTATAGTTATATTTTATAAAAAATAATTTAAAAATAAATATTTTAATTTAAACGAGTACTCATTTAAATACCCGACTCGGGTTTAGTCGGGTTCGGGTTTGAGTCGGGTCGGGTCGGGTTCGGGTTTGACCAAAAGTCACGGGTACCCGACCTGTTGACATCCCTATTAATCAACTAGTTTTAAACTGATAAACTAATAATAGAGAATAGGAATTTGATTTGAGAACTCACAAAATTGAATAGAGTGAAAATAATGACAAATTGGTTCAACCGTCATGCTAAGAATGTGCAATAAGGATAATGATTGGTATAAAAGATGTACAAACAACAAAATGATATCAAAACATGCAACTGGTACACCATTATTATAAGGTGATAAGAAAATGTGCCAAGCTACTAAGTAAAATCATTGAAACTAGTTTGAGATCTTACTTTTAAGAATTTGATTTCAAGCAATTTTATCATCAATTGGACAAAATCAAATAGATCTATTGATATGTATAATAGGTTTATATAAAAACATGATTAATTCGATGTCTAATTTATGAATTGAGCACAAATCTAGCTAGACCTTGATTTGACCCTTAAGGAACCCCTCTTGGATCTATCGACAAATTGAAAAAAATACCTTGAACAAAATACCTTGAACCAGTTAGGATTGCACTGAACCAGTCAAATTGATATTGAATCAAATCTGATTTCATTTAGATTGACTAAGGCTGTGTTTCATTCAAGAGAAGGAAAAATAAAGAGAAAGAAAATGAGAAAGAGAAGAAAAAAAAAAGAGAGGATAAAAAAAAAAGCATGTGAAAACACATGCAAGGAGCTCGTCACAAGTTAATTGGAGCAAGCTCGTAGGGGAGGGAGGGAGGGAGAGAGAGGGAGGCGGTTGGCAGTTGGTGGTGTTTGTGGCAGGGGAGGAATAGCAAGTACGAGGGGGAGGGAGGGAGGCGGTTAGCGGTGTTTGCTGGTAGGGGAGCAATGGCGATTGTGGGAGGAAGTTTTCTTCCCTCTTTTCTCTTTGATTTGGACGAAACTATTTTGGGAGGAAAATGAATGGTTTTTGTTTCCTCTCGCTTTCTTTCCTTTCAAAGAAACAAAAATCACTTTTATTTCCTTTCTTACATGAAATTAATCATAAACTAGGGATTCCTACAACACAATTTTAGTATCATTTGATAGAAAAATTTTAACCTTTCTAACAACTATCTAAAAGCCAAGATTTGATTGAAATCGAGTTAAACTGGTTTTAACACTAATGTTAGATCGAATCTAGAAAGGAGCACCCAATCTATTGACCTAACCCAAATTAGAAATCCAACTCATACCCCCAAATCAATTAAGTCAAGTCCAAAATTTGCTCGTCTGAACCCAATTCAATGCTAGCGAAGTACTATGACCACAGGTGGATTCATGACAAGCTTTCGATAGGTGTTATTCACGAGCTGTCGTGATTCGACGGTAGCGCTATTGCCGTTGAAGATAAAGCAAAATTCCAAGGAAATGAAGTGTCATGGTGCAACTCTTCGATGACTCAGCTATTATAATAATAATAATAATAATAATAATAATAATATTTGCCCACGTACACGGTTCAAGTTCACCCACCCATCGAGCCAGGCGAACAATTTTGTTTTCGAATCGCTGATCGCTTGTTAAGGCTGGGTTAGGTGGCGACGGACGGTTTGTTCCTCACCTTTGCGTAAAAGAAATAAAGTTAATGGATTTTAGTCAACAGCGGTATCAGATCCTGCCTCGCACGAAGAACCGGGCTGAAGCGGGCCCGTCCCTGAGCGAGCCGGCCCGTTGGCCGCCACTAGCTTCCATCAACGTGACGTATAATCCTCGCTCGCGAACGACGGACATTCCCAGGTCCCGAATCGAGCATCCGCAACTGCCTCTGGCCATCGACCCGCCGCCGGCGCCATGAACGCCACCCCACTTCATCTGCTCCTCGTCGTGCTTCTAGGTGCCCTATCTGTCGCCACCGCGAGCTCGGCCCATCCGGGGTACCCGGAAGAGGTGGAGTGCGTCAGCATGGCGGATCTGGCCGTCGTGCGAACGGAGGAGTACGACGGTGGCAGGATCCTTGATATCACCCATTTCTACAGAGAAGACATGCCGTCCTGGGAATCCGACGATGGGCTCGGTAACTTCCTATGGCTCGCCGCGTCTATGAAGAATGGCTCCCTTGCCAACAGCTCGGTGATGAAGCTTCCGGCACACACCGGCACCCACGTAGATGCTCCCGGGCACGTATTTCAACATTATTACGAGGCTGGCTTCGACGTTGACACTCTGGACCTCCATGTCCTCAACGGTAGCTTGTTCGATTGCTGTCGCTCTGGATTTTCATAGTTTCCCCTAGGTGTTCTTTTATTCCCTTTGTTCATTTTGGTATAAGGGGATCCCATCTCATTAATTTATATCTTATTTTAATTGGAAACATAACTTTATCCAGGGTTTGAGGTCCACTACATTCCCCTAGTGGATTGATACCTTTCCTCATCCTTTAGTACAAAGCACAAAGTTTCAACTCGAGAGTGTATAGTAAAAGCGTGGTTATTGATATAAAAGCAGGGATAGAAATCTTAATAGTTGTCCTATATCAAGGACCTTTATGAAGACCCTTGTGTGGACCATCCGATCAGGCTGATCTCAAATACAGCTGTCCTATCAAAATAGAAATGACAAAAAAAAAATTCTCTTCTATTTTGATCTGATGGCCTGAATTGGAATCCGCTAAATTGGACACTTTGATTTGAACCTTCATAAGGGTCCCTATGATGAGACCCTTCTAGGATTTCTATTAAATTTGCAGGATATATGTTCTCGTGTGTGTGATATCATCTGTATTAATTAAATCCAAACCATACAGGAAAAAAAGAGTGAGAGAGAAGATGAAAACTCCTTGTTTGATCTGAAATAAGTTAAATAATTAGCACTGAACTGATTACTCTGATCTCATTGTACTCTTTTTCTACAAAAAGTTGGAATGAGAAAATTTTAGGTAATTTATTTATTTCCTTTTAACACAAATTATGAAGATTTTAGTGGATTCTAATAGCTCAATTAGAAGTTTCCTAAATTTATTGCTTTGAATGTGCTAGCTTATTTCATTTTAAAAAAGTGTGAACTAAACTGGACTTCTACATGTTTTTTGGACTCATTTTCACTATTTACCTTTTATTCGCATGTTGAAAGATAACTCAGAACTTTCTTGACCTTGAACATCCTGAATTGACTTGGTGCTTTTGAATGGTCGAGGAATGTATGTGTAGTTAGATAAGCTTGGTTACACAGTAGATTGATAGGAGAGGGTCCAATGATAGGGTACAAAATAACAATTCCCTATTTGGTTTCTTGTCTTCCTTGTGTTGTTTGAAAATATATACTTGATTTGTTTCAGATTAACTTAACCTCATGATTGTACTTTTTATCATACACTAATATATCCTTTTATTTGACATGATTGATCCTTCTATATGATAATTACACTATAATTCCTTCAAAATAATGCCTCAATAACATCCAATTTTATGTTCCTTGTAGACACTGTAACAACCGTATCAAGACACTTCATGGATGCTGGAACATAAATATTGTCTGGATTTTAACAAATAGATCATTAAGATGAACTAGGCAGAGCATCCCTGGTACCTTGATTAACAATGTAACAAGTCTAGATTTCTTATCTTCTAGCACATCATTTGTGGTGGGCAAACTACTCCTTGTCTTAGGAAAATACATCGAGATACTGAAAAACCAGTTTTGTTCAGTAAGCTACCTTGACAATGATTTGGGACTTTAGGTTTAAGTAACATTATTCTAATATAACATGGGCGGATATTAGCAAGAGATCCCAAATGCTCTTCCTAGGTGAGTAAGAACTGGAGGTAGCTCTGAAAGAAATTGTTTAACTATGTTTAATGGCTTTACATGTTAAGCTTACCTATGTTTTAATGGTTTGACAAGTTAAGCTTACTAGTGATTCTGATGCTTCAGATTTGATTGTTGTAATCTAAAGTCATTGTTGCCTGTTGCCCTTTGTGTACTATTATTTTCCTTATTCTGGTCTTTCACTCAATGGATATAGAATAACATTCACATCTATGTCATGCTGTGATATAAATAGTGTTTAACAGGTCCAGCATTGTTGGTGGATGTACCAAGAGATAAGAACTTAACAGGTGAGAATTGTTCATTTGCTAGTTCTTTTATATGAATGTCAAATTCCTTTTATATTTGGCATATTATCACCATAAAAATTGGACAATATGAGTTGATGATTTGGTAGGGTATTTGTAGGGTATTTAGTATTGTAGGATATCATGCCACTGTAAATAGTCATAATGACATTCTGCTCAGCATTATTCAAAGGGATGGCGCTTTATCTTATAATTAATTTGTGGTCCAGAAGCCAATATCAATAAATGTATGTATATGCCTGAGAAAATACTTTTGCAATCTACCCAGACTAGTGGTAACCTGTCTCCTACGCCAGTTCAGATGTATAACATGTTTTTGGTATGTTACGTTTGAAAATAGTAAAAGTCATGATGTGTTACGACCCGCTTAGTAAGCAAACTATTTTTTTAACTTGGTGAGCTGATTTGTAACGTGGTCCAATTTATTAAAATGCTTAAGCCCAAGTTAACAATTGCAAACCCACTAACCCTTATATACCATATAATTTTTTCTCTCACTTCCAATGTGGGACTAAACTTGGGGTATTATAATCTCCCCCACTTAAGACTTGACGTCCTCGTCAAGCCCAAATCTTAACACATATCCAGGACCATCCCTTAGTCGGCAATATGAGATCAGCCCAATGGCAGTTCCATCACCCTTGATGGCCCTTTCCTATTGAAATCTCATTATGCTTAGGACTAAGTTTTGATCTGATACCATTTGTTACGACCCGCTTAGTAAGCAAACTATTTATTAATTTGGCGAGTCGATTTGCAACGTGGCCCAATTTATTAAAATGTTTAAGCTCAAGTTAATAATAGCAAGTCCACTAACCTTTATATACCATAGAATCTCTTCTTCCACCTCCAATGTAGGACTAAACTTGGGGTATTACATGATGGCCTTTACACAGCTCTAGACGTGATAGTATACTGTGAACATATTCCATAAAAATAACTAAAAGCCGGAGGTTTCATGCAAGCTGAGCCCTAATCCAAGAAAATTTTTTATTTGATTTTAAGCATCATCATAAAAGATTATATTTAAACAGAAAAATATTTGTTAACATTCCGACCACAGGAAAGTAACTAAGATCTGAAGTTCATGCACTATTCAAAAAAGTTCTTAAGCTACATCCTATATCTAGTTTCATTGTAATTATATTGCAGATAACCGGTTTTACTTAATGCAGCTGATGTTATGGAATCTCTACATATTCCAAAAGGTGTTCGTCGTGTGCTTTTCAGGACACTAAACACTGACAGGTCATTTTTTGTACACTAACTTGTATATATACTTCAAGCCAAACTATTTACCGCAAAACCCTTTTTTTTTGCATCTTTTTCATTTGTATATTTTTATATTTATCAAGGAAATCTATAATGGTTATTTGGTGAACTACTTGTCATCTGCAACACAATAATCTAAAGACCATGGAAACTATAAATTGCTTATATGTTTGTTCTTTAAATGAAACAATTTAATAATTTATTTTACTGATAATCACTACTAATACATGGTAACTGATGGGAACTTTAAGGCTTGACTATACTATAGCATGCAATCCTTAGTAGTTATAGGTATATTCATGATTTAGCAAAAATGAACTTGTTTGCTAATATTGTTCAATTTTGTTTTCTGGGTTCTATTATGATTCAATAATTTCATGGCTGGTAGCAGGCATCTTCTTGATCACATAGGAAAATAAGACTTACCTTGGTTGATGTTACATTACTGGAATGCTATGTTGATATAATTTGTCAATATAATTAATTCTGCAGGAAGCTTATGTGGAAAAAAGAGTTTGATACAAGCTATGTTGGATTCATGAAAGATGGTGCACAATGGCTGGTTGATAACACTGATATCAAACTTGTTGGTAAGTTAAATTTTGTTGCTTTACACTACCAAAATCATGTCACACTTGGATCATAAAATTTCTTGCTTGTTGATATCCTGACACATTACTACACATTCGACTATTGTAGGAATAACTTAGTATAATTACAAAGGATGAAGCTTCATTTGCTCCAAAAAAAATTGATTGCAACATTAAAGGGGCAACGGTTCTTCGTTCAATGAAATGTTTTATTTTCATTAGACTCATTTGCTAATGATTAGAGAGAGTATTTTCGTTTGATTTTTTTTTCATGAGAGTTTAAATGCATGTCACTACATGGTAGTGCTATAGCTTACCTAATTTGGAGTCCTGAAAGTTGGTCGTTCCTCTCTTGTAAAGTCTGACTTTACATGGGCTTGGTCTAAGGTATATTATATGAAGTGAGATTATTGCAAAGTTATGGGGAATATTTGCCATTGGGCAATTTATTCCTTTGACTAGTAAAAAAATCCATTTCAGTTTGAAAACGTCTAATTGCTACTACATGCAACGCAACTCTTAACAGACTCTTGTGCATCACTAAAGTTTCTTGAGAATGTTATTTGAGATCACGGATGATTCATTCCAGCATTTTCAGTACTTTCTAAACCCATAATAATGAGTTTTTTACAAGAAAAAAAACACAAGAAATGTGAAAATCGCAAAGGTGACAAATCTTTGTAATTTTTATAGTGTGTTTCCTTGGACGAAAAACTAGAAGGAAAGAATGGAAAACACAATGAATCTAGACGCAAAATGCTACTAGATTCAATGTACTTTCCGTACTTTCCATTCTTTCCTTCCTGTTTTCGTCTAAGGAAACACACTTAAAAAGTAGTAAAGTGATATTATTAACTTTTAGGTTAATTACACAAGACTTACCTAAATTATTACCATTTCTAATGGTTTGATTCTTGAACTAAGTTTTGGTTTCAATTTGATTCCCCAGGTTCTTATTTTGTTTCATGAGATGTCCTATTATATTTCATCCAAAAACATTTTTTTATTGAATTTGTCTTAGTAATATAGCTAGGATCATGTAGTGTTTATTAAATAAAAATTTTAACATGTTTGATAAACCAAAATTGAGTTTTCATTTTAGGTGAAAATAATAATTGAACTAAAGACTTATTTAGTAGGTAGTTTACAACCAAAAGAGAAGATGGAAAATGAAAAAACTATTGATGTGGCTTAGAATTATCATCTTTGGATGAACACGTAGAAATAGAATTGACTTTGTCTAGATGGATTGGACCTCCAAAACTCATGTTTGTGACTTTGTTCCCAAATTTGGTACTCTCATAAGCAAGAGAAAGGTTTAGAAGGAGCTAAGTACGTCATCTCTCAACACTCAATTTAGATTAAGCAACAGTGTTAGAGTAATTAAGTAGCCAAGTTTTCGCAAATGAATTGAGTGCCTTCCTAGGTCAGATATAGAAGTACTTATACATGTAGGTTGGAGAAGGGGTGTTCAATTGGGTCAACCCGACCTGAGCTGAACCGGTTCAGGTTGATCTGACTTTTTTTTACCAAAATTTTTAGACTCAAAGCTGAACTATTTCAGTATAAAATCAATTTCTAGCCCAATTAGTTTAGGGGTGATCTAACCTTTTTTTTACCAAAATTTTTAGACCCGAAGCTGAACTATTTTAGTATAAAATCAATTTCTATCTAAACCAAAATTTTTGGTTTTAAACTGATAAAAAACTGGTTCAATAGATGGGAGAACCAGAGGAGTTAGAATATAAAAAATCTAACCTAACGCTGGTAAGGTTTCATTGCCTCACCTTCCACACACGTTATCACCTCATCTTCGCCAATTGCTGTTGCTCTTCTTCCACACTGCCTCTTCACCATTGCCTCAACTTCCACGCTGTTGCCTTATCTTCACCAATCATCGTCGCCTCTTCTTCCACATTGTTGCCTTAGCTTTGCCTCTTCTTCCATGCCATCGTCTCAGCTTCGCCTTAGTCCTACCATTGACACATCATTGCCTTAGTTTCGCCTTGGTCCTCTTGTCACCATGCTGTCGCTTCATCTTCACCCCAGTCCTGCTGCCATTGCCTCAGCTTCATCGTTGTAACCCTTTACCAACACACAGCATACATAGAACTGTCCATGTCTTGGCACAACCTCTGACCCTCTAACTAAGTTAGGGTTTTGCTGCCCAAGTGTGACGCAACCCATGTGGCATGCACAATATGTATTCACTTGGGAACTACTTAATGTCATAGATCATGCTGGAGGGATGTTTTTTTGCCTAAAAGGTTGGACTCGCATGAATTGCTTAGGTCTTTAATATATTCACCCAAGGACGCAAGGTTTTACCCATATGATCTTAGAGCCAAGACCCTACTAGCGTGCCTTAGAATGCAGGTTTGACATGCCTAAATTGTTTAGGCTCTTTAGATATATGCCTAAGGACTCCAGGTCTTACCCACTCAATCCTAGAATCAAGACCCCAATAATGCATGCCCGAGAACACAAGTTTTAAGCAATGGACACACCTAAATTGTTTTGACCTTTTAAAGCCCATGGGTGTGCGTCTAAGAATACATGTCTTGGTTTTTAAGTCTTATATTTGATTATACAAGTTTCACAAAAGAATCCCCGATAAAATATTCATTGTTATATGATCGAGTTATGCAAATATTGATTGTAAAAGCAAAGCATGTTCAAAGAAACATGACATTGTTTCTCACTTTTCTTTGAATCATGAGTTAGTTGAATCGTGTTGATACTTTGCATCTAGTAAAGGTAAACACGTAATTCAAGTAAGCAAGCTTATATTCATGCCCATGTTGAATCATGGTGTTTTGTTTTCAAGGAGGTTTCTTCCATCCATTATTCTCAATTTATATGTTCTAGGTCGAATTACTCCTAGGATTGAGCTAATTTTCCCAACTGAGTTGGTTTAGAGATTGACATTTGTTGCAACTTTCAGGTCCATAGCATAACATTGACATTTGTTGCATTGATGTACATAATCAATAAAACCCTCCTTGAGTATTGGCCAGTATAAGTCTTGCCTCACTATTCTATAAGCAAATATTTTGCCTTTGATATGCATTATGTAGACTCCTTTGTGGGTTTCTTGGACAATCTCTTTAGCATCTTCTTTGTCAGACATTATTAGTATGATATTGAACTCAGACTTGTACAATACTCTTTTGATGAGGGTGTACCTCGATGCTCATGCTACCAGTCTTTGAGTATGAGCTAGATCTCTTCGTATTTTTATACCGTTCAAATATACTTCAATCTTTGTCCTCCAAATTGGAATCCCATGTTGGATGGCAACACCTCTTTGCCAATGCAAGGCTTCTTGCAAGCCTCCATAATGATTAAACCTAACTTTTGATTATCAACATGTAATGCTAGTTTGGCTAAGTTGTCGGCTTGGGTATTTTCTCTTCAAAAATATATTTTGTCACCCATTCAAATAACTTCATCTACTCTACTCCAATTCCTAATTCTTCATCTATTGTAGATTCATCAACTCTCGATATCCAAGCTTCTTTCTTTGCTTGATTCATTCTAGCAATAGTGCTGGGCTGAGTGGTTTTCACCACAAAGTCAATGAGACCTTGCATCTTAATAGTTCTTGTCAGAGTTTTGTGCCCTAAAAGTCTGCAGCTTTCATTTGCTTTTAAACAAACCCCCAAATGGGTACGGGTTTAATACAAAAAGGTAAAGGAATCTTAAGCAAAATACAAAATGAATTAAACGAATTTATATCACTTCCTAACTAATATTTACATATCTACCACTAATATCCCCCCTCAAATTGATGTGGCGTGATCAATAAACATCAATTTGGTAGCTAAGAACTGATAACGAGGCTTGGAAAGGGCTTTAGTAAAGATGTCAGCAATATGAAGATCAATTGTAATATGTGGAAGAGTAAGAAGATGAAAATCATAAGCTTCACGAATATAGTGACAATCAACTTCAATGTGTTTGGTACGCTTATACACGGGATTCACAATAATTTGGATGACACTAATGTTATCAGCATGCAAGGAGGTAGACTCGAGTTGATGAAACTCAAGTTCCCCTAACAATCCATGTAGCCAAATGATTTCAGAATAAGCGGAAGACATAGCCCGATATTCAGACTCGGTAGAGGACTTTGACACCCGATCTTACTTCTTACTTTTCTAAGAAATAAGGGAGTTACTAAAAAACATACACCAACTGGTAACAGAATGTCGTGTGTCAGAACAACCGGCCCAATCAGCATCACTATACGCAATGAAGCGAAGGGAAGAGTTTGCTGGAAAGTGAAGGCCTATGGTAGAAGTCTCTTTCAAGTAGAGCAGAATACGGCGAACCATAGTTAAATGGATATGCGTAGGGGCTTGTATAAATTGGCTCACTTGTTGAACAGTAAAGAAAATATCTGGCCATGTGATCGTTAGATAATTTAGGCTGCCCACAAGTTGGCGATATAAAGAAGGATCAGAGAGAAAAGTCCAATCATTTTGACAATATTTAACGTTCACCTCTAAAGGAGTATCCATTGTCCGATCCTCTAGAAGACTAGCAAGAGTAAGTAAGTCCTCGATATATTTATGCTAATATAGAAAAAGGTCATTTGAGGTATGAAGAACTTTGAGACCCAAGAAATAATGCAGAGGCCTCAAATCCTTCATATGAAAACATTACTGAAGATGGTCTTGAAGTTTCGACATCAAGGATAAGTCGGATCCAGTGATAACAATATCATCAACATACACTAGAAGAAGAACAATACCAAGAGAAGTCTTGTAAAGAAATAAAGATGAATCATATTGGCTTTGAGTTAGACCTGGCAATTCGGGTCAGCCGGTCATAAACGGGTCGTGTCAGCTGTGACCCGTGACCCGATTAAGCGAACCCGAATACGACCCATTTAACTAATTGAGTTAAAATGTATAACTCAAATACGACATGAAATTAACCGGGTCAACCCGACATGACCCGAATAACTCGTTTATTAAATGGGTCATACATTAACCCAAATACCAACACGACCCGAATAACCTATTTAATAATTGGGTCATTTGTTAATCTAATCTATGTAACCCGACACGACCCGATTATAACCAAAACCCGATTGTTAACCTATTTAGTGAAGTAATTGTCCAACTAATAACCTCATATCTTTTCATGACATATATAATAAACAAATCATAACAAACCATTAAGTCCTTGCACCCAACCCAATGTTAAGAATAGTAATCTAGCTGAACCCGAGATCCATACAACACAGCTTGAAACATTATGTCCTTCCACCCAACCCATTTAGTCAATGCATCAGCCTAAATTTACCCTAGCTCCTAATCCTAAAATTGATGTGCCATAATTGCTACGAAACTGGATCAGAGTGGCGTTGCTGCCTTGAGTGGAGTTGCTTCTTCATTGGCACGGCCGTGTGTTGAGACTGTCGATTGAATGGAGGGGAGGCACGACAGCAAGCAGAGAGGGCTCGATTGAGGCTGAGAGATGGAGGAACAGCAACGTAGCGGAACAACGCCGACTGGATGGAGGCGCAGCAAGCAAATCGGAACGATGTTGATTGGTGCGGCAAGCAGAGAGGGCGGCGAGGTTAAAGACCTCGTGGAGTGGTGGAGGCGACGAGGGATCTGGTTGGCGACGAGAGATTTGGCCGGCGATGAGAGATCTAGCCGGAGATGGTGAAGACCTTGTGGAGCGATGGAGGCGACGAGGGATCTGGCCGGCGACGATAGATCTAGCCGACGACAGTAAAGACTTCATGGAGCGGTGGAGGCGACAAGGGATCTAGCCGGCAACGAGAGATCTGGTCGGCGATGGTAAAGACTTGTGGAGCGATGGAGGCGATGGGAGCAATGAGTGGTGGAAATCGGAGGCGACGGGAATAAAAAGAGTTTCAGTCGGCTGAAACTTGAAAGGAGGATTTTAGGGTTTGGTGGATAATGATTTAGTTT
This sequence comes from Costus lasius, assembly GCA_027563935.2. Taxonomy (NCBI): domain Eukaryota; kingdom Viridiplantae; phylum Streptophyta; class Magnoliopsida; order Zingiberales; family Costaceae; genus Costus; species Costus lasius. The sequence goes on from CM050448.1 coordinate 107,388,039, forward strand.
TTAGGGTTATTTAGTTGTTGGGCTGTTTGGGCTTAAACAAAAGTTTGAGTATATGTTTTATATTTAGAGTTAGAATGACCCATTCAGAATAGATAGACTTTAGAAATTTAAAAATATATATTATTTATATTTTAAACGGGTTAAGCAGGTCAACCCGTTTATAACCCGACACGACCCGATTATTTTCAGGTCATAAATGGGTTGACTTGTTTATGACCTGAACACGATTATGACTGACCTGAACCCGCCTAACTTTGTGTCGGGTCGGGTCGGGTCAGCGGGTCGGGTCAATTTTTGTTAGGTCTACTCTGAGTAAAGAAGAAGTCAAGTAGAGCAGATCGAAACTTATCAAACCATGCATGGGGTGCTTATTTTAATCCATAGAGAGATCGTTTTAGCTTACAAACATCAGAAGATGTAGAAAATAGTCTAGAGGGAGGAGTCATATATATCTCCTCCTTCATATCACCATGTAGGAATGCATTTTTTACATTCATATGACGTAAAGACCACCCTTGAGATCCAGCAACAGTAAGTACAAGACGAATAGTTGTTATTTTAGCAACGGGGGCAAAAGTCTCCTCGTAATTGATGCTATATCCCTGCTTATTATCAAGAACGACCAAACGAGCTTTATATTGATTAAGAGAACCATCTGCTTTCAGCTTAATAGAATATATCCACTTACAACCAATAGGTGTAACATCACTGGAACAATGTCCCAAGTATGATTCTCCTGAAGAGCTTAAAGTTCCTCACGCATAGCATTTACCCAACAAGCTTGTGTAGAGGCCTAAGAATAAGAGGTGGGTATAACAGTATTAGTTAATGTAGCTGAAAAATCATACTTATCAGGAGGCATAATGGTGCGAGAAGAACGCTGGGGATGCAACACATCAACCTCAGTATGAACTAGAATCCCTAGATCACTTTCAAGAATAGTGTGAGGGGAGACAGTTCGTCTCCGTTGATAAACTATACCAGGTATAAACCCCCCAGTGGATTGAGAGGCTTCCTCAATAGTAGGAAGAAGAATTGGTGTAGGAGAGAAAACTTGCTGCTGAAAATAATATTCTCCCTAAAAGAAAATAACATTCCTAGAGATACGCATAGGATTAGCAGTAGGATCATAAAAGATATCCCTTTTAATTGGTGCTATAACCCATAAATGCACACCGAACTGATTGAGCAGCAAGTTTGTAACATTCATGGAGAGGTAAATGAACAAAACAAATACATCCAAATGCCCAGGAGAGGAGAGTATACTGGTCTTTGTGGGTGTTATCGTTGAGTCTCTTGTAGTTATAGACCATCCTAGACTTTCCTCGTATAATCTCTGAGTGCTTATTGACTATAAATGCATATGTCTGATGTCTACTCTTTGAAGGCCTACTCAGCTTCATTTCTAGTAATTCATGAATATGTTTTTTAAATTCTTTGTTCATTTTAGGAGTTGGGATAATAGGTTTATCCTGAATTGTCAGATCTGGATTAATAATATCCAACACATATCTTACTGAGTCTTTGTCCCAGTGTCTTTTTGTATCTGAGCCTATGTATTGGGCTTCTTCTAAATACTTGAGAAGTGGAATTATTTCTTTTTCAAAATCAGTCATTTTTCAGAATCAGTCATTTTTCAAAATCAATCATGAGGATATCCGGAATGAAATAAATCAAGTCATTTTTCAAAATCAGTCGTGCGGATATCCGGAATGAAATAAATCAGCTCATGGTTCTTATCCATGTCAACTTCCATGACACCAATAATTGCTTTTTCTAAATTTGAAAACCTGGTATCAACTAAAGAAATTAAGACTTTACATCCTAAATGTGCACGATGCAGTCCATGGATTCCAATCAAATCATGCAAAGTCCCAAATATATTGTTTTATATCCTTTTGCCTTGAGTTTTTGTTGCGACTCCTTTATAATAAAAGAGATTTGTTCTAGCTGGTTGCCAACACACATCAGTGTCTATATAATACTTCAGCAGGAACTAAATCAGCCTTTTTACTTCTACTTTAGTGTAACTGGTGTTCTGGACTGACTAGCTACTCTATTTCTAAAATTTTGGGAGTCTTGTTAGGGAATATTTTTTGTGCGAAGGCAGTCAATTGATTGTAGCGGTGTATAACATCATGGGCTGGTGGATTCAGTAGCCGAAGAATAAGCCATCTACTTGCGGTAAGCCTCGATCAACTTCTTAGGATCACGATAAACAATAAGCTGGCGAGGAGGAACCTTAACAAGACTAGTAGAAGCCGATCCAAGTTTGAGATTCTTAAACTCCGTAGAAATCTGATTGAGTGTATTGGTTACTTCTACTTGTTGAGGAGAGCTTACGGTTATCTTATCTTGTCGCTCATGCAATCGGAGTAAAAGTTCTATGAGAGTGTTGTTTTGGTTTATAATGATCTTATCAGCAGTTGTTCTAGTAATCTTATTTGTATCAATAAAACCAACAGCCGGACTAGAAATCTGGGCTACAGTATCTAGAGTGGTATTTTTTACTGGATTCGGTCATATACTTCAGAACAGAGAAGCAATTTTTTGTTCTAATTCTTTTAGGATTTTTTTCTAATGTCTGCAGACGCAGTTCAATCTTATGTTGAAACTGGCAAAAATCTTGACCGCTTTTGCTTATGGTATCTTTTAAAAAGGTCAATTTGTCTAAAATTTCACTCCAAATTATTGGTTTGAATTCTCCCAGTTTTTGTATAGAGTGGATAACAGTCTTCTGAATCAGGTGCTCCCTTTGTTGATTATGCAGAAGTGTTAGTAGGTCGCAGATGTAATTGAGTTGCAGATTGTCAGAATGGTATTGATGGCCAAAAAGAGTTTCAGAAAAGCAATAAAAGCGGCTATTTTCTTGAGTTCTTCTAAGATAACAAGGAGGGAGAGCTAAGTCCAGATAATCTAGATACCTAACTTGGTTATTCATGCATTCCTTCTTGAGACAAGAAAATTTCTTCACCTTCTCGGCACCTAAGAACACTCCTTGTGTCTATGTTGGGTTTTACCCTTACGTCTTTTAGAGACTCTTTTGCATAATAGTTAGAGCATAAACAACCAGTATTCGCACAAGAATTAGCAGCATTTAACCATCGATCTTTATATATCTAGAAGAATACTGAGAAGTACACGAGCCGAAATGAAGCATACAACTAAAAGCATAAAACAAGGCTTACAACCAAACGCTTGAGAACAGACTTCACATGATGACACTCCAAGTTTCAGCTTGGATGCTCATACTCCCTATTTCTTTCCTAAAGATCCACCAGCCATGATGTTATACGCTGCTATAATCAATTGACTCCCTTCAAGCACAAAAAATATTCCCTAAGAAGACTCCCAAAATTTTACAAATAGAGTAGTAGTCAGTCCAGAACACTAGTTACACTTTAGTAGAATTAAAAAGGCTGATTTAGTTCCTGCTGAAGTATTATATAGACATGGAATATTTGATACCAAACAAAAAGTTTATCAACATTATTCAGAACAAACATTGACGTGTGTTGGCAACCAACAAGAACAAATGTCTTTTATTACAAAGGATATAAAACAATACATTTGGGACTTTGCATGATTGGAATCCATGGACTGCATCATGCACATTTAGGATGTAAAGTCTTAATTTCTTTAGTTGATACCAGGTTTTCGAATTTAGAAAAAGCAATTATTGGTGCCATGGAAGTTGACATGGATAAGAACCATAAGCTGATTTATTTCATTCCGGATATCCTCATGACTTGTGAAGATTTCTGTAATCATATTTCATTGCTCATACAAACAAAAGGCTACGAAAGTTTAATTACGGGAGCATATGATAGTCAGGATGAATACCAAAAAGACGATACAATAGAGAATCAAATCCCAAGCGTTGAGAGGGCAAACGATTAATTAAGTACACGACAATAGCCAATGCGTCAACTCAAAGTTTAGATGACATGGAGGACTGGAAGAGTATAGTTCGAACCATGTCCAATAAATAACGATTCTTGCATTCAGCCACCCCATTTTGCTGTGGAGTATAAGGGCATGACCTCTGAGAAATAATGCCCTTTTCTTGCAAATAAGTCTGAAATTTATGCGACATATATTCGCCACCATTATTAGTGCACAAAATTTTAATGCATATAGAGAACTGAGTCTCAATAAGAGCGACAAAGCTTTGAAATACTCAGAAGACCTCAGATTTAGTATGCAAAAAATATATCTAAGTGAACAACTATAATCATCAATAAATGTTACAAAATAGCGATAGTGACTATGAGCGACAAAAGGAGTAATACCCTAAACATCACTATGTATAACATCAAAGCATACTTTTGCACGACTACCATAATGAGGAAAAGACAAAGTTTACTCTTTCTAAGCTAACATGTAACACAATTAAATATCAATACAGAATTGAAATTGTTGCCAACGAAACTACGTTGTATCTAAGTTAGACAAAATTACATGATTCGAATGACCTAAGCGTTTATGCCAAAGTTTAACTTAATTGTTAATAATAACAGAAGATAAGACTAAAGATCTGAGAATGAAAAAAAAGCAACGGAAATAATCTGCCCACTCTAGACCCCTTCGCGATCATCTTCCCTGAAGCCTGATCCTGTACAACACAGCCAGGACGAGAAAAATGTACATCACAGTGATTCTCCGTAAGCTGACCAACAGATATCAAATTAGTTGATAAGTTTAGAGGAACAAAAACATGACTAAATGTGTGTCCAATATCACTAACAGCAATAATCGGAAGACTACTACTATTAGCTATTTGAATATGTTGTCGACCAATATAAGGATGCAAATTTTGTAGGAAATCAGGAAAGCCAGTGACATGATTAGATACACCAGAATCAACAAATCAATTAGATGATGCTTGTTTACCACGACCTTGAAGACAAGTACAGAGAAAGCAGAAAGAATCATCTGCTAAACTATGTTAGGAGTCATAACCACTTGATTTTGACCTGCAGTGAAAGAAGTGGCCCCAGAAATATGTCCATTTTGATCTGTCATAGTAGCATGCATAGCCTTATAAGCCTTTAACCTTCTGTTTTCTAGACGTGTAGGATAATCCTTTGACAATATGTCTATTTTGTTTACAATAGTTATAGAATTTCTTATCACAATTTCTAGCCAGATGACCAAATTCCTTGCAACTGTAGCATTGCATTTGTCCTTTGCCTCAATTTTTACCTTGTGCTGCATAAGCCACATTGAAAACCTCTGAGGTCCCATGAGTCACATTAATGACTGATTGAGTGGCTAGTTGTTACTCTTCACGCAGAAGCTCATCAAGTCAAATGTCTGAGGACAGAATAGGATATCTATTAAGTAATCCACCTCGAGCAACCTCAAATTCAGATCTCAATTTCATTAGAAATTGATCACATATGCTGACTTTATGAACTTGTTGCAGACTTGCCAAGGCTTCTTTAGAGACACCAGAATAGATAATATCAGTATTATTCACTCCATAGATTCATACAGCCTGAATAGACATATTGTCATGAGTGAAATTACTGATTTCAAGTTCCAATTGAAATTGCCTTGCTATATTGTCCTCATAATATATGCGTTTCAAATAATCCCACGTCTCCTTGGCAGTACTAAAGGAGCATAGATTATTTACCATATGAGGTTCAATATATGCTAGGATCCAAGAAATAATTCTAGCATCATTCACTTCTCATATACTAGATTCAATATCATTTTTAGGAATAGAGGATGACCCATCTATGTTACCCCACAGCTTATTTCCTTTCAAAACATCCTAAACTGAAATTCCTAAGTAGCATAGTTTTTACCTGTAAATTTCATAGATAGGGTTCTGTTGACATCTTATCAAAAAGATTCTCCATGCAGATAAAGATAATTGCCCAATAAAGGATATTAACTAGGATTAAGAAGAAATCCACCAAAAATAACTAAACAACCAGGAAATAAGAGTCTCAGTCGAGAGGAAGAACGACTCACAGCTCCAAAGCAATTTGGCACTGGAACCTTCAAAAGCCCTTCCAAAAAACCTGCAGTCGAGAAGCAGCAACAATGACTACGTCCGCTGGTTGAAATCCAAAAAGACCACGAAGAACAGGGATCGCCAAAATCCAGTCGGTGATTGCTTGCCAAAATTTAGAAAGAAGGCGACCGAAATCCCAGTCGGTGATTGATGCGGCCAAAATCCCAATCACGCCGAAATTCCACGAAAAGGAATCGCTCGCTGCAGACTTCGAAATGCTGAAGAAGAAACATTTGCTACCGCCAAAGAAGAAATCTCTCGCTGCAATTCCACAAAACCATCGAAATCTAGGAAAAAATTGAAATTTCGCACTCGTCGTGATTTTTGATGCCATAGAACAAAAGCAGAGAATTACATACCAAAATTAATTGCACACTCCCTCTAATACCATGTCAAAGTTTTGTGCCCTAAAAGTCTGTCTCTCTCAGCAGCTTTTATTTGCTTTTAAACAAACCCCCAAACGGAAATGGGTTTAATACAAAAGGGTAAAGGAATCTTACAACAAAATATCAAATGAATTAAACGAATTTACATCATTTCCTAACTAATATTTACATGTCTACCACTAATAGTTCTCAAATAGGTATTTGATGTTGAATTTGGTTATTTTGACGGTCATCGGAGCAAATTTTCTATAGAATCTAGCCTTGTTAAGACTTGTTGGAGGTGTTGGTTATCAACACATTAATAGGATAAGTCTGATGATAGTTTTTCAATAGGAGAATAGTTGCGCTTAGCATCTCGAACCACTCGGCTAATGTAATATAGTGGTTGTTGCTCCTCTTGAACAAGGACAACGACCACTTTCTCATATGTGATTGCTAGATTTGACTATTAAGTTTTTGCTTGAGACTGATGTGTTTGGCTTTAACAGCCTCTTAGGTGCTCTTTTAGTTCTTGGAAGGCTTGATCACATTCCTCCATCCTCTGGAAATCTTTAGGCTTCTTCAAGGGCTTAAAGAAACAAAGACATCTGTGCACCAACCTTGAAGGAATTAGGGTAGGGCTGCAATCCGCTTTGTTAACCTCTGAACTTCTTTTCCTGATGTCACATAATCATATTTAGGATGCACTGAACCTCATCTCTAGGTTAGCATTTATTCTCGTTGAAGGATGAGGTATCCCAAGAACTTACCTATAGTCATCCTGAATTGGGACTTAGAAAGATTCATCCTTACATGATGTTGCTTCAAGGTGATTAACATGCTCTTTGGGACATAGCTCTTTATGAGCATATTGTCATTGTTGGCTTCTACATTTGGACTAAACTATTTTTGGAAATCTTGATTTACCATTCTTTGATACATGGCACCAGAGAATGCATCCAATCTCAATTTGGAAAGCTATGTGAATTTCATCTTCAAGCACCATTCATATTTGCATATAGCCAAAATTGCATATGAAAAAGAGAGTTGAGTATTTGACAATGATGTCAATCATCTAATCTCTTCTTAGTGGGTGAAGTCAATATACATTCACCACCTAGTTTGTTAGTTGCATTGAGAATATTACTTTCTTAATGAACTAAGTATTCAAGAGTTACATGACTTCCTCCATGATGCCCACTAGTTGACTAGAGGCACAGCGGCTAGTTGGCTGCTGTTGAGCTTCAAATTCAATAGGAGAAGAAGCCTACACAACATCCATCATGACCCTGTCATCCTGCTTGGGTTAATGCGAGCACCTTGGTATACTTTTTACATAGTTAAACAAGGCGCTCCTTTATTGTTGCTAGCAGGTCAGTGTTTATCTTTTACCTCCTTCTCTGGTTGATCATCTCTCAATGCAACCTGGATTCATTAGAGCAAGATGGGAGTAGCCCTTGTCATCTCACATATCTTGGAGATTGAATTGTAACAATATCATTATGTTTCACAATGGTTTTTTGACAGGCTAGATAACATTCTTGAGACTCCCTTAGGTCACTTTGCACTTTGACTCTGAAATCAATTAGAAACTTCATCACCATATCCTAGGTCGAAATAGTAGCCACTATGTGATTTAACATGGGTCTCTTAATAATCCCATTATAGGCTGAAGAAGCTTCTAGCTATGCAAATTTTCTCATTGTAGTCTTCATCTATAAGGTTATCCTGTTGGTAAGGAATTCCTATTGAAATCGTAGAGAAGATGAACGGTTGACCAGATGTCCTCTCTTGTGTGGCCATCTTTTAGATAGCTTCTAGAAAAATAATGTTGGTGGAACTTATAGTATTAACCAAATGTCGACAAACCTGAGAGCCACCAATTTTGTTGTAATAACAAAAGCTTTGCCATGCTCCATTTTACGGTCGGAAACACCAACTTTAGAAAAACATAAGAAGGGGCTATCATTCTCTAAAGGTCTCTTCTCCCTAACAATGACTCGTGTGCATGGGCCTTCATCTGCAATGCATTAAAGCCACCAACCACAAGATTCCAATAATGACATCAACGCGATGTGTCTCATCATCCTTAGTCATGATGGTGATGAAGCGCAAGGCCTCTTAGAAAGAGGGGGTGTTGTTTGGCTATGCGTCAATTCTTCCATATAATGTACAACCCCTTTCCTTATGAGATCTTCTATTAGCATCTTGAGGTCTCAATAGCTCTCTGAGGTATGGCTAGCACATTGGCAGAAGTTGCAGAATATGTATATCTTCTTCTTTGAAATAGGCTCTCAATTTTTTGCATTGATAACTACAGGAGGTTATAATCTCTGATCTCCATAAATATTTTTGCATGGTGCACACACAGAAATTGCTACTTTATGTCACAAACCTCTCTTTGATAACGATACAATTGACCATTTCTTCCCCAATTATAAGATAGGGTTTCTCTTTCTAAAGGCGCTTCATTTTTACCGCTTCATCATCTTTTCCTTTCATGATAACCTCGATTATGATGTGTCTGCGGACCTTTTCCAACAAGTACATCCACTTTTCAAGATTTTTTTTTGAGTAAAGACTAAGCCAACTTCCTTTGTTGTAATTTGTTAATGAAAACATGGACAAAGTTAGATTCATGGACATTCTCCACATATTGTGAGTCCCAAGTGAAACGTTCCGTATAATCGGCCAAAGTCTCTCTCTCTCTCTCTCTCTCTCTCCTTACGAAATAGCCATTGATGCTGTTGGCTGCTCATAGATAATTTGGCTCTCAATGAACTAATCCTCCAAACCCTATGCATTAAATGAATCAATGGAGGCTCTGGGTAATGATACCTCGCATTTATATAGAGTTTTCGAGTATATTTTTGCTGGTATTCAGTGGGAATCGGGGTATTTTTACCTTGTTTGTCTACTTTTTGTGCTTATCTCTCAATTTGCTTCGGAATCTTCACCATTTCCTATTTTCAATGATTTTTAGGTTAAATCACCCTATTATGTCACTTATTTGATGATTCTGAGGTTACCGGGTGATTCAGAAGGCGAAAACAAGTCAGCACACCAAATTTCAGCTTGATCGGAGTCTTCCATGAGTTTCACGGGTGACCCAGTGATGAAAACCACACCCGTGGAACTCTCTGTTGTCTGCGCAAGCACAAGAAAGTTTTTCCACATAAACTTCCTCGGGGCTCCCAGCGATGCAAACCTCACCCCGAGGAACTCTATGGAGGCAGCCAGCTTCGCAAGACAGCTTTTCCACAGAAACTTCCTCGGGGGACCTAATGACGAGAACCTCACCCCGAGGAACTTTCGGTAAGCAGCGCAGTCGTTCTCCACAGTATCTTCCATGGGGCACCCAGCGATGCAAAACCGCACCAGTGGAACCTGCGCAGCTTTCTTCAGCCGCTGTGCGACCCCCCTCACTAAAAAGGGCATAACTTATTCATTTCTTAATGGATTCGGGCGAAACCAGCGCCGTTGGATCCGTAATTTGAAGAGGCATCTGATGGGCAGGATTGGCCAGGTTTTCGACAGAGAGAAATAGGGCAAAAAGGGGAAAAATCGGGACACCGCCGAAGGAAGGGGATTGCTTGTTTTGGGTGTAGCGGCGACTGGCGATCAGGGAAGGAGGCGACTTGGGAAAAGCGACCAGCATCCTTAGAGGCTTCTATCTAGATCGACAGTGAAGGAGAAGGGCTACCTTTGAGTTTGGATTCGATTCTAACCCTTTCCCTCTTCTCCTTGATGTACTATCTTGAAATATCTTTGTGTAAAACCATGATGATGATAGCTTAAACTCTTTAGTCGGGGATTAGGGTGTAGCCCTCTCTTAAATTTCTGGATTGTGATGATGAAAAATATTTATGATATTATATTTTGGCATCTATTCGATTCCTTGGAGATTTATATGCATGTTGTTTTGAACTGAGCACTCAAATGACATTAGAGTAATGTGTGAAGAACCCACTATTACAGACATTCCTTGGAGCGATCGTGTAGGGTTTGTAGCGAGAGCTAGGATCCTACATGAGGAAAAGACCACGGTTGCTTGAATCCATCTATGCTATAGTTGCGCGTCGAGAGGCGACTACTATACTAGGTGTGGGTTATTTTCATGCGCTGAGAAGCGGTGATTACTTTCTAGGCATTTTTCTTTAGATCATGAGTAGCAATTATCTGTTATTTATCGTACATCCTTTAATTTAATTAAGTGGTGAACCCATGATCTCCGATGTCTTTTAATCATTGTCAATTGTCTTTCGTCGTACGTCATTAGAATCCTCCTAGATTGTTGTTTGTTATTTTACTTCTTTTCTTTAGTTCATGAAACCCTTCCAAACTTGATTGTCTAGCTTTTGATCGATAGAATTGTTGATACTCGATTCTCCGTCCCTGTGGGAACGATATTCTTACTGCACCGATACAGCCGTGCGCTTGCGGTGATAGCAACAGGTAACTAGGTCAACTATCTGTGAGTGTTCCCTCCTAGAGTAATAGGAAAGGCTCAACACATCCAAGTGATCAATAGAATTTTTTTGAGCCATTAGATCAATAATTGGAACTAGACTCTCGGGTATGAACTACTATTTAATTCTTTCAGAAAAGGGGATTAGCATGACTCCCACCACTTGTCATGGCTTTTGATCTTTTGACTTAAGCATTGTAGGCGCCCAAATTAGTAAAGGCTAGTGGATTAGCTTTCTTCTTCACATGGATAGGGACAAATGTCCAGTGGTGGCTATTCTGGTCGAACTTCCTATGCTACAAGGGCATCTTGTTGCCCATTTGCAGTAGATGAATTGTTGGATTCATTAGCAATTGTGGTGGCACCGCTTGAATGCTTGTAGGGTTTCCGAAAAGCTAGCAAATGTTTGAGTAAAATTGACTGCAAGTTGTTGGAGTGGTAGGAGTTAATGTATTACTTGGCCAACACTTACGGGCAAATGGAGCAAAAGCAGATGCTAGAATTTCCTCCGGTGAGGTTTCAAATGCAATGGTAGAACACTAATCTAGGAAGCTGGGATCCATAGAGACCGGCCCTCCTAGCGCTAATCCAACGTGGATCAAAATTACCATGTGTAGATGAACCCACAAATCTACTTAATCCATTTTGTCTAGATAGATCAAATTTCTAGAACTTGTCTTTGTTCTCAAGTGATCTACTAGCAAGATGAAGGTCTGAGGGATTCAAAACATCCACCCTCTGACCTTAAAGTCAGATTAAGTAAGGGTATAGGAATAATTAACATAGTTTTAGCTAATCAATTGTTACCAATCTCTCATATGGTTTAAGAGTATTTATACTCATATCAGAAGGAACCTTTAGTTGTTTAGAGCTTGATCTCATCATCCCTTTGGTCATTTTCATCCTTTAACAAGTTGTCGTGGGGTTTGTGGTTTGATTCCCGGTGAATCTGATAATCTTGCTCAACTTGTGCATTAGGTGATTTACTTTCTTGGGAACTTCTCTTCATGGATGTTTCTTTTGGCTTAGGTCTAGTGAACTTAGTCTTCTAGCCATTGAAGGTCTAAATGGTTCTCCTTATCTTTGTCAAGTATAAATTCAGGTCTTAGTTGCCCTCTCCTCCCTGAGAACTTAGTTTCTTAAGAAGTTTTTCTCCTTGAGAAGCCTCTGTGCCTAGAAATTTACCTTTTGAAAAGTCTCTCTTAATAACTGTTTCCTGAGAAGTCTCTCCTGAAAACTTCCTGAGACGTCTGTCATTAGAGATCCTAGCTTTTCCCAAGAATTGACTAATTAGTCACGTCTCAACGGAAAAAAATCTTAAGCGGGGTACCCGCTGAAGTGAGATAAGCGGAGGTAGAACTTTTCCACTTAGAACTTTTCCCTGCAGTGAGAAGTTCTACCTTACCTGTGAGAAAGAAAGTTTAGTAGATGATAGTGGCCCTCAATTGTTCAACCAACTCTTCTCATGATAGTATATCACCATTATTGCATATAAATTGAAGAAAACTTGCAAGCAAATAAAAATATCGACCAAAAACATGAAACAATTTTTAATTAAGAACCCAGAACTCAGAAAATACAGTGAATACCTATAATTGTGTTATGTCATTTGTTTTCATATAGACAGACCCACATGAGTTTTTACTTAAAATATTTGAAAAATTGAATGCTTAATAGTTTTCATATTATCATTTTATTGAAAATTATAAACTACAAAATGAGCTTAGAAACACAATTTTATATTTCCTCGTTCTCATTTGTATCCTCTTTCCACTAGGGATGTTTTTAATTTTAAAGAAAAGAGTTTTTTATTTTGGATACCACCTAATCCTAATTAGATCACCAGAAGGAGTATAATAATAATATTTTTTTGACAAAATAATACAGCATGATTTCCCAAGAATTATATTGTAAATTCAGGGACCAAATAAAAAAAAAGCTTATGGACCACATCAACAAAGGTGTTTTATGTATGGATAGTTTTGTGTGATTGAACTTTATTTTACTTTTAACCATCTATGCTTTTTGCACAAACGACACTAACTCTATTAATTAAAATGTTTTACTATTCATCCTGTCTTTTTTTTAGTTAAAGATGCAATAATTTACCATGCTTGTGTAGGTATTGACTATTTGTCAGTTGCTGCTTATGATGATCTTCTCCCTTCCCATCTGGTTTTTCTCAAAAGCCGGGTATGTGAAATTTTCCTGGACACCTCACTAATCGTTTACTACCTTTTCTAAATTGAGTTGCTTTAATCACAGTTTTAGTGGAACATGCCAGAAGGTTGCACATTTATGATCACTCATCTGCACGCTTTCTTTTCTGAATATGAGAGATGCTTTAATCACATGTTTAATTGAACATGCTGGAAAGATGTACATTTATGATCACCCATGGTCACACTTTTATTTCTGGCCTTTGCTTGGTTTTCCTTGAAGGAAAAAAATCTTGGTAAATTATTTGCTTATTTTTTTGGACAATATATGCTAAATCCATTGTTTGAGGTAAGATCTTTTTTCCCCAAAATGTTGTGCTTGGGGGCAATACAAATCTTGAGACATAACTTGTTATGTTATTAGATTTATCTTATGATTCTGCGCATGACTTTATCTATCAGGCGAAATGATTCTCTCTTGTGCCTACCCAATATTTCCTATTTTAACACATGTTCACCAGTAAATTTTCATGATTATGCATTAATGAATCACCATCAGTTGCCCTCCATGTATTATTCTTATGTGACAGAAATCAAAATTGTGCAGACACTTAGCCCTGCACTTTGTTATGTCAACCGAGTCATATTTCAATCCTGTCATATACTAATCAAACTTTTCTTTTAGAATGTGGATATGTCCCACAAAATTATCTAGTTGTGAACTTATTCACTACCCGATCCTTGCAACTCATGGTGTTCATGGACTCATTGTAATATTTTAATATATGCACATGAAGTCATGTGTACGTATGCACATGGAGTCATGTGTTCATGAAGTTCTCTTGTTTGTGAAGTATTTTGTTTGCAATATGTTAAGTGTTAAAGCTTATATAAGGCTTCCATTGTAACTGAGAAGATAAGGTTCGATGAATTTAAATTCATGTGAAATGTTGTCTTCCTAAGTTATCTCCTTCCTCTCTTCTTCTCTACCTCCCTCTCTCTATTTGATTGACTTTTTAGTGAACTTCTAATCCATATTGTTACGTCAATTTGTCCAAATCATTGCCAAATGATCCTATTGCTTCAATGTCGAGTGATATGTTAACTCGCGACCCATCCAATTCATTGAGTGATTATTGAAATCCTCTGCCCAACTCATCAAACCATTGAAGACTCTATCATCATGGAAACGTTTTCTCAATTATTATATGGTGATTTCTTAACTTTCCATATATAGAGACAGAGAATATAAATGACATCTCTTATAGTCAATGACACCAAAGGGATCTTAAATGAATGGAATTGGAATATAAATAAAATATAATAAAATAGAACCACTTTGAGGTTCCTATGAAATGAGGCATGGAATGGAGCCTCTATGAAGTTCTGGAAGTTACAAAGGAAGCTTCGATCGAACGGGTGATAGTCAAGTTTCTGTTACTTTGCTGACTGACTATATCTTTGGCCCAGTGATCCAAGTAGCATTCTTGATTGACTGAGTAATCTACTTCCTATTACCATGTTCAAGTGACATTTCTATTTCGACGAGGTGCTACATTGCTATACTCTATTGCTTATTGGTTGAACCTATTTGAAGTTGTATTCCCATTAACTTTCCCGCTTGGTGAGTTTTATGTCTATTAGTATATGTTGTCTTTCTGCATTTTTCTGGTGGCTGCACAATCAAGGTTTTATATCTTGTGTAATTGATTTTCGGTTATGCTTTTGTTGATGTTCATCCCCTTATTCTCACTTCTAGCATCCCTTTTGCTTGTCTTTGTGTCCTATGTTTTATTTATTTGTTTGACATCACACTGCCCACATATAATTTATCCTACATCTATTTGGTATTAACCGACACATGCCTCCTATGCTACATCACTATCGTATCAGTGCAATTTTGGTCATATTGTCTCCTGAACCATAATTCTAAATTTATAACCATGTTCACTTTTTTTAATCTGCTTTGTTTTTCACTGCACTTTCTTTTTGTTCTTTTTTTTTATAAATAAAAAGGCAACTAGATCAAGCATCGATGGCCAACCCACACCCTGTAACCCTCCTGAACTAACCACTATCTATGATTACTAGATTGACTTGATAGGCTATTTAAATACGGAAATGGATGCATATAGCTCTCTTATTAGCTATATTGATGGTTGCTCTGAGCATGTCAAGAATCTCTTAGAAAATCTTAGAGCCCCTCAAGTCTCCACCGACTGGTCAACTATGGAGATGCAATCTCAGCTTTACGTAGAAGACTTCTTGAGGAACCTAGCTGTAGACCACCGACTAAGAGAGCTGAGTCAATTCAAGAAAAAAACATGACTAGGAATTTGCCAAATCCTCTACATGAGGATGGGGGCATCTTGCGGTTAGTTAAAGTAAACCTGACCGCCTTCAATAGGAACCTTGACCCACGGGTGTAGCTCACAATACTGAACAAATATTTCTATTAGTGCCCGATGCCAAGGAACCACTAGGTGAGCTGTGTGCACTTACTATTGATGTTAAAATTCACTTTGAGTATTCCAATTTTTCCCCCTTTGATTAATGCGGTGAAATGGAACTTACACTAAAAGAGAAGTATGCACCTCGATACTTGTATAATAGACTATGAGAGCGACTTAGTATCCACCAAGGACAAAACATTTTCACTGATTACATGACTCAATTTGATGAATTCAGGATACACTATGATCTTCCATAAGGCCTTTAGTTTACCTAGAAAGGATTCAAGAATAGACTCCTGAGTCCTGACCACCACCCTCAACAAAAAAAAAAACTCACTCCAAATTAGAAGTATGAGTTGATGCCTCACACCACTAACTTTCTGGAAAATGCCTTCCAATAAATGTGTAACGTCAAGCATGATCTCAAAGCTATATATTAATAATCTATCATCATCCTAATAGCTCAATGACCCGTTGAGTTTGCATCCTAACCATAGAGAAGCCTAATTTGGCCAACACAACTATCCAAGGGATTGACTAAGGTAAGGTCATTGCTTATTTAGATATTTTAAATCCCCACTATTTCAAGTTGGCTATTGCTAATTTGAACATTTGACCAAGCCATTTTGCAAGTCTACCACATCATTCAAAAATAAGTCAATGCTAACTAGCCAAACTTTCCATTTAGAATATGACGGGTTGTGAACTAGTCGTTGCCAAATCTTTACAACTCATATTATTAGTAGATGGATTATAATATTTTGTAAGGAATTTTATTAGAGAAAAATAAGTAAATAGTTGGCTCTCTATGAACATATGCTTCTTACAGCACACAAAAGCCTCAGCACCGTAAGTTTCACTATGCAGGGGTGTTGCCGGTTCATTAGATGAGTGTATTATGTGCAGGACCAGTCCAACTTGGAAGGTGTACTCCAGGCGTGGGCCAAGGAAAGGAGGGGGGCCAAGCAAGGCCCAAGCCCAAGCCCAAGCGGAAAGAGGGGAGAAGCTGGATTTGGGGAGTGGAGCGAGGGGAAAGAGGGGTACCAATTTTGGGTTGGTTTTTTTTATCTAGGTACTCATCGGCGTCGAATGACTTGAGGAACGATCGGTTTTCGATCATAACAGTGGTCTGACCTGCCGGATACGACTAGGAAGGAATAGTAGATGAAACTATTTCGTCACTGATTGAGAAGCAGACAAAACTTTATTTTTATTGTTGATTGAGGAGCGGCTGACAGGATCTTGCCTGACGAGAGGGGAACGCAATGCGTGTTCCTCCAAGGCGTCAGGAGCTGGAGGCAATCAAGCATCTTGAGGCGCTGAAGGTTACAGGCAACGGAGAGTATTTGTGAAGCGTTACACCATGGCTGGTGCGGTGAAGCAGGCGACGGCGATGACGTCCGTCAACAGGCACGGACGAAACCATAGTGTACGGTCTTCGGCGAGGAGGTGCGTTTGAATGTTCCCAGGTGACTGGAAGACTAGACACAGTGGCAGCTTTTGTTTGGCTTTGGGGGTTGGCGGACGAAGGGGAGAGTGGACAAGTGACCCTCATTCCGCATGGACGAGCGTGAAGCAGTGTCTTGACATGTGATAAGGATGGCTTCGACGCGTTTAGATGTGCGTTTTGAAGCTCTGGAGAAGACCATGGCTGAGCTCCTAGCTGGGGAGGAGAAACGACGGATAGGGGCGGCAATCAATGAGCAAAGGAAAAAATCGGCTGAGGATGATCGTCGAAAAATGAAGGACATGGCGGAGTTGAAGATGTTCGTAGCAGTGATGAAGGGGAAGATGCCAGAGGGGAATGGAGAACCTTTGGCACGGAGCAGGGAGCAAGTGCGATCACCCGTACAACCTGCGATGGGAGTGAAAGCCACGGTTTGGAGAGATGAACTGATTCGGATATCAGAGGAAGAGCAGTCCATTGGAGCTGCTTGAGATGGAGAGGGCACCTAGAGAAGAGGAATGGGTACCACAGATGAACATCTAACTAATGTGCCGAAGGGTGGAATTACCGATGTTCGACAGCACCGATCCCTTGGGATGGATTCTTTGAGCTGAACAATACTTTAAAAGGATGTGGCTAGATCTCACATGGGAAGTTTTGAAGGAAGAGATGGTGGAATGATTTAGTGAATGCAGCGCTACTAACCCGTTTGAAATGCTGGCCTCCTTGCAGTAGGGTTCTAAATTTGTAGATGAGTATGTTAAAACTTTTGAAGGACTTGTTACACGAATACCGAGGCTGGTATATGGGGTATTTTTTGAGTGGCCTCCAAGAAGATATTAGAATGTGGGTGCGTATACTCTCGCCACCCATAGTCAGAAAGGCTATACAGTTAGCTCAAATTTTCAGGAAGTTTTTTTATGGAAAAGAGCATCACATCTGTTAGTCTGGAGGGTGGGAGGGGGAAAACATGGATCCTTTCATTCTACAAGGTCAAATATGCTAGAAGCGGTAGCACGAACTAGCTGGGGCCGACGAGGACCAAACAGAAGAGATCTAGATGGTGACGTAAATAAGGGTAAAGTGATGGGTAGTACGATGTCGACAGGGTAGCAGGACTGGATCTAGCCGCCCTCGACAGCAGTGGGAAAGGGGGGTAGGATGTAGAGAAAATGAAGGAAGTAGCTTGGACAATAGAACCAAGGGTAGCCATTCATTATCATACTAGGACTTCAAGACCAAACAAGAAAAAGGGTTATGCTTTAGATGTGATCAACCGTATCACCCTATGCTTCGATGTGCCAATAAGAATCTTAGACTTATGATCCTCATAGAGGATGAGGAAGAGGAGGACATGGAAGAGAAGGGAGATGAAGGAAGTAAAGGTGAAGCTCATGCTTTTGAGGGAGGCAAAATGATCAACACCAATATGGAGATATCATTACAGCTTGTAGGAGGAATTTTAGGTCCCTAGACATTAAAATTGATTGGCAGGGTAGAAAGAGTTGATATTGTGGTAATGATTGATAGCGGTGCCGCCCATAACTTTGTTCAGACCAGTTGGTGAAAGAGTTAGGGATGAAGATTGGTCCAACCCTTTCTTTTGGGGTGCAGTTGGGAGATAGTGGGAAGGTGCTAACTTAAGGATATTGTCCATAACTTTAGGTGAGATTGGTTGAACAGGTAGAGACCATCGATGCTTATTTGTTTGGCCTAGGTGATGTTGACTTGATTCTAGGAGTTTACTAGCTTCACACACTAGGGGAAATAAAGGGCTGATTGGGATCACTTGTATTTATAGTTTCAAAGGGGCAGCAAAGATGTGACTTTTGAAGGGAGCCCAGCTTTGACTCGATTGCAGGCTTCTATCAGAGAAATCGCTCACTTGATTGAGGTAGAGTATGGAGGATTGTTGTGGGCAATTCAAGTCATAGATAGCGAGTCAGTTGGCAAATTCCCGTTGGACAACCAAAATGAATAGTTACAGCGAGTACTTCGTGGGTTTCTCAAGGCCTTCCCCGAGCCAACTCACCTACGCCCTCTAGATCGTCGGATCACGCCATTCCAATCAAACAAGGCGAAGGACCCGTACGAGTATGACTATACTGATATGCCCATAGCCAAAAAGGGGAAATAGAGAGACTAGTTGAGGAAATGATGACGGCAGAAAAAAGGATGGCAGCTGGAGGTTTTGTGTGGATTATTATGCCTTAAACGAAATCACTATCTCTGATAAGTGGACCATCCTAGTGATTGAAGAACTATACAGTGCATTTTATTTTTCCCAAGATTCGAGTGCGCGAAGAGGATGTGCCTAAGACAGTATTCACGACACACGATGGACACTATGAGTTTCTTGTAATGCCATTTCGGTCAACGAATGCTCCATCTACTTTTTAGGTCACCATGAATGATGCCTTCTGACTCTACCTACGTAAGTTTGTCTTAGTTTTCTTTGATGATATTTTGTACAGCGGCACGTTGGAGGAGCATACAAGACATTTAGAGTAGGTGTCACAGGTGATGGAGGATTAGAAATTAGTAGCCAACAACAAAAAAAAATGTCAGTTTGGTCCAAAACAGGTAGAGTATTTGGGGCATATCATTAAGCCGGGAGTGGCTATGGACCTAAAAAAGGTTAGGACTGTCCTCCGGTGGCCGACTAATCACTCAGTCAAGGAAGTGAGGGGCTTCCTAGGATTGACAGGTTACTGCCACCAATTCGTAAAGGACTATGGCAAAGTGGCTAAACCTTTGACAGAACTATTAAAGAAAGGGGTTTCATTGGGGTCCCGAGATTCAATTAGCTTTTGAACAACTGAAGTCCATCATGACGACTGCCCCAGTGTTAGTTCTTCCTGACTTTCAAAAGGAATTTACTGTGGAGTGTGATGCGTTTGGGAGAGGGGTTGGTGCGGTGCTAATGCAAGAAGGGAGGCCTGTGGCCTACTTTAGTAAAGCTCTTTCAGATAGGAACTTAGCAAAATCTACATATGAAAAAGCGGCATTGGTGCTTGCGATGCAACACTGGAGACCCTATCTTTTAGGTCAACATTTTCAAGTTCTTAACGATGAAGGCATTGTGTCATTTGTTACAACAGAGCATTATTACCCCCGATCAACATAATTGGTTAGCCAAACTACTGGATATGACTTCGAAGTAAATTATAAGGTGGGAAAGACTAATCAAGCTGCTGATGCGTTATCGCGTAGCCCGAGGAATTGAAATTGAAGGCCGTCTTGCGCGCTAAGGCCGGGTGTGGGGAAGGTGCAACAGGAGGTGCAGCAAGATCCCAATGTAGCAAGATCCCAACATGAGCCGAATCATCCAGGATCTAGTGAGAAACCCTCAAGCACATCCACCTTATAGCTGGAAAGGGGACAATTGTTATATCAAGGAAAGGTTGGTCATTCTGGCAAAATCTCCCTAGGTTCCGGAGATCCTCTAGGAGTTTCATTGTACATTTATAGAGGGACACTCAAGGGCACATTGGACCTACAGACGATTAGCTGGAAATGTTTATTGGCCTGACATGAGACATGACGTTTACCAATCCGTGGCTGAATGCGGAGTTTGTCAGCAGCAGAAATATCATTCTTCATGACCAGCAAGCTTACTTCAACTATTACCTATACCTGTAGCCATATGGGAAAATATCGCTATGGATTTCATCACTGGCTTGCCAAGATCTAAGGGCATGGACGCCATCCTAGTTGTGGTGGATATGCTGTCTAAATATGCACATTTTTTTCTCATTCGGCATCCCTATTCAGCTAGTTTGGTAGTAAATATCTTTATGCGTGAGGTGGTATGTCTGCATAGAATACCTCGATCTATAGTGATTGATCGAGAACCCGTGTTCATCAGCCATTTTTAGAGAGAACTCTTCAAACTATAAGACACAAATCTAGAGATGAGCTCTTCGTATCACTCTAAGACAGATGGACAGACAAAGGTACTTAATAGATGTTTGGAAACTTACTTGCGTTGTTTTGCATCTGAACAACCACAAACGTGGGCACGGTGGTTGCCCTGGTCTAAGTATTGGCACAACACCAACTTTCACATGGCTACTGAAAAGACCCCATTTGAAGTAGTGTATGGGTGGCCTCCACCCACCTTGTTGAGATTTGTGCCTGGGAAGTCTCACTTGTGGAAGCAGTGTCACATGAATTGTTGGACAGAGATGAAATTATACGTCAATTAAAATGCAACTTGACTAGGGCATAACAAGAATGAGCAAATACGTAAATGCCAAGCGTCGTGATGTATCATTCAAAATCGGGGAATTTGTTTGTCAAGCTACGACCACACCACCAACAAACGATCGCTAGAAGAGTGAACGCCAAACTTGCTGCTCGTCACTATAGACCACTCAAAATCTTGCACAAAATAGGAGAAGTAAAATATCGTCTAGCGCTGCCAACATGTTCACGCACACACCCAGGGAGTGGTACAACTTGGAGTGTTTTTCATGTATCATAGCTAAAAGAGCTCTCGGGGTCCAAGGCATGCTGGTACCATTCCCTCCTGACTTGGAAGTAGAATCGACCACAATCAACTATCCGAATACCATCCTAGCTCAATGTCAAGTAAGGGAGGCGGTTTAGTTAATTAATGGTTGATACAAGGGTCTAATAAATTATCTTAAGAAGCAACTTGGGAAGTGGAGATGATCCAAGGACAGTTTCCAGAGTTTGTCATTAGTTTTGGAGACAAGACTACTTCCGAGGAAGGAGTAACTATTATGTGTAGGCCCAGTTCAACTTGGAAGGTGTACTCTAGGCATGGCCTAAGGAAAGGAGGGGGGCCAAGCAAGGCCCAAGCCCAAGCGGAAAGAGGGGAGAAGCTGGATTAGGGGAGTGGAGCGAGGGGAAGGAGGGGGTACCAATTTGGGTTTGGTTTTTTTGGCTGGGTACTCGCCGACGTAGAATGGATTGAGGGACAATCGGTTTTCAATCGAAACAGAGTGCTGTAGACGTTTACTATTATCAGATGCGTGCTTTCCACACTTAGGTACTTGACATTCATCTGCATTAGAAAATTCACATCCTCCACTATTAATATTGGACAAGTTGCAAGATACGTTAGAGATTGGACAATATGTAGAATATCCGGTCTAAAATTTTTATCCCCCTTCCTCTTGGTTCGATTGCCTGCCCAGGAATTTGATTTCATGGTGAACTTCTTTTCTACCTGTAAATTTAATGATGGAACATATGGGGATTTATTATGCATGTCTTGCCAGCTATATTTCTGTAATGCTGGCAATTTGCTGCAAGAAAAATGCTCTAATTTAAAAATATAGGATGCGGTATGTGGACAAAAAAAGCCCTTAATTCAAGTTGGCTCCTTGTGATCGAGATGTACCCTGTGAAGATTCTTCCAATACACCAAATTCTCTGGAGGATTCTTTGTTATTGAGGATTTATCCTTAAAAAAAATATCCATGCAACTGATATAATGTGCACTTACAAGGCCATTGTAGTTCAAAGAAAAAGGACCAAAGTTCAGAATAATTCAGGTATTTTCATGTGTCACAAGGGAAGTTCTATCACAATTTCTTCTATTGCAATCTTGCATTAGACCGGATATCTGCAGCTGCTTATTAATTTTTTTTTTAAAAAAACACGCTGCTTATTAATTCATTTATGTATTTTGTTTAGGAGATAATTCTTGTGGAAGCCTTAAAACTAGATAACGTCAAGGCTGGCTTGTACAACTTGCACTGTCTACCTCTCCGATTACGTGGCTCAGAGGGTTCGCCAATCAGGTGTATTCTAATCAAGCAGTAATCATAATGACATTCACGAGGCACCAAGTGTCTGCAGATCTGACGCGTTCTTGGTGAATGTTACTAAAGGAGTTCTCTTCCGCTGTTGCAAATCTTGTTGCAGATAAGATTTGAAAGAGAAGCTTAATTATGCAGACATAAACATGACCATTTCCTTCAGCACTAATGTTGAATAAGGCATATGATTGTAATCTCTGGTTTGCCTGATATGAGATACAACTTTGTGATTGCAATCTCTAGTTTGCCTGATATGATATACAACTTTGATGTAGGTAAATGTGTCTCTGCATGGTTTCACAGTTCCATCATCTCGGACCACCCTCATCAATGACCATCGGCCAAATGACCATCGCCATTGATCTTAACAAAGACAAGTCAGAAGTCAAAGCTGCCACTCGTCCAATGTACAGGTGGCTAACTTGCTTGGCCTGCCCGCAGGGAGGTAAATTTGTATGTGCATGGTTTCACAGTCCCATCATCTCTGACCACCCTCATCAATGACCGTCGCCATTAATCCAAACAAAGAAAAACCATAAAGAAGTCAAATTTGCCACTCGTCCAACGTAAAGGCTGTGGGCACAGCCCTCTCTGGCCATTTCTATAGGAGTTGTGCCAAACATGACATAATTAAAAACAGACCATGCCACAACATGATAAGACATGAGTTATGCTTGGTGTCAGACCCGGTTCAACCGGTCCGGCCCAAGCCCAGGCCCACAGCTGATTACAAGCCCAAATCAAAGAGAAGCTCGGTCAAATAGGGGTGTTGACCCCAAATCGAGACACGCGGCATCTCTACCGCGTGCGCCAAGCACGGAAGGAGGGCGGCGGGCGTTGTCTTCAGCGGGAAGCTCGTCCCCGCGTGCGTCGGATGCGAATGGCTGCAGATGTTGCGGACGACTCGGGCGACGGGTTCTCCAGACAAGCACAAGGGACGAGCGAGAAGCGGAGCTTGATGGCGGCGACGCGAGCTCTTCCCGAAGCTTCCAGACGCAGCGAGGGGAGCGTGGCGAAGCGGGGTTTTCGGATGCGGGGGACGCGGGACGTCAAGGCGGCAAGCTTCGTCGTTAAAAGCTGCAACGGGCAGTAGCGATGGAGGGGAGAGATCGATCAGCACCTTCGACCATCGACCATCAGGAAGAGAGCTTTGGGGAAAGCTTGAGTGGTGAGTGGTGAGCGGCGAGCGATTTTGAGGGCGAGATCGATAGAGCTTTGTAGCCGGCGTCTAGGGAGACGATCGGCGAGGGAGGGATAGAGGGCACTGGCGACGGGGGTCGCCGGCGACTGTGAGGAGATTTTGTAAGCTTTACCGGACGATTGAATAAAACTTCCTCTTCTTCACCACCCTCCCCTGTCCATCGACGCGGCGGCGTTATCCTTGGGGGGTTCTGGCAACGATCGGTAGTAGCTGGTGGCTGTCGACGGCGAAGAACGAAGGCGGCGCGGGTGGCGCTTGAACCAGACGACGGGCGACATCTGATTTGGCGAAAATCGTATTGGATTCGGGTTTCGGCGCGGCGTTGACGATTGACCGATCAAAATCTCAATTTTGACCCAAGTGAGGTATATTTTAATTTAGGGTTTCGGTTTCCTAAATTAGGGTTAGGGTTTTTGTGCGAACTTGTAATTTGGGAATAAAATTCAGTCGAGGAATTAGGGTTTCCTATTTGTGTGAGATTTTGGGTCGAAAACCCTAGATAGTTGCATTTCGGTGTTCCGTCGGATAATCCTGAGACAACGGTTAAGCACTGTTTTCAGGCCGATCTGATCGGGGCGTGACACTTGGCATAGTATGACTTCTCAAAATCGTGGCCTCACTTGGCATGTTGTCATGGGTTAGATTGCTATCGGATGTTGACTATGACCTAAGTATTGGAGTTACCTTTGAGTGTATACTAATGCCTGTGTAACATTTTACATCGATTGCAAGGTGTTTGATGAGATATTTGAGTGACACCAACTTTTGTGAATAGTTATATTTTGGTTGTGTACTTAGTAGATACTTAGTCTACTAAGTTAGTAGAGTCTAGTTATGTGTTAGGGGTAGGTAAGATTATGATTATGTAAAACTTATGTGCTTGAGGGCTTAGAATGTTTAAAATTAGCTTACCAAGTCATAGGGAAGTCCTCTACACACGCATGATACTTAGTAGCATATGGGTATTATTGGAGGGGTGAAGGTGCTTGTTTAAATTAAACCTCATGACAACTCTTGAATTTAAATTTGAAGGTTATATGCTTTTTACCCTCCCACCAAAGTCCTTGAGTTGGTGTCTTTTGTAATTATTACCTTTTTTTTAATAAAATATGGCAGGATGTTCAATTAGGTCATTTCACCAAGAATTTTACTTTCCGTCCTTAGAAAAACTTTGTATTGTCTTGTATGCCTTGCATTGTGTTATGTTGCTTTTATTCTTGCTACTATCTTGTGGGAATAGTTGATCACGACTCTTAAGTTCAAAGAGTGTGGTGAACTGCATGGATTTTATACACTCAAAAAGTACGTCTGTGATAAGTGGTATCAGAGTGAACGATCAAGATAACACAATGTCGACTTATAGGGAAGGTGAATAAGACATGGATATACCCAAAGCTTTGACCTTGGATGAAATGGTGGAGTGACATAGAGGACATAGGGAGTAGCTCATGAACGTTGGGGGTCAACTCAGGATAATGGAGGAGACATTGTTAACAATACACGCAGATGTGGAATGCATTGTGGGGATTGAAGCCCTGCACGCAAAATTGACTTCTATGATGGAAAGGCTTGAAAATGACACTCATAAGGCCATCCAACACCTCTACCCAAATCAAGGACTTAATGGCAAGGGTATTAGTGCTTACCTGAGCGGTGCATGCAAACAAGGGGGATGCTTGACCTCAACATACACTAATGAGAGTACCTAAACCACAGTACTATGATGGCACTCGAGATGCTAACTTGAGAATTTTCTATTTGATGTAGAACAGTACATCCTTATCACTTGGCCTTGCTCAGAGTCTCAAGGTGGCTACAACTACATGGTACTTAATAGGTGGTGCCAAGCTGTGGTGGCACACTAGAGTACAAGGTGGGGGCCAACAACATAGCGACATGAGAAGACCTCATAAGAGAGTTAAAGATTTAATTTATGCTTAAGAGTGTTAGCTACATGGCTAAGTGGAAGTTGTAGAATCTCCAACAATGGAGTTATTAGTTGAAGGGCAAGGAGCTAGTTGGTGAGAGTCAACAAACCCAACAATGGAGTTCTCATGGCAATAATTGGTGAATCCAACAATAGAGTTATAATCAAAGGAGACAAAATAAAAATTTCACTCAAAGGAGACCCAATAAGTGTAATCTATATGGAGGCGGACATTGAGAAAAAAATTATCCCCAAAAGTAAGCTTTTCATGTATAAGTAATAGAGAGATCTTCTATAGATGAAAAAAAAAGCCAAGGTGTAAAACCATTCTTATAGAGATTCAGATGACTCATTAGAGGATGATTGACCAAGGCAACCTACGATGGTTGTGGTGCGATTACTCAATGTGATCAAGGCTCAAGTGGGGGAGTTTAAATCAAAGAACAAACATTGAGCAAATCTTAATGAGCTAATGTACATTGCGATCAAACTCAATGGACAAAAGATGATCGATTTTGGAGAAATTCATAACTTCATTCCAAGGAGGAAGCAACTAAGTTAAACCTTAGCATGGAGAGGAGTTCAAGCCAGGTCAAGGTGGTGGACCTAGAAACAAAGTGAATCTTTATCGTAGCCACAGATATTCCAATCAAAGTTGGTGATTGGAGTGGAAAGACTACATTTATGATGGTGCCCTTAGATTAATTTCAAGTCTTCTTGGGGATGGAGTTTTTGCAATCGACACAAGTGGAGTCGATGCCATTCCATGACACCTTTTACATAATGGGTGATGAGAATCCTTACATGGTCCCAACGAGTTGGGTATCATACACCTAAGGATGGGCTAAAGATGCTTTCAACTATACAATTAAAGAAAGAAGATAAGAAAAATACATCAAGACTACAATAATCAAGTTGGAACCCAATGCTAAACACCCAACTCAACCAGTATATTGACTCAATCCAATCGAGCTAGTGGAATGAAAGAAACAACTCAATGAGCATACAGAGGGAGGACCAATTTGGAACACTAAGTCCCACTTTGGTGCACTAGTGCTCCTTTATAAGAAGCAAGATGAGATCATTGTGTAAGATAACCAAGTGACTTTGTCAAGGCATGATAAACAAGTGGAGCAATGTTTCATGAAGCAACTTAGCTCAGCCCATCTTTCATGGATAAGGCAAGCTGAGCCCTTGAACCAATTGCAGAATATCCACTATGTAGAGAATAAAGACGGACTCATAATAAACACTAGCTCAAGTTAGAGTTAAGGCATCACTGAGGGCATCGACGGTTCAAGTGGGGGAGAATGTCACAGGTTGATTTTTATTCGGTGTCATCGACCATGACCCAAGTGTTGGAGTCAAGTTTTGAGTCTATATTAGTATAATGTTTTGTGTCGACTACAATGTGTTTGATGAAATATCTGAGTGACACCAACCCTTGAGAATAGTTGTGTTTTGGTCATGTACTTAGTATATACTTAGTAGAGTCCAGTTATGTATTGGGGCATACAGGAACTAACATGATTATGATTGTATAAAACCCATGGTCCTTAGGGGCTTAGAATGTGTAAATTCAATCTACCAAGGCCTTGGGAAGTCTTGTATACATGCGTGGTACTTAATAGTATCTGAGTATTATTAGAGAAGTGAAGGTATTTGTTTAAATCATACCTCAGAATTACTCTTGAGTTTAAAACTAAAGGTCACACACCTTTTGCTCTTCCACCAAAGTCATTTTGTTAGTGGCTTTTGCAATTGTTGCCTTTTTAATGAAATACAATTGGGTGTTCAGTTGGTTATTTTACCAAGTATTTTACTCGCCATTCTTAAAAAAACTCCATGTTGCCTTGTGTTGCATTGTTCTTTGTTGCATTCATTATTGTTGCTATCTCATGGGAACATTTAATCATCACCCTTAAGCTCAAAGAGTGGGAATCGCACAAACTTTATACACTCAGAAATTACATCTGTGACAACGTAACATGAATGGGCCATGGCCCAACTTGACGTTTCAAAATTAAGAAAAATTTTAAATAGAAAAAAATAGAAAAAGAAAAAAAGGGAAAAAAATTAAAAAAGGGAAATAAAAAGAAAAAATAAAAAAAATCAAGAAAGTCAAATATAAAAAAAATAAAGTATATGAAATAATAATAACACAGTTTTTAAATGATAGTTTTAGTGTTTTTTTTTAAATCAGATCCATTACAAGATGCCTATGCACTCACTCAATGGAGTAATCAACTCTAAGTAGTTTCAATTTTTATATTTTTATTTATTTTTGACTGAACTTATTAGAGTTGCCTTTGTAACTTCCACAATATTTACAGAAGAATAAGATCTACATAGTTATATTTTTAAAACTAACTCTTATGCATAATTGGTTCCACTAACACTTTCAGAATTTCGCCAAGTTGCTTGTTCTCACCCTAGCCGCTACTTGTGTCTAAATTCGTCTAAAGAAACTCTCGAAACCCTTCTAATTTTTTTTTCTTTTATAGTTTAATCAGTGTAGGACCCATCTAGGAAGGTTTCTTTAAAGTTTAATTAAGTTTTGACTCGATTTGAGGACAAATCGAAAAGAAAACCGAGTTGGGTGGAAGTCTTCACGGGCCATGAAGCGTTCACGGCTACTGCTGTGAATGTTTCTTTTAATAAAATTGCCTTTTGATCGCTATACATCGAGACATTCACGGCCCATGAATGAGTCACGGGTGCACACATGAAAGTCTCTACGAAGAATTGAACTTTGGTGCAGAACAGTTCCTTTGTGCAGCACGATACTCGCGGCCCGTGAAGGATTCATAGCTGTGACTGTGAATATCTCGTATGATCTTCGTTTGGCTTCAAATTTGACGTGTAGCTGATAGCGATCGCCAAGTGCACGGATTTATCGAAGTAATAAAAAAGATATCGTTCCCAACGAGGATTACGTAGTTAAGTACCAACTCTTCGACTTGTTTAAATCTAGGCAAAACAAATGAATGGTTGTGATGAACTTCTAAGCACGAACAATTCAAAAGCAGCTTTTGGAGGATTCAAGTTCTAAGAGAATCGGGATTTCTAGGTTTCACCACACTGACTATTATGAATCTTATAAAGATAACTCAATCAATAGAAAATATCTATCATGAAAGGAACTTTTCCTAATGTACATATCACCTCCTCTCGCAGTGTAATATGGTATTTAATTAAGTTAACTCCCTACTCTCGTGACAGTTAACCTAACTAAACCCATTAAGTTCTATGAAAAGCTGTTTAGATCCTTCAGACGAATCCAACCTACTCTCGTAATTGGATTTGAAGGTTCAATTGAAATAGATCGGACGTTGCGATTCACCTCTCAGTACTTCTCGCAACGTTTAATACGCAATTATACGCGGCCAAGGTAAATTACGAAATGAACACAACTTCAATCAAATCATGATAATAAATATGTATAAAAAGAGTATGAATAATGATTAATTCATAAAAGTCAGCAGGCTAAGCCCTTAATCCCGAAACAAGGATCTACTCACTCATGTTCTTGAGGAAATACATGTTTATGTGATGAATAAGCATAGATCTAGTAAAAATCGCAAAGAATTCACTAAGACAACAATAAAACTGGCTTCCCCTCGATCTGGAGATGAAGAGTAGAAGATCAATCGTTGCTTTTGCGTGAAATCTCGTCGAAATTCTGCTCGGAAATCAACTTTCGTCTCTTTCACCCCTGCTGATTGTGTTCGTCCGAAAAAACTCTAAACCCTTGAAAAATCTAATCTTTTATAGTTAGACCGGTTTGGAACCCATCAGTGAACGTTTCTGCAAAGTCTGGTTCAAATCCGGTTCGAATCAGTAGAGAATCGAGTGAAAAACTCGTCGGGCGGATGTTTTCACAATCCGTAACATGTTCACGGCCACGGCCGTGATTCTTTCTGTGTGTACAGGCCTTATGTCACAGAAATATTCATGGACCGTAATGGATTTATGGCTTCACCCGTGAAAGTTTCTGTGCATATCCATACTTAGCAGTTTTTTCACTCACTGCTCGAACTCAAAATTACGGTCGACCCAGAATTACGGCCAAGGCCGTAATTCTCGCGTTCTTCACTATTTCAACTCCAAATTTGACGTGTAAGCTCGTGATCTCATCGGGAATCATGCTTTGGCTTCAAAACTCGTGAAATCCTTCATTTTTTTTGGTGATTTTACCTATATTTTTATAAAAAACTAAGAAAAGTAAAGATTCCGTGCCAAATGAAGTAAAAACACCGAAATAAGCACAAAATCATGCAATTAAGCTCAAAAAATAGTATAAAATATAGGCAAAAATGTGGTGTAAATACAACGCATCAGAATACTCTAGACTTAAAATTTTGCTTGTCCTCAAGCAATACATCGATATAAACAAAGAATGTAAAGATAATGAACACTCATCTGTTCTACCTTCAATAAAGTTCTCAGTCTACATTTCAGGCAAGCAACTTTTCAGAACTTAGATAATTTAAGAGAAATCACAGTAGAAACAAACTGTCAAGAATTTACAACCCAAGAAAGATAAAATTCACAAGTCATGTTATAATGTTCATTCAACACATATCAAGAAATCAAATACTTTTTGGTTTAATAAATCTGCCTTAATCAATAAATAAAGATTTATTTCAAGTCATTTGGTGAAACTATAAATAAGAGATTTTTAATGCAATTTGGTCTTTAAACGGTTATATATCATAACATTGTTTAAAGTATACTGCACAGCAGTATAATTTAACTCATTGTCTCAATCATAAGTCAGGGGAATTTACCACTAAGCCCACAACTTTCTCTTTTTCTTTCTCTTTTTTTTAGACTTCAACTCATGTCTTCGGTACTACTGCCAATTTTTTGCAGTGCCAAGTAGAGGAGTCACACATTATTTTTTTTTCTGGAGAAAGCTAGCTAGTGTTAACTCATAACCTCATATTATGCAACTAGAGGAGTTTGAGAAAATCTCAAGGTTAAATATACATATCACCAAATTTCTATCCATAAAAATCACTATTAAATCAAAGGAAAATAAACTAAACTTAAAGTACAAGAATCATTATGCACATGTTGTTTAAACATACAACAATTCCTATGTAAATTTTATCAATGCCAGAATCGATCTTACTCAACAATTTAAGTTTTCATGAAGTCTCAAAAATTCTCTAAGTCATCAAATTAAAGGCCCAAAAATGTTTTCTAAGTGCAAAATTGAGGATAAAATGAATCTGATTAATCCTTAACAACCTTAAACATTCACCCTAGACTTAAATTGATGCATATTTATAAACATTGAATCAATGAAAGATTTCAGAAAATTTTTTGCAAGAGTTCTCTTTGTATTATTGGCGAAACCTTGTACAGTTATATCAAAAGTGTGAAATTTAACTCAGAAAAATCCGGAAAATATACCCATTCGAATATAATCAAATTTTACATGGTAATCAAGTCTCAAATGTCAAATGTCGTCATGTTTTATCGTTCAAATCATAGTTTACCATATCAAATTACTATTCACTCAAAATATCAAGGCATGTATCAAAATTAGTCTAAAATTTCACAAACTCATCAACCAAGCATCCAAAACCATCATAAAGCATCACAGTCACATGATGAATATCAAATATATACAAAACCATCCTATATGTATCAAGTTCAGCATCCCAAGGTCTAATACCATCATGAATGTACAATATCAGTCCTAATGTCAAACACCATATAATATCTAGATACAACACACACACATAAAGAAAACATAAAAACGTCGCGTGTAGTCATATCAGCATCAAATCCACTAAATCAAAGCTTGTGCACATCTTATATGTGAGATCTCATGCATAATATTAAAGAACTACTTCAAATTGCATGTAAAGAAAATAAGATACTCACAAAGCCTATCAATCTGTCTCCGTGTGCTCGGAGTCCTCCTCCTCGTCTCTAGTATGTTGTGTCGATGAAGGTGGGAGACGACACCGCAACAATTCCTCTATCGCGCGTAAAGAGTCGAGTGTCCTTGACTGTCCCTGCTCCAACCACGATATGTCGTCGCGCATCCTCCTCTGCTCAGCACGCATCTACTTTAGAGAAGGGTCTAGCCGTGCTGATGTAGATGGCCCAGCAGATGTAGATGGTCTGTCAGCGGCGAATGGCTCGACTGGAGGAATATGCCCTGAAATCCTCGGCGGTGATGGAGGTGAAGCTGCCTCTCTAGAACCTCCCCCATGTACGGTTCATGTTCGGCAGCCTCATTGTAATATCAGTGCCTCTGAACATCAGATGATACGAGCTCCCAAGCTTCGTGATCATCTTAATGGCTACGCCTGCGTCCATGTCAAGTCTGGGATTACCCTTTGCCTCGTTTAATCCCGAGGGGTCAAAACCGAGGGCAAGGGCAATAGTGGTAATCATGCCTCCCATCACGAGGACTCCTCTCTGCACTCTAGCAGCTTTATCCATTTGCTTCAGGAGATAGAATGGGGTGCTAAGGCGGAATCCAGTCAACATAGCCCATAAGAAAAATAGCTCTGAGAACCTGACCATGCCGTCGCTCTCTGCCCTCCCAAAAATAGTGTGTGCAAGTACTCGATGGACATATCTGAAAACTGGGTTGGAAAGATGTGTAGCTTTGGCGGTCCTAGGGTCAAATCTCCCCTCACTAGATATCTCCCGCCAAAATGTCCCCTCAAAGTACTCGTGTGGGCGATATCTGGTACCATCTGAGGGAAACCCAAATATATGACCAATCTGGTCCACTGTGAGTACATGATCCCGGTTCCCTAACCGGAACGCCACTCTCCCAAGATCACTGTCATCATAGTTACGTAATGTAATCTGGACAGAGCTGAAGAACACCAATGTAAGCTGAACATATGTGGGATGTCTCTGGTGATAAAAATCCTGCCACCCTATGTCCGTGAACATCCACTAGACGTCATCGAACAATCCTAGGGACTACAGTCTCTAGTCGTCCTAATATCTCGTGCTAAGTACTTCTCGAGTGGACATAGCACGATACCTCCTCTCTTGCTCCCTACTCCTATATCTGATCTGACGTGGGTAAGGAGTAAGCATAGGAGGTGGCGATCGCGCATGTCTCCTCTCTGGTATCTCAGGCTCTGGTATAGTAGGAGACGGCTCAGAAGATGAAGGCTCTGTGGATGCAGCAAGCAAATGTCCTGAGGATGGCTCAGGGGAAGGCAAGTGAATCTCAGGTGGTGCTGGCTCACTAACAACAGACGGCTCATGTACTACTGATGGAGAAGAGCGGAGCTCTGATATATCCACTGAAATCTCCAGTAAGCCTGCGAATATCTCCGAAGATTCATCCTCTGTATCTGGCAGTACTGGCGTAGCAGCCTCAGGGATAGGTAAGTCTCCCTGGGCTGAGGATGGTGAAGGGATCTGTGGAGTCTAACCGTATCATGTGGAGTGTCCACCTCCATAGTCTGTGTATCTGCAGGTGCTTCAGACTCTAATATATCCATAGGGGGCATAGGTGTGGTAGACTCCTCCACAATCATCGGAGTAGCATCAATGTGCATCTCTAATGAATGCTCCATCTCTACAATCGTAGGTGTTGGCACTGGGGATGCCATGGATGTCTCTACAGTCTCAATAACTGGTGATAAGGGCCTGGTGGCTCTCCTCCCCCAAATACTAGTAGCTCGACCGGTACACTTCCTAGCATACCATCTAGCGATCCTCTGATCGCGGCTCTCTGGCCTATCAGCAGGCCTCTCTGATATGATCTCCATCTCTGGAGAGCTCGCTGGCTCGGGCACTGCCGTCTGTGATGCACTGGGTACTAAGGATGTGCTAGGGGCTGAAGGTGTCCTCTCAATGTCAATCTCATCAAAAACACTTGGATACACCCATGGCGTATCGAAAGGAGGATATAAATTGAATGGTATCGGAGACTCCACGGCTGACATCTGTGCAAGCTCGAATCTCTCCGGGAGTACTCCGTGAACCATCTTATACCTAGGATATATAGGAGGGTACGGTCCTCGCACACTCTCCTTCCTCACCGCCCCATAGGGTCTGGTCCTCACTGATCTCCTCGGAGCCATAGTATCGATCAAAACAATCCAATATATGCAAATATAGCTCAAAACCGTGATGCAACAGTGACTATAAAGTCACCCGTGAAAACTCGGAGGAAAAATGATCCAAAAATCCGATCTAAAGCCCTCAAACTGATGCTAGAAGTATGCAAATCTAGTGCTGAGATTTAAAATTGAGTTTAGGAAGAGTTTGCTCACAAATCTGTGCAGAAATTGGGCTCCAATCAGTCGAAAACGAGTTCTGTGTGCGCTGGCGGATGAACGGCGTCTCGTCGTGAAATCCGGCAGAAATCCTGTGGATGATCACTGGAAAGCACTCGCTGGAAGTAGGGGAAGGTTCGTGGAAGGGTTTCGTCGCCGCTTATTTAAGGTCCTTAGCTTGACCAAAACAAAGTTCATCATCCTTCACGTGGATAGGAGGCGCAGTAAATAATAGGCAGTATTTGTTCTTCACGCCTTTCCAGATTGTTACATGGGTTTAACTTTAAAGCTTGATATAATTCTCATGTTCCATCTTTCTTCTTTTTGTTTCTCTTATAATTTGCCGAATATTCTAAGGGACGTCGATTAATTTTAAAAATATTTCCTTCATCGAATTTATCCTCCTTCACTTCAGGGGATCGATGGGAACTTGCAAAATAAAGCTCCTTAGCCTTTAAAGAAAAATCATAAACCAATTTGCTGTTATTTAAATTCAACGTTAACTTCTCATGCAACATATCAATTATAGCTCCTGTACTTGCCAAAAATGGTCTACCTAGAATAATAGGTGATTTAGTATCTTCTTCCATTTTAACAATCATGAAATCAGTCAAGATAGAAAACTTATCAATTTTAACAGATACATTTTCTAAAATTCCTAGAGGTTGCTGAATAAATCCATTAGCAAATTGAAGGCAAGTCCCAGTAGGTTTAAATTCTCCACTACCTACTTTCTCAATCATATATGAAGGCATCAAACTAACACTCGATCCTAAGTCACATAAAGCATTCTCAACAAAGAACTTACCAACTTGGCAAGGAATTAAAATGTCTCCAGGATCTCTTACCTTTGTTATTTCTATGTCCATACTTACCTGGTCGCCCTTTACCTCAGACTTTCTGATATCAAATTTTCCTTGATCTGCTCCAAATAGCCTCTGGGGAAAAGGGATTAGAGGAACATATGTAGGCGGACCTACATATTTCAACATCTCCCCTTTCTCCTCACTATTTTCTAATTCAGGAGTAATGTCCTCAAGTTTGTCCATAGAACCCTCGATAGATTTTCCAGGTGCGTCATTGTTTTTGCCACTCATAATAGTGACCGCATTGCAATGCTCTCTAGGATTCATCTCAGGTTGTCCTGGAAGTCTCCCTATGGGACTACTAGTAGAACTCGCTTGCTGAGCTATCTGGTTCTCTAACATCTTGTTGTGGGTAGCCAAAGCATCCACACGAGATGTCAGTTGCTTGACCGCATCAGCGAGGTCATCAGTGCTCTTTTACTGTTTCATAAGAAATCCCTCTAGCATGGTCTCCAAGTTTGACTTCTGGGGCTGTCCATATTGTCTTGATTGAAAGCCCGATGGTGGCCTATTATTCTGCTGGGAATACTGAGGAGGAACTTGCCCTTGATTGTTCTTGTAGGACAAGTTGGGGTGGTTCCTCCATCCTGGATTGTAAGTTGCAGAATATGGGTCATTCACTGGTCTATAATTGAAATTCCCCAAGGCATTAACTTGCTCCTGATTAAGATTTTCTTGAGATGAAGCAATAAACTGACAGTCAGATGAATCATGCCTGTTACACCACACACTTCACAGGAAACTACATTAACGACCACTGAGGGAAAGGAAAAAGAATCTAAGTTCTGTGCCAATGAATCTACCTTTGCCGTTAGAGATGTTAAGGAATCGTTATGGTACTTACCAAATCCCGTGGAAGTAGTACCTTGCTCACTTGACCAATGGTTATGGTTCATGGGCACATCCTCAAGTAGAGTTGTCGCCTTTTCCACACCCTTGCTCATGATTGTTCCTCCAGCCCCAGTGTCCACCATCAACTTGGTATTATAATCCAATCCATTATAACAGATGTGGATCAGAACCCATGCTTGGAGTCCATGGTGTGGGCACATACGCTGGAGCTCCTTGAAGCAATCCTAGGCGTCATACAGTGATTCTCCCTCTTGTTGTGCAAAACATGTAATCCTATTGCGTAGTTGAACAGTCTTGCTAGGTGGGAAGTATTTGTTCAGAAAGGCTTTGGAAAGCTCGTCCCACGTAGTAATAGATCCTGCTGGCAATGAATATAGCCAAGCTCTTGCACAGTCCCTGAGAGAAAATGGAAATAATCTTAGTCTTATAGCGTCTGATGAAACTCCATTAACTTTGACAGTATCACAATATTCTAAAAAGACAGCTAGATGTAGATTAGGGTACTGATTTGGGGATCCCCCAAATTGATTTTGCTGGACCATTGTCATCAACGCTGGCTTGAGCTCAAAATTGTTTACCTCTACGTTGGGTTGAACTATGCTTGAATTAAACCCTTGTATGTTCGGTACTACGAAGTCCCTCAAAGATTGGTTGTTTGCCGCCATTACCTTCTTCAGAAAACTTTTGAGTCTGAAACTGTAATCTCCTTCGAAGGCGAAATGTACACTCAATTTCTGGGTCTGCTGGAACTAAAGTACCTGTTCAAGAAATTCTGGGTATACAACGTGTAAGTCTAAACAGAAAATAAAATAACAGTCAAAAAGAAAAAAAAAGTAAACACTAAAACAAAAGAAAGAAAAGTGTCTAGTCTCCAAACTTATCTAATAAGTCAATATTAACTAGCCGTAATCCCCGGCAACGGCGCCAAAAACTTGATAGCGATCCGCAAGTACACGGATTTATCAAAGTAATAAAAAAGATATCATTCCCAACGAGGATTATGTAGTTAAGTACCGACTCTTCGACTTGTTTAAACTTAGGCAAAACAAATGAGTGGTTGTGATGAACTTCTAAGCACGAACAATTCAAAAGCAACTTTTGGAGGATTCATGTTCTAAGAGAATCAGGATTTCTATGTTTCACCACACTGACTATTATGAATCTTATAAAGATAACTCAATCAATAGAAAATATCTATCCTGAAAGGAACTTTTCCTAATGTACATATCACCTCCTCTCGGACTGTAATATTGTATTTAATTAAGTTAACTCCCTACGCTCGTGACAGTTAATCTAACTAAACCCATTAAGTTCTATGAAAAACTGTTTAGATCCTTCAGACGAATCCAACCTACTCTCGTGATTGGATTCGAAGGTTCAATTGAAATAGATTGGACGTTGCGATTCACCTCTCGGTACTTCTCGTAACGTTTAATACGCAATTATACGTGGCCATGGTAAATTACAAAATGAACACAACTTCAATCAAATCATGATAATAAATTTGTATAAAAAGAGTATGAATAAGGATTAATTCATAAAAGTCAGCGGGCTAAGCCCTTAATCCCAAAACAAGGATCTACTCACACATGTTCTTGAGGAAATACATGTTTATGTGATGAATAAGTATAGATCTAGTAAAAATCGCAAAGAATTCACTAACACAACAATAAAACCGGCTTCCCCTCGATCTGGAGATGAAGAGTAGAAGATCAATCGTTGCTTTTGCGTGAAATCTCGTCGAAATTCTGCTCGGAAATCAACTTTCGCCTCTTTCGCCGCTGCTGATTGTGTTCGTCCGAAAAAACTCCAAACCCTTGAAAAATCTAATCTTTTATAGTTATACCGGTTTGGAACCCATCAGCGAACGTTTTTTTGCAAAATCTGGTTCAAATCCGGTTTGAATCGGCGAAGAATCGAGTGGAAAACTCGTCGGGCGAATGTTTTCACGGGCCGTAACATATTCACGGCCACGACCGTGATTCTTTCTGTGGGTACAGGCCTTATGTCACAGAAATATTCATGGACCGTAATGGATTTATGGCTTCACCCGTGAAAGTTTCTGTGCATATCCATACTTAGCCGTTTTTTCACCTACTGCTCGAACTCAGAATTACAGCCGACTGAGAATTACGGCCTCGCGTTCTTCACTATTTTGACTCCAAATTTGACGTGTAAGCTCGTGATCTCCTCGGGAATCATGCTTTGGCTTCAAAACTCGTGAAATCCTTCATTTTTGGGTGATTTTACCTACATTTTCATAAAAACCAAGAAAAGTGAAGATTCTGTGCCAAATGAAGTAAAAACACTAAAATAAGCACAAAATCATGCAATTAAGCTCAAAAAATAGTACAAAATATAGGCAAAAATATGGTGTAAATACAACGCATCACTAGCTTCGTCTTTTTCTCAGGAATCGTGGTCTCAAAACTCATTAAATCTATCATTTTTACTTGTATTTTTATGACAACTAAGAAAAATGAAGATTTTATACCATAGGAGATAAAAACTTAAAATTAGTATAAACTTGTATAATGAAGCACAAAATATCATATAAAATATAAGGAAAAACATGATGTAAATGCAACTCATTAAGACTCCCCCACCTGAATCCAAGGTATAAGAGTGGATTTCAAATGAGCGACCGAAATCTTAAATCTGGAGAAATAGACCAGTGGCAATCCTGTGCTCAGTCTCTACTAGCACAATCTGACACTATTGTCCTCTATGCTGGGAGTCCTTCCTCAGAAGGTCTAAAGTTGTGATCCTACAGTCATCTTGCTGGAACATCCTAAAGTTTCTCTAACTAAGGAAGGATCTAAGCTCTGAGGGTCTAGATGAGGCTGGCTGCTCGACAATGGCCGTCCTCTCCTGTGGATCCGCTTGGCCAATGTCATGATCATCATGGCCTAGGTATTGGATCATCAAAGCAGCAATGGAACAACTCTCCCTCTAGTATAGCTGGTCCCTCAGTCGATGAACGACTGCCATTAGGTATGCCGAGTGCTCCTGCATCATGGTATTATTCATCACAATGTTGAATCTGCAGACTAACCCCATCAGGTCTACTATATGCGTCAACATCATAATCATCTGGGAGAGGGGTATCGGCACAAAGATCAGACTCCCTAGTGTGATCCTCCACTCTATAATGTCATACCAGACGCATGTCATCTCTGAAGTATCTTGGATACTATGTGTCGTGGGCTTACAATGCCTCCACTACATGATCATTTCCAATGCTAAATACTGGAAGTAGCGTCTAAAGCTGCTATCCTATCTCTCGATCAAGGTGGTGACACTAAAGATGGATCTAGAGTGTTGGGTGGACTCTGCTGCTGTCAGTCCCGTCAACTGTGTCCTCAGCTCCTGCTCCAAAGGATACCTGAGGTAAAAAGGACAAAAGTGAGGAGAGGTCCCTGAAGCAGTCTTGATGTAATTATCAGTCACATATAAACGAGATGGTCTCTTGAGCAATCCGGGTGTAAGATCATCTCTGAACTCCTGGAGATGCATCTTCTCTTCATCCTGAACATTTGACTTCCCACTTGAGGAGCTCTCGCCCAGTGGCCACAGAAATCAACTCGCCCTAATGTCTGCCCATCTTCGAGGTGGCTACTGAGGTAGCACTACCTTGCACATATTCGCAACTCACAAAGCATGGATCCCGATCATCCATAATCTGCACTCCACCAAGATGAGGTACCACTGTTGCCCTCATCTTCCTCAATAACTCTGATCCAATGATCACATCATAATCTTCAAGATGCATAGCGTACACATAATGTGTACCTATCCAATCGCCAAATATGATTGGGGCATCATAAGAAATCCCGGTGATCTACTACTCCTCTATGCTGATCGTCTTCACTAGGTCTTGCACGGGAGAGATGCACAAGCCTAACCGAGTCGCCATCCTATCAGACAAGAACACATGTGAAGCTCTAGTGTCAACTAGGGCATGAACTCGATGTGAGTTTATCCTCATCTCCACAAACATCAGCTCCGTCTTCACCTCCTATGTCATGATGGCATTGATCACAAGAGGATTCACTATGATCAACGGGTCACCCTCTTCTCGTCGAGCCTCTTGCTATATAATAGTTGCTAGTGTCTCTTCCCATGGACAGGGCTGCATGGGGCGTGGCCCATGGCAGAACACTGTATTTGTCTGGCACCGGCTCTAGGTGGAGATCTGGATGCAGGTAGTCATGCAGGTCCAATTCCTGATGTACACGCTATCTTCTCCACCCTTTGCTATCCTCTTTGACCACTTCTAGGTCTAAAGGAGGAGGCTGATTATTTTTCTATCTCCTAGGAGAAGAACGTGCCTTGGGAGGACCAGCAGCAGTAGAGGCAGGTGGCACCCTGATGCGTTGCATTTACACCATGTTTTTGCCTAAATTTTACATGATATTTTGGGCTTAATTGAATGATTTTATGCAATTTTTAGTGTTTTTGCTTCACTTTGCATAGAATCTTCACTTTTCTTGGTTTTATTGAAAATGTAGGTAAAAAGGCTTTAAAATGATAGATTTTTTGAGAGTTTTGAGACCATATTATGATTCCCGAGGAAATCATGAGCTTACACGTCGAATTTGGAGTCAAAATAGTGAAGAATGTGAAAATTATGGCCTTGGCCATAATTATGGATCAGTCGTAATTCTGAGTTCGAGCAGAAGGCGAAAAATGGCTAAGTTAAAAAGCTCACAGAAACTTTCACGGCCGAAGCCGTGAATCCATCACGGCCTGTGAATATTTTTGTGACTTAAGTGTTGTACACACAGAAGGATTTACGGTCGAGGCCGTAAACTCATCACGGGCGGTGAAAGTTTCCGCCACTTCGCATATCTCACTCGATTCAACTCCAAACCGAACCAGAATTGAACCAAACTCTCCAGAAACCTTCCTATATGGGTTCTATACTGGTTAGACTATAAAAGAGAAGGTTTTGGTAGGGTTTCATGGGCTTCTCGGCATGAAAACGTGAGGAGGTAGCGGCGACGGCAAGAATTGATTCTAGGGCAAAACGACGGCGAGAGATCACGCAAAGGAGAGGATTTCACGCTTCATCTTCATCACCAGATCAAGGGGCAGAGTTCTAATTACTTTCCTAGTGTACCTTTGCTTTATTTTAGAGAGATTACATGTTTAATTCATCAATGAACAGGCTATTTATTATGAACATGAACGTGTAACCTATCTTTAGGATTTGGGGATAGCCCGTTGACGATTTATAGATTGAATATATTGTTTTAAATTTTTTACGTGAATTCTATAGATTTGATTTGATTAGAATTATATTTATTCCATAATTTACCCTAATCAAGTAATTTTACCTCTTAGACGTTGCGAGAATGACCGAGAGGTGAATCGCAACGTCGGATCTATTCTTTTCAAACCTACGAATCCAATCACGAGAGTAGTTTGGATTCGTTTGAAGGATTTACATGGTTTTTCATAGAACTTAAAGGGTCTAACTATGTTAACTGTCACGAGAGTAGGGAGTTAGCATAGTTAGATATCGGATTACGCTTCGGGAAGAGGAAATCTGTACCTTAGGAAAAATCCCTTTCAAAACTATATTTTTCTGTTTAAGGATTTATTTTTATTAAATTCATATTTGTCAACGTGGTGAAACTCCGAATCCTAAATTTATCCAAATTGATTTTAGCCAAAACCCTAAAACCACCTTTTTGTTTTCTTCCATTAAAAGTTTTCAAAACAAAAACCACCACTTGAATCGATATAGATCAATCGTGTAATCGGTACTTGACCACCTAATCCTCGTTGGGAACGATAATCTTTTTATTACTTCGATAAATCTGTGCACTTGCGGATCATTATCAAGTTTTTTGGTGCCGTTGCCAGGGATCAAGCCAGTCAATATTGATTTAATCGTGAGATTTATAGACTAGACTTTTTTTATTTATTTATTTTTATTTTGGTTTTTGTTTTTGTTTTTATTTTTTTATTTATTTGTTTGTTTTTATTTTTTCTTGTTTTATTTTGTTTTTCACATTTTTTATATAGTTAGTTTACTTTATTTTCCTCTTTTTGGATTAACACGTTGTATGAACAGGAGAACTAAAAAATCATTAGACTAGATATTTTACACT
Organism: Costus lasius; assembly: GCA_027563935.2. Lineage (NCBI taxonomy): Eukaryota > Viridiplantae > Streptophyta > Magnoliopsida > Zingiberales > Costaceae > Costus > Costus lasius. Next base: position 107,429,989 of record CM050448.1, read on the forward strand.
TTATTTTGCATCTCCTGTTTTCAATTTTGTATTTTTGAATTTTATTGCATAAACTGAAAAATGATGTTTAATCAATGTCAATGGTCAGGTCAGACATATGTGCCACCGGCGATGCAGACAAGAGAATATGGTACATATTCATTACAATCACTTGTAGCAAGGGTAAATTCTTTAATTCAACACACTAAATATTTAAGAATGCAATATTCTGTTATTTGCGATATTTGTGGTTGTCAAGGGCATCATTTTACTGAATGTCAATTAGGGATTCCTCCATGCTTTAACTTGCCTAGTACTCACAATCAAAATTGGGAGAACCATGAAAATTATTTTTATCAGAATGACCCAGCTTTTATTCTACAACCAAACTTTAGTGAACCTCAAGAATCCAACTTAGAAGCCAGACTTGAAAAGATTCTAGCTGATGTGACTAAACAAAATGAGAAAATTCATAGTATGTTTTATGGCACTGAAAAAAATGATATAAAGGATGGAATCCAGGATGAATCTGAGAATTTTGTAGAATTGGATCAATCATTAGTCATGACTCCTGATTATGATTTACCTTCTTCAAATTTTAATGATTTTGAAAATTTTGATGATTATGATTTACCTTCCTCAGCACTTTACCAACCATCTAGTCCCCTCTCACATAATGAAGTGTCTTGCAACACAAATACTTGGGACATGTTTGAAGAGATATATGAATTTTTTGAGTCTTGTGAGAAGAAGGATAATGAATTTAAGGATCCTCAAGTAAGAACTAGTGAGATAGATGAGGGTGAATTTGATTGTGTCAGGATGGAGCACCCCATTGAAGAGAAAGAAATTAAGGAAAAAGATGAGGAAGAGGATCCCATGCATATTGTACTACAACCACCATATGAACCATCAATCCCTTTTCTTCAGGAAAATCCATTAGAAATTTGCATGATTAATGACGAGGGAGATAATTATAAGGATAATGATGATGAAGTGATTGAAATATTATTTGAGTCAAATGCTACCACAGGTACCAAAAAGATGATTACACATGACATTCATGATTACATTGGCAATGAGGTAACTGAAAAACCAAAAATAGAACTTGAAAACTTCTTGATCAATCCAAGGTATGAATTCTTTGATTTTAATTTTAATCTTCTTCCAGTTGCTAATGTAAATCTTAAGGAAGAATGCATGATTTTACTCTTGGATAAATACAGAAAAATTATTGATTATTCTTTGCATGATTTTAACTTTTATTTTTGTTTTTATATGCATGCACTTGCCACTACAACATGGATCCACCTGCTTAACTGGATTTATACTTTAGTGGGCATACTCTTGAGACGAAGAAAAAGTAGAAGATTATATGCTCTCTACTATGGCACAGATTCACCAACTCCACCATGACATGAAGTTGTGGTCAAGCTAATGACCTTAAACAAGCGCTTTTGGGAGGCAGCCCAAAGATTTTGAATTTTATTAATTTTTGCATTCTTAGTTTTTGGTTTTTGATTTTCTTTAAATTTTTAGGAATTTTTGCAGCATGTATTGATGAATTTTTATTGATGAAAAATCTTCTGATAAGTTTTTTTATATGCAGAAATTTCTTGGAAAATTTTTACTTGAAGGAAAAGTGTTCAACGAGATGTCCACGGGTGCAGCCGTGAATCATATACCGACCGTGATGATGACATTTTCTTTGTGAGTATGGTAGATATGATTTTCATAGTGAAACATGATGGTATTTAATGTTTGAAACTTGTTTACATTGTAAAGTATGATTATCTTTGATGTGACATAGTTTCTAGATTTTTCTAAGTCATGTTCTCATTTTTTATATAACTGTATAGGGTTTCGCTCACATTATAAAGGGAATTCTTGTAAAATTTTTCTGAAATCTATTATTCATTGATTTTAGTGTTCATGTATATGCAACAATTTAAGTCTAGGGTGTCTTCATGTATTTTGATTGTATTCAAGCTTTATAGGTATGTATTTTTGAATGTTTATGATTGTTAAGGATAATCAAATTTGTTTTATCCTTAATTCTAGACTTATGAAACATCTTGAGTGATTGATTTGATGACTCAGGGAATTTTTGAAATTTCATGTAGACTTAAATTGTTGAGTAAATTCAATTCTGGTATTGATAAAATTTATATGTGAATTGTTATATGTTCATAGGACACATGCATAGTATCTTATTACTTAAAGTTAAATTTATCTATGTCTACTTGATGGAAATTTTTATGAAGAGAAATTTGGTGATATTTCTTTAAACTGAGATTTGCTCCAACTCCTCTAGTTGAGAAATTTTAAGTCATGAGTTATTTTATACCATCGTTTGGTATACTTTAAATCTGTTGTGATCAAGTAACAGAGGGAGAATTTTTAAAATAAATATTTAACCCTCTTGCAGAAAGATCAACAACGATTTAAATACCATGTCACTGACCGGCTTTCTCTAGAAATAAAAAAAAGGAAAAAAAAGACAGAGAAAAAAAAAAGAAAAAAAAATTAGAGAAAAAGAGAAAGTTGTAGGTCAAGTGGACAACTCTGCTGACTTTCATGATTGAGACTATGAGTTAAGTTATACTACTTTGTGGTATACTTTAAACAATATTATGATGCTAACAGGAAAGGGCACATAACCATTTAAAGACCAAATTTCTTTAAAAATCTTTTATCTTTAACATCACTGAAATTCTTGAAGTATAAATTTTATCTGTTAAGTGAAATGGATTTATTAAGTTGAAAGTATGTGATATTTAGTGTGTGAAGAATGAATATTATGACATGAATTGTGAATTTTATCCTTCTTGGATTGTAACCTCTTGGGAATTTATCTCTATTATGATTTTTCTTGAATTACTAGAGTTTGAAAGGTTGATTACTTAATTTGTGGACTAAGGATATTATTAGGGGCAAAAACAAATGAGTGTTCCTTATCTTTACATTCTTTATACATATCAAAGTATTGCTTGAGGACAAGCAAAATTCTAAGTCTAGGGTTTCTGATGCGTTGCATTTACACTATGTTTTTGCCTAAATTTTACATGATATTTTGGGCTAAATTAAATGATTTTATGCAATTTTTAGTGTTTTTGCTTCACTTTGCATAGAATCTTCACTTTTTTTGGTTTTATTAAAAATGTAAGGAAAAAGGCTTTAAAATGATGGATTTTTTGAGAGTTTTGAGGTCATATTATGATTCCCGAGGAAATCAAGAGCTTACACGTCGAATTTGGAGTCAAAATAGTGAAGAATGTGGAAATTACGGCCTTGACCGTAATTATGGATCAGCTGTAATTCTGAGTTCGAGCAGAAGGCAAAAAACAGCTAAGTTAAAAAGCTCACAGAAACTTTCACGGCCAAAGCCGTGAATCCATCATGGCCCGTGAATATTTCTGTGACTTAAGTGTTGTACACACAGAAGGATTTACGGTCGAGGCCGTAAACTCATCACGGGTGGTGAAAGTTTCCACCGCTTCGCATATCTCACTCGATTCAACTCCAAACCGAACCAGAATTGAACCAAACTCTCCAGAAACCTTCCTATATGGGTTCTATACTGGTTAGACTATAAAAGAGAAGCTTTTGGTAGGGTTTCGGGGGCTTCTCGGCACGAAAACGTGAGGAGGTAGCGGCGACGACGAGAATTGATTCTAGGGCAAAATGACGGCGAGAGATCACGCAAAGGACAGGATTTGACGCTTCATCTTCATCACCAGATCAAGGGGAAGAGTTCTAATTACTTTCCTAGTATATCTTTGCTTTATTTTAGAGAGATTACATGTTTAATTCATCGATGAACATGCTGTTTATTATGAACATGAACGTGTAAACCTATCTTTAGGATTTGGGGATAGCCCGTTGACGATTTATGGATTGAATATATTGTTTTAAATCTTTTACATGAATTCTGTAGATTTGATTTGATTAGAATTGTATTTATTCCGTAATTTTACGTCTTACGTTGCGAGAAGAACCGAGAGGTGAATCGCAACGTCGGATCTATTCTTTTCAAACCTACGAATCCAATCACGAGAGTAGTTTGGATTCGTTTGAAGGATTTACATGGCTTTTCATAGAACTTAAAGGGTCTAACTATGTTAACTGTCACGAGAGTAGGGAGTTAGCATAGTTAGATACCGGATTACACTTCGGGAGGAGGTAATCTGTACCTTAGGAAAAATCCCTTTCAAAATTATATTTTTCTGTTCAAGGATTTATTTTTATTAAATTCATATTTGTTAACCTGGTGAAACTCCGAATCCTGAATTTATCCAAATTGATTTTAGCCAGAACCCTAAAACCACCTTTTTGTTTTCTTGCATTAGAAGTTTTCAAAACAAAAACTACCATTTGAATCGTCTAGATATAGATCAATCGTGTAATCGGTACTTGACCACCTGATCCTCGTTGGGAACGATAATCTTTTTATTACTTCGATAAATCCGTGCACTTGCGGATCGCTATCACACCCGACTACACAGGTCTACCAGTCCATTTGCAATCGCCATAGCCTCCTTTAGGTTCATTGGAGAGTGTCATCTAACCTCAAGCTCAGCCCATATCTGCATTCTATCTAAGAACCAATATAATATATCCCCCTTTAACATATCCGGAATCTCCATCAAGGCAACATAAGCCTTGACATACTCACGGATAGTCCATATGTGTCTGACATGCTACAAAGCGTTGCGCGCCACATTGGCCGGAGCTATAGGCTGGAATGGTTATTGAGTTCTGCCTTTAACTCCTCCCATGTGATATCCCGTGGCACCTCCTCCTGTAGGAGCCACAAGGGTATTGATAGGTTCCGCAAGTGCACGGTCTATAGAAGTAGTAAATAATATCGTTCCCACAGGGAGCAGGTGTCAAGTACCGACCTTTAGTGTTATTGAAAGCTAGATGATTCAAACTCGGAATTAAAGAATTACACTAAAACTAAATTATCTAAATTATCGAATCAAGAAGTCGACGACCTTAAGGGAAAATTACAGTTTATGAAGTGTTCGAAACTTCAGGTTTCACCTCGTTGAATTAATTAAATGCAAAACAATGAATCAAATTAAATTAGAAAACGGATCTCCTTCTCTCGAAGCTCAATCCGACAGTAAACAACTTAAGGCGATCATCCTATAGTACGGATTACCTTCTCTCGAAGCGCAATCCGGTGCCTACTTAAGCTAATTTTCTACTCTCGTAGCAAAACTAACTTAAGAAAGACCCAATGGGCTCTATGATGATCGTGAATCCTCGAGTGACGTTAAACGGCTCTCGCAATTCAAGTCACAAGTTTAAATGAGAACGATCGAGTGTTACGATTCACCTCTCAGTACTTCTCGTAACACTTAACATACACGAATGTTTGATCAGAACAACCATACGCAATAAGCACAACTTATTCAAATAAGTAAATTTACTTAAAATCACACTCAGATTCATAAAAGATGTTTTACATGTGTAGATATGTTCAACGGGTTACACCCGAGTCCCGAACTAGGGTTTTAACCTAAAACATGCATCGTTTAACAATGAAAACCCAAGTAAAAAATACTCGAAAAGAAGGGAAATTACAATCCAAGGGTAGGAGACGATGAATCTTCAGTCTTCTCTCGAAAGCCCCAAAGAATCCAGTCGAATCAAGCTCTCGAATGGAGATTTTCGCCCTTTTCGCCCTAGGTCGCGTCCTTCACGAATTCTCCCAATAACCGCCCAAAAATCTCGATTATATACCTCTTTCCAAGCTTTGGGCGGTTAGGAATGTTAATTGGGAATTTTCCCCAATTTTCTGGCATCTGGAGCGTCGAATTTGAGGAGAAACGAATGAAAGGTCGTGATCAGCGGACGCGATCACGGGCGTGACAGCGAACACGGGCAGGCCGTGTCGGTCTCGGGCAGACTGCAGGTAAGTGAACACGGCCGTGCCTCTGGACACGTGCATGCTGTGTTCTTCTCTGTAAATTCCGAAACGCCCGAACACGGGCGCGGCACGGTGGTGACGGCTTCGATGCATTTCATTGAGCACGGGCGTGACGAATGTCACGGCTACACCGTGTTGAACTCGTCCTTTGCAGATTCTGAAGCAGTGATGAACACGGCCGTGATCATGGACACGGGCAGGCCGTGTTCTTCATGGAAAACTCTAAAAACTCTAAAATTTTGCCTATAACCTCGTCGAACTATGATGAATCTTTTCATAATATAAAATCTTCAAAATTCTTCACGAAAATGTAGAGAAATGACCTGCATTTCATAAATAAACGAAAAAGAGTAAAGATTCCATACTTTACAAAAAAAGATATCAAAATGTGACATAAAATAGAACTTAAGCCTATAATGATGGTAGAAACAAGACTCTAAATCCTATAAAATTGACACCTATCAAAATATCACAGACTTAAAAGCTTGCTTGTCCTCAAGCAACTACTCTATCTGAAATAATCAGATATCAGAAAGACAGTATGTACAAAAGTTAAGGTATGAACCTCATATGACATCACTTAGACTCAATCCTAGGTTGAAGAATAAATTGAGATAAACTAAACTGCAAGCAAAGAATAGTGTTCAAGGTCTAATCACAATTCTGAAAATAGGAAAATCACATAACTATGCTAAGATTATTCATACTCATCATTTCCTTCTGAACTTAGCCAATCAAGGGTAATTGCACTAGATAACTTATTCAACACATTTTAACATGGAAACATGAATTTTCAATCGGCGGGTTCAAGCTACTTCCCTGAATTCATTTTCAACCTTGTCACACGAAAGACAAACATTTGTGATGAATGCACCCCCAGTACTTAGTTAGAGAACAAACTCAGGGTGTATGCATCACATAATGCACACAAACTCATTTCTTCACCCTAAGGTAGAAGAAAGAGGAGTTATTCACTTTTCCCACACCCCTTCTTTTCTCATGTCATCTTTATTCTTTTTTTTTACTTTTTCGGTAGTGCCAAGTTAGATTAACCTTATTTTTTTTGTTTTTTTTTCTTTTTCGGCAGTGCCAAGTTAGATGAACCTTTGGGTCATTGTCACTTAGGTACCACTGCCCCTTTTTCTTTTTCTATCATTTTTTTAACCTAATGCAATCAAGTTGAAAAGCTGGTAAGAAGGACTATAATAAGCATGAATATTCTAAAACATAATATTGTGTAAGAAGTAATTCAGAAAAATAAGGATCGACCATCTGAACATCATGCAAGTCTCAGTAAGCATACTCAAATATAATCTAGAACCATGGATTCTTAAGTATAAAAGCAGTCATGATGAGATGTTCATTTCCATAACTCAAGAAACAGAGATATCCTTATGCGTCTCAAAATATATCATATGAGATGTTCATTTCCATAACTCAAGAAACAGACATATCCTTATGAGTCTCATCATGATTCAGAATAGCATGTAAATTGAGGATAAGATTAGGAAACACCATCACAGACTTAGTTCTTCGCAGTCATCACAAGCAAAATATATCATATGCACGTGTTTTATGAAATCTCAGTAGCAAGAAACATAACATAGCAAACACACTAAAGCGACAAACAAACCATATAAACCAAAGTCTGAGTAAAAACACACTAAGACTCACTAAGAGGGGAAACCCTCTACCCACGGCATAGAACTGCACAGTCTCCTATGCAGTATAAAGTACATGATAGAAATAAAAAGAAAGTAAGCAACTTACTAAGGGAATAAAGGCAGCAAAAAGTAAAAGCTTCCATGACGTCGACAAGGCAATCACGGCCGCGATGGTCGGCACGGCCATGTCGTGCTTGCTGCGGCAACATGCAAAAATTGCTGAAAAAAATCATGAAAAATTCCCACTCTTAGTAAGATATTTTGCAATGTATAAAATCAAAAAAATTTATGCCATGGGACATCACAAAATTATCAAAACAAAAATAACGAATAAACATAACAGAGTATCACAATAAATAATATCAAGCTTATCGTATCAACACAACATAATAAAAGATAAATACTTGGGATGCCTCCCAAGCAATGCTGGTTTTAGGTCTATAGCTTGACCGATGCCTCAGCATTAATGAACGTCAGGTGGATCAGAGGCAGAAGAAATGGCATGGAAATGCCCCTTTCTTCTTCGCCTAAAAGTAACACCTATTGAGATAAGCAGCAGTAATAATAGGTGTACATAGGTCAATGTCTTAAAATCATGCAAAATAAAAATGTTTTTAAGTTCACTGTCTGTCTTTCTGAAAAATAGTAAATGATCCTCGTCAACGCCATCATGAAAAATCGCAGTGCAACCAGAATCAGGGTCCGTATCAAATAATTCATCCAGAGTGGTCCATTCATCCCTTATATGTGAAGCACGTGCGCCCATGTCTGTGCAAAAGTGGGATGCAAGACAATCCCACTTAGCCTTTGAACACTTCGCAAGCGCAGGTACTGTCTCCACATTACAGCATGAGCCTGAAAAAGAAGGACCTAACATATCAATAGATAAATGAAAATCTAAAATAGTATCACAAAAGTTCAGAGAAAGCTTCCCTTTCTTGACATCTATAACAGCTCCGGTGGTAGCTAGGAAAGGGCACCCCAAGATAAGTGGTAATCTTGAATTTTCTGACATATCCAAGACTACAAAGTCTACAGGGACAAAGAGTTCCCCGACTTTAATTGGGACATCCTCTACTATTCCCACTGGGCGGTGTATTGAGCCGTTTGCAAACTGAAGAGCTATAGGTGTGGATTCCAAGCCTCCCAAGTCTAAATTTTTGAACAGGGAGAGAGGCATGATACTCATACTGGCCCCCAAATCACAGAGAGCTCTCTCAATGGAAAAATTGCTAATACTACAAGAAATAGAAAAAATGCCAGGATCTTGGAGTTTCGCGGGCATTAGTGAGCTGTAATGTCCTGTCAATGCCTTGACTAATCTCTGAGGACAAGAGATAGGCGGTGCATAAGGTGGTGAAGGAACTGGGACTGGTGCAGGTTGGACCTTAGAATCCAAAAGCAACTCCTCAGGATACTGTGCATCTGAGCTTACATCTTGAGACTCTTCAACAATAGCTGCTCGAATGGCCAACTGAGGATCTTGCAACTGGACACCACTGCATGTCATAATCACATTGCAGTGCTCCCTCGGATTTGCCTTTGCTTGAGAAGGGAGCTTCTCTAATGGCCTAGAGGTGGAAGTAGCCTGTTGAGCAAACTGGTTCTCAAGTGTCTTCGAGTGAGAAAGCAGGGAGTCCACCTTGGAATTTAACTGCCAAATAGATTCATCAACACCCTCATTTCGTTTTGACTGAGTATTGATGAAATTCTCCAACAGTAACTCTAAACTGGATTTCTGAGGCTGATTAAACTGCCTTTCTTGAAATCCGGGGGGTGGTGGCCTGAATTGAGGTGGAGAAAACTGATTGCTAAAATTTCCCTGGGGAGCTTGATTGTTGAAGTTCGGTGGGTTAGGTTGGTTTTGAGTGTTCCGGTAGGAGAAGTTTGGATGACTCCTCCATCCAGGGTATATGTGCCTGAGAATGGGTCATTCTGGATCCTCTGATCTTGATTTACTAAGGCATTCACCTGCTCAACAGAAGCATAAGAAGAAGAAAGTGTCATTATCTGGCAGTTAGTAGCACCATGTCCCAAGTTACCACAAACTTCACATGTTATTGAATTAACAGACGATGTATTAAAATTCATTGATGTCAGTTGCTGGGACAAGGAGTCAACCTTGGCTGCCAACGAACTCAATATGTCAAGGTCATGCTTACCTCCTCCTCTTACCGGGACATTTCTCTCACTCGTCCATTGGTAATGATTCAGAGCCATGTCCTCGATTAAATTCATGGCATCGTCAACGTTTTTGTTCATCAGGGCTCCTCCCGCGGCTGCATCTACAGATAAACGAGTATTATATAAAAGACCGTTATAGAAAGTATGCACGAGTACCCATTTTTCCAGTCCGTGATGTGGGCACAATCGTAGCCACTCCTTGAAACGGTCCCAGGCCTCGTAGAGCGACTCACCTTCCCTCTGGCTAAAATTCGTTATTTGTTTCCTCAACTGAGCCGTCTTGCTCGGTGGAAAATATTTGGAGAGGAACGCATGGGAAAGCTGATCCCATGTTGTGATGGAGCCGTGTGGGAGGGACTGTAGCCATGCGCGCGCGCGATCCCTGAGGGAGAAAGGAAAAGGACGTAAGTGTATAGCATCAGAAATTACCCCATTAATTTTGAGGGTATCACAATATTCAAGAAAATTGATAAATAGAGATTAGGGTCATCCTGTGGTGAACCACTGAATTGGTTCTGCTGAACCATATGCACGAGGGCCGGCTTGATCTCAAAGTTATTTGCTTCGACCTCCGGTTGAGCAATACTGGAGTGTAAGCCCTGTACATTGGGTACAGCAAAATCTCGTAGTGAGCAGCTCTGGTCCATTATAGTAGTTGGGTTCGGATGGGCTTCCTCAAGCTTTTGATCGTGAACTTTCCTCTGAGCTCTAAAGGTCCGTTCAATCTCGGGGTCTTCTGGCACTAGCTGACCTGTTCTAATGGTTCTTGGCATGCACAGGGTTAGCAGACCAGAGAATAATAATATAAGCTTGAAGAATGAAAGAAGACAAGAAATATGAACAAATCAAATAAAAGAAAAGAAAAAGCAAACAAAAACAAAAAATTATCTAGTCTATCAACTCAACTATTTAATCGATATTGACTACGCCTTGCTCCCCGGCAATGGCGCCAAAAACTTGATAGGTCGGCACGGCCTATCGAAGTAGTAAATAATATCGTTCCCACAAGGAGCTGGTGTCAAGTACCGACCTTTAGTGTCATTGAAAGCTAGATGATTCAAACTCGGAATTAAAGAATTACACTAAAACTAAATTATCTAAATTATCGAATCAAGAAGTTGACGACCTTAAGGGAAAATTACAGTTTAGGAAGTGTTCGAAACTTCAGGTTTCACCTCGTTGAATTAATTAAATGCAAAACAATGAATCAAATTAAATTAGAAAACGGATCTCCTTCTCTCGAAGCTCAATCCGACAGTAAACAACTTAAGGCGATCATCCTATAGTACGGATTACCTTCTCTCGAAGCGCAATCCGGTGCCTACTTAAGCTAATTTTCTACTCTCGTAGCAAAACTAACTTAAGAAAGACCCAATGGGCTCTATGATGATCGTGAATCCTCGAGTGACGTTAAACGGCTCTCGCAATTCAAGTCACAAGTTTAAATGAGAACGATCGAGTGTTACGATTCACCTCTCAGTACTTCTCGTAACACTTAACATACACGAATGTTTGATCAGAACAACCATACGCAATAAGCACAACTTATTCAAATAAGTAAATTTACTTAAAATCACACTGAGATTCATAAAAGATGTTTTACATGTGTAGATATGTTCAACGGGTTACACCCGAGTCCCGAACTAGGGTTTTAACCTAAAACATGCATCGTTTAACAATGAAAACCCAAGTAAAAAATACTCGAAAAGAAGGAAAATTACAATCCAAGGGTAGGAGACGATGAATCTTCAGTCTTCTCTCGAAAGCCCCAAAGAATCCGGTCGAATCAAGCTCTCGAATGGAGATTTTTGCCCTTTTCGCCCTAGGTCGCGTCCTTCACGAATTCTCCCAATAACCGCCCAAAAATATCGATTATATACCTCTTTCCAAGCTTTGGGCGGTTAGGAATGTTAATTGAGAATTTTCCCCAATTTTCTAGCATCTGGAGCGTCGAATTTGAGGAGAAACGAACGAAAGGTCGTGATCAGCGGACGCGATCACGGGCGTGACAGCGAACACGGGCAGGCCGTGTCGGTCTCGGGCAGACTGCAGGTAAGTGAACACGGCCGTGCCTCTGGACACGGGCATGCTGTGTTCTTCTCTGTAAATTCCGAAACGCCCGAACACAGGCGCGGCACGGCGGTGACGGCTTCGATGCATTTCATTGAGCACGGGCATGACGAATGTCACGGCTAGGCCGTGTTCAACTCGTCCTTTGCAGATTCTGAAGCAGTGATGAACACGGCCGTGATCATGGACACGGGCAGGCCGTGTTCTTCATGGAAAACTCCAAAAACTCTGAAATTTTGCCTGTAACCTCGTCGAACTATGATGAATCTTTTCATAATATAAAATCTTCAAAATTCTTCACGAAAATGTAGAGAAATGACTTGCATTTCATAAATAAACGAAAAAGAGTGAAGATTCCATACTTTACAAGAAAAGATATCAATATGTGACATAAAATAGAACTTAAGCCTATAATGATGGTAGAAACAAGACTCTAAATCCTATAAAATTGACATCTATCAGGCATGCCACTAGAGTGGCGTCACCCGTGAGATATGCGGCACAAACCTGCATGTGGGCTCTATTACTCACAGCTCGGGTATTCTCAAACGAACTGTGGATGACCAGGTCTCCCTTGTACCTATGTCCAATGAGGAGGGTATGTCTGATACTCGTCTCATAGGATCGATCACCTCCACTGCCATAGCACAAGGCTGGCGGAGAGACATGCCAACTCACTGTCAAAGAGGGTCCCTAAGGACTCTATCATCCTGTGGAGAGCCTCACGGCATTCCACGACCGTGGAATCTCCATCGTGATTCCTGATCGTAGCTTCAAGTCGGGAGATGCGTTCAGTTAATGAAACCATAGTTATTCATTGCTCCAAATCTGAGAGGTGGTATGCGATCTGAAGGTCTAACCTCTTGGTGCATTGAGAACGAGCTAAGTAAGCACTCGGTCTGGGTCGAAGCTAACACTGTGTTTACAAGAAGGGATTTACAAGGGAAAGGATAGAAAAGTGGGAAATCTCTTGTATACCTGCACAGACGAAAAAACTTGGAAAGGAAAAGCGAAGGAAAAGCGCAATGCTTTTCCCTCGAATCGGGAACCTCCAATTTTGGCGGAAGAAACGGCAGAAAGCCGTTCGCATGTTATTCGCACCCGAGCCATTTGCGATTTCTCCTCCGGCGTTGATCCATCGCCGCTACCGCGATTCTTCCGCCCGTCGACATTGCCGCCATTCTTCCGCCGGTCGACGCTGCAGCTTCAGGTAACTTTTCCCATTTCATTTTTGTTAGGTTTTCTCTGCCGATCGATTAGGTTTTCTCCTCTTCTTCACTCTCCCGCCACCCGTTTTCTTCCACATCTACCGTCAAGCTTCTTCTGTCGCCTTCACGCATTTGCCGCCGTTGCCAAGCCTTTGTCGCCGCCTCACTTCTTCCACATCTGCCACCGAGCCTCTTCCGTTGTCTTCATCCGTCGCCTGCACTCATATGCCACCGTCGCCAAGCCTCTTCCGCTGCCGCATTTCTTCCACATTTGCCACCGAGCCTCTTCCAGCGCCTTCACTCATCCGCCACTGCCCCTTCTTGCTCGCGCCTCCAAGCTGCCCTAATCACTCATTTCCTCCTTGCTCACGCCTCTTCTTGCAAGCATGAAGAAGAAGGTAAAGCTCCTTCTACTAAAACACTAATCAGCCATTTGAATAATAATTGTGTTTATTGATAATTAGTTAATTTATTGTTACTTAATTATATTTTTATAATAATTGTGTTTGTTGATAATTAGTTAATTTATAATTATTTAATTATATTTAAATAATAATAAGAGTATAAGAATATAAAGATGGAGTGTATATATCAATCCATCCATTTTCCTTTCTCTTCAAGTATATACAAGAAAGGAAAACTACATCACTTTTCCTTTCCACCAATTTTCCTTTCCATCTAATTTTTCCTTTCCACCCATTTTCTATCCTTTCTTGTATACACAGCGTAAACGATTAGTGAAAAGGCAGAGGGATTACACCCCGGCGCTGAGCACGGACATATCCAACCCCTAAACAATATCAAATAACGTCCATATCTCGGGGATCCAAACTCTGCGCAAACTAAGCTCTAATACCGATTTGTCATGTGTAATTTTTCTTTTAACTAGAAATCTTGTATCGAGACCGGCAGGACTTCTTTCGAAGCTTCCAAACCCTAATCTAGAGTGAAGCGTTAGGACACTTAAACGGAAGCACCAGGACTCAAATTCCAGCGCCCAAGAGGCGTTCGGTGACTCACGGCCCCTACGAGTATGCTCATAGAAATCACACCACTAACAAGTAACAACTCTCAGACTGCATTCCTTGTCGTAGTACCCAAATCAGGCCGATGGACAATAGCAATACCTGTGTGCAAAGAGCAAGCAAGGCCCAACACTTCGAGGAGCCGAGCTAAATAATAGCAAAATAATTAACTAGCCTTAAGTGAGCTTACACACTAAGCAAAAAGGCCGACAAAGCCTAGAAAAAAACTCGATTGATAATACAGATACAATTTTGTTCAAGACCAGAGAGGTTAGACATTACCCTTATTATTAGGCCTCGGTTCAGCCGGTCCGGCCCAAGCCAACGCCCATGGAGCCCTAATTGGGGGAGAAACACGGGGTCAAGTAATAAAGTTGACCAAAGCAGCACGCGGCCTTCATCCTCCTCTTCCCCGCGTCACACGGACGCGGACGACGATCTCGTCCAAGGCAGAGGAATCAGAGCTCGAGCGGATATGGCGAAGTCGCAGACGGCGGCAAAGGTCGCGATAGACGCGGGCGGGCGGCGCGGCAACCACATCTTGGCGTATTACTCGGACGCGGACGAAAGGAAAGAGGCGGTGTCTTCCCATTTTGGCAAGGCAGCAGGCAAGGGTTGCGGATGCTGCGGACGCGCGTGAAGATCAGAAGTTAAGAACGGCAGCTCTGGGCAATAAAAGGGGATCAAGGAGAGATCAGCATCCATCTTGGACCACTAACATCCTGCGAGCGTCTCCAGCGAGCTTTGAGCGGCTTCAAGAGGTGTGATTGAGCGTGAGGAGTGTGAGGGATTGTAGCCACGACCGGTGGGTCGGCGGCGAGGGAGGGACGGGGGCGTCGTTCGACAGGGGTCGGCGACGAGTTGAGAGGGTCGTGTAACTCCATTCATAGTGAATAAACGAGTTTTACATCCTCCCCCTTGTTCCTCTGTTTCTGGGATTTGGCAGCGTGCTTCTCCTCATGACCGGCAGCAGCGACGTCTTCCGGGTCGGCGACGTAGAAGCAGTAAACGAGGGGACCTTTCCCAGCCATCCGTCTTCTCTGGCGACGCCTTGAGAGCAGGCGGCGCTCGACGACAGCGGCGACGCAGGCGGCGTCGCGAATCGAGCGAACGAAGACGAACGCACGGCGTTCACTTCGAGGACACTGACGTCAGCGATGAGACGCTGACGTAGGGAGGCGAAATCAAACGCGTGCGGCGACGATTTTGACTGGGTCAAAATTGAAGCAGCGGAATTGGGATTTCGGCGGAAGCGTAATTCGGCGGCTGATGCAGGGCTTACGTCAGCAAGAGAAATTTTCAGGCAACGGTGAATTTTGACTTCGCTCAACAGTGAGGTAAAATCTGATTTTAAGGTTCGGATTTCCTAAATTAGGGTTAGGGTTTCTGAGCGACTTTGTAATTTGGGTCGGAAACCCTAGAGAACGTTATGTTCCGGTGTTCCGCCGGACGACCCTGAGACAGTGGATAAGCACTATTTTTAGGCAAATCCGACCGGGGCGTGACACTTATAATATACCTCTTCCCTTCGGGCCATAGAAAAAAGACTCCAATTGTCAGGCCTGGGTCAGGCCGGTTCGGCCCAACCCAAGCCCAGGCTCACTACATGGAGAAGCCCACTGCTGAGAAGGAAAACCCGGTCAACAATCAATGTTGACCCGGGAAAAGAGGTGCGGCGGCACCCTCTTCGCACGATGTGACGAGGCGAACGCACGCGGCGAACGCACGCGGCGAATGCGCGCGGCAGAAACGGACGAAGTCGCGAGCTTCGTCTTCAGCGGGCGACGCGGAACTTCAGGCGAGTTCCTCGGCGGTAGACGCGGACGGTGGGCGATGGACCCGGCACAAACCAGAGAGGCGGCCGAAACCTGAGGTGTTCGCGATTTCCTCGGACGAGCGACGCGAAACCCTCGGACGCAGGGGCGGCAACGGTCGCGAGAGGCACGGATGATAGCTTCAGGCAGAAGATCTCGTCCTCTCCAGCGAAAGAAGCGGACGCGGGCGACTGCTTCGACGGCACCGAAGAGATCGGACGCGGATGAAAGTGTGGACGCGCAAAGAGATCGGAGCTTCAGGCGGCAGACCTTCTCCTATAAAGCTCCGAGGAGACAGATGAAGACGGGGGTGCGCGGAGGCGACACCACAAAGGGGAGCGCGCGACGCACAGCGGCTCTCCCGGCGGGTCGGGGAGGACGCCCCTCCAGGGCGAGAGCCC
This sequence comes from Costus lasius, assembly GCA_027563935.2. Lineage (NCBI taxonomy): Eukaryota > Viridiplantae > Streptophyta > Magnoliopsida > Zingiberales > Costaceae > Costus > Costus lasius. Next base: position 107,446,272 of record CM050448.1, read on the forward strand.
CTTTACCAACGGTGAGGTTGAACGAGCCGGCGACGACGAGTGTCGAGGCGAGAGAAAGACGATGAAGTGGTTGTAACCGGCGATGACCGGCGAGGGAGGGAGAGGGGCACCGGCGACGAGGGTCGTCGATTCAGAGCTTTGTACACTGTTTCGGAGTAATAAGAACGAAGCTTGATTCCATCTCCCCCTCCCCTGTTCTCGGTTCACGGCGACGCTTCCAACAGGTTTTCCGGCGGCGGGTGGCTTCCAGACGGCGACGGGAGCTTGGGACGACGCGCAGGTGGCGCGGCGTCTTTTCCGGCGAGGTCGCGAGCGCGGCGGCGCTCGGCGGCAGAGGAGACGTGGTTGACGTCAACGGAAGACGACGCAGAGGCGTCGAACGAAGAAGACGAGCGTTTCGAACGCTCGGGCGTTCGAAACGAGGAACGTCAACGCAGTCAACAAAGGCGGCGCAAAATCGATTCGGCGGAATCGATTTGCAACCGACGTCAGCGTGACGTCGGACGGTCGAATTCAAAAGCGAGGCGGGCGAAATTGAGGGCTGACGTCAGGCGTGACGTCAGCAATCCAATTTCGAAAGCGGAAGAGGATTGACCGAGAGGTTGATTTTTACTTCGGTCAAAATCTGATTTAAGGTATTCTGATTTAGGGTTTTGGTTTTCGATTCTTTTCCGGATTCCTTAATTAGGGTTAAGGTTTCTCTAGAGAATTGTAATTTGGGGAATAAAAAGTGAGCGGGAACTAGGGTTTCGAGTTTGGGGACAAGATTCGGTCCGGAAACCCTAGCGCGATCACGTTCCGGTGTTCCGCCGGACGGCCCTGAGACAACGGATAAGCACTGTTGTTAGACCGTTCCGACCGGGGCGTGACAACAGGTATCAGAGCTAAAGTGATCCAGCAGCATGGTGGATCAAGGAGATCCGAGATGGAGCAGACGCAAGTGCTCAGCAGGAGCAATTCCAGCGCGCTACAACGTAGACTGGGGCACGAGGGGTTGGACAATACGTTATGGTGTGAACCTAGTCGTGCCAAGTCAGGCGGAGTGCTGAAGATTCAGTGCGCTAGTACGTGAGCTCAGTTCTTGCAGGTTGAGCGGAGCATCTATGTGGATGATGCGTTACGGACGTGACCCTGATAAGTACTGAGTTGGGCGAAGCACTATGACACGTGATGAAGAGAGGCATGTGAGACCTCTTCCTGGAGCAGCGAGCTCCGACGATAACGACAGGAGAACGTCAGACGAACATCGAGGACGATGTTCAAATCAGGTGGGGGAGTATTGTCAGGCCTGGGTCAGGCCGGTTCGGCCAAACCCAAGCCCAGGCTCACTACATGGAGAAGCCCACTGCTGAGAAGGAAAACTCGGTCAACAATCAATGTTGACCCGGGAAAAGAGGTGCGGCGGCACCCTCTTCGCACGATGCGACGAGGCGAACGCACGCGGCGGAAACGGACGAAGTCGCGAGCTTCGTCTTCAGCGGGCGACGCGGAACTTCAGGCGAGTTCCTCGGCGGTAGATGCGGACGGTGGGCGATGGACCCGGCACAAACCAGAGAGGCGGCCGAAACCTGAGGTGTTCGCGATTTCCTCGGACGAGCAACGCGAAACCCTCGGACGCAGGGGCGGCAACGGTCGCGAGAGGCACGGATGATAGCTTCAAGCAGAAGATCTCGTCCTCTCCAGCGAAAGAAGCGGACGCGGGCGACTGCTTCGACGGCACCGAAGAGATCGGACGCGGATGAAAGTGTGGACGCGCAAAGAGATCGGAGCTTCAGGCGGCAGACCTTCTCCTATAAAGCTCCGAGGAGACAGATGAAGACGGGGGTGCGCGGAGGCGACACCACAAAGGGGAGCGCGCGACGCACAGCGGCTCTCCCGGCGGGTCAGGGAGGACGCCCCTCCAGGGCGAGAGCCCCTTTACCAACGGTGAGGTTGAACGAGCCGGCGACGACGAGTGTCGAGGCGAGAGAAAGACGATGAAGTGGTTAGACCGTTCCGACCGGGGCGTGACACCAATTAACCCTAACTAGCGGGCGGGCGAAAAAATTTTACCCTAACTGTTGACAGCCGTTAACGTTGACTATTACGCAACGGAGGTCTCTATTCACGTGTTAACGTAACAAAACTATCGTGTACGTTCGACTTGAAACCGTGTAATAGAAAATGCGTTAAGATTGGTGCTGCACGCTGAGGGGACCCTTCTCCGATCACGCGGGATGATCGGAAAATTTTTTCAGCGTCGTTCATGTTTGCGTGTTGCCCAGCCGCCGCACCAAAGCCAACCGTTGTTCGTCCGCTTCGCTTCGCCGGATTCGCCTTGTTGGCATCGTCGGGTCCGATCAGAACCCTAGCCGCCGTCGATGGAACCCTACCCTAACCTTGCGCTGCCACTGCCGCTCAAAGCCCTAGCCGCCGAAGCCGCTCGACGCTGCAGCCTCCTAGCTTCGTCCGCAGGACGTGACGAAGAAGACGAGGCCTGCCTGCTCTCGCTGGACAATCGTGCAGATGTAGTAGGCGTCGTTGGTCGTCGAGGAAGCCGACGCCGACGCCTGGACGCTGCCTGATCCCGTCCGCCGACTCGAGCATGGAAGATACCGCCGCCTCTGTTCGCTAAGTGCAACGAGTGTTGCCACCTGGGAAGTCGCCGCCTGTTTCCCTCGCCGAACAGTGCGCCGCCAGTGCTCAACACCACCGCCCCTGCTACCACCAAGGAGGGACGCCACTAATGGAAGCACCGCCCATCAAGGAAGGACACGAGCGAGCCGCACAACACCCCGATGGCGTGCATGTGGAATCAGAGAAGCGCACCCCTCTGCACATCTTAGGGTGAGCGTCTACGCCTCCGCATCTTTCGCTCAAGCTTATAAATTAGGGTGGATAATTGAGTCAACCCATTGGATTTAATTCAATCAACTAACCCGAGTTCGAGCGATCTCTATGCGTATCTACCATGCCGGATAATCAGGAATCAACGCCATCCGTCGCGCTCGGTATGTCTCGGGATTCATGCTAAATCCCAGGAGTTGAGAGGAGAAAATGGTTCTATTATGGAATGACCCCTTCAATCACCAGTACCCACAAAGAGCTGGCCATTGTTTTTGGGGCATAACTAGAAGGATTGTTGAACACAACGCAGAAGGCATCTATTATGCACCAAGCACTGAAACGATTTTTTGGTTTCCAAGAGAATAGTTTCAGGGATAACAAAGGTAAGAGAAAGTTCTCTAAGAGCGGAAATGATTATAGTGTAGTGCTGTCTCCAAGTAGGCGCCCTGTCTAGATTACAATATGGGATATCTGTTTTACATAGGATACAAGAGAAACCAGCATTCCTGTCATCTCCTCCAGTAGTTTCTCTTCCCAAGAATTCTAAGAAAACATCAAGCAGAAGTGAGCACATCAAATTTTAAATCAAATAATTTGGTTGGTGAAAGATTGGCTGCCCCTAGTCCAGCCTTGCTGAACTCAGATGGAAAGGATTCTCCAGAGTTGACACCAAAGAAGAGAGTGAAAAAGAAGTTGGTGAAAAAGTTAAAGGAAGCAGCTGCTGGAGTTGTCTCTGGTTCAGTGACATCTGAGGTGAAGGATTGTCCACAAATTATCATCTCAGATACAGAACAGAAGGTTTCAAACGGCTCAGGTGTGTCTGGTAAACAAGTAATTTCCTTAACTAAAGCTGCAAATTATGATTCTATTCCACAAAATAGTCCTATGAAGGCCACAGGAGCTGTGCTGATGGACAAGAAAGTAAAGAAAAAGACTTCCAACTGTGCTGCCTGTGGTGAGGATGGAGATCTCACAGGCACAAAGACTATAGAAAAGAGTGTATCGGAAGATCCTTACGTGAATGTTATCTTATTTGAATCTGCTGCTGGTGGTGATGATCACAAGGAACAGCATTTTGTTAAAATCAGAGAAGATAATGACAAAAACTGTGTTAGTCCACTGGCTGAACTTGGAGATGTAAAAGATGCTATTTCAAGTTCGTTTGATCAAGCCAATCCTCAGGTTTCATTGGCTGCAGGAACTGAGCAATTGGCATTAACTTCTTTTCCAGCTGAGAGTACGAGCATAGCTGAAGTTCATGTAAACAGTGAGTTATGCAGGTTGGTTGATGGTCATAGCTTTGAATATCTTGACATGGGCTTTGTGCCATCTCGTGAGTGTTCTTCGTCTCCATTGAGAAGCAACAAGCAGTTTCTCATATCAATTGATACTATTAATTCGACTTCTAGTTATGATAGCATTATTGGTAATAATTTAACAAGAAAAAGGCATTCTGATGGAAACCAGCAGTTAGATATTAATATGATGGCAATAGAGTTCAACGAAACTGGTAATGCAAAGAGTACAATAGATAATGTTTGTTTAAACTTGGAAATGCAGAATCTTTCTGCTGACTTACCTGCGGACACCATTGGTAGAGACATGATGAGGAAAAGGCATTCTGATGAAAACCATCAGTTAACTGTCGATATGGCTGGAAAAGAGCTTAAGGAAATTTGTGATGGAAAGAGTGCAAGTGCTGATGTTTTACATTTGGAAATGCAGAGTCTTCCATCTAACTTGGCTCCACAATTAGCAGATATAGTTTCAGGCAGATACCCTCCAAAGACCTCCAGACATGATAGGGATCTGAATTCACATGCTCTTGTCGAATCTCCCCAATCTGATTGCTTTATATCTTGTGAGGATCTGATTGCTCATGCTTTGCCTTGTACAAATTCTGAACAATCTCACCCAGGATTGCACATCAGTTATGATTTTGATGGTGATAAGAAAGATAAGAAACCAAGCACAAGTGGAAACTCATTGTTCACTCTCAAGGAATCCTTTGTACCAGAAGTTGATGATGCTGAAGCAGCGAATGATGTTTGCTATAAACATATGAGTGAGAAAGAAAAGAACCACTATCACATGACAATCTGAAACAAAAAGAAATGGATTCAAAAGCGACCACCGCAGATGAGAACTTGGACCGGAAAATCTTTGTGAGCCATGGACCTCCAAAAGTTATTCCAAGGCGATCTAATTTTGTAGGTTCATTGAAGAAATCAACTCATTCACATCACAATCTAAGAAACAAGACTTGGCATCGGGAGGATGCTCCTTCGGGTTCTCAGGGGGTTCTGCAGTCTCAAAAATATGGTTCACTGGGAAAACAGTATCCAAAGAAGCCTGGGAAACTTCAAATATCTTATGTACGTAAAGGTAACAGCTTCATTAGGAAACCATCTTCTGAACCTCCTCATCAACCATCACATACTCTTGGAACTTCAAGTAAATTGAGTGAAGATATCACAGAAAAGAATATGAATTTTGTGAGTAATAGTATAAGTAGTAATATCCTTGGTTGTCATAATCCTTCTTTTGAGAGACCCAAGACTCCTTTAATCTATGGTGCAACATCATTAAATTGCTCTGCAACTCCTTCGCTTGAAGTTTCACACTCCTTGTCAGAGAATTCTCTAACTCAAACTAGAACTGATGTTGACAGTAGAAATCTTGACTTGGATGCCCTCGTTGTTAATGGTCAAAATGCCCCAAGGAATAAAATATCTGAAACTTTGTCTGCAAAGAAAATGATATATGTGAAACACAAATCAAATCAGTTGGTTGCTGCTCTTGGGCCTAAGTCTAATGATTCAGCGTCAGCAGATCTTTACTACAAGAAGAAGAAAAATCAGCTTATACGAAGTATCTATGCTTCAGATAGTCAAAACAAGCAATAAATGCTTCGAGCTGGAAACACAAGCTCATCTAAGCAAGCCACTACTGGCAGCACCTCTACTTTTATTAGGAAAAGACTGAATAAAGGTTTGTTTAGCAGACAGTCCTATTGTCTATTAATTTTCATGTTGCAGCCGTTAAGCTAATATTTTCTCTTCTTTCTTCGTTTTTTTTGTAAGATTTATTTTTATCATTTATTCAGAGAAAGATATTCTAGGGCAATGAATACTATCTCTGATTTGCCTTATTTCATTTGTTTATTTCTGACAATGCGTAGAACGTTTGCTGAAAACTTGAATGAGAAATGTTGCTGACCTTTAGATTGTGAGATTTTTTTCCTTGTCTAGGTTAAAAGAGATTTGTTGTTGCTTATCGATTATTTTAGGAGGATGACATTCAGCCTTTCAAAACTTGCAGATCTTTGGATTGTTTCATCACAATAATTGGGGATTCAATATTAGTTCCAACTTAGCTGTATCTTTTATCACTGTCATGGAAGATTAGTTTGTCCCAAAAATATTTAAGCTTGTTAGACAGCAAAGTTAATGGCAATGTCTGTGGAAACCTCAGAAGTTTTTTGAGCTCGGAAGGGTGTACAGCTTTGCACAAATTAGTTGCCTTAGTATTGTCAACCAGCTTTCTCACTATGCATTAATAGTTGCATTAGTATCACTTGCCATTTCTATTAAACTAGTGTTGCTTATATGGAATGCTGACATGTATTTGCTTTAGTTTTGAACTCATGCACTATCTTGTCTTGCAGGAGGCTGCATTGGCAATTGCAGAAGTTGCTAGGAAGAAGAGAGTAGAGAAGAATCTTGCTTCTGTTTCTGACCATATAAGTAATGGAAGTTCTACGAGTGAGGAAGTAAGAAAGAACAGTATGGCATCTTTGGCGCCAGAGGAATTATCGGGAGTATGGCTTTCTGATATGCTTATTGACTTGAAACTCTCTTGAATCAAAATGGTCTGTTGAAGTTTGCCCCCTTTTTTTTATTTTTCAATTTTTTGGTTCCATATTGTGCAGCAGATATATTCGCATAGGTAACGGTAAACAACTTGTGAGAGATCCAAAGAAAATTATTCGCATTTTAGCTAGTGAGAAAGTAAGGAGGAGTTTGCACAACATCAGATTGCGTTTGGCAAGGAAGAATCAATACTGCCAGTTTTTTACTCGATATGGAAAATGCAATAGGAAGGGTGGGAAATGTCCATACATCCTCGACCCCTCTAAACTTGCCATCTGTACCAAATTTCTTAGTGGTTTATGTTCAGATGCCAACTGCAAGCTCACTCACAACGTAAAAATGATCTTCGCTCTGGTTGCCGTCTTTCTTCACTTAATTCTCAATTTCATGAGTAGACTGATACAATGATTTCTTGCAGATCATTCCGGAAAGAATGCCTGATTGTTCTTACTTTGTACAAGGTAACTGTGTTTTTATTCATTGCATCTTTCTATTAGTTTTACAGAAGATGTCTTTGATGATAGATTTATGTTTGCAGGTTTATGCACCAACAAAATTTGTCCTTACAGACAACAAAATTTGTCTCCTTAGCTAAAGATGACTCGAGGAAGGTCGAAGACACTCTCTGCTACGGTGGACTGTATGCTGATTATATCAGCCTCAGTCCAGACAACATTGACGCAGAACCAAAATTTATTGCATCAGAGGATTCTCATCATTCTAACTTTGATTTGGACAACTCTACCGGGGAGAAGGAAGACCTTGATGCTTTAATCAAGCCTATACTCATTATGGGGAAGGGTTACTCTATACCTTCCTTTGCAGATAATTGATAAAGTTACAGTTACCAGTGATTTCTTTAGCCTACTAACCAAACGGATTCTTCTATCCATTTTAACTTTATTCCTTCTCAGGTGGTTGTTTACTGTGTGGGCTCCTGCTTTCTTCTCTGCAGCATTGGCTATGGCTGTGGCTAGGGGTGGCAATTCGTGTTTTGCGTGTCATAACGTGTCGTGTCATACTTGACACGTGACACGATTGTGCTTGACACGAACACGACCCGTTTATGTATACGTGTCAATATATGAAACACAGACACGACCCGCTTATTTCACAGGTGACACGACACGACACGATTAACACGTTTAATAAATAGGTCGTGTCACATAACACGACACGACACGACACAATTGACACGATTTATAATATAAAGTTATTAGATGACACAACACGACACGATTGACACGACACGACATGAATAACCTGTTTAACTCACTATATTAAAATTATTTATAAATTATTAATTTTATATAATATATATTATATATGGGTTAGACGGGTCAACCCGCGACACGACACGACATGACACGAATTTTAGCGTGTCATAAACGGGTCGACACGATAATGACACGAAACACGATTATGTTAAATCCGAACCCGCGAAAACTCGTGTCGTGTCATGTCGTGTTGGCGGGTCGTATAATTTTTTGCCAGGCCTAGCTGTGGCTGAAGTTGGGTTGGAGGATCCAGGTAAGTGTTTTACAACATGCTCCAGTTCTCAGCAGTGGCATAGTCTCTAGGTGCTGCTGCGATGCCGGGGCTTGATCATAGGATAGCAACACTCTGTATAGGCCTTGGTGTTTTTTAGTGGCAACTTAAACAGATGTTATTAATATAGTGGAACGATATGGCTGAGGTTGAAGTTGGGTTGGACAATTATATGGAACAATAAATGTATAGGATGTTATTAATATTGTGGAAAAAATAATTTTGTCAGAAAGCAATTTGCATCTGACAAGTATGTGATTTTTCTGATGAGTTGGACTAAATCACTTAGATGCTGTGTTTTTTTTAATTTTCCGGTACAATAGTAGGTAACTTGTACCGGTTTGTTTTATAATGTAACAGTTAATTTTTATATTTTGATGAGGAAAAGGTATCATTCCTGGCTGGTTCACATGCCATGGTGCAGCCAATCTTGGCGACTTGGAACTCACCTCTAATCTTTTCCGTACCTTTTGAATGTTGATCATTCAGGATCTCTGAATGCCACTAAGGCCTTACGAGTGGTAAATTTACTATTACCGGTTCATGCCACTCGAAACCTAACCCAAGATCTGCCTAGAAAGCCCAACTACTACAAATATCTGGGAAATAAATGGTCTGTGTTGTTGACAACCAAAACGATGATTTTGCTATACTTGATCTTTTTGTTTGTAATAGTGTTACTCTATAGTTTGATCTTTTTGTGCTTGCTAACTTGATTGAAAACAACTAGTGGAATGTGTCATAACATATTGTTCAATTATTGTGTTTCTTGGTTCTAAGTAGTCTTAACTTAACAAATGATATTGACTTCACATATTGATTTATTTGGCCTGTGCATTTTAGTCTCACTTAACCAAGTGACCCTAAATACCAATCCTACTATATATGAGGGGTAAAGTTTATTTTGATCACACATATTCCTTTGTTTAATTTATGATATACATGATTAATTACAAGGATGACATTTGACACTATCAAAATATAAAGGGAATTCACACCTCTAGTCAAATGATTATATACACTGTTATTACCATGGGAATAGTTATAACAGTAATATGGCAATCTATGTAGTAATTTCATAATGGGTCTATCTTGTATATTAAGTTTTTAAGATATACATATGTGCTAACTTGATATTCATCCCCATGACAATATACTTATTATGAATCACTATGTACTAGTTTTAATACATTATCGTGTCTATCCATACTAATACTTTATTAGAGATATTTAACAATGATTACATTATTATAAGAATATTATTATAATTACTTATATTATGTAGATATCAAGTAAATATTATAATAAAAATATTTTTCACAAACATAAATGAACATGATAAAGTATATTCTAAAACCATATTTAGGGCCAACATGTCCAACTTAGATTGAGATTGCTAGGTGGCAAACAAAAAACTGGATGGTAGACAAATGAATACTCATTATCTTGAACATATTAAACTTAGGTATTTATAATTTTATCTACTGCAAAATGACATTAACAAGCACCATGGATAGGACAAGGCTTTGTCAAGGATGTTCGATCAATATAACAACCATGTATGACCTTGTTAATCCGCTTTAATATGATACGAGTAGCCAACTCAAGTAGGTGGACTTCTTTAAATTTGTGGGATTGTACAAAGTTTGAAGTGGCTAGCTAGGTTCAACCACTTGAACCCACTTGGGCACCTATGAAGTGGACAAAGTTGGGGGAGACAGGTTCAACCACTTGCGCACGATGGGGGATTATTGCACAGGTTCGAAAAGCAGCATGCGAGGTGTTTTTCATGAACAGTGCTGCTTTTAGGTTTAAACCATGCATGCAGCATTGGCCCAAAGAGACATTTTTTTTTTAATTTTCTTTTGCCCCCAAACGAGACCTATGTTGGTACAATCTGATACTCTGTAGCCTTAACACTATTTACACTAATACTTCCTCTCATTATGTCTATGACTATAAATTGTAAAGTTAAATTATCTAACATTATTATTATTATTCTACTTTTCTTATGTTTTTTTTTTCAATTATAGATGATACATAATGCACAACACAGTTAACACAAACAAGTGGACAAAAATCTGGTAGGATAGTGTGGAATTTTCAGTTAACACATATTTCATGTTTATAAAGTTTGAAATTTAATAATTTTTAACAACTTAATGGACTAAAATATAATAAAATTCAATTGAAAAATAAAGAAACTGTTTAAAATTTGAATGAAATTGAATTAGAGTGGGATACAGGATTAGAAATGGTGAATGCAACAATTGGTTGGTGGATTGTCAAGATTGAGGTGTGCATGGATTTGTTCAATTACCTTAGAAAAAAAAATATTTTTGACATATATTTCTATTATAATTGTAGGCTAATAAACATTATGCTAAGTTATGAAGAAAAAGAATTTATCTAGATATTGAGAGTAAGACTGACATATTGCTTGGATATTTTGCGGCAAATGTGGATGATTTTTACTCACTAGGTATGCTTAATGAGCCATCCGATCACAAATGCACATAACGTATGTGCCACAAGAGAGAAATAACATCCTCATCCCAAGCAATTGCTAATAAGATGTATATTAAGAGAAAACATAAGAATGGGTTGTAGTAAAATTGAGGGAAGATATTTCTCGATTAGTGGGAATGGTTTAAAGTAGAAGCAACTCATATTTTAAGTGAACCAACCCTTAGATTATAAGTTCAGGTTATAGTAGATCTATTCCAAATATTTCAATTAGTAGTGAGCTCTACCATTTTGCTATACTAAATGTTTGAGTAACAAACAAGGAGAAATATTTAAAAGAATTTGAAACTTCAAAAGCCAAAGTTAGTTGGTTGAAATTCCAATAATAAAATTTTAATAAAACTGCCAAAAACTTGTATTTATGATTTTCTAGATTGACCAATGTTTAATTTAGTACCAATGAAATATGTTGAACTTTTATACTTCATTTTTATGAATGCCAATGATATTTAGCATATTGATTACTCTAATGAGCCTAACACTAATGAAATGTTATCTTTTTCTACTTTAGCGACATGGATACTGAATTAGTTAATGTTTATATTTACGTAGGAACATGAAGATACAATTGATGATTTGATAACTAGTTAATGTTTATATTCACGTTGGAACATGAAGATACAAGTGATCATTTTTTTAAAAAATCTCATTTGTCAAGAAACACAATAATTGAACAATATGTTATGACACATTCCACTACTTGTTTTCAATCAAGTTAGCAAGGACAAAAAGATCAAACTATAGAGTAACACTATCACAAACAAAAAGACCAAGTATAGCAAAATAATCATCGCTTTGGTTGTCAACATTTGTAGTCGCTGGGCTTCTAGGCACATCTTGGGTTAGCTTTCGAATGGCATGAACTGGTAATAGTAAATTTACCATTTGTAAGATCCTGAATTATCAACATTCAAAAGGTACAGAAAAGATTAGAGGTGAGTTCCAAGTCGCCAAGATTGGCTGCACCATGGCTTGTGAACCTCATCCTCATCAAAAATATTACGTTATAAAACAAACCGGTACAAGTAACCTACTGTTGCACCAGAAAATTAAAAAAAAACACAGCATCAAGTGATTTAGTCCAACTCATTAGAAAAATCACATGTCAGATGCAAATTGCTTTCTGACAAAATTATTTTTTCCCACTGTATTAATAGCATCCTATACATTTATCGTTCCATATAATTATCCAACCCAACTTCAGCTCAGCCATATCGTTCCACTATATTAATAACATCTCCTATCTAAGTTGCCACTAAAAAACCCAAGGCCTATACAGAAAGTTGTTATCCTATGATCAGGCCATAGCACTGCAGCACAGCAGCACCTAGAGACTATGCCACTGCCGAGAACTGGCGCATGTTGTAAAACACTTACCTGGATCCTCCAACCCAACTTCAGCCACAGCCATAAGCCAAATGCTGCAGAGAAGAAAGCAGGAGCCTACACAGTAAACAACCACCTGAAAAGGAATAAAGTTAAAACGGATAGAGGAATCCGTTTGGTTAGTAGGCTAAAGAAATCACTGGTAACTGTAACTTTATCAATTATCTGCAAAGGAAGGTACAGAGTAACCCTTCCCCATAATGAGTATAGGCTTGATTAAAGCATCAAGGTCTTCCTTCTGCCCGATAGAGTTGTCCAAATCAAAGTTAGAATGATGAGAATCCTCTGATGCAATAAATTTTGGTTCCGCGTCAATGTTGTCTGGACTGAGGCTGATATAGTCAGCATACCGTCCACCGTAGCAGAGAGTGTCTTCGACCTTCCTCGAGACATCTTTAGCTAAGGAGACTGCTGAGGGCACGCCAATCTCTATGATGCTAGAACAAAAATACCGTCCCCAGCTGTTGCTGCTTTGCATCGGGTAGGGGCTGTTCTCCCTTTGCAGTTTTTCTTACTTTTTGGGTGATGGAGTTTGCACTTGGATCCTTGTAGACAAACTCCTGTTGTGGTATACAGGGGGCATACGTAACTGTGCTTCTTCCGGCACTGCTAGTGGAGAAACAAGCAATTAGTTGCATACTCATATAAGTAGATTAAAGCACTCTAAATATGGTCGGAGAGATATTTATATAAGAAGCTATTAACAGAAAGTACTACATGCCAGTTTCCATATAGAATAATGAGAGATCCAAACTAAACAGTGAAACAAATAGAGCCTTCAAAAGCTAATTGAGTTAGAGGACAGTTAGTAAAACAAATGATATGAAACTAAGGGACACTACATACCTCATCACCATCTGCACAATAACCCTTCAGAAAGCCTTCACAAACGGATGCATTAATGTTAACATTAACATGCCTGTAAGGGCAAATTTTGTTGGTGCATAAACCTGCAAACATAAATCTATCATCAAAGACATTTCATGTAAAACTAATAGAAAGATGCAATGAATAAAAACACAGTTACCTTGTACAAAGTAAGAACAATCAGGCATTCTTTCCGGAATGATCTGCAAGAAATCATTGTGTCAGTCTACTCAAGAAATTGAGAATTAAGTGAAGCAAGACGGCAACCAGAGTGAAGATCATCTTTACCTTGTGAGTGAGCTTGCAGTTGGCATCTGAACATAAACCACTAAGAAATTTGGTACAGATGGCAACTTTAGAGGGGTCGTGGATGTATGGACATTTCCCACCCTTCCTATTGCATTTTCCATATCGAGTAAAAAACTGGCAGTATTGATTCTTCCTTGCCAAACGCAATCTGATGTTGTGCAAACTCCATCTTACTTTCTCACTAGCTAAAATGCGAATAATTTTCTTTGGATCTCTCACAAGCTGGTTACCATTACCTATGCGAATATATCTGCTGCACAATATGGAACAAAAAAATTGAAAACTAAAAAAAAAGGGGCAAACATCAACAGACCGTTTTGATTCAAGAGAGTTTCAAGTCAATAAGCATATCAGAAAGCCATACTGATTGTTTCCTCCCAATAATTTATCTCGCGCCAAAGATGCCATACTGTTCTTTCTTATTTCCTCACTCGTAGAACTTCCATTACTTATATGGTCAGAAACAGAGGCAAGATTCTTCTCTTCTCTCTTCTTCCTTGCAACTTCTGCAATTGCCAATGCAGCCTCCTGCAAGACAAGATAGTGCATGAGTTCAAAACAAAAGCAAATACATGTCAGCATTCCATATAAGCAACGCTAGTTTAATAGAAATGGCAACTGATACTAATGCAACTGTTAATCCATAGTGAGAAAGCTGGTTGACAATACTAAGGCAACTAATTTGTGCAAAGCTGTACACCCTTCCGAGCTCAAAAAACTTGAGGTTTCCACAAACATTGCCTGTCTAACAAGCTTAAATATTTTTGGGACAAGCAAATCTTCCATGACAGTCATAAAAGATACGGCTAAGTTGGAACTAATATTAACCCAATTATTATAATGAAACAATCCAAAAGATTTATCCATGGAAAAAATCCCACAATATAAAGGTCAGCAATATTTCTCATTCATGATTTCAGCAAACGTTCTTCACATTGTCAGAAATAAATAAATGAAATATGGCAAAGCTGAGATACTCTTCATTGCCCTAGAATATCTTTCTCTGAAGCTAGATTTTTATGTTCTGGTGTGACCCATACAAAATCTGGTTTCCATATATTTCTGTTAAACTACGTTATTCTACAAATCCTTTCACACAATTTCACAAGCCGCTTGTTTTATTCTTCAAGAAAACCACTCGTTGTTCTGAAAAACATTAGTGTTTGCCTAACATTTCTTAAGAAAGAGAAAGTAAAATCCAGAAAACAGTTTGAGTCCAAGATGAACAAAAAAAAGATTATGCTCTTGACCTAACTACGAAGGAAAATTTGCTTAATGACAATGAGAAGCAAGAATAGACTACAAATTAACATGAGTGGTAAAAGCCAAGCACTAGAGACCATGCAAAGAGCAAAATTAAATAAGTATTTATCAATGAAGCACAGGATATTCCGGCCTTCACCCACCTTATTAACTACTTTTGAGCGTCTCTGCAAGGATCTCGACCATTTCAAAACTAGATCTACCAGCAATTGGAATCCCATCTTTTTGTCGTACATCCTTTTTCCTTGCAAGCTGAGATTTCTGGCTGAAAGTAGGATGGATAATACTTATTTATTGGATAAGTTCCAATAGAAAAGGGTAAAGAAACAAAATGCAAAAATAATTTCCAGATAATGATAAGAAACTAGCTGAATATCCAGGCATCTCATAATTATACAGTTGAGCCTACCTGCGCAGCAACAAGGAATGTCTTTTTAAAATGGAAGAATTGTAGGTCCAGTATGTAGGTCTCTTCCATGGAAAGAGGTAAGGAAGAAGACTTAGACAATGTAATGAGGAAACACTTTTTTCATTCCCAGTCAACGTCCAGACATGAGATAACATGGAATGTTTATATTGCTTCAGTTTAGCTGCACAAATGAGAGAGAATTCAATACAAAAATTGCATGTGCCAAATATATCATTCTAGAATATACCAAATATTTGAGCATACAACTTACGAAACAAAGACTTAAATACTTACTAGTAAGGACGATGGGAACAGAAAAGTAAATGTTCTAGACTTGCATATTTGAATAAATGATAAAAATAAATCTTACCAGAAAACGAAGAAAGCAGAGAAAATATTAACTTAACGGCTGCAAACATGAAAATTAATAGACAATAGGACTGTCTGCTACACAAACCTTTATTCAATCTCTTCCTAATAAAAAGTAGAGGTGCTGCCAGTGGTGGCTTGCTTAGATGAGCTTGTGTTTCCAGCTCGAAGCATTTCTTGCTTGTTTTGACCATCTGAAGCATAGATACTCCGTATAAGCTGATTTTTCTTCTTCTTGTAGTAAAGATCTGCTGACGCTGAATCATTAGAGTTAGGCCCAAGAGCAGCAACCAACTGATTTGATTTGTGTTTCACATATATCATTTTCTTTGCAGACAAAGTTTCAGATATTTTGTTCTTTGGGGCATTTTGACCATTAACAACGAGGGCATCCAAGTCAAGATTTCTACTGTCAACATCAGTTATAGTTTGAGTTAGAGAATTCTCTGACAAGGAGTGTGAAACTTCAAGCGAAGGAGTTGCAGAGCAATTTAATGATGTTGCACCATAGATTAAAGGAGGAGTCTTGGGTCTCTCAAAAGAAGGATTATGACAACCAAGGATATTACTACTTATACCATTACTCACAAAATTCATATTCTTTTCTGTGATATCTTCACTCAATTTACTTGAAGTTCCAAGAGTATGTGATGGTTGATGAGGAGGTTCAGAAGATGGTTTCCTAATGAGGCTGTTACCTTTACGTACATAAGATATTTGAAGTTTCCCCAGGCTTCTTTGGATACTGTTTGCCCAGTGAACCATATTTTTGAGACTGCAGAACCCCCTGAGCACCCGAAGGAGCATCCTCCCGATGCCAAGTCTTGTTTCTTACATTGTGATGTGAATGAGTTGCTTTCTTCAATGAACCTACAAAATTAGATCGCCTTGGAATAACTTTTGGAGGTCCATGGCTCCCAAAGATTTTCCGGTCCAAGTTCTCATCTGCGGTGGTCGCTTTTGAATCCACTTCTTTTTGTTTCAGATTGTCATGTGATAGTGGTTTCTTTTCTTTCTCACTCATATGTTTATAGCAAACATCATTCGCTGCTTCAGCATCATCAACTTCTGGTACAAAGGATTCCTTGAGAGTGAACAAAGAGTTTCCACTTGTGCTTGGTTTCGTATCTTTCTTATCACCATCAAAATCATAACTGATGTGCAATCCTGGGTGAGATTGTTCAGGATTTGTACAAGGCAAAGCATGAGCAATCAGATCCTCACAAGATATAAAGCAATCAAATTGGGGGGATTCGACAAGAGCATGTGAATTAAGATCCCTATCATCTCTAGAGGTCTTTGGAGGGTATCTGCCTGAAACTATATCTGCTAATTTTGGAGCCAAGTTAGATGGAAGACTCGGCATTTCCAAATGTAAAACATCAACACTTGCACTCTTTCCATCACCAATTTCCTTAAGCTCTTTTCCAGCCATATCGGCAGTTAACTGATGGTTTCCATCCGAATGCCTTTTACTTATCATGTCCCTACCAATGGTGTCCGCAGGTAAGTCAGCAGAAAGATTCTGCATTTCCAAGTTTAAACAAACATTATCTATTGTACTCTTTGCATTACTAGTTTCGTTGAACTCTATTGCCATCATATTAATATCTAACTGCTGGTTTCCATCAGAATGTCTTTTTCTTGTTAAATTATTACCAATAATGCTATCATAACTGGAAGTCGAATTAATAGTATCAATTGATATGACAAACTGCTTGTTGCTTCTCAATGGAGAGGAAGAACACTCACGAGATGGCCCAAAGCCCATGTCAAGATATTCAGAGCTATGACCATCAACCAACCTACATAACTCACTGTTTACATGAACTTCAGGTATGCTCCTATTCTCAGCTGGAAAAAGAAGTTAAAGCCAATTGCTCACTTCCTGCAGCCAATGAAACCTGAGGATTGGCTTCATCAAAGGGGCTTGATATAGCATCTTTTACATCTCCAAGTTCAGCCACTAGACTAACACAGTTTTTGTCATTATCTTCTCTGATTTTAACAAAATGCTGTTCCTTGTGATCATCACCATCAGCAGCAGATTCAAACAAGATAACATTCATGGAAGGATCTTCCGAAACTCTCTTTTCTATAGTCTTTGTGCCTGTGAGATCTCCATCCTCACCACAGGCAGCACAGTTGGAAGTCCTTTTCTTTACTTTCTTGTCCATCAGCAGAACTCCTGTGGCCTTCATAGGACTATTTTGTGGAATAGAATCATAATTTGCAGCTTTAGTTAAGGAAATCACTTGTTTATCTGACACACCTGAGCCGTTTGAAACCTTCTGTTCTGTATCTGAGATGATAATTTGTGGACAATCCTTCACCTCAGATGTCAATGAACCAGACACAACTCCAGCTGCCGCTTCCTTTAACTTTTTCACCAATTTCTTTTTCACTCTCTTCTTTGGTGTCAACTGCGGAGGATCCTTTCCATCTGAGTTCAGCAAGGCTGAACTAGGGGAAGCCAATCTTTCACCAACCAAATTATTTGATTAAAATTTGATGTGCTCACTTCTGCTCGATGCTTTTTAGAATTCTTGGGAAGAGAAACTACTGGAGGAGATGAAGACAGGAATGATGGTTTCTCCTGTATTCTATTCCAGACAGATATCCCAGATTGTAATCTAGACAGGGCGCTGGGCCTCTTTGCAAGCTGTTTACTTGGAGACAGCACTACACTATAATCATTTACGCTGTTAGAGAACTTTCTCTTACCTCTGTTACCCCTGAAATTGTTCTCTTGGAAGCCAAAAACCGTTCCAGTGCTTGGCGCATCATAGACAGCTTCTGCGTTGTGTTCAACAATCCTTCCAGTTATACCAGAAAAACAATGGCCAGGTCTCATTGTGGGTACTGGCAATTGAAGGGGTCGTTCCGTAATAGAACCATTTTCTCCTCTCCCACCATCTATTTCTCTTTCTCTTTCTCTATCGGAATAAGACGTAGCTGGTGACAACTTCCGCCATTCTGCAAAGGTATCTCTAGGGGAAGAGGCGTAGACTGGTCCTAGAGAAGCGTTATGAAGCAACTCCGGCACTCCATGGTGCTGATGTTCAATGCCTCTGTCTGATAACCGAAGAGGCCTCTTTCTTGGCCCTCCCGAGTTCCCATCCAAATCAGGATCTTGCACCCAACGTATTTTCTTTCTTCTTAGCATGTCCGTATCAAGATCCTCCCTATGAAAATTATAACCACCGGAAGCGGCAAGGATCCGCCTCCCTTCCACATTCCATCTCGATCGAAGCAAATCTTGACTCTCGTCGACAGCCCGAAACCTGTCGGCAAAGAACAAGCAGCTTTCCGGAGGTTCTTGAACAAAACCCTCGCCATGGCCAAGCAGATGCGGCGAGGCGAATGGTAGAGATCTCCCGTCGGGGTAAAGGGATCCGGAACCCTAAGAGGATGGTGGTGGAAGGGATCATCGGGGGTGGGGTTGCGGGCAATAGAGGCGGCTGCCGTCATCCATGGGAGGGAGGAGGTGGCGCTCGTGGAGGTGAGGCGCCGGGTGTTGGTTCTCGTACGGTGGCAAGGGAGGCGGAAGGGGAAAGGAGGGATGATGATGGGTTCGCCGGGGATAGAAACTGGGATCGACGAGTTGATGGTGCGGAGGTGGAGGGTGCAGGTCGCGCGATCCCGGCGGCTCCATCGGCGTCAGTCAGAGGCTCCGCCGCCGAAGCAAGAGGAAGAGGAGATGGCCGAATCTTGCGAGGAGCGGAATAGGGGATTTGATCGACGTGTGGATGAGGACAGAGGCGACTAACTAAAAGACGGCATGGCACGGCACGCATATGTACAAACTCGTCTGTGCTGCACGCGGTATGTTAACATGACGCATGTGGCCCCGCCTTAACCCTAATAGCTGGTTGTTTGAATTACTAAAACCTGTTTTTTAATTAATTTTTAAATAGAAAATAATTAGAAAAAATTATTTACTAATGAAAAATAGAAACAGAAAAAAATAATAAAAAATAAAAATTATAAAAGCTATAATTCAATGCTTTTACAGCTTCTACTTCTTAAAAAAATAATTTACATAATTTTATTTAAAATTTTAGGTATTATTATTTTAAATAATTTAAAATTTTCACATTAAAGAAAAATAAAATATAATATTATTTTAAATAATTTAAACTAATATATTTATTTATTATTTTAAATTTTGACAACAATTAAAAAGTTATTAACCAAACATCTTATAAATTTTAACAGTGCAGCACAATATAATAAATCTGAATATAATAAACATAATAAATATATAACAAAATATAATATTGAATAAATATATATTTTCATTACATCTTAATATTATAATGTGATATAAATTAGAAAGTGTCACATCCCATTTTACACATAATATAGAGGGGTCGACGATCTCGTTGGCAAGCGAGGATCACCTTTTTTTCTTCCCCCTCTCATTCTCTTCTCTTCTTGTTGTTGAGCCAAGAAGACGCTGAAAGATTTGGGAGAGAATGTGAGCTTGAGCCGCCTATGGCTACAAGCAGAGAGCAAGTTAGGAAATGGGTTTACGCTGATTGTGTTGTGTTGCATTTGATTTTATACATCGAGTATCTTTAATCAGCTTGTTGTTGTTGTTCTCCATTCTGCTTTCATCTCCTTGAGCGAGGCTGAGGCATGCGCAAGCAGGTGTGCTCATCTGCCGATTACAACCAAAAGAAATAAGTGGTCAACGGCTAAATAATAATCCCACACAGGGGACAAATTTAGCAATTCAATCAGGTTCAGCGCGACTGGCAAGAATGCACCCACGCACACGGTCCTCAGCTTTAGAGAAGGATGCTGGGACGAACGTCCAGCTCAGGAAAAAGGAAAGAGGGAAAAGCCACATCAGCATAAAAATAAACAATATAAAACAAGAAATTCTACCTTAGCCAAATTGGATCCCAAATCCATATCCAAGTCTATGCTTCCGAAGCCGAAATCCACACCCGTTCGTTGCCTACGTTCGTACGTGAATCCACGTTCGCATCAATGTCGAAATGAAGGGTCAATGCACCTTCTTTCGACGAGCACGACCGCGGCGTGCTTCCCTGATGAGTGGTAACTGCTCTGTTCGTTGTGCGTGAGTTGGGTGGCCTGACCTGTCGTCCTCTCGAGATGATGCCTTAAGCTTGTTGGAGATGCATGAGAGGGAGACATAGGCGAAGAAGAAAAGGAAGTTCAACAAAGTACTCGACGTCAACATAGCTCCGAACGATGCTGCCCACACCACTGGAGCACCGACGAGAGGACGCCACAGGCCTCGCCGGGTGTTCGCACATCTGAGTTCGAAGACGGGGAAGAGAGGGAGCAAGAGGCGGAGCGGTTTCGTTCTCAGGCGAGTTCAGATCGTTGGATTCCCGTTCGTCCCCCGTCGTTCCAGATGATCCCCTCTATGTTGTGTGTGGCTCGTTGGATTCTCATCCGCTATTGCAGCTCCACGCGGTCACACCGCCCTGCCGACTCCGCGTGTCTAGACGCGTGCTCAAGGCAACGAGACTGGTGGTTGGAGCCGGCACGTTGCCGCTAACTCCGATTGAAGCAAAGGCATCACGCATCCTGTCGCTGACAAACGCTTCGCCACCTTCTCACGCACTGCTGCCTCAACAGCTGGGAAATCTCCACCTAGTGTCAAGTCACTGGCGAGCATCACCTCTGACATAACACCCCCAGCTTTTGTCCGCCAGCAACAACTGTCGTCGCTTCCGCTGCCCCAAATTCTGACTTTCGATTTTTACGCTAGGCCCAAGTTGATTTTGACCTTTGTTAGGCTTGGTGTGAGGCCCAAGTCCGGTGGTGGTCAAAATCGCGTCAACCAGCTTGTCGCGTCAGCACCACTTATTCAACTCTTCGTCATCATCGTGTGCGTCCACCGCGTTCCACTCCGTCCGCTCGTCCGCAGAGCTTGCGCGGCGACCTTCGTCGCCGAACCGGAGGGCCTCCGGCAGGGAAGAGCCGCCTGCCCTTCCCCTCAGCCTCATCGGCGTCCACGCTTGGACGCCGGCCTCCGACGAAGTCCCCCACTGCTCTCTCGTCCGCCGACTCCAGCCGCCCTCGTCGTCCCAGCAGCTGCCGCCAGAACCTCCATCAGTGGAGCCGCCACCAGAGGGGGAGGAGGGAGAGGCAGACCGCCTGAGCTCCGCTCGAAGGCTCTCCGAGAGTGGGGATGGGAACCGAGAGAGGGAGCCAGCCGCTGCCGCGCTCCCTTTTCATCTACCTCCGGCCACCGACAGCGTCGTCATCCGACGCGACGCCTGCAGGAAAGGACGCCGCCCACGCTACAGTCGCGTCACCTGGATCCGCGCCGGATCCTCCTCCAGTTCCGTGCCGTCCGCTGCCTCTTGGGCCTCTGCCCAATTGCTCGTCAGGTGGCCCGTTTGCCCAGGCCCAGGACGCAAGGTCCTGACAATCTCCCCCGGCCAAAGGTGGACGCCGCCCTCGGCGTCCGGCTCATCTCGACCTCCTCGGTGTCCCGTCGGACGCCGGAACTTCCGCCTGGCTCGCTGGGTGCTCGAGCGCCCTCCAAAGCTTGCACACCCGTCGACTCCAGCCTCTTCGTCCCAGCCACCTGCGCCGATCCCTCGAGTGGGATACAGGGCGCTCGCCAGGCCCTTCCCTGATCGCACCCCACGACGCAGTCGCCGCCCGAGGAAGGAGGAGAGGCGGCGGACGGAGGTCCGCCGCGGAGCACCTGCTCACCACTCCGCTTCCGCTCCAAAAGCGTCCCCAAGAGCCCGTTCCGGAAAAGGGGAGGTGGTAGACCACCGTCCGCCGCGACTCTGCTCGTCGCCCCGAGCGCCTCCGCTCCAAGGGGGTCTTTGTTTCTCGTCGAGGAAGATTCGGCCGCGGTCTCGTCACCGCCGTTCTGCCGTCTTCGTCTCGTCTCCAGTTGTCGGCGTCTGGTACTCAGGAAGGCGGGAACTCGCGTCCGCCTGCGTCGTCGCTAAGCTCAAGGGACGACGCCGCTGCTGCTGTCCTCACAAGGGAGGCACCTCCGCGTCCTCGACTCGCCTCTCGACCGTCTCCGCGGGAGAGCTCACTCCGCGCCTGCGTGACGCCGGCCGCCCGTGTGTGCCCTGAGCATGCGTGACACTAGGCACTAAGTGAGCCCTTCCCAGGTCCGGCTCCTCTCTCGCTTGGCTCACATCCGGTGCCCGGGGAACTCCACGCGTGGAGGGGACGGCCTCCGTCGTCCGTCGCCTGCTTCATCCTGGAAGAAGGCCTCCGCTCGCTACCGTGCTCCGCAACTTCCGCCTTCGCGCGCACACGCCGACGGTGACCGAACCCGCTCGCGTCTGGTTCGTCTCTCTCGTCGTCGGGAAGGAGAAGACGTGTCGTCTTCTTCTTCGGCCGACCAGCTCGTCGGCTTCTCTCTCTGCGCACCGGCAAGGTCGCCGGATTCTCTGCGCCCTCTGATACCATTGTGAGGCCCAAGTCCGGTGGTGGTCAAAATCGCGTCAACCAGCTTGCCCTGTCAGCACCACTTATTCAACTCTTCGTCATCATCGTGCGCGTCCACCGTGCTCCACTCCGTTTGCTCATCCGCCGAGCTTGCGCGACCTCCGTAGCCGGACCGGAGGGCCTCCGGCAGGGAAGAGCCGCCTGCCCTTCCCCTCAGCCTCATCGGCGTCCACGCCTGGACGCCGGCCTCCGACGAAGTCCCCCACCGCTCTCTCGTCCGCCGACTCCAGCCGCCCTCGTCGTCCCAGCAGCTGCCGCCGGAACCTCCATCGGTGGAGCCACCGCCAGAGGGGGAGGAGGGAGAGGCGGACCGCCGTCCGCTGGGTGCCTCCTCGCTGCCCGCCTGAGCTCCGCTCGAAGGCTCTTCGAGAGTGGGGATGGGAACCGAGAGAGGGAGCCGGCCGCTGCCGCGCTCCCTTTTCATCTACCTTCGGCCACCGACAGCGTCGCCATCCGACGCGACGCCTGCAGGAAAGGATGCCGCCCACGTTGCCGTTGCGTCACCTGGATCCGCGCCGGATCCTCCTCCAGAGTTTCGCGCCGTCCGCTGCCTCTTGGGCTTCCGCCCAATTGCTCGTCGGGTGGCCCGTTGGCCCAGGCCTAGGACCTTGGGACGCAAGGTCCTGACACTTGGGCCTAACAAAGCATGGTTGTAGAAACTAGCTCTGCCTGTTTTTATATAGAAAAATTATTTTTTTGACTTATAACTAACAATAATTTTTTTTTTAACTTATAACTAACAATTCACATTAGTTGATTATAAAATAGATTGTGTCTAGAGGAACCATACCTAATTAAGCCCAACTCGAACTTTGATTTATTTATTAATTTAGTCAGTTTAACCTAACCCAGATATAACCTATTTATACTCAACTCAAATGACTAATTTTCAAGTTACAAAAAGGTTGACCAATTTTTTATGACCCAAAACATATTATACTTAATCCATTCCTGTGTAACTTCGTGTCTAACTTTTTTTTTTTAATTCTCATCTTACTGCTTCTACTAGTATGAAGTACAAAAAAGGATATGAAAAAAAAACAAGAAAAAAAAAAGGATATGAGTTTGCTAAGATATCCGCCCGTCATTAAAAAAAATAATAAAATAGCACGCCATATCAAATCTTTAGGGTATACACTATATGAATACAAGAGATGAGAATTTTGATTAATAGATAAAAAATGAGTTACTTCTATAATTCATAAAATTAAATATGAACTTAAGAAACTATCCTAACTTAAAACTAATAAACTCGATATAACCCAAATAATTATATATATATATATATATATATATATATATATATATATATATATATAAAAGATGTGTAGCTACTCTAGAGCTAGCAAGAAGGACAAATTTGAGAAAAACACAACGGGAACAAAAGCAAAGAATCTAAAACCTTAACAAAGCTAGGATAAAAGAGGGGCCTTCTTCAAACGAAGATATGGAACAAAAATGCTCTCCACTGTATCATTTTAATTTTATCGAATGTCTCTAAAAAATCATTGTCAAATTATAAATAAGACTTGTACTGTCATATCATTTACCCCTCATTTTGACAAGTCACCAACTCACTTCATAGTAGTGTCTCATACATTTTATTTACTACTCTATTATTAAATGAACTGGGCTAAATTAAAGCTTAGATCAGATAAGCATCTGAAACTTGATACCGTAGTAAACAAGCAGAGCTCAATAAGCTGAGTAGAAACTCAGCTAGCAAATAAATTCACCCAAATTCCTTAACCAAAGGAAACAGAATGACTTGAACTCAGAATAACTATTACAGTGATTCAAGCTCGTGATTGAAATTTAGTATGATATATCAAGCTAACCTTGAGCATAACGAAAGCCAATGATCATTGCACGGCCAGTACCGTGCCTTTTGCTACATTTCACTGCAATCTACACAATCTACTCCACTCCAATCAGCATATCTTTCAATCATAACCTCAGGTTTAAGTCACATTTGATCTCTCAATACTTCCCACGATAGCATAAAGCCAAGTGGAAAGAAGTATAATACTGAGATTTTGTAACTAAAAGGAAAAAGACCATTTGCCTCAACTAGGGAGTGGAGAAGAACCTGTGATCGGAAACTTGGTAGGGAACAGCACATCTCCTTGCAGACAAACTAGAAAGAGCAGTTCACAATATCGAGCTAATGCTTCAGTCTATCACCAAGAACGCTCTTCAGGTATAGTGAAGTCAGTTACTTCATTAGTCCCTCTTCGTCACTGAAGTCGTTATCATCTGAAGAATCTTCTTTTCCAGCTTCTTCACCTCCTGCACCACTATTTGATTTATTCTTCTTCTCCTGCTTCCTTTGTTTCTTCTGCCGCTTGAGGCGTTTCTTTGCTGTCCTGTCCTCAGCAGCCTTAAGTCTTTCCACCCTCCTAACGTTGAACTCTGCTAACTCTTTTCTCTTCTGGTAATCAGCATCCGTCCTCATAAGTCGATCCTGCTCCCTCCTCCTCATTTCTCGATACTGTTGGTAACAAACCATTTAGAAAAGAGATATGGCACACAACAAACCAGACTGAAAAGGCAAGTGTGTTCAGATGGATATCATCAACTCATTTTTTAACACACCAGGAAGGCCAAACATCAGCATCCCTTTACTAATAACCGTTTAAAGACCTTGTGGTTGTTGCTACGTTGATAATAAAATAGATGAGATCTAAAATATCTATTTATTTGTGAATATCCAACATCGACATGTAATATTTCCTTATAAATTAATTAAAATACACAAATCCTATCTTTTAAAGATAAAATGAAAAATAAATTAGATGTTACTAATTAAGTTTACATACATGGCAAAGGTTTTGGAAAGTTTAATTTTGGAGTATATTTTGTGATGTTCTCTAAAAACTAGGTAACACATATAAATTTTATGTCAAAACTACACACATCCACGATATTTTGGTGTTGATTGATCTTCTCATCCTATTTATAGCACTTGAGCATTAATCGATACAACAACATCCTCCACTACAACTTATGAAGATATTGTAAATTGATTAGAATAAAAAGATACTTACAATTGTACAAAAAAGAAATAATCATAATTTATCTTAAAATGAGGCATATAACGAGTATAATGTGATATTTGTTTTGAAATTTCTTTGAACTCTCAATCAATGGGATCTATCAATTTTTTTTTCTAAAATAGATACTAACTTCAATACTCACCTTAATACTAAAAACATTCTTGCACCACTCTATTTGATTCACCATGGGCTAATCTAAGATTAAAATTCCAATTTTTTTTATAACTGACATTTATTGATAGCTTCAACTCCTAGTTATTCTTTAAAAAAATATATAATTGCAAAAATCACCCAACTCTATTCTCATCATTCTCCTATACTTTTCTAGGTACCTTCTGATATTTTCTCCATCCATTTCATACTTGTATGATTAGATACCATAAAAAAATTGTAGATATTTAGAATAATATTAACAACCGTAGCATTTGCACAACAATCTACTTTTAATAAACAAGGTTCAACAAGAAGCATTATGTTTGTGGATATATAAGTATAAGATCAGTAAGGGTTCAAACTCAGTTTGGGAGCTCAACAAGATTTTTAATAAACAAGGTTCAATGAGCTTAAAAAGAGCTCAAGATAGACAAGTCTTTCATAATAAACAAGCTTAATTTTCTCGTGAATCACATTTCATCCATTTGATGTTAAAGAACTAATCTTACCTTGAATAATAGAAAAAGAGATGGGTGATATAGTCAAAAGTTGCACATGTAGTGACGGAGTCAGAAATGCCTTTGGGGACGAGCCACCACCCCTAGAAGACACCTGGGATGACTTCCCAGGTTGGGACAAAGCTTCACCAGAGATTTCGGCTCAGGAGACTGTCTGCCGCCCTGAACACGGCCAGGCCGTGACGGGGGACACGGCCGTGACAAGCCCGTTGGCCTCCTTCACGCCCGTTCCTTCAGCCGTGTCCGGCCCAGCAAGACCCAGCCAACCCCGACATGGCCAGGCCGTGACCGGCAGCACAACCATGACACGGTCGAGCGAAGACGCGAATGCAGACACGGCCGTGATGTGCGCCGTGGCGAGTTCGGCGGAATTCGGCCCAGCAATCACTGAAGCACGACCAGGCCGTGAACGATTCTGTGTATTTCAGGCCATCCGATCACGCCCGTGACAAGAAGCACGACCAGGCCGTGAACGATTCTATGGATTCCGGGCCACCCGTTCATGCCCATGACAGGAAGCACGGCCAGGCCGTGAAGGATGCCGCAGACTTCAGACCACCCGTTCACACCCGTGAACACAAGCACGGCCAGGCCGTGAATGCCTCGACAGTGACGATGGGTCCGGTTTTGCGTGAAGTTCGACGTTCGCAACGGTCCTCGCAGCCCCTGATCATTATGTGGGTATCGTGAGCCCCTCTTCGACTTCGGTGAACTCCATACAGTCGGCTCCCATGGCGCCTCTTCCCCGAGGACCACCTCAAGAGCCATGGACGGATCGCTACAACAACCGAGTCCTCAATTCGGCCCAAGAGATCACCACCAACGTCCAGAACCAGCCCATGATCAGTAAGTTCTGCTGCTTCATGGTTGCTTGTTCTGAAATGGTCTAGCGCCTCGACTCCAGCCCGGACAACGGCCCAGCCCGCCAAGACGCGCCCCACCTATTCGATTCCCCTACTGAGTTTATTAGCTACCTTTTCAGTTTGTTAGTAGTTGTTAGAGGGCATCTTGACCCTCTTTTAGTTTGTTAGGAGAGTGGTTGGCTTCTCCAACTCCCTCATGTGGTTCTCATGTGACCCCTTTCCTCTTGTTCTATAACAAAGGGCTGAAAGGTTTGTGTTTTTTTTCAGTCTTGTTGTAGTAGGCGCCTTCCCTCATGCGAAGGCCTAGGTCCAGCAAACTCCGAGGAGCTCGCCTAGGGTTCCCTCGACTCTCTCTTGTACTGTTTTTCTACTTTCAATCAAAACACCCGAAGAACCCCTGCGGGCTTCGGGTCCTTTGCATTTCACTCTCTGTGTAGTGTCTTGGGCAAGCGGTTCTCCTCTCTCGTAGCGTCGTGACGGTTCTGCACGCGCGTGCTTGCAAGGAAAAATTGGCTCCGCGGGAAAGGTGAGTAGTTTCCATTAGTAATCGATCTGTGGTGCTCTTCGCGCTGGG
Source organism: Costus lasius (assembly GCA_027563935.2). Lineage (NCBI taxonomy): Eukaryota > Viridiplantae > Streptophyta > Magnoliopsida > Zingiberales > Costaceae > Costus > Costus lasius. The sequence goes on from CM050448.1 coordinate 107,474,278, forward strand.
TATTGCTCAAGTACGTCTTGCGATTCTCATCGGTTTTCCGAGGCTTTCTCCGATCGCAAGCGTTTTATCTTCTCTCATCTCAAGACCCTCTCTTGTTTTCAGCATCATGGTCTACCCCTCCGTAGAGTACTGAACTAAGGACATCCCTCCTAACACTCCGCTGCGTCATGTAGATTAATAAATCTCCACTCATATGACATTCCGAGAATCAAACGTTTGTTATTGACACTTCAAAATTCAAATCATGTATTGCATTTGTACTTAATATAAAATTTACCAGCACATGTAAAATACCATCATGAATGGAATTACCCTCTAGTTCATGATGGCGTAATCAATTTGCCATTGCGCTCCTTCGGAGACACGTATCTCAATGGCAATAAAAGTTCATGTGACCTAGAATATTTAGAAATAGAATTTTCATTTTGCATTAATAGTCAAGCCATTACCAATTCAAGAAGGCACTGAGATCAGAATGCAGAGCAGCTAGGAGGAAACTTGGAGCAAAATAGTTGTAAGAAGACAACTTGATGGAAATCGCCGGAGCCAGAACCAGCAGAGCTTCCGAAAGTATTGCTGACACGAACCGGGACATTCTCCATGATCCTTCGTAGCTTCACCTCGAGGTCCTCTTCGTCCTCCCTCAGCCAAGGTCCGTTCTTGGTATACTCCACGATCACGCCATCCCGATCACCCGAGGCCTCCACTCCAAACTCGTCAGTGAGCGCCCCAGACCTCGAGGCCACCGCAACCAGATGGAGATCGCCGCCACTTCCCCCACCGTCCCTTGACGAGCCGGACATCGCCGAGTCCAGAGAGAAAGAAACTTCCAACTCTGGCACCGGAAGAGGAACTGAAGATCACGATCGATCAAGGTCTGGAGAATCTGACGAAGGAAGAACGCATCATCAGAAGTGAAGGATCGCTTACATCGGGAACAGTCAGGAGGATGAATACCGAGCAACAAAACGTGAAGATCGAGTTGGTAGAAGAATGGAGAGGCGAAGCGTGCCTCCGGGCGAGTTCAGCTGCGAGGGCACTGGCTCCAGCGATTTGGCGGCGCAGCTGATAAAATTAGGGTTTGGGCAAGCGTGCTAAACTCCGGCACGGTGCAGGTCACGTCGGCCGACAGCCGCCTCGCCTCGTCAGTCTTTTCGAATTACAAATGTGTCATGGTTTATATATCTTGGGCCAGTCCTTCAATGATTGGGCTTCAAAAACATGGGCGTTGTACATAATTTATAAATTAAGCCTGGCCTAATTTTATATTGTTGTTATAACTATTAATAAATAAATAATATCAAAGATAATTTATCCTATTTCATTTAACATAACCATAGAAATAACCAAACGGAAAATAATAACTTTAAAAAAATTATAGTTCTAATTGGGATTTCCAATAATGGCAAACTAACTCCAAAATATAAAATTTTATTAAAAAATCAAACTAAATAGTAATAGTAGTTTATTATTTTTCAGACACTACTCTTTCGAACAGTAAAGCGCATCATCTCCGAATGCACCCCTAATTACTTTGATCCAAAGTATTTATCTATATATATCGGCGTTATAGGTAGGGCAATTATTTGTTGCCGACACGATACATGGTGTTTATCACATGTGCTTTAAGAAATCGTTATATATTTCCCTGGCATGAGTGCGAGGCAAACAAAGCGGCCAGCTTTTGTCGTGGGGGGTTTGCAATTCGGATGTGTGCGCGTGAAATTACAGAATAACCAAACACGTGAACCATGTGAGGATTTGGAATTCCGCACCTTACTCCCGTGCAAAATAATTGCAGTCAAAAATATTTATCCAATTTTTCACTCATGTAAAAATCACCACACATCACGATATCCTGTTTTTTTCCCTGCGGGTCTCAGCAGAAATATGCTCGTGCGGTTATAAACAAAACGAGGTGGTGGTCCCTTTGATTCCATATGGCACGTGGGCGGACGCAACCTCCCCTCGCATAAATAGCCAGTATGCGGGGGCAGCGAGAGGAGCGACCGGTGGCGGTTCGTCTGCCCCGACATCGACTCGTGGGCGGTTAGTTTTATCGCCGCGGGAACGGCTGGCCGCCCATCCTGCCACGTCACCGCGTCAGAGGTTTTGTCTGCTACTTCGCGACATAACTGGTGTTTTGACTTGTTAATTACTCATTAGTGCCTCGCTTAGCTGGCCGCCTCCGCTGCACCAATAATTGCACCCATCTATTAGTACCGTGGATTAGGCTAAGCAAACCCTTTGCCCTACCTTCTCATGGACTGGAAGAGATGAACGAGGTACGTGTGGGTTCGCGGTTGTGGAGCGGTGGGTCCTACTCTTTAATTTCCTCAAAGGGAGGAACGATTGACCCGGTTCGAGTACCCGATTTATAATGTTTTTCTGCACATGGGAGTCCAAATGGCCCACTTGTTTCCTTGGTACGAATATGTGGAGCCCAGGTGGATGGGCAATAGGATGGACATGGACGATCGTTGGTGTCTTGGGCAGGCAGATCTTGGAATATATATCCTGATTATGCTCTAAAAAATAATAAAATAATTTACTTAATTTTACATCTAGATTCTGATGGATCTTAACTAATCCGCTACGTGGGCATAAATATCTGGTACCGAGGAGCATGCGGCGCGCGGAAGCACCCTCGAAGCATCCTCTCCTACCGACTTGCTCCGAAGGAATCGTGCATTAAGCGAATAACCCCTTGAAGTTAATAAAATTTATATGGAAAAAATTCTTTACAGAGGTAAAATTTTCACTGATAAAATAGAAGGAAACAAAACCAATATAGCCCGAAAAAATAATTATCACTAGATGCATTTTGTAAAAGCCAATAAAAAAATCAAATACGAAATAGAGGATAAATATATTCCACGCAAAGCATTAATCAGTTGACACCTATGCGTGAAAGGAGTAGGACGTACGAGTCACAAAGCGATTTCATCATACGGATTGACCAGTAGCAGCAGTTATTGTTCACGCTCGTAAGGGAACAGGACAAGACGACGATGAATCAAATGGGCGGGTGCGCGAAAGTGGGACGGAGGTGCCGTTCTGCGACGGTTGCCGCCTCGGCCAGGCGACGCGATACCAAATCACCATTTGGTATGGCCGGGAAGGAAAAAAAAAAAGAAAAATAAAATAATCAAAAAAAAGAAAGGGGCCGTTAGGGAGCTGCAGTTGGCGGGCTCGCCAGCCTGTCGTGATGGGACGGCAGTCATGGTGCCCAGCCCGGCTCTCGTCGTCTTCTGCCACCTCACCCACTCCACTGCCATCCACAATAAAAAAAGCTAATAATATTAATCACTTATCAACTGTGTCATATAACACAAAAAATATACGAATCGGCGATTAATCATGAAACTGCTCTCCAGCCTGGCCTGACGACGGGGAGAAATTTAAGTGTATGTTATTTATTATTTATGAAATTTACGGAGGCAGGCCCAGAAACGCTAGCTGTCGCCAGTTTGTGCATCGCTCGACATTTACTCGGGTGCCCATGAACATCGTACACTTGACGACGTACATCGATGAGTACGGCCTGCAATTGGACGGCCGAGATCAAACCTCGTTGTCGATTCGGCGCTGAATCGTGTAACCGCTTCAGGAGTCGGTGAGGATACCCAAGCCCGGGCAGGAAACCTGTTGCACGGTTGCCTGTACAACACTCAGTTAAAGGCCGGTCTTCTTTTATGAATTTGAGCGGGGTGTAAATGGGAAAATTTTTCAATTTTTGGAGAATAGCCTCCTATTTTAATGCTTTGAGATTTGTGCTTGTACGATTTTTAATGCACGGGGTGCAGAACACAAATTTCAAAACGTTAAAATGATAGGGGCCGTGCTCCGAAATCGTGAGTAGCCCGACTGCTCAACAAAAAATTTTCTGTATAAATGGCGGAAGACGGTTGCCCTTAAGTAACCGATGCGTGTTTACGAGACAGCTGTATGCAAACTACCGTGCGCACGGAGGAGATCAGATGATGGGTGCGTCTAACGGCCTGCGACCGGTCACCTCACCCGGTTGTTGCCGGTCAACTCACCCACTAACTCCTCCTTTAAGTCTCCATATATAGATAGGATACCCAGCTTCTTCGGCGCGCTCCGGCTTGTATATTTCTATCTCGTTGCTAGGGACCAAAACGAGGAGAGGTGATAGAAATCATAATCTCACCTCATTGGACCATTGCAAGCGTTTGGATTGAAACTGCTGCTCCGGTGAATCCGCCCAAAAGATCGGCGGCCAGCAGGTACTGTTGAGCTCTCATGGCGGCAGCTGCGGGGACTAGAAACAAAGATGTGGATCGGATCAAGGGGCCGTGGAGCCCCGAGGAGGACGAGGCGCTGCAGAACCTGGTGCAACGGCATGGACCGAGAAACTGGTCGCTGATCAGCAAGTCGATCCCTGGGAGATCGGGGAAATCTTGCCGTCTCCGGTGGTGCAACCAACTGTCGCCGCAGGTGGAGCACCGCCCCTTCACGCCGGAGGAGGACGAGACCATCATCCGCGCCCACCGACGCTTCGGCAACAAGTGGGCAACCATCGCCCGCCTCCTATCCGGCCGGACGGACAACGCGGTGAAGAACCACTGGAATTCCACCCTCAAGCGGAGGTACTCTGCCTCCGGCGTCGCCGACTCCGACGGCGCGTTCGTTGTCGCGGCGGATCGCGAGGATGGCTGCGCGGCGCGGCCGCTCAAGAGGGCATGCAGCGACGGGACGGCGCTCTCCTCGGTTGGGGCAGAGCACTGCTTGAGCCCCGGGAGCCCATCGAGATCCGATATGAGTGATTCCAGCAACCACAGCCTCCCGATGGTCTCGTCCGTCTCCGCCGTGCCCCAAATCTACCGACCGGTGCCGAGAACCGGCGGCGTCCTTCTCCCTTCCTCCTCTATCAACAACCATCAGATCGAACCCTCCGCCGCAGCTACAGCCTCCTCCCCTCCCCCTTTCTCCAAACTCATTGAAGATCCGATTACCTCTCTCAGCCTTTCCCTCCCGGGATCAGATCCGATGGACACCTCGGACCGTCGCCGCAGTACCGATGACAATAGAAGCAACAAAAACCAACTAGATCTCCAACCGTCCGCGCCGACACCTTTGCAGGCGCGGCCGCTGTCTCCGGGGACGAAGCTCGCCGCCGTTCCAATGGATGACGGCAGGATCTGGGAGGAGGAAAGGCGGCGCCGGGCGCTAACGTTTCCGTTCGGACCGGAGTTCCTGGCGGTGATGCAAGAGATGATCCGCCAAGAGGTGAAGAGCTACATGACGAGCCTAGGGCAGAGTAGCACGATGTGCGTGCAATCTCCGATGCAGCCAGAGAGCGTTTGCGATGCTGTGTTTAGGCGGATCGGCGTGTCGAAGATGGAGTAGATTGTAGGCAGCCCGAAGTAATACTGTATTCCAAGTACAAGAGAAATCATCAAAAAATAAAGGAAAAAAAGCAACGCCTTTTCCTGAGTTTTCATCTCAACCAAATCTGGCCTCCCTTTTCTCTTTTTAGATCTGAAAAGATCAACCGTTAGCTAATTTCACTCCTGGAAAATTTTTCGAGTTCTTATATTTGTTTTTTTCCATAATTTTACTCTAATTCCTGATTTTTTTTCGTAAACAGTAATCTTCACTTGCTCTTACTCCTTAAACAGGTACAAGAATCTCACGACGCGAGTTACAAGGGATATCAGTACATGAGAGATGAATGCCGTGCCAGCTGTGGGTCTACTTCCGGCCATGCATGACGTACTTTCATAATTGGTATGCGCAGAGCTGTCTCCATCATCTCAATTTGTAGCATTTCTTTATGCAATATTTACATTATAAAATAGCTAATTATGATGAAAACATTATCATCAATAACAGAAACATCTCTTCGTTATCAAATTTGAAGCTTCCCTACAATACGCTCCGCCATTTATTACATGTTGGTGCATTGTTGCGTTGTTCGCGCATGCACGAGTAGGCGGTGGGAGCGGCCACAGGCGAACACACACGTATCGGCGTCGCATAGATTGTGATCCAAGGACGGCCCAACAACCGACCGCAGGCGTGAGGTTGAGATCTGTCCATTTAATTATTCCCGATTCGTTGACCCAGGGGGCGCGCACGGTGATGGAATTAATTAAATCGATTGGGGCGAACAGCTGGATGGATATTAATTCTCTGATTATCTGATCTACTCATCTGATCATAAAATAAAATTTTAGTACTTGATAACAAGATTTTAGAGTCCAGTTTCGCCCAAAGGTGGTGTCTCCAGTAAGTAGGAATACATCGCAATCAATTCACTAGTATAAGAGAAAAAAAATTGTCTTCTTGGGTAAAAAATAAATAAATTCATGTGCGTAAACATATTCTACATAATTTAAAAGAAAACTTGAGAGTGATTGGTTACTGGTTAGGACCAACCTAATGGCCTAGTCTAACATCTTTCCAATTATTATTTGTGGACCAATGGTGACTCCTTTTTCTTTTTTTTTTTAAAAAAAAATCTAAGCAATTAATTACTCAAAAGAGTCTCCAGAGTTAGAGACCAAAATACAATGTAACTCATTAGCTCATGAGGCCAACCACTCATCCAACAAGTACAAGATATAGTAAAGGAAGCATGCCAAGCTAACCAATTGGCAGCTTAGTTAATTTCTCCCGGGACAAAATGCATATTGCAATTAGACATTCTATTAAGTAGAAGCCTCAAAACAACAGACCAATGGTTACTCCTATCTATTTACTCAGACTCCATATTATTATTTGTGGACCAATGGTCACTCCTATCTATTAACTCATACTCAAGGGCTAGCTGAATTCAGGAGAAAAAAAACAAGGGATTTGGAAACAAAATTAAATAATTAAATAAATTTAAGAAAAATGAAATATTGACCTAAATTATTATTTTTTAATGCTTTACAATCTTTTTTTTCCTCTGTAGCTTAAAATTAGATCTCATAATTTGGGTTAGTGCTCATAAAATATATTGTATTTACTATGACTAATGATTGGATTACACTGACTCAAACATAATTCATTTAATTAATTAAGCTAAAATTGAACACCTCTATACAATGTGTCAATATGATATTTTTTGAATATCCTATTTATTAAATAGATTATATATTAACTCATCCAAACACAACCCATTGACCTATCTACATGATCTATTGCGTGTCGACACAACCCCAACCAAGCACCCCAACCTGCTGAAGAGAGGGGGAGGGAGGGTGATGAATGGGAGTGCTCGTTGAGAGCAGAGTACCCTGCTCACGGACAAAAAGAAGGGCGGCAATTTGCCACCATAATAGTTTTTTTAAAAAAATAAAAATATTACGATGATCTACGTACTCTAAGTTATCCAACAGTACTAATATCATCGTGAATAAAATATTCTACAATGAGAAAAAAAAACCATAAAAGATAGTAGAATTTATACCTTGTTACTATAGCATAAATTCTATTATCTTTTACGATTTTTTTTATCATTGTAGAAGATTTTTATTCATGATGATATTAGTACCGTTGGATAGCTTAGAGTACATTGATCATCGTAATATTTTTTTTAAAAAAAACTATTAGGGTGGCAAAATCGCCTCGCCACCCTTTTTTTTCGTCCACAAGCAAGGTACCTTGCTCGCCAAATCCGTTCGATGAATGGTGGGGTTGAGAGGAGGGAGGGCAACGAGGAGCCGAGAGAGAGGGTGGTTGATTGGAAAAAAATTTTCTTAGACAAGGTCTTTGGCCTAGGATTCTTAGATAGGAACACATCTGTGTTGTTTGTTCCAATGATGTGTGCTTTAATATTAGTAATTTTAGAAAGATTAACAATGTCGATGTATCATGTATAAGATTTCTAAACAAAGAGGCCTTTCTTAGATAGGAAGGGAGAGAGAGAGCTGAGTGAGAGAGAGAGTAGGGGGGGGGAGGGGTGTTTGGTAGATTAGGGTTTTTTTTGGAAAAGGTCAACTTGATTACATCCCGTCTTGATCTAAAATTAATTAGGATAAAAATAGGTAAACTTAATTATGACATGAATATGATAAGGTTTGATACGAATTCACCTAACTTCGTGCTGTGTTGGATTGGGTGAGTTTTTGCTATAGCGCTTAAAATTAAATATTATGTAAAAACTAGTTTAATAAGATACAAAAATTTGAGGTGTTTATAAAGTCACAAGATGATAAATGAAAGACGGTAATATAACATATGACCCGGTTTAATAAAATGTATGGGCCACTTTAAACCCAACTTGAGTTTAGCCTATTTATTAATTTAATCAATTAGATCCAACCCAATTTGTGTATAAATGGACTCAGTCAACTTGTTTACTAATTTGATCAATTCGCCCCCATCATAAATGAGAAACGAGCATCATCACATGTTAGGACAAATATTTGTTTCCTACCAAAATCTATGCAAAAGAAAAATCAATTAAAAGCTCAAATTTTATATTTTTTAATTATAAAAAAATACATTTTTATATTGAGAGCACATAGACATCTCCCACTCTACAATGTTTATACATAATTGATGAATTCTTCTTGTCTTCTCTTTAATGCTAACATCAAGAGGCATAAATTTTCGTCTACTCGCCAACAACAATGAAAGGAGATATGAGAACGAAGAAACAATATACAATGAGGGGGTAGTGCAACTTAACAATTTTTATCTTTACACCCTAAATATGATGCCCTTTTTACATAGAAGAACATTGTGTATTCTTGGGACTTTAACATATAATAGCGTCTCCTAGATCTGGCAAAATTTGACACGATCCGCTGGGCTGACCCGACTCGATATGAAGTTAGGCGGGTTCAGATTAGTTATAATTGTGTTTGGGTCATAAACAGGTCAACCCGTTTATGACCTGAAAATAATCGGGTCGTGGCAAGTTGTAAACAGGTTAACCCGCTTAACCCGACTACAATATATATTTAATATATAAAATTTAAATATAAGCTCATCTAACTCTCATTGCTAGCCCATAAGCCCAAATATCTTTTAACCTAGATTTGGCCCACTCATAAGCCTAAATTTTTATTAATTTTAATATAATTTTTATTAATTTATTATTTATATTTAAAATATGGATGATAAATGGGTTATTCGGGTCGTGTCGGGTTAACCCGATTATATTTGGGTCGTGTTCAGGTTACCCAATTTGACTTAATTAATTAAACGAGTCGTGTTCGGATTGGCTTAATCAGGTCACGGATTATAGCTGACACGACCCGTTTATGACCCGCTGATCCGAATTGCCAGGTGTAGCGCCTCCCTAAAATTATATATTGGCTCCTAAGCTTGGTTAAGCACTAACTCTTTTCAATTTTGAATACTTTCTCAATATGCATCTAGTCCATATATGCCCACATCTCCATATGTGATAGGTTAATTAGTTAAAATTTAAATTAATTTTTTTAATTTGATTATGTAAAAATAAAAATTTACCAAATTTGTGGTTTAAAATAAAGATATATATATTTTGTATCAGTAGTAATATTATAATTTCATTATAATATTATAAATAGTGAGTAGTGTCTAATAATATATTACTAGCACATTATTTATGAGACGTTATGGTAATCACTCTCATTTCGTAAATATTAAGTAAATTAATAGTGACAATGAGTTGAGTGTGTCAACCTGATGATCGGGCCGGGCCATTTGAAATGTCTTCATCTTTGTTGAACTAAAATTTTGGGTCGGCAAACGCAATCCCCTCCTTTTACGCACGTGCACCTCCGAATCGACCCAAGACCGGCCCGGTTCATGGAGGTTGGCTTCGGTTCACGGGAGAGATCTCGATCCTCCCTGCGACACACTCCACATAGGGCTAAGGCGCACACCCACGACTGCTCCCCATTCCCAACTCCGTCTCCGCCCCCGCATCCGAATTCGCCGGCTTCTGCCCCCACCGCTGCTCCCCCAGGTCCGTCCCTTCCTCTACTATCCTTTAACTGGTGCTTTGATTTCCTCACCTGGTTTAGTTGTTGTGCGATCCATTCCGTAGTTGGATCTTCCGATGTAAGAACTGTCGGAAATTTCCTTTTGATTCTTAGGACTTTTATTTCTTATACTGGATTCTGCGCTCGATCAAATTTCTTTGTTCGGACTCAAGTTTTTGGTAATTGAGTGATCATAGTACGATGCGTCTGATCGGAGCTGAAGAGATGTGGAATTGGATGTGGCTTGACCGTGGTCTTGGGTCGTCTGGGATAGGATGCTTTGGATCTATCAGTTTTGTTGCCTCTTAACGAATATAAGTCGTCCTGTTCTTTTAAGGGAAAAGTGTCTGAATTGTATGTTTTCGTTCATTGACTTTACTAAAAAGACCATTTGTTGTTCTCTTGTCTTACAATGTGCATAAGCTCGCATACAGCGAATAGAGCATTAAGTTACCAGCAACTGCGCTGCTTTCCTAATTTTCTGAACTTAAAACAATACTTCAATTGGAAACATATTCTAGAAAGGACAACCTTGAATCTATTGATCAAAACATTTACGCAATGGTGTCTGCGAAATAAGAAAATACGAAATCAGGAATATATTCGATTTTTTTGGTAGATTGTGTGCTGCTAAATAATTACACCTCCCCCCTACTTATCTTGATTGTTTTTATAGATTATAAACAAATCTTGAATCTATTTATAGGTAGATTTTTGTGAAATTGTTTTTCCTGAAATGTGTTTCTCGTCTCATTAAATCATAACTCTATCAATTGTGTTTCTCATAACTCAGTTGCGATTGTTTCAGACCTTTTTTGTGCGAAGCACTCGATGGCTGCAGGAAGAGGCATCAGTCAACTCCTGAGAAAGCGTCTTCAGTTCCACTCATATGTAAATATCTCTTCTGATGCCATTAATTTCTTTGCAGTTCTCAGTTGATATGCCTACTTCCATTCAGATAGCCTAATTAAGGGTTTAACTAGAAAAATATGTTTAGCTTTAGTTCCATGTAAGCAACTTGTGATTAAAAGGTTCATGCAGATTTTTTCTGTATCTTATTTTTTTGCTTGATCTTGTGTTGAAAGTTGATCTTGAACATCTAAGCATACGTTTAAGAAGAAGAGAATATTTGAAACAAAGTTTCTTCCTCTTCCCTCTCCGCCTCAAACTCATTTTCTTTTCTCCATGCTCTCTCTCCTCCCGATGCAGATTGACCATTATGTTAAAGGAGAATGATTTTTCTTCTTTTCATCAAAGTGGAATTTCCTTCTTGTTTCATTGTGAAATATTTATCAAACATAGATGAACAAATTGTGTGAATGATAAAGGATTTGATCTTTTCATTTGCTTATTCATTGAAACTCAAGAAAAGTATACGAGACAGTAGCAAAGTATCTCTAGGAACCCCAACCGAGTATGCAATAATATGTCTATTTTGTAGGAACATGCTTTGGAATATTGTGTAAAGCTCATGTACGAATAGTACTATGAGAGAAATATGTTTACATTTATTGTTTTCTTTTTGAAAAACATCATTTCTTCTTTCTTGTTTTATACAAGCTATTGTAATATTTGATGCCTTTTAATCGAACAATTCCTTCCCTGGATGAAAAACATGTATTGTTTCTTATGAGACCATTTTTTGCAGTTCCCTGCACTTGCTACATCCATAAAGCAAGAAGAGGCTTTTGAATCGGCTGGCATGAAATCACTAAGAGCATTTGCATTAGTAGGTGTTGGCATTACTGGTACTTTAGCCTTTGCATCCTTAGCATCAGCTGATGAAGCAGAGCATGGTTTACCTGCCCCAAGTTATCCATGGCCTCACAGTGGCATCCTTAGCTCTTATGACCATGCGTCGTAAGTAAAACTTGCCAACGGAATTTTTTGTGTTTCTAAACTATCTAATAATATTAACAACATTTTCTATTTTTCTTGTAGCATTAAGTACCAAAAACTGTCAATGTAACATTGTGTTCTTGTATTCCAATCCAAACATAGAATTTGTATTTCTAAACTATCTATTAATATGAACATTCCCTAATTTAAAATAACTAAACTATTAATGTGAAGTAGAAGACTTCTTGTATTTCAAACATGGAAGAGATTAATTATATTACTAAGGCAATTAGTTTAACTTCAATTTCTTAAAATATTATCCGTATTATTTACTCGTTTCTATTTCCTGTTAGTGGAAAACTTTGTCTCCTTTGAATACTTTTGTTGAAAGGTGGAAATAGTTGTGTTAATTCAATAAAAGAGAAAGATAACACATGTATTTATAGAGGCATTTTATTGCTATAGCTATTATTCTAAACAATAGAAACTGAACTTCTAACAACAACATACCTGATAACATAAGTTTAAAAATCGATCCATACTGATCAATTTATATTGTTTCTACCGGTACTATATGAGCACTATTAGTCTTGTGCAGTTTCATCCGTTCTTAAAACCATGCTTGATAGTTAGGGCCCGTTTGGCCTCACATCTACACAGCTTTCAAGGCAGAAGTTGTGAGAAGCCAGAATATCCAGCTTCCAATAGTTTTTGCTTTTTTATCATACTGTAGCATGTCTCGGATTCTGTGCAGAATTGTGGCCAAACGTGCCCTTAATCTTGATAGATTTGATACTCTCATAGTAGATGAGATGATTGGTGATACAAAACTAGTTTGATTATCACAATTTATATCATAGCTTCACGGCCTTAGTTACCAATAATAAGGGCTTGGCTTCAAATCCGGTTTTCATCTTTTATTATTACTTATCTCTTGAAAAATAAGTAATTTAAAAATGTGCAAAAACACATTTAAAAAGTCTTGTAACTTGACAACCACATTTTATTTTTTTTTCGTTTTCAATTGACAAGATTTTGACTTGTAGGTCCAATTGTGCAAAATCATGAGGTAGATCTCATGTCTCTATACTCTCTACATAGTATCAGAATATTGTTTAATCTTGAGATATTCATGTATCTTATAGAAAAGTCCTTTACCATAGGTTTAGTATAATGTAATATTTTGAGAACATCTTCTTGATTTATTTGTTTTAGATTTCATATATATTGATCGATAGTTCCTCCTGAGAAGGCAAAAACTGTGTATTGTGACAATAATATATAACTCTATTTTCCCATTATACAATTGTAATGGATAACATCATCTTGAGACTCATTTTCGGAGGCTAGATTTTCTTAAGAAGACCAGTGGTAGCAGTGATATTAGGATTTGATCTTAAGATCTTGATATCAACAATTAAGATCTGGACCAGGTAGTGTCCAAGAAGAATATTTTTATGGAGCATCCACCAATTCTATTGCTTAGGGAGACAATAATACTTGTAATCTTAAAAATTCTTGTTAATGGTTGTGAACACTAGTCTTCCGTGCTGCAAGGTTGATCACTCCATATTTCTTTGTCATAGTGCCTCGAGAATTGTTATTTTAGCAATATATGTTTAATCATATTCTTATCATAAGGAGTGATTCATTATTGCTAAAAGCATCTTATGAGAAACTTATTATCAGATGCCTTGAACAACCATGATATTTTCTTGGATTTAAATTACACTTGATTCTAAAAGGTATCTTATCCCAAAAAAGGTACTTTTTTGATCTTGTTATGGAGTTTAAACTTCTTGGACATAAACTAATTAAAGCTCATGTTTTGTTTGATCCCATGTTATCCTGTCAAGATTCGTCTCAAGTCATTTGAAATATCTTTGATTAATGGCCATGGAAAAACAACATTGGCAGAACTGTGTATGGCTACAAATACACGTCTTAAAAAGTTAACTCCATATGCTGAAGGAAATTTTAGTATTGTTTTGTATTGATCTACAAAGCCATTTGCATTGTGTGTAACAATGAGAACTCGTTTATAGGTGCTGCTTTTTTGGTAGGTAAGAGAGTACTTAACCAATATGCCTCTAGGAATCAACGCATTGATTTCATCACCATTCTTTGCTTCCACTATAAATTCCTGTGAACTATTAGGAGTAAATATACTAGATGAGGATTAAAAGGCAAAATGCAACTGACAAATGTTCATAATTCATGAGATTGGTAAGAAAATATGAGGTAAGCAATAGTATATCGTTTACCTTCTCAAAGTGCATTGAGATCTAAATCAGATGGCTCATGCGATGGTAGGTCTAGGATTGAAGGTGGCATTAGGGATTTGTGATGGTCAAATTGTTGGGGGTTGTGAGAGGGGGGGGGGGGGGTGTGGAGGGTTAGAATTATCACGAGAGACAATCATTAGAGTAATGCTACTTCAGGAGTACTGGTATGTATGAAAAATGGGTGCTAGACTTTGTGGATGTAGTTGTGAGAGAGGGGGGTTTGGAGGGTTAGAATTATCATGAGAGACAATCATTAGAGTAATGCTACTACAGGAGTACTGGTATTTATGAAAAATGGGTGCTAGACTTTGTGGATGTAGTGGAAGAATAATAGGGGACAGTCAAAAAGGTTGCATTGACATTTATATAGTCCAACTATGTTATGGAGTTAACGCTACAAAGAGGCCTAAAAACTTCAAGGGATAGTGAAAAAGATGAAATTATGAAAAAACAAACACAAGAAGAGACTTTGCTTATGTAACACAAAAGGAATATGATTAATGAAATGGAAGGTAATAAGAAGAATGTCACTTAAAAAAATGAGAATGTGAATATGAAACATCATAACCCAAGCTATGTCTGGATGATGTCTATTTTTGTAACAATTTGTTGCATTTTGCTAAGAGGTAAATGATGTGTATTTTGATGAATAATTTCGTAATTGACAACAGAGGGAAAAAACTAATGCATATGCTTGAGAGCGTTATCAATATATGAAATGTTTACTAATAATAAAATCATATTTTTATTTATTGGAAGAAGATATTGAGTATGTTCTGCTCTCAAGCTATATGAGAGTAGTTCTCAGTAAATGTGAGAAAATAACAACATTTTGACATACAAGATATAGGACTATGACCACAAATATTAGAATGCATAATTTCAAACAGAAATGTATATCACTTGTTTGCATAAGAAAAGACACATGGATGATGCTTGTCTAAGCAACAAGCTGTATAATTAAATTTGGAGAACGTTTAAGAGATATTGACTGTTTAATTTTAGTGGCAAAGGCATGGCCCAACTGACAATACCATTGATATAGAGATTGATAAGTGAAAGATAAGTCATAAGGAATTGAATGGGGTCATTTTACAAGGTAGTAAATGGCTAAATGCCACTAGATTCATGCCTCTCACCAATCATCGCATGTATAATGTGTTGAAAAAAAACATTATTGAATAATGTAATGGGATAGTAGTAGAACAATTGATTTAGAGGGAATATAAGAACATGAAGAACATTATGTGATTGAAGAGAAGTATGAGTTGAATATGATATATGTGTAGCTTTTGAAGAACGTCAACAATGGAAATAGAGGGCATATTATGTGAGAATGAACATAAAAGGTTTATGGTTACTTGTCATATGAGAAGAATATGACAGCCCTTGAATTAGGGAGACATTGGGTAAAGAGGCTAGGGAAACTATATGAAAATCGACGAAGACTGCAACAAGAAATGAAGATGTATAGTTGAAGAATTGAGAAACCTCTCATGTTCAGTTAAAAATAGTCACTGTGGATATAGAGTTGAGTTTATAGTAGCAGAAGCACCTACACCAGTGAAAGTAGCGGTGGCAACTTATGGCTGAGGGTTACTGATCAAACTTCTTCCAATATCATTCGGATGGTTGGTTAGATTGACCATAATAATCATTAGTAGAGTAGAATCATGACCACTATCATGTCCAAGCTAGTTGATTTGGTGATGATAGATTTGCAACTCGTTTCATTTGATCTTCAAAAGAGAGTATTCTTGGATAGAGAATCCTTTTGTTTAAAATACAAGAGCTACTCATACAATGGGTAAAACATATGCCACATTTTATCTCAGGAGAATATGTTTTGAGTGAGGCATCTGTTATCTCCTTGCAATAGCCAAGAACGTAATTGTGCTCTAAATCAGAGGCTCCATGATATGGGAGAAATCAAGTAAGCACAACACAATTTGAAGTCTGTCTTGCACTGTAAGAGGCATCTTTTACATCACAAACAAGGGAGTCAAGATGATGTGGTTTTCTTTGTGATCAGAGGAAGAATCAAAGTTCTTGTACCCAGGTAATATTGTTGGCACCATGAAATACAATGATGTTGTCATGAGAAGGATTTGTAGAGTGAGCTAGAGAAATTCATCCTCACAATCAAAGAGAGTGGGAGATCTCTCATGGTTGTTAAGAAGATTTTATTACATACCCAGCCCTAGTGAAAAGGCGAATGGAATGACGAGTGGAAGAGAGAAAATGAAAAGGAAGATGTGACTATAGATGGAGAGCAGAGGGAGTGTTTTGGCTTCCGGAGGTTGATTGAGGGTGGCACAGGTGGCGGCAGGCACCTTTATAGAGGGATGCAAGAGCAGATACAAAGGCTTGTTCGAGCTAGTTGTGTGGAGCTGCATGTGCTAACGGAGCAAGGCAGACTACATACGGGCCTATTGCAAGGAGGGAGGGGAAGAGTAGGAAGAAGAGCGACTTGGTTTACAGGGAGGCTTTAGGGAAGAGGGGCAGCATGGGGAGAGGGCAGCTTGGGTTAGAGGAAGAGGAGAATTAATTGACGCAGAATCCAGTTGAAAGGTGGAAAGATTTTTATTATATGAATAAAAGAAAGAATGTTTGTACATTTACAGGGGCATCCCATTTAGGGCTGAGCATTCGGTAAAAACCGAAAAACCGAATCCGAATTACCGAAAACCGATTTACCGAAACCGAAAATTCTAATACCGAACCGATACCGAATATGGTATTTACCGATCGGTAAATTACTGAATTACCGATCGGTAAATCGGTAAATTACCGATTTACCGATTAAAAAAATTAAAATATTACCTAATTGGCTAATTAATCTACATTTGATGAATACTATTTGGTTAATTGGTTACCGTCATTACTCAATACTCATTAGAGTTAAGTTAGAGTTAATATAAGATAAGAAAGATTAATAAATAAATATTTATTTTTTTATATATTAATATATATCGGTAAATCGGTTAATTACCGAATCGAATTTATTTTACCGTACCGAAAACCGAATAACCGAATTACATTAAAACTAATACCGAACCGAAAACCGATTACCGATTTACCGAATTACCGATTTACCGATCGGTAAATTCGGTAAAAACCGAATTATGCTCACCCCTAATCCCATTACTATAACTATTATTAAGCAATCCATGAGCATGTTTAATATTCTATCAAAGAACATACAATATTTATTTTAAGTTGAATTAAATCTTATTTTCTTTTGTGGACCCTGATGTGACAATAGATACATGTGACGTGCAGAATTCGGCGAGGTCACCAGGTTTATCAACAAGTATGCGCTTCTTGTCATTCAATGTCTCTGATTTCATATCGTGATCTTGTTGGTGTTGCATACACTGAAGAGGAGACTAAAGCAATGGCGGCTGAAATTGAGGTTGTTGATGGCCCCAATGATGAAGGTGAAATGTTCACTCGTCCTGGAAAATTAAGTGATCGTTTTCCGCAGCCATATTCAAATGAACAAGCAGCAAGGTTCGCAAATGGAGGGGCATATCCTCCAGATCTGAGCCTAATTACAAAGGTGCTACCCGTTCATGCATATCTTGATTACGTGTTACAATAATCTTTTCTATAAAAAAATTCATCATCTTTACTTTTTTTCTAGGCGAGACACAACGGACAAAACTATGTGTTTGCTCTTCTCACTGGTTATCGTGATCCACCTGCTGGTGTCTCGGTAATATTCTGCTTGTAATTTAAAATTTTCCTTGTGTGACGTTTTGCTGGTTGTTACTATTGCCAATTGAGTTTAATTATCTAGTGTTGCAGTTATATGTTATCTTCAACCTTTCTTTATCTTCGAACCAATCTTCTAGCATCAAATGAAGTTGCACAAGTTGTTCTTGGTGCATCACATTTTAGCTTTGCGTTTCATCAACAAAATAATTCAAATAGAAATATCTTGAAGGTCTTTCTCTTACATGTTTTTTGCTGCTGTTACTTGGAGTGCGGAAATCTTCATTTCATATTTGGTTTGGCAGTTTGTGTAATTAGTGACTTCTTTCTGGTTATTTCTGTCCTCTTTAATAGGGAAGGTTCATAAGAATTTGTTGTTGGACAGTTGAACTTGATGTGCCAATGCGCGCTAACTTATTATGTGGATGTTTGAAGTAGAAAGTTTTGACTCTTATTTTTCATTACAAAGACAAGCTTGATAAGCGTGCAAAGTTCTTTTAAATTTTTTGTATCATTATTTCAAGGTTAAAAGTTAGTGAGAACATTACTTTTTGTCCTCAAGTCATAAACTTCTTGTTCTTTTCATTTTCTTTTGGTTGATTTTTTCTCATTTCATGAAGTGATGATATCTTGTCTTTCTGCACGAGTTTTTCTTTAGCTTGTTGCTTAGAAGGAAGCTATACTTTCTGTTATATTCTGAAGAAAATAAAATTCAGGAATTGCCAAAAAACTATAGGAAATTTGGAAAATAGTAAAAAGAAAAAAAAGATCGATGCATGATTTCTTTTCTCTCCCTTTCTTCTCACTCTCTACCTCACTTTTCATTATTCCCTGGTGCAACACATGCATATGAACATGAGAACGTGATTATCGTAAAAAAAATATTTGTGAACATGAATATGAAATATCACAACTCAAGCAACATCCAAGAGTTATCCCATTTTGCCTAAGACGCATATATCCGGAGAATCTTAATTGCATACTATATTCCATTTTGTTTCATGATGAAATGTTTCAATACATCAAGTACACAAGATCAACTCTTTAAAATGGAGTGGTCATACATGAGTAGCAAAACCTAGACACAGCAGAAATAGGGCTAGAATCCAACAAAGAGGGAGAAAATTACGACAGAGCAGCCAAGGGTACAAGTTTCACTAGAAAAACTAGGGACAAATGACAAAACCTAAAACGTTTAACAAATTACGATGAGGAATAACCAAGGATACAATGTAATTGACAAGGAGTGACAGTTGTGGACGAGCAAGTTTAAAATGGAAGTTCTGATTAACTAGATTGTTTTAGATTTTTAGTGAAAGATCTAGTAGATAATAAGATTATTAGTAGGAATTTGTACATCTTATAATGCATTATCTAAGGTAAGATTAGAAGAGGTATGAGCGATGAGAGATCTAATAGATAATAAATTAATAGGGAATCATGGAATATAATACATTATCTAAGGTAATATTAGAAGATGTATGAATGATGCCTCTCCTAAGGGCATCACTACTTGGCTATTGAGACAGGAGGAATAGTAAAAAAAGATGAGAAAATAAATCACACTCACTCGCTATATGAGGAGATACCCACGAATGTAGGAGCAAAATGAACCTAATAGGTACCGAAGTAGTAAGGTATGTTAATGGAACGAAGGCCATAATGGATGAGACAAAAGCGGAAGAGGACTTAAAGTGACAACTTGTGCTCAGTAACAAAGAATCGGAGTCGCTGGGGAGTCAACAAAAATATCACCGCAAAATAAACAATCAAGAAGGAGCCATCTGTGCAGTAGTAGATTGCCCATTTTTCATACAGATATCTCTATAGCAAGTGCATGTCATATTTCTTTAGCAGTAGAATAAAACATAATAGAAGTAGCGAGATGAAATCTCATATTATTGAGGAACAGAGTAAATATCTGAGGAACTGGCCATTGCCACTATGAATATAGTGTCCTTTGAATTTAGAGAAGCATTAAGATTATGAATTTTCTTTACGAGCCGATGAGAAATCATCACTCTTTACTCATTATTCATAATGTGGAATAATGCTGAACCATGAAAAGTTGAATGTTTTTTTTTTCTCAATGGGTTAAATACATCCTTTTTTTATTTTGAAGTTTGATCACTTCAGCACACGAAAAATAACTGGTGAAGAAAGCTAATACATCCATTAGCCTCATCTACTATGTGCCATAATCCATTACTCATTTTCATTTCCTTTCTCAAGTACCAAATATTCCTAACAAGAATCACTTTTTCATCGTCTATTGAATTTTTTATGTAGTTATTTTATTCACGGTGATTACAGATTCGTGAAGGATTACACTACAATCCCTATTTTCCTGGTGGTGCGATAGCTATGCCAAAAATGCTTATTGATGGTGCTCTGGAGTACGAAGATGGTACCCCTGCAACCGAAGCCCAGGTAATTCATCGTAGGCTTTTTGCCTTTTGTTATCCAGTCTATTGCCTTTCTGTTAGGGTGCAGATATCTTAAACATCATTTTATGCCAGATGGGCAAGGACGTCGTAACATTTTTATCTTGGGCGGCAGAGCCTGAGATGGAGGAGAGGAAACTGGTAATCAAGCCTTTCCCGTCTAGTTTCCTCTGTATTTTCACTGGTGTGCTTCTCAACTAATCTTACTGTGTTTTGATAGATGGGATTCAAATGGATCTTCGTTCTCTCCCTTGCTCTTCTCCAAGCTGCATACTATCGGCGGTTGAAGTGGTCTGTTTTTAAGTCGCGAAAGCTGGTTGTCGATGTCGTTAACTGATGCTTTTGTTATTTGCACTACCGTTGAAAAAAACCCGGAAATAATGACCTCGGATGATGTACATTACCGGATGCGGATCTCAAGCATTTTTTCCCTTCTCTTTATGAGAGAAATATAATTTCTCAGAGTTAAATTTTGTTTGTTGTCAAGGCTTGTAATGGCTTTCAACAGATGACTTGTTAATTATCTGAACAAACTTTAGTGCATGACCCCTGTTCTGTGTTCTCTTTCCGAAATAACCGGCTGTTAGATGAAATTTATCGAATATCAAAATAAATATATATAGTGAAAGAATAAATATATATATAGTGAAAGAATAAATAAATTAAAAATTCCAACCTACCCCTAGATATCCATTTTACTATGCTTTTACGCCAAAAAGCTCTCTTTCTAATTTAGCATCAATTTAATCTCTTTTCTCATTTTTTTAAAAATAAAATTTAAATTTATAGCTTTAAAATTTTATTTTATATAGTAGTCATTTACCATATTTATTAATCTAGGTTAATGCTATTTTTTTTACTTGTTTATTAAAGTAAATATTAGTTTTCACCATATTTTGAATCTTCATAGAAGGAGAGATCCAAAATGATATTGGGATTTGAAGCATTAGAAAGTAAAGTAAGTTGGCACGACTAGACATTAGAAACCCTCAAGGAATCTTGTTCTCGAGATGAGAAAGCATTGAGAGGATGAATGCAACACACCACTTGAATTCTAAAAGGCCTCAAATAATCAAGAAGATATAAGGCTTGTTACTTAAGAAAACTAAGGTTTGAGGAATAGTTGCTTGAATCTTTGAAGGCATAATGATGATTGATGCATGACAATCACCCTATTCCTGATTCAAATGCACAATGATGATTGTTGCATACTAAATGGGGGATGGATTTTTAGTGAAATTATGTTTCACCTCATAAACTCACACATCATTTATCTCTTGAGTACTTAATCTTACTGTAAATCATATGATTTACCTCCAAATCTTAGAGTGTCAACACAATCTTGCCTAATTCATGGCACGATATTCTTATAATAATTTGTGCTTCGTTTGTCCCCTACTTTGATCTATTAGTCACATAGGCACTTTGCCTATCTTGGGTATTAAATTTTTTTCATTACTTAATCTATAAAGTTTAATAAATGTAATTTATAATGCATTTAAGTCTGAGAACAATATTTCGATTCCTTGTGCTTTTGTTGGATAGATTTATAGGTTTTGTTCATGTATTTTTTTTAGAAAATATTGTGTTTGGTTTTATTTTTGGATCTGATTTTGAATAAATGTAATGACATATTATAATTTTGTTGTCTAATAATTTAAAATATCTATTTAGATAAACATATTTTAAATTACATATAATAATTTTTTTTCTTTTCTTATTATTGATATAGTAAATAAATTTGTTGCAAATAAATCCTGATTAAATAACTTTTGATTTCTGAATAGACAAAAAATAGGAGAGAAAAATCCCTTATTTTCCTCCGGTCCATGTCCATCCAAATCGGGCGGAAAACCTGCTTTCCCTTCCTATTCTCTACTCTTACTCCCAAAAAGCTACTCAACTTTTTTCCTTTCCGTTTCTCATTGCACTGCCGTTGCTACTCACTGGTGCGTCTTGCTACAGCGACTCGCCATCGCCACTCACTGTCGCGTCTTGCTACCACCCCCACTTGCTGCCACGACTCGCCGTTGCCGCTAACTGCCACTGTCGAGTAAGCGTCTAACCTCCTCTTGAGTTTTTTCTGTAAGCACACAAATCACGCTGCTACTACAAATCATACAGATGATGCTATTACCTAATATCGGAGGAATCGAATCAACAGCAAATCAAATCATCAAATCATACAGATGATGCTATTACCTAATATTGGAGGAATCGAATCAACAGCAAATCAAATCATCAAATCCTTTCCTACATTGTAAAACTTCCATCTATATATTTCCCAATATTCTTTACCGCCTCTTGTATATATACTTAGGCTTGTATCGTCTTCAACGATCAATATATACAATTACAATTTCTCAAGCTTTCTCTTTTATTGCTGTGTCGCAACATGGTATCAGAGGCGTAATCTCACGCCCTCATTGTTCCTTTCTCTTGGCTGCGTCGTTATTGCAGCTCTGCTGTTCTTCCTCTATCACAGATCAAGTCCGCTCAAGCAGCCATCTCCTTCATGGATTCGGAAATCGGTTCATCTTCACGGCAACCTGCCGGATCATCCACAATAGTATCTCCGATTTCTCCACCTAGCAGCGTGCCTTTTCTTCCTCTCAAATTAACAAAGGATAATTTTCTACTATGAAGGACTCAATTTGTTCCTCTACTTTGTGTTCACGGCATGCTCGGCATTGTTGACGG
The DNA here is from genome assembly GCA_027563935.2 of Costus lasius. Lineage (NCBI taxonomy): Eukaryota > Viridiplantae > Streptophyta > Magnoliopsida > Zingiberales > Costaceae > Costus > Costus lasius. Next base: position 107,497,195 of record CM050448.1, read on the forward strand.
TACTGATCCTGCTCCATCCCCAACGGACGCCTGTTACGCTGACTGAATTCTCAAGGATCAATTAATCCTCACTTGGATTAATTCTACCCTCACGGAAGAAGTTTTCCCTTTAGTGGTTGGCCTCATTTCTTCCAAACTTGTTTGGGACAATCTTACTACAGCATTCCAGTCCAACTCTCGCGCCAGGGTGCTCAAGCTTAAGTCACAATTACAGGTGACTCGCCGCGGCACTGATACTATCCATGACTATATGCAAAAAATCAAGACTATTGCCAACAACTTGGCCGCCATCGGGCACCCTATCTCTGACGCTAATCTCATCATGCACGTTCTATTGGGGCTCGGCCCTTCCTATGATACTTTTATTCCCAGTGTCACTGCACGTAGTGATTCCCTAACTTTGGAAGAGGTTCATGGGATGTTATCCTCCCATGAACGACTTATGAAACTTCAATCCATGCGGGACCTCGACATTACAAGTCCTACCATCAACAATACTATTCATCTTGGCTCCAACTCTCGTGGCGGCGGACGCCATCCTCGCGGAGGACAATCTCATGGCCGTGGTCGCTTTCAGGGACGCGGCCGTGGCAGAGGACGGTGCCAAATCTGCTTTATTCCTGGGCACTATGCCCATAAATGCCGTAGACGATTTGACACGGACTTTATTGGCAAATTTTCTAGCCAACCTCCTGCTCAGCATCAAATTCAACCCAAAGCTTACTCCACCACCACTCCTCATGACACCTCATCTCCATCTACCTATACAGCTTGGTACCCGGACTCCGGTGCGACACACCACGTCACCTCGGATCTCAACTCTCTACAACAGGTGGCGCCCTACAATGGTTATGACACGGTTCAAATAGGCAATGGTCAAGGTTTGCATATTACTCACCTTGGAAATACATCAATTTCTGCCTCTAATCGACTACTACACATGCGCAATATTCTTTGTGTTCCGTCCATTACTAAACCCTTGCTTTCAGTTCGTCAATTCACTCACGATAATGATGTCTTATTTGAATTTCATTCTGATGCCTGCTTTGTTAAGGACCGGCGCACGGGGACAACTCTGCTCCAAGGGGGAATTAAACACGGCCTTTACCACATTCCACCACCATCAAAGACTGCTCTTCTCTCTCAGCGTGTGACCTCCAACACTTGGCATGCTTGTCTCGGTCATCCCTCCATCCGTCTCGTCAAGCAAATTATTAACCACTATGGTTTACCTACTCGCAATATTTTATCTTCTATCTGTGATGCTTGTATGCGATCAAAAAGTCATAAACTTTTGTTTTCTCCATCAATAAATAAAGCGTCTTCTCCTTTACAACTTATTTATTCTGATGTTTGGGGCCCTGCTCCTGTTCTTTCTACTGGAGGTTACTCATATTATGTCTCATTTATTGATCATTACAGTAAATTTACTTGGCTTTTTCTCATGAAACGTAAATCTGATCTTCTCGATATCTTTTACCATTTCCAACAACATGTTGAGCGCTTCTTCAAACAAAAAATTTTATGCGTTCACTCTGATTGGGGTGGCGAATATCAAGCGCTTCATCACCATCTTGTGCGCTCTGGTATTGCCCATCGTATATCCTGTACACACACGCCGGAACAAAATGGGTCTGCTGAACGTAAACACCGCCATATCATTGAAACCGCCCTTTCCCTCTTACATCATGCCTCTGTCCCTACTCATCATTGGGATGCTGCGGTTTCCACTGCCGTCTATCTAATCAATTGCACGCCCACTCCGTTACTTCAACACGCCACTCCTTTTGAAGTCCTCTACAAGCGCACCCCTACCTACAACCTTCTTCGGGTCTTTGGTTGCGCATGTTACCCTTGGTTGCGTCCATATGCCAAACACAAGTTACATCCCCGCTCCGCTTTATGTATCTTCCTTGGTTACAGTAATATGCACTCGGGTTATCGTTGTTTACATGTTCCCTCTGGCCGTATTTACATTTCCAGACATGTTGTCTTTGATGAAACTGCTTTTCCATTTGCGGCCGCTAACATTTCAGGCGACATACCTACGTCCGGTGCGGTTCTTAATCCCTTCCCTACACGGCCTCCAGTCCGCCATCGCGCTACTGCTCGAATGCCATCCGGATCTTCTCCTGCTACTCTGCCAACTCCTGCCACTCCGGCAGCTTTCTGTGATGCGCACGCCTCCTCGCCCCGAGCCTTCTCCCGCTGCTCCATTTACTTCTGCTACTTCGGCGGTCTTCTCTGATGCGGGCATCTCATGCCCGACTCTTTTCCTGCTTCTCCACCAACTGCAGCGACATTCCCTTATGCGAGTTCCTCGACACCCATCTCTACATCTCCATGGCGCACTCGCGCTCTGGTTGATATCTATGGAGCGACTGAACCACTCGCTCTTCAATCTGCTTCCGCCAGCAAACATGCCCTGTTAGCCACTCTCCTCCACTCCATTTCCTCTGCTGCGCCTACATGTTATACCCAAGCCTCCAAGGCTCCTGAATGGCGGGCGGCCATGGCCTCCGAATTCGACGCCTTACTTCGCAATGGGACGTGGAACCTTGTTCCCAGAAGTCCTTCCATGAATGTCATTGGGTGTAAATGGATCTTCCGTCTGAAACATCATGCTGATGGCTCTATTGACCACCACAAGGCTCGTTTGGTTGCCAAGGGATTTCGCCAAATGCCCGGTACTGATTTTTCTGAAACTTTTAGTCCTGTTATTAAGATAACAACTGTTTGTCTTCTGCTCGCGCTTGCCGTCAGCTCAAACTGGCCCATTCGACAATTGGATGTCTCTAATGCCTTTTTGCATGGCCATCTACAAGAAACTATGTATATGGAACAACCGCCTGGCTTTACTCATCCTCAGTTCCCTACTCATGTGTGTCACTTCTAAAAATCTTTATATGGCCTTCGGCAAGCTCCACGTGCGTGGTTCCATCGCCTCGGGGGATGGCTTCAACAACAGGGCTTTATGGGTTCCAAAACAGATACATCATTATTCTATCGCTGCGACTCCTCATCTAAGACCTATGTTCTCATATATGTTGATGACATTCTCGTCACTATCGATAATGCGGCACACATCACCAACTTACTATCTGCTCTGGGTACCGAATTCGCTATTCGAGATCTTGGCACCGCACACTATTTCCTTGGCATTGAGTTGTCGTCTCATCCCCATGGCTATCTTCTCAAGCAGAGCAAATATATCTTCGAATTACTTCAACGTACCAAGATGGATGCCGCCCGACCCATTTCTACACCAATTGTAGCTGATATCAAAGTTGATGCGTCTTCTCCCATGATTGATCCTACACTCTACAGAAGAACTGTTGGTGCACTCCAATATGTCACCATTACCAGACCGGAGATAACATACGCTGTTAATCGTGTCTGCTAACATATGCATTCTCCAACACAGCTGCATTGGGACCATGTCAACCACATACTTCGCTACCTTAAAGGCTCTATCCTCCATGGTCTTCTTATTCATCAGGACTCCTCTCATGACATTCATGCTTACAGTGATGCTGAATGGGCCAACTCTCCTATTGATCGCCGCTCCACAAGCGGGTTCGTCATTTTTCTTGGCAAAAATCTCATCTCCTGGGCCTCTAAGAAGCAATCTATTGTCTCCTGTTCCAGCACTGAGGCCGAGTACAAAGCCATTGCTAATGCCACGGCTGAAGTGATTTGGTTGCAATCCTTACTTTCAGAACTGAGCCTCTCGCATTCTTCACCTTCGACGCTCTGGTGCGACAACATCGGGGCCACGTATCTTGCAGCCAATCCAGTCTTTCATGCGCGGACCAAGCATGTGGAAATTGACTTCCACTTTGTTCGGGCGCGTCGCAACCAGGCAACTTCTTGTTTCCTTCATCTCCACCAAGGATCAAATTGCCGATATTCTCACCAAACCTCTCCCCAAACTCCGTTTCCAACACCTCACTGACAAACTCAGCGTTGTACCGTCTCGTGCTGAGTTTGCGGGGGAGTGTAAGCGCACAAATCACGCTGCTACTACAAATCATACAGATGATGCTATTACCTAATATCGGAGGAATCGAATCAACAGCAAATCAAATCATCAAATCATACAGATGATGCTATTACCTAATATCGGAGGAATCGAATTAACAGCAAATCAAATCATCAAATCCTTTCCTACATTGTAAAACTTCCATCTGTATATTTCCCAATATTCTTTACCGCCTCTTGTATATATACTTAGGCTTGTATCGTCTTCAACGCTCAATATATACAATTACAATTTCTCAAGCTTTCTCTTTTATTGCTATGTCGCAACATTTTCCTTCATCCTCTACTCATTCTCGTCGCTCTTGTCATTCGACTCCTACTGCTGCCTGCAACTCGCCACCACCACTGCTTACTGCAACTCTCTTGCTACCACTACAGCATCTTCACTGCCGCCCTTGCTTGCTAAAATTGTTGCTTGCCCTAGTTTCTTTTATTTCTTCCAAAATAAGGTAAATCAACTGCATTGCTCTTAGATCTATTTTTTTTTAAACCCTAGCTGAAAACATGATCGGTAAAGAAGAGTGAAATGAGATTTTGCTCTTCAGTGCAACGAAAAAATATTTTGTATGACAAGCCGACAAATACAATGCAATTTATATAAATTTTCGTGTTGTTCTACAACAAAACTTTGTAACATATCTATATTACTATATCCTTGAGGTTGTCTTCCTTCTCGGTTAATTTTATGAAGGAAATCCAAGTCCATATTGCATCCGAGATCCTAATGATCGAGATAATGCAGTCATTGATGCTAGAAATTATTTGTAGTTGATAAGTAAATCACCAGACAATTCCATCGTAAATAACCTTGGCTGAACTTTTTTTTTGCAAGACCTTCACTGACTATCAGTATGGATCTGAGCATATTGCTCGTAAGTTGGTGCATGCTGATCACATATATTTGATAGTTAAAGACAGTAGTCATATGATAATAATGTTATGACAATGAAGAGGGAAAAGAAAATTTTGAGCTGACTTTGTTGGTAAGAATATGAAATGTTTGATTATAATCGTTGTGATTAATGATGAATATTCATGTTAGTTTTATATTTCAAATATTAGAAGATCTATTCTTTAGTACTGTATTTTGGAACAATACTTTTCTAATTATTGCATAATTTTTAAATTTTTTATAATTATTATATAATTTATTTATATTATTTTGCTTTCTCATATTTATTAAAATTATATTTATATTTAATTCATATTAAATAGAATTAAAATTATATTTAGATTTAATTCATATTAAATAGAAATTATATTTAATATATTCTTCTTATTTTATAGTATTTATATACCATGAGTGTAAAAAGTAGAGTTGGGAATATATATATTACTTAAAATCCAATATTAAAACTTTCCTTCCATCTAAAAAATACAAGAGAATTTTATCTTTTCCTTTCCTTTCTTTTTTCTTTTTCAGATAATTGTTTTTTCTTTTTATTTTCTTTCTCTGCTAGGAAACAAAGTGTAAGTTTATATTTTGTTACTCAATGTTAAAAGAGTATTCGATCGAACTTTTTTCGGTTGTATCTTGTAGGAAAGAAGTTCCAATTGTATCCTTGGTACTTAATCCGAATTTAACTTATACGAGAGTTTAGAATTTTCATCTAAAACAAGCTTCAATACATCTCCGAATTCTACTATTTCTAACCTCTTTTTATTTGTAATTTATATATTTTAATGCTTTATAATTTATAAATAAAATTCTAAATAAAATTTGTAGACTAACGTAAACAAACACCTATAAAACAAGCCAGAAAGTAAAGTGCAGAACATTTCTTTTCAAAGATTTCAAAGTGAAGCAGTCAAACATAGAAATAACAAACTACTCACAAGTGATCGTTTGCTGCTATTTCCAGAAGTCAAAGTCCAACTTTGAAAAAATAATAATACGTATATGCCAACTTTCCAACTAGTGGATCAATTCTTTTGCAAATTTTATTAATTGTTGAAACACGCCGTTGACTCACATAATTTACTAGAATTCTTCCCTTGCTCGATCCCTACCAAGAGCTTTAGGTTTAATGCATGAGGGTTGACACTTGCAACATCGAGTTGACTTTTCAGGCATTAAATATACTTACTTTCCCTCACCTTTGACCGTGATGCTGAAGCGAGCTGGAGCAGATAAAGATGATGCTTGCTGCAGAAAGCTAATTTTCATGTTTCCACACTTACTTGCAGCTGAACATATTAATGAAAGGCGATTTTTTAGAAGGATCACACCTGACAGATCGTTGACTGGAAGCAAACATCCGATAAGATCTTGGAGATCATGGATCAAATGTCTGCATGGTGGAGATTTTCTGGACGAGCATTTATGAAGCAGGTTGAGCCTGTCATTTCTGAAACTAACTATTTTAGATTTTATCAGACTTTTTATTATGTCCCCTTAGATTCAACAAGGAACGCAAGTTTGACTTTACGGCACGCAGGTGGTAGGAATTGTTTGGTGAAAAGGAAAAGCGAGCCTAATTAAGTTTTGCAGGAACACATGACTGGTCAATGCATAGCCTCCGAACTGCAAACCCTAATCTGAACTCAGATAACTAAAGTTCACGTTACCAGTATAGTAAAGTAGAAGGTAGCGACCCTATGAAAACTTTCTGATGTCAACGAGGAAATCTAAGATATGCCAGCACCAAACTCCCCCATTTTGTCAACTCTCCCCCCGCTTTCCAAACCGTGCAGGTCACGCAAATTTATGGTTCTCACTTTTCATGAGCTATGCCACGTCATCACCTACTCACTCACAGGCCGCCTCTGTTTCATGCTGTATATAAACCTAGCCCTAGATCTTCTTCTTCCATTGCTATCAACACTAGTTTGATCTTCTTCTTCGTCATCGTCGTCTTCTTCTTCCATTGCTATTACCACTATTTTGATCTTCTTCTTCGTCATCATCGTCGTCTTCTTCTTCTACTAGCTACTACTATTTCGATCTTCTTTTACTACTACGAGTACTACTGCTACTATTAGTCGCGAACATGAGTGGCTTAAGGCGTGGTTGCACCCTCTTCAACTTGGTCGCTTTTATAGAAATCTTGTTTGTTGTTCTGATCTTGATAGCAAGTAACGAGGCAGAAGGATCAAGGCCTGTGCATGATTCTTCTGCAGCATCCAGTAAAGTTCTTGCTGCATTGGCAAGAGCACACTCTGGACCAAGCAGACGAGGACCTGGCCACCGATGATGATCAAGTGATTGTCTTGTTGATTTGTTTGGTTTTATATTTGGTTTCAAGGTATTGATTGTTTGACAAGATTAAGAGGGAAGAACTTGAAGTTGCATTCCTCATTGATGAACATGGTGATTTGTATTGTAATAAATTTCGTTCATGAACAGGGATTTTAATTATTTTAAAGTTGTTCAGTTTAGGTTTCTCTTTGTGGACTTTGGATCATTTACTGCTGTCTCCAGCTAATCTGTCAGACAAATGGGTATATTTGAAGATAAGGTAGAATTTGTTGACTACGCCGTATGAACAAATGTCAATGTTATAAAATAAGACTTAAATTGATAAATTATATTAAAAAAATTGCAGGTTATAATAAATCAAGACACCACAAAATCAATAAAAATTTATATGAAGTATAAATTTGTACATATGTTTCCAAGACTCCATCCTTAAAAATTCACAAGAACGCAAAGACTCCATTATGCTTAATTAATAATTTTTTCTTATGTGCTTACTTGGATAAATGAAAAGTGCAAAGAAAAAAAAAAAGAATAGAATGTGTTATAGGTTTTTCTTTTTTGTGTTTACTTAAAAGGAAATAAAGTTTGAAGTATTAAATTATTAAAATATTAAATATTAAGTATAAGCAATGGCGCAAAGGACAAGTAGTGGTAGCAAGCTTCAGCAGCAATGACGAGGACGAACAATTGAGAAAAACTCAGTAGTGAGCAAAGACAAACAGTGGTGCAGTGAAAAGTGAGATTTGAAGTTAGTGAAGTTAGAACATAATTTCAGCTTTCCATAAAGCAAATAGAAAGATTAATACTTAAATTTTTTTTTTTAACTTTTTCTTCTAAATTATCTATTTGCGCAAGCAAACAAAGATATACTCATATCCTTTCTATTTTCTCTCATTTCTTTCTAATTTTTCGGTAAACAAACCTTAAAGTAAATTGTACAAATGATAAATAGAATTTACGTGGAGTTCCAAATTTGTACATTATTTTTAATATATAGTGTTAAAATAATTTTAAATAAATTAATATGTCAAAATTGAAAAGAATTTAGTCTTTGTCTCTTTGACCTCCAATATACTTTTCCCTAAAAAAAGTTTGTCAGCATAAATTTACCCTTCTCGGGCTTTTAGGATGATCGCTGATTGGAAGATTGAGGGGTCACTGTCTCCTCTCCTAATTTCTCGTCCAATTTCTCATCTCTTCCTCCATGGATCTCCGTCAACTTCCCTCAAGCACGATGGAGACCCACGCCGGCGGCAATGAGAGCACGGAAGACCACGACCTCATCGTCAGCCTGCAGCCGTCCATCTACTGCTACCACGCCATGCTGACCACATCCTCCGGCATTTGGGTCGGCGACAACCCCCTCCGCTTCTCCTTGCCCATTCTGCTTTACCAGCTCACCCTCATCTTCATCTTCTCCCACGTCACGCACCTCCTCCTCCGCCGCCTCGGCCAGCCCATGTTCATCTCTCAGATCATTGTGACTAATTGATTCGTTCAACTGCTTCATCGCCTGGATTAGTTTTTGTTTTATTTTTTTCCTTTTTTTTTCGTTCAATGATTTTGATGCACATTTCTCTATTTGCAAATGCAGGCGGGATTGCTGTTGAGTCCGTCTGTCCTCGGCGGATCTTTCAAATTTGAGAAGGTGTTGTTCATCAGGCAGAGCTTCGAGCAGCTCGGCACCATTGCCACCTTCTCCTTCATGCTCTTCTACTTCGTGACGGGCGTGAAGGCGGACCTCGGCATGATCCCCAAGGTGGGAAAGAAGGCCGTGGCCGTGGCCGTGTTCGGCACCCTGCTCCCCTGCGCCTCCGTCTACCTCGTGGGGAAAGCCTTGAGGAGGGAGATGCCCGCCGTGTTCTCGGACACTCCCCTTCTCTTCATCTTCACCGACCGCTGGTGCCTCACGTCCTACGCCGTCCTCTCCGGCATGCTCAACGAGCTCAACCTCCTGACCTCCAAGGTGGGCCGCCTCGCCATGTCGGCCAGCCTCATCGCCGACATCATCCACCTCTTCGCCGACGGCTTCGTCGCCACGTACCTGCTCGACAAGGACAGCGACGACCCGCTGAAGGGCTTCTCTGGGCCGCTGTGCTTACTCGGGCTGGTGGTATTCATCATTTTCGTGATGCGGCCGCTGGTGCTCTGGCTCATACGCCGCACGCCGGATGGGGCGCTGCTCAGCGAGGCCAGCTTCGTGGTCGTGATGCTTATGGCGCTAATCTGCGGGCTGTTGGGCATCATCATAGGGTACGACTTCGTGATCGGGCCCTTCTTCTTCGGGATGGTGCTGCCGGGGGGAGCGCCGCTGGGGACGACGCTGGTGGAGCGCGTGGAGCGCTTCTCATGCGGACTGCTGATGCCGGTGTGCATGGCGCTCGCCGGGATGCGCATGGACTTGGGCTCTCTGTTGGACATCAAGGTGAGCGTGGTCATGGAGCTATTCGTGGTGCTATGCGTGGCGTCCAAGTTCGTCGGGGTCGTCGTCCCCTGCTTCTTCACCAGCATGCCGCACCAGGAGGCGATGGCGCTGGGCCTCATGATGATCAGCAAGGGAATCTACGAATTAGGATACGCTTTCCAGTGGAAAGATGACGAGGTGCTTTTCCCCACCTCATAAATTCAAATCTTCCCTGCAGCTTGTGCTTTATTTGGCTATAAATCTATAAATTTACAGCGCATCAGTAACCAAATCTACACCTTGATCATCATATCCATCATCGTCGTCGGCGGCAGCACCACCCCCCTGATCAGGTACGTGTATCGGCCGGAGGATCGCTACGTGGCCCAGAAGCGCCGCACCTTGGAGCACGCCCACCACGACGACGAGCTCCGCCTGCTCGCGTGCGTCTACGAGCAGGAAAACGTCAACCCTTTCCTCGCCCTCCTCGAGGCCACCGGACCATCCCGGGACTCCCCCGTGTGTGCCTACATCCTGCACCTTACCCAGCTCATCGGCCGGGCCGACGCCATTCTCATCCCTTACAAGCGCCACAACAAGTGCTCCACCTCAGCGTCGTCAGCAGGTTGTGCCTACTCCGACTCCGACCACATCATCAACGCCTTCCGCCTCTTCGAGAAGCAGTATCCCGGCGGCGTCTCCGTTCTCCCCTTCATTGGCCTCGCCCCCTACAGCACCATGCATGACGACGTCTGCTCCCTCGCCCTCGACAAGAAGGTGACGCTGATCGTCGTGCCCTTCCACAAGCACGCCGGCCCCGGCGGCACCATGTGCTCCGCGAACCCTGCGCTGCAGGCCGTCAACCAGAACGTGCTCCGCTACGCGCCCTGCTCCGTGGGGATCCTCGTCGCCAACGGGCTTTCCTATGGCGGGACGGTGCTGCAGCGGGTGGCGGTCTACTTCCTTGGCGGGCCCGACGACCGCGAGGCGCTGGCCTTTGGAATGCGAATGGCCGAGCACGGCGCAATCGGACTGACGCTGGTGCGCTTCCTCCCGCCGACGGAGTGGCGGGAGGCGGGACGGGAGGAGAGGGTGGATGAGAAGGTGGTGGCGCAGTTCCGGCATGAGAGGGTGGACGGGAAGAGAGTGGAGTACAGGGAGGCGGTGGTGAGGGACAGCGAGGAGACGGTGGGAGTGATCCGCCAGACTAGCCCCGATTTCAGCCTGCTCATCGTGGGGCGGCGGGAATGGAGGGAATCGGCGTTAACTGCAGGACTGTCGGTGTGGAGTGAGTACCCGGAGCTGGGAGTCCTCGGAGACCTGCTGGCGTCGACGGACTTCGGCAGTGGGGCGTCGACGCTGGTAGTGCAGCAACAGGTATTGGCGGCGGAGGCAGAGAACAATCAGAGTTGACAGATAGCTGTGACAGGTCCCCCAAATGCTAATACAAGCATTTCGCACTGTGTTTAAACTTTAAACCAAGAGGAAATTGTTTTATCTTTTTTCAATTTTTTTTTTAAATTTTTGTTTTCACTTTTTTATTCAATTTGCGAGTTGACTAACTTCTAGTTGTTATAGGAAGCTTTGCCTATATATATTTAAAAGCTCACCATAAAATGGACTTCACCGATGGTTGAAATTTGAAAAAAATTATAATAAATTTTTCTATCAATTGCTTGAATATGACTAAAGAAAAATTATTTCTAAAATTTGAGTTCTCTCCTCGAATACCCAACTTGATGTTAAACGAATCTTCACTCTTGTGATTTGCTGTCTTAGCTTTAAGTTATGTGTTAATTTATTTCTAGATCCTAGTGAATTAAGAATCACTCTCATGGCTTAACTCATAAGTTGTTCTCTCAAATAATTTTAAGATACTCAGGCAGTTTTAAATCATAGGTTTAATCAAAGGATTTCTAATGTTATAGTTCACTTCTTAGTGCTCCTATAACATCTAAAATAATATAATTATATGAACCAAACTTATCTCATGTAAAATTAGTATCAATAATTAAGTTACTCTCATATTCTAACTTTCTAAGCCTAATTAAAGAGTTTTAGGTTTATAAGTCATCTATCAATGTATGTTATGACCCCCTAAAATATGCAAAAGTTTAAATTCAAATGATTGTAATCACAATAAGTTTTTTTTAATAATTGAATTAGCATAATTCAAACAAAAAGATAAAATAAATTTTAACTATTGACCATCAAAAAATCAGAGGGTTACTCCCTCTATCACGAAAAAAGTTTATGCTATAAGAGTCATGATTACACAACAAAGATTCTTTCAATTAAGTGTTCATAAATCAAGTTTTCTAGGGAAAAAGAAAAAAAATAAATAAATTCAACTCCCGTGTGTCGCGGGGGTATGATGATGGTTATACCCTTATGATGATGAGATGACTTTCTACTCTTACTACTTCATCTCCCTTTAGATGTGTGTTGTTGGCATACCAAATTAATGTTGATCCATTTCTCCTTTTGCTCCAAAACTTTGTATGAACCTTCTCTTCCCCCTTAGCACTCTTTCCTCTCTGATTTGGTGGTCAGAAAAAGCTTGGGAGCCTCTCGATGACCCTAAACCCTAACTCAACCGCTATTATGGATTTTGCCCTTGACATTGCTTCCTATCGATGCTGCCTCCTTGAATTCCTTATTGATCTTCCCCTCCACCTCTATTCTTTTGCTTTGATCAAGAATCATGCAGATTATAGCCCTGGATTTGCAATCAAGGGATTTGGGTAAAAAGGGAGAGGAAGACTCGCTCAACTGTTGATCTAGATTCTAGCCCTGGATTCACAATCAAGTGATTTGGGTAAAAGGGGGAGGAAGACTCGCTCAACTATTGATCTACCTCTTTTTGTTGTCACAAGGGTGTGATCGTAGTCAGAACCCTGTGATGATGATTGTATTGGAAAGTTGATTTTCACTATACATTATGTTTACTTGGACGGATGGATTATGTAAAGAAAAGAAAAAAAGAAAGAAAAGAAAAAAATAGATGGATGAAATATTCGGGCTGTTCATGGTCGGTTAACCGTTGACCATGGTCAACCGGTTAACCGAATCGAATGGAAGGGAAAAACCACGAATCGTTCCCGAACCATTCGACCGGTTAACCAGTCAAACGGTTGGTTAACCGATTATAATTTATTTATTAAAATTTATTTTAAAAAATTAACTTTGACTACTAAATATTATTATTTAATAATTAAATATTTTTAAAAATTAATTTTTAAATTGATTTTAATTATTAAATATTATTATATGATAATTATATATATAAAATAATTAAATTTTAAGTTGTAGTGAATGAGTTTCAAACTTATGACCTACTAACTCACAAAACAACCTTCAACCATTGCACTAGATAAACAATATAAATATAATTTTGAGATATCAATATATATACCGGTCGGTTCGGTTAACCGGTCAAAATTTTTTCTCCGAACCGTAACCGAACCGAACCGAACCATTATACTCAAAAAACCGACCGTGAACCGAACCGATTCATTCGGTTAACCGCCCGTTCAGTTCGGTTCGGTTTTTTGATTTTTTTGAACAACCCTATGAAATATATTATAAGTTTTCTTTCCTTGTGTTTACTTAAAAGGATGGATAATTTGATGAATTTATATATACACCCTTAATTTTTATTTTATTACTCATATTACATAAATACTATTAATATTATAAAATTATTATCGATACTATTAAATAATATGAAAATTATTAAATATAATTTAATGCTATTAAAAATTATAAAAATTACTAAATATTATTAAATACTATAAAATTATTAAATATTATTTAGTACTGTTAAAAATTATAAAATTAAAACATAAAAAAATGACATATAACTTTCTTAAAATGTTATAAATTTTCAGTGAAGCAAGCAGCGAGCAATCCACCTGATTTGGGCGGATTGAGAAACGAAGGAATATGCCCTATTTTTTCTTCTCATTTTCCTCTGTCAATTTTCTATCCACCCAAGTAAACGATGGAAAATGGTATAATCCATCATTCCCTTCCTCTTTTCCGTCCAAATAAACATGAGTTTCTTGAACTTTGAATTTCTACTTGGTTAGTTTGGAAACCCATAGAATTATGCATGTTTTACCAGAAAAATCTAAAAAAAAAAACTCCAAACCAAGTGACGGATTTGAATTAATTAACAAGGAAAAAAATTAAAAATAACTCAAATAAATGATGGAGGCATACAAAATTAAGTACAACTTTTTTACTCATTACATATAATTCTTTTAATGAGATTGTGGAGTGCCTCATCTTAAAATAGCCATAAATATACTACTCCAAGGTAACGGAGTTCTCAACTCAATTTGAGATAGGACAAGGGAAATATGTGTTGGATTATGTGCTATAGACCAATCATTAGATGATACTTTTGGCATATATTTATCATATTTACACACACATGTTTTACCTAAAAAATCTAAAAAAAATAACTCCAAACCAAATGACGAATTTGAATTAATTAACAAGAAAAAAAAATAAAAATAACTCAAATAAATGATGGAGGCATACAAAATTAAGTACAACTTTTATAGGCCCCGTTTGGATGCCGCGTTTGGGCGGCTTCTGGCTTTTGCGGGCAGCCAAAAGCTGGAGCGGAGGCGTTTGGGACGCAGCTTCTCAGTTCCAAGCTGAGAAGTTGCACTGTTGACAGAAAGCCGCCTCGCTCGAGCTTTTCTGAAATGCGAAAGCGGCTTCTTCTGCACAGTGTTCGCCGCTTCGCTCGAGCTCCGCCCGTACGCGTCTCGCTGCTCCCCGTCGTCGCCTCTAGCCGTCGCCGCGTCCGCCTCCGCCCGTCGCCTCCAGCCGTCGCCTCGTCCGCCTCCGCCCGTCGCCGCCTCCGCCGTCGCCTCTGCCTCCAGTCGTCGCCTCCGCCCCCGCCGTCGCCGCCTTCGCCTCCGCCTCCAGCCGTCGGCAAGGCGCCGAACACAGCGGCGGAATCCCAAATCCCTTCGCGTGGAGACGACGAAAGGGATTTGGGTGTTATTTTTTTTTTAATTTTTTACAAGGTATTAATAAATATTAATCTTTAAAATTAAAATAAAAAAATATAAAAAATAAGAGAATAAGTATATAGAATAATGTAATAGTCTAAATTCATGTATGTAAAAATTTTAA